>JADWQK010000329.1:5150225-6437782 GCA_017933935.1 Sesamia nonagrioides
ATTTACCGGTCCACTTGCATTTCGTCTTTGCGTCAAGATTAACGCCCTGTTCACATCTTAACTTACTCGGATGTGTGGACAGCGTTGTTTGGCTATAAATTAAGAATTATATGCCTTTGAAGATGTGGAGGCATGAGGAACAGGGAGTAAAGTTCACTCATCCTCCATAGAAAAGGGAGGATCCTCCGACCAGACGTGTGTTATGTCTGGCGGGCACTTGCCCAATGCTTGAAATTGGGAAGTTGTATATATGCTAGTTGCTCGGTAAATTCTGATTGCGAGATGTAGAATTCTTGTGACGTCAGTATGACGCGTTGTTGATTTTGTGGCGTTTGTGGGTAGGTGTAGTACCGCTACATCACTCCCCTCCGGAGACCGGAGGTCGATATTAGGCTGAGTCTTGTATCTTGCGATGCTTGCCAGGCCAGCTGAGGTTCCAGTGAGTCGGAACCGGATGCCGCGTAGTTCACGGTGAGTCGGAACTGTCTTCGGAGATTCCCCAGTGAGTCGGGGTGGTGGCGCTGCGTTATACTCCAGTGCGTCGGATGTCGTACAGCGCCGGGTTGAGTTGAGGCTGGCTGCTGCGTCGACCAGGAGAGAGGGCTCTGCTTGTTGACCGGCCGAAAGTGCAGTGTGCTGTGCCGAAGTTGCTGATGAGGCTGTGGGTGATGACCAGGTATGCACGGTCGCTGCATGCTTGTGGTCAGGATACCCGTTGTAGCCGTGGGTGCTGGCTGGCTGGGTGACTCGTCGCCAAAGCTTGCGAGAGTGATGATGATGACGTCACGCTGAAGTTGCTGCACGAAGGCTGCGCTGACGTTCATGCTCGGGGTCACCAGTGTGGAGGCATGAGGAACAGGGAGTAAAGTTCAAAGTTAATACACTTCACTTAAGATGTACACCCCACTTAAGAGTATAAAACAGTTTTATAAAACGATCAAAAGTATAAATAAGAGCTCATTTTGAGTTGTGTTCTGGTCCTCAGGTCCTAAACGAAAGAAAGAGCAGAGCTAGGTTGCGTTATATCGCGAGCACTTCCTACTATTAATCTTTAGTAGTGAATTAGTGTGATGCACACGCGTTTGTAGTGTGGAGACACTTCATTACGGGGGCAGGACATAAATCAGGACTTCTAATATTAAACGTGCCTTGGTGGGGCAAATTGCGGCCCTGTCTGCGACTCTGCGGTCGATGGCTGCGACCTGATGAGCCGGGTTAAACCTTACTATTAATTACCCTTAGTAACTATGTATGTGCAGTATCGCCAGATAGGCCAGCATATCATACTCTAAAATTGACTTCATGCGCTCTCCTACTCTTAAAGTAAATCACTGGCCGTCGAGTAACATTTGCAGTGAACATAAAAATTGAATTCAAAAAAAATTTAATCGACTTTATCTCTACTTCCATACAATTTACTTTTTTTTTTCTGTCATCACCCAAATGAGATATGAAACGTCTAAAGTATTTTTTATTAATTTATTTTTTCCCACTGCGCGAGATAATTTCGCGGGCCCCACCAAGATCTTCTACTAATGTGATTTTAATGTACTTAAATGTCTTCTCACCTATATTTGTATAATCTGTTTTGCGATTTTATTGTTATCTGGATTTTATTTGGCTTTATTTACGTACTTTGCTGACTTTAAGTCATGTTTAACTAAGTTTTTATCATGCTTGGCTTTTTCGTATTTAAGAAGTTGGTTTAAAAATATGGTAGTTGAATTTCGAAAACGTGCATGAGTTAATGTTCTTCAACGATTTTTGGATAAAGCATGTTTTAATCTCTGCATCTATACACTGCAGTTCTTAGGAATTCAAGTTAAGGATGACTATTTAATGGGCATTGACTTCTTCAATGTCATGTACGTATCTAAACATACCTATATGTATAACATGATTTAAATAACGACTTAAATATAACACTTAGAACGCCATCTTCACCCATAGATAAATAAAAATAAGTAATGGTGGGGAGAATTTGAGAAAAAGCGCAGTTTATAATATTTTTATCTTTTTTTGACACTATCGGTCCCTCCCTGTTCTGCGTGTTCGAGACAGGGGCGTATCGAGAGTCATTTAGGTTCTGTTCCCCTATCTGACCCCTTAAGAAATATGGGGTTGGAATGGGGACGAGACTTCCACTCTTAAGTGTGTAACATCGATTTAAAAATTAAGGATTAATTTGGTTTACAATAAGTTGCTTCACTTCAGGAGCAATATAATTTGTCGAACTTTAGTAAAACTCTAAGAATCTATTCTATTCTGAATCATAGTTTGTTATTAAGTTTTATGTAGAACTTACTGTCAATTATACACCAAAATTGGAACTATGCCCGATAATAAAAACAGACTCGCCAAATTGGTAACTAAAACGTCTGATAGATATCTGCCTTCCCTCGCTAGTTGTTATAGTAGGTATTATTACCTACTGGCCTACATTCAAATTCCATGGTACATTTTTGCTTGGCAAAGGTGTCAATTATATTAATTGTTATTGCATACCGCCATTTATTATTGAGAACATCGCTGTTATTGCCAACATGACGTCACGAAGTCTTGTTTTAGACCTCATTTGAGCAATTGATCGCTTGAACGTGGCTCAAATGGATCGGAAAATGCTCGGGATGTTTGAAATTATTTTTGTCGCGTCGGCTCCCGTGGCGCAGACGTTTATTCACCAGTGTATCAACGCCCTACTGATGTATGGTGCGTTCTAACATGTACTGTATTAACTTTTTCGTTCTATTGTTTCGGCGTATTTGTTTATCGTGCGTTTTTGTAGAAATTCTGGGCTTTATGGTTTTTGTTTGGTGAATGTTGTTGTATTGTATTATTGTAACGTGACTTTTATTACGGTACACCAAGTAAATAAAAAATAAGTTCTCCGAGTAGACCACTTATGAAAATTAATATATTAATTTATTAAAATAAGTATTATTATTGCTGCAGCTTTCATTATGAACGATTAACTGGCCGATTTATAACAAATAATTTACTGAATTTACAAATTAACTTGCTTGTCAGTAATTATGTCCGTGATTTGTCAATATTTTTAAATTTACTAAATAAATAACTCCAACCACACAAAACCAAACAGTTATCTCACATTTAACAGATAAACCACAAACACGACTGTGTCAGCCAAACCCCGACAATTAGCACATCTTTTACCCAACTCGAGCCACTTAAACATCTTAGCCCCAACTTTACTCTAACAAACAATTCAGTTCCCACATTCATGTCAATGGCTCGTTTGCTATGAACTTTAGAAAGGCCGGGCCCTCGAGTACCAACCTGCCTATGAACTCGCACATTAAAACTTTGCCCCAAGTGCGGCCCTGGCGAGTGCGTTGTACAGAAAAATGTACTTCATTAATTAACATTATTTATGATGAGTCGTAAATTTATTTATTAAGATAGAAAAGTTCTAAATGTGTCTAATATTTCGGTGGGTATTTAAAAGCATTGTTATATTGTTAACAAGGCATTTTTTGTTTTATGGTTGGATGAAGTTCTGTTTTGTGAAGGTTTTTCATATGTTTAAAATAGCCTGATTATAAGGCGAAGGAAAACATCTCGAGGAAACCTGGACTTAAAGTGTGAAATTACCAACTCGCTTTGAGCAAGCGTGGTGGTTACGCTCAATCCTTCTCTGTATGACAGGAGACCTGTGTCCAGCAGTGGGACGATAAAAAGGTTGATGATTTAACGTTTTTAAAAAAAGTTTAAAGTTTGACTATATAATAATATAGTCAAACTTTAGCAGCTAACTAAGTAAATATTTGGAGTCCATTTAAACTCTTCATCATCATCTGCCCAGCCATTACGCAACTACGTAGGGGTCGGATTCCAGTCTAACCGCATTCAGCTGAATACCAGTATTTTGTCTGCCTATCTGACCCCTATAATCTAGTTACTGGATAATACGATACTCCTTGGAAATACTGGTGGTCAAACTTTCAACTTCTGACGACCCGTAATGACGGTTAAAGACTTAAGAACACAGCCGGGATCAATGGAAAAACGTGCTTTTCGAGGCCAACCCCGGCAAGCGTAAAGTGCGTTTCAAAACAAAAGTACTAAACGTTTACTATCGAAATATTTGTATCAGCATGACATTATTTAGTGTGAGTTAGCTGTCTTTTTATTCTAGGAATTATAATTGGTTTGTATCCTAAAAATTAAATGTGCATCAGATAGGATTATAAAAAATATTGAACGCGTATTTTTTATTTTTCCTTTCATTCAAATACTTAGGAAGATACATTGATTTGAATTGTCGCATGACGTCATGCCGTGGCACAAAATATACCACGGCGTGACATAATTAGCCCCCACTCCGTAACTTTAATATCTGTATCTCAGTAGTCTTAGATAATTCGACAAAATAACAAATACGGGTCTTTTTTTATTATCTATAAGTCGGCCTAATTATTTTTATGGTTTTCATACCTTGGATACATCCCTATTAGATTAACAGAAGTTAGGTCGAATTAGAACATAAGTGAAATGTTTGTTTCATTGTTCTGTTAACTTTTTATAGAACATTCAAATATGTACAAACAATTGTGGCTTATGGAGAGATAGTAACACCACAACAAAGATTAGCAAGGTTTATGGCTTCCATTTGGATCAGGAATGTTCCAGAAGGTTCCATCGAAGTCTAAAATGTTTAAGATGGGCCCAGAAAGTTCCCCGCGAATCTGGAACGTTCTCGCCACACAAAGTATAATTTGTATAGGTGATTTGTATAATCTGGTGTATAACTACTGTCGCCATGATTGATGGCAGTATCCTAGGTGGTGTATGTACCATTATTCAGTGCGTAACTTAAAACAGTGTGTTAACTTTGTGTTTGTACCATAACACATGGTACAGACACATAGTTGTAGAAAGCAATAACTTATCCCCCTCATCCTAGCTATTCCCTTGACTCGAACATACATCTATGTGTAACCTCACTCACAAAGATACAGCGTTTTCTGGAAATGCTAGCGCAGCTTAAAGAAGTAGAAGGTTTGTCATGAGTTTATAAGATATGTATATACAACATAATTTTTTGTTTCTGTATTTTTAAGTAAAGAATCTATGTACAAAATTTCAAAAAGATATAGGTAATGAAAAACCATAAAGTTATGAGCTTGCTATTTTAATTGGTTGTCCCAACAAAAATATGGTCATAGCTCCGGTAGGCCGGCGAGCGCGGTTCGTTGACTCTCTACGGTCTATCGTAACCGCTCGGTAACCAACTCTGCATGTACCTATTTGGGAAAATATAACATGGTGTAAAAATTGTTGGAATCGATTCTGTTGCTTATTCTAACCAACTATATCCAGGTTTCGCACAAATAAAAACTAACGTTGTAATTTGTGGAAAATAAATCAAAGTACATGCATTTTTATGTATAAAAAACGATATACTTACACAGTCTTATAACCTCTTTTGTAATATATTTAAAAAAAAATTGTTCCACACTAGAAATTTCTCCTGTATCCTGGGTGCGTTTACAAACATATAAATATCTTTACGAAAGCGATCAATGCTCAACAAATCCCATACCCAAGAAAAGAGAGAGAAATAATTTTCACACTATCTGCTCGTTAATCTCAAATTAAGTTATGAGTATATCATGCAAACCTGTCCGAAAACAACGTGGTAAAGTACCTACCTACTAGGCTCGAGCGTGGCGCTTATATGTATTGTAAGTACCGAGGTATTGCTGATTTTTGGATACTGAGTGATTTGAATTTGCAACCTTAATTTAAAAAAAAAAGAATCAAAATGATAAGTTAAACTAGTATTATTTTCCATTAAAGTTTCTTTTTCAAAATTAATAACATTAGAAAATGTTTTAAAATGTAAAGACGCACTGTTAATCAGTCCAACAAGGCATTAGTTTCCCCTTTGTACCTTGTATGTGCGACACTTTTAAATAAATAAAAAAATCCTCTAACCTCTTTACTCTTTCCTAGCTTTTCCGTAGGTACAACATTCTTACCCCATCTAGCCCAAACACATCTATAACCCTACCAAATACGAAAGTTACTCGCGAACACCGCGTGTTGTTCAATATATCACATTTTGATTCGGTCGCGCCATAAACAATACAATATATCAATATAAAGCAGACGGTGGCGAAATTTGAACGGAGCGAGTGCGTTATATTTATGTGCGAGCGACTGTACGCATTTATGTACTGGCAGTGTTTTGTGATGTTTTAAACACACATCCAGCGAGTATTGTTGTGTTTTGTATAGTCGGAATAGAGGTGCTAGCCGCATATAGTGATTTACTGTACTAGAAACACTAGAGACTAACCTCGACATCATCGTCATAATCACTTGTCTAGCCTTTTCCCAAGAAATTCAAATTATGTCTACAGTGGCCGGGAGTTTATTGCCGTCTTCCGATGTCCAGGGCGTCTCCTGTGGCGACTAAAGGCATGAGGGCGCAGAGATTGCCTCTAACTTACGCGCTCCGCCTCCTACTGTGCGAGCATTGCTGCTGCAGAAGGAAATGACATCTTGGCATGCACTCTCACTTCGAACCATGCCATGGACCAGCGCGGGACGCGGGAGATCCACGCAGCCGATCGCCACCACGAGGACATGTCGGTAGACCATTCAAGCAGGGCGATCAAACGTGAGGTCGTTAGTTAGATATACAGGTCGGGGTTATACTTTATCGGGAATTCGTTCAGAAATTTCTCAATAGTTAATGGCTATAAGATCGCCCTATTACGTAGGTATATGAGGCTTAAACATAACGCGCTAAATGTGGGTGTATGGTGGGGTATAGTAGGAAGTCTCTGTCGAATTATTCAGGAAAAAGAACCTGATATCACAACTGGGAAGTTTGTGACTACAAAGAAAAAAACATCTCATTCCAACAACCCATAGGAAAACAAAATCTCTAGCAGACTAAAACTGTCCATAAACCCAAAATGTTGGTCATCCCTCGAGAGAAAACTTGTACTGAACCAAAAAAAAGCTTTTAAAACCACATGTTAGCGTGAATTAGAGTAATGAATGTTCTGTCATACTGTGTTACACATTTTGTTTGAATTTAAATGCATTAAGTGAGTCAATAGGTTTGTTCGAGTCAACTGAATTCACTGAGATGTTACCGGGCGTTGATCTTATTTGCTTATGGCTACTTATAAATCAAATTACAAGTTTTCGATTTATGTGCTTAGGTTTTGACGTTATGAATTGGAATGAGCAAGGAATGCTCATTGTTTGTTTTTTGTCAAATTTAGTTATACCTACCTACTGCTTAAGTAACAACAAATTAGTCAATGACTAATGACAGTCATTTATTCATTTGTTGAAGACAGATACAACAGCGTAGGAAAGGTCCCCAACAAGGTGGACCGATGACCTGGTGAAGGTCTTGGGAAGCTGATGGATGCGGGCAGCACAAGACCGGTCTTTAAGGAAAGCCTTTGCCCAGCAGTGAACCTCTATAGGCTGATGAAGAAGAAGATACAACAATGATGTTAGATATATAAACATAATCAAGAGTTTGTGATGGTAGCAATCAAGCCAGTCAAATCATCATCATCTCAGCGTTAAACCCAGTCGCATCCGAAGCTTTTTCAGCTTTGAAGTCTGGCGTCGTGAAGCAATCAAGCCAGTCAAAATCTCGTCAGTAAAATGAAATATAAATAATCCTGGAGAATAAAAAAAAAAAAAATAAAGTATGACACATTTTTATATATTAATTAATCATATATAGCAATAGAAACCATTTTGATAAATTAATTAATGAATAATATAAACTAAATAGAACCAATGCCAATAAAATAAAAAATGTATAAATCGTTCTCAAAAATCCTTCCAAAATATTTTTTCGTGGTAATTTCCACATTTTTTTTTCATCCCTTGTATGTTTAACACTTTTAATCAAAATGACCCACAGTTGGTATATTTTGGGTACCTACATTAATAAGAGCTTGTTTATCGCGAAAGGTCGATTCGAAACAATGCTCAAAATCTCTATCAAAATGCAGTTCCAGGGAGCGATTGTTCATAACACCTAAAGGCCAACTAGGTCGTTCTTAAAGACTCTAAGACAGCGGCTTAAAGACTAAATCACTGGCAGTCACATAGGCGCTTGATAAAGTTGTAACTACGAACATTGTTCCAACCTACGCGGCTGTATTTTGATTTGCATAAAGCACGGCTGGTTTTGAAGTACCTACACAAAACGGTCGAATTAGTGTTAAGGGTAGTTGTGATTTCGGAATTTTGTTTTTGCTCATGAAAATAAAACTTTTCAGGTGATTTGTTTTATACTATTCAGCCCAAATCTTTGACTTATTAGTCGTTTCGTCATCAAAATAATTTATGTGTGAGCGAGTCGACATATTTAGATTTTTATGCATTAAAGTATAGGAAAAACCGGTCAAGTGCATGTCGGACTCACGCACAAAGGGATCCGTACCATTGATTTATGAAATTAAAGGATTTAAGTTACTTGTATGTAAGATTACGCGGTAATAAGGTTTACGATTTACGAGGTACCTACCTATTAAAAAAATACTACTACCTAGACCTCGCTCAAAAGAATTTTCGTTGGTAGTTTTTATAGTAATGTACATCATACGTATTTTTAGATTTTTCATTTTCTTATTTTAGAAGTTAGAGGGGGGGACCAACTTTTTTCCACTTTGGAAGCGTCTGTCACGCAAACTATTCGGTTTAGAAAAAAATATTTTAGAAACCTCGATATCATTTTTGAAAACCTTTCCATAGATATCCCACACGTGAGTATGATAAAAAAAAAAATAGTTTTAGTTCTAAGTACCTACATATGGGGAGCCCCCATATCCTATTTATTATTATTATTATTTTATTTTTGCATCAAAATCTTAATGCGGTTCACAGAATACATCTACCTACCAAGTTTCAACAGTATAAAATATAACTCTTATAGATTCGGAAAAAAATGGCTGTGACATACGAACGGATAGACGGACAGATAGACATGACGAATCTATAAGGGTTCCGTTTTTTGCCATTTGGCTACGAAACCCTAAATAAATATAGTTTAAAAAACTAAAAAAACATGCTTTTAAAAAATATCAAACTAAAAAGTTAAAAATAATTTTAAAAAAAGCGTGAGGAGCTTTGTGCCATAATTTTTGTATATTAAGCGCCTTACGCTTTTTTAAAATTATTTTTAACTTTTTAGTTTGATATTTTTTAAAAGCATGTTTTTTAGTTTTTTAGACTATACCTATTTATTTTCAACTTTTTAGTTCGATATTCTTAAAAAAACGAGCGAGCGTATTGAAAACGGTGGGACATTTTACAGTAATGAGCCGCTCACTCGTAGTCCAAAGAGTTAGAGACGGACAAACAAACAAACAAGCAAGCAAACTAACATACAAGTGAAGCTAATTAAAAGCATGTAAAAACGCCCGCAAAGTGACAAAAACGTGGCTTTATTTTGACTAAGATTCCACTTTCTGTCTATCTGGCACCTGTATCTCATACACCAAGATAGCTAGACTGTTGAGGTTTTCTCAGAATATGTATTTCTAGCCGCAAGATACTAAAAACAGATTTTTTGTATAGATCATGGTATAGGTAACTATGTACAGAATCTTTTGAGCGTGAGTCTGGCACATGACCGGTTTTAAAATCGAGATGCCCAAATTTGACTCATAAGCCAAAGCTTCTTTTTCTAGCGAAATCTATATGCTATATGTAACTTTTAACTCTAAATGAAAAAATGCAAATATAGGTATGAGCAAAATAATGTAATGTGTTCTTTTTGTTAGCATTTTGTTTTAAAATCTTAACTTAGGTAACCTAAGATGAAACTTAATTTTGCTGCACGTTACAGGAACCGATGGGCAGCAAAAAGTAGCTAAATTTTGGGCAGAATCCATTTAGATAGCTAACGACACACTAAGGTGAATCTTTAAAGACCTTTAAAATATTTACTTAATTAATATCAACTCTAATTCGCGATTCAATTCAAGATTACATTTGACGACAACCTCACTATGAGCTAATAATACTAGTAATTAATTTAATTACGCCATGTTGGAACTTGTGTCGCACTGACTCCAGATATGTTCTACTAGCAAAAGCCGCCTCTTGGGCCTTCATACTACTACTATTACTACTTCAAATTCTATTAAACAAATATGAAGCTGTATTAAAAATAAAATATTGAAAAATGCTGTGATATGGCTGTTGTACCTATAATTTATTTAGCGTGCCTGCTTAATTTTATTAATTTTAAACTTAATCAAACGAAGTCAAAATATTAATTCCAAAATTCATGCATAACAACAGAAAATTACAAGTACTATTTAATTACTAAACGTGGCTTGTTCGATTGTGGCTTGCGCGTAACCAACATGTCAGGCACAACAAGTTGGACGCACAAAACATGTTCAATTTAAATCGAGTTGGACGCACAAAACATGTTCAATTTTATTTGTATTGCGCACGACTTCTCTTACTCCGCTTGCCTCAAAGAAGCGTTATTCTATTTTTCTATAGAGCGGGAGCACCAAATTATAGCTTAGCAGTAGTTTATGTGGTTTACTAGATCGTTATATATAGACCTTAAATACCGAATTATAATACACATTAATAAAACAAAAAGATAAAATTATGAAGCGTATATGAATATCAAATTGTATCCTATCTTATTCCATTCCTAAGTAAGTATGTACATTGAAACGCGTTTGTTACGCACAAGCACAACATGTTGGGCGCACTAAACATGTTCGTAGGTTGCGGTGTGTTCGCACTCGCGCAGCCCGTCTTGTCTCCCCCCGCCCCACCCGCTACATGGAATTGTTTTAAACTTTGATTAATTCCTTGCCAGCGCGGTGATGTTGCTTGTTTTCAGTTGATGAATACTCTGTCGAATAGTTGTTTACTGAAAAAGGGTTTACTGATTAATTTTCGTGGATTCGTATGTTTGTTTTTCAGACTAGCTTTGTGTTGTTTTTGCTTTTCTGCAATAAGCTTTATATACGAGTATTCTGAAGCTGAATGATTTTTAAGGATATTACTAATCCGTCGCTTCAAGTATTAGAAATAATTGTCTGTTCAACAACGAGAATATCGCAATCAATGTTGTCAAAATTATAGCGTTGTTTCTGGCAATGCATGCTTTACCCTGCTGTAACCGAAATGGTTCAAGGTAAGGGCTTTTTTGTACCAACTAGAAAACTTTTCTTAGTATGTGACGATAGGTTCACCTTTTCCTAGAGAGTTCTCTGAATTTTAACACTTTACACCTGCATTTATCATTGTGCAACGTAACTGACGATTTGACCTGTCGACAACTGTACAACGAAAGCCACCGAGCTTGACACGTCCAAAAGGCACTGCGGTTATCTCGAGAATTACATTAATTAGAGGTGTGGCTATAATTAATATTAATTAAAGTCACCTTTTAGCTCGCGACACTGAATGCGTATCGCAGTTAATAAATTTAACGGCATTGGCGGACCACTGGCTAACGCAGATAAAGATGCACCAGAAACTACGCAATTTTATCAACAATTCATATCCAATAAAATACACTTTAATCCTGTACCCACAAGGTTCAAAGCGATCGCATCAAACACTTTGCAATTACGTTCGCTCGTTGTAAATTTTGCAAAAAGTGTTTATCGTCCCCGCAAAGAATTGTAGGCTTTGCGACATCGCGATAAGATAGTTGACAAATGAATGAATTTACTTTGTTTTATGTCCGCTGAAAGTTTACGATCGTAAAATGCAGGAGTGTAACGGGCGAAGAAATTATAAGTGAGAATATTTTTGATCCAAAACAATCCAATTATGAGGTATTCCTATGTTTGTCTCAATCATGATAAGATGTGTAGTTCTTTAATGAACGAAACGTGGAATGTATAAAATAGACCTGTTGAAGTTGTCAAACTTAATATTCGTGACATAAATGTCAGTATTAACAGACGTACGTATGTAGGCGACCTTTTGTTGGAAGTGCCGCGTGTTTTAGTTACATTCATATTGGGAGTAAAGGTTTTGGGGTCTGAGATATGGGAACTTATTTATGTATCTATTGATCGAGTTGATACTTTCACATTTACGCGTGAATGTCTATTGCGTTCCAAAATTAGTTCGAGAATTCTTTTGTTATTTTTGGTTAATAAAAAAACAATATTAACAAATTAAAAATGAAATTTCACGCATTCATGTAGAATTTCTCAAAACATTTAAATGTAAAACTTTATGTGTTTCGATCTAAATAAGAAATACTATATATTATTTAGAATGGCCGCACATTTGCATCACATAAACAATAGCACCTAATCATTCCTCGTAACCATTCCTGACTAACCGAAGTCTACATTAACCGTAGCTATTGTGTAGCGTTACTGCATACATTGCTGGCTTTGTGAACAAAATGCAAATGTATCATAATGTTAGTATTGCATAAATCATCGCGCCCGGCCGCGCGGATGCCCCGCGCTGATTATCTAGCTATGGATTTCAAGATAAAAGCTTTATTTGTTTATTGCTTAAGGTAGAGAAAGAAATAAAAAACAAAACAAAAGTGGAGCTATTTCTATCTTGAAAAAAGTACACTATTGACGCCATCATGTTTTTCAATACAAAATCGCAAAAATTATGATTCTTACAACACTTTCTGTCATTGACATGACAACTAGTAGAACTATTAAAACGTTGAAAATGTGTTCCATTTTCAACTTTTTAATAGTTCTACCATCCCGAAATGCTACACGAGTCTTTTGACACTGGCAGCTCATAAAAAAAAGCGACGACCATAATTTGAATAATTTAAGAAATAGATAGGATTGCATTTTCAGATTGCCATTGTGGTTTTAAAGCAAGGGTCGTAATCGACCCTAGATTTCCACAATAAGATTCCTCATTACTCCGTACATCGTCCGTACATAGGTAGGTCCAACTAATAATAAATTAAATGGTTGAACAACCGAAGCCAATTTTGAAATAGAAAAGGGTTAGGTTATTATTCGACCGCAGACATATTAAAACCGTTCTCATTTTATGAAAATTAAATACAGAGCCCATTCGACCCTTTGTATATGACCACATGTGCTTGGGTTATGCAAATGACGTATTGGATGTCGGGGCACAATACATACTTGATTAGATATAGTTTTGAAATTATTATCAAAGCTTCTGGAAAATTAACATGGTGGAAGATAATATTTGAAAGTTTAATACAAGGTAGAGGAAGGTAAAGTTGAAAGCTGCACGCTTTGAGAAGGTATTTTGGTCGTCTTTGTAAAGTATCATTATAAAAACAAACTACTTTTAAAACCACTTAAAATTCTTATCCAATTTTAGAAACAAAACTGGTACATTCCATATTTAAACTATATACGTGTACATATTTCGAAATCTTTTTTCTTTTTCGCATCCAGCCTATGGTGGACTCGGTAGAATATCAAAAATTTTGTCATTAGGGAAGCATGTAAAACATATTTATGCCACGGAAATATCTCATTCTGTCAACTAAATGCGTTTTGGTTTAGCTAAAATTGCATGATAATTTTGATTTTAGGATTCAGCTCGACCGCTGTGATGACGGATATAAATTCTATGCCGCTATATATTTCACGTGAATACGTTTCATGTTTACTAATGCTATTTCTGAAACATGAATGGTCGAAAATAAGAGTAAATTACTATTTTGTGTTAGATATAAAAAGTTTTCTTAATGGTGGCGTTGGGAGATAAATATTGTACTACATAATGCTCGTTAGTTTCTTACATTGTTGCTGGTTGAGGAAATGTTGACTCTGCCAACATAATATATGGTTGATGACTGATACTTGGGTGTTTGAAGTTTTATATTGCATAGGTATAGTTTGTCTGACTGCATGTTTACGGTTTATTGGTGAAATCAAAAGCTTCATTTGATTTTATTTTACTGGTGCTTGACAGTAATCCCGCCTGATGGTAAGCAGTGATGCAATCGTTGGTGGTAAAGCGAGCTCTTTCATTAAAACCCTATTCACTCAAAAAAAAAAAAATAGTGATTAGGAAGGAAAATGGCAACTGTTATATTCCTTCCTATTCACAATTTTTTTTTCGAGCGAGGTGATGCAATGTTAAACCCAACAACACGACCAACGATGCTGCGCCAGAGGGAGATTGATCTGGAGACCCTCCACGATCAGTCGTGGAGAGTCTCCAGATCGGGAATTCGGACTCCCGACACTATAACATTTGGTGCATCGTACTCGGCACACATCGCAACACAACTGCACAGACCCATCCTCCGTACGACTCCACCGGAACACGACGAATCGCTTGGCGCCAACACTTTGTCTGGTGGGTGGTAAGATCATCATCAAAATCATCGCTGAAAGTTAATTATATTACACTCTCTTTTGCGCCATGCTTCCCTGGTCTCTGCTAGACTCATCTAATTCGTCCCCAATAATCTTCTGTAGGTGTTTTAGAGATAAAGAATTTAGTATATCGTTACATGAAATATATCATATATGAAATCATATATGAAAACAAATACTAGGAGAAAAACAAATACTATACACTCCTAGTATTTGTTTTCATATATTTCCTTTCTAATACATTTTCATGTCCATTAATATATCTAAACCGTTTAATCTCGTGACTGTTTATGACTGAGTTGAGCGTTTAATCATGACTTAAAAATATCGTGATAACTTAATTAATTTTATTTTTTTCTCCATTCATAACTCAAAAATTCATGTATGATTTTATTTAGGCATAGCTTTTCAAAGTTACTTCAACCCCTTTTTCTCTTTTATATCCTTTCTTTAGACTCACTACGTTGCATGATTCTTAACGATGTCTTCCGCATTCCTTGAGTGCAGGGTCAGCATTAGCTATTTTGATTAGGTCGTTAGCCCTTTTGACCTATATTACATAGGGCCATGACCGATGGAATGAAATTAAAATCAATAGAAAAGGATTTTTTTTTTGTTGATGGCTGAAAATTATCAGCCTATATATCTCTTCAGAGAGTGCATTATTATTACACATACATAAAGGGTTCGTAATTATTGCTATTTTACATTTCATCATCATCATCATCAACCTTTTTATCTTCCCACTGCTGGGCACAGGTCTCCTCTCATACAGATAAGGATTGAGCGTAATCACCACGCTTGCTCAATGCTGGTTGGCGATTTCAGACTTAGAGTTCAGGTTTCCTCAAGATGTTTTCCTTCACCTTCAGTCATTGGTGTCCAAGATATACTTAGAAAGTACATATAAACTTTAGGAAAGTTACATTGGTACTTGCCTGACCTGGAATCGAACCCGCGCACATATGTCGTGGTGGCCTAGTGGTTAAAACACCAGCCTCTCAAGTATACATACATAAGTGTTCGTAATTATTCATTTTTACATTTATTAACAGCTTAATTTTTTTGACTGAAAATTTGTTGCTAATCTAATTCTTATTGTTGTAATTAATACAAAAGTCCTTAACAATTGCCCTTAACACGTATTACCGATGTTTCAACCGTTGTATGACATTGGCTCGTGTACTTAAGCTTACAGTACAATAGCTTCGTACATCATATCATGCTATTGTGTAGTTTTAAATGGAACACGACACGAGCCTGTTCAACGGGCTGACATGTAGGTATCATAATAAGTACTGACAGCATGTGGGTAGATGTTTAGAACACGATATTAGAAGTTGACAGTAGTGGGTGTTGAAGTCCCGTGCGTGACCGTTCTTGAACGACTCGGTATCGCTCATAATTTTTAAAAGGTTTTATTACTTAGCTGTTTTACAGGCGATTTTGAGTTCTTCTATTAAATTGATAAGGTTCATTTTTAATTAAACGTGAATGATTCTTAATTGGGTGCCTGTAATATAGGAACGTTTCATTATATGCCTTCGGTAATTTCATGTGAACTTCAATATGTTCATATTAATAAACGATTACTATCATCATCTCAGCGTTAATCCCAGCCGCAACTGAAGCTTTTTCAGCTTTGGAGTATGAGGCGGACCCCATACTCCAAAACTGAAAAAGCTTCAGTGCACGGAAAATATCGAAGTATAGCCAAATCAGCAGTTAGACCAGTAAAGCAGACTTTACTGGTTTAACTGCTTGTGTGGCTAAACTTCGACATTTTCCGTGAACCGACTGCCGTCTGACCTCCACAACCTGAAGGCGATATCGAAGCAATGCAGTTAGACCAATTGTTGGACTTTTGAGGCAACTGGGACCAACGGCTTAACGTGCTTTCCGAGGTACGACCAGACCTATGCAAATATTCATATTCATGCATACAAATATTTGCACTGCGCTACGCCACGGAAGCTGTCATATTAATAAACGATCAGGTAGAATATTCGAAAAGTTAGAAAATAATCATGCTTTATTACTTCCTATATTAATCTACTTTAATAAGATAGAAAGTAGAATACGGCCGGCATGGTAGGTAATTGCATAACAGACTATCAGTAGCAATGGGTTTCATTTTGACAGTTCAACAACATTCATTGCGTAGTTCACGTTTTTGAGCAGACACATTTTCGAACATATGAAGCAGTGCATTAGCTGTTTTGCTACGAAATAGTTCCAACTAAAAATAATAATAATAATGTGTTACAAAATAAGGGTGCTGGTGAAAAAAATGCGCGAATTTTGCGTACAGTTGGTGAGAATATAGGTATCATCATCATCATCAACCTTTTTATCGTCCCACTAGAGAAGGATTGAGCGTAATCACCACGCTTGCTCAATGCGGGTTGGCGATTTCAGACTTAAAGTCCAGGTTGTCTCGAGATGTTTTCCTTCACCTCCAGTCATTGGTGTCCAAGATATACTTAGAAAGTACATATAACTTTAGAAAAGTTACATTGGTATTTGCCTGACCTGGAATCGAGCCCGCGCCCTCAAACTTTCACAAATCAAATCAAATGTTTGTTACTTTTTAAAAATCGTTTAATTCGATCGGATGAAATTTAATAGCACACTGATGGTTTACCTACTGGAAAGCAATGGTGGCCTAGGCGCTTTACTTTCTGTAACTTATTTCATCACCACATCTCTTAAAACGGCGAGTGACCGAGGGGAAAGCCGGTGGTGATGTCCTAGACTCCAAGAGCAAAAATAAAAAAAAATTAAGACATGCGACCAACCTACATTGGGCCAGCGTGGTAGATTATGGCCCACTTACTAGAGGCTGATAATGATTATTATGGTTTATAACCAGTATTAGGTAACCTACAGGGATACTTTTATCCAGATTTTTATAAGGGTTCGGAATTTATACTAAAATATATAATATTAAAATAGAATAGGATACTTTTATTTCAGACCGGAGTCCATAAGGTTAGTAACAATCTTACTTAACTTCTAGTGTTAGTAGGTTACATACACAGATATACAAAAAAAAAACCGGAAAAATCGGAAAATGAGTTTGTTTGTTCCGCTTTCACGCCGTAACGACTAAACCGATTGCTTTGAAATTTTGTGGACGTAAAGTTAGTAGTCCGGATTAAATAATAGTACTGGTACTTCTTGTCCCGGAAAGTGTTTATATTCCCGAGGGATAACAAAATACCAAAATCGGTGAAGTCGCGGGCAAAAAGCTAGTATTAAAATAGAAGAATACTCTCATGTACATTCTGTAGCAGGCACATCTCTTAGTTGAGTGACCTGAATCTAGGTAAATTGATCGACAGGCGAGGAGCGCCGTCATTTTCAACGTCAATGCGTACAAATTGAGGAACCCACATATCAAGTCTCGTTGGCAAATCTATGATGAAGATCTAGCTCTGAACGATAACCCGGAGCTACCACTAGTTAGCCACTTGCGTCATTGGCATGAATACAAGAATTGAGTGATCTAACTAACTCAGACAGCAGTCACACAAATTAATTTAAATGTGGAGAGGATGATGTAAACAGGAGAGTGTGTGAAAATGTGGGCGATGTCTGGAGATGGACGGTAGAGAACAATTGAATTTATGAGGTTTAGAATTTTAATAATTAGGTGATAATAAATCGTCAAAAAAGTCGTGGTGGTCTAGTGGTTAATACACCAGACTCTCAAGTATAGTGTGCTGGTTCGATTCCAGGTCAGGCAAGTACCAATGTAACTTTTCTAAGTTTTTTTTTTTTTTTTAGTAAACGTTGCCCCGCACTATTAATTTCTCCTGTATCGTAATGCATATGCATATGCATGCTATGCGCGTGCGTTTACAGAAATACAAACTCACATATACAAACAGCCAGACCCCGAGCAAGCACTTGTAGATCATACAAATAATTGTTACGTGCGGGAATCGAACCACGGCTCGCAGCGCAGTAGTCAATAGCATAACTACTGCGCTTTCTAAGTATATCTTGGACACTAACTGATTACAAGGTGAAGACTGATTACAACCGTGGCGATTACGCTCATTCCTTCTACAGAGAAGAAGGTCTATTCTCATAGCTACCTATGAGAATAGACCTGTGTCCAGCAGTGTGTGCAGTGTGCAGCCAAAATAAAAAGATCGATGATGATAATGATGATAAAATCATCTGAGATACGTACTAAAACCTTTTTAATGGATGTCCATCCATAGTGACATGAAAACCACTGTTCTTCTTTGGTTAATGAATTCGAGTAACGAAAACACTAATAAAAGATTACAGGCTTGCGAGATCAGCGCAGGAATATAAATGGACAGATGCACGCACCACTATGTACTTACCTACCACCACTGACTCCAACAAAAGAATTAATTACTGAGTAGTGTTTTATCTAATGTTGACAGCGAAGGGTTGCCATACGAAGGGAACAGTACATATTGAAAAAAATAATGACAATGTGGCATCAAAAACTATTATCCACGATCCCGAATTGTCTTAACCCTTCAACCCTTTCTATTCGGCTCATAAAGTTGGCGAAACGTACAAAAATACCGACATAATGCCATTTGCATAATGTTTCGAGCTTTGTTTTTTCATAGAACGGTGGGTTTGAAATGTCACCGCAGACAGGGGGTGCGAAAACACCCATTATGGGGTGCCGAGTGTATTAAAAATCGTTCGCGTCCTTTGCATTCTTGAGGTTATGGGTTTTCGTGCGTGGATCCCTTGAATGTGAAGAATGGACGGGAATAGTACTATGTACAGATAAATATCTATTTAGACGTTTATTACGTTAAAAAAGGTTGAATTATGGGGATTGATAGCGTGTCTTCGCGATGGTAATAATTTGAAGGATTCTTTGGTGTGTAGGTCAATAACAGATATGTAATGACTTACTTCCATGTTTTATTTTAACTATTTATGAGAGTAAAGCTTTAAAATTTTCTTTTCAAATATTTCTTATTGATATCTTTGCTTGCAATCCATTATTTAAATAATTATAATTACGGATCCTATGTAGCGAAAAAAGTATGTAGGTATGCATCTCGCTTTCACGCCGTAACTACTGAACCGATTGCTTTGAAATTTTACAGACGTAAAGTTAGAAGTCCGGATTAAATAATAGGTTACTTTTTATCTCGGAAAAATTTGATATTCCCGAGGGAAATCTAAGAAGCGCGAAAAAACCGAACTCCACGCGGGCGAAGCCGCAGGCGGTAAGCTAGTTGTATATAAATAGGACACTATTTGCTGCAAACCTACGACATTAATATTCAATTTTCCAACGGCCAATATAAATAAAGCACTTTCTCCGGAAAATCCCGAGTAAAAGTAAACTTGATATTTTCCACAACCTGACTTAACTACAAACACCTAGATAGTGTTGCCAGCAAGTATTTATAACTCTTGTTCTCTTCAAGTATTCCTTAACTTAGTGTTTAAAATAGTTGCCATAAATTAGAGCTTTCGCTGTAATGAAAGACTTGGAATTAAAATCTTTGGCATTTTTTGAGGCATTAATAGACTGATTTGTTTCTATAGTATCTGTAATATTATGAAGGAAGCCTTTTTGATCACCACGAACAAACAAATGCACTTTAATCATACAGATAGTGATGGCGCCAAATAAGTGGTCCAATTCTGGACCAAGTCCATTTAGATTTCCAACGACACGCTAATAAGTATAGCCTTTTTGATCATAGACACCACTTTCCATATAACTGTTGCATTATCCCGATTCACAGTCCACGAAGGTACTCTCAAAAATGGCAAAGACAGTTATTGTCACCGGCGTAGACTTGAAGTCTACACGACCGGATGTAGTAGTCGTTCCGGCAATAACATTTCCGGTACCGACACTCGGCTTACTTCCGTCGTCTGCGAGGGTACTGTTTCCTTACAATTGTTTATGCCTTCGACAAATACTAAACGACAAGTGAGAATGGATCATAAACTTGAGTGGTACAGCTAAGGCACCGTAGTTCTTAGACAGAATATTTTTTTTTTTTTTTTAAATGGAGGCACATAGCACGTTGAGCCCATGGCCCATCGGGTAGAATGGCTCTTGAATGGCGACCTCGTACCGGCAAGCGCAGCGTCGAACACCCACCGACTAGGACTGAACAAAATCGCAGGGAAGCGATGGATGCAGGCTGCATCCAATTATTCTTGTTGGAAATCCTTGGGGGAACCCTATGCCCAGCAGTGGATTTTAAGTGGCTGATATGATGATGATTGACAGCCTCCGTGGCGTAGCGGTAGCGGACGCGGCCGCTGCGCAAGGTGGCGCGGTCTCGATCCCCGCACAGTGCAAGTATTTGTATGCATGAATATGAATATTTGCACTGGTCTGGTCGTGCCTCGGAAAGCACGTTAAGCCGTTGGTCCCGGTTGCCATACGAACATCTAGTGGCAGTCGTTACGGGTTGTTGGAGCCCTCAAAAGTCCAACAATTGGTCTAATTGCAGTGCTTCGATGTCGCCTTCGGGTTGTGGAGGTCAGACGGCAGTCGCTTCACGGAAAATGTCGAAGTATAGCCATATCAGCAGTTGGACTGGTAAAAAGCGGACCCCAGACTCCAAAGCTGAGAAGGCTTCGGATGCGACTGGGATTAACGCTGGGATGATGATGATGAACATGGGGAACAGAAAAAAGCTTCATTAGAGCAGAGGGACCTAATACAACTGATACTGGCCACAATTCCTTTGTACACAAATTAAACTAAATTTAAGTTCTGTGCATGTTTTTCTTTCTATTCCATTAAGAAAAGGACATAAGATAAAATGTCAGTTTAAACCTGTCAAATTAGTGCGCTCCTGACATAAGTTGCCGTATTTTTAGTCGCCATGTTTAATCGCGTATAAACTGTCTATGGAGGATCTAAATTTGACAGTTTTTGTGAGACAGTAGTTTGTGAACAAGAGAATCGGCGCCAATGCGTGACGTAAATTGACGTATTTTTAGTCGCCACTTTTCTAATTTATACTAATATATAAAGCTAGCAAGCTGAAGTGGCAATGGGCTGGTCACATATGCCGCAGGACCGACAACCGATGGGGTAAACGAGTCCTCGAGTGGAGACCGCGTCTCGGCAAACGTAGCGTGGGACGCCCTTGGGCTAGATGGAGCGACGACATCAAAAAGGTGGCTGGTAGTGGCTGGCGGAGAACTGCTCAGGATCGAGCTTGTTGGCGTGCCATGAAGGAGGCCTATGTCCAGCAGTGGACGAGTAGGGGCTGATGATGATGATGATGATGATATAAAGCTAAAGAGTTTGTTTGTTTGAACGCGCTTATCCAGGAACTACTGGTCTGATTTGAAAAATTCTTTTTGCGTTGAATAGTCCATTAATCCAGGAAGGCTTTAGGCTACATACACGCGAACGAAGTCGCTGGCGGCCGCTAGTCTTGTCTAAACCGTTTATGGAGTATCTTGACAGGAGAGGACACTTCACTAATATTATAACAGAATTAGATAAAGGTACTACTTTAATTGAAGCGGTGCTTAACTATGATGAACTCTGTACAATGTAAGTAATGTTCTCAGTAAACTTCTAGAGACCTCTAAACGACAGGATATCTTCAATTACCTATTTAGTATTTTCTAGTAGCGACGAGATTGAAGCTAAACTGATTCGTAGTAATTCTTTCAAACTTGTGTTGACGGTTTTGTGGGACTGTATTTACCGATTTGCGTATCTCGTAGTTCTTAATTTCTTATATTTTAGGTATTGGTTTATTTCTTTAGGTGTTGTTTCTGTGGTTGTTAACTTATGTATGTCATGTAATCACTATGGGTGAAATATATGAGCAAAAAAAAAAATATGATTCTTTATTATATGTATAATTAGATTTTTTATTTAAAAAAAAAAGAATAGTGTTTGTCAATCACATGTTTCGAAGCTTTTCAACCTTGTGTTTTTCCTGGACTAACCCCTCGTTGTTTATGAGTTATTTAGTACACACCATACTTGCCAAATCTATTTCAGAGTTCCTTATAAACTCCCCTCATCATTATGTATGAAATCACAAAACTGCACTAAAATTCCAGCTATGAATCAGCCATCTGATGGCAATGACAATTTATTGCTATTAGAATATGGAAATAGCCACCGCATGGAAGGGACTGGGCTGTTTTTAATTTGGCGCCAAATTAATGAAGATTTTGTTGTTTAATTTACGTACAGTCGTGGTTTGGCAATTAACTAAGTTTAGCTTGTGTTATGTTTAACTCCAATCGAAGTTAAACATAAGCTAAAGTACGTAACTTTATTTGGCAAAGAGATTGTATTTTTTTAAACATATGGTTTACGTCATTCTCAAGCTGAATTAGGTAAACTTTTAATCTAGTTCTGCTATGTGGGTTCAGTTTTCTCCCATCTACACCGTCCTTAGTGAAGGATACTTCGGGATTAGCAAAGCTTTAAACTGTTCTAAGTTGGTCTGCATAGTTTGTTACAGTACTTACTGTGATTTATGCTTTGAGATTCCTATATATAGGCCTTAATTAGCTGTTGTATCTTAATTTTGGGATCTTCTAATGATTCAGTTGCTTCATTCTATTGAGCAGTGGCATCTGACTCTTCTGTTAAATCATTTGGTTCCACTGCTGTTTTGTTTATTATGATCCATCATCGGTCTAGAATTCCTGATTTAGGTACTATAAGTAGTTGAGAAAATTTAATTGTTGGATATTAGAAGAATGGCTCTTTTAGTGTTCATCAACAAGTTTCATAATTGTCATCATTGTTGGAAACTTTGAAAGGATATTTCAATAAGAAGGAATTAAGGACCCTGAAATTGCGACATTGTTAAAAATTTTCTTAAAGTGTTTTCAAAACTTACATTTAAATCTTTAACAAACTAGATCAGGAGTTTGCTCATAATATTGATGGGCATATCGAATAGGATCATCCCGAAAAGTTGGTATCGGGAGAGCTGTCCAATCAAAATACAACACAAAGCTATAACGAAATACTATTACTTCCCACCCCTTAGAAAACCAATAAGAACAATAATAAATAACTCTTATCATATTTCGAGTATGCTCCTGGTCGCATCGCGAGAGATCCGAACCTATATATCACTAGGAATTTACGAGGCAAGATACGACAGGAAAATTGCAAGAATGGTGGCGCAATCTATCTTAGTTGGGTTGCTTGGGGAGGCTGGGGTAGCGCGGGAGTCCCAGGGGCGCGGGGCGGAGGGAGCAAGGGGGAAACTTCGAGAGGTTATTAGTCCAAGCATCTGTTGTTGAGCGGGGGCGTGATGAAACTCTTCGGGTAGGTACAAGCTAACAAATCTAATTGCTCAGTAGGCGCTCGTGTATACCAGCCCTGACAAAACGGCCCCCCTCATGCGGTCGCCGCGCAAGACTATTTGTTAAGCGCCCAGGTGACCGTGGAAGATTTAGGATTTTTCCTAACATACATGTTTTATACTTACTTTTATTACGAGTGAATTTTATACGTCGTTTGTGAAGCTTACGTCGCATGAAACACTCGGATGTTTTTTTTACAGTGGCCTTTTCAACATAACCGGTTTTATTTTAAAACGTAACTTTTGAAATATCACTGAGAATTTAGTGAAATATGCGCAGTCATTCCTTTACGTAGTAAAAATAATTATTCGCATAGTCGCTAGCCACCACTTTAGTCTCAACTAAAAAATAGAATAAGAATTATTATTATGATGGAATTTGAGATAAGGAAATCTAAGTTGTAACAAAAATTGCGTGATACTTAACACTTACTGAGAAATTTTGTATAGGTAGCTATGTGAGTTAGTTTTAATCTGCCGGCGTGACTAATCTGCCTGGTCAGTTATATAAGGATTTGACTTTTGGTCTATTACCTAAGTGGTTTCGGGGAAAGGTGTAGGCGTACATTTTTTGTAGGTCCCGCTTGACGCGAGATAACAGAATACGAAAACTTTAGTTCTACCGTGTACCCACCTCATACAATCTTTTTATGCTTATCTTTCTGTGATTTATGAGTTGTTCGGCGTCCAACAACGGGAAAGAAAGGAGGTATACAAAAGTAATTTATTTTTTACGTTTGTTTTTCTTGTCTTACCATCGGTGCGTGCGGTACTGGCCACGGGGCGAACATGTTTTTGAAGTTGGCATTTTTGAGATGTCGCAATATGATTTATGCTTGACCCCGCGCGTAGGCGGTGCTTACTGCTTAGTCCGATCGGTATTTTCGGCTCTATATACTATAAATCATAATACATAAATAAATCATACATTAAACGTCACCTCTTTATTATTGAGATTTATTTATGGCGCGATTTTCCCCGAATATGTTGTCACAGAATAAATATGAAAAGTAAACAGTCGCAGGCTATAACTCATTGTCTGTTGCAGGTAGGTAGGTAGGTATGCTTCACTTCGATGTGTGATTTTTTATATTGCATTTCATCATTTATGATATCCACCTCATTTGTTGTATAAACTTTTTACTACTCTGGTTAATAAAATTTTTATTCATCACAGCACCGACACTCAATCTCGTCAGTACTAAGTGGACACTCCAGTAAAAACTTCACGTCATAAATTCAAAACTGTCCGTTTACGAAACGAGGTTATTAAGATTCAGAAAAAAGTTCACACGCTTTTATTCGACAAACACGTTGTTCTCTCAATTAAGCGTCTTTACTGGCCGGACAAGGCCCGGACACGGCCCGGACACGGCTGTACGGAATTATTCATGACGCGACCGACCGACATGTCATTCGGCCAAATTAGAGGCTTGTCATAATGAAGTACGCGGTACGAAACTGAGGGTAGTTGCACGTATGTCGCTCTGCAAAAATGCTAATTAGTTCATTAGGTTCTTGCAGTATGAACTGGATGTAGAACTGAAGAGATTTTGTCTCGAGCAATGTTGACCCTCGAATCTCGATGCTCGTATCATTCGAGATCAACAAATGTGTTATTATGGATGTGAAAATTGGTTGTGTGCCAAATGGTTACTTGGTTGCGTTAGGTTCTTTTAAAGCTTAAAAACCAAAATCTTTGAACAGGCACCAGGTTTCCATAGAAAAGTCTGGTCATCAATGTTCCCTACGCAATCATTTCCCCACATTTCTTATCGCTCAATCAACGACGAACCAGCCCATAATTAATTATTTTTTATATTGTTCACAGGTATGTGTTACTTCTACTTTTTACGAGTACGACAACGTTACGTGAGTATCAGTAAAACCGCTGGCTATAATATAACCATGATAATGTCATAAACTTTCTACGCACTCCGAAACCGCTTTATTTCCAAGAATTTTCGTCACTTACGCCTTTCTCCGGTTTTTATATTTTCCATGAAAAACAGTTGGTCATAAAAGTACACAAACATGAAGCACAGTTCTGACAACCTTAGGTATGTATAAACATTGTAGTAGCTATATCTTAGTAGGCCATAGAGTACAGACCGCCCAGTCATCGAATTCCTCAAGCATTAGGTTGATTGCAAACTTATCAATAGACTAATACATTTCCCATAGATAAGTCGTCCTACTTCCTAATCGTAGAAAACAGGATCGAAACCTAGTCAAACACTCGATACGTTCTAAGATCAAATACAATTATGTACTCTCGAACCGCTATTTACAACAATATAACTTGAGATAACAGTACCAATGCACTGGGCGAACCACTCTAATGCTTACGTCACTAGGCACGTCAAACCGCCTCCAGCGGTATCATACAAAAGTGCATGCATTATGAAGATTGCATGCACATCTAGCTGAGCCAAGTACCGGGTTAAAGCTTTGTTGCCAAAAATCACACAATAAATAACACAAGGGGGCAAACTGCATGCATTATAGTCGTACCTTATCTTACTGAATTTGAAGCCAAGAATTGCCCATTAAATATGCATTAAAATTACCTGTCTGGGATGAAAAATGACAGGCAGTTTTAAGCTTTATTATTGGTTTGAGGATGCATTGACGTGCTTAATGAAGTAATTTGTGCGGTTGGAGTTGATGTCTCTATTTGTGGTGTGTTTGAGGATCTGATGTGAGGATACTTGTCGTTGCTGGTGTCCTGGGGAGCCTGTAACAACTGCTGATTCCCCAGTTTGTAGAAAGGCTTTAGCTTAGAAAATTTATGTTAATTGATCAGTCTTTCGATTCACCCTAAGAATATTTATATACTGCATTTGATGTATGTCGAGACCCTTGGCTCCCGTAGACGTACGAATATCCAAAGCCAACTCATACATCCTTACACAATTTTAGATAATGAGGAGGTACCAATCGCCGATTATCCCTGTATGCTCTATGCAAGAGCACCCAAGGTCAATCCCCAGTTGGTGTAGCACCATTACAGAATATGGAAATAAAAATATACTACATTATTACTGTCATGTTCAGAATCAGTAATTAGTATGTTCTATGTTACGGGTTTGGTTTTCGCACTTAGTCCTTCCAGTGGACCATGGCGGCCGTTGGCAGTTATTCCATCCCATCAGTAATTAGTGTTCGATATTTAAAATTTTCTATTAAGGCATCCTTCAAACAAAACACGTGCTCTTAACATATTCTTACAAGTAATAAGGTATTCACAATAAATAATTCCAGTCCGGTCCTTCACAGCTTTCTTTATAAAGTTATTGTTCGAACAACAATAAAGAAATCATAAATCCTGTTCCCTTCACGACATCGATTAAAGAAATGATTGTGCAAACATGCAGACAAACAGGCGCTGCATTTCATATAAGGCAGAGATTAGTAAATTTCATCATGTAGCCACCGGTGACACGATGAATCACAATAATCGCATTCTGTATACACCACGGTCCCATCAATTAGACGAGTCGCAGGCAGATTGTATAAACAGATATTAGACCAACTCACCGTAAACGCATTATATAATTTGGGTTTTTTACTCAGACTCCAAGGAATTCTAAGCAGGAGAGTGGCGATATCGGATCGTGCATTTCTATTTTAGAACCATTTCGTAACCTGGGAAAATGGCCGAATTAAAATATTACATCTTCAAAAGTGTAGATGTATTTCTTTTCGTTGGAAGTATTACGGAAACTAGAGCAGTGTTTGATAGTGTTCCACAGTGATATATTGCCAATTGCAAACTCTTAGAGGCTGCCAAATATTTTGTAACGGAAAAAATCTTCAAACAATCTATTGCATACAAATTGGCTGCACTATTATTGGCGTTGCAGACATGCTCGTAACAATTGATCTGAAGATTTCGACGCCGGCACGATATCGTGACGATAGATTGGAAAGTATATTTGGCTTAAGGTCATCGTTTTGATGGATTTATTGTCAACTCAATGACCTGGCACACTGAGTTACCTATCTCTGATATAATAATGCTATACTGCGTTTCTGTCAGTTTCATTAAACTTAGTTTTCTATTCTCATTGATCTGTTTCAACTAATCTCATCATCGTCTGTAATTTTGTCATTAATTTATGATCTTGTATGTAGTATATTTATAAAATATTCAGGTTCGTAGTCCTCGCCATCCCAACTTTCCATAACTACGAAACCAAAAAATATTTCACGTTTTCGAGCAAACTCTGTCCATCCATCAGAGGTTGCTACATCGGGTGACATGTAACAATAAATAAATTTAATATCATCGTGCATGTTCCCAGGGTCGGTACCGGACACGGCTCTCCAAGTGTCCAGCTCCGTTGTCCGTTCATTGCCAACATCACTGTCTCCGATACTCTTGTTTCCACGATTGCGACTACATGACGCCGGTACCACTGGTCCTTGAAGTACTCCATTTACATCTCGATTTATTTATTACTTATTTATTCACGAAAATTTTAGATTAAATATTTATTAGCTTTTATATTGGAGGAAATATCTTGTGAGGTTGATTTTCGATCGAATAACTAATAAAATAAATCGACGCTTGAAAGGCAATCATATCTAAGCGACAAAAATTCGTTTGCCTTTCAAGCGTCGAAATAAATAGTCGAAAGTTGAAGGAGCTCTCTCGTTTAAAATTATACCTATAATATTTGATCGATTTAAGGAAATATAAAACGCACATCAAAGCAGCCAACAAAAGCATTCAATTATCAAATCTAATATAATACAAGTTAAATTCGAATAAAATAAACACTGAATACTCTCCAGAACTATCTCCAAGTTTAGACGCCACCAACTTTTGCTTCAACAGTTTCACTTAGCAACTTGGCTAATCTCGCTTGCCGAGTCCGTGGTAGGGCCCATCTCATCACAGGCTCACTGCCAACTGCTCGTTTGTTATTCACTAGCACACCTCCACTTGACATCGCACGCATATAGAGAATACTCAATGTGGGGAATTTTCGCATACGATCAGGACCATGCGTTTCGATGGAGTACCGACGGTTGCCGTCTTTATTTTGGCTTTGATCGATGGCCATATAAATAAAGGAAGGTCTCGTTTGTCTTGTTGATACGGTAAACTAAGATTAACAGTCGATTTGTGGCAAATTTATTGAAGAAACACAATGCTGAGTGAACTGGAGTAGTACGGTGACGGAATCCGGATTCCTGTTGACTATTAGGTTAGAAAAGCAAGTGAACACCGTATGATGTTGGGACAGTGGCAGACCCTAAGTCTAAATTTATTTATGTACCTACAGAATAAACGGTCATGTATTTTATGCAATTTCGTTGGAAAGCCCTAGTTGGCGGCACTTAGCGGATTTAACTCGGTACGTAAAGTTCTCGCGGCTGTTCAGCTACATGCGTTCTGGTCACGTTTTTATCCATTATGGATTATTTCAGGGCAGCTAGCAACTTGTACCATTATGCCTGTTAAAGCCACATGCGGACTAAACATGTAGTTTTACTATACAAACTTAAGTTCATATTATAACGGCCTGCTCCAGATTACCTAATGGACATTGAATTGAAAATTCCGAAACATCACTGAACTCTATTGCTTTGTAATGTAATATTTAAATAAAATCATTCAGAGCACCGAAATAATATCATAGGTACCTACTTGCGGTTTCATTTAGGTAATTAATGATGTACAGGATTCGATAGAGATTAGAGCTTTCGTCTGCTATATTAAACTTTATAAAAGTATAACCTCTAGAGTCTAGGTTATTCAATTAGCAATAGAGAACAGACTCGTAGATTCGATTTATAAAAAATGTTTCATTACTGCACTGTTCAAACTCTAAATAAATGATGCTTTTCTTTTTGATTACTTTAAGTGCTGAAATGTAAATGTCATGTTTATAATTAAAACAGTAACATAGTTGATTAATATACCGCTCAAAGCTCAGGAAGTGAGAATGATATAATATCCACAGATATTAGAAACCGTGGGAGTGACTCTTTCGTTGATTTCATAATATTGACGTTATTCATAGTACAATAGTAATAGGGTATTTGACTAAAAAAAACTAATTAGTCCGTCAGTCAGATTTCCAAAAAAATACTAGACACGTATTTTTTCTTTTTTCATATACCTAAACAAAAAATAAAGACGACACAGCGCGTTGAAAACTCCTGTGACGTCACTGCACGCTACACTTTTTAGCGGCCAGTGACATCACCAGTCACCACTCCTGATCTTTGATGCCTTTTATATTTGTCAATTTTTATTGATTTGATAAAACAAAATATACGTATCCAATATTTTTCTAGAATCTGAATGACGGACTAAATAGAATCATTTTTTTTTTTACCCAGGAAACATCCCTATTTGTGAAGGTTTTCCTGCAATATTAGTTGAATCGACCGACAGCTGTCCTGTCCAAAGACCAAAATCCTATGATGGGGAAAAGAAGCTTTTCTCTTGAACTTTTAATCACTTCTCAGTTTCTATCAACAAATTAAAATAATAAGAAACACGACATAATCTATAATGCATTTATTACGTACATTGAAAACTATGTTTATTACTGGCAAACCAAGATTAAAATTAAAACATATTAACATAACCGGAAAAGACTTGATTAGAAACCCTTTTTCTATTGAAGTACTTTTCTATTAACACTGATAACTTCGATGGATTTACGTTCGCCATTCGAATCGATAAAATTTATAACCGACAAATCGAATAGAAAAATCCCAATCGTCCCCAAAACATGCTTCATTCATTTAAAATCGAGAAGTTTTGATACAAGACTTGTTTTTCGTTGAGATGTCGTTGAAAATGCCGATTCGCGATAAAAGGTATACCGTTTGTATAGAAAAAAAAACATCTTCCGATGTCATTGTCCGAATAATGACGATAGAATTCTAAGTAGTTTTGTGGTAAAACGTTATTTGTAGTCTATGCCTTATATAGGAGTGGAGTCAAACTATTTTATGTTATTTATCTGACCTGTCACCTATATTTTATTTTAAATGCATTTTTCTTTTCTATAACCCCTAGGAATAAAGATAATTTATATGAAGTGGTGGCCTAGTGGTTAAAACACCAGCCTTTCAATTTTATGTGTGCGAGTTGCAGGCAAGTACCTACCAATGTAACTTTTCTAAGTTATATGTATTTTCTAAGTATATTTTGGACACAAATGACTGATTACAAGGTGAAGGAAAACATCTTGAGGAAACCTGGACTTTAAGTCTGAAATCACCAAAACGCATTGAGCAAGCGTGGTGATTACGCTCAATCCTTTTCTGTATGAGAGGAGACCTGTGCCCAGCAATGGGACGATAAAAAGGTTGATGATGATGTATGACGTTGTTGATTCCATAACTACTAGCAAAGAGCGGGCATTTTGGGGAATTGTCTTATGTGATATTGATGTCCAAAAAGTGCTGATTCTAAGCCAGATTTGACTAATTGACTTTTGATTTAGTATTTTATGAATTTTAGACAAAATATTGCCAGCGGGAATAATATTTTTCAAAACCTATTCATAAATAACAAGTTTTGCTATAATTTTCCTGCAGCATTATTGTCTTAAAAAAAACTATTTGTATTTCGACAGTTATTTATTATTCTAAGGAAGAATCTATTGAAAACCTAGATGCATTCATAGTTGTTCTGAAAGCATCATCGCCAAAAATAGCACAACACACACTCTTTGAACGTAAAGTAGGTGCTAGTATATTGTGTTATATTGTACCTTAGTACTAAAGTAGCAAGACAATACATTTTTTAAAAGTTTGCCCTCAAATATTATTTTTTTTTTGTGTTGAGCAGTTGAGCGATGCAATGTTAAACTCAACAACACGACCAACGATGCTGCGCCAAAGGGAGATTTATCTGGAGATCCTCCACGACCAAATTCGCGAGACAACAATATTAGGGATGTATCCAAGGTATGAAAATAAAAAAAAATAATTATAATAACAAAAAATAAGACCCGTATTTTTTATTTTGTTGCAATTACCAAAAACTGCTGAGATATAGCGTAATAAAGTTACGGAGTGGGGGCTAATTACGTCATGCCGGTGTATATTTTGTACCACGGCGTGACGTCATGCGACATTTCAAATCAATATATCTTCCTAAGTATTTGATTGAAAGAAAAAATAAAAAATACGTGTTCAATATTTTTTACAAATTTATCTGATGGACATTAAATTATTTTTTAGAATACAACTCATTTGGTGCATCGTACCCGGCACACATTGCAACACAACTGCTCAGACCCGACCTCCGTAGGGCTTGACTAGACATCATGCCGGAACACGACGAATCGCTTGGCGGCAACACTTTGTCTGGTGGGTGGTAACTTCTGCCGGCAGCCGCTATTAAGGTCTACCCCAGTGGTAGACCGTAGTAGCGGCTGCCGGCAGAAGTATAGATAGAAGATATATAGCTGGCTAGACTGGAAGCCGATCCTAGTACAGTTAAGAAAAGGCTAGGCAAAACAAATAGGCGGTCGCTGTTCCTGCTTAGTGTTGAAAATAACAATTTTTTTCCTATGTGAAAAAAAAAACATTGCAAAAACAAAAACCTGAAAAAAAGTACTGTATTTTTTCTGGACCATGTTTTTTTTCAAGAGCATGAAAAATTTTCAAGAGCATCTAAAACTGTTATGGTATTTACCGTTAAATAATTATAATACTTATAATTAATACATACATGATAGTCTTAGGTTTATTCTTGAACCTACGGTAGGTACTTTTCTAGTAAAATAGTAAGTACCAAAATTTCATAAAAATATTGGCAACATTAATTGATATTAACATCAACGAAAGGGAAGTCCCCAAATCATAATTATATTTGTGTTATGTGCGGGGAAATTGAAGATGAAGAAAAATTGAAAAAAAAAGGTATTGAGTTGTGATTTGTGATTTATTATTGGAAGTAGTGAATTATGAATAAATAATAATTATGGTGATTTATTACACAAATGTAATTTATAATTGAACTAAAATGTAGGCTAGAAAAAATAAACAACGACGCTAAGTTTTTTTAATAAAGTGAAAAAAAAAATTTCTTTTTTAATTTTACATCACTATTCCTGCTACCTGGTACAGCTTTATAAAACTGACGGTACTTAGATACAACTTTTCCTCCATAGACCTCCAAGTCTCTACGCAATAAACCTGTTAAAATGAATAAAGAACAGTAATAAAACATTTAAAATTATGAACAGTAGGCTTAAGGAAAAACACGGTTTTACCATTATATTCAACTCTAAACTCCCTGTCCTTAACACGAAAATTGTTAATACAGAGGCCTTACAAAGATCTACAAAACTAGTATCTACTTAATTAATATCGCACTCGAAGCTATTCGTTCTTAAGTAAATTGCATTCGATTAATTGCCATGACAGTCTATTAATAACTAACATTGTGAGACATCTCTCATTACATCGCAGAGAACCAGCACTTGTAGGTAAACTTGAATCTAAGTTAGTTCTAACTATAAATCAGGCTTAGAATACGCGCCTGGTTTATTGAAAAATATGGCATCATGCTGTTGACAAATTGAAGGGATGCTAAGTAAATTATAGTGCAAACAGGAGCCCGTATTAAAAGCAATTTGGTTAGATTTTCGTAGGGAGGCGAAGTTTTGCATAAAGTGTTAAGGTTATAAGTAACCCAACTGCTGTAAATCTGATAAGTGACCAGTCAACAGGTTTTTGTAAAGTTTAGTTAGTTTGGGAATCCTACGTAACTCTAGTAACTCGTTAAAAGGACTTTATAACCAAAGGAGGATGAGCTCTTATCATGCTGTTTTATTTCAACATATTGAAAGGATCAATAGAGGTCTGAGCCGTTGTGTCGCGATGTGTGCCGGGTACGATGCGCCAAATGTTGCTGTGTCGGGAGTTTGGTCGTGGAGAGTCTCCAGATCAATCTCCCGCTGGTACAGCATCGTTGGTCGTGTTGTCTTCCTTCCTATTCACTCAGTTTTTTGGCGCTATCGTTATGGTAAAGTGCGCTAGTATATCTTAGATATACTAGCGCACTTCCATTAACGATTGCATCACTGCTTACCATCAGGCGGGATTGCGGTCAAGCGCTTGTTAACAATTATAAAAAGAGGCTTATGGTGAACTTATTGGTGATGTTCTCCAGAAAAGTCAAGTGAGTAGTAATCGCAACCGGCACGCAAAAGACCAGGGCCTGTAGCCAATGCAACATTGCTTCGTAGCGAAGCGAAATCGAATACCAAACCAACCAATGGCGGGAACGATAGACCACGCGACGCGATAAATCACGTGGTCAATCGTTCCCGCCATTGGTTGGTTTGTTATTCGATTTCGCTTCGCTACGAAGCGATGTTACATTGGCTACAGAGGCTGATGTTTGAACGTAAACGACGAATAAGGAATATGTAAGTGTACTGTGCTCTCTGTCAAATCTAACCCTTAAGCTATTATTAAAGCTAAAGAAATTGAAGAAATCATCCATAAACCTGAACATTAATCAGAACAAGACCAAACAATCAAAACAGATGCTAAATTAAAACTTGATAAGCAACAACATCACTCCCCTCAACACAACGTAATAACGTCCAATAACCGCGACGATTAACAAACCAATTCGGTGCTTAATAACAAACAATTCAGCGTATACTAACCTGCACAATAAACCGACCAGTTGGTAGGAAGTCAATAAAATAATAGCGGATCCAGCCCACAATAGTACGGAGAGCAAACAATGATGCTCGTAAACAATCTTACTGTGGGTGCAGACTGGCGATTTTGCGACTAAAATTTAGAGTTACATTTTGTTTAGACGAGGCAAATCGTACTAATATTATAAATGTGAAAGTTTTTGAGAATGTATGGAAGAATCTTTGTTCCTCTTTCACGCAAAAACAACTGAATGGATTAAGATGAAATTTGGTACCCTGTTGGTATATAACCACGAATAGCACATAGGATACTTTTATTCCAATCTTCCCACGGGATTGAAACTTACGCGGGTGAAACCGCGGGATCCAGCTAGTGCAACTACTGGTCCGATTTCAAAAATTCTTTTTGCTTTGGATAGCCTATTAATCCAGGAAGGCTTTAGGCTATATAAGATCACGCTGCGACCAATAGGAGCGGAACATATAAAAAACATATCGTTACGCGGGTGAAACCGCGCGGCGCAGCTAGTATGATATATGGAGAGTACGAAACGGGGTGATTACACAATACGTAGATGAGTTCACGGGGCAAGACATTACAGGAGATTGGAAAGTGGTGGGGGAGACTTTTACCAATCAGTGGTACAAATTAAGTTCATCAATCAAGGGTATAACTATTTATAATAAAGGAAGGCAATGTAGAAAGAATATAATAAATTTATTTATTTAGGCATTGACAGTTAAAGACATGGTGGGGTGATAACTATTTAATATAAGTAAGAGGTTCAAAGTATTCGCGCAGGTGTTCTACGCTTTCATTAGTACCTTATTCTTAAAAATAAACAAGTCTTTAGCTTTTGTGTGATTATTTATCATCTAGTTACGGTTTTTATTACTTTGCTTTTATAATGCAATAAACATGTTTTTTACCTACTGTTCATATTATGGATTTGTTTTAATAAATAGTTACTTTTGCTCTAATGAATCGCCTTCAACATAGATCTTTGATAGATTATAGTAAACAGTGGCCTTTAATTTATCACTTAATATAGTGTAGCGGTTTTTACAAGTCGTTATCAGTCCTTTCTCTTAAAAATATCGCTCACCTAGTACTTAATATATCGATATTTACGTTTTTCATATTTTACTGACACAAGCATTCAAAATTTCATAAATGTTTTAAATTAATTTATGAGTTAATTTTGAGTTTTTTTACAGATTAATGTCTATACTAGAAATTAATTGCAGTGATCGTCGGGTTTGAATTACTAGTACCTATAGGTATACGCTATTAAGGATAATGTAATAAACCCAGTTTCCCATTTTTTTGTAGATTTGCCAATATATTACTAGGCAAGTGATATATTTAATTTTATTTTCCAACAACTAGAAGTCCTATTTTTTGGGACAAAATAAATAGCGTAGGTATTTAGGTAGTTATACAAAAATTAAGTATAATATTTTTATTTTATTATTTATGTACACACAGTAAAATACATAGGGATATGACAAAATTATAATCTGAATGCAAAGGTGCTTGGTAATTGTGTACTTTTAAAATACCTTCGTTATTTAGAACACGTGTTTTTAATTAACGTGATTACCTATCAGCCACACCGTATAGGTACCTATGTAATACATATACGGATAGTGTGACCTACTACATTATTAAATTATATTGTCTAAAATAATTATATTGGTTTACGACTAATCCCAATTCCAAAAGTTGTTCTGAACGAAGTCGCAAGTCTGCGTGATTTGAAATATGAATTGCGAACTTAATACCTTATACTTTGTGGAAGTTCATTGAAAATCAATGAAGTTTCACGATTATCGATATTATTGCCAGATTATCTAATTATTGTTTGCTTCTTCGGTTGTTTATTGTCTTATGATGGATAAATTATTCCTCATGGTTTATTTATATGGTTTCTTGACTTGGGAAATCTTTTATACCAGTTTTGGCAGTTGGTTACGTTAGGTAGGTAGGTATATCGTTATCTTTAAAGGCCCAAGAAGCCGATGTAGTCATAAAATCTTTAAAGATATTAGGGTTCATTATGGACGATGATTAAGTGATGCTGAAACGTCAAAAATCTATGGTTAAACAGTCACTAATCAACGTTTGTTATGTTATTTATAAAGAGGTCTAGCTATATGTTGCATCTTATTATTTAACTTTATTCAATAATTTGAAATGTTTCTAAAACAGTTAAATTTAAACCATTCTTTGCATTTTTTTAGTTGTGTATCTTTTTCCTGAATTGCTTTTTAATAAATTTAATACATCACATACCCACTTCAACAAAGAGTCAATTTAAAAAACATAAATTCGATTTCGTATAATATTGTATTCAAAAGGCAGACCCAGAACGAATAACCTTGAGAATATCCAACTGTGGTTACGAGGGATCGTGAAATATAGTGAACAAATAATAAAATCATCAAACATCCGTATCGACATTTTAAAATTACAGTCGTGACTTTCATTCTAAGACGCTGAAAGCTTACGGCGATGTATTATTTAAAGTCGAGGCGCGAGTTCAATAAATCATTCCACTGTCTCTGACTACAATCGTATCGTTTATATTTTAGAGAATAAAGCGTTCCAGTATAAGTACCTAATTGCGTGCAGTACTGACAAAAAATATTGTAGGGCGACACGTGAAGGGTTCAGCCAATTTCATGAAGTGTTTCATTAATTATAATCGCGCCGAAATGGTGTATAATTAATCTCATTTGCTGGTGCTTCGCGCAATTAACATCGGAATTAGGCTGAACTGGTTGACGCCATCATGTAGTTGTAAGAAATGGTGGTTTTAAAAATCCTGTTCTCATTACTGATTCAGCGAAGTGCAAAAGCTGACGCGAAAACAATCATTTATTAATAAAGGCGACAGCAAAACATCGGTTGAAGTCGGAATAAATCGGAAATGAAAATGCCGATTGTCCTTATAGTGCATTAGGGGCACGTACAGGTCTGAACGGACCTCGTCAGAGTGAACAGTTCTTTCTCCGGTACCGGTAGGGTTGACGACGCTCCGGAATATGTTGCTACTCGGTTTCTTACACAATGCTTTTGCAATTCTAAGAGTAACTTATTGTTTGTCTTGAATCTACAACGTGTAACAAAAAGGGTATATACATACCAAAGGCATGGCATCTTTAGATGATATCAAACGATATCGGAAGGGTTTCAACTCAAAATAAACTACTCAAAAAATTGGTACTAAATTTTCGGTTTCGTGTGTTTCTTAAAATAAAATCATAACAAACGTGGCAGCACACTACATACGTTAATAACTACTCATTACCCGTCACGTTACTTGCCAAAATCCGATAAATGTCTTCAATATCTCTGTGCGACTAGTATGATAGTAGCCTATCACAGGCGGTGTTTTTCCTCATAACTTCCTAACATAAAGAGATAGGATTAAAAAACCCTTCCAATATCGTTTGATATCATGTAAAGATGCCATGCCTTTGTTATGTATATACCCTTTATGTTACACGTTGTATAATCAGGTTGTAAGCGCGGAGAAAAGTAGGTAAGTATTCGTGTTTCAGTTTAATGTCTGACTTACGATTGAAGCAACGTTAGATGTTAAAAATAATAATTACTCAAGCTTTTAATTAAATTTAGGATTAAAATGTCTCACGATTGGCGCAACGTTGGATATTCAAAATACGCTTTTAATTTAATAAATGAAACGTGAAATTACTTTAATGTTTGACTTACGATTAGCGTAACTTCGGATATTAAAAATAATAATTACTCAAGCTTTAAATTAAATTTAGGATTACTTTAATATCTCACTTATGATTGGCGCAACGTCGGATGTTTAAAATAAGCTTTAAATTAAATAAATTAAAATTACTTTAATGTCTCACTTACGATTGGCATAACGTTGGATGTTAAAAATATTAATTACTCAAGCTTTAAATTAAATTCAGGGTTACTGTAATGTCTCACGATGGGCGCAAGGTTGGATGTTCAAAATAAGCTTTTAATTAAATAAATGAAACTTAAAATTACTTTAATGTCTGACTTCCGATTGGCGTAACGTTGGATATTAAAAATACCAATTACTAAAGCGTTTATTGAAATAAATGAAACTTAGGATTCCAACATTATGAGTGCCTTCTAAGTTGTGTAAAAGTTACCTATTTATTGTTTGTGGTTTCATAATATACCTATACCTACCTAGTTAAAAAACTTGAGTAATAAATACTTGTTCTAAATGTGAGATTGCTTGACATGATATGTAAGCTCTAAATATGTTACCGACATCCGGAAAGGACGTACCTACTAATCTTGATATGATCTTATATTGCGTTCCACTGGTTTCTATAGTAAAACCACAGATTCAGATCTCAAATCTGCTAGCCTGAATTCCTTAAAAACATTTGAACAACTGTTTCTTTTTTACTTTTAAAACTTATCAAAAAATAGGCTTTTAAAAAATCAATTGATAATTTTAATGTAAAATATTTTATAATAATTTAGTTTTTTCTTGGAAATTTCCAATATGTAAGTAATTAATTTGCGTATCCTTCATCAGCCTCAACCCTGCGACTGCAACCAAAAATCCGATATTCAATAATTGTTGTACGGGGTACGTAAGCTTAATGTCTTCATCAATAACTGATAATTTATGTACAGCACGATCGGTACAAGACGAAATTGCGGCCGCCGGCTCCCCTTTGTAATCAGTGCAGAATTATAAAGCCATTGCAACACCGCGGGGCCAGTTCTCCGTGTTATTATAAAAGTTATATCTCAATGGATGTACTGAACGATTGTGTTTTTAATCGAATGGAAATATGGATGGAGAAGGAACATATACATAATATAGGTTCATTTAGTAGTGGCAAGGATAAAAATCCTATCTTCAAACGCTTGTTCGTTTGGTGAATTGGATTAGGGAAACTAGTTGAGATATGGTTGGGACATACAGAAAGAATTTGCCAAGCTGTAGGAACAAGCTGTTGTGGAGGCATGAGAAACAGGGAGTAAAGTTCACCTCCGACCAGACGGGTGTTATGTCTGGCGGGCACTTGCCCAATGCTTGAAGTTTTGGAAGTTGTATGTATGCTTTTGCACGGTATTCGGTAAACTCTGATTGCGAGATGTAGAATTCGTGTGACAACACTATGACGCGTTATTCCATGTGGCGTTTGTAGGTACCGCTTCAATGTGTTTGTTATAAATTTAACACGCAGGAGCTACAAAAAAATGTGGCAAAATCAAACAGAAAAACAGTGCCTCAACTGAACGGACGAAAATAGTTCCTAAATAAAATTAGGAGTCAGTAAAGACACGGTAAAAATGGCATTAGTAGCTAACATTGTCCATACTCTAAATTTTCGGGAGTAACTACAACAAAAATTATGCAATAAATATGTATCTCCAATAAATACCAGCAAGTGCTTCCCAAGACATTAGTGTAGAAGACATCGATAAACCATAACAAAACGCGAACGAAACGCCTTAAAATAAACGCATTCGCCTCCCAATGTATTTACACTGACGAACTTGATTGATGTCTATCATTAGCCATTTGGTGCATGGCTCTTGTTTACCGAAGATAAGCGCTGTGTTCGAGCTCTTGAAAATTTTCGGTGGCTATTTCGAACCAGTGCTTTTATTAGTTTTAAAAAAGGTCGTTTAGATTACAGCGGCGTACGAGGGTTGGATGGCTTATTGGCTTCTGAAATATTAGGTGGTGGGATTAATGGGAGTCCCGAGAAATATTGTAGTTATTATGAAGTATCGCTCGCTATATATTTTCCTGGAGAAAAGTCGCGTTTGTTTTTTTGCGCTGCTTTTTGACACAGTGGAAAAGCTTGAAGGAAAAACATTTATGAAGAATCAAGAACACTATTCTCGACTTGCCTACGGTAATTACGTAACCCACTATCAGTAGCAATGGGTTTCGTTTTGACAGTTCAACAACATTCATTGCTCTATTTATATTGTTGAGCAGACACATTTTTCAAACATATGGAGCAATGGGTTACCAATATGCTTCAAAATAATTGCAATTGCTAGTAATAAGTAGTGTGTTACGGAATTGACAGCCTCCGTGGCGTAGCGGTAGCGAATGCAGCCGTTGCGCAAGGAGGCGCGGGTTCGATCCCCGCACAGTGCAAATATTTGTATGCATGAATATGCATATTTGCACGGGTCTGGTCGTGCCTTGGAAAGCACGTTAAGCCGTTGGTCCCGGTTGCCATACGAAAATCTAGTGGCAGTCGTTACGGGTTGGTTGCAGCCCTCAAAAGTCTAATAATTCGTCTAACTGCAATGCTTAGATATCGCCTTCGGGTTGTGGAGGTCAGACGGCAGTCGCTTCACGGAAAATATCGAAGTTTAGCCAAAATCAGCAGTTAGGACTGGTAAAGAGAACCCAAGACTCCAAAGCTGAATAGCTACGGATGCGACCGGGATTAACGCTGAGATGATGATGAGTGTGTTACGGAATTAGGAAGCTGATTTAATTCAGTGTTTTGTTAAATTGTTTAACTTAACTTAATTATCATTTATTAAGTTACACAAAGCATTTTAAATGTTTTATTAAAACAAGTCACAGAATATTACGACCCCATTAGTCCAATGCAGATATTCTGTGGGTATTTAAATTAAATTCCCTATCTCACAGATTGCCATTGCAAATAACTAATTATAAACCTCAAAGGAATTACTAAACAAACATACTAATGCCCGCTCTTACCCGTGACCTGACAATACAGGCGGTACCTCGCTGTTCCTACCTACAGGTACGCATCTGAATGTGTAGGTTAGGCATACCGGTCCAGAAATAAAGCTAAATCGGGCCCGCCGTAATATCTTCATCAAGAGGTGTGTTCAATCGATTATACCGCTGTGCCTTATAAACCATATATATACTTTAGTAAGTATACAACCTACTGAGAGATACTTACTGTGCGTTGTTTGATTTTTATTTGCCAGCCTTGTAAAAGTGGTTACATTTTTTCGTATCTCAAATGTGAGGATCTGGATAATGGACATCCTTTTAACGAATTAAGTACGGACTCAATTTCGTCGCCACTCCGTAATATTTAATGTATACTGCTTACCATCAGGCGGGATCGCAGTTAAGCACTAGCTTATAAAAAAATAAAAAGGCTTTTGCTGTTTTCATACACGATAAAGATGTCGCAATCACATACAAGCCTTAATTAATTCTCGGGTGTAAATCAAAGTTCTGTTTTTATGACTTAATAATATGTTACCAAAATTAAATCCTGGTTCAATCAACTTTATTAAATTACTTTTTTAATGAAGTCAGCGTGAAAGTAATTCGGAGTAAGATGATATCTTTAATATTTCATTACTAAAATAAATGCGGAACAAACAGCAATCAGAAACAGTAGTTTTGTTTGGATGACCACAAATTACATGTTTCAGTTGTGTTCGGTAGCGGTCTAACATATTGTTAGATTTAATTTCGCGAGCTAATAATTCATTATGGAACATTTCACCAAATTATAATACAAGTATCAAAATTAATATGCAAAACGGTGCAAGCATTAATTTGAAAAAAGATCCAGCAAACATTCAGAGCGTGTATAGCGAAAGCCTTTAATCAATGCGCTACGCGCAACCGCGAAGCGAATCGCCGACTTATGCGTCTTTTACTTTAGTATGTAGATGAGCTTAATTCGCTCGCATCCACTCTGAGTATGTTAAACACTCATCGGTGGTATTTTTAATGTGAAATCTCCTTCCAGATCCCGAGATAAACAGTAAAAATTACACCGTTTTAAAGCATTTCTCTCTCGGCCGCACTTTGTCATTTAACACACCCTTAATATCGATGCCAGTGCCAGATAGCCTCGTGTTTATGTCGCTTAAATTAAATTGCCTGTGTTGATTATTGTGACACTGCTTTTTGTATGTGTTGAAATTTATTTCACTCCATATTTTATATAGTACGGGTTTAGCTTTTATTTTCTGGCCCTTTTGACGACAAGGTTTAAGTAATACTGGCGGTCGGATAACATTTATTCCGGCACGATTCACAGCTTGGACGAACGAGCCTACCAAGCTAAGCGCCACCTTCATGATGTTGTCATAAAAATCAATATAAACACAATAACATTCTATAACAGCGGCCACGATTTAGCTTAACGTCTTCATTAGGGCGCGCACGACCTCCCGATCGCAGACTTGCAGCGCAATTTTCGACTCGGCTCGATTCACAGTCGCGTCCATAATTTGCGTTGTTCGGGTCCCGATTTGTCGGTCGGCTCCGCAATTCTGAAAGCGTTTGCCCGACAATTTCCAAGAGGTCTTGTCGAGCAATTTTCGAACGCGAGCGATTGGTGCACTCGCGATATTGGAGGTGCCCGGGTCCCACGTCGTAATTGATGCTTGAGGCAGGTCGCAATTTTAAAATTTACCATGATTGAGTAAGTATTCACCTTTTATTGCAGCGAAACTTAAAAGCTTTTAAATTTACTCATGATGCCAGTAATTTTGGTGAGAGATTCATTAAATTGTTATTTAAAACAATGAATTGATCGGATATGGACACGGTTTTGTAATTCATTTTTTTGGTTAGGTACTCCTATAGTAACCAACATGCTAAGTTAAGATGGTCAGGCAAAATCATTTCAGATTCAAAAGAGTGGAGGGAACAAACAATAATTTGCGGATGTGGCTAATCCAAATATTGTATTCTCAAGGTTCGCCGCACCCTCAGCCCACTCTAAAAGTATTTTCCCGCGCTAAATTACGTTTTCTTTTCAGACGGCTGTGGTTAATGCTCTAATTATCTGTTCTATTCACTAGCCCAACTTAAAAAAAAAACGCGCCATAGTTTTCTATTAGCGTCACCTTTCTTTTTTTCTGGAGAGGCACATAATTGTACAACCTGAGCCTGCGCATGGATCAGTACAACAAAATGATTTATGATCTCTGGATAGTTAATTGTATTTTTCTCCCAAAAAACATCGGGCATTATCTCCCGGCGGTCGACAGGTAACAAATCTTGCTTTTTAAATATTATTACTCATCGCATTCGATTTGGGAACGAGCTCGCTACGAATGCTTTATCACCACCTACTCGGCGTCCCGCGGCTCACGATTCTTTGGTCCCCCTAAACTTTATTCAAATGCGACACACATTCATCTATCTATCTCAGTCGCACGCGCCGCGATTAGTCGCCCTCAAAATATATCCGTCTCGCACCTCACTAAAATAGACTGTGCCCAAGCGCAAAGTGTTCGTGTCAAAACTTTTGTATAGAGTCGGATAATGGCTTACGAAATTTTTCCCCTACCTCGTGACTTTTTTTTACAGTCGAGCTTGTATGCTGGGGTCGTGAAGTTGTGTAAAAATATTCTGGATCGGTTGATGCGGTGTTTTATCGTAGTATATGTTTAGTATCGGATTGGTGTAATGTCGGGCAGATGCCTTCTCCGTTCTATGTGAGCACAGAACACGACTCTGTTATAGTATGGACAACAGTGTCAGTTGTAAATAAGAATTTGTATAGGCCATACGTATGGAAGTAGTGTACGCGGACCGATACGCGCCAAATAATTTAATACGAACTTCATCAGCAATAATTATTTATTGTTTTTTATTTTTTTTATTTATTGTGGTCTAACAAGAAACTTTGATGAATTTATTTCGTCTTGGTGTTTTTGATAGTGATATTGAAAATTGTTTATTAGTGTTCTAGTGTCATCATTAATGCCATTAAGTGATCCGATCCAGATTTTCTAAGGATTTATGTTGATTGTAAGTATCAATCAAGTTTTAAATTTTCTGATTTACTTCCATTTAACTTTATAAAGTTTGCAAACATAACTTATTCTAAAGTTTTAGGTATTTCCAACTTTTAGCTTTATGAACATTTTTAAAATTGACACATTTATTAAAATTTGTTATTCCTATCACCGATACTGATTCCGATTAGATAGATCTTTAAAAACATGAACATATTAATAAATTTACGTATCTTTAAAATACCTTAACTACATAAAAATATTAAACCAGTTAGAAATACAAACATAGCGGCTTAACACAAACTGTTTTAAGACCGTCGAGCGGAATGCATCGCGATAAAAGATGTCATCCCGATCTTCAGACCTAAAAGCGAAACCAAACCATATTGATATCACCTCATCAATCGATAACCACCCTTATCTCAATAAGTCAAAGTTCAATATGGCTCACCCACATCGTGGGGTTGAATTACTTTTTTTATCAAAGGACCGAAACAAAAGTTCAGACCTAGCTTTGGGAATTCATAAAATCAAACCGCCATCCGAACCGTTTCGTTATTCCCCGAAATCGTGTTCTTTTGTTTTTATCGAACATTTTTCATTATCATTTTAGTAAATTCTGGTTGTGTGCGGTGGAGTCACGCTCCATGCTTTCACTGAAAGCTTGTGCGAGAGTACCTACTCTATGTTTGAACAGTTATGTCCTTCGCTCTAACCTCAACAGCAAAATAAAAAGGCGCCCACCATATTGTCAACACCTGTACTGAATTCAGCTTTTATCACTTAGGTATTTTTGTCAGCGACTTCCTTAGATAGCGAAGCTCTTACAGCCTCGAGGAAATGAAATTCTTATCGTGCTTCTGTTGAAAGAAGCTCACTTCTCTTATCCGTAGCTACAGGAAATATATCGGGGGGTAGAGAACCGCTTGCAATATCCAACATCTGATTGCCAAAAGGAATCACGGGGACATCTCCGGATTCAGCAAAAATGTATCATGCTACCATATACTAGGGGTGAAATTGAATAACTCATAATGATTTAGGGGTTTAGTTGTAGATACATTGGTAGCTATTTAATTGAGTCTTGTTATTGCACTAGTCAATAGAAAGTAGGGCTTAGGGTAATTAAAAAAATCACGATGAAACGCTTAAATGTTTAAAAGAAAATTTAAGAGTAGTTCAAATTAATGGAATACGTTATCACTAAATAAAAACGCGAACACAAATAAACGACGCGTTTATTATCGTCATGCAAAGCGACTCGATTACATACGAAATCACAGAATGCGTTCGAAAATTTTCAACAATGATGTTCCCTTTTTCATTCTGACGCTACAGGAAATTTACGATCGGTCCTCGCGGCCGAGCATTTCGTGCCTGATGTTTCTAAAAATGTGTCAAACTTTTTTACAAACTTCTTTCATTTAGCGTCATCCGGCCTTCCTCTTTAGCCTTGCAAGTTTTTATTTCTATTGTTTATTTTTTAGCCTCTATTGAAATGTCGCTAGGGCAAAGGATTCTGAGCAACACCGTAAAAACTGGGCACCCCGTGAGTAAATGAAATTTCTCTTTTTAAATGCTCTTTTGTACAAGTGCCTTTGGTATGTCACTTGTTTTTTGATTTTTTGAGATCAAACAATAAAAAAGAGGAATACTTAGAATAAAAATTGTCAGTGCAGAATTATTTTGTTTTAAATGCATATTGTTTCTTCTCCACACATATAGAGCGAATCAAGTTATTCAAAACAACAATAGTCTACATCTAGAGATCTATATTCCGAAATCGATTATTATTCCTATTTCGAGGCGATGATTCTTCACGTACTAACCTCATTTCCAGTGTTTCATCAAACAGGAAGTTACCGTAATCGCTCCGGGGTTCCATCACAAGCCCTTATTATTTATTCCTTGTTTTATCAATGTTCGCTTAGTGCTTTGCATAATCGGTTTATTCAGAATTTATAAAGTGTCCCCGATGATTTCTTTGGGCTCGGCGGTCGCAAAACCGGTCTCCGTCTTTGGTCGTATCTTTAGGCAAACGTTTATGCTTGATTCTAATTCAAATATTATAAACTAAAGTGTCACATTTACGTATATGTACAGTTAATTTTGTTAAGATACGTGTTGGTGGCTTATTAACATAATTATTTTAGGGATTTTATTTCAATTCAGTATGTTTTTTTTTTATTTTGTTCGACCTACAAAATTGTATAATGATACCTTTACGAACCCACATATGTAGATAAGTTCATGTATCTAGGAACAAAAACAAGGAGTAGATAGGTACATCGGCTATCTTCCCGCGCAAATTGTAAGAGCCAATTGAGAGGAACGATACAGTTTGTGAACGTGGGCGATGCGCTAGGGAACTGTCAGAACTTAAGTTCTATATTGAAATATTCTACAACATTAAGTAGCCATAGTTAGCTCTAGACTCTAATCCACTTTACGGGTATTTTAATAAACTGTAAAGACTTTAAACGGGCAACAGTCCCAAAACCATACTGCGCGCCTTGGTGGACCGATGGGACTCTTCGAGGCTGGCTCGCTGGATACCTGTCTGCACGCAGTCTTATAGCGATTTTCCACCATCATCGTGGACTCCACTCGACCCGCCACTAATTGCCAAATATCTATTAATATTTTATGCATTCCTAACACTAGTTTATAAGGTAAAATTGTACTAACAATTAATATGGATGTAATCTGAAATAAATGAATTATTACACTAACTGAACTATTAGATATTTTGAACACTATAGAAAAAACTTATGATTCTGATGTGCATTTAAAAGTTGGTCACACAATGTCCAAACAAGGCAGTTTTGTCAATCCATTGAAAGAAGCCATGATTAATGGTGTCCAATAACTGCCCAATTGTAATTCGTAACTGTTTATAGCTGAGTGGTTGTCTAGAATTTGAAACAGAATACAATAGACATAAAAAAAGCATAGAATAAATGTAGGCATATCAATATGGATCCGTACTTAGGTATACCTATTTTTTTTTGCGGATGGAAAATTTGGTATGCCCTCTCCCGCTCTGGGCTGAGCGGAAGGGCCTGTCAGACTTTTACTGACTAAAACTCACCCGTATTCCTACATTTGCCTGTGTGCCAGGCCCACAAAATCTCATTCAAACAACCCGCAGTTGAATTACTCACCTTGAAGTTTCGACTTCTTGGTCAATTCAATGAGTTTTCCACATACCTATGGACAAGTAGCAAAGTTTAAGGTCCTAAGATTATAATAGGATTATAAATACCTACTTACATCATCCAATTTGTAGGCCCCCGACAAGGCGGGCCGACGACCTGGTGAAGGTCGCAGGAAACCGCTAGATGCGGGAGGCGCAGGACCGGACGGTCGTGGACATCTTTGGGGGAGGCCTATGTCCAGCAGTGGACGTCTTTCGGCTGACATGATGATGACGATCCAATTTACTTATAGGATAATAACAAATCTTAAAAATAATCTTAACTAATTGATTATTTATATCATAATTGATAACTCAAGATGTTTTTGTTTTGTTATAGTTTTGACTCATTAGTAATAAACTTAACATTTCCATTCATTTAATTCGTTGAATTATACTGAATACATAATGAATTTATCTACATAATAGAATCAATAGATTTCTACGATAATGTGATACATTGATCCGATGGTATAATTTATTTCCTAACGGTGCAGGTATCCGATAATTATGGCGTCCCATTTTTTAAATTTCGTAGAGGTTATTTTTCAAAAGTAAATTCAGGGAGGGGGGGCAGGGCTGGAATTCTACCAGAACACGTATGAACTCCCCTAATCACTAATCTATACTAATATACAATATGTAAAGAAAACCCTGTCCGACTCGTGAAGGTATTGTTAGGTATCTATAACTGATTCTACTAATGCCCACAAAGACAGGCTAAACTTAAAAAAAAAATCCCCCTAAAAAAATAAATATTATTTAGCAAAACGAGGTAACTTAATAGGTACATGTGCTGTAAGCAACCCCTTCCGCGGGCGGCGGGGGGCAGGGCACGCGGCACCTGTGACGTGGTTGCGTCGCTATTCGCTTATAGTAATATCGGTGTTGTCACTTTTTTAAAAATTACCAGATTTCAGGGAAATTGGAATTAATTCCCGGGAAAAAAGGATTATTTCAAAATTCATTAGTATTGTTACTATGATGATTATGTAAAATTTTATATTATATTTGGTCAAGTGCTTACCTAACCTTTATTATCCTTACGGGTCGGACAGGGTTTTCTTTACGTATTGTATAAAGCTGAAGAGATTGTTTGTTTGTTTGAACGCGCTAATTTCAGGAACTACTGGTCCAATTTGAAAAATTATTTTTTCGTTGGGTTGTCCCTTAATCCATGAAGGCTTTAGGCTATAATAAGAATACGCTAATAACATCACGCTGCGACCAATAGGAGCTTTTCAAATCGGACCCTAAGATTTTTTTTTTTTTTTAATAATTATAAACTAGTGCTTGACAGCAATCCCGCCTGATGGTAAGCAGTGATGCAATCGTTGATGGTAAAGCGCACTAGTTTATTAAGCCTATTCACTTAAAAAACTAAGGAATAGGAAGGATGACGGCAGTTGAGAGAGGTGATGCAATGTTAAACTCAAGACCAACACAACCAAACAATGCTGCGCTAGAGGGAGATTGCTCTGAAGACTCTCCACGACCAAACTCCCGACACAACAACATCTAGTGCATCGTACCCGGCACACATCGCAACACAACTGCTCAGACCCGTCCTCCGTACGGCTTCACCAGACATCATGCCGGAAGACGACGAATCGCTTGGCGGCAAGACTTTGTATGGTGGGTGGTAACTTCTGCCGGCAGCCGATGTTATGGCCTACCACCGAGTTCCTGAGATTAGCGCGTTCAAACAAACAAACAACCAAACAAACTCTTCAGCTTTATAGATTAGTATAGACAAGGAATAAATCAGTAAATTTAATAAAACAGAATTTAATAACAATTTAAATGTAACATACACCACTTACAAATATAAAGACCAGTTATCGAGAGTCGAACGTTATTATCCCGTCAAGAATAAAGGAAATGGTTAATAAACAATACAGCCCAGCCTTCCTTCACATGGCCATAGCCTGGAGCTAAGCTGGTTTTAGAAAACAGATACCATATGGTGAACACTAGAGCCAACACTTTCCATAGGTCAAATTTTAGTAACACGTTTTAAACCTTCTCATTTTAGTTGGACGTTCACTTTAAATTTCGCTGAGCTTCTGTTATAGAAAGAAATAAACGTTTATTTGCAGTAAACATGACGCAAAATTTTACAAAAACACCAAAAAATAAGACATAGTTGAGGGAAGCATGCGTCACATCCACGCAAAACCGCTGTCGCTCAGCATTATGTTGCAACTCTATGCAAAACCCAGCGCTGGTTTTCAGCGACAGCCGGCGTCGACGTAAAGACGTCACCCGATGCAACAAAAAATTAAAAGTGGCACCGAAACGGTGGTAGTTATCGAGTTACTTTTTTTTTAATAATTAAAAACTAGTGCTTGACTGCAATCCCGCCTGATGGTAAGCAGTGATGCAATCGTTGATGGTATAGCGCACTAGTTTATTAGGCCTTTTCACTTAAAAAACTATGGAATAGGAAGGATGACGGCAGTTGAGCGAGGTGATGCAATGTTAAACCCAAGACCAATACGACCAAACGAAGCTGCGCTAGAGGGAGATTGATCTGGTGACTCTCCACGACCAAACTCCCGACACAACAACATTTGGCGCATCGAATCCGCAACACAACTGCTCAGACCCGTCCTCCGTACGGCTTCACCAAACTAGTACTAAGTAGTACTAGTAGTAGTAATCTTAGTAGTAGTACTAAGATAAATTTGATAATTAATATATTTAATACTAAATTAATATTTTATAGGAAAATACCGTGCAAAATAAATTACAATTAATTGATTTCTAAACATAACTTTTCTAGGCAATGCCAAAGTTTTTGTCTCTTCAGCGGAAAATTGAAGCTACAGTTTTAATAAGCCTCATTATGTTATACAGTTAATTTGCGGAAAGCAGCTGAAAATTATACCACCCTTGCAATATTCAACAGGCTTTTAAAATTCTAGTTTTATTCAGCACTTTACTAACAAAGCCATTGAATGAATTCTCGGCTACGTTTTTAAACAGTGGTATTTTTTTTCCTGCGTACACGCTTCTTTGAGTAAATAGCTTAAATTAATTTAGTAAAGTATACCTAGTCCCTTTGTTACGACACGCCTGTTGAATATTTTATAGATAAGATATATACTGGGTAACTTTTTAATTATCTATTATTTGAAGCCCTAATTAGGATACAACGCCCACTTCCCGTAATATGTGAATTGTTCGAAATAAATGCCTCTGTGGATAGAAGAAGTTGTTTTTTTTTGAGATTGTTTTATGAGATAGCGTTTATTTTTATTAAGAATCAGTTCTATTTTATTTACTTGGATTTTTATATTAGGAATACTCGTTTTAGGCTAAGGCCGCACTACAGTTAAACCGCTGCGGTTTTTTCCCGCGACTGATTTTTTCGCTAAAAAATGCTCGCGGAAAAAACCGCAGGTGCGGCCGCTTGCATTAGTCTTCTAGGGATACAAATTCACACGATTAAAAACCGCCGCGGTTTAACCGTAGTGCGGCCTCAGCCGGTCTTGTTTGTTGAATGTTTTGATTTCAACTTTAACATTCAGTTGTATCCACTAAACCACAAATAGGTAGATAATTTTAGTAAAACAATCTATGGGAGTAAAGAACAGAATAAAATATTTATCAGTTATTCATAAATTGTCTGATAAAGTGGACGAACACAACTTAATTTACATACGTATTGATTACCCAAGTATATCAGAAACAAATATTTTACATTATCAATCAATATTGAATAAATGTGATACAAGATTGAGCCACAGGTATCATATATTAGATATCCCTTTAACCCTGTTTAAATATTAATGTAAGTTACACTAAATTATCTCATTTTATTTAATTCAACGCTTATAAAAGCCTGTTTAAGTAAGTAGGTATCTATCTGATTGGACATCAGACACCGCCAGAGATTTGGCGGTCAAGTTTATGTTTGCATCTAGTAATAAAGAGTATTAAGTTATGGCCGATACAATACCGGACAGACAAAAATACATATCATAAAATAGACTTGTCAAATTAGTGTCTCCCACAAATGGAAAAACCGATTCCACACTAACAAACTTATGCTAATTAAGAAACTTCCACATACAACTTTATATTTTTAAAGACACAGCAAACGAAGGCGTTCATATTTCGGTGTTCGAGTTTAGAGATGCGTAGGCGCACGAGAATTAGCCGGCTGTGTAAAAAGATTTAATCTGTCCCGAATGTGGGCAGTGACTTATAGGTTTTTTCTATTATAAATTTTGCTTTCCAAATTGAATATATTATCTAATGAGGTTGGAACACCGGCTGTCCGGGGAAACTGGGTTTTCTTAGGTGTCTACATAACCCGAAACGTAAATCAAAATGAGACGGTGCGTTAGTTAATTAATAGGATTTCACGCTTTGAGCGCAGTGTAGATATGTGTAATTGAATAGGTAAGTTATCGACTCCGTCAATTAAAATTTCATGGAATTGATATTTGTTATAGAAAATACATTTCGGACGATGTTTCGTAGATTTGCTCCTTGATATTAGTTGACGTCGGGCGAACCTACATCATGCATGCTACCTGGATAGAAAAGCATGTATGGAATATAAGGAAGGGTGCACACAGGCGCGCCGCGGCCGCAGCTGCCTGCCGCGTTAACTGACAGCTTTTAGATTAGGGCTCCCACCTCCCCGCACTTTTCCCCCGAGCCCCTCCCAAATTGAGAGCTCCGTGCCGCGCCGCCTAAATTAGTAACGGTTACCAAATTGCTTTTTAATTTCGTGTCCGTTGTTAAGTAGATATTTTTGAAGTAACTACGCTTTTTTGCTACTGTGGCGTAATGATGAAATCGTTGGAGATTCCTTCCCCATTTTTTTAATTATTTCGTTTCAAGCAGCCAGGCTTTTGGCTTACGTTTTAACGAATTTATTATTATAATTGCACGTTCATTATATTCGTACAAACTTTATGAAGCAATAAAACAAAACAGGCTGAGTTCAATATTGAGTTACATGTTACAATAACATCGGGCGGACATTGAGAAATCTTTCATCTCATCTGTATCGATGCCCGGCAGTTATTCATTGTATGTGTGTTTCTTGATTCGTTTTTTTTTTCGTTGAACCGAGCCCCAGGGCGCGCCGGCCCCGGCCCTGCCCTAGTCGCGGGTTTCGTGGCCCAACCCTAATTTTAATGGCTGCTTACTTCGTCACATCCGGATAACTAAATATGGAATAAGTTTTTTTATTATTTCTTAGCACATTTAAGACACGTTAGGAATTTTGGTTCGGAAGTTAATCTAAATTAATTGGATTTAGTAGGCATGCGTAATTTTGCATTTAATAACGCATTGCTCTGCATATTATGCAGGGTTAACGCAACCCACAGCGCTTATCTGCGTGTTGATTAGGAGGCGTATCTAATTGCGATAATTAAACTGCTATAAATCAATTACTTCTTAGTAATTTTGTAGAATTTATGTGTCTGAGGCAGCTCGACGAACATTCTGTTTCTATGGGTTTTGTATTCTTCGAATAACACCTATAAAATATACCCACATTTGCGGCAAGTTTTTGCGAAATCCGTACTTACATACTTAGATAGCAAATACATTAATTTATTATGATAAATGAGAATACTCTACGCAATTTTTCAACAGCTTACATAACTTTTCACTTGTTGAAAAACATTGCTACGTACTTTATTTAATTAGGCATAAGTACCATTTTAGTTTCAAGGTGCCTACATCCTTCCTCAAGAAAATTAGGTATATCTATTAATATTTTAAAGATTCTTTGCTTTCTAAGTGTATTAAATCAGTAGCCTTATAAATAATGCATTAGTCGAGTAGATCTATACCAAAATTATTATTTAAATAAGCATTATGTACAAACTTTCCATTCACGTATTAAACGTATCAAGTCTAATTCTATTATAGAATAATCGAACAGCTTTTCTCGCATAAATTAATTAATCTGAGTCAGATTGGATTCCTGTGTTCGAAGCGTATTAATACAAACTATAAGTCATTGGCGCTGCACTCGTGGCCGCCAACCCTATCCCACAAGCTGATGCATGAATTACGAGTGCGTCGGACGGGCCTCACCGACCCCGCCGTGTCGGATCGACCGACGCTTTTTGTTATATTCAACCCATAATTGCTGAAAAGTTTTCACGCCGCTGCGCTGGTCACGCGTATTTTATTACTATGAAATTGAATTATTTATGACGCAATGCTCGACAGAGCGACCATTGTGCGTTCTACATGTCGGCTGCTGAATTTTAATATTCGAATTATTATATTTTCACCGCTATAAAACGGAATTGGACCCGATTAGTGTTATCCAAATCTCAGTAATACTCGTCACAAAATGACGTATCAGCGCGGAGGCTTAATTGCGTCGCCCCTAAGCCTTGTCCGAGATTTATGTATATCCAATCCCGGCCGCCTAATCCCGCTCCTGGCCGGGTCAATCCGACCCCGGAAAAGGTTTTCCCGGTTATTTTCCGTGGAACTTTTAATCCTGCCGAATACCGACATACATCATAGAGGATTAAGAGGTTTAAATTGGAAGTTACCGACGTCCGAAATAAATTTAAATCGGCTGGCAGTCGGTATTGTGATATCGGTGCCGATGCTAAATGGGAGCCAATTTTATCCCATAAGTAAATCTTCTAAAGAACGGGCGATTAGAAAAGTTGATATAAATATATTATGTGTAGGTACTTATGTAATGAATGTTCATTCATACAAATGGGATAATATTGGCTGCTCTACCTACATAAATAAAAGGGTAATCTGTGGATTCATTTATTGAGTGTGTTTTTTGAATTATTGTTAACGCCAATTTTTCTTTCACCAAAGAGTGGAACTTGGCTTGTATCACATTGTTTGTTATCCTCTTCATCAAAAACTAAGGTATCTACTTAGATACTGGAAATGCTTAACTGCATTAACTTCGTCGTAAGACAATGGCCCTGATTCCGTTGATCACAAACTAAATTAATTTTAATTTCTTTGTATCCTCTTCTATCTATTTCACTAGCAGCCGCCAGCGACTTCGTTCGTGTGATTTAGTTATGCTCCGCTCCTATTGATCGCAGCGTGGTGTTATATAGCCTAAAGCCTTCCTGGATTAATGGGCTATCCAACGCAAAAAGAATTTTTCAAATCGGACCAGTAGTTCCTGAGATTAACGCGTTCAAACAAACAAACGAACAAATAAACAAACAAACAAGCTCTTCAGCTATAGATACTTATTAGTATTAGTATAGATAGATTAAGAAAAGGACAGCAGATAAAATGTCAGTTTACACCTGTCAAATTAATGCGCTCTTGACGTAAACTAGCGTATTTTTAGTCGCCATGTTTATAGTCGCGTCTAAAGTATCTATGGAGTATCTTAATTTGACAGGATTAAACTAAAATGGCAGTATCCTTTTCTTAAAGAAATGGAAAGTAAAAGATGCACTTAAAATTATTTTAGTTTTTGAACAACGATCGGCGCCAACGATGGCATACCAATCGATATTTCCTTTTCTAATATGTATGCATTATAAAGATACCTCGCTACATACCTACATGTTCAAATGGGACCAAATTAAAATGGGTACCAATAAGGGCCCTATAAATCATGTGAAAGCGTCTAGCTGGCAGAGGGCCCCTTCTAGAGTGGACCTTTAGGGGACACCTGACCTGCCACAGTTGGGCCCTGTGTCGCATATGGATAGTATAGCACGATATTATAGTATTAACTTTTGGCTTTTGTTGTATTTTTACTCTATACTTTTCAGAATAACCTTCTGTCAAGAAGTGACACCAATCTTACGATAAAGTTGAGTTTACATGACGTGTAATTTTGATGGCATATCGACATATACACGTAGTGACGTAGGTATACAACTCAGTCATTTTAGTATGAATAAAATTGAATATATTCCTATTATATACAATAACACAGGCTTTGTAATCATGAGTTATAAATAACCTTATACCTATAGCTTATACATATATAAAACAGATTACAGTAAAGCCAAAATCAGGTCACTTTTGAAATGTAATGATACTTCATTACTAAACATCCAATTAACTGCTAGAAACGTAACAGTTGCATAGGTAACTCGATCCCTAATATGTACATACAACACAGGGACATTGAATACCCTCAGCCATATAGGTACCCTCGTGGACAACACGGAATTGGGTACGTAAATCATTAATCAGCCGCGTCATTTGTTCGCGCCAAAATTATTAATGTCCGCACTGGCGCTGCGCTTACGTCGCACTGCCTCTTTAAAACGCAGTTATTGCCTTATGTGCTGCTAACATTGCAGTGCTGAATAAAATGATATATTTTTAGGGATAAAATAGTTGTTCAATAACCATTACAGGTTATTGAACTGTATGTTTGAAAAACAAAAAAGCGTATATTTTGTTTTTCAAAATGTTGTGTTTTTATTACCTATTTTGGGAAATATTAAGTAAAATTTTATAAAAAATAGTTTGGAACAATTGGAGATAATAAAGCGATAAGTAGGTAGTTAATTTTGGTTAACTCACGTCGTTCTTTTAATCAAATCTGATTGACCGATAAGAATGATTCAATGATGTTAGTAGTTCCCATTTATTATGAAACCATTGTTATGCCACTTTATAAAAGTTCTTAGCAAAAATACCGAATTAATATAAAATATTACATTTATATTTAGGTATTACTTTTATGTATTATTTTTTGTGTCCTTCACTTTTCACACGCTGACTACATCTCTGTGTTTATGGTCTTATCGCAGGTAGGTATGCTAGAAGAGACCTCTTATGAAATAATCTTTACGTACTTTACCTGAACCTTTTCTCTGTTCTGTTTTTCTTGTCTTTTTATATCTCCTAAAAATATAGGTAAAGTAAATATAGGTAAATGTAGGTATAGTAGGTAGGTATTGGAAATAAGGAATTGTATTTTTATGTGAGGATCTCGCTCTTTTACCGCTCTCCGTTGATTTTTTTATTTATTAAGTCATTTTATTAAGAAGAAACGACAAGATTATTTATGAGCGTATTTGTTTCACTTGCAAGGAGTCAAAGTAAGCAAAACAAGTTTCGTCCTTCAACCTTTGGCTTCTATCAAATTCTTACCAGCTGCTTTTCAAGGCCTACGAAAAAACAACACCCATTCTATTAATACGTTGGGCAGGTGTTAGACAAAAAATAACTCATAGATAATTCAGTTCAAACATACGGTCTTCAATAAGATTTCACGGCTAAAGCTTTAAAACTCCGTAAGCTAATAATTAATAACCAAATCTAGAATTTAAACCATAAATTATTATACATTGTCAAAAGAACAGTGGATACACAGTGAAGAACTTTTCCGAAGTCACCGTGGCTAATCAAGTGTAAACTTGGTACAAAGTTGGGTGGCTGTTGGAAAAGGGCGTAATTCAAGTTGGAAGGGTTGTAACCGCTGGAGGGCTGAGGGCCGGAGGCGCAATAAACTGTCGGAGGACTCCCTTGATTAATGGATGTGTAATTGTTCCCACATAATGTACAATAACTCGCATAGATAAACGCCGTTGTGTCATTATGGATGCGGCATCAAAAATTCAAGCAATTTTCTAGTAAGAAATTGGATAATTTAAATTTTTTTTCACTTAAAAAGACATTTATTTAGACTGTATCATCAGACGAACTAGATGTTCAAGTGACAAAAGCTTTTTAATGTCATTAATGATTGCGAACTAGACTGACCTTAAAAATTTAAACCAAATTAACGATGTGCAAGTAAAAGTGTCATACCCACAGCAAAAAGGTCGGTATGCATCAACATAACGAAACTGTAATACAAGGCTGCATAGTATACAAATTGGAAACATTAATTTTTAGTCCCCTCTAATAGTCAACATTCCTCAAAAGGACCCAGACCAATCCGAGGGTTGTGCGGACCCGATGCTTTATAATGAACCCGGAGAATGTTCCACTAACTAATGTCTTTGTAATTGTCCTTGTATAGTAATGTATCTCTAGATTGCCAAGCATAAGAAATTCACTAACTGTGGCTATAACGTGCTGGACGGATATTGCTTAATTTAATGGCGAGGAGATCAAATTTATATTAGAATGTAGGCTATCGTCAGTTTGCCTAATAAGGAATTAGTTAATAACTGGTCTATTTGAAGATTTGGGTAACTATTTATTAGTTATTATTAGAAACTGATTTAAACAAGACCATTGACAGCTCTTTATTAAAAAATAATATAGGACCAAAATGAAAATGATTATAATAATTGAATACTTAGATAATAGATACCAAATTTTTAGTAGAATCAGTTCCGTTCCCAAACACTAAACACTCTTCTCTGGGTGTATTAAATTAAATTTGTTATCAGACGAATTAATCTCAGGGCTAGGTCACGCATATATTGTCTCGGTTCCGTTTAACGCACACTTAATTACACGTGGTCCAACGTGAACACCTTAGCTAAAGGTGAAGATTGCACTTATCTTCCTTTCCTAATTTAGCTAAAGATAAATAATTCAATTACCACACGGTGGGACGGAATTACTGGGTGGGCGAGTAATTGAACTAATTACGTCAGTGCCTCTGTGTTATTAGTAATGAATTATTGATGTGCCGTAGCGTGTGATAAATGATCTTCGCTTGTTAACTAGACAATAATTATTTTTTTCTAGCATTGTTCGATGAAATTAATTTTTATTGTCGTCTCGTACTCGTTTATGGAATAACACTTTTGAATAAATGTACAGGCAATTTTTCCTACATGTAAGCCGGCCATTAGAATTTGGAGTATTAATTTGAGAAATTAGTTCATCTATTCGACGACAGATGTCGCTGTTTCGAGTAGTTGCGTTTTCATGCCCAAACGCAGGGAGCGCCACTTCCCGGCACAATAACTGTCGTGTTTTATTATTATTTTATTGCCACGTTCAGTTATCAACGTTGTTTATTGACATTCTATTACAAAGCAGTAAATAAACAAGCGTGTAACCGCAATAAAAGTGCTCGTTCATCATCCGAGCGAGATTGAGACGATAGTGAAGCGACAAACGTCCCGTAGTTCAACAGTGTGGCGTTAGAGGGCGTGATTTATGTCAACATTGACGTTCGTTTATGGTTCAATTTGTTCTAATCGACGATTAAGAGCGCATTACTTTTTACGACGTATTAAAACTTGATTTTAATGGGCTGCTCTTCAAATATTTACGTGCTTCGGAGCTTTAAACTGAACTAATAAACTTATAAGGATTTATAAGTGTATTTGTAGGATCAACATCTTAATTTTAGTGATGTAAGTAATACAATAACTCGACGAGTGTACTGTGCCAAGTTGTTACAATAAGATTTAAATGTGTTTATGATTATTATTTCAGTCGACTTTGTTATTACTACGAGTTCTTTATTTTATGAGAGGCTTGCATTCAGGGGCAGAAAAAAAAACATTTAAAATGAAAACAATGTTTCTAAAAGTCAAGTGGACTGACTAGCTAAATTTATTAAATCATCCAGCTAGGTACGAGCAAAATAAATAAAAGCATGTTCAAAACTTTGCACCTCATGACTGAGCCAACTCTAGCTACTTACCGAATTGCTTTGGAAGAACTACACTATTTAGGTATGCACCTAGGAAAGTTGATACTTACCTACCTACCTACATAAAAAGTGTAGTTTTAGAATGTAGCTTGTTTCATCTATTATAGATAATATTTATTTACTCTCAAGGTAGATGACATACCGACAACTAAGTATCCTTCCAGTTTAGGACAAGCACCTATCATTTTAATATTACCACTAAAAGAAATACAAAAAAGAAACTATCTCCACACTAACACCCATTAAAAAATACATATCATCCCTATTCGTCATGTTATCACTAGTGTGCACACTTAATAATAATACAAGCAAGGGTGAGTGCGAGGTACCTACCCCTAAAAATTAAAAATGGCGGCTGTCGGGCGCGGCTCGATTGGTGCCCATAACTCATTCGGGCAGCAGGGGCGCTAGTCATTTGTCTGTGTCCCACCCCCGCCCGAGAAATGCGCGCAAGATGGGGGATGCGAGTGTCATATTGTTTTATTGTGCTTAGGAAACTGTGTTAATGTAGTTTTTTTTTAGGAAAATATTGCTTTTCGGGAGTTTGGTGAAAGTTGTTAGAAGTTATAAGTACTTAAACTTCCACTACCTACACACTTATATAAGTAGGTACATAAAATACCATCCATAAAAGCGACTTTAAAAAAAAAAACTTGAATAATCTTTGTAACACGAACCATTCGGCCCGTGTACTACCTACCTATGTTTGCGTTAAATTTAAACAAAAGAAGTTCATAAAAGACGAATTTAAACAAATTTTAATAAAAATCAAACTGTAAACAAACCGTGATGAAACATCTGATTAACGATTTTCGGCAAAAAACATGTAAGATAGCATTCACAAATATCGATAAGTTAATAAAAATTAAACAGCTACGTATTTTGGCAAAAGCCATTACAACCCAGCAAAATTTAAATACCTATAAGTAGGTACCTACTTTGCTACCACAATGTATCTAATTATGATCTTATTAGGAAAAAAATCTGATTTAGTAGACTTATTACTTAGGTAGACTTAGGTAGGTATAGTAAAATGTAAAGCGTTCCAGGTACCTACTTACCACCTCTGATTCTTTTTTTTATCATTGACACTAGTAGCTTACCTACATAAAAACTAAACGATTTAATTTAATTGAAAGCCTCATAAAGTCAGAAGATATACCTATAGTTCAAATGAGTCGATTTAATCATATCAGTTGGTATACTTATAGATTCATCATAATAAATTCAGCATCAATCTTAACTGCAACAAAGCACATTCGTCAATCAAAGCTTAATGTACTTTACTTTTAGGTATAACAAAATGTAGGTAGCCTAAAACCAACTTAGTACCCTAAAACCAACGAAGTAGGTACGCCTATTTATGAAAAGGTAAGTAGTCAGCCTAAATTCTCGGTAATTTCAGCATCAAAACAGTGGCTATAGCAGTTTCGATTAAATTTTCCATTCTGGTAGTTTCAAATTGTAATTTTCTTTAGACATGATAAATTAAAGGGGAAAACTCCAAGATACCGTGAGCCCTGGTGCATAAGTGAAGGAACACAGGTGAGTTTTTGTCGGTAAAAATCTGATATGTTCCGCCAGTCCACTCCGCCCAGAGCGTAGAGACCATTTCCTAAATTCCCATCCAAAAAAAAAAAAATGCTGAAATAGCCATAGCCTGTAGCTGTTGTCCATATATGAAGTTAGACGGTCATATTGATGTCTTTAATTATTATAATTCTGTAAATAACTACACACTTGTTACGCTTGGGAATCATACTTTAACCAACTTATAATCTGGCACTGACTACTAGCAAAAAAACTTATGAAAATATGAATTTCACTGGCTACGTAGCGCTAAATTAGGAACATAATGTAGTTACCTAATCTTCTAAAATACGCCCCACACTGCAATACACATACAAATAAATATTAAAACACCAACACAACTCACAAACGAAATTAAAAACTATCGGCGAGCAACTCTATGTGGGAGCCATCTGATAAGACAAACTTAATTAGTTTATTCGTGTTGCCTAAACGTAATTCTTATCTATTTATGTTTATGAATATACAGCGCAATAAGTTACTTGGAGGGACAGGTTCCACTGATTAGGTCTCCGTTTTACCGGCAACTTACAAACTTATTTCGTCTTTTAAAAAAGAAAATTTTCGGTGAAGGTTGATTAATACCGAATTGAGTAGCGACGAAATAAGTTACCTTTGATTTCGTCAACGGTAAAGATAAGTTTGTGGGTGAGGTTGCGTGTCTGAAGGCAGTATTGGAACCCACCTCACGCACTCTTCCGAAATTATTTTAATAAAACCAGGTTAGGTGAATGTTTTGATATTTTTCCCTCAGAAAAATAGGGAAGGGAAGTAAAGTTGGAAATTATTTGACGTAGCTTGTTTTGTTTTCATGAAAATCGTTGGTATTTTTGAGCTGTTCCTAGTTATTTGTTATCTGAGTAATATTTTACTAACATTTCTAGAATTTTCTGTACGAATTCTGAAACTTCTGTTCATACATACCGGCTTTATTTAGCTCAATTAGACGTAGCTTACTACCAAAGTAATGGATTATCGACAGTTCTTCAAACTTATATACTTAGACTAGTAAATCATTAGTACATAGTTCAACTTCTTCATCATCATCATCATCATCAGCCTCTACTTGTCCACTGCTGGACATAGGCCTCCTTCATGGCACGCCAACAAGCTCGATCCTGAGCAGTTCTCCGCCAGCCACTACCAGCCACTTTTTGATGTCGTCGCTCCATCTCGCCCAAGGGCGTCCTACGCTACGTTTGCCGAGACGCGGTCTCCACTCGAGGACTCGTTTACCCCAACGGTTGTCGATCCTGCGGCATATGTGACCAGCCCATTGCCACTTCAGCTTGCTAATCCTCTCAGCTATGTCGGTGACTCTGGTCCTCTGTCGGATCGCCACATTTCTGATGCGGTCCTTCAGAGCTATACACCTCGACTTGCCTATATGGAATTTAAGTAAATCTGAATTCCATAATTTACTGACAGTAGGATGTAGGTAATTATATTATTGCATTGAGCAATACCTAACTAGTTAAGTATAGATTTTGTTCACTAGGTAATCTTTTAATGACTCAATCAGATAATTCAATTTCAACACTCGTTAATTTTTTTTTTAAAAACAGACTGAAATGAATTGCGTCATACTGAATAACTAAAACAATAATTAAGCAGTCACTACGCTACGTAGGTATTGTACAGGCGTGTATAACGTTACTATCATAATATAATAATTGAATATTTGCTACCCTTATTAAGTTCAACAATGGTTGACCAAAAATAAATCAACAACAACAACTCTATCTTTGAAACAACAAAGCACTTGCATTCGCAACGATTATTATCTCTAAAACAAACTTAATGCTTTTAAGGCTAGTAGCGACACGGTCTAAAGACATTTTACCACTTAGCAAAGATAATTTCGCAATCAGTTTGACCTTTAACTGCATTTAAATAGAGCCCGTTTTCGGATGGTCTAATCGCAAATTTCTTAACCGTAACCAGCCAATATCCTTTTGCGGTTGGTTTAGACTTTAGCGTTGAAGATATAGCATCCGTTATCGTTTGTAGAGGTAATACAAATGAATAGTAGAAGGACCAGTCGTGATCGAGGATCGTGATTGCGACACCGTACTGCGTGCCCTTTGAACACGGGTTCCGTAGCCGTGAAAAATCACTTGAACATATGCAAGCTGCCGGCCTGTCCCTTAGCGACATTCTAATCCAGCGTAATGGTAGCAGCGACATTTATTACCTACATGTTTATTCATGTAAATCTTACTTTTATAGTCAGTTTGGCGTAAGCTGGACTTATGTTAGTTATTGTGTAAGACCGGTAAATATCCATGTTTGAGGAATTAAAGAAAAATAATATGGTTCATCTGTTTTGGAAGTATCAGTGTTAACTGCGTCTAAAGCTTTATTATTATCCTTGGGTAAAGTAATAGGCTCTTTAGCTGTCACCTTTATAACATTTATCTGTATAAAAAAAAAAAAAACTAGTCTATATCTCTCTGTTATTTTTTAAAGCTATCAATAAAGCAAAAAAAAAAAAAATTTTATTGTTACAAAATAGTGCTTGACCACGGTCCCGCCTGTTTTTTTTTAATAATTCTAAACTAGGGCTTGACTGCAATCCCCCCTGATGGTAAGCAGTGATGCAATCGTTGATGGTAAAGCGCGCTAGTTTATTAAGCCCGTTCACTTAAAAAGTCTTAGTGAATAGGAAGGAAGACGGCAGTTGAGCGAGGTGGTGCAATGTTAAACCCAACAACACGACCAACGATGCTGCGCCAGATGGAGATTGATGTGGAGACCCTTCACGACCAAACTCCCGACACAACAATATTTGACGCATCGTACTCGGCACACATCGCAACACAACTGCTTAGACCCGTCCTCCGTACGGCTTCACCAGACATCATGCCGGAACACGACGAATCGCTTGGCCGCAAGACTTTGTCGGGTGGGTGGTAACTTCTGCCGGCAGCCAATGTTATGGCCTACCACCGAGAAAACCTACTGATTGTAGGTAAGTAGTGATGCAATCGTTGATGGTAAAGCGCATTAGTTTATTTTGTGCCTATTGACTATAGTCTTAAAGACACTAATCAAAACACACTAATTTCAGTACCCACGCTCCATCTTTTTGTTCGCACTGTACTCCACAAATGATCGTTTGGTTGAACACGCGAACATGCTGGCACTGTGAGCTGTGTCGAAAGAATTATGGCCCTATCTATCTCGATATCAGTACCATGATACCTGCACGCTGTTAAGACAAATATCAGGCACGATTAAGTGCTTTTAAAAGTTAGAAATTTGTTAAAAGTTTAGCTATTTAAGGAGACAGCTTGTAGAGCAATTTCTCTTTTGCATTTTGCTGTAAATATTTTTGAAAAGTGTTGATGGGTTTCAATCTTGGTACTGCTAAATAAGGTGGGTATATGGACACGATGGAGTCTGAGAATCATTAATAAACACACATCTATAAATATGTAAATAAATATAAATTAGTGGATAAATAACTTTAATTCCTACACAATCAAGTTTTGTGAAGTTTATTTATTTATACTTTCGCACAAAGAAAAGGTACAGAGGCGAACTTAATGCCTTAGGCATTCTCTACCAGTCAACCATGGGTGAATGAGTGAAGAGAGTAAGGGGCAGGTGCTTTAGTTAAAACAATGACAAGGGAAAGAAAAAGTTTAAAGAAGTTTGGTGTTGAAACATGTTTCAGTTTGCGCTACAACCTGAAACATGCTTATAACTTTTTCAATAGTACTAGTCACTCTGAAACCAATTCAATTGCTATTGAAAATAAAGCTGATATTAGTTTAACTTGAAACAGGGTTTAGGTACATAATCTCACGCTTTGATTCTTATCATGGGCAGGAACTATAGAACGCTTCCTACCAATGCTATTTTATAAAAATCTCAAAGTCTCAAAACATAGATGAAGTGAATTGTGTACCTATAGTATCAATATTAATAATATAGTATCAAAGTATTTATTTACTGGATCCTTATTTACTTCTACTGCGACAAAAAAAATCGTAAATTGCCCGCGCAGAGCTCCAAATAAATGTTATCCACACGTGCGTTACGTAAGTAGTATGATTCAGAATACTCTAGCACTATAACAACAATTATTATTTCAGAATATTAATAGCCTATAAAAAAAAATCGACTAATTATTTATCGACACACCGATATAATCGATACATGCGCGCGCGCGTTTTGTTTAAAATTCGAACATCGACGTCGCCGGGTATGGCGCACAAGGGATCATAAAATATTATGGCTCTATTCTTTTCGATACGTGATAACTCCTGGATCAAGTGTTGAGTGAATGTTAATGTAGGGCTGTACCTGATGTGACACCGATATGCTTCCGGGATGTATCGATATGGTGTTTCCCAGGTTTGTTTTTAAAGTTTTCACAACACTTACCGTGACGCTTTTGAGAAGATATTGTCGTAGCGCGTCTGCTACGCAGCATTTGATTTGCTACGCGAGCTTTTGTAGCGTTTGTATTTGATAAACTTGCAGATATTTTTAATCATTGTAAAAGGGAAACATAGGTAACTGGATTTAAACCACCAAGAAGGTAACTTATCTATGTTTTTAATATAAATAACTGTTCTCTAATCCATTATTTTCACTTCGTAAGGGGTGATTTCAACAAAGTCTGATATTTTTTATACCTATGTGGAATAAAATTGACATCTAGTATGAAAAAACTGACCACAATTTAAAAAATCTCAGTATTTGACTCATTTGTGGATAAACGTAAAGTTTAGTCGAATTCGCCTCTACTCGTCCACTGCTGGACATAGGCCTTTTCCATGGCACGCCAGCAAGCTCGATTTTGAGCAGTTCTCCGCCAGCCACTACCAGCCACCTTTTTGATGTCGTCGCTCCATCTCGCCCAAGGGCGTCCTACGCTACATTTGTCGAGACGCGGTCTCCACTCGAGGACTCGCTTACCCCAATTCGCCCTTAGTCGGAATAAAGTTTGAAATACAAAGTCTGGCTCGAAGGTTTACGCGGGTTAAATCTCGTTGTCTAATAAAAGGGAATGACTATAAAAGCAGATCCCGAAACTAAAATATCCAGAAATTATTGTGTCGCTTACGTTTTTCTTGCTTACTTATTTATGCTACGATAAATGAAGAGAAGTAAAAATAATAACTTTGCTCATAAAATACTTTTATTACAAACATCTGTAACATCGAATATTAATTACTGAAATGTCGTAAACAGTTATCTTTATTATAGTTTAATTAAAAGACTATCGACCTGACATTACGGGTCATAAATAATTCAACCATAAGTCTATTATTTATTTAAACAAATCATAACGCCGTATACACGTGCGTGCCGAAAATATCTAATTTTTGGAGCACGTGTCGTTTTTTATATATTTTGGCATAGTAGTGATGATAGGCGAAAAAAAGATTAAACTTCACATTAGTATTCTGATACAGACAGTTTCTGTTTAAAACAGTTTGGGTCTTCTTTGCTTGGATGTGATTTTATTGAAACGGTGCCTTAAAAATTTTGAAAACACATGTGAAACTTTATAAAATCATTCAAGATATGTAACATTGTGATTCGAAATAAAAGTAAGTAAGGAGGAGTGGCTTTTTTTGGGAGAAAACCCGCCACACATTTCCCAACCCACTGTAACTCCTGAAAGGCAGAATCAACAGTGGAGACCGCCAGAAAAACGCCGAGCAATGAAGCTCGACGAGTCCCGGAGAAACGATTCAACTGTCTTGGGTCCCGCAACGAAATTAATCAGAAAAGAATAGCGGAGGAGTAAGAAAAAAGATATATTTTTCCACTTCCCTCTATAACAAGCAGGAGACAGAACAGAACTAGGCCAATCGGCACAAAGGGACATTATTGCAACTGGGAGAAGCCCAGATTGCCAAGCACCACGGAATAAAATTTGATTAAGGTAATGGGTCCTAAGTAGGTATGTGCTGTTACAATTGATTCCAATAGGTATGGCAAAAGCGCCTGAACGCACGGAAATTAGTTCTAGTTTCTCACAAAGTCCGTATAATAAACAACTCCGGATGTAACTTGTACACTATCCAACATAATATTGGGTTCATTCTGCGAAAGAATACACTCCCACAAGATGTGATGTGCGGACTGTTCAAATTCACAGTTCGATGTAGAACATTGACACAGAGGCGAAGGAACAAGTTTAAAAGAATACAGTTTACTTTTAAAGTTGCCATGACCTGTGAGAAATTGGGCAACGCAGTGGTCAACCTCCAGCCATGTCTTAGCCAGCCGATCGCCAACGGATGGAAAGAACAGATGGAGGCCCTTGATGGAATTATCCCATCTACTTTGCCATTCGGATAAGAGGTCCTACCAGACGTCAGTCTGAGGTTTAAATAATCTAGAAATTCTATTATGGTCGCGTTGAGTAACAAAGTTAGTGTCCATGGCCTTCCCCCTCGCGGAGTAGTACATTGAAGCACGTCGCTGTACTTCAAGATCGACTGGAACACCAAGGAGCACCAAGGAGGAGTGGCTTGTGGCTAACACAGCCGCATAAGTCGATCAACATTAGCCGAGGACGGTCTGTGGGATAGTAACCAACCATTCATTACATACCGACATCCGAAGCTTTTCATCTTTGGAGTCTGGGTCTTTGTGTCCGCTTTACCAGTCTAACTGCTGATTTTAGCTAAAGTTCGATATTTTCCATGAAGCGACTGCCGTCTGGCCTCCACACCTCAAAGGCGATATCGAAGCATTACAGTTAGATCAATTGTTGGACTTTTGAGGGCTCCAACAACCCGTAACGACTGCCATTAGATGTTCGTATGGCCGCCGGGACCAACGGCTTAACGAGCTTTCCGAGGCAAGACCAGACCAGTGCAAATGCATACAAATATTTTCACTGCGCGGGTCAGTGGAATAGTAACTGTTCTGTGCCTTATAAAGCACGTTGGTCAAGGTTGCCATTCGTACATATTTCGTCAGTCGTTGCAAAAGACCGTAAGTTTAACAACTAAGGGGTATCGTGTAATCCAGTAAATGGGCTGTGGTGGTCAGATATGCAATTGCTCCATGTTAATTAGTGGTTACAGCTGCATCGAGTAAGACTGACTCCAACATAATATGTAGTTGGGTAGAGAAGATAGTATTAAATCAATGCCTAGACTTTAGTCTAGGCATTGATTTAATACTATTTTCTCTTCTTCTTCTCAGTCTTTAGAAGTCCACTTCTGGACAAAGGTCTCCCCCAAGGCTTTCATTCCACTGGGGGACATTGCCATAATCCCCACACTTAGCAGACGGGTTAGGGTTCGCAGTAATTTGATATTCCACAGGAGAAGCGCTGCTGCCCGCTTCCCTGGTGAGAGTTCACTTAGTTGCCTCTTACGATATCCACTGGAGGATATGGGTTGGTACTGCATTTTCTAAGAGCTAATGAATATAGTACGTTATCAAGCTTAACCTAAACGACATAATTCTGAAAACTGTTTATGCACCTAAAATTATCAGCTTCCGCTCCATTACGGACAGTGATGTGGCATCATTTGTGAAATATGTACTTATTTGGCTTATACATAGCGAAAATTTCCCAATAAATCACTATATTTTATTGGATTGTTTGAGCTTTCAGCGGTAGGCGTCACAAATCATTGAAACGCATCGCCCGCCCAAACTGACATCAAATGGTGCAGAAACTTTATGTATTGTACGCACCTAGTTTTGATGTGTGCTGACGTTTGTTTTACATATTATAGTAGTTTTTAAAACTATGAAAATGCTGGGCAGATTTATAGAGTTTTGTTATTTATTTTTTTTTCTTTCGAGAGATACGTAACATTTATGCTCGTGTCCAGGAGTTGGTTGTTGATTGTTTCCAATCCATGAAGGATTGTAAAATAAAATAAACAATCAACATTGATATTTAAGGCCATTACCTGAAAGCATTGTCCAAAAGTCTGAAATCAAGTGTTAAAGCATCATAATCGCGATATGTTGTAGGTATGCGATGTATGTTTGCGATGTGTGCTAAGCCTTAGAGAAATAGTAGGTTTGACGTGTTGCTTTGAATTTGATTCACTCCTAATCTACTGTCAAATTTACGCTTATTGTAAACTATTCAGAATCTCCCCTTTATCTTTATTCCCATCAAAATAAGGTTGCTATTGGGTTGCGTTTCTTCTTAGTCACGTTGCTAACACTTGTATTTCAGATTTGGTTGGCTCAAACCTCCGCCACTTCCAGAGGTCACTTTGACTGCAGGTTATGGTGAATAGAGAGCAGAATGTCACATCACAGCATTTTACTAACTACACCATTACAGGCCACTGTCGTTCGGTCGAGGTAGCCCCACTTTACCAGGTTGTAAGTCTTCCCACTGATGTCCGAAGACGGTCCTTGTTACTAGACCACGAGGGGTTTCCTTATGTCAGAGGCAACAAGTATAACTGTGAACAACGGTCGAACACATGACAATGACTTTGATAACGTACCGGTTTTGCTATCAATGGTTTTTATCCTTGCAAGTTATTTTTTTTATAATTATAACTTCATGCTTGATCGGGATCCCGCCTGATGGTAAGCAGTGATGCAATCGTTGATGGTAAAGCGCGCTAGCTTATTAAGAGCCTACTCACTCAAAAAAACTAAGTGAATCGGAAGGAAGACTGCAGTTGAGTGAGGTGATGCAATGTCAAACCCAACAACACGACTAACGTTGCTGCACCAGACGGAGATTGATCTGAAGACCCTCTGCAACCAAACTCCCGACACACATCGCAACACAATTGCTCTACCCGTCCTCCGTACGGCTTCACCAGACATCATGACGGAACACGATGAATCGCTTGGCGGCAAAACTTTGTCTGGTGGGTGGTAACTTCTGCCGGCAGCCGATATTATGGCTACCACCGAGAAAATCAAAGAATACAGCATTTTCTACGACTTAACTGAACCATAACAGGCCACTGTCATTCTGTCAAGGTAGCTCTACTTTACAAGGTGGTAAGTCTTCCCACTGATGTCCAGAGACCAAGTTACAAGTCACTAAGTTACTGAGAGAAAGAAACAATTTTACAGTACCTACACGATAAAGATTTCTTCACAATCAAAGTAAACAAACATGACTTTCGTATACCAAAACTGTTTCAGTTTGCCATCAGCCATTTTGAACCTTAATAATTATTATAATGTTCATTAAAATACCAGTAGCCTATTCCAATGGACCACGATAAATGCCAATTAAATCGTAGATTAGATTAGATTCAACCGTAATGTCTGTCTCCAGACAATCAAATGCAATGTGTCGTTTGATAGCGGGAGCAAGATTAATCAAGTACTGAACTAGAAATGACGTGAAATGTCCTTAATTTAATGTGGCAAATAATATGTGCTACATTGATTAATATTGTTTATCTTAATTAAAACAGAGCAACTAGTTGTATCAGTAGCAGACGTGAACGACTTCGACAAGACATATCACGGATACCTATACATCAAGTTTTGTGTGAGAGAATTGACTAGTATTGTGAGTTGTAACTGGAGTAGGTTTACTACATAGTTTCTCAATTATTGTGATAAACCAATAACCTGAATTGTTTTGTATTGTACGTACTTATCATTAATTGATTAGGTATACCTAAAAGACCTACCACAGTGTAATTAGATAATAATGTGTGTAATTAGAGAATATGGGTATTAATTTTTTGAGTTTGCAATCTGTTAGCTTGGATTAAAGTGTTGAAATATTTCGTCGGCTATTTCAAAAAAAATGCTGTCTCATACATTATGGCCGACGAAAAAGTTCTACGCATCCCTGCCGCCTCGAATAAATTTAGATGAGTCTGACCCTGGACGTGTAGGTAGGCCCTTAGAAGCGCAGGTGTTTAAGGACACTTTGGAAGCTCCACTCCTTATGAAGTGGAATATCTTTTTCCTGGCGTTCGTTGCGTTATTTACATTATTGACCTAACAAATTTCCGAACATGTGTAGCAATGGACTAGAAATATCCTTCTAAATGATTCAGATTGTGTGTCATGCGGTTGCGATGTACGATGATAATGCATTATTGATAAATTCCATGAATCTTAGTAACTAAACGCAAAAGAAAAGTAATTGGTATTTATAAAACAGAAGCATATCGAATTTCAAATTAATGAATATCTAATCGGCTGAGCAAACCAATTATTCAATAATACCGTACAATTAATTAGCTATACATATTTCGGATCGCGCGTAAAAATTCAAGAGAGATAAAAAGTAGTGTGTTGAACGTCAAATTATAGCTTGAGGCATTTTTGACGCCTTATCTGTTTTGAAATTGAACGTATACGTGTAGGATGAATGTGTTTTAATCAATTCTAAATAAATTGTATACATAGTGTAGCAAAAGATGATGTTAATAGTTTTCACACTTGGAATAGAAAATTTGGCATTTAAAGAGTACCTACTTTTACGATAATATTGGCGCCGATTTCCTTGTTTACTACTAAACTAAATTTAATTTCAGTGCATCTTTTTCTTTCCAATTTATTAAAAAAAAAAAAAAAACTGCCAGGTGCGTGTCGGACTCACGCACAAAGGGTTCCGTAGCATAGATTTATGAAATTAAAGGATTTAAGCTACGTATGAAAGATATGTTAGTATGAAATATATTAGTATATATTAGTAGGTATGAAAGATTACGCGGTAATAAGCGGTTTACGATTTACGAGGTATTAAAAACAAAATAACTACTTACTAGATCTCGTTGAAAACAATTTTCATTTGTAGTTTTTATTGTAATGTACATCATATGTTTTTTTTTATATTTTTCATTTTATTATTTTAGAAGTTAGAGTGGGGGGGGGGGCAACTTTTTTCCACTTTGGAAGCGTCTGTCACGCAAACTATTCAGTTTAGAAAAAAAATATTTTAGAAACCTCGATATCATTTTTGAAGACCTATCCATAAATACCCCACACGTATGTATGTGTTTGATGAAAAAAAATTTGGAGTTTTAGTTCTAAGTATGGGGAGCCCCCTATATTTATTATTATTTTCAGAATACATCTACCTACCAACTTTTAACAGTATAGCTCTTATAGTTTCGGAAAAAAATGGCTGTGACATACGGACAGACAGACGGACAGACAGACATGATGAATCTATAAGGGTTCCGTTTTTTGCCATTTGGCTACGGAACCCTAAAAATGACAGAAGAGAAATCTTAGTTTAGTGCTGTCAAATTAAGATACTGCATAGACGAATTTGACGTGATTGAAAAAATGGCTACTAAAAATATGTACGTCAATTTGGTGCTGACTTATTAGACAGGATTAAATACAGTTTAGTTTGGGAACATGGGAATCCGCGTCACCGATTTCTTAGAAATCTTTAATACAATTAATTGACCTGCTTGGACCTTTATGCATCTTGACTTGCCTTTATTAGGTTAAGTCCAGTCTCCCTAAATCTTCGGAGCAGCTATTGAACAGTAGAAAGCATCACACTTATTGTTCTGCTGTTTGTCTCTGAGATCTCCGCAATTGCGCCATAGGGATGATCCTGGTAAATCTTCTTCGGTTATGAGAGGTATGTTGATTGATACCTTTCTTTGCAAATCAAATATTTTAGTAGGAAAACAAGATTTAAATTAACGTGAAATTAGAAGTTTTCAAATTGATTCCAAAAAATGGAAAGTGTCTTTTTTTTCTTTTTCTCCAATATACTTACTTATGTATTTATAAGTATGTCCATTTTCAAGATTGTGTTTGCTTCATAAAACTAACTTGTATGGGGTAGGAGATGTTTAGATTCCTTTAGACACTTTGCAAAGTGGTTTTTTTATCTTACCAATTTTCTATTTCAGCCACATGATACTTTTACAAATTGCAAAATCTCATAACGGGGTATACCTGAAGTAAAAAAGATCGTGTCAAGCATAAACATTTCCAAATTACATGAAAAGCAATCAATTTCATCAGCACAATGCCCATCAATCCAAACACGGCATAAAATCTAAATATGCGCGTGCACATGCATAGTTAATCATTCGTTAGCATAGCAATCTGCATGCGTAACGTACCCGCGGTCTACACAGTAATTAATAATTTCGACACTCGCCGATTAACATTTAAATCAGAGTCCCATTCGGTCGGGATTGGTCGAGATCGGTCGGGATTGGTCGGGATCGGTCGGGAGCCGTCGTGCCCCATCGACCGTGGTCGGGGGTGAACAGTAAAGTCAGTGACGGATTGATTTATACTTTGTTTATTCGGCAAACAAATGGCTTTGCCTCGCGTACGGGTATCGTCAGTGTTCAGTGCTGACTACTGCGCCAGTTTTAGCTGCTAATACGAGATCTGTAATAAATAAAAGGCTTTCAGTATTATACAAATGTTTCAAATATACCGTTTGTTTTACGAAAGTAGCTATAAAGTACGAAATAGTTCATTATCACCGTGAGGTGTAATAATACTGTTCGTAACTCATACTTTACTGTTTCTTGATACTAACTTTTCCTGGAACGAACTTTAACTGTTTTTGCGTCTACTAAAAATGGACAAACTATTTTTTGTTTTCGAGAAAAAACAATCTAAACTTACTGCTCGAAGCATTGACAGTTAAAAGTCAACTACCTACATATACATGTGGGGTAAATGTACCGGTTGTAGTCTGTATTCAAAACCTCTTTTAAAAAATACCTATGTAAATCTTATTGCGGTTAACAGCGTGTAAATGTGGTGGCTAATCTATCACCATACAATTAGTTTGTGTCTAGACGTACACGTACCTTCGACTGGTTGAAAGATAAATAGTGTCTGACAGCTAACTGGCCAAGCGCCTGCTTGATACTGATAACACTATCTGACAAATTACAGTTTACATTATAGATACATTGCACACCGTATTTCGTACTTGTTATTTACTCAGCCAATGGGCGGTAGTATCTTTCTTACTGAACAAGTTTTATTTCTTACCCAGTTTATCACTTCGTCGAAAGTGTGAAGTAAAAGAATGAAACATGGAACACTTTGCCAAAATTCCATTCTTATTAAGGTTAAAAACTGCTGCTATAAGCAATTACTTGGGTACTAATCCATAATTTTCCACTTAACTTAGTAATGACATAAATAATTGCAGTTCTTGCACCGTCTACGTAGATGACCTTCTAGGAGTTCAACCCTTAATTGCGCGATAAAGGTATCGAAGCATGTCCTATAAATTACTACAGGTAATTATGGTAATATTGTCACTATGGACGTGGTTTTGTGGGCCGTCAATCGTCGGTCACGGTCGAGTGCCAGACGCTTGCCTGACGCTGCCCGTCATTGGATGGCACGGCTCATAAACGAGACACCTTATATTGCAGTATGTATTAAGACAGGGAGTGTAATAGTGTTAATAAGAAATTATTGGCTAGAGGTTTGCTTGTGATAGAAATCGTAGCCTTAGCACACAGGCGTACAGGAAAGTGTAGGAACACGGGTGGCTTTTAGTCAGTAAAAGTCTGACACGGGCTTCCGCTCCGCCCAGAGCAGGAGAGATCATTTGATGGTTTCTCATCCATAACAAAAAAAAGTTCTGATTGTGGTAGTGGTTAAGTTTTGATTCATAATACCTACTATTGGATTGGTTCAATTCCTGCATTCTAATCACAGAGAGAATCACTTCCTGTTTTCTTATTGACATACAGATCTATCTTTGGCAAGAATAATATATGCACCTAGATCAATACACCGTTTGGCTCTATTCATCTGTATGTCAGACCAAAACCCTTAGTCGACCATATACCTCTTGCTCTTTCCGGTGACATTTCAGGCTTCAGTTCGCTAGCAAGATCCTCGTCTTGCTTATAAATAGAAACAGCGATACACCCTGTCTATAGATACTAACTATGAAAGTAGATCATATAATACTTGACCTCTGTACCTACGTTAAAATTCTGAGTTCTAAATTCAGCCATCTTTGCTATCTTTGGGCAAGATTTTCTAGCCAAAAATATTTAGGATTTCAGGTAGTAAGTGCTATTCAAAGATGGAGTACTATATCCAGAAATTATATGCATTGCACCGACTTTTTGCCAGAATTTTGTTTATTCAGAATTACTTTCAGGAATATTTTCACTTATTGCTGTCTTACTAGCGAATTCCACATTACAATTAGCATCGGGTTCGGCGTGTTTACACATGTTCTTGCAAAAAATCGCACACAAACATTTCGCGAGTACAATTTGGCAATGTTTTCGCGACTATTTATTCCTTTCAACCGATGGGCGCACGTGTCTTATGGCACGTATGCCATTACTTCGAGTTTAGCCACTACATGGCTGGGCCATCCCACTAGAATACTTACCTACCTACAAGGAAATGTAAATTCGCTTTCCGATTTCGTACTACTCCTAAACTTTATAATGAATCATAGCTTTGGTATGGAACAAATCAAAATTCAAGCATTGACAACACAAACAGTCCCTGAAAACAGTTTCCAAATGAATTTTGTGACGGTTTGGTCTATTAATTCGTTGTCTGGAAAAGATCACTCTTAAGGATAAGACCGCCCATTGTGTCACCCTTTGTAAAATCTTCATATTTATATTCTGTAATTTATCCGGTGTATATAATAAAGAGTATTCTATTCATTTAGAGCCAAGGGCCAATATGTATGGCCTAATTATAGTATCAACAAATACTTTTCCCCTCATTGTTTACGTTTACATCTCTAACGACCTGAAACGAAGCGATAATTACCACTACAGGAGTTTATTTGCACATTCTCACCCAAGTTATTATCAAAACATTCCCAATCAGGCTATCAAAACATAAAATTACCCCCACCAAACACACATAACACAGCAATCATTTCAAAATCGCTCGGAGGGCACACATCACTCGTGTTCGACACGCGCTGCCCAACGTTTTTTCATCAATTTGTACATCGCATTGATATGCGAAATGTACTCGCGAATCGCACGTCGCATACATACGATTAAAAAATCGCCGCGGTAGGTGACCGGTGCGTACTCAGCTTTAATTTAATAGATTTAGCGTCACAACCCGACTCCTAATTGTCTAATTTGAAGCGAAAACAAGGTATGGTTGACGGACGAATATATTACAGTGGTATGCAGAAGGACTTTCTTTTGGCGATATAAACAGTGGCCGGGAATAACAAACAGTAACGCTAAGGAGTTCTGGACATTGATATAGGTTTAGATTAGGCAAGATATGTTGAATTAGGTCTTGGCACACATAGGCGTAACCATTCCAGCCCACCGCTTCATACTTTTGTTTAGTCTCGCACCTTCTATTCAATTTTACATACAGTTATCCAACTGGTCAATTCTGTAAAAAGCTCACCATAAAAACTAGTGTGAGATGAGTATTGGGGAATTGCATGATTTAATTCCCCCATCACCGTTCCACCATCGGACGACCCGTCGTACGGCGAGTTTCCACCCTTACGTTGTTGATACCACTGCGACCCGGACGAAGCGTTTCGCTTCCTCTTTTATACCGCGTACATCGAGGGACTGGAACAGTTTGCCAGCGACGGTGTTTCCGTCACATTACAATTTGAGTGTCTTCAAGGCTAGAGTGAATAGGTTCTTAATAAACTAGCGCGCTTTACCATCAATGATCGCATCACTGCTTACCATCAGGCGGGATTGCGGTCAAGCGCTTGTTTATAACTTATAAAAAAAAAAAAAGAGTATCAATCAACCCAGTCACCCTTCATCACCACAGGTTCATTTACCTAAGTTTATAATAGACTGACTGATATCCAATGATTTGATAACTCATAAATTAATATGGAAAATAATTATATGTCATAAAAATTAGGTACAGATGATAAGCGCATCAAGCTACTACAATCTAACAGATTTCTTTACTAGATTTTCAACCCTATCTCTAAAGCGTTAAAAGTTCAAGGTTGATTGGGAATATTTGACAGTTTCGGGTAGCTTGGCCTGCTCTCGTCCGTACCTACACTGCTATCACGCTGAAAGATTAGCAGTTGTCGAGTTCTTGTTTTTTCAGCCTGAAGGCTGTACCTTCCAGGGCTTTCATTTCATGCCATTTACATCTAGGTTACTAATAACCTTGCGTCACTTCAAAAAGTAGCACCATACATTGTCAACATTTTTAAGTTATTCAAAACACTTAAGGGCAAAAAGTAATCAAGACACTATTGTTTAGCCGGCCTTGTGTCTAGGTGCAGCATTATTATTCGTTGACCAACGACCATAAACCTGAAGGTATGTAGGCAAGGCTTGTGGGTGGCCTATGCTAAACTGTCGATACTGCCAAACGTCGGCGGACGACGACGGAATACCTAAGACCACTGGCCGGCTCGGACCACTGGAGGTCTCGCAAAGAAAAGTTTTGATGCGGATGTATTGTTTTGGTTTCAAATAATTGGGGCGGGATAACGGTAGGTCGGTGCGTTTGATTTTCCTTGCATTTACGCCGGCGCGGGCGGCACCGCCTTTCTATTTCCAATGATTTATTAGTGTCAACTGACAGATTAGTTCATCACGTTTATACTTACAAATATTAACAGCTATGTACGCATAAATCAATTTTGATGCCGATGTCATAATTTTTAAACTGTCAGTACGCTACGAGGTCCCTACGCCACCTGCATAACAAATGCATGCCTCTAATTAGTTTTACGAGCCCTGTAAACAACTCAAGATATCAATCAACATACCCGACACACGTACTGAAATGTATCACTTTGTAATTAATTTGATTGATAAGTTATCTTCAACTTTTGTAAGAAAGAATTTTACACAACTCAACTTTGGGGAAGCGTTCAAATTGTTTCATAATTTATCATGACAAACAATTCGAAATACGCAAATAAAACTAAAACGAAGCATGTTCTCGCGGCACTAAAATAAAGACAAAAGACGACACCAATAAATTGTCACTGAAAAGTAACCAAAGCATTATACAGTTGCATAACAGTACAGTAACAGTAAATAAAAAGAGGAAAAAGGAGCAAAAGTGTGCACGAAACTGTGCGCTTTTAAATACGGACGACGTTGAGCGCGGGTAAGGCAAAGACATTTATGTTCACTAAACAAGTAGTAAAAGTCACTACTTGAGCGTTTTTATGGCACTCATAAATGTCAGATTGTGCGCCGGGGGTTTAGCAAGCCCAGGCCGGCCCGTGCGCGGGACGGCACCCGACCTACTGAATAAGGCATCCGATTTTACGAACCCGACCGATACTTAATTGATTCCGTTCATTTCTCAATTTGTGTGTTTTTTTAATGTTTTCGTTTACACTCGCTTGACGTTTACGACTGTCATTCATTGTATAATAAAGCGATTTCTTTCCTTTTTCAGGTAACCATTTCTGCTGCTTAACAGTCCATAAACAATAAGGCGTCATTAAATGGTAAGTTGACGGCTCCGAAGAATGTTTAGCTAGTGAATGACGAGCGAGCACAACGAGATCGCGCCGTCTCGAAATATTTAGCACAGAAGTTCACATAACAAGAGTTGCTACTGTAAAAGGAAACTTTATAGCCGAAGACAGACGTGAGAATAGGTCGCGTTTCTCACCAACGGGCCCCTATGCAAATTATTGCATCATTAAACACCTCGTTGCGAGCTTTCGTGTTAGATTGACGTTTGCTACACAAGCCAGTTGTCTCAAGTTTGAACACGATTTGTAAGACCGGATGCGTTTGACTGGCGTTAGTTTGTTCAATTATTGTAAAGAAAACGCGTTGTTCTGCTGCGATTGACGGTTCTAGATAACGCTTTATATATGTTTGTGTTAGCTTTATATATATTTTACCGGCCATGTGTGAGCGAGCATGCAAATTAAATCGCCGTAATTTTATTATGAGAAAGACGACACACCCATCTTGTTAGAGCTTAATCATCCGTTACTAAGGAACCATAAATTGTCAACTTTTTTGCTGTAATATGTTGACTCATTTGCAGCAAAATTATTTTAAAGACCTGCTTAAAATTAAAACGGTTGAGATAAAACGCTAAATGGCCAGTGTTTCAATATTCTGGTATGAAAATGTTGACAGCATCCGTCTCCGAGCCGCGTATTTGCATGGTACGTGTTTACGATCAACTAGGGTTATCACTGTACTTAAGAACTTTTTTACTGTAAACCATTTTGCTACTGGTGAACTCGTAAAATGTATATCGCGATGAAGGCATAAGTGCGGTAGCGCAAATAAAATCTTTGAGTTACTGTAACAACCCATGTGTCAGTAACGACTTTTCGTGTTATACTTTTGGACTTCGTGGGCCTAGAATAACAAGAATATAAAGTTATAAAGTATTGGAAATAAAGAACCTTTAGTTATTGCGATAACTAAAGGTTATTTACACCTAAATAACTATGATGAGTGTGGGACAAAAATTATGGTCGGAACGCGATGTAGTTCATAAATTTACAGCGATTTGATTAGTTTCGATTATTATTCAATGCGATATTTGATTTTGGCTTTGATCATTTCTGTCAGCCATACAGTGTTTTATAAAGTTTTCGTAAGAACTGTATTACATCTTATAACTTCATCATCATCATCAACTTTTTATCGTCCCACTGCTGGGCACAGGTCTCCTCTCATACAGAGAAGGATTGAGCGTAATCACCAAGCTTGCTCACTGCGGGTTGGCGATATCAGACTTAAAGTCCAGGTTTCCTCAAGATGTTTTCCTTCACCTTCAGTCATTGGTGTCCAAGATATACTTAGAAAGTACATATAACTTTAGAAAAGTTACATTGGTACTTGCCTGACCTGGAATCGAACCCGCGCACTCATACTTGAGAGGCTGGTGTTTTAACCACTACGCCACCACGACATATCTTATAACTTGCCTTTTCAAAATTCTTGAATCATAGAAATTGCCATGTGTAACGAAAGCATGACAGCAATTTTAATGGTTTTACAAATTAGGAACACAATTTTCTCGTCACTTAAGAATGCAATTTATTATAACTCCTCACCATTAGCAGACAGCCCTACTGCCATATCCTAGACAGTACACCTGCTAGCGGGCAGTAGACATGTGTATGGTGGGACACTGACTTTTATTGACGCGGCCGTGTTTATTACTCGCTCCTGCCTTCTTCGGGCTAGCGTGGCGACAGTTTTGCCTTTCGGTGTACTGGGGTTGAAGGATAATAAAAACGCGAGTGATTTTATATCATTTTTTTTTTAATATTTCATGTTCTAAGTTGCCTTTTGATTAAAGCTGCCCATTTGGGACGTTGCTCAAGAGTGAAGCTTGATTGAAAGCAACGTTTTAGAATAGGGTAGTTGACTAAAAAAAACTAATTAGTCCGTCAGTCAGATTTCCAAAAAATACTAGACACGTATTTTTTCTTTTTTCATATAAAGAAAAAATGAAGACGACACAGTGCGTTGAAAACTCGTGTGACGTCACTGCACGCCACACTTTTTAGCGAGCAGTGACGTCACCAGCCACCACTCCTGATCTTTGATGCCTTTTGTATTTGTCAATTTTTATTGATTTGATAAAACAAAATATACGAGTCCAATATTTTTCTACTTATAATCTGAATGACGGATTAAATAGAATCAACTTTTTTTTTTACCCAGGAAACATCCCTATTCTGGCTAAGTTTTACAGTTGCATAGTAACACGTTGGCGCTGATTCTCTTGTTCACAATCTAAACAAAATTTACGTTCAGTGCATCTTACTCTTTCAATTTTATTAAAAAAAGGACAGAAGACAAGTTTTATTATCTTTTTTTTTAATAATTATAAACTAAGTAGTGCTTGACTACAATCCCGCGTGATGGTAAGCAGTGATGCAATCGTTGTTGGTAAAGCGCACTAGTTTAATAAGCCTATTCACTTAAAAAACGTAGGAATAGGAAGGATGACGGCAGTTGAGCGAGGTGATGCAATGTTAAACCCAAGACCAACACGACCAAACGATGCTGCGCTAGAGGGAGATTGATCTGGAGACTCTCCAAGACCAAACTCCCGACACAACAAAATTTGGCGCATCGTACCCGCCACACAACGCAACACAACTGCTCAGACCCGTCCTCCATACGACTTTACCAGACATCATGCCGGAACACGACGAATCGCTTGGCGGCAAGACTTTGTCTGGTGGGTGGTAACTTCTACCGACAGCCGATGTTATGGCCAACCACCTTCTTCTTCTTCTTCAGCCTATAGAGGTCCACTGCTGGACAAAGGCCTACCCCAAGGCTTTCCACAATGGCCGGTCTTGTGCTGCCCGCATCCATTGGCTTCCCGCGACCTTCACCAGGTCATCGGTCCACCTTGTTGAGGCTTCCCTACGCTGCGTCTTCCGGTACGTGGCCGCCACTCCAGAACCTTACAGCCCCATCGGCCATCGGTTCTACGAGCAATGTGCCCCGCCCATTGCCTTTTAATTTTAGCGACTCGAAGAATCGACTCGAATTTTAGTATACTTAGTCCTGTCAAATTCGTCAGCGCCTGACGTAAATTGGCTTAGTTTTGGTCGCCATGTTTTTGATTACATCTAAACTGCCCATTGAATATATTAAATTGACAGGACTAAACTAATATTTTATCTTCTATCCTTCTCTTATTGAAATAGAAAGACAGAGATGGGTTGAACTTAAATGTACTACTTTAGTTCGTGAACAAGGGAATTGGGACCAGTACCTATACATCACAATATTAATGATTGATAACTACGTTAAATAATATTTCATAAAAACGAGGACCAATTTACTATTCCATATTAAGTTCATCATCAAAAAATAAATAATATTAAAGTTTCAGTTGAGTGAACTCTTTCCTGTTTAATAATGCGCATAATGAATAAGAAAATGCAAGCAAAAACATTAATATAAATTATGAATAAAATAAAAATCTTTGGCGAATCAATCAACATTTCCGCTTCCGCCTATGACTTGCCTCATTTTGCAAACTTCGTTTTATGGCTTTTGAATTACGTATGTTAAATAGAAAATGAGGCATGGGAATATTCTACTTGTGGCTTAGCGGTGCCGATGCAAAGGAATTTGATTGGAATTGAATTGAATGTATTTTGTATGAATTTCACTGTGCGGTCTTAATTTACTATATCAATAAAATATTTTATTTTATTATTTTCTCTATTTTTTATGGCGAAATCATAAAAACTTTTTTTTACTACCATCCAATTAAGAGCCTTCATGTAAGTAAAATTCGGTTTTATAGACGCTTAATGGTACATCAGCATCTCAAGATTATGAGTTGATTCTTTCATTTTTACTTTCATTTGGTACTAAAATGTATGGCTTATTTGTCTAGCTTCCTCCTTTTATGGAAAGTAAATATATAAAAGTTTTGCTAGTCCAGGCTTTTTTTATTGATGTTCATGGTGATAACTTCTTAATGACGTCAACGGCTTCCCTTGTTGCTAGAAGAGTCTATGCCATAATAGGCTTAGCAATGTTCTTAACTAATCTTTATTATCTGTAAGTGTTATCTCTGATGTTTGTCGAACTCTCTGAACGGTATTTTGTCTTTACCGCTCTGAACGGTCTTCTATTTTTCCTTTGGAATATCTTTAGGAAACCGAAACTGGTATTGTAAATGAGAAACCTGTCTACCAAATATATCTTCAAATTTTTCACCTTCTAAAATTTCTAAAAAAGGGTAGATTAAAACCTGTCGATTTTGAAGGCAACCCTTTCATAAAGCAAATCATTCTACCATAAAATAGGTGCGTATACGTTGAAAGCACCAATCGTAATGGCGCGAGAGGGCATGTCCGCGATCGTAGCGCCACGATAGCATTGTGCGGTGTGGTGCGCAAGAGTCGATCGCGACGCCGATTGCGAACGCCTGTCGCTTACGTGTCGCCTCCCGCCCGTATCTCAGACCGCATCGCACGCAAATTATAATCGATACCATTATTGTAATATCCGAGTGTAACATTCACACCACTATTGTTCCTTTTCTTTGGCGTAGTCTTAGCTCTTTGTTCGCGGCCGTCTGATGCTGTTACAGATCTATCGAAAAACTCGAGTAACAGATACATTGTTCAATTATAGCTTTCAACTGTGTAATAGTAGCTAATTAACACGTGATTTATTAACACCTCTCAAATGTATTTTTAATAAGATACTTGGAAGAGTTTCATTTGAGTTTTGTGTGTGTCGGTTTGAAAAATTTTCTTTTAATTTTGGCTGTGGAATGCAAAGTTATTCATAATTTTCATACACGTGATAATTAAAAGCAAAAAGTGCGGTGTTTTGTCGTTTTTTGGTGTAGTGTTTAAGTTTATTATCTTGTTTAATGATTTCGTGTGATCATTAAGGAGGACTGCTGGCAGACCGCGTGCCGTATTCGCCGAGAAGCCAATTTAAGTACCGACAATGGGACACGTAGTCAACAACTTACATCAATGGTAAAAAGTTCATTTTGTACCAGCAGTGTTATTTCGTTTTCCACTTCTCTGGTTTCAAACTCCAACTAAAATGTACCGAATGTTACTTAAATCTTTCATTTTCTACATTTTCTCGTTCCACACGAGTTATGCCTGAATTTTTTTTTCATTAGTAATGAGCTGTCAATTCTTATATTCATTACGACTTTTCGATTGTGTAATTGGATAATTTATTCGATCTTTATCTTTTCAATTAGCGTCGTGTCCAATGATGCGAAATTTTAATATTCATCTGACAAATTGTTGCCATTAATTTTTAATCAGTTTTTTTTTTTGTTGTTATTAATTTGCAACATTGTATGTACCGTGAACACGCGCAAATAGTGTTTGACTTTATTATTTATACAAAGTAATTTATAAGTGTTTATTGTTAAATGGTGATTTTAGTTATTATTATTGATTATCTCGAAATTGTGAAGCTGGCATGTTCTGGAGCCAAAAACTTCGAAGACAAGTAACATATACCAACCTGCACTGGGCCAGCGTGGTAGATGACGGCCCAATCCCTCTCATCGAGAGGAGGCCTGTGCCCCAACAGTGGGATCATTATTTATTTTACTATTACAGAAAGCTTACAGACTAATATTACAATAAAATTCATTATTTACAACACAAATTGCTAATTACAAGCTTCCACATATACATGTCTAGATATAAAAACATCATTTCGTTACGTACTACGTACGTTAAAAGCGATTTTCAAAACAAGGGACAAATTTAAAAACACAAATAACAAAATAAATAACTGATTATAAAGGAATAAAAAACTGATTAAAGAGCATTATAAAAGACAAAAGATCGTGCAATATCAAATCAGTTAAACCATTTAGTAGTTCAATTAGTATACTGAACCACTAAACAGCTCAACCTAATCGTGACTATCGCCAAAATATTCCTTGTTTAGAATCTTTAGAATCTTTCTAATATTATGATTATAGGCTGATTATGTATTTATTGCGAATTAATGGAGTTGAAACATATGTCATTATACTTATATTTTTCTGAAACATAGTACCTTTTTAATCGATAGGTATATCTACAAAAATAACATTGTTAACTAAAATCACTTTGATAAGCTTCCATTGGATTATCATCCAATCATACTTGCCAAAATCCTGATTCAGTTGTCCTTACACCAACCTGTAAGAGCTACCTTATCATTTGCAAAGGCATAGACTAATACAATTTAATATTAACATCTACCTACATATGTAATACTAAAGTTATTCTTAAAATTTAAAAATAAAAGAACGTGAATTTGGTCAATCTTTCAAAACTAATTGAATAGAGTTGAACTTCGATATATAAGAACCTCTTTCACACCTTATAGGCGATCAAACTGAAATCCAGCCAGCAACAACCACGCATTAATAAAAACAGATAAAATCCTCCTTTTTCATCCAGACACGGACTTGGGGCGTGTCCATGGTGGCACTGTCCTCATAAATCACAGCACTTACGAACATTGTTTCATCTCATAAATGCGATACAGTGCTGTCTTTATTTGCAGCCTGTCCGATAACAGGGAAGATCTCAATTCACTTGGATCCAATCTTGAGTGAGGTGTAAGTATTGTGTGATATGGAGAAGAAAGGTTTTGTTCTGGAGTTTGAATCTGTTTCTTTCTGTCTGGAGTTTTATAAGGCATCGATGATCTCAGGATCTAATGAGGGGTTCTGAGTTCGTGTTCCGGGCGGTCAGTGTTATATGGTTTTTTTAATTGCACTGATATTTCTCTGTATTAGTCCAGAATCTAGATTTGTGTTAACTTAATGGTAATATTCTTGTTATTACATACAACTGGTGAAATATGGGACTATTATACTTACAGCTATGTGCATTGCCCACTTAAAACATTTTTATTTGAGATCTGAATGTTCTAAAGCTTTTAAAATAAAAGATGCGTAGGTTATATATAATAAATGCGTAGGTTAATATAGGTTGTATATGTTCAATTTTATGACCACTATTTTACTACTGCAGTATCCATTTTTAATTTATGATGTAGTCAAAATAAAACAACACATTATTTAATGTTTACTTATTTTTAATTCCGTTATCTGTCTTTTCTGTGTTGCGACTTTCGCCAAAGTTCATGAAATTCAATGGGTAATTAATTATTAATGTTTATGAGATAACATTAGGAAATTGCCCTTTCGTAAGTGGCGTTTCGCATTCGGTCAAGAAACTCATTAATAGTTAGTTAACTTTCCAACAGCTGAAGAAACAGGTGAAAGTCCTATGCAAAACAGGGTCACTATGCTAAGGCATCACGCGAGACACAACAGCTGTTACGTAAAGCAGCGTATAACGACTCTAAAGCTATAAATTGACGCAATATAAGGTCAGGGTCCCCATATAAACGTTCAGTGTTCGACGGTGGATGCACTACTCCGCAAAGTGGTCATTCGTTTCAAATAAATTACCATGTAATGGCGCGTTAATTTGCATACTCTACTCGACTATACAATTGTCTCTGCAAACTAAACACAACCTTAACTCCAATATCTAAACCACATTTTCCTTCGCACAGTCGTTTTCATTCAAAGCTTCAGCGATGGTGCTGCCACCGCGGTAAAGCTCGGAACTACGAGCTTTTATGAAAGTTCATGCGCCATCCCAGAGATGGCGCTACGGTCGCGGGGTAGAATAGTTCCAGTTTTAACCGCGTTCGGGTAACTACGAGGGTTGAAAATGTTTGCGTTTGAAGCTAGAGGGTGGTTTTGTCGCTCCCAAACGTTACAGAGTCGAACGAATAGATGGCGCTACACCGGGTTGCGGAAACTTTGTGAACTTTTTGGATCTTTCGTTAGTTAACGAAAGATCCAAAAAGTTCACAAAGTTTCCGCGTTAACACGTGAGAACAAGTTAGCAAGATGGATGATTAACTAAATACCTACTTATACTAACACCTCGGTACTGAATGTGTTTGATTCGCAACGGTCATTCAATAAATACATGATTAATTCAATTGTAAATTCAGAGTTTTAAGCTTTTAAATTTTATTTAATCATAATAATTATGTTATAATCACATAGATATAATCAATAGTTTAAAAAACAGTGACCTAAAAAAGATTAGACTTAACTAACAGTCTAAAATATCTAAGCCATTAGGCTTAGATATTTTAGACTGTTGTCTGTTGTTGACTATTAAGTGAAAACATACCTAAAATAATTTTGAATGCTATAATCCTATTAATTTTAAAGAGTTTTGTTTACAAACAACCATTGTCCGGCTTTTGAATGGAGACAACACAAAACTTGAAGAAGCAAAAACCCTCTTTATTCCAATATCTAACAATGAAAAGTGAAAGTGCAAATCTTCATGCAAATTGTAGCTCGCACAAATATACCTGCTCCTGTGTACAATTGTTCTCGATTGCATAAGTGAAGTTGACAATTAAAGTCGTAAATCTAACGTTTCACCCAATTCACGACATCTTTTGTCGTCTGTTGTGTTTCTTCAAATTGTTTTGACTTACCTGTTGTTAGAAACTTTTGATTTTTTTGAGCAATTGACTTCCTTGTACACAGTTTGCGAAGGCGGTTGTGTTAATGTTTGGCTACCTGAGAATTTTAATATCACCTAAAGCTTCTTCAATAATTTCCCAACATATTTGACAAGTTTTTAATATCGCTGAGACTTAGACTGCCACTAGATGTCAAAAGCAAAGTACCATAGATTGTATCTATGGTAATTTGCTTTTGTATAATGTAACTTGGCAGATTAGGCTACGTATATGCATTGACTACCTTTTCTTCTTTCTTTTCTGTCTTCTTTTCTGTCTTTTATCATCATCATCATTTCCGTCGAAAAACGTCCGCTGCTGGACATAGGCTTCTCCCAAGGACCTCCACAACGACCGGTCCTGCGCCTCCCGCATCCAGCGGATTCCCGCGACCGCGGCCTTCTCCAGGTCGTCGGACCTGAGTTAGGTACAAAAACTTTCAGCTTCAAAAAATGAAACTAGACTCTTTTATGAACTCCACTAGAATGTGATCGCCAGTTATGTGAAATGTATTCTATCCTCTGCCAGATAGAACTCAATGTTCAGCACTGAAATTTTTGAGGTACCTACTGAACTAACTTTTGATTGTTAGTCAGGAGTTTTAATTAAATTATATACATACTTACATACATAATTCTAAAATCTTACACCCTCCGAAACACAACCGCAGCCGAGATATTTAGATGTCTCGTGCACTAAGCAAACACATATGATTTATATCCAAACACGGGGTCCGATGACGTTTCCACGCCATAAATCCCAGCCCTCAAGGCGAACGGACATATCGGGTGCTTTATGAAGAGCACAGACTCGACGACAGCACGGATACGACCAGCGTACCTAGCCGGGTATAAATTGGTACACGCGCCGGTCACAGGCCGGTACACCCGGGTACGCCAGGGTATAAATCTGGCACATCCGGCCGGCTACCGCGCCGGTAGTGGCGACGATTATTCACCCAATATCGAGTTTTGGCTTCACTAGCTAGCTTTCTAATCTTCGCTTTCGTCGAACTGAATTTATGTTGAACGTTATAAACGTTTTCTGCATTTTTAAGGCTCATCCGGCCCAGATTTCGTTTTCAGTTTCTGCTGTTAAACCTCGTGAAATACGACCGAATCATTCTTACGTGACAGCATCCCTAATTCAGTGTGTCCATCCATTAATTTCCATTACGAAACAAGAGAAAAAGTTGGTTTAATTTCTCGTACTTATCCTCTCGTGACTTTGATAACATTTCGCTTAGTTACATTTATAACAAAGAAAATACCGAACAACTTTCGTAGCCGGGAGAACCTACCAAATTATGACGTAACTACTAAAAGCTTTGGCATCGACTTCTAGAGCGGAGCCCTAAATCAACGTCCATACTCATTAGGGTGCGTTCGGGAATCCTCGGAGTAAACAACACGCTGCCCTTCGACTGTCGCTCGTCTAGACGTGACCCAGCTCACCTAACATTGCCTTTTTCCTACCGGCCAAATCCCCGAATCACACACGGCTAATACTCGACCGTTCGCAATAAATCAATTCGCCATTTTTGTTTTCAACGCACCGATAACTCTTTTGTCATAGGGTGATGTAGTAGCACGAGTAGGTAGGGGTCCAATAGAGTTATTTATATTGTCGTATTTTCCTTGGTGGAAGAAAATTTCCTTTCTGTTTGCTTCATGGGTCAGTGATCAGATTCGTTCGGCGGTGCCTGCCGCTGATGTCCACGGCTAACCAGCATAGGGATGTAACTGAAACTGCTCGTTATTGCCGGAGCAATTAAATGAACACATGCATGTTATCTTAAAACCTATCACGGCTAGAACAAAGCGCCGTAAAATTACTTACCAGCTCACAATCTCTTTTACAACCAGTTATTATAAACGGTATGGAATTATCTAAGTTAAAAACTGCAACTAATTTATTAAGTCATTATTAAATCGTATCAAGTTACTTACTGTATCATTAAGTTGGAGTCTTATGATTGATTGACTATACAGTTCCATTGACTGCATGCCATCTCAATAGGAGCGGAGCATATAAAAAAAAACAAATCGAAACTTACGCGGGTGAAACCACAAGGTGCAGCTAGTTATTTTATATAGATTGGAAATAGAAATAAAAGGCAAAACCCAGACATGTAGATTAAATAATAACAACTTATATTTATCACTAATTTTGTGTTTTCAGGAATTCCTAGTTTTTTAAATATCTACACCATCATGCCTTCTTTCCCCGAAATGTTGGATAAACCTATCCTATAATATACCTACCTCCAATTCACCAGGTCTGTTTAAGCTCCATATAATAGCTCACAAGGGTTTAAATGAAGATAAAATCTAGCAAGGTATTTTTAATCATAACTTGTAACTAACTTGCTTAGTTTTTGTATAAACGTTGTCTACTCAATTATCTTAAAGTGGCCTTTGCTCCTGAAAAGAAAAAAAAGTAGATTATTAAAAGTATGATTTTCAAACAAACGAATTTGAGACTGAACTAAGAATGCTTAGATATTAGTAATTTTGTAGACTCTCCCTTGTTCGCCGGGACCGTTTGCACCCCACGACTCCTAGTTTGCAGGCTTGCTCCCTATAAGGGAAATAATTGTTTATTTTCGACAGCCACGCACTTAACTCCACATTGAACTCACGACCATGTACAGCGGTCACCCTAAAATCGTGATAAACGTGATTAGGGAATTTCATGAATTTTGTTATGTTTAGAATGTACATGTGGAATTAACATCGTGATAGCTTGTTTTGGATATACCCATGTATGTAGGAGATACGTTACCGTTGGTCTTGTGGTCGCAAGCGCTACTACTGTATATCAAAATCAATGGATTTCATTTTAAAGGCTATTGCTAATTCATTGCTGCTTATGATCGAAAAATGTGGCTGCTTATCAATGTAAATAATGCAATGAATGTTGTTGAACTGTCAAATTGAATCCCATTTCTATTGATACTGTGTTACGCAGTAAACCCGTTGGGTTGCCAGGTCGGACAAAATATATATGTTTTTCTATCTGGAATTTCTCAGTGACGTCCTCGAATCTGAATTTTTGGTCAATGATGGCAAGAGCATGTGAGCCCCGCTATTATATGGGGCTTAAACAGAACTGGTGAATTGTAGGTATGTATATTATAGGTTAGGTTTGCCCAACAGTTCGGGGAAACACGGCATGATGGTGTAGATAATTAAAAAACTAGGAATTCCTGAAAACACAAATTAGTGATAAATATAAGTAGTTATTTCTTAATCTACTTAAGTAGGTACATGTCTTGGTTTTGCCTTTTATTTCTATTCCCAATCTATATAAAATAACTAGTTGCGCCTTGTGGTTTCACCTGCGTAAGTATCGATATGTTTCTTTTTTATAAGCAACGCAAAAATAATGTTTATAATCGGACCAGTAGTTCCTGAGATTAGCGTGTTCAAATAAACAAACTCTTCAGCTTTATATATTAGTATAGATATACCTAGACTTAAAAAAAGAGTGTCAATGAAAAAGCTTTTAAATATTTGCAATTCTAGTGTGGATTAGTCGCTCCTCTTGCATAGCATTCTGCACCCCACTTTAATTCAAAACATTCCAGATTTAAACAATCTTCCCGCTCAAATAAAATGCGTTTACATACCGAACGCAATCAACGGCAATACTAAACTTTTTTTTTTCACCCATAGACAGTAGCGACATAAATAACAGGGACATAGCGGGAAGCATAGACTATACAATGGCAAATATCGGTGCTCACTCGCGACCATTGTAGCGTGGCGTGGAGGCGTTACGAATCAATGGAGGGAATTATCGGCACTACGACTGGCGTGGAGATGACGTACGTGGAAAAATATGGGAGCAATCATCTTGTTAGTGGGTTAGAATGGTCATGTATCTCGGGTCTGTTATATAATTTGAGTCCTTTTAAGAGTAGGAGCAATCTTTTCTTGTGCACTAAAGCTGGTTTTGCTCACCACATCCACGCCGTCGCAGTGAATAAATATTAGATTTTAAATTAAGCAAATGAAAATAAAATATGAAAATAATGAAAATAAAATAAAAAAATAAATGCTCTCTGCATTTATTTTTTTATTTAACAAAGTTTGTGAGGTTCTACATATTGTTCAAGAGAGGTATATACAGAACACTGTGAGTCATGGATCATGAAACTGAAACTCCTGATGTAATCTCCTACCACGGTAGCGCCCACAATTCAGCTTTAAAAATGAATTCGCTCGTACCTTGCTGTTCGTATTCCTGATTTTAGTATTATGAGACGGTACACAGTCCAAAGTGAAGTTTTCAAAAATCAATTCAGCTGAATCTGAAAAGTAAAACAGTCGAAAAAAGTTACCTAAATGATATAAAAACAAACTTAAAAACTTTTAAATTATGTAAATATCGTCGCCGATTTCCTTGTTTATAAACTAAATTAAATTTAAATTCAGTGCATACAGAACACAAAATAAAATGAAAACAGGCAGAAAATAAAGTATTAATAGCTTTTTAGGTTAAGATATTCTGTAGACAACTTAGGCGAGATTAAAAACATGGCGACCAAATTACGCCAGGTGCTGATTAATTTGACAGGACTAAACTACTAATATTTATCTTCTGTCCTCTTCATAATAATATAGAAAGAATGAGATGGACTGAATTTAAAGGAGATGTTTCAGAAATGTATGGAGCCTGGGCCAGCACATTGTACACTTAATGCTAGGTATAGTTGCGCTATAGTTAACTGTTTTAATGTTAATTTCCTATATTTTAGCTTAGTTTTTACACAGCTTCAATTTAACTCTGCCAAGGAGTGCTACACAACTACTAATAAATATTGTGGTCAGTAATAAGCGAAATAAGATTTTTATAGTGACATTTGATTGACGTGTCATGTATCTAAAGCTATCGTATCTATATTATCTACCATATGACTCTGAAGAAAACAAAACATGAATTCCGAACACACGCCCCATTAAATAAACACAATCAACTCAAATCAACACTCGACACGAACACAGCGGGAAAATATAACTGTCAAAGTCGCCAATCAAATCAAACGTCATAACCACTGTCATGGTTACCTTAATAAAGGGTTATTTCAGTAAAAAACGTTTCAAATAATTAATTGTATAAATATATAAGAAATACCTGTATTTTTATTCAAATAAATTTAGTAGTATTTTTTTCAAAATCTTTTATTATTTTATCTTTTATCTATATAGCGTAAATAGTAGTGGCCCAAAATGAAACATCTCCTTTAGTTTAGTTTATGAACAAGGGAATCGCGGCCATTATGTGAAATATTATCAAATAAAACAAACTGTTATTATAAATTGCTGCTCTGCTGAAACTAACAAACAGAGTTACATACATACGAAGTCCCAATTTATTCGTGACGACATCTCCACAGGCAAACTTGTGCCAGATTAGTTCGTCCCACGCAGCGTATCGGTTGAAGAGGTAAATGAAATGCTATCCGGAGGGGAAAAGTTAAATTACTGAATTTGAGGGTCAAAGAAATAAGTCTTCCGTAGACAGACACGCCTATTGAGTTGTCTATTGATTTAAAATGTGTTGCTTTGTTTATGGCAACATGTATACAGTGCTTTATGTGCCCATAGAAAGTGAAAAGGGTCACAAAGTTGAAAAGCAATGGTGTGCAAAGTGTAAAATGTATGATGATGTTATCAAAATTTCAATCTATAGATGTTCACTTCTGGTCTTTGGCCTCCTTCTCCAGGCATTGCTGCAAAGATTGTTATCTAACCATAGAAAAGAAAAAAATAACAATCTGCAAGAGCTATGCTAACAGAGTAAGGAATTTACTTTTTTTAGCTTTGATTATAAAAGTTACACTTCTTAGTTTTTGATCCATTTTGCTCGCCTAATTTCTGTCAAATCTATTCAAATTTCAAAATGCTAGGCTGAGGCTATTATATTATATGAGGCTATAAATAAATATTTGCATTGAGACAACAAGCTAATCTAATCTAACTATCCTGGAATTGTTTTACTGTGAGGCAAAGACCTCTGTATTTTCCACATAATACTGTATTTTTGAGAAATTTTTGGTTTATATATTATGTTAAAATATTCGCATTTAAAAATACTTGGTTGTTAACTTGGTGCAATTTCTTTACTTCCCCTTGATTATTTGACGAGGAGTCAACTTACCCATAGAATGAAATCAAATATCATGCAATGAAAACTTATCTCTACCTACTGCTATTATGTTAAAACACATTTTCATATTCTGTTTTTTTTTTTTGGGATTTCTACGCATAAGTGGTCAATTTTGAATTTATGGGTATCGAGCTTGCTAATCTCTTGGGGTTTCCCTACTCTATTTCTAAATTGTAGTATATTGTTACAATAAGGGCGGAGTCAAAATAATTCTTTCCCCGTCTCATTATACTAAGTAGAACATAAACCAACTGTTTTGTTTTTAAAATGAAGTTATTTAGTAATTGAAGCAATAAAATTCATGATATGAACGTTCAAAATGAGACGTTTGACAAATATACAGCATTTACCCAAAACCTCGAAATTGGGGTAGGGTCGTAGTAATGACCCCGTTTACTGTTATCTATGGCGATCACTACCACAGACCCTAAATTGCCGCCAAATTTAAAATTCGAACATCATAATCTAACTTCTTGAGGACGAATTTAAAAAAGGCCCGGAAACTTTTTAACTGTGCGTGGCCGTTTGATTGCTTGTTTTATTTATTGGTGATTACAGTTCAAAATTGTTTGTTTTGTGACTCTGGGAATTGGAACATCTGCCGGTGTCTGGAAGCGGCTCGCGCGCATTTGAAATTTAGAAAAAGGCTCGACGCCAAAGCAACAGATGCGACATGGATTCCAAAAAGCAGATGTTTATTAAATACCCTCATAGATTAAAGTGGGGAGTGCTTTTGTTTTTTCATTTCTTACATTGGACAATATTGTGCCTTAACTGGTTTGACCCTCTGCGTTGATATGCGGGTAAGATAACATGATAATTGGTTTCGTCGTCTTTCGTACTGATGTACGATATGAAAATTGCTAATAATTGTGCTTATTACTTTGTATTGCGCGTTGAATTATGAATTCATTTTTTGTCTAATCGATTAATACAAATAAGGTCTACAGTATCTTGATCCAAGTCAAATAAAAAGTTGTTGTAACTGGATACAAAGGGAATTTGTAGCATTGCAATAAAAAGTGGAATGGCAGAATAAATACTCAATATTTTAATACCAAACTAATATTTTTGCAGAAAGCGACGAAAAAATGTTATATTTTAAGAACCTGGATAATATATGTTTCATTCATAATGGTTTTTAAGAAAATATATTCCTGAGTTTTAACGTAAAACTTTATTCTTTTCCCATAAAGTAAGTCCTCAAGAAAAATAGTTAACAACTAGTATTTAGTCTTGCGAAGAGACGCGCGCTTTGTTTGTGTTTACCAAGTGTGTAAGCTCTCAGTACCGTTCTGGAGGCAAAGTCGGTAGCGTGTATTTGCGTGTACGTGTGTGTGCACACATTTACGGCGTGTTAGTATACTTGGTTACAACAAGTAAAGCGCGCATTGCTTCGTGTGATAAACATACTGTACTGGTTAATAACGCTCAAAAGTCCATCAATTGGTCTAACTGCAATGCTTCGATGTCGCCTTCAGGTTGTGGAGGTCAGACCGTCAGACGGCAGTCGCTTCATGGAAAATATCGAAGTTTAGCCAAATAAGCAATTGGACTGGTAAAGCTGATCCCAGACTCCAAAGCTGAAAAAGCCTTGGATGCGACTGGAATTAACGCTGAGATGATGATAATGACTGGTTAATAATGCCCAGTTGATACTGACAACTAAAAGCTATGTTTACAAGTCTTACTATCAGTTAAAGCTGCGATATTTAGTAGGGTTACAAATAGATAACGTACTCTTCAGTACAGCAATGCGATTCAGTAAACATCTTCCTTCCTATTCACTCAGTTTTTTTGAGTGAATAGGCTTAATAAGCTAGTGCGCTTTACCATCAACGATTGCATCACTGCTTACCATCAGGCGGGATTGCAGTCAAGCACTAGTTTATAATTATTAAAAAAAAAAAAAAAATCTCATCGTGATAAGTTAGGTGAAGTGGACGTGAGATGAGGTGCCATTCCAACTAAGTCTACACGCCAAGATTACAGAATCTTTGTTGTGGCAGTAGGCGGGGCACATAGCACGTAGAGCCGATGGCCCATGGGGCAGAGAGGCTCTTGAAGGGCGTGCTCAGCGTCGGACTCCACCGACTAGGTGGTTGGATGACCTGACCAAAATCGCAGGGAAGCACTGGATGCAGACCGCGTCCAACGAGACCGGTTGGACGCGTTCGAGAATCCTCGGGGGAGGCTTAAGTCCAGCAGTAGACTTCCTGTGGCAGACTTGATGGTGATGATGATTACAGAATTGATCGGCAGTACTTACAAGCTGTATACGTACGCTTTGGTAATAATTCCAATCACAACGACAACAAAACATTAAAATTCCATCACTCCAACATATTAATACTTACACACAATCACGAAGTTTTTAATCAAAAATGTTCGTTAGAATTAACACAAAAACAACGATCTTTTTAGAACGTTATTCCCGTAGCGAAGGTGAAATTTCACGGACAATTTTTATATGATTCGTGGAGTTGGCACTGGTTTAATCTAAACTACGGTTAAACTGCTGTTTGACATGCAACTGCGTGGAAGGGAATTAGATAAAAGTTTCGAAACAATTTCATAGACAAAACATTTACGGAATGGGGAAGGCAAGGAAATACACGGATTAAAATATTTTGCGTAAATTATAATGCGTGGGGGTGAATAATTTTGGGTGGTATTGTAATGTCATAAATGTTTCACGGTTTTGTTTTTAGTACGGGAAGACCTAAGAGAAGATAGATGAACTGTGTGTAAGATGATCTGGTTAGAAAGAGAAAGAGGGAGAGGGAGATGACAACATATAGAAAAGTGTGGTGGAAAAGACAGACCTCAAAGAAAAGAATATAAAGGCAAGACAAATGAGAATAAAAACTACTAAAGGCATAGAATACATAAAAGTACTAAAATATAAAGATACATTAGTATATTTTTGTCTTTTTAGGGCTCCGTACTACAATATAAAAAGAACCCGTTGTTTCTTATACGCTGGTTAATCTGAAAGAAGTTTTTAAGGGGGGCTTCGGTGTCTGACTGTGTGTCTGTATTTTGCTGAGCATTCTTCTTCTTCTTAAAGTGCCTCTTCAATCCTAAAGGTTCGCCATCAGCCTCTAGTATTCGGTCTTGTCAACCGCGAGCTAAGCACAGATAAAAACTATTTTTTCTAATACATACCCACGAGTTTTTTTTCTAATACTTATTTTGTTCTTTTGTTAGTTAGTTTTATAACAACAACCTTAACAAGTCTTTCCAAAGCTTCTGCTGGTATCTCTAGACATACGTAATACAATATTTAACCAGTTCGAAAGCTCCCACTGCGCATTTTTCGTCTGCTATGACGTCATCTAACATGGCACAGTACACTCCAGTCCACACAAAAGAGGCCACGGGCGATTCCGGCCTCGCCCCACTACCTCGGATATAATATTTATGAGGGGTACATTTTCACTCTATAATTACGTATCGATTCGTCCGTCCGAGTGACGCCCAAATATTATTCATACGACCTCTTCAATTACTATTACGTAGGTGGATGGCAAGCCGTTATTTTTGTTTAGAATTCGAAATTCGAATAGTTTTTTCTTTATTTTATTAGTTTCTGGCAGTTGTGACGGGTTGAATACGATTATTATGTAATTGTTACGTTGTTTTCTTTGCCCCATTTTATTTTCATTTTTGTGAACAAAGAAAAATTAGATGTGTCCACGCTTCATGGCCGATTTCACTATACCTACTGAAATAACAGAATTTTATTATGATAAATCGTTTTTTTTTTATTAAATAACTAAATATAATTACCTAAGAATAGACGAAAGAGAATTCATTTCTTTTACAACAGACTAAAAGACACAATATTATTTTTATTATTACATATGGGCCTCATAAGAAAGGTCAAGGTCGCACAGAGAGCTATGGAGAGGGCTATGCTAGGTGTTTCTTGACGTTATCGAATCAGGAATGAGGAGATTCGTAAAAGAACGAAAGTCGCCGACATAGCCCAGTGGATTAGCTCTTTAAAGTGGCAATGGGCGGGGCACATAGCAACTAGAGCCGATTCCCGATGGGGCAGAAAGGCTTTTGAATGGTGACCACGTACCGGCAAGCGCTGCGTTGAACACCCACCGACTTGGTGGTCGGGTGACCTGACCAAAATCGCAAGTAAGCGCTGGATGCAGGCTGGAGTAATGGACTTCCTGTGGCTGACATGATGTTGATGATGAATAGGCACAATACACCAGACACCTACCCACAAAGGATAATAAAAAAAAAAAGATCAATAAAATGTGTAAATTCCAACGTAAGAATGCTGATTTGTTATTCAAATAACCCTTAAAAACTAACCTCGGTCTAGTCTGCATTTATTTTGAGATATTCCGCATACGTATGACCACGGGCATACCTACCCAGCTTCTGGCCTAGGGAGGGGCAAATCAAGCCTAGGGGTGGGCAAGTCCGGTCTTGGGGGGCAAGTCAAATTTTAAGAGTGAGTAATCTTTGTGCGTTATAGTCAGACAAGGTTTTTTGGCAATTACCTACACCGTATATTTTGTCAGTGTCTACTGCTTGGTTTATTTAAAAATTTGAGATAAGTCCTTATTTATATTTTGTTTAGTAATCGTGGGAGTTCATACGTGTTTTGCGACATTCCCAGGGTAGGCAGCAGCCCCCCCAGGCCCCCTCGGTACGCACATTCGTATGACGTAGTTTATGTAGGTACAACCCTGATTCATTAATATACTTAATTATACAAATTGCTATGGATCATTGTTTTGACATACAACAAGAGTGATACATGGAGATAGCCATTTCATGTTCAAGTAAAAGCCTTAAAAAAGTAATCAGAATAAGTGGCTACTATTAATTACAGCCTTTATTAATTAAATGGCCTTCAGGAATTTGCGTGTGGCATGCCGCGACCTAGTACGAGAATGTTTTGAACAAAGTTCTATTTTCATAACAAAAGAGCATGTAGGGTAAAAAGAACTACCAATAAAAGATCAATTCACAAAGATAATAAGCAAAAGTGAAAGCTTACACGTGATTGTGGAGTCCCGTTGGCATGGTACCTGTTGCAGTCTTATTTACGATCCAAAACAAACGCTTTATCTCGCCCCGTCCATATAATGCGACCATAAAACGTTCCACACCGATTCATTTACGACTCCTTGCATAACACCCTTTTGTTTATAAACAAAAAGATTTCAAGGTCCGCGCTACCTTGCGATTTTAAAGTCGCAATTGAATTTAGTGACCGTTTTTCGGCCGCCCGGTGAACTTGTTCGTCCTCGGCGAACTGCAGTTTTGTTTTAAAATGATAAAGCCGACGATTAAAATTCAGTGGACATACGTGTCGTCATTACCAGCTGATCGATATATTGCGGTATTTAAATTGTGGTGTGGTGTGATTATAAACGCGGAATGGTTGTAAATTTACAATAAATTATGTAAGAGTATCTCATATGGCCGATAACCCGAGATTCCTTTTCACATCTGTCTGGAGTTTACAAGCCTTATCATGTTTACGATCTGGCAAGTGATAAACGAAGATGAATTAATTAGATATATTAATAATTAATTATTATTATGTGAGTTTTATGAGTACTGTTGACGGATATATTGTGAAACTGTTGTAGTAATGATTAATGGGCATAAAGGTAACAATTAAAATTTATTTTAAGTATCTGTTTATTTATTAAATGTCATTCTTCAGACAAATTGCTCACAGCAAACAGTATTAATTGAAAGCAGTGCCAATTCTAACCAATTAATTCACCAGTAATTAGTCTTGATTTAAGCCGTATTACACAAATCTTAAAAGCAAATTCACTAATACAGCAGCACCCAATCGGGTACTAAACGCGAAGTATAAGTAGAAAAATAGACAAAAAAAGTGATTCTAATGTGGGGAATGGCGGCTGAAACACACCGGGAGGGGAGAGCGGGGCGGAGCGGGCACAAAAAACTAATAATAACAGTGTGTGTCACCCCATCAGTGTGGAGTGTGGTGTCCCATTCCTGCGTCACCCGACGTCACTCGTGTGAACTTTGTATGCCATTTTGGATCGAGACGCTTTTGGGAGCGAGTTTAATAATAACGCAATAGTGTTGGTATGTATTTAGATGGGTAGGCATTGTCCGCCTGTCTCTCCAACGTCTGCTAATTAAATATTTTAGTTTTGCGAGAGATAATTGTGTTTATTCTGTCTCTGGAAAACTGTTTAATTGGATAAGTTGTGTTCGCGCTTAGACTTTGCATAGACTTTAAATGTTTTATACAATGCTAATTCGGTCACAAGGTCGTAAGACTTTTTCAACGCAGGTTAGATTTCTTTAAAAACGGTGTAAATACTTCGTGGTAGGTATCCATGAACAACGGATTTGAAATCCGAACACGATTTCTTAAAGACAGAAGGAATTTCAATCACGGTAATAAACTAACTGTTCCAAGTCTCAAGACCACCGTCATTGCCAAACACACGGTCCACGTTCTATTAATCTCACACATACACGTGAGCATTTTTCTCAGCGGATTTAAATCTCCGTTCACCTATCATTACGAGGGCGAAACTAATCCGGCGTGTAATCTTACGTAATTATAACATGGCGGGGCTAGTGTAAGTCACGAATCCTGCTATCTAGGCATGAGGCGAGACTTTGAAAACTTTACTCTTATGTATATGTTCAGATATGTATATAGATACCATGGTCGGAATCTGATTATCATCGCGGACAGAGTAAAGTTGCGGGCACAATGGCGCCGATTCTGTTGTTCACAAACTAAACTAGGTAATATTAAGTTATGTGCATCTTTTTCTTTTCATTTCGTTAAGAAAAGGATAGAAGACAACATTTTCATTTAATCCTGTCAAATTAAGATACTCCATAGATATTTTATACCCACGCGATTTTTTTTTTTTTTTTATTAGTTATAAACTAGTGCTTGACTGCAATCCCACCTGATGGTAAGCAGTGATGCAATCGTTGATGGTAAAACGCACTAGCTTATTAAGCCTAATCACTTAAAAAAATCTGAGTGAATAGGAAGGAAGACGGCAGTTGAGCGAGGTGATGCAATGTTTAACCCAACAACACGACCAACGTTGCTGCGCCAGAGGATGATCTGGAGACCCAGAAAAAAAACATGGCGGCTAAAAATACGCCAGTTTACGTCAGGAGCACACTAATTTGACAGGTCCAAACTGAGATTTTATCTTCTGTCCTTTTCTTAACGAAATGGAAAGAAAAAGATGCACATAACTTAAAATTAGTTTAGTTTGTGAACAGCAGAATCGGCGCCACTGTGGACTTTTGTCATAAACTTTTTAACAGTACCTAGAGACTTTAGATCCGTCGTGACACGTTTTTTGTGTCTGAAAATGTGTCGCTTTTGTTTTAATATTAGTTGAAGTGAAGTTTAGAGTAACTATAAATTTAGATCAGTATTACTGAAGATACTTTCAATCACAATCTGAATAATTTTGGTGGATACTGTGAATCCATTGCTTCATAATTATATTGGAAAAATTCTTTGCTCTGCTACGTATTTAAATAATGGAACAATTTGCAAAATTTGTTAACTGATTATACTGCTGATTTTTAAATAGTTACCACCTAACGCAACGATAGCATACCTAGAAGTACCTATGTTCTTAGCCACGTTCTTCTCCATAGAGATCTACGTTTTGGAACGTGCAATTTAGCTTCACTTTTCTTGGACTGACCGACATTGACTATTCAAAAGTACCAAGTGATGGTTAATTTGAAATAAACAATTTTGATTTTGATTTTAGCGACGGCGTAACTCATATAAACTTTACACTTTTTTTAAAGACTAAACGTGCAAATGTCCATGTTACGCTCAAAATTTCTGTAATCAAACTACACTATTCCTTTTTGTTTTGTGAGGAAACCGGCATGTCCTAGAGCCAAAACTCGAAGACATGTGCCATCTACCAACCGTACTAGGCCCACGTGGTAGATTATGACCCACTCCGTCTCACCGAGAGACGGCCTTTATCCCAGGAGTGGGAACATTATAGGCGTAAAACTAGCGCCTTTGAATCATAAATAAATCAGACCAAATTAGTCAAACAATACTTCAACGTCAAAACTCTGCGTTCGGCTCTTAATAAACTAGTGCGCTTTACCATCAACGATTGCGTCACTGCTTATCATCAGGCAGGATTGCGGTCAAGCGCTGGTTTATAATATGTAAAAAAAAAAAAAAAACTCCTTAGCACATCTCGTAGGGACTCGTAGCACCATTGGTGCCGATTCTCTTGTTCAAAAACTAAACTAATTTTAAGTTTAGTGCATCTTTTTCTTTCTATTTAATTATGAAAAGGATAGAAGGTAGGTAATATTTTAGTTTAATCCTGTCAAATATTCCATAGATAATTTAGGCGCGGTCATAAACATGGCAACTAAAAATACACCAATTTACGTCAAGCGCGTACTAATTTGACAGGTCTAAACTAACATTATGTTCTGTCATATCTTTAATGAAATATAAAGAAAAAGATGCACTGAATTTAAATTTAGTTTAGTCTGTGAACAAGGGAATCGAGGCCATTGTGTCCCCCGCCTTATATTAAGACCGTGAGTTTAACCGGCTGATAATCCGGGATGTAAACACGCGAAACACGATCGCCTCCCGAAGCCCGCCACCGTCGCTAGCTACGTCAAAAGATACACTAATATTTATTTATTTATCTACATAGAATTTTTGCCCTAATAAGGGCCCTGGAATCTTTAACTAGATCCTGCTTGGAATTATACGTTAGGGATGCTAAATATTTCAGGTTTTATGATTCAAGTGACATTTGATAGTCAAAATGTATGGTCAATGTATGTTTCCCACGCACAATGGTCCACTGGAGGGACTGAGTGCGGAAACCAAACCAGTAACATAGAACATAGAACATGTATGGTCTATTGTAAATTATTGGTTGATAGGTTGATTGCGATACTCCTTGTTAAGACTGGTTGGTTGGTTAGTGATTCGCCAGTCTCCTAAATCTGGTAATAATCTATTCAATTGACCGTTACCTGATACAATTATGTTTTTAGAACGCGTACTTATAACCTCATTTGTAATCTACTGTATTTCGTATTTGGAATTGGATCAAAATAATTCATAAAAAGAATTATAAATGTACGTCTATTTATACTTAACTGCCAGTATCTCAAAGTAATAAATTAAAAAGTGGTTACAGAAATTAAGATGCAAAAATTTTATTCCATCGTTTATTGGCTTTTCATCAATGTCAAGCTGTGATGTGTGATGGCTGACGATATAGGTATGAATTATGGTCAATTTTCCAGATATTTTAAGTGCTTTATCATCTTATCTGGTGTAGATTCAGAGCAAAAAAGTTGATTTTTTAAATGAAGCTGTAATGATAGTGTATGTAGTTTTAAATTATGAGGTTAAATTTCTCATCCTAGGAGAGCATGCTAAAACGACAGTACAAGCTTTGATAAAGTTGGCGAACATAAGACAAGGTTCGATCGGTTTAGTGGATAGGTAACCATCTGTTACTCTCGTTTGTCATTCATAGATCTATGATAGTCGTTGAGTTTAATAACCAATTTTACCAAAGGGTAATCTTACCAAGAGGGATTTTATTCCATACGTAATTGGGTCGTGGAGGTCAAATGATCGTTCTTTATAAAATACTAGTATTCTGCTGCATCATGTTAGATTGGGAGCTGACTCTAACGTAGCTGGGAAAAGACTAGGCAGATTGAGTTTTATGAAAACAAATCTGTAGAGTGTCTACAGTTCAAATATTCAACAAACGCCCAATACGATTTATGAATTTTGAATTCAGTTGTGTTCCATTTTAAAAAACCGTTCGATTTGACAAAAGAAACAATGCGAAACGCTAAATTAAATTCAAATATCGAAAGAGGAAGTCGCCCCGCCCGCGCGTCTCTGCGAGATTTATTATATTTGTCCTGTGCTTATTTCATTATTGCCAGTCGCGCGATTCCGAACAGGCCCGTTGAAATTTTAGGAATAGTTTACAATGTCAACGATCTCTTATAGTCACGAATATACCTATGCGGTAATTTTGGCGTTGTTTAATGATAAGTACTTCTTGGTATATTTCCAAAAACGGTTGTCTTAATAAAGTTTTTCTTTTTATTTCAGGTAAACTCAGCAAATAACAGTCGAGTTCACGAGAACGAATATTCATAACAGCAGTTCTATGTAGGTAGGTATATTTTGAATGCAGCATATTTTCAACTTTCAATAAAGCCAAACCATTAAATTAGAAAAGTGGTAAGGCCACGAGGAGTTAATGGATTGAACATTTCAAAACAAGAATAACTTGAGAGGGTTAAAACGTTATGTAAATAGAATGAAAATCGTTTTCTAACTGAACTGCAAAAGCGCGCAAAAACTTTTTGATGGGCTCCCGCTGAGCTTACAGTATATACAAAATTTTGCCATAAATTAATTTAATGTTGTATCTAAAACTTAAAATTTTATTTTAAAATGCCTTTTGTTTATTATAAAATCTTAAGTTTGATAACACCGTTTTCAAAGTCGCAAAAAACTGAACTCAAATGTCGATTAATGTTCGTCAAATTTCGCGTTTACAATCACTTATAAATAGAAAGCGTTCAATGAATATCTGTCTCGTTCACACTTGGGAATAACCTTATCAATCTAACACGAATCGAACAATAGCGTCGCATGTTTGATTTATACAGTCGCTTAGTAGGAACATTACGGATAATTATAGTGCGACTAACTGATTTTAACGCTTGAAAATAATGAATTTATTTAAATCGTGAAGTGCTTTTAATTGAAAAATAAAACTTTAACGGTTAACTGACAGTATGAAGATACTGTCAGTTAACAGTTAAAGTTTTTTTTAAACAGATTAAAAAGATTTTTGTTTAGGTACCCGCTTGAGAAGAAAGAAAAATAACAGATTTTTTGCAATGTTTTTCGTTATTCATTTTGACCGTTAACGAATGGAAAATACGACAGTTTGAGAAAGTCCAAGGTCTTTAACCCGATACTCTGAATTTTTTTCAAGGCACTAATTCCAAGCCACATCGACCTTTAAAAAGGCAATTTCAAATTGCGAACTGTCAATTGGAGCGTTCACGACAAATCCCAAGAGGTCTCGTTCGAAGTACACCTCCACAAAAGCCGAACAGAAGTAGGAGCTCAGCTCACGAGGTTTTCAAGGGTGGTGGCTGCTTTCGGCGGGAAAGCAGCGGCTTGAAGCGACCGGAGGGTGGGGTAGGGTGGCAGGGGGCGTGATGGCTCGTATTGATTTAGTGCCGTCGTCGACGGAGCTATGTACTACTAGGTAGGCAAGTATCGCTCGATGTCGCTTGATGCGCTTTCTTTGAGCTGTGAATGGATGAGTAGCGGGCGCGAACATAAATGATGGCCTGAAGTTGGTATTCTGTGTTGTGTGGTGAATAAAATTGAGATACTTAGGTGCTTTTTTTGCTCTGTTTAGGAACATCAGTCTTTCATTTTATAACTAGCTTTCCGCCCGCGGCTTCGCTCACGTGGAATTCGGTTACGTCGCGCTTTTTAGATTTCCCTCGGGAATATCATGTTTTTTAATAAAAGGTAGCCTATGTCCTTTCTCAGGGTCTAAAGATTGCCTGTGCCAAATTTCATCAAAATCGGTTGAGAGGTTTAAGCGGAAAGCGTAACAGACAGACAGACAGACAGAGTTACTTTCGCATTTATAATATTTGTATGGATATACTTACCGTGGGACTACCTACTGTTTGATAATGTTTCAAATTGAATGACAGGACCATAACTCTAATAAGGTTTCATTGTTCATTAGGTATAATTTGGATTATGACGTCTGATAACGATCAATGTTATAAACGGAAACGGATGCATCTGACAATTATTGCTTAACACACTCTTGATTCAATTTAAGTCATTTTAAAGCAAATTGTTAATCCATTGCTCTCTGTATTCCAAAAATGTATTTGCACAAACACGTAAATAACACAATGAATGTTGTTGAACTGTCAAAATGAAACCCATTGCTACTGGTAGGTAGTGAGTGTACATTAACCCTGCTGTTTACCGTGGAGAATCATCTCAGTCGTCTAGTACCTATTTTGCAAGTTATTTCCGGCCTGTGCTAAAAATATTTGCGACTACAAGACCAAAACGAAAAAAAGCAAACCCACACAAAAATCCTAGTATAACACAATCTAGCAATTTTCCGGTGCAGTCAATGTAAAAGCGCTTTTCGCTGCTGCAGCGCTGTATGCCCCTGAGACCTTCGGCGTCGAAGATTTAAATGGATATTTAACTTTAGTCTCAAGGAACCTAGTCTATTGCCTTCGTCCTCCAAGTCTGTAGATTTTTTTGCTTAGAGAAAAACTTGCGAAGCTTCTAGCAAATGGTTTTAAATAGTCCAGATACAGCGTTTTAAAACTTTTATAATGGTCTGTTTATTTAAGTTTGTACATTTTGTCTTTCTCTTGGAGAGGACTGGGATGGTTTATTGTTATTTTAGTTTAGCGAGCCTTTACAGAATATGGTTTAAATTTATTTATTTACACTTTCGCACATGAACTGTACCTACACAGGCGGACTTAGGTAATAAGGTAAACGGCCCAGTAACCGTTAAGTTATGAACTTCGCCGAATTTGCATGAGCACTAGGCTAAAACTAGAAGACTTACAAAAATAATTTTTACTTGACTGTTTAGATAATTTAATATACTTTTAGTATATTATGATTCTATTAAACTAGTGTAAAATTTAATTAACTATAAAACAATAAAACTACAAAAAGGGCCAATTGTACCAGTACCCGGTAGAGTTGTACTAGTTAACGTTAAATTGTCCCGGTAACCGGTAATTTTTGCCGCGAAATTGTACTCTATTGCTTTACGTTAAAGTTCATAGAAATACAATATATTCAAATAAAATATTACTGAAAAAGATTAGGGTCCGTATTTAACCAACAAATAAACACGATTTGTTTTAACTTTTTATAATGTATGTTTTATAAAGTACCTATACCTATATAAAAAGAAACAAACAAACTCTGTCCGTCGTGGATTGTCAACCACGCCCATAAACTGCTTTCCTGAACCATAAACCACGGGTGTGCATCAGATTTTGAGACACTTGCTGGCCTACTACAGGCGGCAGCTTCAACCAAACGACCGAGTCTGCCATTATTAAAAGCATTTTCTCGCTTAATTTTTTTAATAAATAAACTAACACTATCCAATAACTGCTCCTTAGTGACATCTGAAATTATTTATTTATTTATTTTACCATTTAATATATTAACAAAAAGAAAAAACAGAACAGATAAAAGGTACAGAGATGATTATATCATAAAAAATCTCTTTCGGCATACCTGCAATAAGAAAGCATGTAAAAAGTAAAGGACAGAAGACGTGCACTCTGAAGGAGTAGGAGTAGAAATCGGTAGAGTGGGGAGGCGACTTGAGAAGGTTTTTAAGATGCGACCTTTTGCTTTTTTATCGTGGATAAATCCGATAAAAAAAAGTTTCCCCCTTATTTCGTCTGGGAATAAGGGAGGGTTATGTCGGCCTCCTACCATCTAAACGTCCACTATTCCTTCCAGTACCATGAGTCGGGGACTCGGCAGATACTTGTATATTCGCCCCACACACGTGGGGACCAAGTGCGGCCGATCCCTCGACCACATATCCTTCCACTAAGCTGCGCATACTGCATGTCACGCTCGAGCGACGATACGGCCCCAATTTCGTCGCCCGCATGATCCTTCTTATGGTGGCCAAAGATCGTGAAGCGCCCTTGACGCCTGGCTACCCTTCTCATGCGAGTGGAGTGAGAGTCATGCTCTTTTTCCCTTTCTGCAGCCTCCATTGCATGCACTACCTTCTCGCAAAAAGAGGCCATAGCATCCCCCACGCTCCTTCCTTCTTCGCTTTCGACCATGAACTGTACTACGGCCGGGAGTGAGATATCACCGGCACCAAGTGTCGCGACTATGGCACAGCGCTGTTGGGTCCAAGCTGAGCTTTCCTCCAGCCTAGGTGGCGCTTTGTGCTCAATTATTTAAAAAAAAAGTCATATGATGTATTCTCATCCAAAAAAAGTCCACATTGAGCGGAGCGGAAGGGTGAGGGTCTGTTTTAATCCACCCGTGTCCCTTCATTTGCCTGTGCTCCAGGGTATCTCTTATTATGGCGGCACACTCAAGCAAGCAAGTCAGCTCGAAGGTTTTTACGGCACCAGAAGTTTGAAAACATGGAATGAGTTGTCAATAATATACGCAGTGACGTTTACAATAGATGATTTATTATGTACTCACAAACCTATGTCAATATAAAACATGTCGCCAGTACTTTATTTCTACATAGTTTTGTTACCATATTAACACCTCCACTTAACAAAACTAAAAACACTTTGAAATAGATAGTACACCAAGCTTTTTTCTTAAATATTTATGCTTTAAAGACCCTAGACTTTTTGTAAAAATATCTGCTGGCATTTCGCTTGTTTCTAAATAATCAACATTGATAAATTTATTTGCAACTGCCTCTCTCACAAAATGATATCTTACGTCTATATGTTTGGATCTTCTATGGTATACTGGATTCAAAATAAGCTTTTGTGCGCTTTGACAATCATTATACAGAGTAATCGTCTCTGAATTACCTAGAATCTCAAACAATAAATTCTTTAAATAGATAGCCTCTTTGCTGGCTTCTGACATGGATATATATTCAGCTTCCGTTGATGATAGTGCTACATTTCTTTGTTTCCTACATTCAAAAGAAACAACAGTACCAGATAACTTGAAACAATAACCAGAAAAAGATTTCCTATCCTTTGCATCTGAAGCCCAATCCGCATCAGCATATCCTTCTATATAGGAATCATCCTTAGTAAAAACAAGACCATAATTTTTAGTACCACTTAAATACTTTAAAATTCTTTTTAAATGCTTCCAGTGAGTATCGTCATATGAATTATTAAATTGACTTAAATAACATACACTGTAAGCTATATCTGGTCTGGTTAAGACAGCTAAATACATTAAGCTACCAATCAACTGTTTATATGGAAATTTCTTTTCACAAAAACTATTGGATTCTTTCAATCGCAAATTGATTTCCATAGGAGTTTCTGCACTTTTACAATGTGTCATGTTAAATCTTTTCAACAAGCTCTCTACATATTGTTCTTGGTCAACAGTTATGATATTTTCATGCATATTAACTCTTAAGCCTAAACATTGCTTAATTTGACCCAAGTCTTTAATTTGAAATTGGCTACTCAAGTCTTGTATTAACTGACTAGTCGCCATTTTACAATTATAAAAGATAAAAAAATCATCAACAAATAGAGCTATTATTACTTTGACATTTCCTTCAAACTTTGTAAATAAACAAGGTTCATACTTAGATTTCATATAGCCTAATGATACCAAGTAATCATTTACTCTCTGGTACCAAGCACGTGAAGACTGTTTGAGACCATAGATGGCGCGTTTAAGCTTCAATACTTTGTTATCATCACCTTTACAATCCTTAAAAAATACAGGTTTTTGCATGTACACAGACTCATTCAAAAAACCATTTAAAAAAGCTGTAGTAACATCAAGATGGCGTATATCTAAATCTAGTTTGACTGCTAAAGAAAATAACAATCTTAAAGTAGTATAACGAAGCACAGGTGAAAAAGTTTCATGATAGTCTATACCAGCTTTCTGTGAAAAACCTTTTGCTACTAGGCGAGCACGATAACGCACGTTACCAACACTGTCATATTTTTTTTTAAATACCCACTTGCTTTGCACTATTGTAGAGTCACTAGGTTTATCCACAAGCTCCCAAGCATCATTCTTCTTAAACGATTCTAATTCCTGTTCCATACTTGCTTTCCAAAAATTACTTTCAGGTCCATTTAAAGCGTCCTCGAGTGTAATATCCATTATATTTTGGTCATCTACTTCTGTAACACATAAATGATTATAAGTAAGTCTATCAGGTATTTTTCTCACTCGCTTGCTTGGAACATTCTGATTCAAGTCTAATAATGAAACTTCCGGTTCTGATGCTGTTTCAGAAAAACTATCATATGAGTCACTTGCTGAAGAAGCTTCTGGAATATATGTAATGTCATTATTTTGACATTCAAAGTCTATACTATCTGTATTTTTACTTTCCTCTTCTTCGCTCTGTTCCTCCACTGAAACTTTGCACTCAATAGGAATATCCACTGTACTTTTTATTTTTTCCATTATAATAACATCTCTGCTAATCGTGACAGAGTTATTTTCTGGGTTGTAAACCCTATATCCCTTCACGTTGTCTGCATAGCCAACCAAGATAAGTTCCTTTGCCTTCATATCCCATTTTAAGCGTTTTTCTTTTGGTATGTGCATCATAACCTTACTACCAAAAATACGCACATTACTTAAGTCCGGTTTTTTTCCTGTCCAGACTTCATAAGGAGTCATATCTTTTAATGTAGTGACAACTGAGCGATTCCTGAGATATACAGATGTATTTATGGCTTCTGCCCAAAACTTTTTAGGTAAATCAGCATCGAAAATTAAACATCTTGCCTTTCAACTAATGATCTATTCATCCTTTCTCATACACCATTTTGCTGCGGTGTGTAGGCGTTACTTTTCTGATGAATTATCCCTTGTTGTTTGAGATATCTTTCGAAGTCTTGACTGCAGAACTCACCACCATTGTCTGTTCTAAGAATTTTAATTTGCTTATCAGTCTGTTTTTCAACCATTGACTGAAAATCTTTAAAAAACTTAAACACTTCAGACTTTGTTTTCATGAAGTACACAAAGGCCATTCTACTGTAGTCATCCACAAATAATACATAGTATCTGGATCCTCCAATGGACACATTTTCCATCGGGCCACAAACATCTGAGTGTATCAGTTCTAAAATATTCTGGGTTTTAGTCAAGCTTACCTGAAAAGGTAGTCTAGCTTGCTTTCCCTTACAACAAACAGTACACTTAGATTTGTCTATATCTGCTTTATCTGTGTACGAAATACCTTCTGCAGCTCCGTTCTTCATTTTGTTCAAGCTAGTACTGTTGATATGTCCCAATCGACGATGCCAAGTTGCACTCGATACCTTAGCTGTGGCTGCCAAGAACTGTTCTGATTTCTTAGTATATAATCTGTATACACCCTCTACTAATTCTGCCTTCCCAACTAGAGTACTCTGTTGATTGTAAATATAGCAAAATTTTCCTTCAAAGGTCACATTATTGCCATTCTCAATTAACTGACTCACTGAAAGCAAGTTTGTCGTCAAACTGGGTATACACAATACATCTGAAACTGTGATGTCATATTCTACATCATTTACAACTGTAACAATGTTTACATCACCAGAACACAGCACTGGGACACGTGTTTTGTTTGCAACAATTATCTCCTTGGTTTCACAATCATATGATGGATTCACAACATAATCTTTTTTTCCTGTCATGTGTTTACATGCCCCGCTATCTATGTACCAACTTTCGCAGTTGAACTTTCCACTCAAGAAAATAGCATTAAAGGCGTTGGACTGTTTTCTTTTGCTGTTTACTGAATGCGGACACTGGTTTAGATAATGACCGGTTTCTTTACATCTATAGCATTTAATTACTTTGACAGCTTTAGACGTTGACGTTCCTTCCGTCGATTGTTTCTGGTCAAATTTATTTTTGCCCCATTTCTTATGATGTGTGTTCTTTTGAACAGCAAAAGCACTCTCCGGACTGGAACTAGTACCAACATCTGTACACATATTCATCAACTTTGTTTTTATGACGTCGGCACTTATATCAATACCCGAATGTTCTATAGCCATCAGCATAGGAGCATATTTTTCGGGTAATCCTGCTAACATTAATGCTCCAACCCATTTATCGGTAATTTTGAAACCTGTCCCTTGTAGTCTTTGACTTGTTTCTACAATTTCCGTTACATATTGGGTCATCGATTCACAATTGTCAAGTCGTATGTTTATGAGTTTCCGCAACAATCCAATTTTTCTTGTGTAGCCGGTATCATCGAACATATTCTTTAACTTGATCCATAAATCAAAGGTTGTTGCCGCATGCTTGATATGTACATAAAGTGATGGGTCAATCGTCAACACCAACTTCGCTTTAGCTTTGGCATCTTCATTGACTTGGCTTGTCGTAGCGTAGCTGAAACCGGTAACTTCTCAGCGATAGCGGACGCCATGTTCTCCAACACCAACACATTTTGTACTGCAAAACACCAATCCTCATAGTTTTCACGACCCTTTAACTTTGGAATATTAGCGATATAGTTCGCCGTCATTTTTCACGAAACCAAACAGTACTACGCGTTCTTGATCTATTATAAACAATTTTTATAATTACGCAGGCCCATAACCTGTCAATAATATACGCAGTGACGTTTACAATAGATGATTTATTATGTACTCACAAACCTATGTCAATATAAAACATGTCGCCAGTACTTTATTTCTACATAGTTTTGTTACCATATTAACATGAGTTAGATCTTTCGAAAAATAATTGAAGGTAGATAAATATGCAAAATAATTACCTTTAAATAATAATAATCTCTAGAAAGATTCAATTATGGCAAATCAATCTTTAGTACTTATTAATGATTTTTTAACACCTGTTCTGACTGAGACTTGCTCCCAAATCAGAACTCACGTGAGTGACTTAATGCGTAGAAATGAAAGCCGTGCTGGAAATATGGGAAAGTACGGGCGTAAGAATATGTAGACGAGAGTTCCAATTAATGAGGCATAGTCATCAAAAAATAAATAAAAGAAAGACATATGTTAGGACTCGAACTGCGTTATGTAAATGAAATAGCCAAGAACTTTTCGCCCTTGCTTCAGTTTCAGCTAGGAACTACCATTTTCTCCATGGTACTCCAAACAGTACGGTATACTACCATATATCGTACTGTTTGGAGTACCGTACGGTATATCGTACCAATACTACAATATACCGTACTGTTTGGAGTACCATGGAGCAAATGGTAGTACATGGTAGGTGTACCACGGTGTACGTTGCATGACAAAATACCTAGCCACTATGCTGTTAAATCCCAAAACCATGTTTAAATAATTAAATTACCATCTGCTAAGAAATAAACGAGTTTATTTTTTTTTAATTTTCCAAAACAAATTATTCACATTCTAGTCGCAGTAGGCTTTTTTATATATCTACTTCATAGCTGATTCAAGAAAAGCTTGTAACGCAACCAGTACAAAAAGTGGTAATAAAACCATACAAAAAAAACGCAACCAAATTCACGTGGTACCAAAACAAACTAAATGTCTAGTAACTACATCCTTTTGATTCAAAGGAAAATAATGCTTAATTCAAGACAATAAGGACTATAAACGGATTTAAATGCAGCTGTTAAGGCATGCCCCAGTATCCGGCAGAAAATATTTAAAATAATCTACAGTTTCAAAGGAAAATGAGACCTATTCCAAAGCAATAAGAATAGAATAACGGGTTTTGGTGCAACGTATGTAACTGGTTTGATAGTGTACCAATATCCGGTAAAAATCGCACATTTTTACCGGGTACTAGGTCAAGTAGGGGTTTGAGTGTACCAATAGATGTAACATGTAAAATTATTTACTTTTTGATGAGATTTACCTCAATTTATAGATTAAATCGTTAAATAATATACACAATTTATTAAAAAAAATAACACTTTTATCTTAATTTTATCCGTCGAAGTATGGCTAGATAATTTCTGCGACCGGGTGGGTTCGTAGTTCACTGACAGAACTTTGTACTTATAGATAATTTTACTATACCATACTTTTATTTTCTCACAGTTTTTACATTATTAAACTTTTTGGTGAGTGTCGCCATCAGAATTGTATAAAATGGTACCAAGAATAAATTGCTATTTGCAAATTTTAATTTAGTTTTGCTAGAAAGACGCTAATATTAAAAAACTGACTAGTTAACGGCTACCGGGACATTAACGGAAATAGGTACTCTTACCTTACCTTAGGCATTCTCTACCAGTCAACCACAGGTGGTGAAGAGATCAGATGGCAGTTGCTTTAGTAGAAAAAATTATAAAGAAAAAAAAAAATACTCTTAACACTGTAAGGTACAGTCGCTAAATTTCGTCCTCAAGCCTAATTTAAAAATAAAAAAAAAAATATTATAAAAATACAAAAATACTTATATTTAAATAAGCTAGGTAGGTATGTATATACCATACATACTACATGTACCTATTACCAAAATAACATTGGGGAATTGTCTGTCAGATTTCTCTTTTATTTTCTTTCATCATTTTTCCATTGGTATCTAAATAATAACAGTCCCATGGGTTGTTTGAAGGTTAAGCAACATTGGCCTCGGTTAGTTCGTCGATGGATGTCCATCTGTTATGGAGACCCGTCCGTGCCTCGGAGAGCCGTTAAGCTGTTGGTAGCTGCAGTCTTTGACACGTCATGGGTAGTTAGAAGCCCAAATCTGACAATCAGCCTTGACATCATGTTACCCAGAAACTAGGTTATGGAGGCCAGACACTCCATCTTATCTACGTATATTCAGCTGCATTTGCATTTGCTTGCCCTCAGGCTATGTGGGGCGACGATCTTCGTAAGATGGCAGATAGAAGCTGGATGAAAGTAGCCGAAAATCAAGTTGTAAGGCTTGAAATCGAAAGGCCTATGTCTAGTAGTGGACTGCTATAGGTTGATGATGATGATGATTCAACTGCATTTTTTTTTAAATTATAGCTAGTGCTTGACCGCAATCCCGCCTGATGATAAGCAGTGACGCAATCGTTGATGGTAAAGCGCACGAGTTTATTAAGAGCCTGTTCACTCTAGCCTTGAAGACACTCAAATCGTAGTCCGACAGAAACACCTCCGCTTGCAAATTGTTCCAGTCCCTCGATGTACGCGGTATAAAGGAGGAGGCGAAACGCTTTGTCCGGACCGTAGTGGTGTTAACAACGTAAGGGTGGAAACTGGCCGTACGACGGGTCGTCCTGGTGGAACGGAGATGGGGGAATTAAATCATGAAATTCCATGCATCTGGTTAAACTGCAAGCCGACGCTAGTTTAGTTGGGTAACAGCTAAGCAGATTGATTCACACATTGGTAGCACAAAAATTTATAATAACGTTGCGGTAACGTTTTTTCAATAACGTTGTATAAATATACAACGTTATTTTGTTGTCTTGTGAAACCCGAAACACGTGTCCAGTATTTTTAAGTAAAGAATCTATGTACAAAATTTCAAAAAGATACCATGAAAAATCACAACGTTATGAGCTTGTTATCTTACTTGGTTGTCCCAACAAAAATATGGTCAACGGCGTTGACCATATTTTTGTTGGGACACGTTGACTGACGTTGACTCAACGCACCGCAAAATATGATCTGCGATAGCAGATCCGTACCACAACATACCGAGCGCGCAACATAGCTCGTCAGCTGTGTTGAGAGCACAACATAGCTGACGAGCTGTGTTGTGCGCTTGGTAACCACACTGTAGGTAACAATTTCTAAATGTATTTGGGAAAAATGTAACATGGTGTAAAAATGATTGGAATCGATTCAGTTGCTTATTCTGAACAAACTATATTCAGGTTCTGTATAAACTAAAAACAACGTTGTATAGACTGTGACAATGGTTTTGATTGAATTTGTGTTCAATACATTGCGATGGGCTTCAACTGACTGAAACCGATAGCGGCATCGCTGAAAGGTTGTGATAACAAATGAGGCAAGTTCGCCGGAATATTTGGGTATTTTCAGCCATGGTTTTAGTTAAAGAACCGAAGTTAATATTGGTGATAGGTACCAATGTTAACTTCTGGTGTCTAATACCAGATACTACTATATAAATTGGTGTCTTAACACAAAAAGAAATCACATATAGGTATAGTCAATGTTTTGTTTTTAAAGGTTATGAAACACTAGCATTTGCAGTTATAGGTAGGTCACCCTAATTCATACGTTCGCAACAAATAACACCAAAAAGAGTAAATTGCTTTGTACGGATGTCAGCAGGTCCCAGCAGGACAGTAGCTACCCGAAACTGTCAAATATTTCCAATCAACCTTATGCCTTAATGCTTTGGAGATAAAGTTGAAAACCTAATAAAGATATCTAACAGATTGTAGTAACTCGATGTGCTGTCGTCTGTACCTAACTATAATTCATGCTGTTATTTCTTTTTGAAGAGAAAAACTTCTCAGGCGCACTTTGCACTCTTTCTGATATGTGGATGAATCTGACCGTGACGCTCTGGTCGGTGACGCTGATTCGGCTATATTCGGCTCCTGTCGGTCACTGTCGTTGAATCGCGTATTCTCGGCTGCAGTCCTAAGTTTTCACATCTAAAGTGATTTTACCCGGTTTTATATAAATAACTTAATATTTACGCAGAAGAAAAAAATACAGTGGTCTACAACAAATCCATGATGTTCTGAAAATATTACAATCGTTATGATATTTTTTTTGAGAATTACAAGAGGTTTTAGGATTTTTAATGAACAACAGTGAATAATACTTTACTTAATACAAATGGGCTACCACCAAAACTTCGTATTTTAGCAATTCAATTATAAAAACACGATCACATAAATGGATTGTTGATACCGCTGCTATCATAAAAACAACCTCAATGGAATCTGTCACAGAGTAGAATAAAGGCAGAAACGAGACAACTGTAAAATATATCCACTTTCACACATTCTTTAGGTAACAATTGGATTTTCAACTTTATCTCTGAAGTGTTAAGGCTCAAGGTTGATTGGGAATATTTGACAGTTTCGGACAGTTTCACCTGCTGTCGTCCGTACCTTGCTAATACTTATGGTTTTTATTGGTATATTTTGTATAATTCACAGAACCGGTGCACAATCATAAATACAATTAAATCGTTAGAACATAATATTACTGATTGACGTCTTCTAAATTTACATCTAGTAGGTAGATATCAATCACAAATATTTAATAAAAAAAACATACAAATGTGGTTTACATAATATGCATCCCAGATTCACATCTAGCATGCATTTTCTAAGTATGATACTTCACTTCACTCTTCTTGATTCTTCACTTATGATAGCAAAATATGTTGCTTTGCATCAGAACGGGGAAATTTAAAAGTTCTGAAAAACTAAATTTCTAACCACTAAAATTGCCATAATAAGTATACACGTTTTGAATTCACTGGTAAGTTACAAAAATACAACATAAAATAGAGGACTTCATGAAGATATTAAATATTTTTAAAAGGAGAAAAAGTTTTTTTAAAGAGCCTGGCGTACCTACTGTCCACCATTTTGTTGTTTTATCAAAATAGCGACAACTTACCTACATATGAAATCATCATCATCATCATCCCAGCGTTAGTCCCAGTCGCATCCGAAGCCTTTTCAGCTTTGGAGTCTGGGGTCCGCTTTACCAGTCCAACTGCTGATATGGCTAAACTTCGACATTTTCCGTGAAGCGACTGCCGTCTGACCTCCACAACCCGAAGGCGACATCGAAGCATTGCAGTTACACCAATTGTTGGACTTTTGAGGGCTCCAACAACCCGTAACGACTGCCACTATATGTTCGTATGGCAACCGGGACCAACGGCTTAACGTGCTTTCCGAGGTACGACCAGACCAGTGCAAATATTCATATTCATGCATACAAATACTTGCACTATGCGGGGATCGAACCCGCGCCTCCTTGCGCAGCGGCCGCGTTCGCTACCGCTACGCCACGGAGGCTGTCAACTTACCTACATGTATAAATTAATCGCAAATTTCAATGAAAACTGAGTAGTTTCGCTTAACATTAATGTCATTACTAAAATGATTACCTACTGTAAACATTATAGTGATTATTTGAAACATTTATGCAAAAATATGGAAATAATTACAAAAAAAAATGGATGTGTCAAGATCAACTTTAAATGTTAACAAACGTTGGAATTGAGATAGGTATGTACTTTATGGGGCTTTTGGTTTAGTATACAACATGTAAATTAATCCGCCAAGTCGATTGGCGATATATCCAAGTGATGAGGTGTCTTTACGATGCGGCCACAATGTCCGTCCAAGTCCAGAACCAGCAGACTAAACATATCCCTCTTAAGCGAGGAGTGAGACAAGGGGACGTTATTTCCCCCAAAATATTCTCCAATGCCCTCGCGGATATGTTTAAGACGCTGGATTGGTAGGGTCGGGGCATTAACATCAATGGCGAGTACATCTCACACTTGCGATTTGCGGACGATATCGTCATCATGGCGGAAACGCAGCAAGAGCTGGAACAAATGCTGGCCAACTTAGCTGACTCTTCCCAACGCATCGATCTCCAGATGAACTTAGACAAGACCAAAATTATGTTCAATGAACGGGTCACTCCGGGACCGGTTGCCGTAAACGGAATGCCGCTCGAAGTTGTTTCAGAATACGTATACCTCGGGCAAACGTTGCAATTAGGGAAAAACAACTTCGAGAAGGAGGCAAATAGCAGGATCCAGCTTGGATGGCCAGCATTTGTAAACTTCCTCGGGTATTTTCGTCGCCCATACCCCAATGTTTGAAAACTAAAATCTTCAACCAGCGCGTCCTACCCGTCATGACTTACGGAGCCGAGACGTGGACATTAACGGTCAGACTAGTCCACAAGTTTAAAGTCGCTCAGCGAGCTATGGAGCGGGCTATGTTGGGCGTCTCTCTGAAGGACAGCATCAGAAATGAGGTGATCCGACAGAGGACCAGATTCACCGACATAGATGAGAGGATAAGCAAGCTGAAGTGGTTATGGGCTGGTCACATATGCCGCAGGACCGACAACCGTTGGGGTAAACGAGTCCTTGAGTGGAGACCGCGTCTCGGCAAACGTAAGACGCCCTTGGGCGAGATGGAGCGACGACATCAAAAAGGTGGCTGGTAGTGGCTGGCGGAGAACTGCTCAGGATCGAGCTTGTTGGCATGCCATGAAGGAGTGGTGGACAAGTAGAGGCTGATGATGATGATGATGTAAATTAATTAACGAACTTCCTGAAAATGGTTCGTTAAGAATCGTTTACTATTAGTTAAGTAATTTTTTGTTCCAAAAATAATTAAAACTACGAACATTATTGTCATATTAAGCCTGTTGTTTGTACAGACTTTTAAAATCGCAGTTTTACTTGTATTCATACAATCTTAATCATTCAATAGGTAAGTACAAAATAAAGAATAAAAACCTTTTTCCAAGCACGTTAAGGTCTTCGTTTTCAAAGAATTGGTATAACTATTTTAATAAATAATAATGCATACACATGTTACATTAAAAAATCAGTGTATCTAGGTATTATGATTATAACATAATATTCTAATTGGGGTGTTTGAGGGTGTGCGTTAATTACATTACAGGTTGTATATTCTATTAACATTGATGTCGGCTACTGATATATATGTATATGCACCTAAATAGGTTTCATGCATGGCAATTAGAAAGAAAAATAGCCATAGGTATGCCACGGACCTTTAAGGAGTGTACTCAAGTGTACGGAAAGGGTCCGTACACTTCTCTTCTGTAGGGAACTAAAAGAGGACTAGACAAATCACTTACCTATCTCACATGCACTCTCTGTCCGCTAACCTAATCTGTGCCAACATAAAGAATTTTATGGTTGTTGCGGCGATGCCCGCGCCTACACTTTACACCCGGTTTTGGGTTCGCTTCCTACTTATTTTAATTACCATTTTAATTGCTATACAACCGCCGATAACGATCATTTCGTTACTAGTCACTATTGTTTGGATTCGTTCGCACTACAAAAAATATATCTACATACCTATAGTATGCTATGGTACTATACATATAGGTATACGTTCCTAAAATATGCTATGTTAAAAAGGGAGAAAAAAATATAAGGAGAATAGTGCCAAAGTTTTGACGCCTAAACTTGATGTTATTCAGGAGACAGAAACTTTATATACGCTTACTTTAGACAGTTGGTATTTGCAATTCACAGGCAGAAGTCGCTCGGCAGGTACGACTTTAGAGTTATCTTTTATTTATAACTACGCAAAGAATTCCTCTCTAATGCCTTAACTATGGGATGTCGATTCATTCTCCCCGTTAGACTTGGGAGCGAGAATCAGACGAGTATTTTAATAATGTTGGCGAACAAACATGGTAAATATTTACCGGCAGAAAATGCTTCAGGCTAAGTCCGTCTTTGTAGCTTTGCTTTGTAATACTTGTGGATGAAATTTTAATAATATTAATTAAAACATTCAGAGGCAATTCATGAAAAAATCTATGCATTGATGTTGGAAAACATCATTATTAAACCACAATAATAACTACATTTCATTTATGTTAAAGGAGACAGAATGAATAAGTTAATAAAGGTGAGTACCTATCAAAGCCAAACCTACTAGAAAGAAATAATTTGAACATGTATGGACGACAGCTGCTATAGGTAGGTACTCTTCCCCCCTCTTCAAAAGAACTAATGAGTGGGAGTCTTGCTAAATAGATGTACTAAATGAAACGATAATGAATGGAACAAACACACACTTTTACACAAACACACACTCTTGCCAGACACACTCACACACCTCATAAAGATCATACAGACGTACCATATCATACCTGAAAATCAAACGAAGCTGAATGGAACAAACACACACACCAGACACACATTACACACACATATACCATAACTCATACCTGAAATCACCTCTCTAGATATCACTCTGGATTCGTACTCTGAATCCCAAGATACAGACTAACTGTCTCGTTTGGGGCTTCACTAGAAAACACCATATTGTACCCTAGCTGTATATATTTTAGCCACTCATCTCGTTTTAACTTGTGAGCCTGCTTAGCTTACTTAATATTACCTGAACAGTAAATATAGTTTTGTATATTTTTAATCGTTTTAATTAAAACTATCTTCTCGAAAACACTATCAACACCTCTCCCTTAACCAAGCATGAATACAGTTACCCACACATAGTAGAAGGTCCAAAACTCCGGAAACCAGCGGGTGTTCGCTCTCATAATTATATTCACGTCTGATATTTTTGAACTTTCACGTGAGCGCTTTATTTCGACGCTTTTTTTCTAAACTCCAGTGATTTACGTCAGTTGGGAGTCGAATTCTGTGAATGTCTAGTGTCGAAAGCTTTATGCGGGAAGAAAATTTATTTTGTTTTAAACGATCCCTAAGCATTGTCTCCATAATTTAAGTTGGGGTAAAAAATAATGTGTTGAATGCATTAATGAAAATTCTCTAGAGAACTAAGGTATGTAGGAATTATGGTCTTCTTCCTCAGTCTATAGATGGTCACTGCTGGACAAAGTCCTCTCCCAAGGCTTTCCACGCTGACCGGTCTTGTGCTGCCCGCATCCATCGGCTTCCCGCGACCTTCACCAGGTCATCGGTCTATTTTGTTGGGGGCATCCCTACGCTGCGTCTTCCAGTACGTGGCCGCCACTCCAGAACCTTACTGCCCCATCGGCCATCGGTTCTACGAGCAATGTGCTCTGCCCACAGCCACTTAAGTTTAGCGACTAGCAGAGCTATGTCGGTGACTTTGGTTCTTCTGCGGATCTCCTCGTTTCTGATTCGATCACGCAGAGAAACTCCGAGCATAGCTCTTTCCATTGCCTTTTGTGTGATTCTGAGCCTTCGTATGAGGCCCATTGTGAGTGACCACGTTTCAGTTCCGTAAATCATCACTGGTCGAATATGGTCGATACAAAGCTATTGAAAACGGTCGGTCGGTCATTATGGAGAGTGTGCGAGGGAATTGCATGATTTAATTTCCCCATCTCCGTTCTATCATCGGACCACCCGTCGTACGACGAGTATCCACCCTTACGATCTTGACGCCACTACGATCCTGACGAAGCGTTTCGCCTCGTCTTTTATACCGCGTACATCGTGTTTCCGTCTGACTACAATTTAAGTGTCTTCAAGGATTCAGGAAAAGGCTCTTAATAAACTAGCGCGCATTAACATTACCTAACGCTTGCATCACGGTTTAGCACTAGCACCAGATGGAATTGCGGTAAAGCACAAGTATATACTTAATTTAAGAAAAAAATACATGTAAATTACTCAGGGCAGCGTTTAGGTAATCATTAGATCTTCCTGAAAAGTATTTTACAACTTGCTCACTTGATAAATGCTCTCAAAATAGGTATCACTGACACGTTTGACACGAAAATGAATAAGTAGGTATTTAAAACATTGGACAGGTCTTTAGAAAAATTTGCACTGTGACAGTTCACACTGACACATCATTTTACGCCATCCTTTGCATCGGCGTCTGAAAATAATAATGAGTCTACTATGTAAAATATAAATAGCTTATTCCATATAACATCAACTATATACCAGTGAAAATCCCGTCAAAATTGGTTCAGCCTTTTCAAACAGACAGAGAGATTAAACATTATATTTTGTTATTATAATAAATACTGTAGGTATACTTTGAGCTTAGCAAAAAGCTGTTATTTTAACTAAAGACTTAGACGAATTTTAACTTTTTATTTGTATAAATGACATTAGAACTCGTACGCAAGGACCAAAACCATCCCTTCAAACAAAAACTCTTTGCTAAATTAATAAAATCAAAACACTTAAAGCAGCCATACAAAGTAAAAACAATTAGTTCCCACAAAGTGTTACAATAAAAGCGCTCCCACTCCTTTTTCCTGTTAGTTTTCGCTCCCTTGCACTTTTCCGGACCAAAAGGAACAAAAGATTTACGTTGGCCACGTCTGGGCCTTTCTCTAAGACTACTTGTGTTTGTAGGTAGGTATCTGCTTTAAGCACTTTATTGCGCACGGTGAGAAGCTTAAGATGTATTTATTTTTGTGATTATAAATCTTGTTCGGTGTTGCTTCATCTAAGTAGATTATATTGTAAATACTTTGGGGAGGATTTAAAATAATTTGGAGGTGATAATTTAGGACATTATTTTTCCAAAATACAAATATTACTTGAGTGTTTCATATGGACCGACAGCTTATTTGAACTCCATTCATTCCAGCATACTTTTGTACTCAGCTACATTCGGTCAGACTGGAGGCTAACGTCAACAGAGTTGCGAAAAAGGTAGCCAGATATTAGATCTATTGCAGAAATAGATAAAGATATAATAAACGAAACAATAATAATGGAAACTTCTGTAGTGTTAATACCTACTAACAATTAATATACCCTTGGCTCGTTTATCAATGAAATTAACAATAACAATCGGTCTACATCGCAAGTCAAAAAGTAGTGGGATCACCTGATAAAGCTTCCTCGAAATCATAATTCAAATAAGGAAAGTAATTCATCTTCCCAAATTTTCTTCCAACCGAAAACAGAGTTAATTATGATTTATGAAATCTATTTCCATTTCTACAAAGCTGAATCACACCCAACAATGAGTTAATAATCCAATTAAATTTCCTTCGACTTCTGTGTCCTGGGCCATGTTTCAAATTCAAATAAATCACCAACTTGAACTCGTCCGACGGAAATAGCACTCCGTCCGTCCATAAATCCAAGTCTATTTAAGCAATCTCAAACGAAAAATCTGAAATAAGCCGCATAACATGTCACCTAGCACATAACTTTTTCAATTCCAAAAAGATTAAAACAAAACCCTGGATTTTTTAGGAATTTATCGCGGTTGCTCGTGTTAAAAATATCCTAACTATCTTGAAAAGAGATCTATGCCTTTTAACATATTAAGCTTAGAATGATTGCGTAAATTGATGTCACAGAAAAATAATTAAAAAAAAAAACCGGTCAAGAGCGAGTCGAATTCGCGCACGAAAAGTGTCGAACCATTATCTAGGTAGGTATAAAAAAAACTGTATATTTTTTTTTATTTGTTGTAGAGTAGCGATGGCCTTGTGGTATAGGCCGTAACTTATAAGTTGTGTCATCAGGCGCATTACTTTGTGCAAATTATTTCATCACCACTGCTCTCAAAACGGTGAAGGAAATCATCATGAGGAAATCGGCATGCCCTAAAGTCACAAGCTTCGAAGACATGTAATATCTACCGACCAGCACTGGGCCCGCGTGGTAGATTAGGTACAGCCCACACAGGAGTTTGTCTAGAGGTTTATAATGTTCCCACTGTTGAGTGGGAACATTATAGGCTGATTGTGTATATATATATATATATATATATATATATATATATATATATATATATATATATATTATAAACTAGCGCTTGACTGCAATCCCGCCTGATGGTAAGAAGTGATGCAATCGTTGACCGTAAAGCGCGCTAAGTAAAGTAAGGGTAAGTAAAGGTTTTATTAAGTTTATTAAGCCCATTCACTTAATAAAACCTTAGTGAATAGGAAGGAAGACGGCAGTTGAGCGAGTTGGTGCAATGTTAGACCCAATAACACGACCAACGATGCTGCGCCAGAGGGAGATTGATGTGGAGACCCTCCACGACCAAACTCCCGGCACAACAACATCTGACGCATCGTACCCGGCACACATCGCAACACAACTGCTCAGACCCGTCCTCCGTACGGCTTCACCAGGCATCATGCCGGAACACGACGAATCGCTTAGCGACAAGACTTTGTCTGGTGGGTGGTAACTTTTGCCGACAGCCGATGTTAAGGCCTACCACCGATGTTATGTAGGTATCATCAAATTTCAATTGTATTACTTATCACGCTTCGTGAGTTTTAGTAATAGGACCCCGATTATTTTGGACTTTGTGTTAGGAACACTAAAAGACCAGCGCCCTAATCGCGTAACACGCTAGTGCTGTCTACTGGAATTATTTTGAAGCTTTTTTTATAATTATAAACGAGTGCTTGACCGCAATCCCGCCTGATAGTAAGTAGTGATGCAATCGTTGATAGTAAAGCGAGCTAGTTTATTCAGAGCCTATTCACTCAAATAATGAGTGAATAGGAAGGAAGGAAGGAAGGACAGCCTCCGTGGCGTAGCGGTAGCGGACGCGGCCGCTGCGCAAGGTGGCGCGGGTTCGATCCCCGCACAGTGCAAGTATTTGTATGCATGAATATGAATATTTGTACTGGTCTGGTCGTGCCTCGGAAAGCACGTTAAGCCGTTGGTCCCGGTTGCCCTACGAACATCTAGTGGCAGTCGTTACGGGTTGTTGGAGCCCTCAAAAGTCCTACAATTGCAATGTCTAACTGCAGTGCTTAGATGTCGCCTTCGGGTTGTGGAGGTCAGACGGCAGTCGCTTCACGGGAAATGTCGAAATTTAGCCATATCAGCAGTTGGACTGGTAAAGCGAACCCTAGACTCCAAAGCTGAAAAGGCTTCGGATGCGACTGGGATTAACACTGGGATGATGATGATGGAGGAAGGAAGGAAGGAAGAAGCCAACTGAGCGAGGTGATGCAATGTTAAACCTAACAACACGACCGACTATGCTGCGCCAAAAGGTGATTGATCTAGGGACCCTCCCTCCATGCCCAAACTCCCTACATAACAACATTTGGTGCATCGTGCCCGGCACACATCGAAACACAACTGCTCAGACCCATCCTCCATACGGCTTCACCAAACATCATGCTGGAACACGACGAATCGCTTGACTTTGTCTGGTGGGTGGTAACTTCTGCCGGCAGCCGCTATTGCGGTCTACCACTGGTATATAGCTGGCTAGACTGGAAGCCGATCCTAATACAGTTAAGAAAAGGCTAGGCAGACAAATAGGAGGTCGCTGTTCCTGCTTAGTGTTGAAAATAACAATTTTTTTTGCCGGCAGCCGATGTTATGGCCTACCACCGATCTATTGCTGTTCGATTGCTCCAATCTATATGTATATTCGAAAAATGTGTTTATTAATTAGCCCAAAGATAATATGTATGTACATAAATTTATCAAAACAAAAATCAAACTGACAATGATACGGTTACTTAGCGTTCCGTTAATCAATACTGGCAATTCATATTAGTTACGTTAAGGTAATAGCAGATTTACAAAATAGATACTTTCAAGCAAGAATAATTAATTTTTCGTGATTATCGTGCACACAATCAATGCGAACGTTCGCGCGCGATACGCATCGAGTTAAAACAATTAATGCAAATTTATGAAACGCGCGGGATTCGGAACGCACCGGCGCCAACGGCTAGACTTGTTGCTGTGTTCTAGTTATTTTAAGAAGCTGGTTTCGAGTTTTGGCAATAAGGTAGGGAGTACTGTTATCGATCCTGTGTTTATTTTTAAGTGGCTTAGACATTTTGGAGATGATAATAAAGCAGAGCGAGCTGAATGAGTTTTTTTTTTTTAATTTTTATTATTATAAACTAGTGCTTCACCGCAATCCCGCCTGATGGTAAGCAGTGATGCAATCGTTGACGGTAAAGCGCGCTAGTTTATTAAGAGCCTTTTCACTCTATCCTTGACAACATTAAATTGTAGTCAGACGGAAACACCGTCGACCGCAAATTATTCCAATCCCGTGCATACTCTCCAAAATGCATCCTATAGAACACCGACAGGCTGGCTAGTCTTCGCCTGTGCTCCAGGCTTTGGAGACTGTTTTGAACCAAATCTGGATTTCCAATTCGCTTTTTCGCACGCCTCTACATCGAATCCAAACAGGAGCCTTTTGGGCTGGTGCATTATTTATTTTTACCCGACTACGGCAAAGCAAAAGGACGGTTATGATTTTGACAGGCTATGTATGTATGTATGTATGTTCATCTGTTCCCTCATAACTTCTAAACTACTTATCAGAATTCGACAAATGACATATCATTAAAAGCGTCTTAATTGTCCGCTGGTTATAGGCTATATGTGAAAGGCGTAGTCACACGTTGTTAAGGTGCTACGGTAGGTTGGTATATGTAACGTGTGACTACGCCTTTTCAAACATGAAAATTTATCTCTGCATAGTGAATATTGCATACTTCAGAATAGTATTGTATGACATTATTGTCAATTTACAACGAAGGCATCTTGGTAGAGTCTACTGTGTCTGTGTCTTGCAACTACAATAGCAACTTTGTTCAGTTCAGTATTCTGAAAATCTTGTTTTATACTTTTTCAGCGTCGTTTTTTGTCGTAGTTGGGTTTTAGTTTTTTTACTTTTATATCAGACAAATAGACCCATTTTGTTACAAAAAAAAAACAGATTAAAATTACCTAAATCAGTTCAGACACATAAACAAGTACAATTTTTGAAGAACGGATGGTCATATCCGCTAATACACTCAGGACGCCGTTGTTACTCACGCGCACTCTGTGCAACAGTGACGCCGATTTCTTGCGTAAGATCGCCGCGAAACCATCTGTGCATGCCTCCATGAACATGACGGACGCGCTGCAAAACGTAGGGAGCCTCAGCAGCATCCTGCAGAGTAATTCCGTAACACAGTATCAGTAGCAATGGGTTTCACTTTGACAGTTCAACAACATTCATTGCGTTATTAACGCTCTTGAGCAGACAAATTTTGGAACATATGGAGCAATGGACTAGCAATAGGTATACTTCAAAATGATACCAACTGATAGCAATAGTGTGATAGGCAATTAGGGTGCAGAATGCTTGATTGTATTGGATCCGCATAGCATTCACCGCCCTTTGCATTTACACTCTCCAAATTGCTGGAGTAGAACGGATTAGGATTTAAATAACAAAATCTTTATCTCTGCGGGAGAATGCATTGCATTAACGGTCACGCCTAATATGCTGTATATTATAGGCCTGACCGTCAACGCTCTGTGGTTCCTTTCCATATCACATTCTCCATTCAAAAAGTGCTTGAGCATAAATGTCCTACATATTTTTTTTATTTGTATAGGAATTTCTGTTTAAAACTTTTCTTTTTGCGACGATTTTTTTTATAATTTTTGTATTATGTTTTTGATTGTGTATATTTTAGCTTGTGATCATTCTGTACGAATCGCTATTTTATTTCTTTGTCTATATACCTAACTATGATTCACAAAAGATTGATTTCACTATCCTTAAAGCGATCTACAAATAGACTATAGTATGTGTCATCTGGCTTAGCCTTGGAGCTGTAATAACAGTCTTCAAGGATACCTACAAGATTTAAAAATCAGAATAATTTTAATATCATGTTAAGGCAGCTAAAACAGTCAATGTAATCGTATTATAATGCATGTATAAATATTATTAATAACTCCGCATCAAGCGTGGGAACTACTTAATTAATTGCAACACTAAAAATTATAATGACACAAACCAGTTTTTTTTATTATCCCACAAATCCATGAATTGAATTTCAAGGCTTTCTTCTTATTATTTATACGTCCTGAAGTTGTTAGTAGATATATGTAGTTTCTTTCGCAATTAATTGGTTAACGATTTATTTATTACGATTGTAAAAGAGCACGGAATGATTACTTAATTGTCTGTACATTGATTGGGCACTTGAAATTAATAGGTAATTCCTACAGCTAGAACCTCTTTTGATAGTAAAAGGCTTAATAAATTTAATAAATTTTCTAAATCATCATCATCATCATCACAACGTTGACCTAGTCGCATCCGAAGTCTTTTCAGCTTTGGAGTCTGGGGCCCGCTTTTCCAGTCCTACTACTGATATGGCTAAACTAAATAATAAATTAAATTTTCGGCAAAAATAAATTTTCTAAATAAATTGGCTAAATACATTTTCTTCTCGTCGTCCAAGATACTACAGTGTCTCAAGACTAAAGTCTTTGACCAGTGTGTGTTGCCAGTGATGACTTACGGAACTGAAACGTGGTCGCTCACAATGGGCCTCATACGAAGGCTCAGAGTCACACAAAGGGCGATGGAAAGAGCTATGCACGGAGTTTTTCTGCGTGATCGAATCAGAAATGAGGAGATCCGCAGAAGAACCAAAGTCACAGACTCTTTGAGTCGCTAAAATTAAGTGGCAGTGGGCGGGGCACATTGCTCGTACAAGCGATGGCCGATGGGGCAGTAAGGTTCTGGAGTGAAGACGCAGCATAGGGAGGCCCCCAACAAGGTGGACCAATGACCTGGTGAAGGTCGTGGGAAGGTGATGGATGAGGGCAGCACAAGACCGGTCATTGTGGAAAGCTTTGGGGAGGCCTTTGTCCAGCAGTAGACCACTATAGGCTGAGGAAAAATAAATAAATAAAAAAAGAAAATACTGTGTTCGTTAGACTACACTACATGAAGTTTAATTTAAAGTCCATAGAATAATACCCAGTATCTTATTTTAATTCCATAAAAATACAAAAAATCATGTGTTTTCAAAGTTACTGTAACTCATACCGACATTATCACATGAAGCAAGTAACAAATCGTCTTCACTTATCTTAAACTTGAGTGTAACTGATCAACCGAACTAATTAGTCTCCATAAAACCTTTGATGAATATTAATTTATATCCCGTCAATCCGGCTGTAATACATACAGTCTAAAATATACTGGTAGCCGTATATTGATTAACTGATGTTAACGCTGTAGCTATGAAAACGATATAGTTACACTGTGGTCAACTGACGTCACTAGTGTGTTGCTGTAGTGCTGTAGGTATACCAGATTAATATACATTTTTGTAACGGTAATCGATTCGAATCGAATTTATAGGTCTTACTTTTTTATTTAAGAAATAGTAAGTAATTGTTTCTTTTTGACACTTTTCTTCATATTATTATTGTACTTATTAATGGCGTTTTTGGCTACGTTCTGATTGATACCAAGTTTATACATATTAGAAATAGGCCCGTAATCATTCAATTAAAAATGTATGATATTATTAAATGTGAATAATGATATAATTTAAATTTATAACAAGAATTAACACCATGTCGAATTTATTAAGTTTAATACGAATATTTATAAGAACCCCGCAAGGTTAAATTAATAGTACCTAAGACCGCTATTAAGTAATTTATCACGATCACTAAGTAAGCTGTTTTGGATACAATATTTGCAAATATAAATTAAATTCCAGAAGCAAACGCCTACATAAATGATTATGGAACTTTAAATGAAAGAGGTAAACACTAATAACATGCACTTTTATTTCATTATAAAAGTGCAAGACCACCTTGTATCGATATAAGTATTCATTATCGATAAAGAATCGAGCATGTACTCGCTTAAAGTATCGATGTTCGGTATAAAAATCGTTGGCGGCACCTATTTAATCATGTCGGCTGGCTGGGTGTGCACCTGCTTGCATACATATTCATTAGCTCGATATCGGTACGCAGTCACTATCAATGACGGTTTTCGCAACACTACGCTGTGATAAAAAATACGTTTTGGAAATCGAATTCGATTGTTTAATAATTTAAAAACACGTGTTCAAATGTCGTGTTCTGTATTTGAATCGTCGGCTGAATACAACAGAAGTACCTAAAGCTGCGCTCAGACTGTAACATGGTTGGCGTCACAAGTACCTATTGGACCCTCATTCGTGTGGTTCACATGTGTTAAAGTTTTGGTGTTTTAAGCTGCTTTTGCTTTATATTTAAAGTCATTACAATGATTTTTACTAAGGGGACAATTGCCCAGTAACTGGGTTGTAGAGGTCAGATTGCTTAAACAGGAAAAGGCTAAGCAGACATTAATGATAATTTGTAAGTCATTAGTGATTCATGTATATTTCCGGCTCATGATTGAATGGTAAGCCAACATTTTAATTAACACAGTAACAGAATATGGGCCGCATATTAATGTTTTTCAACTGCATATGTAAAACAGTAAATGTATGCGGAAGAAAACCCGTAGCACAATTTGATCGTGTAACAGTACTGTAAATATAGACGTCTGAAAGAATAAGAGCGCATAGAGCGGTTATTAAGTCGATTTAATTTAATTATTACATACCCATAAATCACCTTATAGTGTTGAATTACATACTATAACACAGATCTCTGAATGTGTAATGACTTGGCGTTGGAGATATCACCGCTACATAAATAAATATTCATGTAGGTGCGATATAGTCTTTTCCCCGTTTGGTACCGGGCTTAGAATAGTACCAGTAGTTTCGTAGGAGGCGACTAAGCAAACTCTCACCAGGGAAGCGGGCAAAACCCGCCACACATTTCCCACCCACTGCAACTCCTGAAAGCCAGAATCAACAGTGGAGACCGCCAGAAAAACGCCGAGCAATGAAGCTCGACGAGTCCCTGAGAAACGATTCAACTGTCTTGGGTCTCGCAACGAAATTAATCAGAAAAGAATAGCGAAGAAGTAAGAAAAAAGGTATTTTTTCCACTTCCCTCCATAACAAGCAGGAGACAGAACAGAACTAGGCCAATCGGCACAAAGGGACATTATTGCAACTGGGAGAAGCCCAGATTGCCAAGCACCACGAAATAAAATTTGATTAAGTTAATGGGTCCTAAGTAGGTATGTGCTGTTACAATTGATTCCAATAATAGGTATGGCAAAAGCGCCTGAACGCACGGAAATTGGTTCTAGTTTCTACAAGGTCCGTATAATAAACGACTCTGGATATAACTTGTACACTATCCAACATAATATTGAAGAAAGAATACACTCCCACAAGATGTGATGTGTGGACAGTTCAAATTAACAGTTCGATGTAGAACATTGACACAAAGGCGAAGGAACAAGTTTAAAAGAAATTGGGCAACGCAGTGGTCAGGGAAGCGGGCAGCAGCGCATCTCCTGTGGAATATCAGACTACGGCTATCCCCAACCCGCCTGCAAAGCATGGGGATTGTGACAATGTAATGAAAGCCTTGGGGGAGGCCTTTAACCAGCAGTGGACCTCTATAGGCTGAAGAAGAGGAAGATATCGTTTTTTACTCGTCGACTTCTTGGTCGAAGAAATCCTCACGTTTTTCAGGTTGGTATTGATATTTAAGACAGTTATGCAGCAGTTCTTATTCTTCTTGCTTGTGTAAGTAGCAATACAGTTTTTCAAATAATTGCACCATTTTCACGGCATCGTCGGTGACACCACAGTGATCACCTTGATTGCACGTTTTGAGCCATAGAGAGCTGAATAGGAGATGCAGCATGGATTATGACGCAGCTAGATAGCTGGACTTCTCGGTCTTGAGTCTTTGAATATCCCTATACTAACTTTCATATGTCACAGGACCGACAACCGTTGGGGTAAACGAGTCCTCGAGTGGAGACCGCGTCTCGGCAAACGTAGCGTAGGATGCCCTTGGGCGAGATGGAGCGACGACATCAAAAAGGTGGCTGGTAGTGGCTGGCTTAGGATCGAGCTTGTTGACGTGCCATTGAGGAGGCCTATGTCCAGCAGTGGACGAGAAGAGGCTGATGATGATTTAGATGATACTAACTTTACTACCGTTAGGATAAGGAAGCACCAATATATTAGATTGGCGTTACATCTAATTTGGTCTTAGTTATAAGAAACTAAATAATAAAGATCAGATATGAACAGAAGAGAAGCGGTTATTTTAAATAGTTAAGGCACATAGAAACACACTATTTCTATGTGCCTTAACTGTGGTTAAACTTTCAAATAGGAATTTTATTTTCTGTGTGTTTCTATGCTTTATCAAAGTTTCTGGATCTGTTCCGTTAGTGGTGAAGATTGCATTAAATTTTCAACTGCACAAAATCAGGGCAGTGAACAGTATCGCATTACGAGTAACCAACCGAACCTCCGGCCCCTCAGCGGAAGGAAAAATTCTAATTTGCAAAAAGCTTTTCAGCTACTCAAAGACGACGTTATCACGCGATGATATCGATCAGTTTCACCGACCGTATTTTTCCTGGTTTAACGAGCGTTCTCTAATCAAAACGAACAATGCTATCATGCAAACAACACCAATTAGAATTGTTACATAGGAACGCCAAAGAAAAATGCAAAGAGGAGACGAATTCAATTTAAAATGAGATCCGTCTGCGTTCCGCTTGGTCCCGCGTCGATCGGGGCGAAATTGAAAAAGAGAAAAAAATCCGAGAGTGGAATAAATAAAAATAGAGATCCCGCTACAGCGCAAGTCTCCGTTGAAATGAAAATAAAACAGCAAAAAGCTTTTTGTGGACGAAATAAATTAAAAAGTGTGTCGCGATTTTGTGAGAGTAGCGTCCGCTATGCACGCCCTGACAGTCTATGACTATCATACTGTGTTTAATGGGTTTTCGATTCCGTTTTGATCTTTCAGGTCATACGAATATCTTTTTTTTACACTTTTAGATATACCCCTTTATTCTAAAACGCAAAAAGTTGCTTAAAGTGCGTTGATTAGCGATTGTTTAACCATACATTTTAGACGTTTGCGTGTCACTTAACTTTAATCATCGTTTATGAATCCCTTAAAGACTGTGGTGTTGTAGTGTGTAGTGACGTTAAAAGGTCAAAAATGTATGGTTAAAGAATCCCTAATCACTAGTTGACTTTAAGCAGCGCTTATGAATAAGGGGGATAACCATTAATAAAATCTTAGTGAATATCAGCTTAAAGTAGTTCCCTGCCTACATTTGATTGTGATATTTAACTGAATAAATAATAAGGCAGTGAATTGCCTATCAAAAAATTTACCCTTTTGATATAATCAATCAAGCGCACTCAGGACTCAATCTAATATCGCAGAAGATCGTATTGATTTAGGAATACGCTGCAGGACATTTTTTTATTCTCCTCAAGTTGAATTCATAAAAACTATCTGATTTTTTTATCGCCTATTCGGAGTCCCACTGCTGGGCAAAGGCCTCCCCTTTTTCCTTCCAAACCTCCCTGTCTTGTGCTAGGAACAAAATTTTTTCATGTCAACATTACCTGTATTTTATTAGACAAAATATCAATATCCCACACATCGCACTAGTACCTAAATTATTTTTCCAGGTTTAGTCTTTAATTCTGCCCAATATTTTAAAACACGACATTAGTTTTCACAATCGGCGTGACGTCACTATTTCAGTCGTGGCTTACATTGGAGCCGCGGTTCGATGACGGATGCTTGTCAAGCGAGATGCGGACGAACGTGTGACATCACCAACCAGTAAATACAGCCAAGATATTGGTTATTTCTGGGTTTGATTGATTGCTGAAACAATCGACGTGCCATGTTCGTTAGGCGCAGACAGAAAGGAATTTCTCTATGTTGTATGTAGAATTTTTTCGGCGATTTTTGAATTGTGTTGATTGTAACTAGTTGTCAACTATTAACTGTCATTTCAATATCTCTCTTCAGTCCGTTCTACGTGTCTGGTTATAAATTGCTTTTGAAGATAAAATTGACCTTTGTAACATTTAAAGTATTGCGTATGTACTTTTAAATCTAGGTATTTGTTGAAACGATTTGAAATTAATAATTTTTACTAAAGTAAATTTGAGTTCAGTGCATCTTTTACTTTTTATTTCATTAAGAAAAGGACAGAAGAAAAATATTTGTTAGTCCTGTCATATTAAGATACTTCAAAGACAAGTAAGTCCTGATAAAAAAGAAAACATGATGGCTAAAAAATACTTACGTCAAATTACTTCAAGCGCCGACTAATTTCCGCATCAACATCTCAGCATCAATCCCAGTAGCATTCAAAGCTTTATCAGCTTTGGAATCTGGGGTCCGCTTTAGCAGTCTAACTGCTGATTATGGCTAAACTTCGATATTTTCCGCGAAGCGACTGCCGTCTGACCTCTAAAACCCAAGGGCGATATCGAAGCATTGCAGTAAGACCAATTGTTGGACTTTTAACGACAGTCATTAGATGTTCATATGGCAACCGGGACCAACAGCTTAACGATTCACAATAATCTAGATATAAAAATAAAATACTGTTACAGGCTAACCTTTTAAAATTATTTCGAGAATAATTCACTTCCACAAAAATTACAGCCAAATTACTAAAGTCATTAATCAAATACATTTTCCAAAGCATTAGCAACCCCAAATATCTTAGAATTTTAATTCATCACATCCCTATAAAAGTACGTCACCTATTTAATGCACCCGAGCTCGGCATAACCATCGGGGGAAAGTTTTACCTAAAATTATATTTGTGGGTCGTCACGCTTTTCCGGGGGGTGAAGTGAGGGGGAGCCGGGGGGCGATTAGAGGGGTCTTTTGTGAGCTCGCCGTAGGTGGCAGGCTATGGCAGTATCTATAGGAAAGCATTGATTGATGTTCGATTTATTAAATTGTGTTTTTGCATAAACAGTTTGTAGATACGGTACGGTGGTAATGCTATCGGGGGATAGAATTTTACGTAGGCGGAAAGTTTTATGTTGGAGAAAAATTGAGATAATTGGCCTTTCCTTTCCTGCCTCAAATGAGGTCGGTTGGCCTTTTTTCTGTTTGAATCCAGCTGTCGATGTCTTTTCCAACTTGCTGACTCATTTTGCCAGCTGAAACAATGAAGTTTCCGTGGTAGACATATTCCACCATTGATAAAACGTTCCTTCAAGCACACCAGAAAGTTAATGCTCCGGATTAAAAACTACAATCTATGTCAAAAATGTAGGGATATTACCCTATTTTAATTTTGACAAATATATTTTTGATAGATTAAGACTGAGATCAGAGCATGAACAGTCTTAATATTAGGAGCGTATTTAGAAATTAGGAAAAATAACAGAAAATTTAGGTTTTTAAATATTCTAAAGGTATACGGCGTAGCTTTATATTACAGCGGAGACCTCTGAATTTCACAACTATAAATCTCCCATTTTCATATAACATGTGCTGCAAGCTTTGTATAATATTTCTTGAAGACATTATTGACCAAAAGACATGGCAATTGCGACTCTCTACTGTTTGATCGCTGGGTAGGTATGTACGGATGTACTTGTAACTTTACCATGAGTTATTACTATGAGCCAGACTACAGATACGGCACTTTTCTAATCCGACCGGCACTTAAGTTGCGGGGGCAATCGAGTATAATGCGCGCTTACAGCGTTTCTATAGTTTTCTGTTGTAAACTAAACGTAAACGTTACGTGCCAACAAAGCCTTCGACCACCTTCTCCACGAGCCTCGTAAATGTTTTACAAAATTGTAATAAAGTTAATGGCGCCCGACAAATACCTCATACCCGGTATTTATGTACGCAAATACATAAACACATGGCTTACTAACATATGCATATTATAGGTTGCTAGTTTCGTACTAATGAAACTTTCTATAGAAAGTATTCATGTTCTAACACGACTGTAATTTAATTTAACTGCTGTAATTACCGAAATTGTAGCATTTCTATTACCTACACACATAGTGTTTAGCTACCGTATGTATCGTACGGTAGTAGGAAATTAAGTATTAATTTTAGGCAAGACTTTCAAGTTGCCGTTTGAAACGGCATTCCTTGACGTGCCAACTTCCAAACTTTAAATGGGGATCCCGTCAAGGTGGAAGAAAGTGGCTTACAAAGAAACCATTTATGGGAAGTTGGGGCTATCCCGAGAAGAAAGTTTGGTAAGAATTTTTAATCAGCGGTGCGTTGGGGTGCGGGGTGGTATGGGGCGGCGTCGCGGCGGCGGCGGCAGTGCGCCGCGCGCGGCCGACGCGCCGCCCGCCCACAGTCGCCAGTCGTCCGCCGCCATGCCGCCCCGCGCGACTCCACGCGACCACGCGACCACGCGCGCGCTATAAACTCGCGCGACCTCACGCACGAAACTGAATAAGTTCGACAAATCCTCCTCTTACCTGGACCACTACATAGACAAACGAGTGTCACAGTGATAGTTTCTTTCTTTTTTCTAGTACAAAATTGTATATCTTCTGTAGAGAGAAATATTAGTATTTTTTATTGTTAAAGTACAAAATAATGTAATATAGCGGCACCGTAGCGTCTATAGTTTACATACGAATAAAATACAGGGTCAGTTTTTGTATGAATTCAATGTGATTGTAGTTTAAGTCGCCGAGTCAAGATCGCAATTGTTCATACCGCTTTAGATTACCTACCGTGAGTAATTCTAGGTAAGTAACTGATGATAATGATACGTCTGCTGCCCGTCTACATCTCATTAACAGTCATCGCCACTATCACGGTACGATCACTGTTACACTTTCCACTCGGATCATAAATATTAAATTCGGCTTTATTACACGGCCTACGCCTTATAAATCAAGTTGTGGTACATAAATTCAAATAATACACGCTTACGTTTATAATTACAGCATAAAACACATATTAATAGCAAATTATTGACCAACTTACAAACATGTAGGAATGAATTACACTGGCCAACATCTTCGGATATGCAACGTCTAAACAGAACCAAAACAAACCATATTTCTCGGACGATGTGGCAACTGATGGCCAGTGCAACGGTGGCTACATTCAAGCTTTGTAAATGCAAAAAGCATACGTATTCCGGTCTCGAAGACGACACCGCTATGATTTAAGCGCGCGGCAAACTCCTAAATCACGCTAGGTGGCAGAGGCGAGTGCCGACCGACACCACTCCGTTGCTTGCAATCCGCAAATTGTTTGTCCCAAGCCTAACAATTTAAATTTAGCACGAACAAATGCCGATCGTAAATCGAACGGTTCGCAATTGTTTTGAATATAGCCACGAAACTTAGCAGTGAACAATTGAGATGTAGCGGAGTCGCGTCGAAAGTTTGATTAATCGTTTGCACACAGCCACCGGCCTGCGTTTTGTGTTTCACCTAATGTGTTGGGGATTCATAAATTGTTTTAAGCTTCGTAATACGCTATATGACAACTTTATGAAATGTGCTGTAGCTTGTAATACACATAAATAACTCTAGTAACACTTTTTAACAATAAAGCTTATGTGATTTCGAAAAAAAGAAACTTCTTCAAATTTGAATTCACACATATAGATTACCTCATTTGCAGCTTAATGTTGTATAGCGGTGTTCTAAGCTCATGGGAATTCTGTCCGTCAGAGAAAAAAATAAAAACTACTGCGTCTATCTTAGCTACAAAACAAGCAATGATGTTAAACTTAAAACAATTTGAGATAAAGTATGAAATATTCACATGAAACTTGGAACATGTTGCATGTTAATGAAAGAATGGCATTTGGTACTAAGATAATTTACGATTGGCATAGAATTCAATGAATGTGTTTCTATTTTTTATCGTTCACATCTCAATAAACGTCTCGCAGAGCTGTCGACAAGAAAAATATATTTTTAAAAACCACATTTTGTTACAAAGGCGCAAACGCGACAGCTTAAAACAAATCCTCTTTTTAAAAACAGTGTTTTTTTTTCATCAAATTCTTAAAGAATGGGACAACCACTAAATCATATTTGCCCTTTTGTCCGGAATATCACAAAAGAAAAGAAACTGGACTAAAATAGTTTTTATCTTTCGGACGCGTGTCCCTAACGGTACGCTACGATATTACGAAAGCTTCCAAAAATGTTTATAACAATTCTTCACGTGAATGCGTTTGCGCAAGATATGTCTATGTTTTTGTACACGATTTTTCGTGGATAGCGCAAAATGTAACGTGTTGGCATTTAAGAGCTATTGTTATAGGGGTGGTCGGTGAAAGCGAGAGTCATTGAAGCTTTGTTATTCATCAGTTTACAATATGCTTTTGTTGTTCTACTTACCTTTATATTGGACCGAGACCTGACGTAGCCTTTTGACAGCCATCGCTGTTATACAATGCATAGTTTCTATATCGACTGTATAAATAAATATTGTACATCGACAAATCAGGAAGTGTTACATTTGGAAACAAGACTTTAAATGGAAAATGTTATAATAAAAGCATAATTTTATTATATGACCTAAGTGCTGCATCCAGAATGTCACAAGGAACGATACTTGGTTCATGAATTGAAGTAGACTTTTTTCTACATTTTTAACTTCTATGTAAATTGTAGAATATTCGGGTGAAAATATGTAGTTAGTACGTACTCACATGTGTAGCTTATCAAGCACACGTTAAGCAACTGATGCTGATGCCATGAGAACCCGGGGGCCGTGACCCCGTTACAAACAGTTTTATTTTTATTTTCTAGTCCAATTTCCTTTCCGACCGTGTCTAAACTTCATAAATATAACGACTTCCATATTTCAAAATACTTTTGAAATAGACACGGATTTCATACGGTTTTACGAAATTTCGTAATATCTGAGTTTCGTATGGTGTGTGATTGCTCTAATTAGCGGTTACCGGTATCGGTAGATCCTTCATAATTCGTGAAATTGAAATGTATATGTATACTTTGAATATTCGCTTATCTGTAATCGTTTATGTTAATTTTGAGTACAGCATTTGGATTTATTTCTTAGAGTTGCCATTTCAAACTTGAAAACTAATGCTCTCAAAAAAAAAAAAAACTGCGCCACAACGAAGTCTAGTGCCATTCGCGTCTGTGTTGTGATATAAATCATTCTCGAACCGAGTAATTAAAATACTGGTGTACGCCAGAATCAGGCATTTCGAATTTACGCGTCCAGCCTGTGTACGATGTAAAAACACGAAACAGATATTGTTCGTGTGTCTGAAAATTTAAAAATGGCTACTGAATTGAAATTGAAAATCCCTATAATGTTTTTCAACCAGTTCTGAAATAACAACAATAGTCATGGTAAGCTTTTTTACGTGGCATATTTTTAAATGTAACGGTTTAAAATTTGTAAGCTTTGAGGTAGCTTTTATTTCACTCTATCGCATAAGTTCAAGTGTAAATGTAATAGTCTGTAATAAAAACTTTTTCATATCACATACTAAAACAAAACTACACACATTCTTGTTTTAACTGAATCCTACAATTGCTTTAACGGCTTAATTTGTGCGCGTAATGAGCCATTTACGTATGTAAACAAAAACAAAAACGTGCTTGCAAATCAATAGGCCGTTGAGAATGACTGTTATCTACAATACAAGCATAAAACAACCAATTACAAGGCTATAATCTCAATATGCCAATTAAGGTTAGTATTACGAGTGCATAAACGGTCGTCGGTTGAGCGCGGTAAGTGCGTCGTAAAGTAGGATTTAATAGCCCAGCTGACTACCGAGGGAATCCCGACGCTGGTACAGCTTGTTTCAAGGACTTGGAACAGTTTGTGAGACATTATCAATCAGTTTGGGGTTGGTTTATGTTATTGGAGCACGTTTAGTAGAAATTTTAAATGATGTCTGAATGTGAATAATTTCGGTAGTTGCTAAGTTTTTCTGTTGGGACCGTAAATAGTTTTCTTTCAGTATCTTTTACGAAATAATAATCATTTTTGAAAATAAACATCCGTCAAGATTTTCTACATTTGTTTTATAATGGTAAGGCATTATTTAGCGAAAATTTTGCCCGCTTTAAAATTCGAAGCTGTTCCAAAATATAATCAACAACGCCTGACTTATGACATTAAGTAATGAGCTTATAAAGTTTGTGTAAACGTTTAGTTTGTCTAGTAATGATGTTATTTCTATGTAGACAACTTGGAATCCATCGCGTGACTGTAAACAGAAATTCTTATAGTGGGACACGCTAACTTTTAAAGGTATGTTATTTAGGATTCAAATGTATGTATGTTAGTAACTATCAAGACATTTATGAACATATTAATAAATGCTTAACCGTTTACTGTCGCAATAAATTCAGGTATTATGCTTTTGTTTTCTTAAAGTGTTATTTTGTACTAATATTATTGAGACATTAGTTTTATTCACAGCATAAATGACAAATATTTTGATGTCAGCTGTAGAGAAGTATTAACAAGTTTTATGAATGTAAACAAGTACATAATAAAAACAAGCGGACTCAAATGCTTTATAAGAAACCATCTATGGAGCAAAATGGTAGATATATGTAAGTATATACACATGGTATTGAATATCAATTCGCAAATCTTGACTCAGTAGGTGGTCATAAGCACACGCTTAAACGAATACATGATTAACATAATAATGTAATACACGATGCTGATTAAGAACACATAAAATCCGCTATACAAAGAACAAAATAGACCTTTATTCTGGATTAACACGATCCCAAGGGACATCAAGCCAACTAAAGCCGCCCGAAAACCTACATTTACATAGACACTTACTGCGACCCCAAATTGTACGTAATTTAGGAACTCCTTCGGAAGTTTGTAAAACAGATCGAAAGTCTGTCGATCACAACGATTCTATCGAGAAATCTGATAACTCAGATAACATTGAATACTCACAAGTAGATTGCAATCGATTTCTTCCAACCGCTCAGTCAATGAAAATGTTACAGCGTGTGGATAGTCTCAGTAAAGAACACTTCCCGAAGCTTTACGATAATAATAATGATTTCATCGCACAAACCGATCATTCACACTCCATTGAATAGCCGGAAGGAGATTGCAATCGATTCTCTTAACCGCACAGTCAATGGAAATATAAGAGTGTGTAGATAGTCTGAGTAAGGAACATGGCGGGTTACTTCGGCCTGTTTACTATGCAGGGCAGCGTGGTTCGCCCTGATTTTTGGCCGATGCCGACAGTGAGCCCAAAATGTATTAGTGGATTTAACGCCTACGGAATAAGAGGCACCGATCCTGAAATGTGACGGGAATACGATATTAGAATACGGAGGTTCTTATGTTTAGGCTAGAGAAGTTGGATTGGATTTTCTTTGAGCTAATTTATAATTGCGGAAAGCTAATGGATGCGGACAGCTTAAGATCAGTTATTGTGCAAAGCCTTTTGAGAGACCTTTTTCCAGCAGTGGACCTCAATAGGCTGAAGAAATACAGGAAGAAGATTTATAATTATATTTATTGCTGCAATGCAACATAAAATTTATCTAAATACCTAGAAATATTATAAAATAATTTAATGGGTTTTAAATTTTTTATTTTAACTGCTACAGAGTGTAGTTAAACATATACTTATAGTGTTTTCAAGGTACTTCTTAATGAGTTTTACTTTCTTCCATTTTGTACATTTTAATTAAGTATATTTTGAAATATTTGCATATAAAAAATAAAATAAAACTTTAAAAAAATAGTAGTCCACTGGATCGGGAACAGGGTCCAAGCTATCGGTAGTCAGGGCTCAAGAGAGGAACCTCCTGGTAATGCGAGTCGTGTAGAGAAGTACCGCTTTCTGAATCAAACCCTTGATCCAACTGCCCAACGAGAGCCTCCTGAGGTATTGGTCGAGGCTCTTGGCTATTAAGCCATTGGCTGTCACGACTATCGGTACAATGGTTGCTGAATCCACATCCCACACATACGCCAAGATACTTGATTTGTTTAACTATTATTATTATTATGTATTACGAATAAGTACAACTAGAGAATGATAGCTAATAAATAATTTTATATTTCTTGGAAAACAAAAACGAATTTGTTTATATACTCAATTTACACACATGATTGCGTGTTTGATCGACGGTCGAAACTACATTAAAATAGATTGGGTTTCTGATCAGTAGGGGACCTAATGCAATTTCCTTTTATTGTTTTTATGCAATAAGACAGGTGGGGTGGGACACACGGACAGAATATTTAGGTAAACGATATGATTAGCTTTAAGTGGAAATTGGGGGAAAATATAGCTTTCTTTGTTTTGATGTTTTAAATCCTATCTATCTAAGCAGTTATATTAGAAATGATGTTAACATAGAAATCATAATAATATTATGATATAAAAAAAAGAACGACAATTTGTATTTGTTACTAAAGAATATCCGTTATGACCAAACTTGTTTTATCTTCATCAAGGGAATAGAGAATTTCCCCCAAAAATAAGAAAACTTCAAATTCCTGCCCTTATAAAAATGTTTCTTTAGCATATTTTTCAGAAGTTTTAAGCTAGTTAATTCTGTAATTTACTGTTATTATTGGACTGGATCATCCCACTGCTGGGAAAAGTTCTCTCCCTATGACTTCCAGTTCTTTCGATTCAGGGTTAAAGTTAACTTTACAATGTCTTAAACGAATTATTCAAATGTACTACAATATGTACTAAATGTATACAAGCACATAGCAACTCTGTAGAATTCATATATATTAAATTATTCCCACGAACTTTCTAAAAAAGGAGAAAGAAAACTGCATCAAAAACACGAACCAATGACCACCTGCTTTGCCATATTGTATCTCAATGAAAAATATGAGTAGGATGTGGGCGGTCCCAGGCTTAACGGTTTAAACGATCTATGTTCTGAACAGGTATTAAATTCACACGAAATTAGCAATTAAATTGCACGAAGAAAAAGTTGCTCTAATACCTACATTGCTTTCGTGACCAATTTAATGTTTGTTTGCAATTAATAGTTGTTAAGTAAAAGCTTTGACTTAGATACAGGTGCAAAGTTGACTATGTTTTGGATATTGTTCAAGTTATTATCACCTATTAAGGCAACAGTAACTAATTCTTCACACCTGTGTCCTTAACATCGATATTTTAACTAAAAAGCGCTGCAAGCTGTCCCTTACATTAATTTAGATGACGCTTGAAGCGATGTAGGACTTGCCTTTATAAAGGTTACAACCTTCAAGCGGTTTAACTAAATGCCCATAAACTTTCTTTTAAACTTCATGAGTTGAATTCATAATTGTATTCTTCAACGTTTCTTAATATGGGAGCCTGTTGCAGAAAATTACTATTTAAACACTTGAACAATGTTTTTTATTAATAATTACGAGTCATAAATTAGTTTGAATCGAATCAATTAAAAATTGAACATGTAGATTGTTTTTTACTAGGTATGTAGTAGGTAAGCAAGTAGCAACATATTGACTTTTACATAGAGCTCTTTTCAAAATAGTCCAGTCACATTATGCAGAACTCAGCGGTAAATAACAAAACATATAAAGGTTAATACAGACGTGCGTACATAAGGTGTCGTGCACACTCGCATCTCATTTCCCGCCCACGCCACTTCCGGTGACGTCACTCGATAGGTGCCCGCTAGGGGCTCGGCATACAATACTATACACTAAAATAGACCTATAGAACCGCCGAAAAGGTTACAAAAATATTGTATAGATTCATATAGTCATGTGATGTCAACAGGATGGGAAGCAGCAATCTTCCTAAAGCCAATCAAATTAACAGACCTATTAGAATGACTGATACTATTACATAGCATAGTAATCTAACGGATACTATAGAGTATCCGTTAGGAGACATTCCAGAGGATGATATAAATGCTGATGATCATAAGCTTTTAGCAAAGGACATTTGTATTGATGATAATCAATTTTATGACACACGTGAGCACGGGCATATCAATGTAACAGTAGAAGCAATAAAACCGAGGCGTTTATTAAATATTAATAACCATTCATTACTACTAATAAACAGGTCTCGCAACAATGTTTCAAAGGTATAATATACAATTCCGATCATTGTCCTTCCAGGATGCTCTTACCAAGATTCTGCGAAGACATAAATTGTCCATCAAAGTGTGAACCTAGTATTCCTTTGTGATTTGAGACTTGTGAATAAGAAACATAAAAATAGAATTTTTTGAAACACGTCCAGGGATTCCACTTCTAATTTCGGATTCAAAGCTAATTGACATAAAAAATTGCCTGAGTAAATCGTTGAAGCGTTAGCGTTTGTTTCGTACGAAGCGTGTTTGATTCCAGGATGTGATAGTGGAGTTATCGCCTTCGCGATGTAATCATTCTTTATTTCGCCGTGAACCGGCCAGGTTTTGTCCTTCACTCAATCGCGCACGCAATAAACGTTCCCAAAAAAAGAGGTGTGTACCACTTGACCTTTCTGGTCGTGATTGCCTCTTTTGAATTCTGCTCTAATTTATTGGTTTAAGATAAAATAGTAGACTTTAACTAACTTATCATTACTGACTGAATCCGTTTCGTAAACTTTTAAATTCTGCTCTCATTTACTGGTTTAAGATAAAATTGTAGGCTTTAACTAACTCATCATTACTGACTGAATCCGTTTCGTAAACTTTTTCTTTTGTATCATTGTTTGTTAATTTTTCATCAATCACGTCACGAGCATAATTAAAAGACTTGGTATTCGCATACCTACAAGTAATTATTTTCTTCGCGATTATTGTTAAGTAATTCAGTCATTAATCACTTTAAAAGATACAAACTAAACTAAATTTATATTCAGTGCATCTATTTCTTTCTATTTAATTAAGAAGAAGATGACATACTAGTTAAAAAAAAAAAATTTTTAGATTTCGACGTTTTAATTACGTCTAAACTGTCTATGGAACAACTTAATTTGACTCGACTTAACTAAAATTTTAGCGTCTGTCCTTATCTTAATGAAGAAAGAAAGAAAAAGTAGCAATGAACTTAAAATTTTGTTTGTCATTGCCATTGTCTATTTGAAATAATGATTCGGAATCGATATCATTTGTTGTCGGTTTGATTGATATTTAGAAATTTAGTTTACCTACCGGACTTGGACATCGGTGACAAAGCGTTGTCTACATTTTAAGTATTAAGAATCTACATGTTTACGTTGATTAATAGACCCATAAGGTTTATGATAATTACCACGAGGTCTATTAAATCAAACTAATTTTTTTCAATACAGCCATGTTATGTAAACGCTTAATTTTTTCAAGCCAGTTAAACAAAGCTTTCTAAAACTAATACATATCTATATTATATTGATATGACAAAAACCAGTAGCATTCGGTTGCTTTGCGCCCTAATGCGATCTTATCAGTGGAAGGGCCCGAGTCGGCGCGCTTTGCCACTTAAAGCTACGCTATTTATATCTTGGACCCTTAGACAGATTGTGTGACCGAGCATCTGTCAGTCGAAGTAGACTTTAAAAAGTTTTGAATAAGTTGCCAGTTGAAAATAGAAGAGATACCTAAATAGTTGACTATAGATTATACGGAAACATAGATAATGCATAAAATTAATCAGAAAGGAGTTTCAAGATATACAGAATAGTTTTATTATAATCAAGTCCTCTAATTAATTAAATTACTTGCCTTATACTTCTTTTTATTTTATACACCATTGAATTGCGCAAAGACTTCTAAAATTATTCTTAGTAAATTAAGTCTTCATAAGCCATTACAAATATCTTAAAGTTTAAGCAACAAGATAAGACACACCAATACCGAACATAGTCCCTTTTTAACTCCACCATAAATTAAATTCGTCTGAGAACATTTTGACACTGACACCGTCAATTACTTACCGAAATTGATTTAGATCATAGACTACCATTCATTGGAAACAGATGCCTAATAAGCAATTAAATGCAGTGCGTTAAATGCGTTACTTGATATTTTATCTGTGGTATTATGTTGCATATAACTGTGGTTACTATGCCTATGTGCGTTTGACATTATTTTGTGTGTGTATGTTACTTGCTTTAGTCCGCAACAATCCTCGTGTGAACTTGGTTTTATATTAATAAAAAAACAATAAAATACGGATTTTTTTTATGTGGCTGCCTTGTGGTGAAATGCTTTAGGGGAAATGTGTAATTAGTAGATGAATACGTTCCAATAATTCTACACCTAGTATAATAATAGAAGTTGGGCCTTATAATTATTTCTAATAATGATTTTTTTCTTTTTTCAGGTATGTATCCAGCTATACATGACTAAACTACATAAATAACAAAGAAGAAGAAGACACAGTGGTCAGTATATATGTGCCAAGAATATATTACCAAAAATGATGAAAAAGAAATCAATAAATAGATACCAGATTAAAATACATATATAAAAAACCAAATACCTTTGAAAACAGTCCAGCAATTCTCAAGAATGTTCATAACAATAGAATGCATGAAGGCAGATTCGACTTTTGTACTGAACCGTCAATAAGGAACGGAAATGTCAAAAACTTATTCTATAACAACGACAATCCGAACTCACCTTGAGGTGTCAGTGCAGAAAATAATAGAAAAATCTCATAATACGTGATCGCGAAATCCCAGTGCAAACGCTTCTCACAAAATCTTTTTACATATAAACTGCATAGAAGCGTTGAACTTTTACAAAAGCACTCAGGTAAGTGTAGCGATAGGTAGTGCCGTTTATAGAATAGGATAGAGTCTTATCCACCGTGTGAAATAGAAATACGCAAATATATTGAGAGAGAGGGGGACGGCGGTATGCAACTCTGTTGCGTCCCTGCAAAGCTTAGAGCTCAGCTGTCTGCCCCGAGCGGTGATGTTTGAAACACGGGACAGGCGGAGCTTAGCTACAAATCACTCAATGTCACATTTTGACATTTGAGATATTAGGTCTTTTTTTTTCTATAACACCGCCATCTCTTATTTCTCCGTGAGCTCTTAGATATACTTACATTGATAATGTGTCTAATTAACGTGGAATTTGCGCCTACCTATAATATATTTTAATAAATAAAATCAGTTTAGAAGCGATTTCTAAAATTCTCGTAAATAATCATTAAACATCCACACAGCTCGTCGGAACAGTTATAAAGTTTACGACGTCAATGTAATTTCTGGCTTTAATTTTTGAACACAACGGCATGGAACAAAGTAGGCACGGTCTTTTAGTGGTACCAAGTTAAAAAACTTACAAGCCAGGTTACTTTGGCCCCTTAGATTATACCGAATGGGAGCTTTAGGAGATCTTGCATTAGTTGGTCGGTCATGGTTCAAGGAAGTGCCCTCAACTAGTCCAAATGAGGCCATAAAAGTCCCGCTGAGCGACGTCTCAATACAAGACGTGTTCAGTCGCGCTCATCATATTTTTACAGCCCACATAAATTATTTAAGTAGATAACAAAAGGCAGTAAAACAGAAATTGGACTGCACTCACAGATGACCGCACAACAATTTGTATAAATTCTCTTGTATTTAAACCTAATTTACTAATTATGGCAATTTTTTTGGTATAAGTAAGTAGGTATACCCCTAAAACTAACCAGTAGGTATTTTTTTGTTGTTTATTCTACTCTATTGTTTTGTTTTTTCCAAGACTGTAATTGTAGCTCTGAAGAAGAGTATTCCGTATAAAACAGTGTAAAACTAATCGAATTTTCATTCAGATCCTGTCAATTGGCGTTACCCGCGACTTTTCCCATTACGAAGCTGGAACGGCTCCAATACGGCTTTACCTCGAACTTTAACGTAGCATTTGACGATATTAATTTTCTTTCTCCAAATATCGCAACCCTGAAAGATTTTGTACCAAGAATTAAGACACATGTACACTCTTATTTTTTTTTCTTTTGGTCTTTTGTTCAAAAACAATTCCCTAAATAAAGACGCATTATTATTGTTTGAAAAAAATTCAAGCATATGACATAGCTGTTTTGTCCGCAAATTACGCAAAACGTCCAAACATGTCCAGCTTTGTGAGAAGAAACAATAACCCGAGCTTTTGTTTGCATAATTAATTCTTCGTCCAAAACTCAGTTCGACCGCAATCCCGTTATACTCGTAAACGCAGCAGGCTACAGAATACGGATCCACAACTTTACGTAAACACTTAACTTGGCTCTTAACACAATGAGATAAGGACTATTTTTCTTTCCTGTTATTGCATTGATAACTTTGTCTAAGTATAGAATTTTTGTTTCACGCATTCTAATTCTTACACATTTTTTCCGCACATACAAAAAATGCTTAGAATGAATAAAATTATTAAGCATAATTACTATTCCCCGCCTTTATTCGGTTCACGTTTTGTTCAAGAAGATAATTCGTTACTTTAAAATTATTAATGGCGTTGTAAAGATAATCTTTGATAACGAAATTAAGCTCAATTCTTATACACAGAATACATAATTAAGAATTCGTGCTTTTGAACTTGAATGGGGAGAGTGCATTCCGAATACCGCGTCCAATAACAGACGAAACAGAGTGAATATTCACAGTCAGCAATAACATTTCTACAGGAATAGAGGCCTTTTCTCTGTGAGAAAAGCGGGCCATAATCCACACGTAGAGCCAGTGCTCTTTGGAGGTGGTTTGTATCACGGTTTCCTCCTGTTGTTTTTCTTTGTCATTTTCAAAGTATTAGTCATGGAGTTAAATACACAATGAGAATATTACCAAACTATAACTGACCCAACATATGGCAAAAGCCTATACTCACAGAGAAGGCACGAACTTTGATCACTGCTTTTGATCAAAACGGGTAGCGATTGAAACGAGTGCGGCTCTGTATAAAGTGCTAGTTGCACCCCGCAGTTTCAACGCTTACCTAAGGTTCGATTCCGAAGGAACATTGAAATATAAAAAGTATCCAATGTGTTAATCGTTGTCATAACCATCTGAGTGCCAAATTTCATTCAAATCCATTGGGTAGTTTTTGCGTAAAAGAGTGGCAAACATCGTACCATACCACACTCACAAAATTTCGCATTTAAAATTTTGGTAGGATTTTTATTCCCAGTATAAATATACAACAAGTACAGGTATTTTTTGTACGTATGTTATAGATGAATACAACTTTAGTTTTCTGCCGGATCACCTCATTGTAGATTCGATCTCTCAGAGAGACTCCAAGCACAGCTCGTTTCTTAGCTCGCTGAGCGACCTTGAATTTGTGGACCACCCGTAACGTGAGTGTCCACGTTTCTGCTCCATAGGTCAGACTGGCAGTACGCACTTTTTGAAGACCTTAGTATTTAGGCTCTGTGGAATATGCGACGAGAAGACTCGAGGAAGCTTGAGCTTTCAGGCCAGCTGAATTCTCCTGCTAGCCTCTCTCTCAAAATAAGCAAACTGAAGTGGCAATGGGCCGACCATTGGTGAGGTGACCATGAGGTGATCCGACAGAGGCCAGAGTCACCGACATAGCTGAGAGGATTAGCAAGCTGAAGTGGCAATGGGCTGGTCACATATGCCGCAGGACCGATAACCGTTGCGGCAAACGAGTCCTCGAGTGGAGACCGCGTCTCGGCAAACGTAGCGTAGGACGCCCTTGGGCGAGATGAGAGCGACGATATCAAAAAGGTGGCTGGTAGTGGCTGGCGGAGAACTGCTCAGGATCGAGCTTCTTGGCGTGCCATCAAGGAGGCCTATGTCCAGCAGTGGACGAGTAGGGGCTGATGATGATGATGAATGGGCCGACCATATTAGTTGTAGAACCGATGACCGTTCGAGCAGACGTGTTCTAGAATGGAGATCGTGAATCGGAAAACGTAAGATGGGATACCCTCAGGCTAGGTGGAGCGAAGATCTTCTCAGGATAGCTGGATGGAGTTGCAGAGAATCGAGTTGAATGGCGTAAAATTGGAGACTCCTATGTCCAGCAGTGGACTGCTACAGGCTGATGATGATGATAATAGATGTAAACTCCCTTCACTTCTAAAGTCAAAGTTGACAGCCTCCGTAGCGAAGTGGTAGCGAACGCGGCCGCTGCGCAAGGAGGCGCGGGTTTGATCCCCGCGAATTGCAAATTTTTGTATGTGTGAATATGAATATTTGCACTGGCCTGGTTGTGCCTCGGAAAGCACGTTAATCCGTTGGTCCCAGTTGCCATACGAACATCTAACGGCAGTCGTTACCGGTTGTTGGAGCCCTTAAAAGTCCAACAATTGGTCTAACTGCAATGCTGCGATATCGCTTTCGGGTTGTAGATGTCAGACGACAGCCGTTTCATCGAAAATATGGAAGTTTAGCCAAAAATCCGCAGTTAAACTGGTAAAGCGGACCCCAGACTCCAAGGCAGAAAAGCTTCGGATGCGACTGGGATTAACGCTGAGATGATGATGATGACTTCTAAAGTCAAAGTTATCTTCACAGCTTACAAGCTTTTGCGTAAAAATAAAAAGTAAAGACAGAAATATTATTCAATATATCGCCTTTAAAAACGTTAACGATAAAACAACATTCACTAGTACATCATTAATTCAATAATATTTACCAATTAGACCCATTTTTATAACCAGCAAAGCTCATAAAATATCATCACGCTATAAACCGTAGTACCTGAGTAAGCAGTAAATAAGGTAAACCTTTGCGTTGCGTTGCGGACAATGAGCTAGTTAGCTAAGTATTGGAATCGCCACACTCAACTTTTATGGCACCCATAAAAATGTTTTTGCCAGCTCAGTTGTGTTAATTAAACAATTACCATTGTTGCTATCTGATGTGGAGTTACATGTTGTAGCTTGTAGCATTGTATTTTTTTTAATAACTGTAAACTAGTGCTTGAACGCAATCCCACCTGATGGTAAGTAGTGATGCAATCTTTGATGGTATAGCGCGGTAGTTTATTAAGCCTATTCACTAAAAAAAAATCCGAGTGAATTGGAAGGAAGACGGCAGTTGAGCGAGGTGATGCAATGTGAAACACGACCAATGATGTTGCGCCAGAGGGAGATTGATCTGGAGACCTCCGCGACCAACCTCCCGACACAACGTTTGGCGCATCGTACCCGACACACATCGCAACACAACTGCTAATACCCGTCCTCAGTACGGCTTCACCAGACATCATGCCGAAACACGAAGAATCGCTTGGCGGCAAGACTTTGTCTGGTAGGTGATAACTTCTGCCGACAGCCGATGTTATGGCCTACCACCGAGATGTATATTGGATAACATCGGCACTGACTGGGTAATCTCAAAAGGGGCCGTAGTCTGCTATTACAATAGTGTTAGAATGTTCGATCAGTGATCTGACAATGATCGAATTTGACAAGTTTCGTAATCTACTAACAAAATGGCGACATTGTAACTTTTCACTGATATTCCACTCCGTATTAATAAATGTTCAAATTGAGTAGAAGTTTTCAGAAACAAAAATCATTTCTACTAACGGGTTTTATAATAACGCCAATACGGCAATGTCATTCTATCACCATTCCATTACGAGACGACTCAAATAATTGGTCGATTATTATGAATTTTGCAGATTACCAACTTTTAAGCACAATGACAATGGAATCGTGTTGGAATGACAAATTTATATAGAACTAGCGCCCGTCCGCGACTTCGTTCTCGTGTAGTTAGCTGTTATGCTCCGCTCCTAATGGTTGTGGCGTGTTGTTATGAGCCTAAAGCCTTCCTGGGTTAATGGACTATCAAACGCAAAAAGAATTTTTCAATTCGGGCCTGTGGTTACTGAGATTAGCGCATTCAAACAAACAAACAAACTGTTCAGCTTTATATGTATATTGGTATAGATTAGTATAGATATTAGACTAGGGCCCCAGTTCTCGCAAACTATAATGGGTGCAATGATACTAATATACATTTCGCACGTAGATATAACATTATTATTTTGTAACATAATGTAAGAAACTAAATTTACATTTTAATAACTTAATTAGTGTTTAATCACAGAAAAAAGAAGATATACTAATTTATTACAAGCGGCTTTATTTTTATTGTAATTTATTATGGAATAAGAAAATGGGCGATTCCGTTGTGTTATTCGGTCATTGACCGGTCACTCACGACAATGGCCGGTTGTGTAATACTTCCGTGGCATCTGTTCACATGTATATACCAAGTAATCCAGAAAAAGTATGCGCTTCGATATTCTAAGTAATCTTCGAGTTTACGAATTAGCCCAAACGTCGTGGCAATATATACATATATGTATATACAAGACAGACTCCGTGGCGAAGCGGTAGCGAATGCAGCCGCTGCGCAAGGAGGCGTGGGTTCGATCCCCGCGCAGTGCAAATATTTGTATGCATGAATATGAATATTTGCACTGGTCTGGTTGTGCATCGGAAAGCATGTTAAGCCGTTTGCCATACGAACATCTAATGGCAGTCGTTAGGGGTTATTGGAACCCTCAAAAGTCCAACAATTGATGTAACTGCAATGCTTCGATATCGCCTTCTGGTTGTGGAGGTCAGACGGCAGTCGCTTCACGGATAATATCGAAGTTTAGAATCAGCAGTTAGACTGGTGAAGCGGACCCCAGACCCCAAAAGCTGAAAAACCTTAGGATGCGACTGGGATTAACGCTGAGATGATTATTAATTATATACAAAGGCAAAGCTTCCATGGTGCGGTCGAGAGAAGGAAGCCTAGTGCCACATATCCCCAACCGATTGCAAGTTAAATAAATATCAACTTTATTTCCATGACCATTAAATTAATTTCAGAGTGACCACTAGTACCTATCTATTGAAAAAGTTACAAACATGTTTGAAATCATAGCGTAGACTGAACTTTAATCTGTAGGATTTAAAGTAATTTTTACTTTAATTTATACTTAAATGTTTTCATTTTTGCCGAATAAGTCTCAATTTTTCTTGTAAGTATGCCTTCGTTTTTCGAAAATAAACGATGATTTGCGAGACGCATACTTTTGTTGGTAGATATCTGTAACCACCTACCTAGATATGTATGTATATTTTGTATCGGTAAGGTGTAGATATCAGCTGACAAAGGTTTTCTAATATAGTCGCCCCCCGTGGAGCTAAGACGGCTTGATGGATGGTCACTATATTGAAAAGCAATGCCCAGCAGCTTCATTTGTGTCTTATACATAGGGGTTGGTCACGCAACTCTTGCAGGATTACTGTGGGGTCTCAATTTGATCAATGTTACTGGATTAGATGAGTTACTGAAAAGTTTGTATGGTACAAAGCCCACAGCCGCACAGGCGTGGAGTAGCCAGCCTTTTAGTGTTCTATAGGATGCATTTTGGGGAGTGTGCGATTGAATTGCATGATTTAATTCCCCCATCTCTGTTCCACCATCGGGCGATCCGTCGTACGGCGAGTTTCCACCCTTTCGTTGTTAACACCACTATGATCCGGACGAAGCGTTTCGTCTCCTTCTTTATACCGCGTACATCGAGGGACTGGAACAATTTAACAGCGGCGGTGTTTCCGTCGGACTACAATTTGAGTTTCTTCAAGGCTAGAATAGGCTCTTAATAAATTAGTACGCTTTACCATCAACGATTGTGTCAATGCTTACCATTAGGCGGGATTGGGGCCAAGCGCTAGTTTATAATATAAAAAAGGTAATTGTAAAATGGTTTTTTGGATATCATAAAATCATATAACTACTGTTGTACTTAATTATACTAGTGTTAATAACCTCTGATTAATTTACATTATTTCGTCTATTAATCAATTATCTACTTTAGTGAAATGCACTCTAAGTTGATTTTTGAGTGAGCATTTCTAACACAAACATTCTATTGAGTTTTAGTTGCAATGTAATTTGAACTTTTTTGAATATGACATTCAGTTTCTTCTTCCAGAACATGAAAATTATTCTAAATTTATAATTCAAATATAGAATGTGTTTTAATTTCAATCTGAATACACAGTAGGTAAGGTTGTTACTTATGGTTAAAGGCTCTACGCAAATCATTGGGTAGATATAGATGAAATTCATAGGTTACAATATTTTTTCTGATAGACTTCTATTCTAGCTAGCCCTACTTTTAATTCCAACACTATCATATTCAATGTAATCAAACCATTTATTACAAAACAGTTAAGTACTGAGTTATGAGTAAAACCTAACCTTTTCTCTAACGACGTCAGTTAACATGCAATGTTTTTCCTAACTAAATCACCATGTAACAATACACTAAGAAATATTTCCTGTTTCAGAAAAACTGACTATAAACGAGCTTAGTAAATAAAACAAACATTAGATTAAATACAGGAATAATTGATATAGTAAACTCCGCCTTAAATACAGGTATTGAATTAAATGGTTAAGGTAAATATTTATTCAGTCTGTTAATTTATACTAGTTGTAGTGACAACTGAGGCAGAATGCCGCCATCATAAATTTCATGTAACTCATATATTTCATTTGATATTCAAATATGTAGGTGTTTGCAAAACGAAAGCTGATAGATGCATAATGTTGCTAGCTAACTAAACGTACAATTTATTCGTATTAATATTAGATACTTCTATGAATATTTCCATCTAACGACTACAACTGCCACCAGTTTAACATTCTTGAAAAATTACTTTTAAGTTTATAAAATAACAAAAAGCTTTTTATCGATACAATGCGTTCACAATTACAAATAAACGGGAGATACGGAGTACGCGAGCAGATGTTTAATAAAACCAATTTTATTTAAAAGCTTGAGTGTGGAAAACATGCCGATAATCGCGCGCCTGTAATGTTCTTAGAAAAACAAAAGAGATTACTCATCCCGATGCTCGAACTCTATCTGAGAATTCTTCGAAGCGCACCACCGCACTGGGGCCTGTAGCGTCAGCATCGACATTCTACGATAAAATACCCACATATGAACTAAACACACTCAATAAAATATGCTTATACATAAACCAAATAAAATCTCACATTAAACGACTACATAGTAAATCACAATAAAGTATTTTAGTACAATTATTATAAAAGTACCAAAATGATTTCAAAACTCAACACATTTTCTGACATAAAAAAATACAATTCAACCCGTCAACGCGACGTGACCGCGTGATATAAAAAATGTACGTGTGAGGGTCTATCCGTACTCACCCCTAGACCGAGACGAGAGAACGTAAGACGGAGTACAGAGAAAGTTTGAGTGACGTACCCCCTCCACCGCCCCGTCTCCCCCAGCGAGGATTTACGGCGCCATATTGGATTGGGACAAGATGACACGAGGCCCGGATAATTTGGGCAACGGTATCACGTGACAGGACCCGAACTCTGAAACGGCACTTTAATTATGATATTCTCGAGTTTATTCCACTATGAGTTTGTGAATGTTTAGTACAGATGTAGTTAAGTTTTGTTTTGTAGTCAATAGATACTGTTACATTGAAACAAATATGTAACATTTGAAAACAAATATGTAAATACTAACCGTATTTACATATTTGTTTTCAAATGTTACCTAGTTTTACCTACCTTTTCGTTAAAATGTCTATAAGTATTTACTTTAATTAATTGGCCCTATAAAATAGTTATTAGTAAAGTTGAATTTTATTGTTTCTTAAGTCAATCAGGTTTTATAACTTCGGTTAGTACGAATGATTAAATTATTTCACTGGCACGAATCCGTATTGTGGGTAATAAAATGTAAATTAAAACAATAAAAAGTCAATAAGATATTCATTGGCGTTTTAAAAGTCAACCCTCAAATGAAAAGGTGCTATATAAACAAAACTAATTCATCAGTAAGGCAATAAATAACCCGAAGCGGTTGCACGCACTCGCGCGCAGCGTCTGATGTCTTGACACGCATGCGCCGTTTGGCGTGCCAAAGCACATACTCGTACTGTATCTACAACTCAGATAGACGAAGAAAATAATTGAGTGCAGAGGTTTTAATAAATCTCAGCTGAAACTTTTATATACATTTTCTCACATCGACGATAAATACTGTATTAACAATGTATGAAATGAACTAATGAACGATGATTAATTGTCTGAGTATTCGAGAATTATGATGTAGCCGATCGTTATGCTCCGACCAGAGTCATTAAACAAAAGCTGCTGACGTAACAATCCGTGCAATACGAAACAAGGACGTCACCGAACTGCTAGTATCCGAACACTCGAGGGTGCGAATACTGCAAAAACAGAAATCTCGTTAAGATGACAATTTATGGGTTGTTTTTGCTAAATGAAAATAGTCGCAGGCTGTGAACTGAACAGACCTTTTTTGATTTTCTTAATGGAATCTTTCCGCTTGGGATTTGTGTCGAGCGATGCTTTAAGCTCTTCCGTTTACTCACAATACCCTATAGTGGCAGATTTGTACAAGCCTATTTTCTTTTTCGTGAATATTTTCTCCGAATCTTGGCATCCACTCGTGTAATTGACACCGTTACCAAAACGTGATTTGCTACGCTAAGGGTGAAAATGTTGACACAAAAATGTTGTAAACAAACAAGATACTAGGTACCTATACAATTAGCAGCGTTTTAATTTTCTCGTGGACAATAAAAGCTTCATAAAATTGATACAAACTTTCTTTGTTGTAAAGCAACCAGCCGGAAGCATTTCATGATTTATGACAAAGCAAATTTTTATTTCCATTCCTCCTCGTTCATTGTTTTTTTATTATTATTTTGCCACAATTCCTCGCAGCTTTTCAGTGGAAAAAAGTCACCGTGGAAAGTCGCTTTCGTTTTAGTGGAAATGGAAAATGGAGGAAAAATAAAAGAAACGGTCGCATATGTGCTGCGAGCGAGAAACTTTGGCGTTATGATCGCCGGTCGAGTGGACTTGCCACAGCATTAAAGGGTTAAAATTTTTCTTTTATATTTTTAGTACGATAGTAAATACAGCTTTAAATAAAATACACCAAACCAACATTGTAAAAAGAAAACTAATCGATAATTAAAACATTTGCAATAGGGGTATCAATTTACACCACCGGAGTGTCATGTAACATTTGAATAACATGGAATAAATAAAATGGGTGAGAAAACAATATTTATAACGTTTGCATATTAATCTATTTTTGTAAATTAATATTGTTTAATAGATCTATTTGTCCAACCAATCATTAAATTTTACAAAAGCTTTGAGACAGAGATGGTCTTATGTCCTTAAGCATACTCTAGAAGTAGATGCATACGAGGAATTCTTGATTCACCGTGATAATTGTCTACGTATTTGCTACGTACGGCGTGAGTTCTGCCAAGTCTCTAGAGGTTTCAGACAGCGCTGCCGAGGCGAGTACATGCCACTCTTTTTGCCTCGTTTTCCTGTCACGCTTTCCTTTTCAGATATTACTGTCCCGCTCACACGTTATACAGGAACTATGGACCTGTAGAAGCGTTAAATTAGAAATTAGTTTTGGATCTCTTCGTGACAACATTCCTTAATTAATCAAGACTTTTAATCCCCATAAATAATTACTATAAAACAAAACCTAACCTTTCCTCTCATTAGTGAAGACACGGTTACTCAAAATTTTTTGTTAAAAAAAGAACTATACATTAACTATAACTAAAGCTACTCCACAGCTCCTGTGTTCCAACACGCGTCATTCTATTTTCTTTATTCCACTCTGTTTTGTTGCGTCCCGCTGCTTCCGTACCGTGGACACTTTTGGTTAGTTTGTTCTGTTTTCCGTATAATAAATAATAAAGCCCATACCACTGGACTATGTAGAAAACATTCTGCGCTAACTGTGTCTTGACTCTTGTATCGTTAAGGACAAACGAGTCCTGTCGCACTTGGAGGGTCAGGAATGTAAAAGTTTGGGTCGCGGCTGCATAGCATCTTAATGCTGGCTGCGGGGTGTAGGTATAAGACGATTTTGGAGCAAGAGGTGAACGACCTTTTATTTTCATTATTAAAATATCTCGCACATTAATCAATCTTCTTTTTATATAAGATATGTTGTAATTAATTCTTAAAGATTGTTTTCTGTTATATTGTTATGCCGGCAGAAATTACCACCCACCAGACAAAGTCTTTCCGCCAAGGGATTCGTCGTGTCTCGGCATGATGTCTGGTGAAGCAGTACGGAGTACGAGTCTGGGCAGTTGTGTTGCGATGTGTGCCGGGTACGATACGCCAAATCTTGTTGTGTCGGGAGTTTGGTCGTGGAGAGTCTCCAGATCAATCTCCCTCTGGCGCAACATCGTTGGTCGTGTTGGTCTTGGGTTTAACATTGCATCACCTCGCTCAACTGCCGTCTTCCTTCCTATTCCTAAGTTTTTTTTAAGTGAATAGGCTAATAAACTAGTGCGCTTTACCATCAACGATTGCATCGCTGCTTACCATCAGGTGGGATTGCAGTCAAGCACTAGTTAATAATTATTAAAAAATATATATATATCGATGTGGCTACGGTCGATCTAAATCGAACAATGGGCATCCAAAATAGATAAATTATTTCATCGAATCTTAAAATGAGCGTAAAACCGATAACCACAGTGATTATACATGCAGATATAATTCAGACACAGTCGTGATTTGATCTATGGCGCTTTAATATTCTATTAACCGATATTCAGCCGTTTATTAGCATCAATGCATTATCTATATCTGATAGTAATATATCATTATTGAAAAGAAGGGATATATTGTCAATGATACGATTTTTCATTGATCAATGATGGGCACGCGTGCAGTTTTATATACAACTGATAAATAGCACCCGTTTATGGGGCGACGCCATTGATATCAAATGTGTACCCATTGATTTATCGTTTCGGCGTATAATTCGCAATTTCAAAAACAAGTTTTTTAAGTCAGCCTTTTTTCACGAGATATTTGATGATGCGGTGATGAAATATAGCTAGTTTCTGTCACAATGTCGTCCAACCGTACAACAGAATCGAATTTAATTTGAACCACTTTGAACTTGATTCATTAAGTTTTAATATCGAATGTAACGGTTGCCAGAATCGTGCTCATTATTCTTCGTGTCTACAGGAGCTTAAGCCAAGCTAGCGTAAAACTTAGGATATCGTAGAACGCACAGGCTAATCATTGTTTTGTTGTCTAACGAAAATAAAACCAATTTCCCAATCAAATCAACGAAACATAAAAAACGAAACGCAAATAATGCCTACTATCCATCAATGTCATCGCTGAAAAAAAAATAGAAGAAAAGAAATAGATCTAAATTCAAAAATATAAAATTCGAACAGTTTACGTTGGTTCGGCTCGCGATTCGCGAAAGAATCAATTTTATTGGTAAAACAAGCGGCGTCGGTGATTTATGTCGTACGAACGTGGCCGATAGCATGTCACCGGCTTCGTGTTCGCGCCTCGCTCTAGAATTTGCTAGAATATTCTTTTGTGTTTACAAGTACAATGACTTTTTGGTGAATTGAATTCCTGTTAAACACACCTTTTAGATACTGAAATTCAGAGAGATCGAATTTTATACAAGGATTTTTCTAGAATAGAGAAGAAATCTAGCCCCCAGCAGTAGAAAGATACTTTTTTGAACGTAATTTTTAATAGGTTTTATATGTTCTAATTAAAATATGAAGATAGCGTTAGTTCCAAAGAAGGCACAGTCAGTTTGTAGGTACTCCATTAAAACAAGTCAGAGGATATCAGGAAGCGACTAAGGGAACTCTCACCAGGGAAGTGGGCAGGAGCGCTTCTCTTGTGGAATATCAAATTACTGCGATTCCCAACCCGTCTGCCAGGCGTGGGGATTATGAAAACAACCCCCAAAATGTAATGGAAAACTTTGGGGAGGTATTTGTCCAGCAGTGGACCTTTATAAGCTGAAGAAGATCGGGAAGCACGGTAAGATCTTTGGCAGTCATGACGGTTCGTCAGTTACCCGAAATTCTGACAACGGATATCGGATTACTAGGTTGTGGGGGTCAGATAAACAATCACTATACTTGTTCCAAATTTGATAAAGACTAGAGGTAAATAAACTGTTGCTAGGCAACGAGTAGTTTACTCTTAAACGACAGATGTTAACAACCTTTTTTACATAGATGATTTTCATAAAAGTAATAATCCTACTTCCTAATAATGTGAACAGTTCATTTATGTTTAGATATTTATGATTTGCATAGAACGCTTAACGGATTTGAAATAAATATGACACACATGTAAGCTAATTTCCTAATAGGTTAATTGTTTTGTTACATAAGTATATATTATACTTAGTCCATACTTGAAAGTATTACAATGCATGTGTTATGCAGTTGATTTGAAAGTAATTAAAATACGCAAAATTGTATTGCCAAATGCCTCAACTTTATTCATTGGTTGAATTCCACAAAATGTATTTAATACCTGGATTTCATCATCCTTTTCTTTTTGTAGGGCTATCACGTAAAATTAATGTAGACTTTTAAATGGTTTTTCGAAATACGAAGTTATTATGCATGTTACTTTAGTCATTCTATTGAAATATGCTGCAATAGGAATTGTTAATAAATAGTTAGCATATAAAAGTCGATAATCATGTACATAACAGGAGATTTGTAAAACATGAGTTGTGATAACCCTAAATTGGTTTGTTTACCTCTATTCTTTATGGAGCTAGGCGATAGTATACATGTAAACTATGTACTAGTGAAACTGGAAGCCGACCATAGTAGGGAAAAGGCTAGAATGATTAAACTGAGCTTTTAGTATTTTTCGTTGACTTATTGTTTTTATTTAAATCACAAATAAATAAGACTGAATGCATTTATGACACACTCGGTGACTCAGATCTTAATCTGTCCATTCATGCCAACAGAAAAATATACTAAGAGAATTTAATAGGTATAAATTGCATAAAAAATGTTCAATTTAAACACAAATGCCAGTAAGATGCATCATTCTAATGCATTTAAAATCTCCTCGACATTTAAAAAGTTCAAGGTTCAGTGAAACAAAGACACGTATTGACCTTTAAGCAAGGTGTCCGATTAGAATCTAAACAAATGTAAAAATATAGAAAACAAACAACCTTTTGCAGTTTATTTGTCGTTTCGACGACAAAATTGTGCATGTACGAGTGTCAATGTAAGATACGAAGGAAAGGGGAATGTTGTGCTAGATACAAAGCCGACCACTATACTATACAATTTAGATGGTCAATTCTTAAAATCATATGACCGAAAACTTATTTTACTGAAGAAGTGTCAAATTTTGCCTTGAATTCACGCTTGTTTTTCTCAGTAAATAATGTAAGTTATAACCTCAAAAGTTCAATCGCGGGCGAATTTCTTGTCGAAAAATGATGTCTCTATATGAGTATAATCCTAACCAAAATACATGATGTACTTATTCTATTGAACATAAACCTTAATTTTTAATGAGTCAGTAGGTATGTATTATATAAATTCAATCTTCTGTATACTTTCATTTAAGTTGCTTCTCCATCATCAAATATTGGACTTATAAATATTCCTGAAAAAATGCAGAATGCAAGAACAAAACGACGAATACCTAATATTTTTTTATTGATCAAATACACGAACAAATGCTTGAAAAACCGCGAACATAAGCCAGTTTCCAGTAAGCAGGTGCTACATTATCATAAGGCAAAACCGACTGCAGACGCTAATCTACCCGTCAAACATTTGTTCGCGGTCTATATATCATTATCGATTGCTATTACTATTAATTCGCACGTTTACCCATCAATTATCAGGAGTTTTTTAATCATTTGTCATTTATAATAAGTACCGCATAAGTTTGAATTAAGTGCTTATTGTTTGGAATGGTTTTAGGAAACATTAAACTGTCATTGGAGACATAGTTGCCACCGTCCAGCGATATTCTTTAATAGTTCTATTTACATTGCCGGTCTCTCATATATTTTGTTCTTGCTCCCCCAATGATCTACATTTACGATTATACCATTCTATTCGATCGTAATCGTAAAGAAGGAGTAATGGGACTGTTTGCAAAGGTTAGAGAAACGTTTAAAAACTTCTTGCAGTTAATTTAACATAAAAGTAGAAGTGTTAGTGAGCTGTTTATCAATATTTAAGACCTGCTATATGGTCTGGTCCTATTCAACTAATTGTCTCAGTTTATTACTGACACATCTTGAATTACTGACATTATTAACTTGCTAACCCATCAAAATGATAGTCTTGTGCTTATTAAAAGCAATGTATTACAAGGAAACGGTTTTCCGTACTTTTTAGTATTCTATTTGAACATTCAAGAAAGTCAGTTACGGGAAAATTACGACGCATTATTTACATTGATATACCTAGTTAATCAGCAAAACACCTGTGCAGGTGAGGACTGAAGCTAGAAATTATTAGACTAGATAAACCTGTACTGAATACAGAAAGGGTTTTTGTAATCAATAGCAAACATGAAGATGATGATAAAGATAATAAAAAGCAATATAAGAATGAGGGGAAAGAGATTATACTTGGCAAAGCCGATTATAAAAAAATAAGACCATGCCATCGATGGTAACGAAAATAAAATAGGATTATCGACCATATTCATGATGATATACAAAGCTTCTCAGTTCTATATTGCGATGCTAAACGTTTTATAGGTATCTACTTATCGGATCGTTAAGATTATTTCGTAGCGGCAGTGGTGACTAACGTTGCGAAAGGTCCAAATTCGGAAGGATTGGGGTCACGTTCGTCGGATGATATTAAGTGGACTCAGATATGTTGTTTTCGTGACTTAGGTACAATGGAGTCATTTTGTGATCTGTTATCTGGTTCACAGAGCAGTATATACGTTAAATCGATTAATGTAGTGTAGATTGGTTAGTCGGTAGTTCGATTAAAATGTTTATAGATGGCGCCGTTTTTCAGATCCCGCAGTTTCAAAACTGTCTAGACTACAATTAAAAGAGTGTTGACTTTTTTTGTAACACATATGCGATAAATTTACTTAACAGAGAATATGAGGCATGAATGTGAGACAAATGTTTGCAACAGATTCAAGGGAAACAAGTATCCGTAGATGGCGTACCTAACAAGTTTGTGGAAGAATATAAACACCGGAATCGAAACGATGACTAAGTGTCTGCCGATCTACTATTTTGGGTAAAGCCTGATCAGCCAGCTCGACAGGTAGTCGCTAAATAAATAACCACTCGAAATTCAACTGATATGTAACTTCCTGAGATTAGTTTAATGGACTAGGCTAATGAAACAATGAAATATGGGTCATTATTTTAATAAATTCTAGAAGGCTCGTAAAGAGCAACATAAATTTCAAACTGGAGCATCTTGAAATCAATTACTGTAACAGTTGACAAATGGGAACTACAAAAATGTGATAAATGTTTTAACATGCAAATTCGGCGACCACCAATGTTGAGCTGATATGATTATCATATTCTAATTGGCTTAACGAATGACATTAAAGCTTAGAGTTACACTTCCTACATAATACTTTTTCGTGCGGTTTCAGTTACTAAAGGCAGAACACCGGGAACTGTTTAAATCACGCGCATATGCCGAAAATAAACTGCTCGCGATCACTCCTCCGCCTGGCCGTAAATTCACTGCTAATTTACAGCCCCTCAATGTTATAAATAAATAAATATTCGTCGTAGAGCGCCACATCCACTCCTGACACATTGTGCCACCACTTGAATGTTGCTGTCATAACAGATCCTTCGTAGCACGCTTAATGGATCGCTTCGGCTACTGTTATGAAACTCCTTGTATTTGAGTGTACGTCTTCTATAGGTTTTTCTGCTGTTTCGTCATCACAAAGAGTGTTAATTTTGTGAAATATAGAGATTAGTGTATCGCTGACGTTTTTTACTTTTGTAATTATGTTGTTAACACGTCTGACTATATTCCAATTTGTCACTGTAAAGTTGTAATTGGTTATTCAGCAGCTTTGACGGAAACATAATCTCTTTCGCCATTTAACATAAAATCTTTCAACAACAAGATAAAATCAATTATCAACATAGTAGAGGCGAACTCACAAATTATTCTGCCACTCGAAATGCTGGTACCCAACGAAAGTTATTGAGTGCCAAGTAGACTGAAGCAAAGGAACAGCCGCGTTAGCTCCGTGCCAGCTATCATTGGTGGGATTGTGGCGGCCATTGTAATACAAATTCCCCGCCGCTGTTACCATCTGTCTTGAAGCCGAAATTCGAAAAACAATAATAGAAGAACTCTACGACGATTAAAATGTAGTGTATCGTATCTGAGGTGCATAGTGACGTATGCTACCTACTTTTGTCGATTCGCCCACGTCAGCGCCAACAATTGTCGATGGAAAGTTGTCATATATCTATCATACGAACCGTAACTTGAATACATTATGTTAGTCATTTAATTTATAGTTGATTTACGCCTGCAGCGAATTATCAATGCATGCTTCTGTTTAATGGCATTCTTTCACTTCATCCACTACCATTAATCGTTGCGTACATTCTTAAGCCACTAAGACATTAATCTGATTGTTCGACCAACAGTAATGTTCTTGGTTTCTTTTCGAATCACTCCTCATTGTCATTGCGAAACACCTTAGTTTACTGGCGTAGAAGTTTTTGATTTGTGACGGCTTGTAGCGTGCCACAGCACATTTAACGGATTGAATTATTAATCATTTCAGCACTTGTCGTGACGATGATTGATTTTTCATTTTCCAATTAATTCGCAACAAGAAAAAAGTTGTCTACTAATTGCAGGAATGTCGATTTTATTGACAGGAATATTTTGAGAGTTGTTTAAAGGCTGTTGATTTAGTTGTTTGTGTTTTATTGATAAGCTAGCGGCCGCCCGCGACTTCGTTCGCGTGGAGTTTGTTATTTGAACATTTAATTTTAACCCCAAAATATACCTACAGCATACATTTAATTTTTTTATAATGCTCCGCTCCTATTCGTCGCAGCGTGCTGTTATATAGCATAAAGTCTGCTGGATTAATGGGTTATCCAACGCAAAAAGGTTTTTCCAAATCGGTCCAGCAGTTCCTGAGATTAGCGCGTTCAAACAAACAAACTCTGCAGCTTTATAAATATATTAAGTAAAGATATGACGTCGGCTATCCATCACTATTGATATTTTGTGAAGCTCTCCGGCTGCCAGCGGGCGGAGTTTGCATGGTGCCAACTATGGCGAGCGCGTTAATGTAGCGGCGATGCGTGCGCATGTTTTTATTGTCGCCTGCGCGAGAGTCGTTCAGCTATTAGCCGACCAATGCGTTAATGCCACACACGGTGTTGCCTGGAAAACCACAGGATTTTAATGCTTCAAAACCTGTTATTATGCATCATCAATCGACCGATAATTTAGAGGTTTTGATTCAATATCAGCTTTTATTGTAAAAATAATTTACAAGAGACTATTTTTTTTTAACTTCTCTTAATGTTATATACGATATTGTCAAACTGTGGGTGCTTGAATGTTGTGACTCACAATAAATGTCACACCATCAAACAGTCGTAAAGTGAAAACTCTGCATTGAAGCATTTGTTATTCAATTTTATTCGTTTGTTTCGACTTTTTGTGTAACAATCTTTTATATTATTCTCTAACAAAACCATTACTTCAATTGTTGTAATGAATCGTGATCAGAATAAAATTTAGGTTCGTAGACGCATTCGAGCGTCTAGATTTTCATGTCACAAGCCTCGTCGTAAATTTGTCTTAGTTGTAAGACATTTAAGGTCGTGCGACTTAACAAGTGCAGTTGTTACGGTCTCTATATAGAAAATAATTGCGCCAGTTATCCGAAGATTTCCAAAGCTCGCGGTGAAAGCGCCTCAAATCACATACGCCGAATCAAGATCAGTTAACATCCGCTACACATACATAAACAATATGTACATATGTGTACGTGAGAAGGGCCCGTCATGTTTTATTTATTCGCGGCCGACTCGTAATAGAGTCGTGCCGTGAGAGCCACCGCCAAGTTTTTTGCCGACCGTAAGCCTCGTCGAGTATTGAGACGTCTGGATGCTGATGTCTTGTTGCCTGTCCATACTATACTTTCGACATGACGGCGACATTTATTTTTACAATGTTTTTTTAAACATCCGATACAACATTTTTGCACAGCACTCGATTTAAAACAGTGATAGATAACAAAAAGTTCCATTTGCTAACATTTTTCATCAAAGAACCACTGGGTTCGGGACAGCTGCAAGTGGATATTAAAAATCCATTCATCACTGTAACAGCAAAAAATAGGAATTCTGATTCACACTGGAACACGGCGACTGCGAAATCTGGTGAGACGAGGAGGTATTTTCCCTCCCCCTGCGTCTCCCAATCTGTCGGGGGAGGGCGCACGCCTCCCTTTTGACAGGAAATGATTGTCTAATATTAGCTTTGTTATAAGGTCCCTCTTTTGGGATTTGAGCGAGTTTTTGGAGTAGCGCTTCGGATGAATCTTCGTAATGCTTGTTGTCTCAGCCATTTGTTTTGAAGTTCTACGTATTGCAGCGACTCCTGCTTATTTTGAATCTAGAATACGTAGAGTCATTCGACATTGGGAAATCGTTACCAATACTGAGTCTGTATTTACGATTTTGTTGATCGGATTAATATTATGATCACGTGTTTCAAACAGAATTAACCAGCTGTAAATGTTATGTGTAATTCAGCTAACAATGAACACTAACTTACTCCACACCACAGCTACTTGTCCTCATTAAAACGAATTTATAGTGTGGGTGCTTATCTGCGTGAGTTAGTAAAAATACAAGACAAAAACTCGGCAAGAATAGAGTGTTGGATAGAAAAAGTCAAATTCGTTCAGTTGAGTCATTTCAATAATTTTAAATTAAACATGCAATGAACCGTAGGAAAAATTCCGGGTCGTTGACCTTCGTCGCTGAGAAGTGAGAAGTAGACATTTTTTGAACACCCCCGATAATCACAATAAAAAGTCGTCGCGGCTCCACAGAAATAAAACTGAAGCTTTATTTTCTAATTTATTGGTGTTATATCTATTTCGGTTCGGTTTTCGTCAACGGTCCGCTGGGAAGTGGTGTAGCCTATGAATAGTCGCGCTTACAACAACCGACTACCACCGACTCCAGTGACAGATTTGTGTTTTACAAGTGAATTTTGAGCAGGCCCGGAACACTATTTTTCGGTTTAATGATAGATTTAGTTTTGTTTTCACGTAATTTATTCATATCATCGTTAGTTAATCTAGCTATTGTGAACACAGGTTTATTTATGTCTGTGAATATCGCTGTAGAACAACTATCCCTGAAATTCTGGAACCGTGACGTTAGTCTGTGCCATGTGGAACAATAACGTAGCAAATAGAATAACGTAGAATTTAAATTATACAAAATAAATTGACTCTTTATGTATTGAACACAAACTTTGTTAACCAATCGTCTGCGGTTTGCACACTGCAGTTCCGAAATAATCTGTACACATTAAAACAAAAGGGTATATACAAAATTAAATTACCAATTTCGGTGGAGCGCGGTGCCACAATATATTTTTGTCAAAATGGCAATAATGCGAAACTCGCATATTGTGCGAATCGCGCGTAGATAACAGAAATAATGGGGTTCAAAAATGAAATTAATTCCAGGTTGATGATTTCAAATTGAAAAGTCACATCGGCTTGGGCCATAATTCATGATCCTGAAACGTGTCCGGGCCGCCGGTGTTGGACGCCCGCGCCAACGAGCGCAGGGTTGTCCAAAACAACCTTCCTATTATACACCAACATTCCTGTATAACATTTTGATTCCAAATTAAATATCGCGAATTTATGCACCATAATTTTGGCTACACTCTTTTTTTAATCATAAATTATTAATAACAGCATAAATACACAACATAATAATTCCTATTCACGTTTGTCATTATTAAAAAGACACGGCTAAGCCCGTGTCACATAATTTCGCCGCGTATTGAATAGAACAAAAAGCGAATGCAAATATTGGCATTATTGTGTGCTATCAGCCCTAGGCGACCGGGCTCATTGTCACAGTCCTTTGTCGGAGGTCTCTTCCGCTTCACCACGCGCGGTATCTCGCAGAGGTGGCGCCCTCAACCGAATATTCATGAACACACCGAGTTGTGGGATAAGTTTTATTTATATACAAACTCTGTAATACATACCTAAATGGTACATACCGTTCAGAGTTGAGACGATGAGAGGAGAGAATGATTTGTGAACGCTTAGTAAGGAAATCATTATTTTGATTATATGTAGGTACATTATAACTCATATTCTTAGTGTTTCCACTTTGGTTTTCTTTAAAAGTAAGAACACAGATCTAAAGGCGCTGAAGGTTAAAAGAGTATACCTACTTACTAAGAAAAATTATAACTGAAAATAAAAATCGTCTGTCGGTAAGATTAGAACATGAATATGTTGTATAAATAACAGATATGGAATTGTGTACAGACTATGAAATGAATAGTATATAAGTACTTACCGCGAATGATAAAAAAAAACTTCACATCGCAGTGCCAGCCCTGAAAGGAGTAAATACTTGTCGTGTAAATATAAAAATAAATGTAACTAAATTTATTTTTGTATTTTACCAATATTCAACCTTTTACTTCTTTATGTAATTTGAAAGGATCCTCGTGAAGAATCAGCTATTCAAATTTTAATACAACTAGATTTTTTTTAAACATTCAAATTATCTCTTTTATTATTTAAGCAGACACAAAGATTAAGTAATTTATAAAACAGCAACCCTAAAAATTTCCTAAAATAATACAAAGAATTTGAATATTCATATGAAGTAAGTATCTACATATGTTCATTATATAATTTTTTCGTCTACAATAAAAGTGGTGATCAATTTCATGTGACTTTGGGTACTCATAATTGTTTCTAATGAGCTAACGGTCTTGAAACCGGTCATTGAATGTTTTTATATTTATAGAATTGACTGTAGAAATGTGGAAAGTAAGTTTTTTTATATGTAAATATAGCTCGGTGGCAGGTCTCATGTTTAATTCAACCGCTATGTCATGAACATTTGTCGGTTGCACCATTTCAGACGGCTGTAGGTACTCCTGTTAGCTTAGTTTCTACTAAACATTTGCACAAAATGTTGAATTTCATTTCGAAATATTCATTGTTCATATTTCGTGTTTAGTTGCACATGTTCCATACAAATAAATTTTCTAATTCTAATACATAATAGTTTAGGAACAAAACACCCACGAGCGTTTAATGAAGACGAAGCCTTTTTTTAGTTAGAATCAGCTTCCGGAATAGCAAGCATTTTTAATTAATATTTCAAAGTTTTTAATAAGGTCGATGACGTTGAAAAATATCCGTGCTGAACATGTTAATCCAAGTAATTATTGTACAGGGTAAATTAGAAAAGGCATCGTAAATCATTTCATCCACAGGTCTCAGCCATAGAACGCCGCAAGGCTTTCAAGGAAACACAATAGCTGTGATGGTGTCCCTGTCTGGTACTCCAAAAACCGTAGTAGCAGAAAGAGACAGAGCCATTCACGAAAAACGAGCCAGTAATTTGCCTGCACGAAAATTTGATAATAAATCATAATAGTTTTAGACAGAGCAGAGGTAAAAAAATAAACCAATTTGGAAAGTGAATTGTAAGGCACGGCGAGCACCGCCGTACGGTCTGTTATTAGAGCAATTATGTTATTATGTTCGCCGTATCTAATCCGAAAAACTAAATTGGAGTTGGCCGCTGCCGGCGAATGCCCGATAGGTTCAATCATTTCGACTTGCGGGTCGCACGAAATTCGTTGCGGAAGCAATAAGAAACACGAAAATTCCGAACGAAATAGTTACAAATTATCCAATAATACATAGTTGCTGAGCAAAATATCGATCGATGCACAAAAAAGCCGGCCCAACATTGAGACCCCATTTCGCTACGGTTCATAGTTTAGTACAAATTAAAAAAGGGTGCATTATTGCAGTACATATTTCAAAGTTCACATTTCATAAACAGCCTCGCGTCGCCCTTTGATATCCCTCACTTAACTCATATTTCATTCAATATGACCATAATTGAAGTGATCGCTGGGAATTCATTAGAATAGGGCGCTTATTGCTTCAGCGGGAGAGTCCACAGTACGCCGGTGACGTTTCTGTAGATAAAGAAACATCGTATGAACGATTGCCTCTTTCACAATTTGTATCTTTAGCATAGTCTGTTGGTAAAACAGGTTTTTCTCGTGTGTTTTCGTTACAAAATGCGTGGTCCCTTTGTATTTTCAAAGTATCAAATATGAATACCAAATAAGGGTTGGGACAAAAGAAAAAGTGACAACTTTTTTAATTTATGCGCAAACGAGTACATGAAAACGTAATAATAGGAGCGTGTTTGGTAAATAAATTAATGTAATAATTCTCTGAGGGCGTTCCTAAAGTTGTCAGGAGTTATTTTTCTAAAAATTTCACGCTAGATACATCATGTAGGGATCGTGAAAATTTTAACGTCTTCATTATAGTGGAGTGTTTGTGTTCTGTTGGTACTCCATGTCGGTTTCCACAATTAATGTGACAATAGAGTTGTGATGAAAGCTAATATAGTTGTTCGGCTTGACCAGTTTTACGTCATTATTTAGGACTACACAAAGTAAGTTACTTACAATGTTCATAATTATTATAGTCACGGTTATTATAGGTAGCCAGAATTAATTCCATGTTCAAATAACAACTTGGACTTAAAACGAGACCGTGAACTCTGAGTTTGTTCCGGTCCTTCTTCTCAGAGTAATCTGTCTCTGAACTTTAAATATATATTTTTTTTAATAATTATAAACATGTGCCTGACTGCAATCCCGCCTGATGGTAAGTAGTGATGCAATCGTTGATGGTAAAGCGTACTAGTTTATTAAGCCTATCCACTTAAAAAACTTACGAATAGGAAGGATGACGGCAGTTGAGCGAGGTGATGCAATGTTAAACCCAAGACCAACACGACCAAGCGATGCTGCGCTAGAGGGAAATTGATCTGGAGGCTCTCCACGACCAAACTCCCGACACAACAACATTTGGCGCATCGTACCCGCCACACAACGCAACACAACTGCTCAGACCCGTCCTCCGTACGGCTTCACCAGACATCATGTCGGAACACGACGAATCGCTTGGCGGCAAGACTTTGTCTGGTGGGTGGTAACTTCTGCCGGCAGCCGATGTTATGGCCTACCACCGAGAAAAACTTTAAAAATACATATTACATTTTGACGTTCGTACAATATTCCCACGCCTGGGATACAGCGCTGTGGAGTGAGCTGTAATCTACTTGCCACTCAGGCACATTGTGAGTTGGCTAGTTCTTAAATTAAACGGAAATGAATACCTATCATGTGGCACCTATTATTTATTAAAACTTCTCTCGGTGGTAGCCCATAACATCGGCTGCCGGCAGAAGTTACCTACCACCCACCAGACAAAGTCTTGCCATCAAGCGATTCGTCGTGTTCCGGCATGATGTCTTGTGAAGCCGTCCGGAGAGCGGGTCAGAGCATTTGTGTTGCGATGTGTGCCGGATACGATGCGCCAAATGTTGTTGTGTCAGGAGTTTGATCGTGAAGGGTTCGGGCTTCACCGCAGTCTTCAGACCAATATTCCTCTGGCGCAGCATCGTTGGTCGTGTTGTTGGGTTTAACATTGCAGCACCTCACTCAACTGCGTTCTCCTATTCACTCTGTTACAGTGAATAGGCTCTTAATAAATAAACTAGCGCGCTTTACCATCAATAGCTACATCACTGCTTACCATTAGGCAGGATTACCTACTACTTTACAATTAGGAATATATAAAAAAAATGGAGATTAAAACCGATGAAAAGTAGGTATGTGTTCGCGAAATGCTGTGTCCACACAAAACGTTATCTAAGACGTCAGTCTGCTATTTTAAAAAAAGCTGCGTAAAATGTTCTACGTAATTTCATCAGGTAAACAATTTCCTCTCACATAAATTCCAGAGAAACCGTTCACCTCAGTGTTTACAGTCGTTATCTAAGTGTTTATTTTTAAATTCACTCATACGCAGAGGAAATGCAGTAAAATACTTTTATTTTTTTAATACAATTTATTTTCTCCGACTTTTGTTTACGAATTGTGCACAGCTAATTTATTCTACACATTTATCGGTTTAATTAACTTAAGACCGATAATAATTGATATGTGTGTATGTATTTTTTTTTTTTCAATAATTTATTGCAAATAATATCTCGGTTAAAGTTAAAGGTTCGTAATTTAGATTCAAAGTAATTAATTATTTTTTTGCTATTTGATAAAATTAATTGAAATAAATGGCGTGTTGTGTTTATTTGTAGCAATATAGTTTGGCATCATCACTAATCGTCAAACAAGGTATACAAGACATTTTAACAGGTATTAGATAATTAAATGTTCTATTAAATCGTTGTAGGTATTTAACATTAACTAAAATACATTAGTATAATATAAATGTAATGAAATAATAAATTTAGAGTAGGTATGTTCAAGTATGAAATTCAATATAAAGTACCTAAATCCATTGTAAATTGATTCTAAAAACCTAAACATCGTATACCTAGATATCACCAAATCAAAAAGGTCATCCAGATAAGAGTTTAAATAAAACAACGGTAAATATATAATAGGTAGGTAAATAGGCACTCGCCATTTTTTTTGTTAAATTATAGAATTAACTAAATTTAAACAAAAATATAACAAACCATGCATTTGTTAGCAAAATATAGCATTAGTAATTCAGATAAAACTGAACTTGACCACAATACCAAATCTTTATATACTTAGCACTGTTGCACTGACCCACTTATCTGCCTACTCTACTCCTGACCCTGCCGTCATATCGCAGTCGCAATGATAATATATTGACATAGGTCAACGATAAGAAAAGCCAACGACTTTTTGAAAATATTTTTCCTTGATTCCTGATAAGAATGCACTATGAATGACGTTGTTGTTCTATATTTGAATAAACAGTTCTTTCCTACTTGATTGTACGTTTATTGGAATAATTAATTATTTTATTAGTTATAATTATTATTATCGTTAAGTATGATTAGAGGTTAAACCGTTTAATTATAACATGGGAAGCAATGTTGGTTTTGAAATGAAAATTATTTGCATTTTTAAATGTGTAGGTACTTAAGTAGGTACTTATATTAAAATAATGAGCTTTTTAAGATGCAAATTTAATCTGTTTTATTTAAAGGCGTCATAAACTGTAGATATCTACATAATTGGTGGTTTTGATCAACATAATAAATTGGTTATTGAACTATGGATATTTGCATTGATCCCACTAATCAAGTTTTGCTCATATCATTTTGGGGTTTATTTTTGCACTGATTTTATGATTTATTGGTATATTCAAAATCTTAGTTAATACCTACTCAGACCCTGATTGGATTGGTTCCTGTTAGGTACCTACTAATTTTATATTTGAATACACTGTGAGCGTGTATTTGATACTAGGTTGATGAAGTTCTTGATAAAAAGTAAACTTTCTCGAAGCTTAGTATCAGTTTACATCACGTTCATTAAGTCAAATTATTCAAAAAACAGAACAAGATAAACGAATAACGTTCCATTTTTAACTGACCGTTTTCTTTTTTGTTACAGGTAAGAAAGAATTCCCGGCCGCATGGAACCTAAGGAAATATGTACGAAATTCAAATTGCGAATTATGTGCGCGTGTGTGTGAAGTGATCGTTTGTTTTGTCACATGTTCGCCATGCGATTATCAGTTCAATGATAATTAACATAAAGTCGTAATTCAATTTTGCGCGAAGACGTGAACTCTGTATTTGAGCGTGTGTTGGTACGACAGCTGAAAATCAAAGGGAAGTTTTCTGTCTCGCTTAGTCTCAGGTGACCTTATAATAAACGAAATCAATTGAATTGATGTTGGTATGTATTATATTTTCTTATGGTTTAAACAGGTTTTTGGATAATTTATTGCTGAACAAGAACTTTTATGAATAAAGTTTTTGTGGAACAAAAATTTTAATAGCAATACAAATAGGTTCACAAGACTGATATCAATACCTAAAGTAGCTGTTATTATATCGCCTGTTATAAAACGAAGTAGGAAACTGGTACGAACATTAAATTCAACAATAAAAGTTTGCATACGAACCTAGTAAAGAACTGTTGTATAATAAAAAATTACAACTGTTTGCTGAATGTGCATATTAGGGTGACCGTCTGATATTACATTTTTGGACACTTAATTTTTCTTATATCTATACGTACATGTTTATCAACTGTATCTATAAAAGTAGAACGCTCTATGTGCAAAAAGAGCTGTGGGTGGCCAGCCAACATTGGACACAATTCAAAAAATCAAACAGAAATGATTTGCTAGATTCGAATCATAGCGACAGCGGCCCATCGCTTCATAGCATTTCCCGCCCATACGAACCGCTGCGCTACATGCATTCGCACGCATTCGGCTAATCTCACATGTGATCGGCCACATAGACGCGCATAACCAGCCATTTTATAAAACCGATACAGTCCTAACTCCGTCCTGCAGTTAGGCATCATTTCGTCTGGCCGCGTTAAAAGCACGCTGCATGTTCGCACTCCCACCCGCCACAACACAGACGCGACTCATGTATGAATCACGAGCTGCGTGTGTGTGCGTGCCCGTACGTTCGCGCTCCGCTGGAGGCTGTCAGTGTGTTGGTGACCATCGACACACGTGGACGTGCCTATGTGTGCGGGCTCACTCATGGCAGCGGACTATGACGGCTCGTAGATTTGACAGCTAGCTCAATGCGGGTTCAGACGTTCATTATACACCGACCGATGTAATTTTCGTGAAATACTTGACAGTTTTATTTATGTACAATAAATACATTAGTGTTGTGACGCCGGCTCTACATGTGATAGTGTTTAACGTTGGACTTAAATTTTCCGCGAACTTGAACTTCAGTGTTTCTCCCTGATATTGGAGTCAGCCCAATTTGACGATTGATTTGTGACATGCCCGGTCTCAAGGAGCGTTTATGATGGTCACAATTAGATACGGCTCGTTGGAAATCTGTTCGAGGGGTAACGACATGAATAAAAAATCATTGAACGTTTTGCAGAACAAACTAAACGGAACGAAAATATAGACGGAAGGATGTAAATAAAATAAATTTTACCGAAAGTGCCTATAAGACAATAATACTAATCAAATATGAAAAAGAGGTGATATTATTAATTTCCATTCTTTTCGCATTTAATTTTGCACGTTAGTAAGTAGTGTTAATCAAATATATTTTTATAACCAGTGAATATGACTATGAGATAGCAACCGGATTGAGTGCTTCATGTATGGATTGTTTGGGAAGTTACTCTGGAATCGTTTTTTGCCGCGTAAACTTTATCGGTGAGTTTAGAAATCTAGTCTTTTTTTTCAATAAATTGTATTCGTAAGCAATTTAATGCATCGAGGTCCATTTTTTATATGTTTAAAACTGAGTTATTTATGCTCTACCACAGTAGGTACCTATAATATATACCTAAGCAACAAAATAACTAACTAATAAGAATAATAAACTAGATATTCTGCATTTCAAATGGAGTTGTGTTGTTCTTGATTTGTCTACATAAATACCTACATTTTGAAAAGTGAAGTGAAAATAATATTCTTATGTAATTTAATAGATACCTATAAGTTTGCACAAAACAATTTATTTACAAATTTCAAACACACATAATACTATTTAATTAAATAAACTACAATAAAATTCCAAGAAAAAACATGCGATAGAAAATAAAATATGAAAAATATATATCAAACGGAAATATAAAAATGCAAATGAAACAAAACAGCTGTGGCGGTATATCCAAAGTTAATTTTATTAAAAAAAAAATAAGCTGCACATGTCACCAAGATTAATAGAGACATTAACGCAAATAAGCATAAATTTTATTGTTTTCTTTTATATAATAATGGTAAACCCTGGTCACCTTTTTGTAGGAGTCGCCGACAAGCAGGTACCAAAAAGGTTTGGTGATCATTAATCAAAATCGTGGTGTTATCCTTTTAAATGAGTCGACGAACGACGAAATAGAGATGTAGACGCAAATGGGGATGAAGTTTGGCACCGCCCTAAGAACGGCCATTAATAAGTGTTATTTTCTTTATTTACATTACATATCTTTTACATTTCTACATAGTCTGTTAAAGACTTATTATTTGATGAAAAATCATTGTTGGTGTTATCAATCATTACTTTATTTTTCAAATAAATTATTTTAGTCCATCACTAAATTATCACACACTATAAAATGATATTTCTTTATTTATCTGCCATAAACATCAATTTTGATGTTAAACTTTGGTCGTTCATTTGATTGATGTCCTGACCATATTGCACCTAATAAAAATATTTAGATTACGGTGATTAGATGAAGTAATAAATTATATTTATGTGATTTATCATATAAATTTAATGAATCAGCTTTTTGATGGACAATTTATCAATAACTGTTATTGTTAGCCTGCATTAATACATCGCTTTGCAAAACTTATTTTCAGTGGGATTTGCTGCGACGCTTTCCTAATCATTTGCAATAATTATCATCATTTGCAATATTTGCAAAAACTGTATAGTTTTGCAAATGAAGTTATAAATAAATACAGTAGTTCTATCATCTTTAATCGTGTATCGTGACATCACGCCCAATTTCGGCTCTGTTGTGTGTTTTAATTGTCTCATTAAACGAATAGGAATAAATGTATTCCACATGTTTTATTCTATTTAATGAATAGATACGTGTTATGTTCGTATATCCATTTCAAAAGGTTGCTAATCACTAAATCAATTATAAACTCAGAGACACCAAATATTCACTACGCAATGTAATTAATACATTGCTTAACAAATATTTAAATACTTAAGCATTTAGCCAATTAAACAGTGCAATGGTATAAATCAACAGAAAGGTCAGTGGCAATAAAATGGAGCCGTCAAAACTGGTACCATAAAATTGATCCAGATACATGGTCATAGCAATGAAACTAGGTGGAGATTTCCAAGCGGCTATTATTCTAACGGTCCCTTTCACCGCTATCTTCTGACCATCTGATGAACTGCTTTTTTCAAGTGCCTTAATAAAGCGAGCAGCATGTAAGATCGTAATGTTCAGTAGACCCGTAGATTTGGTCGGCGCGATAATACGGCGTGACTGAGCGCTCACGACTTTCTATGAGTGGACTGTTAAAGATCAAGCTGTAATTTTTCTTTTGGTTCAAAATTGTTGTGCCCTTTCGCGAGGTAACGATTTGAAAGTAACTTACATGATGTTATCGTGTAGGTACTAACAAAACTTATAAGGTTGTATACACCGGTATATCGCCACAGTAGTCAATCTCGTTATTACCTACACACCTATCTAATAAATCATCTTATAAATCTCCTTAAGTAAATGCCAATTTATAAACAAAATCGCCATCACCAAAACATCGGAACAAAAATGATTACGCCCACCTTTGTGTGTCGTTAATTTAATATCATTCGTTTATGTCATCGGCTCCCACTAACAGAGCGAGCTTCTCATTAAATATTTTAATTAACTTTCGACGGTCATGTAAATGTCAAAAATATATAAATGTCCCGTCGGATGTGTGGTCACATGAGTAATATTTTGACATAGGCTTTATAGACGACCTTTAGTTTAGACAATTAGTTATGTCTTCTAGTAAATTAAATTAGAAATGGAGATTATCAACATGGAACAGGTTTTGTCTTTATATATTGGAACTAGTTCACCCTGTTCACAAACTATTAACATTGAACCAAAGAAAAATGTATTAACAATAGTTATTAAGGGAATGATTGTTTATGGAAATAACGAAAGAGGTTTATATCATCATCATCATGAACCTTTTTTTTATCGTCCCACTGCTGGGCACAGGTCTCCTCTCATACAGAGAAGGATATAGCGTAGTCACCACGCTTGCTCAATGCGGGTTGGCGATTTCAAACTTAAAAGTCCAGGTTTCCTCAAGATGTTTTCCTTCACCTACAGTCATTGGTGTCCAAGATATACTTAGAAAATACATATAACTTTAGAAAAGTTACATTGGTACTTGCCTGACCTGGAATCGAACCCGCGCACTTATACTTGAGAGGCTGGTGTTTCAACCACTAGGCCACCACGACTTAACCACCTGCCTCTTCGACCAAGAGGTTTACATAAAACGGTGTAAACCCTACCAATAGGCAAATTAACATAGATATTAACATACAATAATACTTACCTAAAAATTTAATTGGATACAATAAATTATTTTCTAAACACTACTATAATTACAAGAAGACACATCTTATTAAACCCGACGCAAACAAACGAGACGATATAAGCCTGACGTTGAAAAATTCCCTCAAAATCCACTTTCTGCTCACAAATTAGTACAAAATAAAGGTAATAACCAGCGAATTGGTGGTTTGACATGTGAAGTCGGCGATATTAATGTGTAGGTATTATAGGTCTATTTGATGTGGTGTGATTATCATAATTTAATTTAAAAATTCTAACGATTAATATAAGAAAATATGCTTGTTTTATGCGACAGCCTCCGTGCTGCGCTGCGCTGTGCAAGGTGGCGCGGGCTCGATCCCCGCGCCGTGCAAATATTTGTATGCATGAATATGAATATTTGTACTGGTCTGGTCGTGCCTCGCAAAGCATGTTAAGCCGTTGGTCCCGGTTGTCATACAAACATCTAGTGGCAGTCGATACGAGTTGTTGGAGCACTCAAAAGTTCAACATTTGGTCTAACTGCAATGCTTCGATATCGTCTTCGGGTCGTGGAGGTCAGACGGCAGTCGCTTCACGGAAAATATCGAAGTTTAGCCAAAATCAGCAGTTAGACTGGTAAAGCGGACCCCAGACTCCAAAGCTGAAAAGCTTCGGATGCGACTGGGATTAACGCTGAGATGATGATGATGATGATGATGCTTATTTATTTTATGTGATAATAATGTGATAGATAATTCTGCGAATATTCTAAATGCGAAAGTTTCTGAAGATGATGAATGGATTATGACTCTTTCGCGTAAAACGTATTGAATGGATTTGAATGATGTTTGTCAGACAAATCTATACTAATATATAAAGCTGAAGAGTTTGTTTGTTTGAACGCACTAATCTCAGGAACTACTGGTCCGATTTGAAAAATTCTTTTTCATTTATATAGCCCTTAATCCAGGAAGGCTTTAGGCTATATAACATCACGCTGCGACCAATAGAAGCGGAGCATATCAAAACATATGCGGGTGAAACCGCGTGGCGAAGCTAGTGGGTTATAACCAGGAATAACATACCTATATAAGATACTCTAATAAAAGTAATAAGATAATCCAATAAATAAATACTCTTTATCCCGATATTCTGACAGGATAGAAAATTATGCGGGTAAAAAGACGGGACTCATCTAGTCTAGTGTATTATTATGTTATCAAAATATTATAAACACTCAGACCGAAACAGATTTTTTAAATTAGTTAAGATGAACTGTACCTACCTATGTAGTGCCTAATTGCAGCTAAGATTCACACATAATATTACCGTGCTAAAGAATAAAACTAAGTAATTAGGTATAAAAATAAAACACAGAACCGTTTTTGTTATCATAATTATTCTGACTAGAGTTTTTAAATTCTTGAACGCTTGGCCTGTCATATTTAAGTAGGCTGAAATAGTTATATAGTTGTATTTATTATCTAATTGAGAATTGTATTATAAAAAGGAAAGACTTTAAAGTAGTCTTGTTTTGACGAAACATCAAAAAAGCTTTATGCAAGCGAGAACTATTTTTCTGTTTGTACTTTTGTATCTGAATTAAAAATGATACTTAGATAAAATTCAAAGAGCATTTGTTGTTATGATTAAAATAATTGAGATCTATCTTAGAACGTACGTAAACACTTTTTAATTTAATCGGTGTTTAGATTGTTCAGAATCGTGTTATTTTGAAACGGTTTAGTTTATTTTCTTTAAGGAAAACAAACATATGAGATAAACAGGAATGTCTTAAAATTCTTTGACTTGGTGGCCACTGTTAGTGAGCTTATTCGTACAAAAGCTCAAAAAATTCTTAACCTAAAATATTCTTTCATATTGTCATTAGTCTTTCTTTTGATATTTTGTGGAATCAGAAACATAAGATTTTTCAGTTACAGTTCTTTTTTGAAAAGAGCGTCAAGCTTAAAATTTATTTTTACATTTTCTTCTTAAAATCTGTCGTGGAGCTGGAATTCGTTGCAAGCCTGTCGTTTTTTATATGATGTAAAATTTTACTGGTTAAAGCGTTTTCCCCATCTTGAATATTTGTGATAAGTAAATATGTATGTAATAGACAGAGCTTAGGTAGGTATATTATTACAGAGCCTATCTTTAATAAGTATTGAGAAAGACTTTCAAAAGTACATAAGTATGTAAAGGATATTAAACCCAACTGGTAACTCATACGGCATAAGTACCTACCTAATAGAAGTATGTTTAAATGATCCATTGGAAAAATCAGAAAAAGTCACCTAGATACCTACTTGTATACTGTGGGATTGTGTACAATAATAATCTTTCCGAAAAAATAAACTTATTAATTTTAAAGAGTAAGCATGTTCCTCAAAGAAATGACCATCGCCATAGAATACTTTTTATTATGTACAGCAGTGAGCAGTGATTACCTATTGGTATCGGCCGCAACTTAGGTACAAGGTCGTAGGTTCAAAGTCAAACCCCGTCAGGCGCTTTACTTTATGTAAATATTTTCATCACCACTGCTCTCAAAACGGTGAAGGAAAACATCGGCAAAATTTTGAAGACTTGTGACATCTGCCAACCCGTACTGAGCTGGCCCCCTCACCGAGAGGAGACCTGTCTCCCAGGAGTGGAAACATTATTGGCTGATGATGTGTTATGTACACCATACAAATATATATAGAACATATGCAGATTTTACAATGGCAATGGGCAGTCATCATTCGCCTAGCATTTTCTCAGTACCTACGTTTCGTGTCTTCCAGTCTAGGTAATAGGTTCCATGTCAATACTAAGTGTTATTTTACATGAAGTCTCTGCATACATGGGTAACCTCTGCAGCCCATTGACTGGTCAATTTTTGATACCGCTTAGTAAGTAAAACTGGGAACCATTCCATTCTATTCTAGTAAATAGTATATTTTATTAAACCCCATAGAATATACCTATGGAACTTAATAATATAAGTACTATTACATAATATTGGGGGGGGGGGGGGATAAGCCTCCCTAAAATGGCAAGGCTCTAGTTCCGTCACGGAAGATATGGACCCATCCGAAAGTGGTTCAATACATCGCTATGAACCGTACTCCTTGTTAATTAACTTTGTCGGATGAACAAAAATGCGCCAGGAGTAAGCTGTCCAATAGTTCGGTCATTCATTCTTAGATCGGGTCCCAGGGTAGGAAGCACCCACCATAACTTTGACAGAAACTACGGATTTCGTTCTTGGAAACCCCTGAAATGGAGATCATCATCAGTCTTTTTCTTATCGTCCCACTACTGGGCACAGGTCTCCTCTCATACAGAGAACGATTGTGGAAGGAATGCAGATTTGCAATTTCAGACTAAAGTCCATGTTTCCTCAAGATGTTTTCCTTCACCTTCTAATCAGTCATTGGTGTCCAAGACACACTTAGAAAATAGAAAGTACATATAACTTAGGAAGTTACATTGTTACTTGCCTGACGTGGAATCGAACCCGCACACTCATACTTGAGAAGCTGGTGTTTTTACGACTAGGCCACCACGACAGCAAGAAGACGTGGAGATATTGCGCCTTAAATGTTCCATAATCTATAATAACCTACATAGATTGTTTCCTCTGCTGAAATACAAGACGCTTCTCTATGAGAGGAAGTGGGCTGTAATCCACCAAATAGAAGTAACATATCTTCGAATTTTTGATTCTAAATACTGATGATTAATAATATTTAGATAGCTCCTTGTTAGTCTATGAAAATATATCAAAGTGCAGGGCTTCTGGGATACTGAGATGTCTAACAAAACTAATTATACTTATGTAAGCATTGCCTAATTAGATACAGCGTCTGCGTCTCAAACGTTTGAGTTGGGTTAGACAAGACCGTTTTGAGGGTGACCGGACACTATAGCCGACCTGTTTATTTATATATGTACATACCACATAAGTATATAGATGTAGTGGCCGATGGTAGTGGCTATAGCAATGTTATTTCGACCTAAATTGGCAGGAAAACAAAATTATAACTCAAAAAATGCTCCTATTTCTGACCGTATAGAAAGCTGTACAAAAACGAAACTTGGAAAATATCCATACTAATATTATAAATGCGAAAGTAACTCTGTCTGTCTGTCTGTTACGCTTTTCCGCTTAAACCTCTCAACCGATTTTGATGAAATTTGGCACAGGCAATCTTTGGACCCTGAGAAAGAACATAGGCTACATTTTATCCCAGAAAAATATGATGTTCCCGAGGGAAATCTAAAAAGCGCGATATAACCGAACTCCACGCGGGCGAAGCCGCGGGCGGAAAGCTAGTTGCTAATATTTTTGGGCTAAAAAATAGAATAATGGACTTGTATGCTTAGGTAGATGAATGCTCCAAACTGTCGTCCAACAGGAATTGATGGAGAGAGATCGTACGGCGTCCGACATCAAAGTCTCGAATTCTGTCATAGTGACCATGACCGTTCTGTCAAGAGCGAAACGAAGAAGAAGAAGAAGATGCTTAGGTATCTATAATAAAAGTTTGAACTCGTAAACATAGGCGGATTTTACAAACTGGGTTGTAGAGGTCAGATAAGTATTCGCTCTATTTACAGGTAAGGGTCAAAAGTGCATTACCACTTTTGAACTTTATTCCACTAACAATAACTGTCAAAAGTGATACTGCACTATTGAGCCTTACTGTAAATTGTACAATATTGGTATTCTGTTGCAGCGGTTAGTCTGAAAACCGACACCAAACAAATCTAGTTGGTAACGGATAAGAAGGCTTGATGATGATGATGTGGCTTTTGTAGAGACTAACTAATATCTATATAGGTACTTTTTTTTTCTTATTTTTTTTTTTATGGGACAAAACCCCCCACACTGTTCCCAACCCACTGCAACTCCTGAAAGCCAGAATCAACAGTGGAGACCGCCAGAAAAACGCCGAGCAAAGAAGCTCGACGAGTCCCGGAGAAACGTTTCAACTGTCTTGGGTCCCGCAACGAAATTAATCAGAAAAGAATAGCGGAGGAGTAAGAAAAAATATATTTTTTCCACTTCCCTCCATAATAATCAGGAGACAGAACAGAACTAGGCCAATCGGCACAAAGGGACATTATTGCAACTGGGAGAAGCCCAGATTGCCAAGCACCACGGAATAACATTTGATCAAGTTAATGGGACCTAAGTAGGTATTTGCTGTTACAATTGATTCCAATAATAGGTATGGCAAAAGCGCCTGAACGCACGGAAATTAGTTCTAGTTTCAACAAGGTCCGTATAATAAACAACTCCGGATGTAACTTGTACACTATCCAACATAATATTGCGTTCATTCTGCCAAAGAATACACTCCCACAAGATGTGATGTGCGGACTGTTCAAATTCACAGTTCGATATAGAACACTGACACAAAGGCGAAGGAACAAGTTTAAAAGAATACAGTTTACTTTTAAAGTTGCCATGACCTGTGAGAAATTGGGCAACGCAGTGGTCAACCTCCAGCCATGTCTTAGCCAGCCGATCGCCAACGGATGGAAAGAACAGATGGAGGTGCTATATAGGTACTGTATACTTTTGTAAAAGTTAAACGAAGGGATAGACCTTTCAATTTATTTATTTATTCTCCAATAAATATACAAAGTACAACACAACATAAAACATAATAACTGTATAATACATAGGTAGGTACGCCGCAAAATAGGAGCATCTGCAACCGAACTAGGTAGGTAAAACCTGTATCTTGGTGTGCAGCGCCAAATCCGTCCCGGCCCCGCCCGTCATCATCATTTATATGCATCACTATACAACGTGTAACATAAAGGGTATATACATAACAAAGGCATGGCATCTTTACATGATATCAAACGATATTGGAAAGGTTTTTTAATTCTATCTTTTATGTTAGGAAGTTATGAGGAAAAACACCGCTTGTGATAGGCTACTATCATACTAGTTGCACAGAGATATTGAAGACATTTATCGTATTTTGGCAAGTACCGTCACGTGTAACGAGTAGTTATTAACGTATGCAGTGTACTGCCACGTTTGTTATGATTTAATTTTAAGAAACACACGAAACCGAAAATTTGGTACCAATTTTTTGATTATTTTATTTTGAGTTGAAACCCTTCCGATATCGTTTGATATCATCTAAAGATGCCATGCCCTTGGTATGTATATACCCTTTTTGTTACACGTTGTATAAATGATGATGACGGGTGGAGAGTGACATAAAAGCCAAAGAAAAGATCGATGGATTTTGTAAGGAATGATATGAAGAAGAGGGGAATTATAAGTAGCGTGACGATTTTCATGGGAGTACCTATGGGGAAGAGAACGTGTCCAATTACAAGAAACAGCAGAAGTGCAGGAAAATGATAATAATGGAAGTCATTATTATCATTTTCCTGCACTTCCGCTGTTTCTTGTACTTGGTTTATTACTTCTTTATTCACTCTTGTTCGAGCGGTGGTGGTTTTGAAGACCAATTCTGGTACTTTAAAAAGTTCAAAATCTAGTCCCAGTTTTATTTCGGCAACAAATAAAGCTTAAAGTTTAGATTCAGAACTATTATTTGACAAGTTGAGACTGAGAACGTGATTAAAATTACGAGGGTTGGAGGGCACACGAACTATAACAAGCCACATCGGAGGATGTAGCTTGTTATAATTCGTGTACTTTTATGAAATATGTAAATGTTATTTATAGTATTCTCGGTGGTATGCCATCGACTGCCGGCAAAATTTACCACCCACCAGACAAAGTCTTGCCGCCAAGCGATTCGTTGTGTTCCGGCATGATGTCTGTTGAAGCTGTACGGAGAACGGGGCTGAGCAGTTGTGTTGCGAACTACGATGTGTGCCGGGTACTATGCGCCAAATGTTATTGTGTCGGGAGTTTGGTCTTGGAGGGTCTTCAGGCAATAGGCTCTCAATAATAACTATCGCGTTTTACCATAAACGATTGCATCACTTCTTACCATCAGGCGGGATTACGGTCAAGTACTAGTTTATATTTAATTTTAAAAAAAATATCCTGCTAAGGTGCTAAGGTTATCAAATCAAATCAAATCAAATCATTTATTTCAAATAAACCAGTTACAGGCATTTTTGAATTGTCAGAAGGTCGGTCAGTCAATAAGATGAAGCTAGTCGCCCATTCCAAAGAGTAGGTACCTATGGAGAAGAACGGGCAAGAAACTCCATGGACACTCTTTTAAATTTTTAAGCTATTGTTACAAATATTTGATTACATCATTCATGTTGAAATCAACCGCGTGAGAACGATGCAGAAATATATTGTACGCTGAGAGCGTCCATTATGGAAAATATACAAAAATCAATTCAGAAATTAAAATACGCCGTGGCAGCTAAGAGATGACCAGTCCCCTCCGACGGCGTCCGTTCACGAACATGACGTATGGATCAGCATCATTCAGCTCAACCATATCGAAGGGAACCCAATGACCCAAAACACACGCCACCATCAGCGAGACATTTGAGTGAGCATGACATACTCTCAACAGCCAGAGCACAATTAAGTCAATAAAAAAGACTAACCCAACAAATAAATGCCTTACAGCACATTCGTACATTGTGCTCACACGTTTGCCATGCAATTATACAATACTAAGAAATTGAATCTACACAATGCTAAGATAGTTTTGTCCAAGGTTCAGCAGCTCCAACAGTGTTCCCGAATCTGTGGAAAGTTTAACTCCTGTGCAGTTGCAGCTGCACAAGTGCCGAACACCTCTGTCAGCGATACAATTCCGTAACGTACAATATGCTTGGCTACATAGTGTGTAATACAGGCTTTGACTAAATAACATAAACAATTACATATTAAAACTACAAGAGGAAAAATCAAAGAACAATCATTGTATAGAAATCGGACGCAGCTCAAGCCCAAGCCTTTTTGTCCTCAATATAATCCTTCACACTATAAAATGCTTTCTGACACAACTTACGTTTAATGAAGGATTTGAATTTATTCAGGCTCAGATCTTGAACCACCTCTGGAAGTCCATTGTAAAAATGTATACAATGGCATCTGAAAGAGCCACCTATTTTCTTGAGCCTTGTTGTAGGTACAATAAATTTGTGCCTGTTCCTAGTATTTATATCATGGACATCACTGTATTTTTTAAACAATTTTATATTTTTATGAGCATACAAAAGATTTTCATAAATATATTGAGACGGCACGGTCAGTACATTAATCTCTTTAAATTTTTCTCTGAGAGAGTGTCTCGGACTTAATTTATAAATTGCACGAACAGCTCGTTTCTGCAAAACAAATATTGTTTGAATATCGGCGGCATTTCCCCACAACAGAATGCCGTACGACATTACGCTGTGGAAATAGCCAAAGTACACTAAACGGGCCGTCTCAACATCAGTCAAATTACGAATTGTTCTAACTGCGTATGCAGCAGAACTTAGCTTTTTAGACAATTTTTCTATATGTGAACCCCATTGAAGCTTAGCATCCAGAGTTATACCCAAGAATACTGTGCTGTCGTCAGATTTCAATTCTTCGCCCTTTATCAACACTTTAATTTCCACCTGCCTCACGTTAGGTAGAGTAAACTTAATGCATTTGGTTTTTTTCTCGTTTAAGAGTAAATTATTAACATTAAACCAATGGACTACTTTGGAGATCGCGCTATTTACATCATCAGTAACCTGCTGCTGACGTTTCAGTTTAAATAAAAGTGAAGTGTCATCTGCAAACAACACTATATCGTGGTTATCCTTTATTAGGTACGGCAGGTCATTGATGTAAATAAGAAACAAAAAAGGACCAAGAATTGACCCCTGTGGGACTCCCATTGTTACTAAAGATCCAGAAGATCTTTTTCCATTAACGTCAACGCTCTGAATCCTACCACTCAAGTAAGATGTAATAAGATCCAGTGCAGAGTTCCGGATCCCGTAGTGGCGGAGTTTCCTGATTAGCGTATCGTGAAGAACGCAATCGAATGCCTTGGACAAATCACAAAAGATGCCCAAGGTATCGCATTTATCCTCCCATGCATTATATATATGACCTAGAAGTTCAACACCGGCATCAGTAGTTGAACGACCCCTTGTAAAACCGAACTGTTTGCTATGTAATAATTTATGTTTATTAAAAAAATTTAGCATTTGGTTTAAAATTAATTTCTCAAAAATTTTACTAAAGGTAGGTAGTACAGAAATAGGTCTATAATTTGTGGGGTCTGATGTACTACCAGATTTAAACAAAGGTATTATTTTACTATTTTTCATGAGATCAGGAAACTCTCCACAGTCAATACAAGCATTAAAGATAACAGCTAGAGTGGGTGCCACAATATCAATAATAGACTTAGCAACTTCCACCGAATGACCCCATAGGTCAGCAGTCTTTTTTACATTCAGAGTGTGAAAGATTTTAATTATATCTCTACTGATAACATGTTCAAAATGAAACTCCGAATCACAAACATTAACATTTTCTTTAAGCAAAGACTCCGCAACAGAAGGTGATGAGTTTAGGGATTTAGTAGTTGAAACAGGAATATCCGAAAAGAAATTTTCAAATGCCTCAGAGACTTGCGAGTCTGATTTAATTATGTTGTCATTAATAGACAGGCTATAGTCAGTATTTCTATCACTGGACCTTCCCGTTTCACTATTAATAATTTTCCAAGTCGTTTTAATTACATTGCCACTGTTCTTTATCTTTGAACTCAAGTAACGTGACTTGGCCATATAACAAACTTGTTTGAATAATTTTGAATATTTTCTAACATATAAATTGAATTCAACAGTGTTAATATAAATCCTCTCATTGTACAATTCATAAAGCCGAGTTCTACTTTTATGAATACCGATGGTAGCCCAATCAGAGAAAGATGCTTTACCATTAACAGAGATAGTCTTGGGAACAAAGGTGGAATCAAATAGCTTACAGTATATATTAAAAAAATTGTTATAGAGATGATTAGGATCAGCATTAACAGCACTGGATAAGACTGGCAATTTATTGATGAGATCAAATCTAAAAACCTCCAAGCGGTTTTCAGTTTTGGGGTTAACAGTGATATCCTTTTTGGCCACTTTTTTACTATGGTTTGGAATAGTAATCCTTTGTCCGCAGTGATCAGAATCAAGTAAATTTAAAACTTCTTTGTGGATTGGTATTATGTTTGTAAAAATATTATCTAGGCACGTGGCACAAGTAGGTGTTATTCTTGTGGGCTCCAAAAATAGGTTTACAAGATTGTAGGACTGAAATAGACTTATAATTTTATTACAATAACCAGAGTTCTCTAATAAATTAATATTAAAATCACCGCAAACGATAATGGCTTTGTTTGAAACACAAATCTTGTGTAAGACTTCATCCATTACCTTTTCAAAGCAGTCATACAATCCTGAAGGGGATCTGTACACACTTAACACAATGAAGCCCTCCAACTCTATACAGGCAATTTCAGCTGTTCGTTCAACAGACAGGCCCACAATGTCTTTACGATTTTTAAATTTCAACAGGTTACTAACTAAAATTAATGAGCCACCATGTATAGCATTAATTCTGCTAAACGAACTACCAACCTGGTGATTCTTAAAATTAAACAAGAACTGGTGACTTTTTAGCCAATGTTCGGTTATGCAAAGAATATCAATACCATAATGGTTCATGAATAAATCAACCTCTAAATCTTTGTTCATAAATCCTTGAATATTTTGATGCACCAAATTAATATTATCTATTGACTTTAAATTTCCTCCCGAGTTACCTTTGTAATCCTGTATATTGTTATAGCTAGAGGTTGGCTCTATTGTCTTAATTCGTGAGTTAGTGAACATAGGTACCCATACATAGGTAATTAGGTTGATAATATGTTACATCAATGTTTGTAATTCTAAATTCAGACGACTAAATGACAGCTAACTTTGAAACGCGCACAAAACATTGAACTCACCAATTAGTTTACCTAATTATCACATGGATAGATAAAACCCACGTATTTCGTTCCTAAAACCGACTGATTTATTGCTTTTCGAATAATAAAATATATACGTACTTACAGTATGTTTGATACTCCCAGTGAGCACTTTGTTTAAAAATGTTGTGTCTATGAAATAAAAAACAATTGTTTTAAAATATTTATTTGAATGTAGCTAGTAGGTACCTACGTAGCTATAATTGTTTATGCGTATAGGTGACAATTGTTTTAATGTTGATCAGTTGGGAGATTTGGTCAGATATTGTTTGAATGAAATTCCTTGTGTACGTTACAGGATTTATTATACTTCCTATTTGTGTTATTTTGTTATGTTAATGTACATGACTGTTAGGTAATTCTTATGTTTTATTCTACTATCTATGGTTACATTAAAAAATGTACAAATATGAACCTCATTTGCTTGAACTAAGTCTATAGATCGGCGGAAAATCTTGACACCGACTTCTAATATATAAACTCAAATAAAAAGTGCCATCTATCGGTCTCCAAAATAACTAAAATGATTGGAGAAAAGACTAAGTAATTTCCTCTTTTCATATAAAATGACTTTCAGCCTCTGCCTAGGGATAGATATTATATATTTATACATACAGTCTGATTGTGTGGAAAATAAAGTACTGAATGATTTCAAACGTACTGTTCTATGATTCGGGTTTTGGTTTCCCCACTTAGTTCTTCAAGTGAACTAGTGTGCGTGGTCTTCAACGTATTTAAGAATTATTCATAAATATCTAGATAGGTATTTGCAGTACCTTATAAAAATAAATATAGCCATCAGAATCAGGCTAAAATGACGATAACACATTGTACTGGGATCGATCCATCATCACTGACAGGACTATGGTTGCCAATAAGCCTGATATAGTGATGGTGGATCAATCGATCGATCGAGTAGCGTACAATGATTCTTGACATAACCATCCAGCATTTTCAATTTCTCGTTAGGCAGCTGGATCAAGGGTTTGGTTCAGAATGCGGTACTTCTGGACACGGTTCGCATTGTCCGGAGGTTCCTCTCTCTGGAGCCCTCAACGCCGGTAGCTTAGACCCTGTTCCTGATACCGGTGGGTTACATTAATGCAATATAGTAATTGTTCATTTTATTAGAAAGATAAACAACATTAATAATTCACTAAATTAAATGACGACAACTGAGGTATTCCACGATGCACAGCCAAACGAAGCACAGCCAGGGGAAGCGCATCTAACGTATTCCACTAAGCACACCCGTAGCTGGGCTTCAAATAATAATATTAAAATTATTAATTTTCTATTCCACGAAGCACACCTATGAAATATCACTCGCATAGTGCGGGGACAATGAAATAAAAATATCGATAGAAGAAAATATTTATTATTTAAAAGACGAACTTAAATTTCTAACATCTTTCAGTTTCATTATAATAATGTGTGTGTGTGTGTGTGTGTGTGTGTGTGTTATTTGTGTGTGTGTGTGTGTCATATTGACATTCTTACTATTTAAAATCACAGATTGTTTCCTAATTTCAATAAAAACTTGGAAAAATATCAAAAACATTTTAAATATTGTTTTACATAGAGATCTATGTTGAAAATTTCTTATAACTACCTATTAATGAATAATAAAAATACTCTACTTTAACATTAAAAATCACAGTTTGTTTTACCGCACACACACACACACAAACACACACACACACACACATTATTATAATGAAACTGAAAGATGTTAGAAATTTAAGTTCGTCTTTTAAATAATAAATATTTTCTTCTATCGATATTTTTATTTCATTGTCCCCGCACTATGCGAGTGATATTTCATAGGTGTGCTTCGTGGAATAGAAAATTAATTATTTTAATATTATTATTTGAAGCCCAGCTACGGGTGTGCTTAGTGGAATACGTTAGATGCGCTTCCTCTGGCTGTGCTTCGTGGAATGCCTCCGACAACTGACTAACTAATTATACAGACAAAAAACCTTATGTCTGTATAATTAGTATTAGAGTAGAGATAAATTAGAATAGAGATAGAATTAGTAGTAGAGTATTGAACCAAATATAACCATATTTGGTTCAATATCTGGTCTACTCAGACCTATGGATGTTGTTCTGTCCTGAAAAAACCATTTCACATACTTAAACACTTATACATGACCTAACCACTATTAAGTCTGGACTTTAAAAAAACACTGTGACCAGAAATAAACTCGACTAGTTTTTTATAATATGTTTAAATTATTATCTTATGTAACAATAACAATTTATATATATATTGAAATAAAGAAAATAATAATAGGTAAAACTTTATTGTTGAGAAAAAACATTACAATATTCGAATAGAACTACATTATAGAAATATATAGGAGCACATATGTATAAAAATTTAACCATTTAAGTATAATTCATCGCCCGTGGAGTAACTACTTACCTAGTAAGTAACCACCTACCAACAAACTAGAAATAACTAGCCAGAAACAAAGAACAAGTTCACATACTCACCTAAAATTCTGCACCAATTGCCCACTTTACAACCACAAAAGTGGTCTCTAGTTAAATGTGGTCACTTTTGAATGATCCGGCCTTGAAAGCGAAACGATTCGAAATGCGGTACAGCCGTACAATGATTGCTTGATTCAGATGCCAACAGTCGCACGAGACAGACACTGGTTCATTTGAATAAAATTCACTCCCACTTAGTACTTTTGTTTTGATAAATAGAAAATTGATTGATTAATTGATTGACGATTGATGAATTTCCGTACTTTGTTTGCATGATTACAGAATTTTTCTTACATGAAAGATAGGATCATCATCATCATCAACATTTTTATCGTCCCACTGCTGGGCACAGGTCTCCTCTAATACAGAGAAGGATTGAGCTTAATCACCACGCTTGCTCAATGCGGGTTGGCGATTTCCGACTTAAAGTCCAGGTTTTCTCAAGATATTTTCCTTCACTATTTTAATCAGTAGGTAAGTCATTTTAGTAGAAGAAAGATAGGTAATATGAACAATATTATGAACGCACTATACGCGCCATTGAAAGATTTAATTGTAATCTAATATAATTTTTTTTTAAACTTTCTCAAGCATTATAAAGGAAATACTAAATCTAAATATCACATTGACGAGATTTCTTGCGTTTCGGTCATTGAGAAACAAGTTTAATTAGCATTTGACATCAATTAATTGATTTACGAACACGTTTTATAGCTACGTCCGATCCAAATCTGTAATAATGTTTTAGGGTACCGCTATTAAATGAGGAAATACGCTTAGAATTAACAATTATAAGTGTAGGTATCCTATATAAGTTTCGCCATTCAAATAAAATGGAGAAACCACATTTTGTCATGATTTTGGATGGAGGACGGGTCGGAGCAGTTGTGTTGCGTTGTGTGGCGGGTACGATACGCCAAACATTGTTGTGTCGGGAGTTTGGTCATGGAAAGTCTCCAGATCAATCTCCCTCTAGCGTAGCATCGTTTGGTCGTGTTGGTCTTGGGTTTAACATTGCATCACCTCGCTCAACTGCCGTCATCCTTCCTATTCCTAAGTTTTTTAAGTGAATAGGCTTAATAAACTAGTGCGCTTTACCATCAACAATTGTATCACTGCTTACCATCAGGCGAGATTGCAGTCAAGCACTAGTTTATAATTAAAAAAAAAAATTGAGCTCGTCAGGTCCAAATTTAACCAGTAAAAATACATTCAGCTGCTTGAAAATATTACCTATAGGGTCACTGTGTTCTATGGCAGGTAAATTAGTTAAATGATGTAGCTATCTAAGTAGAAGTAGATATTTACATACAAATACATAAAATTGAAAATTCTGTAATGTTACAACAGAGTATACCTACATATACCAAAAAAACAGATTTTAAATTATTTTACGACTTCTTTTGTTTCGTACTAGGTAAGTATTAATTGTTCGGGCTAATCTCAGAAAAGGATCGATCGATATTGATGGGACTTTCAGAGTTATTGATAGCTGATGTTATAAATAAATAGTAACCAAGGCTATTTGAGAAAAGGCTATTCTTTACTTTAAAAAAATAACTGCGAATTTATATATAAAAAAAAAACAAATTTGTTTTCCGCCATGCAGTGCTCAAAGTTACTAACAGCTAATTTAGTATATAAATAAATGTAATAATATAGTGCTTCTGTTTGACAAAAATCCGTTATTTATTTAAAATTAGGAATGCCTCTTCTTGCACAAGATTGTGTGTTTTAAAAACATGTGCATTTTCAATATATCTCACTCTTCAAAAGGCCAAAGAAAACATTGTGAGGTAATACCGGTGACACCTAATAAATTTTAAACACGTGTTTCTGAGGGGACCTGTCTACCACCTATGGGAGCTTTGCTTCCCTACAGATTTATCGATGCTGAGCTTAATAAAAGATTTTTCACTGGTTCTGCTTAATCCCTAAAGTACCTAACTCTTCTGATTACAATAACAGTTTCTTGAATTGTTTATCTTTCTTTGCATCAATAAATGCTTTGTGGTCCACGAATACCTGAGTGTTAAAATTTTGCTCTGATTGTAAACTGCACCCTAATTGAGTATGTATGTATCAAATGGGATCATTTTGAAGCACATTACTGATCTATTGCTCCATATGTCTTTTTTTTTTAATAATTATAAACTAGTGCTTGAATGCAATCCCGCCTGATGGTAAGCAGTGATGCAATCGTTGATGGTAAAGCGCACTAGTTTATTAAGCCTATTTATTCACTTAAAAAACTTAGGAATAGGAAGGATGACGGCAGTTGAGCGAGGTGATGCAATGTTAAACCCAAGACCAACACGACCAAACGATGCTGCGCTAAAGGGAGATTGATCTGGAGACTCTCCACGACCAAACTCCCGACACAACAACATTAGGCGCATCGTACCCCGACCCGTCTTCCGTACGGCTTCACCAGACATCATGCCGGAACACGACGAATCGCTTGGCGGCAAGACTTTGTCTGGTGTGTGGTAACTTCTGCCGGCAGCCGATGCTATGGCCTACCACCGAGCTCCATAATTATGTTCAAAAAAATTCAATGTTGTCGATCTGTCAAAAAGAAGCTTATTGCTACTGATAGTGTGTTACGTAATTACCCACAGGTTTGGGAACTTGATGAGACACCTTTTCTTGATTAGAACAAGTTAATGAGTCGTTCATAATACGCTCATTAGTTGAGTAACGGTGATCTTTCTGCAGCGGCTTCCTAAACCCTTTTATATATATATATATATATTTTTTTTTTATATATTATAAACCAGCGCTTGACCGCAATCCTGCCTGATGGTAAGCAGTGGCGCAATCGTTGATGGTAAAGCGCACTAGTTTATTAAGAGCCTATTCACTCTAGCCTTGAAGACACTCAAATTGTAGTCCGATTTTATATTAGGTATGGGAGGCCTTTATACCTATTGTATCGTATTGATACCTAACAATACTAGCATCGGGGTTTCGGTTGGTGCTCAAATAGAGCCTAGATAATAAATATATTAAGTACCTAATAATCAATGTACAATATTATGTATATTCTGGTTATAAGGAATTCTTGTTAACATACATATATGAATACAATAATATTGCACATCAATTAATTATCGTTACCAATTAAAAAAAAACATAAAATAGAGTATTTTTTTTAAGGAACACGATCAAGATAAACAAGTCAAATATTTGCTCAAAATAACTTTAACATGGCAACATAATAAACAGCTTCTTAAAAATAACAACTTTACAATTTGGAGCGACCACAAAAACATACAATGTTAAAACTTACCTTCAATATTCCGAAGGTTCTGAATACATATGTAAGTACATAGAACAGAGTACATATCAATCCATACATCAAAGTTACTCAAGCTAGCCACGACCGCCGGCGGCCACGATCATTGCTATCCTCTCTATAATTTCGGCCTTTACTTTTTTAATCGGCCCGATCTCCGATTGCTGCATATTCGGCGTGGATCCTTGGAATTTTATACAACCAGTGATGTGATGATTTATAACCGAACATTAAATTATGAAACGGGTTTGTACGTTAATTAAAACATAGAAGTTTACGGTTTTTTTGTGACGTGTTTTGTATTAGTATCGTTTTTTGGACATTGTATTTTATTGTTATGTGTTTATTTTGCCATGGCCGTTAGCACAAGTTGTGTAGAATAAACGAAAATTATAGATAATCAATATAATTAATTCAGACGTTTAAAATGTTAAAGTAAATTAACTAGATAAAAATACGACGTGTTAGTTTAGATAAATGGATTAATTTGAATAAAGACAGTTGTTGTAAGTAGATATTTTTATAACGACCCTTAGTTTATTGCAGATATTGAATTTTGTTGCTTTAATTCCAGACAAAGTCTTGCCGCCAAGCGATTCGTCGTGTTCCGGCATGATGTCTGGTGAAGCCGTACGGAGGACGGGTCTGAGCAGTTGTGTTGCGATGTGTGGCGGGTACGATGCCCCAAATGTTGTTGTGTCGGGAGTTTGGTCGTGGAGAGCCTCCAGATCAATCTCCCTCTAGCGCAGCATAGTTTGGTCGTGTTGGTCTTGGGTTTAACATTGCATCACCTCGCTCAACTGCCGTCATCCTTCCTATTCCCAAGTTTGTAAGTGAATAGGCTTAATAAACTAGTACGCTTTACCACCAACGATTGCATCACTGCTTACCATCAGGCGGGATTGCAGTAAAGCACTAGTTTATAATTACTAAAAAAAAATATCTGCTGAACATAAGTAAGGATTTATTAAACTTATCATCATCATCTCAGCGTTAATCCCAGTCGCATCCGAAGCTTTCAGCTTTGGAGTCTGGGGTTCGATTTACCAGCCTAACAGCTGATTTTTGGCTAAGCTTCGATATTTTTCATAAAACAACTGCCGTCTGACCTCCACAACCTGAAGGCGATATTGAAGCATTGCAGTTAGAGCAATTGTTGGACTTTTGAGGGTTCCAACTACACGTAACGACTGCCACAGATGCTACTGCCGGGACTAACGGCCTAACGTGCTTTCCGAGGCACGACCAGACCAGTGCAAATAAGTATTCATATTCATGCATACAAATATTTGGACTGCGTGGGGATCGAACCCACGCCTCCTTGCGCAGCGGCCGCGTTACCGCTACTCCACGGAGGCTGTCAGTCGATTTATTAAACTTATCAAGTCCTGCTAATGATTTGACAGATCATCGCGATTTCTTTACTATGTAAGTAAGGATAGGTACCTAATATCAATGTATCATGGACATAAACTTTCGGAATAAATTATCTAAATTGCTATGAAAACTGCTTCAAAATCCGTTAAATGCAACAGAATTCAATTTCTTCAATAAATAATGGTTTGTTACAAAAATATCTAAGCACAACAACTTTATTACGTCGTGGTCGCACAGATAAAGAACGACTTTAAATAATTATCCTAATATAGTCAATTAGACTTACTTAGTTAAGAAAAATTTAGGTCACTTCGGACACCTAAACCGTTTCTTCTTTCTACTGCCCGTCAATGTCATCTACCAGCTGAATAAATACTGACACATAATAAGTCTCACACTTTTGTAATTTTATTTACATAGTTCAATATGGAACTACATCTGTTGCCAATCGATTAGGTGATTTTGAATAGCACTTACGTGTTGCCATACCTACTTATTTTCTACGGTAATTTTATTGTAATTTTGGTAAATTATCCGTCTGAGGTTTAAAATTCTCCCAACAATTGTAAGTTGTATTTTATCAATGAAGGTTATTTTTATTCGTGTAAGGTTAAAGAAAAATAAAAGGTCATTCTTTTTATAATTCGGCTTTGATTGACGGTTAGCTTGCATGGGATTGGTTGTAAAATAAAAACAAAATTTCCCCATCATTACTGTCTGATTGCTACTTAAGCATTACCTTTGTTTGTGTTTAAATTCGGATACTTGTCATTTAATTTAGGTAGTGGAAGCTTCGTTTCTTGCCTCACTTGATACGTTATTCTTTGCTTTTTTTTTAACTAGGTACCTAGGCACCTATTTACTTACTGGCATTAGGTATGCGTGTGTTACACTTCATGCATCCTCTTCTTCGCCGTCTTTCTAAAGTCTAATACCGCTTTGTGCACAGTGGGCTGTTTCCGAAAATGTATTCCAAGACACACAAAGATGAACAAGCCGATCACATTTATGTAGAAATTCTTCTCTGCGTTGCTGCTTTTCCACTATGGATTTGCTTGTGAAAGAGAACTTACTTACATAAGTAGGTAATTATTTAGCGGACATACGTTATAAAGTTTACGTTGGTAACGTTTTCAAACGCAACCGCGACCAACCGCCAACAACTGGCGGCAATAGGCGTTGCTAGTGATGTGCCACGCGCGAGGTGTTCCCGCGCTAACTGCGCACCGTCACGCGAACACCGCTCCGCCCATCCTCACGCACGCTAATGCTTGATTTTTGAAACGCCAACTCAATTTTTTACTTTACTTAATTATGGCGGTAATTCAGTCGATACACGGGCTGATGAAATCACACTCGATCAAGCCACTTGCGAGTTTCAGGTCATGTTTTGATATAAAACCGACTTCCACGTGCAACAAACAATGTTTGTTATTTGTTCTATTTAAGGAAACAACCGTTTGGAGTATATTACAATATTATTTATACGTAACGTGCATTCTGCTTTCTGTCTACGTATTTACCTATAGGTAGCTAAATACTGAGCAATACAATGTTGCCGTCGAATGAAGACAAATACTTTCTCAAATAAACGTTAAACATGTTTGCATTAGCTGCCCAATATTAAAATAACTTTTTAATTACAATATCTTGATTTGCATTGAATCAAAAACACAATAATCCTCACAGCTGAGATCCATTTTTGTAATAATCACGACATAGTAACAGTTCCAATGAAATAGTCCAAGTGCAGGGAACTAACACTTGTTCTTGATAAACGGCGGCCATCACTGCACGCCACGGCCTATTATGAGAGCATGACGTCACCGCCCCGCCCCCCACCTCCTCGCTTCAATCAAACCGGGGAACCCTCGTCATGCCCCCACCCCACGTTCCGCTTTACTGACTCCGCATTTTTTCTCATAATAATAACGTCGAAAAAATCGCACAAAAAATCTCGACAGACGCGTTGCTCATCCCATCCCTATCGCCGCCGTCCTTTTTCGAATCGAGTCTCGGAATTCAAAATTTGAATTTAGATAGAATGGAATTTTTGTTTTTATTTATTTTTAATTAGAAATACCTACTGTAGATACCTATTGGCTAAGAGTAAGTACCTACTTACGTACCTACTACCAATTTTGGTTTGACCCATAGTGAAAATAAATATCAACATAATATCATTTGACATAAGTAGGTAAGTACCTACTGTAGGTACCTATTAGGGAATCAAACCACAAAACATAGACTCAATGTCATACAAAAATGTCATAGGTACTTACTCAATGTCATACACTGTTCTTATAATCATAAGTAGTATACTTACCTACTGAATATAAATTAACAACATGGCGTTTTGCATGGCTATTATATTATTTATGACTTATCCCCCTGTGTTCCAGTTGTGTGAAACTCGCCGGAAACAATCTTATAAGATATAAGAGAAACAAGTTTTAATAATGTCCCCATATTCTAGATAATTATTTACAGGCATTATGCACCAATGCTCAAACAGTTGTTACAAATTAACAACAACAGAAGGTCATGTTAGTGGTCACAGGTGTTTCTTTAGAAAAGTAAAGTAATTAGTCTTATTGGATAATATCATTACACACCTATTAAGACAAGTGTGTTTGTATTAGATTACCAGTTAATAATTCTGTTTCTCTTATTGGCGAAAGAAAATTTCTTATAGGAATTAACTTGATAGTTAGCAATCATATTACTTTTTACCCGACTACGGCAAAGCAAAAGGAGGGTTATGATTTTGACAGGCTATGTATGTATGTATGTATGTATGTATGTATGTATGTATGTATGTATGTATGTATGTATGTTCATCTGTTCCCTCGTAACTTCTAAACTACTTATCAGAATTCGACAAATGATATATCATTAGAAGCGCCTTAATTGTCCGCTGGTTATAGGCTATATGGGGTTTCACAAAATTTACTGTGGCGCCCTCTAGCGGACAAAACATACAGAGTAAAAAACTAAAGTTAAGATAAATATGCCGTGTTTGGTATCATTTGAAAGCCCTTTACTTGTACATTTTGAATATATATATATTGCTAGCATTTGCGTGTGACTTTACCTGTATTCATGGGCTGGTTGCATATAATTCACATCTTTTCGTTCATAGCTTCTTTACTACTTATCAGAATAAGACCACTGCAGTACCATTAGAAGGGCCTTGATATTCTGTTAGTTATGAGCTATAAAGCTTGTCACCAAATTTAGTATTGCGCCCTCTAGCGGACAAAAAGTTCTATGTTAATATAAAATTAAAATAAATATACCGTGTTTGGTATCACGTGAAAGAGCTTCACGAGTGCTTTATGCTTGTACATAATTACAAGAATGCTTTAATGATGTTAAATATGAGCGATAAGAGTAAAACGCGGATCACGGGAACTGTGAATCGCTTTATGCAATGTAGAGCAGTGTGAACATTATTAGAATATGTAATGCACTAATGAAAACGACATAAGCTGGGAGTAACTCCACGCGGTGAAGGCGGAAACAGTTTTATAACTGGCTAAATCTCCCATAAAAAGGCCTCTGCACTATATGCCTTCGGGCTTATGTTGTTATATGTGCGTGTAGATGTAATATGTCAAGTACCTAGTTTTTAGTTCATCAGTTTAACTTTTGTTAATAATATGCGCCACAAATACACTTTAACACCAAAATAGTACAAATAAAAAAAAGTTAAAAAACTAAAACCCAACTACGACAAAAAACGACGCTGAAAAAGTATAAAACAAGATTTTCAGAATACTGAACTGAACAAAGTTGCTAATGTAGTTGCAAGTAAATGGACACAGTAGTAATGTCATACAATACTATTCTGAAGTATGCAATATTCACTATGTAGAGATAAATTTTCATGTTTGGAAAGGCGTAGTCACACGTTACAATGCTACGGTAGGTAGGTATATGTAACGTGTGACTACGCCTTTCCAAACATGAAAAATTATCTCTACATAGTGAATATTGCATACTTCAGAATAGTATTGTATGACATTACTACTGTGTCCATTTACTTGCAACTACATTAGCAACTTTGTTCAGTTCAGTATTCTGAAAATCTTGTTTTATACTTTTTCAGCGTCGTTTTTTGTCGTAGTTGGGTTTTAGTTTTTTAACTTTTTTTTATTCATAGTATCATGATTACTGATTAAAAAAAGTTGATTAAAACATTACTGTGTTATTTAAATTAATTCATGTTCATTCAAAAATGTAAAATAACGTAATATTTTCTTTAAACTATCCAATAGTGCCATCTGTCATCGAATCGAATTCAAAGTTAAAGTCAAGGACTCCACGTAATGCACCTACTCTGCGGTAGAGGTCAGTAGTGTGCGAGTTTTTAAAAGTTTAGTTAACTATCTCTTTATTTAGTTCGAGCAAACTTTCACAGATGGTGTTGTTGTCAAATTATATGTTATATTTATTTTTATTGAAGTACAGTTTAATTAACAATTATTTTAAAATAAATTAATAAATGATGTTTCATCTTTGAAGTTAAATAAACTGTGGGAGTATTAAGCAAGATTTATGGCAAAAAGATACTACAAAGATGATGTTGGAAATTTTTATTTCATTGTAGATATTAAATAAAAGTTTGGTGTTTGGACACATAAAGTCAGATAGTATTTCTATAATATTGAAAGTACATTCAGGTTGGCATGGGAGAATTTAAATTCCATAATCGTGAAGCTTAACCCTTGTCAATGTTGACAGCGTCTAAATTAATAGTGCGTGAAGGTATTTAGCAAAATATAGACTTAATTTATATGTACAAAGATTTATGACTATACATAAGATTATTGCCAATAATATGACGTGTTTTTATTATAAAAACAAGTTTGCATAATATTAACTGCTGTTAAAATAAAATGCGTATTATAGTAGCTATTTAAGATAAAACTTACCTACATAGTTATTTATTCTTAATACTAGCTGCGCCTCGTGGTTTCTCTCCCATTAGTTTTAATGGGATTAAAAAGTAGGTGCCCTAATTAGTGTCAATCCTAGTTATGAATTTCATGTATGCCTTTAATTCAATTCTGCTTAAAATAAAAAGATTAAGAATAAGATACAAAGTACAAACATCAGTCTCTAATAAGTAGGATAGGTAGGATTAAAATCATAGATATCAGAAACAAAAAAATACTTTACCTAATATATATGTGATTAAAATACTTAGGTACCTACACGCCAATTTCCACCCCAAGTGTTACGGGTGTAGGGTTACCTATATACCACAATGCCTTGGGTTAATATGCTACAGAATTTTATAACTTAAGAAAGTACTTATGCTTAGGTTCCAATATTCACATTTTCATTAATTTTTGGTGCCCAGTGTTTAGTAGGTCGTAGTTAGGGTTGCCAACTATACTGTTTTAAACAGTATTATACTGTTTTTCACTAAATAATACTTTATACTGTTTAACAAAAATAAAGTACACAAAATACTGTTTTCAACATCAAAATGCAGACATTAATATATGTGCAGCGCAGCCACAAACAAATCACACTCGAGTTTCTGAACGAATCTGTATATTAGTAACTTGTGCGGGACTGTCCAGTTTCTCTAAAATACTGTTTAATAATCTTTATAGACCGGAATATACTTTATTTCTTGAAAAGAAAGTTGGCAACCCTAGTCGTAGTACCTAAAGTCGAGAGTAATGATTGTGCTATCAATTAGCAATCTATTATTTTATTTACAAGTAGGTAACTCAAACGAAACAAAACAGATAATAAATAATAAAATATTGATTATCCATTTAATGTAAGTAACTTACTATTTACTTACACGCATTCAATCTTCAAACTAACAAGGAATGAAAACTCAATTCCAAAGCGGTATTACCTCATAGATCTCACAAAGGAACGTTATTGAGAGGAGCGTGCTGCGACCGAAGCTTGATGAATGATTTTCATCGCTACCGGCGCCAGGGCGGAAACTCTCAGATACCGTCCGCCCAGGGCAGCCGCTGCGCGTAAATTAACCCGCCCGCCATGCCACGTTTCCGCTTACATTTCTGTTACATTTAATGTAAAACCGCGATTTACTGTACTGATGACATGGTTATTATAAATGTTTTTTGGTATTCGTGTATTTTTTTACACACGTCATTTTTAGGGTAGGCTGAAAAATATATTTAAAGTTTCTGTAAAAAATATTTTAACTTATTGCTCATTGATAAATGGAAACGATATTTTATTCTATAAAAATACGAAGGGAATAATACGATATGTACATAACAGACGAGAGCACATCAAGCTACTGCAATCTGTCATATTTCTTTATTAGATTTTCAACCTTTATCTCCAAAGCATTAAGGCTCAAGGTTGTTTGGGAATATTTGGCAGTTTCGGGTAGTACCTGCTGTTGTCCGTAGTAAGAAAACAAAAAAGTAGCCTTTATGATTTTTTTTTCAGGTCATAATGAGTCTGTGACCACACGCGTATATAACCTTTTAGCACAGTTTCGATAAACTTAGAGAAAGGGAAACGCTGATTATTCAGAGTGCGTCTCGAATTATTCAATGTAGCGGGAAAAAGACCGTGACAGGAATTTTAATAGACTTCATAGACAGTCGCTTTCCCATTTAAACTATTGCTGCTGTTCAATTCAAACTTTGTTTTTAGTCATTCATAGATTCATAGATCTCTCTGCAAAACCGACATTACCGACAAGGATCTCTGGATGACTATACATTTTTAACTTGGAAGTAGTTCACTGCTATTGATGGTAGTTCATCATATAAAATATAGATGGCGCTAAATATAAAATGCACACTTCGTTACACAGATGGTGTTGTTAAAAGTTATTCTAATTAACAAATTAATATGTCATGTTTTTGTTTCTAGACAAAAGTGATATAGGAAACCGTTTTGTATACTAATGTAATAAGCTGCAAGCTGTAATTAAAATGATTGCGATAAATTGAAAATCAGTACCGCCTACTTATTGTCATAACATCTCACCCCCGCTTCTATTGTTCGTACGTATGCATGCAATGTTTGAATCACGTGTGGCAATTACAAAGGTGTCGGCGTTTGTATCTCGCCATAAATCAGCTTTGCGCGATATAACAATTAGCCGGTATGATAGCAATGTTAATTAAACGGGTATAACTCGGCGACCGCAGCGCCGCAGCGGCCGAATTCGGAACTACAATGTAACATTACGAGCTTCGATTCAACTCTGACCCGTATTTAGGTACCGATGACTTGTGTTGTGATAATAATTTTATAAACAAGAACTTACAGTGTAAATTAAATTGATTTTAATAATTAGTGTAGGTATTTGCTAATTAAATTAACATTTCCAATGAAATACTTATGTATAATTACTACCTTGATAAATATTTAGCTGTAATTACCTATGTGAAAAATGCAGTTGGACATTTACTGAATTTTGATTCGACTCAATGTCAAGTTGTCACCCGAACACTTAAATCCATGACTTTCAGTACCTAGTAGGTACTTACTAAACTAGAAAAAACTAAAGTCCTTGAATACCATTTCATGTTATTTTAGTTCATAGTAAATTTAATTACAAATACATCACAGTATCTAATTATTTCACTCAGTAAATAAGTTGGTACTAACCGACACAAAAAAAATATACTTACATTTCAATATCAGGATACTTTACCAACAGAATCTCCTTCATTTTTCCTACTAACTTGCCAATCTCAGCTCCTACCTACACATCGATATCGACACTACCAACTAATTTTATCGATATAATCTGCACTAGGACCACTCAACATCCAGACGTTTGATGCTGCCCCCAAACCCAGCGGAATGCCAGACATTTTGATTGCGATGCCAGTAATTGATAGCGTTCACTTTGATTAACAGATTCCAGCTTACTGTACCCCGTAATCGGTACTGTGGGACTATTTGCATCGGCTTGTAGGTATATTGGTAGGTTAATGTAATCAAATGTGGGTAGGTGGTAAATAGTTAGGTTACAAGACTAATTTGACGAAGGTATAAAGAACTAAAAAATCTAAGACACTTATCGTCTAGTAGGTAGTAAACATAGTTTCCGTCTCACTATCTCTTGGTTCATATCCTGTTTCCCTTTAGTAGAAATATATTAGCTTAATAATTGTAATAAGCTAATATATTTCTACTAAAGGGCTGGCTATTGAGCCAGCCTTTCGGTGTTCTATAGGATGCATTTTGGTGAATGTGCGAGGGAATTGCATGATTTAATTCCCCCATCTCCGTTCCACCATCGGACAACCCGTTGTACGGCGAGTTTCCACCCTTACTACATTGTTAACACAACTACGATCCGGATGAAGTCGCCACCTCTTTTATACCGAGGAGGAATTTTTTCACTATTTTGCCATTTGATGGATAACCATGAAATGGCAAAATATTGAAAAATGCTATAGGTTTTATAATAATAAATAAATAAATATAAATATATACGGACAAATCACACAGATTAAGCTTGCCCCAAAGTAAGTTCGAGACTTGTGTTATGAGATACTAACTCAACGATACTATATTTATAATAGATACATATGTAGATAAACATCCAAGACCCAGGCCAATCAGGAAAAGATCGTTTTCCATCATGACCTGACCGGGGATCGAACCCGGGGCCTCCACCTCGCAGGTAGGCGTGTTGACCGCTGCGCCACGGAGGACGACAAAGTTTATCTAACATACTTTTGATACAGAAAAAGATGACAAGACAACGTTTACATAAATACACAGCAGTTCATAAATATTGTAGTTCCTGAATTATGAGTTGAAAATTCTATTATTTTCAGGCTCAAATTGCTCAACAAAATGTTCAAATTGCCTAACACACTGAAAATTGCAAAATTCTCAAAAATAAAACCATCGATATATCAGCTCACCGATTTGTTAACGTTTACATAAAGCGTCGTCGTGTTTATTTATGAATTACTTTTGACATTTATATTGCAATACATCAGATTCATATCTATCTATAAAATTTATATTGCACTGACATTGCAAAGGTTAAGTGGGGTTTCTTATTTACTTATTTTAAAGGTATACCTGTATTTAAAACTTCCGTTGTTGAACAAAGATTAATTTGAATTAGGTCTGAAAGACGGATTTCCTTTGGAGAAGATTTGATAATAGATCTACCACATGAGATACAGTTACAATCTAATCTGACCAAGATTATGTCTGGGCTTCAAAAGAGACTTTGTTGAAGAGTTTGTTTCGGCCTTCTTCTTCTTCTCAGAGCAATCAGATAAGAAACGCCAAAATCTTCTAACTAAAAAAAAATATGATTGACTTGTAAAAGTGTTTCTACAAATCTACTTCATCATCATCATTTCAGCCTAAAGACGTCCACTGCTGGACACAGGCTTCCCTCAAGGATCTCCCGACAGACGATCGATTTCCCACGTCACTCCACCACCGTCATCCCGGCGTCATCCGTGCATCGTCGGTCCACCTTGTCGGCGGCCTACCCACACTGCTTCTTCCGGTGCGATCATGGTCAAAATCATCATTAGTGCATAATTTACTTACAGAAATAAATAATTCACCATTATTATTTAATATTTTTGTGTCAATTGAAGCTAATCTGAGACCCACTCTTGAAAAGGGGAGGTCTATGTAGCAACAGTGGGATTGTGAAGTAAGTCTATAGCATAATCAGCCGATAATGTTCCTACAGTTGGGACACAGGCTTCTTCTTGTTATGAGGGAGTGGGCCGTACTCTACAACGCTGGCCCAGTGTGGGTTGGAAAGCAAGTACCTATGTTAGTAACTATGTTAGGCTCTTAATAGACTAGTGCGCTTTACCATAAACGATTGCGTCACTGCTTACCATCAGGCGGGAGCGCTAGTCTATAATTTATATAAAAAAAGCATTTTCTGATGCTTTTCTGCTATTAGAAAAAAGGAGGTAAAGGACACTAAACATAGAAATTTTAATGCAAACGTATGAAAAAAAAAAACAGACTTTCATGAAGTATAAATTCCTTGTATTTGAGCTAAAAAAAGACTTTTTGCTCAATTTAGAACTTGAATCTTCCTGAAAATCCTATGGAGGCAGTGTTCATAAAAAAACGGTAAATATGGATATTAAATCAGTTTCCCAGTCCCTAAACTACCTAGCCATTTATCAACTCCATGCAAAAACTGCGTAGCACTGATGCTGACGCGAAACACAGCTTTTATGCGCGGCCACGGCACGACGTGACATAAATTTAATGACATGATACTACTAGTTTGAAACAGTAGCCATAGATAGCAATCTACAAACTGAGCACAGATGATACAGTTAGATTATAATTGCATAAATGCTTCGTGTACCTACAAGTAAGCAAGGCGTTCCTAATTGCAATAGGGCAGAAACGTTATGATCATGAACATATTATCAACTGAGGTGATTATTACCGCAGTAGATCTTCGCGCTTTAGTTAGAGTTTAGATGAATTATTCTTTATGCAAGATATTTCTTCATATTTTACTGTTTGTACGCTAAAAATCATCATCATCATCAACCTTTATCGACCCACTGCTGGGCACAGGTCTCCTCTCATACAGAGAAGGATTGAGCGTAATCACCACGTTTGCTCAATGCGGGTTGGTGATTTCAAACTTACAGTCCAGGTTTCTTCAAGATGATTTTCTTTACCTTTTAATCAGTCATTGATGTCCAAGATATACTTAGAAAGTACATATAACTTAGAAAAGTTACATTGGTACTTGCCTGACCTGGAATCGAACCCGCACACTCATATTTGAGATGCTGGTGTTTTAATCACTAGGCCACCACGACTAAAATGCAGCATAGAAATATAACTTTTGCCATTCTCTGAGCGAAAGTCTTCAAATGCAAATTCGCTCATTGTTTTTAGCAAAGGCCTTGTCAGCGTCATTGTTCACTTTTGGGAGTACAAAGTTCTATTCTAGAATTTGACTCCATTAAAGTACATCATACAATACGTAATAAGGTGTAATTAAGCCGCTTTTCACTTTCCCGCTATTTAACCCTCAACATGTCACGGCAAACAGTGACATACTAACGCTGTAATCACAACACCTCTCATCCCGACGGCGTCATGAAAAATTATGGACCCAACGCGAAAATTACACAAGTTGTCTGATTAAATTTAGAAGTTGGTTGGCATAATTAGCAGGAACATAGCTATTCACTCAGGGCACGCTTAGTGGCCCGGATTTACGCCAGAGGGGAGTTGGGAGGAGTTTTCGTGGAAAAATGCGCCCGTTTTTCAATACAGAGAGAACTCGTAATGTCACGTCGGGGAATATGACGTGTTTAAGGGTTAATAATGGAGCGGGTTGATGATTTTTTTGTAGGAATATAACGAAATGTTAGGCTTTTCACATTCGTTTAAATACAATGAAAATTGTTCAGGTGTAGGTACAGTCAGAAGCAAAAATATGTATTCGTCTTAAAGTCGAAGATGTTTACATATTTTTGGAGCCTTGGCAATGTATACATATTTTTGCTTCTGACTGTACTACTCTGCCGCTCAGAAGCAATACAACTTAGTGATTCTAAGAAAATTATGAATAGTTTTGTAATGAAGTAATAAGTTCTTACATTATAAATATTATCTACCATACCTAAATAATATCAGAGATTATTCTTTTTTAGTTTTATTAAGCATCCTATATAGTAGGTAGATAAGGTAGTAAAATAAATAAAAAAATACTTACATATTCAAAAATCCAAAGTAGTCAATATACAGTATAAATCTTAGACATAATATACATATATATTTATAATATTACAAAATATGAAACCTGTAGTATTAGAATAAACCCATATTGTGGATAAACCTGTTAGGCATCATGAATTCTTACAATTAATACTTATTAGGATACCTAACTGATTTTATAACTTTGTTATTTAACATAAGTACATACTTACTTAATTTAAGAATATATAGGTACTACCTATAGAATATAGTAAGGTGGAATGAACCTCAGGCTAGGTGAAGCGATGATGGTCGCAGGATGACTGGGAATAGCTGAATGAGAGTTGCGGAAAATAGATTTGAATGGCTTGAAATATTGGCTAAATTACTGATAATGAAAATAAGAATAGTGATTTAGTTAACTAATTTATTACCTACATTATAATTTAATTAAATACTAATAAATACAGTTGTGGACTTATGCATTATATAATTTATTTATTATTTACGAAAACAATCGTAGAACAGGAAACCGGACCGAATGAAATGAAACGAACTATTTTTCGTTTCATTTTATTCGGTCATTTTTGCGCACCTACTCATTCAACTCAATTGCCACTCAATTGACTAAAAAACAACAACATCTTGTCCAATTTTCTTTACAATTTCGATTGAAAAATAAGGTGTCTATCTAATTAAAGGATTAATTTAACACAACACAATAATAAGAACATCTGAGGGCCGTTAGATTAATGGTGAACCATGTTTAATAAATGGTGCGACCACCGCGCTCCTTAGAGAGTGTCGGTGCAACTAATATGCATATGATATGTAATTAATTTGACTTTCTACCTTGTCTTGTCTTTTCTTGTAAAAAAAAAGTATGTAGTGGGAAATAATTGCCAGACATTTTAGATTTTTATGGCATATGTACTTTTTACTTTTACAAAAATAAAGAAAAATCGACAGCCTCCGTGGCGTAGCGGTAGCGGACGCGGCCGCTGCGCAAGGTGGCGCGGGTTCGATCCCCGCACAGTGCAAGTATTTGTATGCATGAATATGAATACTTGCACTGGTCTGGTCGTGCCTCGGAAAGTACGTTAAGCCGTTGGTCCCGGTTGCTATACAAACATCTAGTGGCAGCCGTTACGGGTTGTTGGAGCCCTCAAAAGTCCAACAATTGGTCTAAATGCAATGCTTCGATGTCGCCTTCGGGTTGTGGAGGTCAGACGGCAGTCGCTTCACGGAAAATGTCGAAGTTTAGCCATTTCAGCAGTTGGACTAGTAAAGCGGACCTCAGACTCCAAAGCTGAAAAAGGCTTCGGATGCGACTGGGATTAACGCTGTGATGATGATGATGATGACAAAAATAAAGAAAAATGATCTTTTTCTTTCTTTTAGCCGCCACTACTCTCAAAACGGTGAAGGAAAATATCGCGAGGAAACCGGCATATCCTAGAGCCAAAAACAAATACCTAAGACATGTGACATCTACCATCCCGCATTGGACCCGCATGGTAGATTACGGCCCACTCCCTCTCAGCGAGAGGAGGCCTGTGTCCCAACAGTGGAAACATTATAGGCTGATTATCATTATGATGGACACTTATCACACTATCAGTGGCAATGGCTTCCACGTTGACAGTTCAACAATATTCATTGATTTATATCTAAACGTTGTTGAGCAGAAGAATCTTTTGAATGTAGTAATGGATTATAAATATCCTTCAAAACCATTCAAATTACGTAATTTACTTACTCAATTAGAAGTACCTAATAATAAAATAAGAATTAAAATAATCTCTACGAAATTGCATTAAATTAAAATTTGATTCAGTGAGTTATAAGTACCTCTCGATGGGTTACTTTATCCGTGCCTTTAACGTTGTTCTAGATACATTCTAGTATTTTTTTTACTAATTCTGTTTATATTAAGTCTTTATTCCTTGTAAATTAACAAAGAATAAAAATAAAATAAAACTATTGTTACTTACGACACACAAGATACCAGTCAACATTGCAATTAGGACTCAAACGGTACCAATATCTCGAGTTGGTATCGTCTGGCGTTGGCCATCAGAGGCGTGACACATGAATCACACACGATTCATTTATCTGCAATCTTGAATGGTCTAACACATATACACCAATCTTAGTATTCATTAATAATAAACATTTATAAAAGGACGTTCGCAGATTCTGTGTTTGAAAAACAAAAATAACTTCAAAAGCTGTGTTTACCTTAAAAAGAAGAGATTATGTGACAGAAATTAAATTGACATCCATACTGATCCAAAGAAACGGGTTATGAAAAATTCCCTTCTAGAATCTTCAAGCCCATCATGAAAAGTGCTCTACTTCGTTACATCTTTCTGAAAAAAAAAAACAATGTTATAATGTTCGCCCGCGTGGAATTCGGTTATATCGTGCTTTTTAGATTTCCCTAGGGAAAATCAATATCTTTTCAATAAAAGGTAGCCTATGTCCTTTCTCAGGGTCTAAAGATTGTCTGTGCCGAATTTCATCAAAATCGGTTGAGAGGTTTAAGCAGGAAAGCTTTCGCATTTATAATATTAGTATGGATATTTATCTAACTTCTATATATTAAACACATTACATTCTAAATTATATATATTTAACACACCTTTAAAGACTTCATGACATTATTTGTGACTGTTACCCTACACGATGACACGAATATTGTTTAAATCATTTTAATTACTTCATGAACAACAATTACCTAACGTCATTAAGCCTGTCATTTAATGCCGTTATATTTTTTATTTAAAATTACCATAAAATAGTAAAAAAAAACTTCTCGCGAACGATTCTATGTAAATCTACGTCAACAATGAGGTTTTATTGAGACAGATGGGAGCGATTTCCCGGAACTGAAAACAGTGCAATAAAACAAGGTGGAGCAACTTTTCTTGCGTACTGTCGCATTAAGCCGATACAGGGTTTATAAATCAAAGTAGGTGCGTTGTTCCCACAATAGCTCTCTAATTGACAAATAGTAGAAATGATAAATACACGCGTCGGGAATTTTCCCAAAATACGCATCCTTTGATCGTGTCTTGATTAACAGCTGCCGACTCGTGGTCGCGAAATGTTATTAATTTTCTTTTTAATTTGGTCTCTAGTCTATTAGACGGTGTATTTTTGTATGATTTATTGTATGACTCTTACAAAACAAGCCGCGAGATAGCCCATCGGATATATCGCAGATTTTAAGACGCATGATTAAAACATTTCCGAGTGATTTACACGTTAGTTCTTCAATGAAATTCTTTAATAAATATTGTTCTGAATGTATTTCCGTTATTAATTTAATGCAAGCGTAAATCTAAAAACATTATTTTCATAGAAAAATTTCGACATTTATACATCGCTGAAAGATGTTAATGTCTGTATCAGAGTGTTATCTGTTGCCAATATCTGGGGTGGTCTTTTTACGAGTACTATAATAAATACTAAACTTATTGATGATGATTTTTTTGAACTTTAATGTGGTTGTGGTCGACTTATTTAACGTCAGCTTGATCTTGTACCTGCCCATCGGTTCTGTAAAAATGTCACCGCTACAATTTCGGTGCAGTGAACTGTCAATAATGTCAATTATTTGTCATTCGTTGCAAACTGCTGGAGGGTCGCTACGCTGGTACGGCCACATCTTATGAAAACATGTTACGTGGGTAATAAATGTCTTGCTGTGGCGCCTCCGCCAGGCCGAAACAAGCGAGGGAGACCAAAGAAATGCTGGCTTGACGTTGGAAGAGATGACATGCGTGCCAACAATCTCTTCCCACTGGATGCTAAAGATCACTCGAAATGGAGGAGAATAAGCAGGAAAGCGGACCCTGGGCTCCAACGCGAAGGGCGCGAACACTGGATGCAACCGGGATCGAACGCTGGGATGATGATGATTTCTCATTCGTTCTAATGAGAACTCACTCCACCGTAATTTTACCTAAGTTTTTACACTGAGATGGTTACTAAATCGTACTGGTGATGTACTACTATGGGATGTGACTAACTTTCCTAATATTAAGGTAATTGTTTCATGTATAGCGAAACAGTGATAATGGTTGGTTATACCTGAAACAAATACAACGAATGTACGAATTGTTCTAAGTAATAACATTAAACCAAGTTCATTTCCCACGACTTCTGTTTTATTACAAAGTTTCCTAAATCTCCGAAACAAAACTGAACCGGTTTTTCAAATCTTAAGACTATGTATTCTAGTCAAAAATTCTATCCTCAATAGAATATTCCAAGAACTTACCTAGAAACTCATAAACATTTTGACACACACCTAATTACATATCCAGCTTTACTTAGAAGCAAAGGGCATGAGAACGGACCTCGGCTGACTCACAAACCAGTTATTTGAGAAATAAATCAAACCGTAGACGTCCGTTATCAAATTATCAAAAGCACGTGAGTCTTAATTTCGACGTCGGTCAGTTTAAAGATATATATTCCTTGAACGTTCAGGGTTGAAGATTTTTATCTTGACGGTAATTGTCGGCTAGAACATTAGCTGTACGTGCACAACAGATTGAGGCATGACTATGAAATACTGTTCTAATTATTACACATGTAATTTTAAAAGTTATTTCGTCGAATTATGTTAAAACTTACTTTGAAGTAATTTATTTAATATGCACAATTAATTTTGCATTTTTTGCCACCGACATTCTCTTGCGCTGATTACACGTACTAAGCCTTACAAGACTATTAAAAGTAAAGCAATTATAAATAGAAATACCGTTTCTAGAACTTAATATAGGCTATGTGGCCGTAATTGTTCTTTCTCAACTAACATAATTATTGGTTCTCCATACCTAACAGGCGAGATAATAACAGGTTAACTTGAAGCTCTAAACACTATGCGAATGAAACCTTAAGACCTCATAAATCAGTTTTCATCTACATGTTCTTAAATCTATAGGGCGAGAGTTAGTTGTTGGAATGCAAATGAAAATTGAAAATTAAAAAAAAAAGCGAGGGTCGCGCCGCTGGGGGGCGGCGAAATCGTAAATTTAAATTGTCCAGCCCTGTACATGCAAATTTTCCGAATAGGCCTGCCTTTCAATTGTTGTACCTACGCTCAGTTCACGCTCGCTTCAAAATTAATTAACGCTGTTGTGTATTGTCCTTAGAATTTTCACGATTTCATGTGTCATCAACAGAGAGATTGAACCCGAATCTGGATTAGAATGGAAGCTATTTTGTTCTAATGGAACTCGTTAAGGACATGAAATATTGTGTTGATATGTCTGGATGTTTCAGCTGATAATTTTAGAAGCAGATATAAATAATATTACATGTTCCCATGCCAATGTTTGTTACACAATAAAACAGTAGCATCTGCGAGTAGCATATTGTCTCAGAGTCGCCGCCATCATTAACTGTCGGTAATGAGGCTTGAACTTTTGGTTTTAAATAAGTTGCGCCGGCCGGCCCTTAGGGGCGGCACTGCTACTGTAAGGATTTTTTATTCAGTATATGATGTTAAGTAAAGCTTATCGAAAATATTTAGACGTGACTTTGTAATGTTGTTAACTATTTATAATTTAAAGTTGTAGGCAGTAGCTACCTCTTACAATAGCTTACAATAAATTGAGCAAAATATGACGGAAGCGTACGCTTGAACTCGTCTTAACTCTAAAATTATTCTTGTTTTTTATTTGTTTAATTGAATTTTTTTGTTCCATCAAGGTGGCTACTTGGTAAATTCTAGTAGCTGTCGTATTAAGTACGTAATAAATTCTCTACGTTAAACCAGTAGAGCAAGATTCTGCGATAACACGGTGGTTTCTGTGACACTTGTCCCTCGGCGCACAAATTAACGTCCGTGTAAAGTTATATCGTCTGGCAGCGGCGCGGTTGTCACTCATGCTCCATCAACTGCTGGGAAATGTCGAGGGTATGACGGCGGGTCAGCCACATGTCGATCTCGAGACGTGACATTATTCCATCTGCCGTCTCGCTTCTCAGGATCCACTTCCTTCAGCCAGACAAAGACAGATTCCAAATATGACTCGCGTTTAAGAATGTGCCGCTTAGTTATCTCCGGCGAACGGGGGCCCGTATTGCGGACAGGTTGTCACTAATAGGCGTTTTACTCGGAACATGAGGTTTTATGACTTCGTGTGTGTCCCAGCTTTAGGACACGTGTCAGTCTGTCAGTCAGGTTGGCGGCGGCGCGCCATGACTCCGGCGCAGCTAACTGTGAGCTCGCCAAAACAAACACGATCGACCGATAGTCGCTTTCTTACACCTGATCATTGGGAATTTAATTATAGATTTATTAAGTGCATCAACCTCTCTTTTCAGATTCGGGGAAGAATCAGATGAGGAGACACCGTCCGTTAAAACCGAGCAGCCCATCAGTGAGACCGATAGCTGTCGTGTAGTGAATGGAATCCGAAGTGTTTGTGTAGTGACTAAACTGTGATAGCTAGTGTCGGCCCGAGGGGCCGAGAATCTGCAACGGAAGATACGGACGCGAGCCGCGCGGGCTGCGGGCCCGCGATGAGCGCCAACAACTGCGATAGCATGACCTACTTCTCTAACGCTTACATGCCCGATATGAGGAACGGTAGCGGCCATGAGCACCAGCAGGCGCACGCGCACTACGGCGCAGTGCCACAACAAGGCCACGAAATGGAGGGCTGTGACCAGCAGCTCAGGCCGGCGCAGCACCACTACCCTGCGCAGCCGGCGCCTGGCATGCCCTACCCCAGGTTTCCGCCTTACGACAGGCTGGGGTATTATCAACAGATGGAGCAAAATGGCTACCGGCCAGACAGTCCGTCACAGATGGGGCACATGGGTCCAAAGGCGGCGGACGGGTACGGGCCCAACGGTCACCAGCCTCCAACGCCTGCGGTCTACACGTCGTGTAAACTTCAGGCAGCGGCAGCGACAGCGGGAGGCGTGCCAGGCAGCCCACCGCTTGAGCAGGCGCAGCAGATGCCTCACCACATGCATCCCCAGCAGCACATGGTGCAGCACGGTGTGCCGCATCAGCAGCACCTCATGTACCCTGTGGACGACATGCAACACCAGACGCAGATGCCGCCCATGCACCAGCAGTCCATGCACGCGCAACAGCCGCCTCCTCAACAGCCCCCGCCAAACACTAACGCCTCGCTGCCCAGCCCACTTTACCCCTGGATGCGAAGTCAATTTGGTAAGTCTAACTCTTTCCTTTGTATTTACCAAATCTGCCCATCTGGTAGAGATACATACTTGTCAATTTGCTTATCGATCTGTTCATAAGTTCTAGGGCTATTCTAGTTTGCTATTTTTTATAAATTTGGCATTCCAATACGATTCCATTGTCGCTGTACCTACCTACAAATATTCGTAATCTAATAAATTCAAAATTATCGAAATGATTTTCTAAAATCTATTACTCAATTTGTACATTTAATAATATGGAGTGGAGTGTCAGTGATTGATCACTGGAAAGCCATAATAACGCCAGTTTTTTAGTAGATTATGAAACTTGTATATATTGATCATTATCAGATCACTGATCGACCATTCTGACACTATTGTATTACCAGACTAGGGCACCTGTTGGGAACAAATCCAAGTAGAAATCGATAGTCAGTGCGTATTATAGATATTCAGCTGTATCTAGTTAGAATAGAAAAGGCTAGGCCTTTTTCTAGCTCTGACGTCTTCTAGTCTGTCCGTACGTACACATTGATATAATTTGACTTCAAAATACTGAACAATCGCTTTTGTAAAGACAACACCACAAAAAGGACAAATACACTGTCTACCTACCTTTTACTTCCTTAATATAAAATTCGCAACAATGGGCTCATACTACCTAGAACTGTTTATTGATTTATAATGCTTCGAAAGCGAGAGCAAATTCCAGTGTCAACGTAGAATTTGCACAATATACATTACGTGAACTCAGGTAGCGAAAATAGATTCGACAATTTGCAAAAACACTTTCGCTCCATGTGCGCATTGATGAGAAACAATAAGTGCCAGAAACAATACCCAGCCTACTGTTCGGGGGTTATTTATGAGTCGAAGAGGCATTCAAAAGGAATTTCACTTTTCATAAAATTTACAACTGCCGACACAAAAGCGCTCACCTTCTGTTTAGCTGACGCCGATCCCGAACAAAGACCCTCAAGTTGTGCTACCATCTCCTACTGTTTTTGAATTTGTCTTAAACCTAATTTATGGTGGAACCGCCTGATTTAAGGTCCCTATTGTAATTGGCGATATCATTCGCAATAGAGATGCTGTTTAGAGTTTCGAATTTAGTTTTGTGTGCATATTTGCGCGGGATAGTTTGGCTACTGTCCGGGTCCGAGTTTTAATTGCTTGCGAAAGTTTTCAGTCAGTTTAAATGATTTCACCTTACAGTGTCATAGTGTTATACATACCTACCTTTAGAAGTATTAGTGAACACCAAAGCAGTGCTAAGGTAACATTTCTCTGAGTCTAAACTAATTTTTTAAGCTTTTTAGTGGTAGAGCGGTCCTCCTCTCAATACCTATTGGTGAACTTCCTGGCGTCTATTATGAAGTTATTGGCACACACAGTAGTCGTTTGAGGAGAGACGTCCTTTATTCATTAAATGCAGTCGCAGATTGCGGAAATGACGTAAAGGCGGTTGGTAGCGTCAACAACTGTGACATCCTATGCGTATCGACTTTTTATACCTCTTATATTTATTTCATCTAGTTGGTAAACATCATAATTCTTTCAAATCTTGTTAAAGATGATATTACAGAAGTCTTTTCTGAAGTTTGGCAGGCAACTTCCTTTTCATCATCAAAATTCTTACGGTTTTATATCTACTAACAAGATGGAAATTAGAACGTATAAGACTACTAGTAGTAGGTAAGTTGATGATGATAATGCTAATCTTTGAAAATAGCACCTATGAATATTTCACAGCAAATAAACCTAGAAATAGAATTCATCAGTCAGTCTTAAACAGAAATGCATATTGAAATTGTTGCGCATGCCAAAACCGATGCTTAATTTAACAGCACAGCAATTAACAACACAACTCACAAAGCATTTTAATTCGTATAAATCAAGTAATCATAAATCAAATCTGATGGTATCTGTATGTTCGCCAACTTTTACCGTCCCTATGTAGCGTAGGATGTAGACCGATTTACGTCCAACCACGAAGTTGCTATAAATGAGGAGTTGCAATAGTTGATTCTAATTTATACAACAAAATAAACGATAGATTATAATTGATTAAATAATCTATTATTAATCGATAGAAAATTCTTGTTGAATGAAAAGTTAGAAAGTGACTGCAAGTTTATAAGAAATAACAATGCAATTGACATTTTACATTCAAGTATCCCATTGTTTTAATTGCTTCGGTGATTTGAATTGAATTACCAAAACATTTAAAACAACATTGATCAAAATAATTGTCTTCTTTTGAGTTTTATGCGACCCCTTTCGATTAAAGAGCGTTTATTCAATTACCCAGCTTTTCCCTAAGTATTTCTAACCCATGTCATAACCAATATACCAACTAGATGCCAGATAAGTCGTGCCAATTTTGACTTAGTTTCTGTTTGTAGATGGTTTGAGTTGGCCCTCATAGTTAATTAATTCCCAACTTCTATGTGATTTGATGAGGCAGAGTTTCTTACAAAATGGGGTGCAAGAAGATGATGCAAGTGATTACGCCTCTTGTATGGTGATTGGGTAATAATGTGTACTTTCATTTGCAAGTAAAAGTTGGTCAACTGATTCTGGGAATCTTGACTTTTAATTGATTAGTGGTGTTTGTCAGGCGATTTCTCGTGTCTAATTTTATTTATTTTATTCTTCTTAGTTAGCATTCTGTTCCTTTAATTTGCTAGTTGAATGATGTATCGATGTAAGTAATGCGTTGTAATTAATTTAGGGCTGACATCGGTTCAGATGTTAATTTTCAATAAGTATTATTAAAATTATAGGCGTTCATTTTATACCTACCAATCATCATCAGTCTCTTCTCATCATCATCTCTAATAAATACCTGACTAGATTCTACCTTTATGTCTATAGTAGCAATTAGTGTCTTAAATATTAATTGCACGACTGCAGATACGAAGCAAAAAGGGTAGACTACCAAAACCAGTTCAGTAAAAAAATAAATCTCGGATATTATCTCTTAAACACCAGACGTGCCTATTTAGCATATGAAAAATACTCGGTGCTTAAAGCACACGGTAGCAAATAGTCGCACTTAACCAAAACTCTCGTTAAAGCTCTTATGTTATCTACTTGGGAACGTTCCTTCATTAATTATCTTCAAATATCGACTGCCATTTTGAAATAAAAAACCGACCAATAGGAACACCGCATGCGTTTGTTTGAAAATAGAACGCCGTTCCGTTTGAAGCTTACGAATAATTAATCATTGGCCAACTGTAGCAACGTGTACGCAATGATTATGTACTAATACAATCTGTTGGTATGTCTGTGCTTAATTAGCTACATGAAAGAATGGGCAGGAACATGCTGATTAGATCAATATTATAAGAAATATTAATAGTAGCGTCGAAATTTCGAAAGCTAATGCACAGGATGACATTAGCGTAGAATGACAAAGACAAAAATTAAAGTCTGATTATACAGCTGATGTAGCCTAATGAGATTTTGTGTTAAAACATATCACAAGCTTTACTGATAGAATTATGTGAGTCATTAGTTTTAAAAGACAAATGATAAATCTGCAAACATTTTTCATTACACATCAAGAGGAAGCTGATGAAGTTATAAAATGGGGAATTTCGGATAACGTCAAAAGGTGGTCAGTTATTGCAAGATATTTAATCGGGTCACTAGACCGATATTCATTAGAAACTATAATTTTGTGACACATTAGTATTAACAAAGAGGAACAGGATATTCCATCAGAAAGGGAATTTATCATTATAGAAAAAATAAATAGAAAAGAAAAGCTTTGGTTGTATTAGTTTATAAATAATACGATATACATATGTTTTAGTTTAGTTTTATTGTTTAGTCACTAATTTTCCAACGACTGTCGTTCAAGTTTTCTTCTAACATCACTCTTTATGTATTTCCTAAAAGAAATAAACAGAGGTATAGTATTTACACTACACCCACATTTCTATAGTTCCAAATTGTGTTCAGGCTGTTTGTGATTATTTCGGAGCCTCGCGTTTTTGAAATATGATCGTGAAAAGCAGTAATGCCTCAACTGAGCCTCTAATTTCGTAAGCGGTGGTCGTTACATTTCCCGAAATACCTTTATCAATGCCACTGGACTTATTTTCTTCAGAATTCACACAAAAACACCTTTATTTCGCCACAATTTGACGTATAGCCGTACTGACTAACGGCATAGAAAGATAGACTTACCTAGTCCGAGGTAGGCCGCGATAAGTCGCGGGGAATCGAGGTGGAAATGGAAATATAATGGAAACCCCCCCTCCGCGCCGCCTCGCCCCCCTTCGCATACAATGCCGGATAGACGACTTGTTACATTTCATTGTTCAGTTATCAGCCCCGAGGCCTTTGTGAAAGCCAGATGATTGAATACAAGTATTTGTTCTCGTGCCTGCTTCTGATTTTCCCCGCTTGCCTCTGAAAGCTCGAATCGTTTCGTATTAAACATAGAAATGTATAATACAATTACAAATGTGTTGCGGTTGGCTGTTTGTTTTTTCTTACAAACATCGAGCAGGAATTTTGGTGTCGACAGGTTGTGAATGAAATGAAAGATCGAAAACAAGACCTGTTTTCAAACTGAGGAAAACCAAAGATTTGATAAAAACATAACAGTTTAAAGTAGTTCCGATTCATAATATTCAAGCTTTTACATTTATTTCAAGCGAATACGCAGATGCGCTGTACTTAAAAGTTTTAAGCTTTGTACAAAGTGCTCGTTGTAGTTTGAAACTTAGTTCGAAGCTAAAAATGAAAACACACACTCTCCTTTCATATGCAACTGCCGTATGTATTCTCTTCTCAAATGCAAATTGTTGGATGACGCAGTGTGGGTAGGCCCCTGAAGGTGGACCGACGACCTGGTGAAGGTCGCGGGAAACTGCTGGATGCCGAAGGCGCAGGACCGGTCGCCGTGGAGATCCTTGGGAGAGGCCTATGTCCAGCAGTGGACGTCTTTTGGCTGAAATGATGATGATGATGACTAAATTTTTTTTCTCACTACATACATACTTTAACGTTTTTTATTAATTTTGTCGCCATTTCTAACAAAACCTAGTGATTTTCAAAATAAAGTACGCGATAAGACCCATTGTCGGTATGTTTGACGTGATCGATTGTCGATTGTCGTACTGTAACAATGACGATAAATGCCTCACTAGATTGAAGTTCAGTTTCTTTTTGTACCCCGCTTTCTACTTTTCCTTCGATTTTTATGCTTTCTGAAACTTCTTCATTGTTTGTGATAGCATTTTTTGTTGTTTGAAGTTTTATGTCTCAGGTGTTCATAATATTTCCCCATTTTAACTGATATAATATTTATTTCCTGAAAATCATACTCATTACTACTGCTCTCTCAAGTATGAGTGTGCGGGTTCGATTTCAGGTCAGGCAAGCACCAATGTAACTTTTCTATATGTACTTTCTAAGTATATCTTTGAAGTCTGAAATCGCCAACCCGCATTAAGCAAGCGTGGTGATTACGTTCAATCCTTCTCTATATGAGAGGAGACCTGTGCCCAGCAGTGGGAGGATAAAAAAGTTTGATGATGACCACTGCTCTCAAAATGGTGAACGAATTGTGATTAATCTGACATGTCCGAACCATAAATCGAAGATATGTGATATCCACTAAGTTGCCAATCCGCACTTCACCCATAGATAACGGTCCAGCAGCACCACCTCTTGAAGAGAGGACTATTATATATAGCCGAGCAGTTGCAACATTATAGCCTGATTATGATTCCAATTTATCATCATCATCAAACTTTTTATCGACGGCACAGGTCTCCTCTCATACAGAGAAGGACTGAGCGTAATCACCACGCTTGCTCAATGCGGTTTGGCGATTTCAGACTTAAAGTCCAGGTTTCATTAAAATGTTTTCCTTCACCTTGTAATCAGTCATTGGTGTCCAAGATATACTTAGAAAGTACATATAACTTAGAAAAGTTACATGCTCCAATGTATTAAAACTGTGTAACTCAAATAGTTAGGTAATTGTCTTGCTAAGTAGCCTCATTATGCTAATCAAACTAATTTGTCGGAGGAAATCGTATTTTACATTTTTTGCATCATTCAATTCAAATCGATCAAATTGCTCAAACACAATCATTAACAACTTAATTTGCTCAATTATAGAATGTTTTATTGCCAAATGTAATAAAAGTCACTTCAATTACCCATTAATTTTGTTGTACAGACTCTGCATCATTATTTTTCCTACCCTTCGAACTAAAAAGATGAAGTTGAAAATTTCCGCAAATATTATTATTTATTTAACACAGGAGATGGCCCGCATTTCCCCAACTTCCCCTTGTATTTACACGTGCTATTATTTGCATAAAGATTTTTTTACACAGTAGGGTAGAGTGGGGTAGAGGGATAAAAATATATTTCTAATTCTGTTCAGTGGTGACTTTCCGGTTCGGCCCGGTAGCGAGACGTTGACGAATGGCGTTTATACTGTTTTTTGATATTATTTTTTCCATGTTGGCTTAGGATTTTGTTCGTTTTCAAAGTGTGAACGAAGATATTGAATGATGTTGCAATACCTTTCTACCATACTTAAAACAGTTTAATTTTGAGGTTTATCATGCAAAAAACTCACGCTTAGCAAAAAAAAAAAAAAAATGCTATACTTTGACAATCTCTAAACTGAAGTTTAGGTTCTGTTAACATCTATTTTATGATTTAAATTGTATGTATAATTCATATATAATTTAAAACCCGCTTCATAAACACACGTTCAAAAGATATAATCTACTTCACTAACTTAGCATTGGAGAACTGGAAAGCGCTAAGTGTGCTTGTTAGTTCCTAAGTTACCAGCAAGATGGCGTTAAATCAAACTTATTCGAGTTGTAAGTTTTGATGCTGAAAAGTTAAGTTTTCAATATAACTTTTCCAATTGAACATGAATTATATAATTAATGCTCTTTTTCAAATTGAATATCTTATTTAATATATATTAATGTGATTGACTATGCTTAGAATATTATCCGAATCAGAGATTGAAAATTATATGTAATTATGTTCAATAGTCCACTAGCCCAAACTGATTTTAATATATAATATTCAGCCTTAATTTAGCATTTCATTTAATTTTGAATAAAATGTAAATAGATAACTAAATCCATTCATAACCACATTAATTCATAGATACCTATGCAGTTACATGTATATACTTAGATGAAATATGATTACTACCCAAAACAATAAATAGGTAGGTATAATAAGGCAAAAAGTTGGGAGCTTATTAAAAAACCATTACGGTCCTATAATTACATACACCCACATCGAAATACACCAATCCCATTAATATATGTCTAACACACACATGTTAAACTGAATACTCACTAAGACATACGAATATTCACGATTACCTTCTCACAAATAGAACGGCACTCACACATTGACGTGTCGAGTTCTGTATGACGTGAGCTGTCAATGTGTGAGTCATGGAGTTGCCAGTTATTTTTGATACCGTTTATCGATGGTAAAATTTTGTGCTAGATTTTTGAAAATAATTATATAAAGTTCATGCTAAGTTTTAAGAATTGTTCTTTTGTTATTTATTTTTCAAACCTAACTGAATGATAATAAAATAATACAAAAAAACTTGGCTTGATGTAACTATCAACTTGTTCATAGGTAGGTACATGTATAAGTTACAAAACGCAACAGTGAAGATGAATGTAAAGATACTTTCTTTATATAAAACGAACATAATTAAGTCTCGCTTTCAAGCTTTAATGAATGGGCTTGGTGAGTGATTTTATCTTTAAATTACAGTGACTAAACGCAGGCGGAGCCAAGCATTATATAATTCATAATTAACGCATAAATACATAAATCTTTTAAAAACTGTTCAATAGCGAATGAACTCACAGTATTGTATAAAATTTCCCATCATTTGCATTTGTGTTGGTAAAAGATAATTTTTAATTATTTTACAGCTATCTTCCCTATCGTTTCACAACATAATTTAACTTTTGAATAGATATACCTACACATAAAAACAGTTCGCAATTCGCAATTCTAGTAGAGTCAATATGGACAACAAATTGAGCTTATTTTTATACATTGTTGTTCAACAGCTTAGCAAGCATAAAGTATCAAGTCTCAGATCAGTAAGTAATTAATTAAGTTCCCCAAATACATTCCTCCAGTTTTCAAGTTGAGTTAAAGTTCACTAAATAATGAGTAGCCTTTCTTGTACCCTCTTTCAAGTTACTGAGTTCAGACCAATAATTTCCCCGAAATACGTCCTTCTAATTCAGAAGTAAGTTGTGTCCAATTAACTGGCAACATTGTCAGAAATCGTCTTTCTCTCTTCTACCAGGTCTGGTCGTCCTTGTCTTACTCGAGGTTAGGATAGCTTGGCCCACATTAATTAAACGTCGGGATAGAACGCCAATCAAACTTTGACCGCCGCTAAGCCGATGAAGCCGAACTTATTATGTGGTATTAAAATTCCATTTTCAAACACCAATCGCTTTAAATTGAAATGAATCCATAACATTATGAAATGATAGCCACTAATTCAATAAATGCTAGTGTATTAGCCATTAGCTGTTGAAATGTTTGACGTATTGGTTTTTTCGGCCATAAGGACATAAGTAAATTACTGAACTAATAGTTGGCTTGTTGTATATCGAAATTTAATTCTATCATCGTTCGAAGCTCATTAATGTGATATTAAGGCTGTGTGTATCATTAGATGCGTACAAAAAGCGGCGTCACATGATGCGTGCACATGTGCGAGTCGACGGTGCCACATAAATCATAAACCGTATCTTTGTACTTGCGTCGGTAGGAAGGGAGTAGCCACGTCGATGGAGGAGCGGAAAAAAGCCCCCCCGTTTCCTGCCCGGGGATCACACATGACCGGCCTGTCTATCTGCCAGACCCGTGTCAAATATTCTCTGGAGCGGAGATCGCCCCCCACCCGGCTTACGGGGGCAGGGGCAGCCCCCTGGGGCACGCTGTCCCGCGGCGAAGCTCATCTTGGAGCCCTAATGCGTTTCGCGCTCGGCATTATGTTGAGATGAATTTTTAGGCAGACCACTACTGTTTTTGTTACGTTCGCATATTACCTAAACTCGGCGGAATAACATCACTAGAACCTTTAATATCGACGCCAGAGTAAAATGATTGAATATTTTCTTTTTCATTAAGATTTTTGCTTTCACAGGGCGGGCGTTGAAAAATCACCACCCCGCACCTTTCATAACTTTTCACTTCGTGATCCAACGCAATTACTCACTTTCTATCGCCTTCTCAAATATTCATTCGTGCTTTTCCTGCTGCAAATTATAGGAATGGCCCGAACAAAACTGGTAATTAGCCCCCTACGTGTAAGGGGGGCAGTCATTTTTATAAAAGCTTCAGGTCATTACATTTCACTTTGCCATGTTTTTCAAAGTAGAGTCCTAATACCTAATTGATGGCTTTAATTTACTAATGGAATGATTAGTATTTTGATCCTTTATCGCGGTTCGTGCGCTATTCTGATATGGTTTGATTGTAGGCATTGCGTGTGTATGGTGTGGCGTAGGTACCCCATCCGTAGGTGTGTTGGTACCATCGAGCACATATCCAAGGTCGGGTAGGATGTCGCGTCGACAGGCGGAGCCGGGCACAGAACAAAGCTGTGCGAGCCTAACAAAGACGTCACCGGCCGTGGCTGCGACGCGGAGTTATGGCACCCATTGTGCGCAACAATACCCAACAAACGAGTTTGTATAAGCTATTAGGTACGCGCATTAATATATATTTTTTGTTCGCCCGAAAATTTAGCATTCCATTACGAGGGAGAGAAATGAAACGCCCGCCGCATGAATTATATTAAAATATATTTGAATATTTCATTTGACACCTTTTTTGCGGGCGGTATTTCGTTCAATCCCGGGCGGGGAGCGCGTAATTTTTAGCATACACCAAAGCTAAATTTTCGGTGAATAACATTCCATTTCGGATGCGAAACACGACGGGTATCAGCGTCAACACAACACTGACTGATGGCTGTGTGTTCACGTTATAAATTCTTTTTGAGATCCGCTTGGATTTGTGATGAAGCCTTCCCTCTGTATATACCTAGATATACATTCATTTATGGTCATTATTATTTCGTAAGTAACAACCAACAACCCTTTACCATTTTCTAGCCAGAGATTAGATCGTGGATTCCCTCGTTTTATGTCCAAATTAAATTATTTTCCAAATGAAGTTCTGTTTGAGTTCCATATAAGTCGAGTTGGTTTAGCTACATTCTCTAACTCAACTAAAGAACAATTGCGCCAAACATGGCTTACTACATCAGATATCTACACAAATGGTTCGAAACAAAAGTCATTAGGGCAGCATACATAAGCCACTAGCAATCTTCAGTATACAATCTAGCGACCGCCCAAACCTCGACAATGATTAATGATTTATCAAAACTAAGTCAGCCATGTTGGATTTTTTGTCATGCGTCACTTGGCCCTTTGTGTAAGATTCGTTGACGATTTTCATATTGGCATAATCGAAATACATGCAGAAGATTTATTATGGAAAAACAGAGGAAAGAGTGGTTATCAAAGTTAAAGTAATGGTGTTTTAGCCAAGACAGTTTAGATGATCGGCACCCTAATTACGTAACACATTACTACTATCAATTGGAATCATTTTGAAGCATATTGCTAATCCACTGCTGATTATGTTCGAAAAATGTGCCTGCTCAACAACATAAATAAGGCAATGAATGTTGTTGAACTGTCAAAACGAATTGCCATTGCTACTGATTGTGTGTTACGCAATTACCCTACGGATGCTCGAACGGAATATCAGGACTGAAAATGTAAATCCTGAGAAAATACACACAGAAGAGACCTTTTTAAAAATTTTATATAAATATTTACGTTTTAATAACTCGCATGTAGGGTTAAATATTTACGCACACGACACATTTATCATGTATGAGGCACTCGTAATTATTATGTCGCGTGTTTTGTCATCCATCGCATTTCGGCCGTGGATTTTATCAATGTACAACAAATTGTGTTCATGTCATTAGTCGACCAATGTCGCTTTTACAATTCCATTGCCGTTTTAATGCTAAGCGATATTATTCACGATATTTACCACCTGTTTACTGGACCATCCTTTTTATAGGTTGCTGTGGCAATAAATCATGATATGTATGTAGTATTAGTAGTTATGGTTGCTAGGAAGAAAAACATACCAATCAATGCTATGCTTCATCATCATCAGCCTCTACTCGTCCACTGCTGGACATAGGCTTCCTTCATGGCACGCCAACAAGCTCGATCCTGAGCAGTTCTCCGCCAGTCACCACCAGCCACCTTTTAGATGTCGACGCTCCATCTCGCCCAAGGGCGTCCTACGCTACGTTTGCCGAGACGCGGTCTCCAATCGAGGACTCGTTTACGTCGACTGTTGTCGGTCCTGCGGCATATGTGACCAGCCCATTGCCACTTCAGCTTGCTAATCCTCTCAGCTATGTTGGTAACTCTGGTCCTCTGTTGGAACACCTCATTTCTGATTCGGTCCTTCAGAGAGACGCCCAACATAGCCCGCTCGATAGCCCGCTCCATAGCTCGCTGAGCGGCTTTAAACTTATGGACTGGTCTGACCGTTACTGTCCACGTCTCGGCTCCGTAAGTCATGACGGGTAGGATGGGAGTAATGCTATGCTTATCGATAGCTATAAAGAAAATTCATAAAGCCTCTTGTATTCTTCAGAAAGGTTTACAAAGATGAGGCTAAACACACACTGCTATCATTTACATCTCCATCACAACGACTAATGGTCAACATCACATACAATATTCACTATAGAGTACCGATGTAATGTTGCACGGAAACTTTTTGGGATCACTCAACTTTATTCCAATTTACACTAAGATACTTTGCTTGACCTTATCAGATTGCAAGTTAATAACTGGGCCTTAAGTGCATTGTAATGTATCAACAGAAATGTATTTCATTCAGTGGAAGGTAAGTATGCAAGTTTGATTGATTCCGTTTTCAAGTATAGTCTTCAAACTTCCTATAAAGGCTGGAAGATTAATTTTCTCCGAGAGAAGTCCTTAATTCTTGATCGGCGACTTTAAAGCTGAACAATTGTCACTACGACATTTATTTATTCTTATACGATTGCTATATCAATTAAACACTATAAACATGGATCGACCTTCGCTATAGTCGTTCGAAACCAGCAATTTTATTTACGACGTGTAAGCGTTTAAGAGAAATTGCATTAATATGAATACCCGTTTGATATCATGTACGATGTTGCAATACACTGAGTGATTTCAGTATAGCTATAGGTCATAAAAAAGAAACGTTCATATCGCATTTTGAGTTCAGTCACGTTGAATATAAAGTCAGGATTCGATTGGTTTTCGTCGCCCAAATATAGCGTTGGCGTGGAGTCGAAATGTATGAAATTGTAGGACATGAATTATGGATTGTCGATATCGCTTCAAGCTGTTGCTGTATTTTTTTCGTGTTCCTGTGGCGATACCGCAACGAATTAAATTAAAAGCTCTTTTCACTTGTCATCCCTTGATGAATTTGGTATTTAGGCTCGCACGCTTTGCCTGTTATTATTTTTTTACTCGCGTTTTTGGAAATGTTTGAGTACTATTACATTACACACCATGGGAAGAGTTTGGTTATGTTCTGGTTTATTGCCAAATTATTTTGCCACTGATATTTTAACAGTTTTTCTTTATATTTTAGCCGTACGGATCTAATTATTGTCCTACTTTCCTACTTCTACAAGCCAACTATTCCTTAACGGAAATCATCTGGGTGATCAATTCTATCATTGATGACATTGCTTACTCTTAGTAAATCTTGATCAGTAGCAATCAAAATCTCTTAAAAGTAACAATCATGATACTGTAATAGGGTTTCTTCTTCGTATCGAAATAATATTATTTACGAGTTAAACGCTATCACCATAGTTGCTGAAACACCTGGCTTAACCGCAGAATCCATAGTACTTATTGCTGCAGTGGCTAAAGTTTACCATGCCATTTAATTTTATCTGTTGCAATATTTTTTATTCTTAGGTTAGTTCTAATGCATTTGTTGCTTCTTAAAAAGTATTGTGGCTATTACAAATATAAATATAAAAAGGCAATACGATCAGGCGTTCTACAAAGAACTTCACTCTGCAAATAAATTTGACCTTTAAAGTGCAATAGATGTAGATACAATATTGTAACGGTTACATGGTATAATAATAATGCCATTTATCATCAATTCTATATACAAAAGAATACATCTCAATTCAGTTTGGTCTGGTTACAACCGGTTTGCCGCAGCTGACCGCATTTTTCGACCCTTTACCTTTGTACATGCAACGCTGTAATCAGTACAAATGCGATGTAAGAGCTTTTCGATATTTTAGCACGCACTTTATCCAGATAAATGTGAACCAACCTTTACTTCTCAGGGGATTAGTAACGTATGGATTCTGTTGCAATTCGCCCTGAAAATGCTTTCGTGATCTTTGTATTACTAACGATAATCTCTTCGGCTCGATACACCAGGATTATAACAATTCCATCGACTCTGTATTTCTAGCTCAAAAAATAAATATATGAGAAATTTTAATTTATTTTCTCCTACTTTAAAAATTTAATGAAATTTTAGAAGAATTGAATATATTCACTGAGAGCTGTTTTACTTTATCCAAGTTTTATTTGATTGATCCAAGGTCAGTAATTAATATGATCTAGTACTAATTTATATACCTACATGTCTTCCAGACATGAAGTTGGCATGGGGTATCTGTGAAAGTTGGCTGCGGGATGTTTGAAAGAGATACCTTGGCCCTGGCACACAGGTGAAGGAACACGGGTGGGTTTTAGTCAGTAAAAGTCTTACACGCCTTTATGCTACAGCCAGAGCAAGAGAGGGCATTTGATGATTTCCCATCTGGAAATAAAAGGTATCAGTGAACGTAGATTCTGCTAGCTAGTTATGTATGTGCTGTAGTATCAACATCTTAAAATCACACCAGACTACAATTAAAGATTTCAAACGAGTTCTTTCAGAATCTCTTACATCATTACCAATCACTTTCCCCGGTCCATCGTAGCCAATTTTCAACAATGCCCGGTGTTTGTCCACATCGTCGTGGAAGTAAGCCCCTTCCCCTGCGCGAGATGATTTATAGTCGACCGACGACACATGCAGCGCTGCGCCCAACGCTCCTAAAGCTGCGATTTTGTTTGACATGGCCACACGAGCGGGTTGAACGCTACAGTTTAGACGCTCGTATGTTGGGTGGAGCAAATATTCTTTTTGGTAAACTGTATTTTAGGATAGTATACAGAGAAGTTGTCTGTTTGAAAGTTTCATCTTCCTCGTCTGCTTCTGGTTTAATTTCTGCACTTAATCCTTCAATTGGACCATTCTGTGATTCTTTCATCATTGATTTTGACTCAGCTCGTAGTCTTCGACCTAAGAAGTATTAGCCTGTATTTGTAAGTCATCGTACCTATACATACGACTTAATGTTTCTGAGGTCAAAAATTTTTCCAACAATTCCTTAGTATATCATATCTATAGTATATCCATATTGTTTCTGGATCTCTCCTTATAGGAGTTCTTAATTTATCTCAACACTCATCAAAATCATATCAATCAACTTCACATCAATCCCAAATATTCTATACGATCCGTTAAAATTAGGAAAGACCATTGTCTAGCTGCTAACATCTCGCTCGCCTCGTGCCCTCTTTAATGCTCTTATTACGGACGGTTTAAATCTGACGGGGGGATCATGTTTTATGCATCTGAGTGTGCGATGAAACCGCTGCTGTAATATATAAAGCCCGCTAGGAAGGGGATTTCATGAGCTATATCGCTATACGACATTGTTTTGGAATTTTCGGCGCGACATGACCGATGAGATCGTGTGTTGTCTTGATGAAAATAATGTAAGGTCTGGAGACGTGGTGAAAACTATAGGCCATGGTTGATTGTGACTTGGATTGTTAGTGTTAATGTTTTAAATGAATCACTGTGTCATTGATGAAAGATGTATCTTTTAGCTCTAGCAATAGATACATCTCTGGGGTAGCTAACGGTCATGTCTATGATGTCTTAAGATAATACAATGGTTTTTTACTGCTTGTTCTTGCAATGTGGAAATGCCAATTACATTTTTAACATATAGCAGAAACAAAATCGTTTAACATTTTTGCACCTTATTGGCCAATTTGTTCCATAATAAACTCCAGAATGATTTCGTGATCCACCCCTGCTTGGCACGATTTTTATGTTTTGACAAAATATCCAGATTTCTGTACTGTATATACATAAGTTTAATTTTAAAGACATAAAACTTACAAAATAAATTCTCTAAGCGAAGGTGTAAACCGCATCCGAATCGGTTGTGTACTTTAGAATAATAAAACGGCCTCATAGACAGGCACGAATAACGACTTTATTTTATAATAAGTATTTATAATATATATAAACTAAATTATTGTCTCAAACTTCTCAAAATCTTCAAGACAACAACAACCTGGCCGTACTTGAATGCGTCCCAAAATCCGGTCTGGACGATGAGGTTGTTATCAATTTCCCGAGCAACAAGTGGGCAATAATTTTGAATCCGTTGCACCAACCCTAACACTGGCTGACTCTTTTACATCACTCTGTTAAATTCCTCTGGAAATCTTAAGATTTATGTTACCCGGTCAAAGGTTATCTATATTGATGATGTTATAGTCGTCGGTACCTCGTTTGTCAACTCTTAACTAACTGTCATGTTTGTCATCAGCTCCTTTCTTTTTCCCAACGTTATGAATATTGCTGTTCTTGGAACTCGGCAGTAGTGTGATTCGCAATGTAATCCGCGATTCGTGTCTGCGTATTTCTTCGAAGTTAGCGTGTTTATCTTGTATGGCAAGCCGTTTCGCGTGTTACCGTTGAACTGAAAATAATCAGCTAACTTTTGCTTTGTTTCAACTCTAACTTCTGCTGTTTCTATTTCAATTCTGAGTATATTTTGTGGTTTGTGGATATTTTGTGCGGATTAGAGGTTTATAACATTTCGTTTAAATTCAGCTTTGCTGACTTCATAGAAGTTTGCAAACAGTATAATCAACTAATAATAATTCGGTTTTAGTCACAGTCATCCCTAATGTTGTCTATTTACTGTACGTTTTTATTGTATTCTATCAATTACTAAATGTCTATTGTCTTATCTATTACCTTAATATCATAATCACGTTCGTTACGTGCAGTTTCATCCACAGATTTGTCTTTTTTTACTTCAAATAAATTACAATTCAGTGCATCATCTAAACCGTGTATAATAGGCTTCGCATCTTCCTCGAAGAATAATGATTACAAAATGAAAAAGCCCTGCGGCGTCTTAAATTATTTTAATTGGCTTCGGTAGCGGTTCAAAACTTCGGACCGAGTATTCACTTACAAACACGTACACTTCGTTTTACGTAATACACACTTAATATCACGCACACATACAGAAAGTTGGTAATATATCAGAATTATTAAATATCTGTAAATTTATTACAGGCGTCTACTTACGTCTCACTAATAGCCGTATGTAATTATAGAACTAAGACCATAGTAGGAATATTGTCGGTAGTGAGAAAGACTAATTTGATTGACGCTGAATTTGTTTTGCTAAAAACATATCCTGATTTCAAATGCGACTTCACTGTACATAGATCCATTTTCAAGATTAAGGTATAGTCAACTTTAATCTACAAAATGGATCTATGTTGCACTACGATGTATACACACAGTTTAATGCTAATTAATTAACATTGTTATTAATTGAAAAGGCTGGTGAATTGATTAGTTTGTATTTAAATAGACATGTAGGTACTGAAAAGATAGCTGATGATAAAAAATATCTAATATCTGTGCATGTTGGGTTACAAAATTTCTTGACTTGGTCAGTTGTGAATTAATCTCTTTAAAATTAGATTACCATTTCAGAGCACTGATTTCTATAAGACTTCGGAACTCCCGACAGTCGAGAGATGCCCAACAAGCAAAAACAATTAACAAATTGATAAGCTCAAAACAATTTTCAATTAACTCGGCGCGGGAGTGTTCGCCGTTTACAAATAACCCAACATTTATCAGAAATGCCTATGCAGTTTTTAATGTTTGCCGTGTCAGGGTTGCCCCGTGTTTTAAAATTAATCTCTTGTTTTTTTTCTCGTTTCGTATTAACGTGTGCCGTTATCTAATTTCAGAAAGGAAGCGGGGTCGACAAACCTACACCCGGTACCAGACGCTCGAGCTGGAGAAGGAGTTCCACTTCAACCGGTACCTGACGCGGAGGAGACGGATCGAGATCGCTCACGCGCTCTGCCTCACCGAGCGCCAGATCAAGATCTGGTTCCAGAATCGCCGCATGAAGTGGAAGAAGGAGAATAAGACCAAAGGCGAGCCCGGCTCCGGGGACGAGCCGGACAACATGAGTCCGCCCACCTCGCCACAGTAAAGGCCTCTAGCTTAGTTCACGCGGTCCAAGCTAGGGGTGACTTGTTTCAGATTTCCTCGCCCGAATCACAAACTCCGTTCTCCGCGTTTTATTTTGTGTATACGAATATGTTCGACTGCTTCGAACACAAATCTGAAACAATACACCCCGAGACCGAAGTTACTAGAATTTGTATAAATTGTATGTTGGACTTTTCATGATAATATTACATTATAACTAATACGTAACCTAGTGATTTCGAGTAATGATAGTGTGATGAAGAGATTTTTACAGTTGTTAAGTATAAATTAATTTATAGAAACAATCTCAATACCAATAATTACCAAAAACGCAGTGTATATGATTAGTAAACTGCATCATTTATGTGATTATATAGTTGATTAATTGTCATTTTCTCGGTATTAACTACTGATTTGCAATCGGTCATTACGTTTGTATAAGTTCTTGACAAAGTGCTTGATACCACATGTTTCATAATATTTATTTCATAGCTACTATAAATTGGCATCAGTATCTAGTATTTTGGAATTCTAATAAAAAAAAAACTCGACATAGACGTCCATAATTTATAGTTGAATTCCGTATCGAGCACTATGTCAGAAGTTATGTAAATAATAACAAAATTCTCTAATAATTTTGATTCACAAAACCATAAGGACCTCTTATAATTAACCATTGATAAGAAGGCAATTAGTATCCATATTGTTATTATTTAATATATTTGATGTTTTATTTCTTAATTAAGCTATCTAAATACTATTCTGTACATACATACATAATAATTTTTAGATTATATGATGTACAATTGTTTTAGTGTGAATAATTAATTATTGAGATTAATTTGGGAAACAACGATATTATTCGTGGTTTGAGTTTTTTGCGGTATGAGTGTTTTTGATTTTTGGATCGTCTCTTTTTTCTATATGCGTAACCGTAGTGCGGGAAGGCCAGTTTACAAGTGCAATGTATACGATTTTTGATGACACATATACGTAATGATTACTGATAATAAACGTCATAGGAAATCTATTATTATTGTAAAATGTTACGAGATTGAAGCTTATAATTTAGAAAATACTTAATGAGAACATAAAAGAGATATTCTTTGAACTTCTATTGTGGAAAGGTGTGTGTCAGATTAAGACATCTTGGACACAGTGAAAGGAAATGAAATGGATGAGAAAAATCACTTTATTTATAATGAAACAAAAGTTACCTTCAATATCGTAGGTGCAGAACTTGATACTTTGATTTATAAATCTCTAGTGGAATGTAGGTACGAGGTTACATGTTCACAGTATACCAAAGTTAGGAAATAAACTGGTGTTTATACGAACGAATATACGTAGATACGGAGGCGCTTGACGTTTCTGGTATAACCGTAATACATCATTTTGAAAAGGTATTTTTATAAAATCATTGATGATTAAGAAACCCGATATACGTAAAAAAATATCTAAATATAATATATATACTCGTAACACGTTAGTTTTACGAATATTATTATTAAAAAATTGGCGAGTGATAGAAAGGTTGATCTTGTCAGGATTCAAGTTATACGTTTTTTCGTAATAATGTATAAAAAAGTACTATTTGTAAATTATTTTTCACATAGATTGTAATTAGTGAATGTTTTTAATAAGAACTCAGTGAGCCGGTTCTATAAATATTTTTTTTCTTTTTTTTTTAATTTTGTGCTGTGTTCGTTAAGTGAAATGTAAATTGTATATTGTCGATATATTCAATATTTATTTATTGATTCGCTAATTAGGTTCGCTTACATTTTCTTCTATTGCAATTGGGTGGAATATTCGATAGCTGTCTGGCTGGGAAGCATTTTGTTGAATTATGTTTATTTGCTCAATTCAGATATTTTGTGTTGTAAGTTTATTGCTAGAGTTAAGCAGTATTTTAATTTGTTGTTACTTTTAAAAAGTGTACTACAATAACTGTGGTATATTAACAACATTGTCAGTTATAAATCCTCTTAGATGGTAATTAATATATTTTCATTGCAATGTTCCACAAAATTTTCAGATCCCTTGCCAGATGGAAACTATGAGTTTGAAATGTAAAATTTTAAAATTAGTTTTACTTATAAAATTAAGTTCTGATTCTTAAGTCTGTTGAGAACTGTCCTTGAAACTCAAAAATTAGGTCTGTAGGCAGACATTGAAACCTAATTTCAACGATTTTATTTACCATTATGTCCTGTCGATTCAAAATTTATGAAATATAACTATAATTAGTAACATAATAAGGTTAGGCGAGACGATATTGTCATAAATATATAAATACATGAAATTAATAAAGCATAATGATTGTACTTTGAGATTTTTATTTATTACATAAAGACATACTGATATTAAAGTTGGCAGTCTTCAAAGCATTGAAGACTTTATAGCTATTATGTTATGTATCAATATCGGAAAACTAATACTGAATTTGAATGATTAAAAATTTACTTTTAAGAGAATACCTAATTCGTGACTTTCTGGATCTTATTACATGAATATTGTTACTTTTGAACAAATGTTACAAGTTTAATTAAATCATAGATGTGGATATAACTTTGCTCCCACATTTTTTGTCAAATTAGAAAATGTTTTTGAAAATCTCAGCAAATCAAATGTTAAAAAAAATAACATTATATGGGATCATAGCTTCGTTTTTACACTCTCCTCAGGTTCAAGACTCCACACAATTTCTCTCAAGTACAAAAAGGTCAAGGTTCCATACAGCTGGGCCTAATGCTTCTACATATCTCAACTTGTGCTATAAAATAAAGGCTTTCTTCCAGATCGTGGCTCTAGATACCGTCATGATAATACGTCAGCTTAACGACAAAATAATGATTTTGCGTGATACGACCGAACCTGGTACCTTCCGTGTCAGTTACGGCTGATTGGTACCTCCCCCCTCACAAATCTCGAAATTACGTTTTTTTTTTCTGTTTCACGAAAGCTATTTATACGGCTAGGTGTGGCTTCTCTAATGCGTTTTTAATAATCCCTACGTCCAATGAACGCTGAAGGCGAAACATTATTCTCGTGCGGGATCTCTACTAATGCGATTTTGACAAGTTTCAAATTGAGGCAATTATGGTTTTGCAGGGTTTTAAATGGCGTGTATTTGTCCGGGTGATTTCAGCGATCGCCGGAAGTTATTATAACAATTTTTTTGTAATGAGTCCAGTGTTGTTTTTTTGTGTGGTTTCCCGTTGTACTCCAGATTGATCTGATTGTTGGCCTTTGTTTCACAAGGTTTTTTGTATCCGAAACTAGACCCTTTCATCATCATCAACCTTTTGGGCACTCTACTTCTGGGCACAGGTCTCCTCTCATACAGAGAAGGATTGAGCGTAACCACCATGCTTGCTGATTCAGATTTCAGAAGTCCAGGTTTCCTCAAGATGTTTTCCTTCACCTTCAGTCATTGGTGTCCAAGATATACTTAGAAAGTACATGTAACTTTAGAAAAGTTACATTGGTACTTGCCTGACCTGGAATCGAACCCGCGCACTCATACTTGAGAGGCTGGCGTTTTGACCACTCGCCACCATGATTACAAGACCCTTTGCACTCATCCAATTATATTGGTCAATATTTATGTCAATATTTCATAAACATAAGTACACGCAACGTCCAAATTGTCAAACTAGTTAGGTTCAACTCATTTTTCTATGACTATTGACTGCTTATGTACCTACATTGTACAATCAACATTATTGCATGCCCACTGTGTGGATTTTGCCAAGATCGTATTTACTTACAAAACATTGATATTGGCACCAATGTATTTACTACTTTTATCATTCACCAACGGATGTAAACAATCCAATTTCTTTCAATTCCACTACCAACAAAGCTAGATCCTTTATAGCGGTGGGATTTAGATTCAATTTGTTTTGTGATAGGGGTCATAGTAAAATGGTGAGTGTCTCCTCTCAGGGAGCGTTGATAAGTGTTATTTATTAGCTTCGTCAATGTGCCATTGCACTTGCTACAGATTGGGTTCACGGTCGTGCTCAGATAACACAATCATCTACGTATGACACGCAATTGGAGCAATCACTTTGATTCTGTCTTTTGCTGTGTTTTTATAAAATAACTAGCTTTCCGCTCGCGGCTTCGCCCGCGTGGAGTTCGGTTATATCGCGCTTTTTGGATTTCCCTCGGGAACATCAAATTTTTCCGGGATAAAAGGTAGCCTATGTTCTTTCTCAGGGTCTAAAGATTGTCTGTGCCAAATTTTATCAAAATCGATTGAGAGGTTTAAGCGGGAAAGCGTAACAGACAGACAGACAGACAGACAGACAGATAGACAGACAGACAGAGTTACTTTCGCATTTATAATATTAGTATGGATTGCGCTGGCAGTAGGTATCTACTGTAGTTTGACTTATTTTGAGCTTCACTGCCATTTTAAAAATACATTTTACATTATAGTGTATTCTTCATCATCAACCTTTTTATCGCCCCACTGCTGGGCACAGGTATCCTTTCATACAGAGAAGGATTGAGCGGAATCTCTCGCTTGCTCAATATGAAATGGCGATTTCAGACTTAAAGTCCAGGTTTCCTCAAGATGTTTTCCTGCGAGTTAAGTAGGTATAATCAGTCATTGTTGTTCAAGATATACTTAGAAAATACAAATAACTTGGAGAAGTTACAAGGGGCCTGAACTGGAATCGAATCCGCACACTCATACTTGAGAGGCTGGTGTTTTAACCACTAGGCCACCACGACTTATTGCATTCTTATTTGAATGTATTTTTGTAATGGGCGTAGCTGTATTTAGAGTCTAGATTCTTCTTTCTAATAAATTCCAATTAGAATTTCTTGAAACCAAGTCTGAGCAGACTCAACAACAACATCAACAGATGTAGATAAGATTCTTATTTTAACCAGTGCCTATCTAAGTTTAATATGACGGCTCATATTGTTGGAAATGCTTCTTTTTTTTTGTCAGAAAGCTGCTTTTTATGTGATATGTATAATGAAATTATCTGATAATTCTATGTAGGTACTTTAAATTCATTGTTGTTTGTATTGATCTCATGAAATACCTACAAATAACTTTGAAAAAATGTCTTGTCTTCATTGGTTTTGAGATAGCCATATATTTGGATAGCCATAGTATCTCAAATTCTTGTTAGATTGGTGTTAAATAAATTGTAAATTGCTCTATTATAACTGTTCATAGGTAAGTACAATCTATCAAATATTTCTAAACAAGCATTTAGTAGTTGTAAAACATATAAAAAGTCAAAATAACATCAAAAATTTAACATAGTGTCCCAAGATGAAGTCATAATTCATTGACGATTTTTCACTTACGACCTTGCCTCATAACGTTCAATTTTATTGACTGCAATAAACCAAAGCAATGGTTAAATCAACGCCGCTGTATCGATATAAACACCTCGTAAATATTCCCTGTCCCTTTCATGTTTATGAGAATTTAGCCATGATCGAGCGAGATAGAGAAGTTGCCTCTTCATTTAGCTGTTACTGAAAATAGTTTATGAGAGCTAAGGTGTCGTTTCTAAACAAATGATTGTGGACTCTATCGCTTGTTAAATAGGGTTGGTTTTCTAGTGTGTTGGGAAATTTATAACTTTTAAATGGCTCCTTAAATCGCAATAACGATTTGTTTATAGATACTCGTGCTGTCGGCGATCCTTTGTAGGAATAAGTTTAATTTATGGGCTCGTGTTAAGATACAAGTCAACTTTGTAATTGATCTTATTGGCTTTTTGACACGTTTGATAACCTATCTGACATACTGTTATTAATTGATTCGTCATTGTTGGTAATTCATGGTAAGCGTGTTTCAGACACCTACCTGACCATAGGTCCATAGAGACCTATTATTAAATTGCTTTGATATTAATATTAGGTACCTACCTACCTACTTAGGTACCTACTAATCATTATCAGAGGTATGGTATTTCTGTTGATAAAAAAATTTAGTAGCAATCTATTACTTTTTTTAATGTCAGTTTTTAATTTGTAGGTAGCCATGACTCCGGTAGTTCAAAAAAAATTTTTTTTTCCAAACGTTTTTATTTACGTTCATATGGTTTTTACTTTCACTAAGTACCTACCTAATGCACATCAATTTGTTAAAATTAAATATCTATTGAAATATTTTATTTATTTTTAATGCTCTAAATATATTATAGGTAGGTATACCAATCTACTAAACTCTGAATGATGCAAAATTACATAATTTTCCTTAATTTTCATTACATAACTCATATAAGTCGTTTTAGAAATCCAAATTGAAATTCAAAATTGGCGCCCGCGCGGCCGCCATTTTGTTTGGGGCGGTGTTCCAGCGCGCCCCGCCCCGCGGCGCCACTCCCACGCGTCAGCCACTCGGACGCAGCCCAACACATTTGTTATAGTGTACAGTCTATCCAACAGGTCTCTACGCCGTTAGAAATAAATTTAATTCTATAAATGTAAGGTAAATCAAAATGAATGCCTTCCTAGAGAAGAAAAAAAAATGAGTAGGTTAATAGTTAAATAGTAAATAGTTGACGCTTAATTTATAAATAATAATACATACCTACCTACTACCTATAAACTGATTACAAAAAAAAATTAGAGGTCTTGAATAAAGAAACATGTGATAAAGTAATTTTGTATATAATTTGTATAAATTGAGATAAAACCTACTTGGATAGATTTAGGGTTAGGTACCTACCTACTAGGTATGGCAAAACAATTCAAAGGGTTTTTTTTTAATTAACGTTAGGAAGTTATTACAATCATATTGACGATTGATTGGCTCTTAGGATAGATAGTAGGTATTTTTAATTAGTTAATTATTTATTAATTATTTGCTCAACATAATTTTGATCTAGAACAAATAGACTCTGATATACTTATCTATAAAACAGAAGCTCGAAATAAATATATCTTTTCCAACTAAGTTAGCGGAGAAACTTGTTACCGCTAGATACACGTCAGGCGTTGCATTGGAAGATGACATCGATAGACATGCTACCGTCCTATTCCCATATATGGTAAGTTATATATTTCTGTCCTTTTTAATTAGCACTTTTACTCAGTCTGGCTTGAAGCACAACAAACGCGGGGGAGCAGTTACGTCACTTAAGGGAAGCACGTATCAGCTGTACGTAGGTATATGAATAGGTAGGTATGTATATCTAACTATATTGTGTTGCGATCTCTTGAATTTTTTAACTCTTGCAGAAATGGAATAGGTATACACCAGCTTTAAATGATAATACCAAAATAGATACGAATTTAGACGTTTAGGGTGTATGAAAAAAAAACTTACACTTAATATAGGTACCTAAGAAATTCTTTGTTCAATACGAGAGGTTGAAAGATAGGTACATTTCGAAATAATAGACAGACCGAAAAAGGCACTTATGAGAATAATACCTATACTTACCTACCTACCTACATACCTTCCTATACCTAGGTAACTTCATATTATGAAGATAGATGAAACAAAGCAATCGACTAAGTAAGGAATAAATTAACAATAACTTAGTCCTTAGCTAAGGTAAACGGCCCAGTAACCGTTAAGTTATGAACTTCGCCGAATTTGCATGAGCACTAGGCTAAAACTAGAAGACTTACAAAAATATTTTTTACTTGACTGTTTAGATAATTTAATATACTTTTAGTATATTATGATTCTATTAAACTAGTGTAAAATTTAATTAACTATAAAACAATAAAACTACAAAAAGGGCCAATTGTACCAGTACCCGGTAGAGTTGTACTAGTTAACGTTAAATTGTCCCGGTAACCGGTAATTTTTGCCGCGAAATTGTACTCTATTGCTTTACGATAAAGTTCATAGAAATACAATATATTCAAATAAAATATTACTGAAAAACATTAGGGTCCGTATTTAACCAACAAATAAACACGATTTGTTTTAACTTTTTATAATGTATGTTTTATAAAGTATACCTATATAAAAAGAAACAAACAAACTCTGTCCGTCGTGGATTGTCATTCCTTCTTCGAGATGTGCCAATAGTCCATCACGTCTTTAGAACTATAAAGCACGGGTGTGCATTAGATTTTGAGACACTTGGTGGCCTACTACAGGCGGCAGCTTCAACCAAACGACCGAGTCTGCCATTATTAAAAGCATTTTCTCGCTTAATTTTTTTAATAAATAAACTAACACTATCCAATAACTGCTCCTTAGTGACATCTGAAATTATTTAGTTATTTATTTTACCATTTAATATATAAACAAAAAGAAAAAACAGAACAGATAAAAGGTACAGAGATGATTATATCATAAAAAAATCTCTTTCGGCATACTTGCAATAAGAAAGCGTGTAAAAAGTAAAGGACAGAAGACGTGCACTCTGCAGGAGTAGGAGTAGAAATCGGTAGAGTGGGGAGGCGACTTGAGAAGGTTTTTAAGATGCGACCTTTTGCTTTTTTATCGTGGATAAATCCGATAAAAAAAAGTTTCCCCCTTATTTCGTCTGGGAATAAGGGAGGGTTATGTCGGCCTCCTACCATCTAAACGTCCATTATTCCTTCCAGTACCATGAGTCGGGGACCCGGCAGATACTTGTACATTCGCCCCACACACGTGGGGACCAAGTGCGGCCGATCCCTCGACCACACATCCTTCCACTAAGCTGCGCATACTGCATGTCACGCTCGAGCGACGATACGACCCCAATTTCATCGCCCGCATGGTCCTTCTTATGGTGGCCAAAGATCGTGAAGCGCCCTTCGACGCCTGGCTACCCTTCTCATGCGAGTGGAGTGAGAGTTATGCTCTTTTTCCTTTTCTGCAGCCTCCATTAGCATGCACTACCTTCTCGCAAAAAGAGACCATAGCATCCCCCACGCTCCTTCCTTCTTCGCTTTCGACCATGAACTGTACTACGGCCGGGAGTGAGATATCACCGGCACCAAGTGTCGCGACTATGGCACAGCGCTGTTGGGTCCAAGCTGAGCTTTCCCCCAGCCTAGGTGGCGCTTTGTGCTCAATTATTAAAAAAAAAAGTCATATGATATATTCTTATCCAAAAAAAAGTCCACATTGAGCGGAGCGGAAGGGTGAGGGTCTGTTTTAACCCACCCGTGTCCCTTCATTTGCCTGTTCTCCAGGGTATGTCTTATTATGGCGGCACACTCAAGCAAGCAAGTCAGCTCGAAGGTTATTACGGCACCAGAAGTTTGAAAACATGAAATGAGTTAGATCTTTCGAAAAATAATTGAAGGTAGATAAATATGCAAAATAATTACCTTTAAATAATAATAATCTCTAGAAAGATTCAGTTATGGCAAATCAATCTTTAGTACTTATTAATGATTTTTTAACACCTGTTCTGACTGAGACTTGCTCCCAAATCAGAACTCACGTGAGTGACTTAATGAGTACAAATGAAAGCCGTGCTGGAAATATGGGAAAGTACGGGCGTAAGAATATGTAGACGAGAGTTCCAACTAATGAGGCATAGTCATCAAAAAATAAATAAAAGAAAGACATATGTTAGGACTCGAACTGCATTATGTAAATGAAATAGCCAAGAGCTTTTCGCCCTTGCTTCAGTTTCAGCTAGGAACTACCATTTTCTCCATGGTACTCCAAACAGTACGGTATACTACCATATATCGTACTGTTTGGAGTACCGTACGGTATATCGTACCAATACTACCATATACCGTACTGTTTGGAGTACCATGGAGCAAATGGTAGTACATGGTAGGTATACCACGGTGTACGTTGCATGACAAAATACTTGGCCACTATGCTGTTAAATCCCAAAACCATGTTTAAATAATTAAATTACCATCTGCTAAGAAATAAACGTGTTTAATTTTTTTAATTTTCCAAAACAAATTATTCACATTCTAGTCGCAGTAGGTTTTATATACTTCATAGCTGATTCAACAAAAGCTTGTAACGCAACCAGTACAAAAAGTGGTAAACCATACAAAAAAAACGCAACCAAATTCACATGGTACCAAAACAAACTAAATGTCTAGTAACTACATCCTTTTTATTCAAAGGAAAATAATGCTTAATTCAAGACAATAAGGACTATAAACGGATTTAAATGCAGCTGTTAAGGCATGCCCCAGTATCCGGCAGAAAATATTTAATATAATCTACAGTTTCAAAGGAAAATGAGATCTAATCCAAAGCAATAAGAATAGAATAACGGGTTTTGGTGCAACGTATGTAACTGGTTTGATAGTGTACCAATATCCGGTAAAAATCGCACATTTTTACCGGATACTAGTTCAAGTAGGGGTTTGAGTGTACCAATAGATGTAACATGTAAAATTATTTACTTTTCGATGAGATTTACCTCAATTTATAGATTAAATCGTTAAATAATATACACAATTTATTAAAAAAATTAACACTTTTACCTTAATTTTATCCGTCGAAGTATGGCTAGATAATTTCTGCGACCGGGGTGGGTTCGTAGTTCACTGACAGAACTTTGTACTTATAGATAATTTTACTATACCATACTTTTATTTTCTCACAGTTTTTACATTATTAAACTTTTTGGTGAGTATCGCCATCAGAATTGTATAAAATAGTACCAAGAATAAATTGCTATTTGCGAATTTTAATTTAGTTTTGCTAGAAAGAAGCTAATATTAAAAAACTGACTAGTTAACGGCTACCGGGACATTAACGGAAATAGGTACTCTTACCTTACTCTTTAGTTGTTTACTTCTTGATAGCTGATTCTACTAATGATGTGTTTTTCCCGATTGGTTATATTATTTTCGCTCTTGAATGCATCTTTATATGATCCGAAGTAATTTTAATGTTGGCAATAAATGAAGTAATATTATTATAGGGTCATCAACAGTCTCATAAAGTTCTCCATAATACCTATCATGGTGGTTCTGTTAGTAGACAAGTGTGAAAATTTTTTACAAAAATTTTCACATATTGTACCTACCTAAGTCAAATCATTATGTAGAGAATTTGGAAGACGGTCACATAAAATATAAAAATGCCACCTTGATTCTTTTATTCTTAAAAAATCATGTGTGTAGTGCTTGCAACCGGCGTGCGTGTAAGAACGTTTTAAACGTAGGTAAAGGAGGCAGTAAGGAAGTACCTACGGATGCAGCAGCGTTTTGGAGTACCTGGCTACCCCCATAGGCGGAGGAAGGTGTAAGTTCGTATAGCTATGTATTTAGGGATGTGTTCTATTGAAGTTATCATTGCAATCATTTCTTAAATACCAACCGTTTTATAAAAAAAAAAAAATCTAACTTTAATTCCAGCCTTAACCTTTGAGTAAGTAGGTAAGTATTTGAATTTCGAACTTTGTTTAGATTCACGCAAAGTTCTTAATACGAAAGTGGCAACTTAGTAGGTACCTACCATAAACTAAGCTGTCATTTTTATATAAAGAATTGCATTTCTATAAATAACGGTTAATTTCTTAATTCAGTAACTATTTAAATCTGGTCTAAACAAAACCATTGTTTTGTAATAATTTGCCCAAAAATAACCATCAATCAGCATTGATAAGTTTATTCTACTAAATATATTTTTCCTGCAGATCTCTAAAGAGATGGTCTTTCTAATATTAAAAGCATATCATTTACCTGTCCCACACGCAAGTCATTAATCTCATCACCCAGCTCTCACATGAGATCATTATGATTGCTGGCAGACACCTCGCCTATTTTCAGCCTCTTACATTGTCGAATAATTACTTAATTATATCAACCAATAAATAGTTCAACATGGGAATTTGAAAAAGAATTCTTTGACTGTTCGCCTGTCAATGTTGCGTTCAGGGATGTTAATTAATGCAGGCAGATGACCTGTCTTCATAGATCAGTCTTCAATAGACATGTGTATTTGACATTAGGACACCTAAGATTTCATCTACTTTATTGTCTTTATCTGTTTCTCTATAGTGTGTCCAAATACGTGTTTCAGACGTAAAGTTATTATCTTGTCTATAGGAATGTAAAATTACTTAGACCTGACAGTTTCACAACAGTCAGTTCTTCCATGGCAAAATATAAACAACATGACTTGTTAAGTGTTCTCAAATTACGTGGTAATAATGCAATTTATAACCTTTAATTATTCCATTTAACAGGTGCTTTTCCTGATGAACTGATGGGCTCTGTAATTTTATAATTTCCTTGAATATCAATGCAATTTTCTATCATTTAAGCTTAAATAGGTGTGTGACCTGACCTTCATCTTTTAAAACGAATAAGTTCCAATTTTAATTCTTCTTCTTTATTTATCGCACCTAGACATTTCTTCTTCTATGGCAGTAATTTTATACAATTTCTTCTTTTTTTGATTTCGTAAAAGCACAAAAGTTCTCTCTTTTTACGGGCAAAAAATATACCTATCAATTAAAATGTTTCACTAAATACCTATGGGTATCTACATATTATTTAATTATTCTTGACGTAGTGTACACCACTACTATTTAGGTAACTGTTAATTAAAAACGAAGGACATGTAACATGTACAACGTAATAATAAATTCCATTAAAACTAATAATACGCTTTTACTCCTAAACTGATCGACATCTACCAATTAATTTCGCCGTTACTCATTACCTGAATTATATCTACCTACTTATTAATGAATTAACACAAATTCTGTTGCTAACAACAACATATAAAAAAATGATTAGACACTAATGAAAGCTTTGACTTTATTATATTGATTGGTAATTAAATTATTTTTATCTGACTCCAATTTGTTGGTATTTATATAGGATCGCTAATGTCACTTCCGATGCGCATGTCAATTTGTCTGTCAGTGTGCCAAGTTTTCGTGTTTTATCACCTGTTTGATATTTTATACTGCTAAACGACTTCTCGGTATAAATAAGTGAGAGAACTATATCTGGATCGACGGAAAAGTATAACTTTTTGGTGCAGGTAGTGTTGCGGCCGACGGCTAGTCCCGAAATAGAGCACCGCCGACGGCCGCTGGAATACCAACGCCCAAACCAGGCAATATCAGAGCCCAAAAGTAATAATTTTTAATAAAAAAAACATGACATGTGTGTGCCATTAACACGTGGTAAAAGTGGAACCTTCAAAAGATTTGGTTTCAAGTGTTTAAATCATATTAATTCATGAATTAATATGATTTAAACAGTTGAAACCAAATGAAACCAAAAAGAGTCAGACATCATGATGTCTGACTCTTTTTAATGTCGCTTTATTGTTTCGTCGACCTTCAAATCAACGCGATTCTGAAGCCGTTTTTACTTCAAAAACTTTTACAGTAATTTTCCTTTTGAGCTTTTCACTTCTATTAATGACTTTTGATGATTTTTTAAAGAGTTGAGCAGATCAAAATTATCGTAAATGTTATTTAATTGAAAGACAAAATACTTATTATAGCCCTTTTACCAGGTACCAGGTACAGGTTCCGTGTTTTCGCGAATAAGAAGATACCTACTTACAGGCACTAATATGCGACGATTCTAACATATTAGGTATGTAGGTCAAAAGTAATAATTTACAACACGAGTACGATATAGATATCAAAATTGGAAAAATTATGAGCTGCAAAATAGCATATGCATGTTACTCTCCTTTATAGATAGTGCAATCCACGTAGACGTGGCCCACTATTTCTCCTAACCGTTATTAATATTATATGTGCAAGCTTTTGTTAATTTTTGAGTGTTATTGGTAAACATTAATTACCTATGAGTGCACACGCACACTACAATAAATAGACTAATTAGAAGAGAGCGTCATGGTCAAAGTGAGCCCTCGACCAAAAGTTGGAGGGACGCGTCTTCGTGGGCTGTACTATCTGTAGATATTTCCTACTTATCTATTTAGGTACCTACTTATTGCTTCCTAATTCTGCCAAGGTTTAATAAATTCAATAATTAGCAATTTTCCAGAAATCCTCCACTCCTGGCATATCTAGTGGTTTGTGTCTTGTTTGATAATCAAAGTCACGGTGAAAACAAAAGCCCCAGTTTTTTTTTAAATTTACTAATTAGGTACTAACTCAGAGAGTCTTTATTTCAAGCACACACTTTTGATCCGGCTAAAAATGTTTACCCACGTAACTAAGGAGTCAAAAGAATTATAAATTTCTTGATAAAATTAGAAAGAAGTGAAGGCATTGACTGATTGTACCAATAAATAATCCTAATACTTAGGTACCTACTAGTAAAGAATAGCATGTTTTAAATAGGTTAATCCATAAGAAGTTTTTGCGCTAATACGTAAAATAAACACACGAATTAATAAACTGTATAATCTCACAATATGTCATTCGATGCCGTTTTACAAATAAAAATAATCTTTAAAATATAATGTGATGTTATTTAACGGTATAAATGATTGATGATAGTGCTTCATGGAACGACACAGTGTTCCTCTGTGTTACAGTCTGTTCGTACATTTCTCTAGAGTGTCGTTTTCTTGAGTTGTTGGAAAACAATGGTCACTCTCGGTTGAGGCCGCTTTGTCGTTCCAAGGTTGGTTCACATCATTTGCATAGGCAGCTCATGATGCCAAGTGTACAGTCACGATCACGTAATGCCATTTTTATGTTGAGCAAAATATTACACTTTCTAATTTTATGGTGTGTACGTAGGTATGTTTCTTGTTACTGGAGTTAAAATAGTTTTTTCTTTCGAATGCTATGGAGTATTTCATGGCATTGCTACCATGTTAACCACATAATATTACGCGTAGAACAACCATAGCACGAGTTCAATGCACAGGCAAATTGTTCCAGTCCTTCGATGTACGCGGTATAAAAGACCGAATCGTAGTGGTGACAACAACGTAAGGCTGGATACTCGCTGTACGATGGGTCGTCCAGTAATGGAACGGAGATGGCTGAATTGTGTCATCCACACACTCTCACCAAAATGCACCTCTAGAATACCGATAGGCTGGCTAGTCTAGGCTGGCCTCATGTAGACTTTGTTCCCGATAGCAACAATGGCCTTCGTCTGTCGTCACCGGATGACCGACTTTATAGTAAGTTCTTCCGGTATTATCTACAAAGGATGATTCATATTCGACAATACACTGACCTATTTTTGCATAGAAGGTAAATCATCATCATCATCACTTTAGTTGAAAGGCTGGACTCTAGCAGGCATCACCATCACCACATTTTAAAATTATCTAAGTATGTACCTACCCAAATAGTTAGTTACCTATAAGTCATTTAAAATATTAATATGTAGGTATATCTTCTTTACAATACAATTTAGCTTCTAATAAATTTAGGTAGGTACTATTGGCCCCATGCCTTTGACAAACTAAAATTGACAGGACTGAGCTAATATTTTATCTTTTGTCCTTTTCTTAACGAAATTGAAAGAAAAAGATGCGCTGAACTTAATTTTAGTTTAGTTAGTATTAATAGCCTGAAATAGAGGTTTTCCACATTATAAGTAGTTAGAATAAATTTTCCTTCACGAAAATTCTGTTCTGTAAGTACCTACTTTTTGCTGCCAGAGGATGAGTGTTATTTTACAATAGGGTATTTGACTAAAAGAAACTAATTAAAAATCAGTCAGATTAACTAGACACGTATTTTTTCTTTTTTCATATAAACAAAAAATGAAGACGACACAGTCACACAGCGCGTTGAAAACTCGTGTGACGTCACTGCACGCTACACTTTTTAGCGGCCAGTGACGTCACCAGCCACCACTCCTGATCTTTGATGCCTTTTATATTTATTCAATTTTTATTGATTTGATAAAACAAAATATACGTAGGTACTAATCCAATATTTTTCTATAAGTAATCTGAATGACGGACTAAATAGATTTTTTTACCCAGGAACCATCCCTATTAATTTGTAGGTACATAAATAAATAATGCATTTAATTTTTATTTAAACGTAACATAATGTATTCATTTTCTACAATACAATGCTGCATAAAATTAGGTACCATTTTAGTACCGAGTCTCCGTGTTCTGTATTTCCTGAAAACATTCACTCAATAAGATTAGATAGTTCTTTTAGTAGTAGATAGCCAATTTCCCATATATGGACGCATCCCATTAATTTCTTCCTAGAGGAAAATACAACCGTGTCTATAAAATAGCGGAAATTCTTGTACGGAAATGGATAATGAATTATATGTTTCCAATGGATGTAAAGTGTTCAGAATTCATTTGCTACATACACAGAGCTTTAGTCATCTCTCAAGGACAGCCCACTTCTAACTAATAATAATAATACCTAACGACTAATTACTCACGAGGTTGTCGACAAGTGGGAGGTGGATTCAGCAATCATTGTACCGATAGTCGTGACAGCCAATGGCCTAATAGCCAAGAGCCTCGACGAACACCTCAGGAGGCTCTCGTTAGGCAGCTGGATCAAGGGCTTGATTCAGAAAGCGGTACTGCTGGACACGGCTCGCATCGTCAGGAAGTTTCTCTCTCTGGAACCCTGACCGCCCGTAGCTTGGACTCTGTTCCCGATACCGGTGGGCTACTATTTTTTATATTATTATGTATATTATTATGTAAATATTTAAAAATGTACATTATATGTATGTAAAATAAATAAACGAAATAATACCTCATAATAAACTTTAACATACATGATTCATACATACAAAAGAAAAAAAAAAAAAACAAAATAACATGAAATACCTACTTACCTACATGAATCTACAAACAACATGTTACCCTACCTCATAAACTAGGTACCTAATCCTGTATCCTACTTACATTGACAAAAAAAAAAAAACATTTTTGAATCGATTTAAAAAATTAAACTATACCTACATAAACTATACACAATTCATTATTAACATAACGCAATATTGCATAAATCGTAATAATGCATAACGTAGTTATGCATCGTAATAATGAATGTACCTATAGTTTCGCTCAATCCTTCTCTGTATGAGAGGAGACCTATGCCCAGCAGTGGGACGATAAACGGTTGATGATGATAACGTAGTTTGGGACATCCTATTGCGAGCGCAGCCCGAGTGTCTGAACTACGCGAGACGTATTCTCTCTGCTCTAGTGGCGTTTGTAGTTCGACGGAAACACCGCCGCTGGCAAATTGTTCTAGTTCCTCGATGTACCTACGCGGTATAAAGGAGAACTAGTGCGATTTACCATCAACGATTGCGTCACTGCTTACCATCAGGCGGGATTGTGGTCAAGCGCTAGTTTATAGGTAATTTATAATAAAAAAAAGAAGTTAGGTAAGTATAGTAATTACTGCTTAGTCACTGAAGGATTAGACAGAGGTGCCCCTATAATACTTTCATCCACATTTCAACAATTAAGTATGTTTAGATCCCACCGTTTGCCATCGGCCGGCCACAAATCCAGACTACTACGGCTTGCAACCGAAAATTTTCAAGTGGAAGAACTCATTATTTCAGACGACTTCCGAATCGAATCCAGCAGGGTGATTGCGTAATTCACTGTCACTACTGTCTGTAGCAATGGGTTTTAATTTGACAATTGAACAATAAACATTGCGCTATTGACATTATTGGGCATATACATTATTCAAACACGTGAAGTAATGGAATAGCAATATGCTTCAAAATTATTCAAATTCATAGTAATACCTAGTATGTTATACACGATTAGGGTGCAGGACCTACTTTTTTTTCTTCAGTTTTATTCCAAATGCCTTTCTATATATTCAAATTAAGCTGAGAATCAGCACTTCTCAAACGTCAAAATTACAAAAGACAGATCCCCAAACGGCCGCCCTTCATAACTTCCTAGTGCTTTCGCTGGGAATTATTAAATTCCACTCAGATTAATCTTTACTAATAAATTTGTTCTGAGACTACTAATAAAATATGCTACTATGTCCCGAGAACTGTCATGTGACGAGAGGTGCGCACACGTCCATTTTTCGCTGGGTCCTCTTGCCGCACTAGTGCCGGTTTGCGAGTGCCTCTGCATCGTCTGTGCTAAGAATAGAATAGTAATCAGAAACTACAGAATTAGATTTAAATCTAATTCTTTCAATTAAATTAATTTCAATGTCAGCAAATAGAATTCGTTCTACCTTGTCAAAGAAATTTAAAGATATCGATTCATACCTAATTATTTTGTACTGTTATACAAAGTTATATTTTGGTTTTGGCGAAACCAGATTAATAAGCAAATGAATCGATTCCAATCACCACACCATGTTATATTTTTCCCAAATACATTTAGAAATTGTTGCAGGGTGGTTACCGAGCGCGCCACGCTGCTTACGGTAGATCATAGTACAGCGTACGCCCGCACAACAGCTGACGCCACAGGTCAACGCACTGATCGTCCGCCCGAGCGCAGCGTTGACCATACCTACCTATTTTTATTGGGACAGCCAAGTAGGATAACAAGCTCATAACTTTGAGGTTTTTCATGATATCTTTTTGAAATTTTGTACATATATTCTTTACTTAAAATTATTGGAGAAATTGTTTCGGGTTTAGCAAAACTAAAAATAATGTTGTATAATAACTCGTATTAATTGCTCACTAGGTAGTGTAATAATATGAATATCTTTGCTGTAGATAACGGTGTGAGTTTCACATATGTACCTACCTATGCCTTTAAGTTTAGATATTTATCATTTACTCAGATTTAATGAGGAATTGTTTGTAAGTCCCAAATAAAAAAAAAAAAAAAAAAACTTTACTGATACCATATACTTACTTATTCTTGTTAAGACGGGGTAATATCAAAGATTATTCTCAACAAAGCATCTCAGTACTCCGGCAGTCTCTCGAACATCCTCCAGTCAAGTTAATATCCGCCACAAATCTCCTCATTCCGTTCCACGATTCATCTGGACCTACCTACGTTCTTGCTCAGATGAAACAGGCATTCAATGATAGCACAGATTATATACTAACTACTTGATAGAGTAACGACTAAATAATCGTTGTTATGCAGTAGGTTTTATTGAAATAGATCTGGTGGCTGTTAAGCAATTGAGTCCTTAGAATTCTATGATGGCCAATCGGACTTAATGTATCATTATTATTATACAACTTTTTTTTTGTTCATGTCAAACCTGCCCCCTAATCGGCGAACACATTTTTGTCAAATTATTGCGACTAGTTGGGATCAGTCGGGATCGTTCGTAGCGTCCATTGGTCCGTTCGGTCCAAACGATCCCAAGTAGTCGCAATCATTTGACAAAAATATGTTCGCCGATTAGGGTGCTGAATATAGTTTATTCAGAATAAGCAACTGAATCGATTCCAATTCATTTTACACCATGTTATATTTTTTCCCAAATACATTTACAATTTGTTGCAGTGTGGTTGCCGAGCGGTTACGATAGGTCATAGTAACTGCGGGCCCGCCACAGCTGACGCCACAGGTCAACGCACCGCGCTTGCCTGTCCGAGCGGAGCTTTTACCATATTTTTGTTGGGATAATCAAATAGAATAGCCAGCTCATAACTTTGTGGTTTTCATTATATCTTTTTGAAATTTACTGACTTACACTACCACTACTACTTTACTTTGGAATTTACTGTTTTTTTTTTTTATTTTTTTTTTTGACTTTTTTTTATATTTATAAACTAGTGCTTGACTACAATCCCGCCTGATGGTGAGCAGTGATGCAATCGTTGATGGTAAAGCGCACTAGTTTATTAAGCCTATTCACTTAAAAAAAACTTAGGAATAGGAAGGATGACGGCAGTTGAGCGAGGTGAAGCAATGTTAAACCCAAGACCAACACGACCAAACGATGCTGCGCTAGAGGGAGATTGATCTGGTGACTCTCCACGACCAAACTCCCGACACAACAACATTTGGCGCATCGTAAGCGCCACACAACGCAACACAACTACTCAGACCCGTCCTCCGTACGGCTTCCCCAGACATCGAACACGCCGAACATCGCCGGAACACGACGAATCGCTTGGCGGCAAGACTTTGTCTGGTGGGTGGTAACTTCTGCCGGAAGCCGATATTATGGTCTACCACCGAGGAAATACATAGTTTCTTTACTTCCAAAATACTGGACACCTGTTTCGGGTTTCGTATATACACAAAATAATGTTGTATATTAGCTCCGACTTGACAGCCTCCGTGGCGTAGCGGTAGCGGACGCGGCCGCTGAGCAAGGTGGCGCTGGTTCGATCCCCGCACAGTGCAAATATTTGTATGCATGAATATGAATATTTGCACTGGTCTGGTCGTGCCTCGGAAAGCACGTTAAGCCGTTGGTCCCGGTTGCCATACGAACATCTAGTGGCAGTCGTTACGGGTTGTTGGAGCCCTCAAAAGTCCAACAATTGGTCTAACTGCAATGCTTCGATGTCGCCTTCGGGTTGTGGAGATCAGACGGCAGTCGCTTCACGGAAAATGTCGAAGTTTAGCCATATCAGCAGTTTGACTGGTAAAGCGGACCCCAGACTCCAAAGCTGATAAGGCTTCGGATGCGACTGGGATTAACGCTGGGACGATGATGAATGTTGTATATTAGCTGTGACCATGATCTGTTATTATTTTGTTTTAAACCTAAGTTGTCCCAGTGTAGATCAAAGACCACCCTTTTTCTTTTCCACTTCAATCTGTCTTGCGGTATGTAGACTAATGCTATTTTATGATTTCCTGAGTCCGCCGCGATCTTTTAGGCAAAGTTTTATTAAATTCTCATCTAATTTATCTAGATTCATAGGTATATTACTTTAGATTTTCTGCTTTTTCCTTTTAGATTTTTCCAATTTTCTTGCCTGTCAAAATCTTTCCAACAAAAATGCTAGTTATACAAAAATAATGAGATAAAACCTTTATTGCACGGACCGTAGTCTGCAGTAAGTTATGTTAGGCGGCGTGCTGTGAGCAGCGTGTGGCATTCAATAAAGATAATCCGCAGATACCAGCTGGTAAGCGTGTAATCATAGCGAAGATATAATCTAGTTTTAGGTCGGGATCTGGGATGGTTGGGATTTTCGGAAGGATTTAATGTAGGAATGGATAAAGTATAACTCTCCGATCATTGAAACGATAAACTGATATATAAAGAAAGTAATTGTTTAGTAATGAAGGATATTTTGTAGAAGGCAGGATAGGCTGGAAAGACACGAAGAACAAACATAGTTACTGTGGTAAATGCAAGAATTGCCTTAAGATGCCAAACCAAGGACTACCATCGACCCAGTTTTTGTGATTAGAACTCAATTATGATGATAATACAGTTCTTTATGCAAAACTATCAACTTAACAGTTCTAAGTCCCGGGTTTGTATTAAGAACTTGGTCAAAATACTGTGCGACAAAAACTGGTTCAAAAGTATAAGCTAGGGCTGAAGTTCATATCTGATTTTACAATAAAATTCAAACAGAGGCAGTGACTAATGGTGATCAAACAAGAACCAAAGACATTGCACATAAAAATATCAAGCTCTTAAGAAAGTATCAGTACCTAATAGATTTACCTGCAGGTAGATAAGTAGGTAATGCATTGATAAATAATATTAATGATTTTACTAAAATTACTGAAGAATCCATCTGCAATACAAGTTGGTGACTTCAAAGCCAGTATCTTAAAAGGGGACACTAACATCACATTTTGATGAAAAATTCTCGTGATGAATTCAATCAACGCAACGTAACGCGTTACGTTAATGCCTAGTTACGTCATTATTTAAGTAGGTGTTGAAGAGATTAATGAGTGAGATTATGTTCGTAGGGTTCGTAAACTTTATTACGAAGTTACTAATGTACACTCACCTATGGATGTCACCTTCTTGTTCATGTTACAAGGTATTTAGAGGTGGAAAATATTGTGTTAAAGCTAGTGTACATATTATTTGAGGTGAGAAAATCTACATTTAAGTTACGACAGGATTACGTCACGGAGAGTACATACTTGGAGTTTTCTGTAAGGTGAAACACTTTTGTGAGTTGATTCAGCACAAACCTACTTAAGTGCTTACAGAAAAAAAAAGACTTCATGGTCATGGGACCGAGTATTTTTTTCTTTATTGACTACAAAATCTATATTTCCTTCCTTATTTGTACCGTTTCCAGCTTATTACAGCAGTCCTCCGCTCCGTTTCGCTCAGCTCCGCCGCTTACCGCTATCATCGTATACAACAATGCGGTGTTCCGATTTCTCTAATATCATTGCGTGTCTACGGATACGCTCAGCGGGGTTCCTTCATATTTTTGTTGCCCCACTTTTTGTTTATTTCCTTGCCCACATTTTTAAACTTTAGTCCGAGAGCAAAAAGAAATGAAACGAGAATTTAAATAATATAATTGAGTTTAAAACTTCCTGTTTGGATTTTGGTATGAGCTGGTGATCAATTTGAACCAAGTTTGTTTTGTTTTAATAGTCTCTCTCTCGTGGTCGTAAATTTCATTTCCAGAATTTTCCATTTCTTTTACTTAATAAAATCTTTCGGTTCTGCATTAAAACCTGGTGGAATGGAGTGCCTACCATATTTATATGACGTTCATTTACTTACTTTCGATATATCAGCATACTCCGGGTGCAGCCTTACAAAATCCTCTATTTGAGTGTCGCGGGAAGCAATCTTGTCGCTCCACGACACAATAGCAAGTATTTCGTGTTTCCCTTGTTCTATAGCTTTTCTCAAAAAGAGAGGTCGAAGTTTTCATTTTGGTTTTACCAAGGAGCCTCGAAACCGAATAGATGTACGTCTTTATTGCAATCGCTTAGACGAATTATCCAAACACAAAATGAAAGGCATTGCAATCAAACTCAATTTTACATCTTTAACGCAATTACTACATAAGCTGTATTGAGAGAAGACTACTAAAGATTTTATGTAAAATTCAACGAATTTCGATATTCATTAATAACTTTATTAACGTAGTTTGTGTTTTGAACTTAATAAAAATTGTTAAAAGCATCAGTCGCCCAAGGGCAAAGGCGTTGATGGACGATTGCGAGGTAATAACTCAATCTTCTCCAACGGTGAATGAATTCATTTAGCAAACAAGTTTAATTTTAAATTCAAGATTAATATTGGTGATATACTTATGTCCGTAACCAATATAGAATTTGCATAATAATCTTGCCACTTTCAGAACACAGGCCTCCTCTCGGTGGGAGGGAGTGGGCCGTAATCCATCACAAGGGCATTGCGGGTTGGTAGGTGGCTGGAGCACAGGCGTAGAGTAGCCAGCCTTTCGGTCTTCTATAGGATGCATTCTGGCGAGTGTGCAAGGGAATTGCATGATTTAATTCCCCCATCTCCATTCCACCATCGGACGACCCGTCGTACGGCGACTTTCCACCCTCACGTTGTTGAGACCACTACGATCCGGACGAAGCGTTTCGCTTCTTCTTTTATACCGCGTACGTCGAGGGACTGGAACGATTTGCCGGCGGCAGTGTTTCCGTCACACTACAATTTGAGTGTCTTCAAGGCTAGAATGAATATGGCTCTTAATAAACTAGCGCGCTTCACCATCAACGATCGCATCACTGCTTACCATCAGGCGGGATTGCGGTCAAGCGCTAGTTAATAATTTATAAAAAAAAAAAATGTCTACCAATTTTCGGTTCTAGGTACCTACAAGTTCCTTCACGATATTTTCCTTTAGCTTTTTGAAGGTAGTGGTAATGAAATAATTTACATAAAATACAGCGTTTGTATGGGTTCGAACCTATACCTGTACCTACCTAACTCTTTCCTAAGTCTAAGTAGAATTTATAATTTTTTAATCTAAAAAGTACGTTTTTTTTTTCCTGAAAGTTTATTCTTGAAGAAGTGGCGATGTATGTGTGTACTATACAACGTGTAACATAAAGGGTATATACATAACAAAGGCATGGCATCTTTACATGATATCAAACGATATTGGAAGGGTTTTTTAATGCTATATCTTTATGTTAGAAAGTTATGAGGAAAAACACCGCCTGTGATAGGCTACTATCATACTAGTCGCACAGAGATATTGAAGACATTTATCGGATTTTGGCAAGTAACGTGACGGGTAACGACTAGTTATTAACGTATGTAGTGTGCTGCCACGTTTGTTATGATTTGATTTTAAGAAACACACGAAACCGAAAATTTGGTACTAATTTTTTGAGTATTTTATTTTGAGTTGAAACCCTTCAGATATCATTTGATATCATCTAAAGATGCCATGACCTTGGTATGTATATACCCTTTTTGTTACACGTTGTATAAACAAACATTTATCACCTTTACTTTGGGATCCTGGAAAACATTAGTACTCGACACTTTCGAGATACTAAAGTAAGTTTCTTGGCAATAAGGGAAGAAGTGACATGCGTGTAAAGGGGCCAAATACATGATGAATGCTAACTTTCCGCGAATTCAGTAATACGTACCTACCACATATCTACTAATGAAATTATCTGTCCTCGTTGAAGGTACCCTCGTGATTAACGAGCCGAGTGAAATGGCGGGGAATGAATGCGCGTGTCGTTAGGGATTAGATTTTGCATATCACAAATTAATTTTGGTTTCAGCTCGGGTTGCGATCGCAGTTCCTGGTTTTCGGTGTTGATCTGGAATATATATGGAATGCACTAATGGATAATATAGTAAAATGTTTTTAAATTGACAATATAATATGTTCATATGATAGATATGATGCTACTCCAACCGATTATGATGGGCAAGATAGAAGAGAAGAGGCGCTCTAGACGAAAAAGAAAATCGTGGCTCCGAAACATCAGGGAGTCCACTCCCTGATGTTTCGGAGCCACGATTTTCTACATACGTTAATAACTAGTCGTTACCCGTCACGTTACTTGCCAAAATCCGATAAATGTCTTCAATATCTCTGTGCGACTAGTATGATAGTAGCCTATCACAGGCGGTGTTTTTCCTCATAACTTCCTAACATAAAGATATAGCATTAAAAAACCCTTCCAATATCGTTTGATATCATGTAAAGATGCCATGCCTTTGTTATGTATATACCCTTTATGTTACACGTTGTATAGTACACACATACATCGCCACTTCTTCAAGAATAAACTTTCAGGAAAAAAAAAACGTACTTTTTAGATTAAAAAATTATAAATTCTACTTAGACTTAGGAAAGAGTTAGGTAGGTACAGGTATAGGTTCGAACCCATACAAACGCTGTATTTTATGTAAATTATTTCATTACCACTACCTTCAAAAAGCTAAAGGAAAATATCGTGAAGGAACTTGTAGGTACCTAGAACCGAAAATTGGTAGACATTTTTTTTTTTTATAAATTATTAACTAGCGCTTGACCGCAATCCCGCCTGATGGTAAGCAGTGATGCGATCGTTGATGGTGAAGCGCGCTAGTTTATTAAGAGCCATATTCATTCTAGCCTTGAAGACACTCAAATTGTAGTGTGACGGAAACACTGCCGCCGGCAAATCGTTCCAGTCCCTCGACGTACGCGGTATAAAAGAAGAAGCGAAACGCTTCGTCCGGATCGTAGTGGTCTCAACAACGTGAGGGTGGAAAGTCGCCGTACGACGGGTCGTCCGATGGTGGAATGGAGATGGGGGAATTAAATCATGCAATTCCCTTGCACACTCGCCAGAATGCATCCTATAGAAGACCGAAAGGCTGGCTACTCTACGCCTGTGCTCCAGCCACCTACCAACCCGCAATGCCCTTGTGATGGATTACGGCCCACTCCCTCCCACCGAGAGGAGGCCTGTGTTCTGAAAGTGGCAAGATTATTATGCAAATTCTATATTGGTTACGGACATAAGTATATCACCAATATTAATCTTGAATTTAAAATTAAACTTGTTTGCTAAATGAATTCATTCACCGTTGGAGAAGATTGAGTTATTACCTCGCAATCGTCCATCAACGCCTTTGCCCTTGGGCGACTGATGCTTTTAACAATTTTTATTAAGTTCAAAACACAAACTACGTTAATAAAGTTATTAATGAATATCGAAATTCGTTGAATTTTACATAAAATCTTTAGTAGTCTTCTCTCAATACAGCTTATGTAGTAATTGCGTTAAAGATGTAAAATTACTTCCGTCGAAAAACTGTTGAACGAATCGTGGTTGACAAGACCGAGTACAAGAAGCTGACGGCCAACCTTCAGGATTGAAGAGACTCGGGAGGAAGAAGAAGAATATTTTCGCTTCTGCAACTATAACTGGAAAATACTTCCTCTTTATTCGTCTATAACCATCATCATCATCATCTCAGCGTTAATCCCAGTCGCTTCCGAAGCTTTTTCAGCTTTGGAGTCTGGGGTCCGCTTTACCAGTCTAACTGCTGATATGGCTAAACTTCGACATTTTCCGTGAAGCGACTGCCGTCTGACCTCCACAACCCGAAGGCGATATCGAAGCATTGCAGTTAGACCAATTGTTGGACTTAGAGGGCTCCAACAACCTGTAACGACTGCCACTAGATGTTCATATGGCAACCGGGACCAACGGCTTAACGTGCTTTCCGAGGCACGACCAGACCAGTGCAAATATTCATATTAATGCATACATTCATATTTGCACAGTGCGGGGATCGAACCCACGCCTCCTGGCGCAGCGGCCGCGTCCGCTACCGCTAGGCCACGGAGGCTGTCTATATTATTCGTCTATAACCATAATGAATGGAAACGACAATTAGCACTCCTTTTTTTATTTACATCATCAATTATACCGTCATTGGGATACGGACCAGAGGATGACTGACTGTCATTGTTTATTTACCTTGGTTCAGCGAATTTTACAAATCATTCAGGTACTTATATAATAATACAACTCATTCATCATCATGATAAATAATAATATCTATCATGAAGGTCCTCGGTAGCACACTACTATGTCTCATTATCTCATATGCATAAGGTATAATAATAATATTTCATAAAAATATTTTATTTTATTTACATAAAAACCCAACATCCGGTACATAAGCACTTATATCTTGAGTTTCCAATAACCACGTGGGTAGAATCGAATTGTCGTCACAATAACCGCTATCTAGTGCTGTGTTGTTGCCCACATTATGTAGATGTATTCACTTGATTCCAACAACCAGATTTTCTTGACCCGCTAGAGTTATCAAGTCGTAGAAAGGTGCGGGGTTCAAGGTATTTTGGTGACACGAGTTTAGTTTGAGGTGAGCGGTACTATTGTTGTCCTCCATTGATTAATGTCATAGTTTATCCACGATATGACAACAATGGCGTCTTGCTCGAATACCTTAATGCGTTCTGCCTATAGGTTTTATTTACCCTTCCCTTGTTTTCACTTATATGGTGTTTCTTTATTGCGTTGAATATTGATTTGATTTTTTTCTTTTTCTTGCAGGAGATGCTGTGACGTCGGCTCCGCGATCTGAAAAGACGAATTAATATTGTGAATTATTCGCAACAATGAATTTAAGAGTTATTACAGCTCATTTATTAATTTTTGTCCCGGTGTATAATGAACATGTAATAAAAGATAATTTCTTTGATGGGCGAAGAATGCTTCATACAGGAGTACAATGATGCATTAGATGCAATATACATAATTATTATTATGGTTCATCATGGGAAAAAATATTTGAGATGATAGGAAACAGGAACTTTTTTGTCATTCAATAAATATTCAACGATCTTAAGAAAGCAGTTAGATATGGAAATAACAAAACATATTCAATTTACGAAAAGTCAAATAGGTCTTACGTAATAGGTCTACGTCTTACGAAACCAGTATTGAGATCTCTGGTAAACAATAGTTCCACATCTGTAAATACCCTTTTTTTTTTTTTGTTGGGATGGGAAATCATCAAATGACTTCTCCCGCTCTGGGCAGAGCGGAAGGGCGTGTCAGACTTTTACTGACTAAAACCCACCCGTGTTTCTTTACTTGCCTGTGCAACGGCCAGGGCCACGGTTTCTTGTTTAACCAACCCGCAGCCCTGACCCAGGAGGCATCAGTCTTCGTGGACCCCGTCACGATGTGCTGACATCTCTTTGAGGCGCGCGTGAAACACGACGCGCCGTCGACTCGGGCCTGGTCCTTACCGAGCGGCGAGCTGCCCACTGCTCACCGCCCGCAGGCCCGCGCCTACGGTGGCTGGGAGTTTGGTGTCAACTCCCGACCAGGGCGTCTCCTGCGGCGGCTAGTGGCGTGAGGGCGCTGGGATTCCCGTTGCCTCACGCGCTCCGCCTCCTCCTTTGCCAGCATCACTGCTTCGCAGAAGGAGGTGACAGCCTGCCATGCACTCTCGCTCCGGACCATGGCCTGGACCAGGGTCGGACGCGAGAGATCGCCGCCGATCGCCGCCACGAGGACACGGCGGTGCTCTACCCAAGCCGGGCAGACCTTCACCGTATGCTCCACCGTGTCCTCAGGGCGATCCACACAATGGTGGCACCCTGGCGTTTCCTCCCGCCTTATACGGAACAGGAACCTCCCGAAACAACCGTGTCCGGTGAGGACCTGCGTCAGGCGGAAGGTGAGGGCGCCGTGGCGCCTCTCTAGTCACTCCTCAAAGAGGGGACTTACCGCCGCTATTGTGGCGTGCCCAACATCTGTAAATACCCACATTTATGTATCCCCATATGGATTAGGAGATCTTAAAATTAGACAGCAAGTTGAAGTTTAGTAAGTGATCATCATCTCAGCGTTAATCCCAGTCGCATCCGAAACTTTTTCAGCTTTGGAGTCTGGGGTCCGCTTTACCAGTCCAACTGCTGATATGGCTAAACTTCGACATTTTCCATGAAGCGACTGCCGTCTGACCTCCACAACCCGAAGGCGACATCGAAGCATTGCAGTTAGACCAATTGTTAGACTTTTGAGTGCTCCAACAAACCGTAACGGCTGCCACTAGATGTTCGTATGGCAACCGGGACCAACGGCTTAACGTGCTTTCCGAGGCACGACCACACGAAGTTTAGTAAGTATCGCCTTCTAACAAAATCAGTTCTCAAGCATTTTTGAAAAATTGGCGTATAGTTTTCATAAAAAAACTGAACAGCCTGTACAAAGTTAGTGTCACTCACACAATTTGACGAATGGCATCGCATCGTACCATTATATGCAAATGTTCACCAACGTGTACCAACACTTGGTACGATCTCGATAATACACTGATCACCATCTAAGTAGCACGCCACTGTGTTTGATGATGAATGACATGACACTTGTGGGAACTATCAGTGATTGGTAATGATGGAACGAAGGCTTTTTTGTTTAGTACCTATAAAAAAAAGATTCGTTTCAGGTAGAATTTCAGACCAAATAAGGAAAAAGCTTCTGTCAGCTCCATAAAATAACTGGTTCGGTCTATGGCCTTACTGAAATGATTAAATACTAGCTGCGTTCAGTGGTTTCACCCGCGTAAGTTTCGATCTTGTGAGAATATCGGTTAAGAACTATCTGTGTGGCAAATTTTATCCAAATCCGTTCAGCAGTTTAGGCGTAAAAGTGGAACAAACAAATAAACAAACACACTTTGAAATTTATAATATTAGTAAGCATGTAAAGCCGGTGTGATTTAATGACCTTGAACATACTAAAAGTTGAAACAACAATTAAAGTTGCAACGTTTAAGCCACGTTTAGACAAATGCGAGTCATTTGTTGCTTCAATTTCACTGCATGAGAATAGAAACTTGCATCGCTTAAACGAATGCAAGACCTCGATGATAGTTTTATAAAGACTAAGGAAGCGGTGCTCTATAGCTCCACTCTTTTATGTCATGCAAGGCTGGCAATGATGACAATTCGAAGCACACCTGTCAAAAACAGAAGATACCCCAAGCTGTTGAGATCCTTTTAACATGATTAGTTGATAACATTTATCATAAATGTGTCAGGGTTATTAACCTGGCTTATATCGGCCTATGTGTTGCTCTAGGCCGAATTTAATTAACACATCTGAGTGAGATAAAAACTAAGAGAGAATCCGTTAATTGCGTAGGAGCACCTCAAGAGTGTTGCAGGTGAATGCTGGGTTAAAGATCATATCAATTCGAAGACGACGAAGTGACTCTTACCGCCTACGGTCATTGTAACCTGTTTATTCAGTATTTGCGTAATTTTAACAGCGACTTAAAGATGGTGTCACTACAGATAATCATGGCATTCATAAAGAAAACTGCAGTAAAGGCTTAACGCTTTGCAGACTTTAATTCTCCATTATTTAAGCAAACCCCTTACGGTTCAAAAGGATTTCGAAACTTTTCGATAGTGTTTCCTATTTCTGAAGTGAATCATTTAAATCGTAATAAACGGCTCATTAAAATAATCTAGCTACTAATTAACTGTCTTTGGAGCATTTTAATAATTTTGAACATATCATGTTCAAAATCATTGAAATGCTCCAAAAATAGCTAGATTATTTTAATTATATTACTATAAAAGCCATCATAAAATCAATATCATCTACTATAAAAACATCTACTACGCATTATTACCCATCAAAATGCCAACTTCATACGACAACTGAAATACCAAGTTCCCGCGATCTTTAAGAAGAAACAGGTATGTGTCATGGCCGCTTGGCGCTGACGTACGCACTTCAACAAGGAGAGGGAGAACGGTGACATGTAACATGTGGAAATGTGAGGAAGCTGCAGGCACGGTGTTGATAAGTGATTAGTTTGTTTATTATGTGGAATAAGGATGTTTGTTGGGAGGAATTATTACGGCAATGAGCCACGGAAAAATGAGCATAGAAATTACATTTTGGGGAGGCGTTTTTTATGAGAAATATCTTTACTGATCTCAATATCAAAGGTCTAATAATAAACTATTTGCTTACATCTATAACATGATAGTCGTGGTGGCCTAGTGGTTAAAATACCAGCCTCTCAAGTATGAGTGCGCGGGTTCGATTCCAGGCCAGGCAAGTACCAATGTAACTTTTCTAAACTTATATGTACTTTCTAAGTATATCTTGGACATCAATGACTGAAGGTGAAGGAAAACATCTTGAGGAAACCTGGACTTTGAGTCTGAAATCGCCTACCCGCATTGAGCAAGCGTGGTGATTACGCTCAATTCTTCTCTGTATGAGAGGAGACCTGTGCCCAGTCGTGGGACGACAAAAAAGGTAATATTAACCTGCTCATTAACACTTCGGATCGTATAGGTTCAAAGATTGAACGATTGTGTTGACAGTAACCCAAGATTAATTTTTCCTGCATGGATTTCACTGATTTTTAAATCATACATTTAGAATAAAATATTAATTGGGATCGATTAATACGTCGTAGATTAGAAAGCATGCCTGTGCGATATCAATAATGTTGAGGTCACAGGGTCAAAGGTTAAGGCAGTAGTAGAATTCTGTTTATTTATACGATGACAGGACTTAAGTCTGCGCAGTGAATGTTAATGATACACACCTAGTTTCTCAGTTTTGCGACTTCCACAACAAAATAGAAGTGAGAAGTAGTACTTAGGATATATCTCAGCAGTATATTTAGATACTTATATTCGTAAAAACAAAAGTGTAAAAGTAATCTATCTACTTAATTGAGTTGTCTAAAAACCTTTTACTATCAAGGAAATGGTGAAACTAATGATTACGAGATAATGCGTAAGAAATGGACGAAGGCAAGAACAGTTTCCTACGTCTATTCTGAAAAAGCGAAAAAAGGATCAGTGATGGAGAGACGAAAAAAAAGACCGAATTTCGTCTCAGGAGAGTAAGACTGCAGAACCTGAGTGTGATCACCCAAAGTAAAAGGTAATATGTAGCAAAATAATACACTTGGAATAAGAACCAACGATGAAACAATTAGGGATTGTTTTCGTCTGAGGAGATTAACGTTTTAGAAAGATACTTGGCAACAAATAAAAACGAGATATCCGTGACTAGTGAGAGAGGAACGGAAGCACAAAAAGAGTGAGACAAAAATATGGCATTTTGATTAATACGTGGCCATTGCTCAGAGCGGGCTGTGTACCATTGCTAAGTAATGACCACTCCATAAAGACATGGTTAAGGTTTAAAGAAAATTACTTTATCAACGCCTTGTTTTAAATAAATATCCTGTTTCAGGAAATATTATTGTTGTTTCCAATACAAGAAATTGAGATGTTACTGAGATGTTAAGATTCGGCCGCTTTATTGATAGCTACACAAATGATGTATTATGAGTATCGTTTATTTTGTTAGGAAGTTTTGTTTCGACCGTTTTATTTGAAACATGGCGGGTTAATTTTATTGCTGCTATTAATTACGCGATTGTGAATAGATAACGTTAATTAAAATGTGTTTATTGATGTAATAAATATTATTGCTTGTTTTTTTTTTATTAGGTAATTGGTGTCGCGTTGCATGTTTGCTGTTATTTAGTTAATGTTTGGTTCGTTTAATGATTTTACACGTGTTTTTGTCAAATCGTGTGTAATATAAGATTTAAAAATTAAGTTTAGGCTATAAAAATGTATCAGCCACCTTACTTAAGTCAGTGAAATTAAATATTAAGTAACTTAAGTTATCCGTCTAAGCAAATCTTTGATTGTTTTATGATTAGGCTACAAGTCGCCAAAATAGGGTGGTGTCAGGTTGCATAACAATTAATTTATCTAACTATTAAGGTAATGATCGGTACACACGACTACACAACAAGTGTAACATTTCCAATTTAGCTGACCTCGCATTGTATATGTTTTTAGGGTTCCGTAGCCAAATGGCAATAAACGGAACCCTTATAGATTCGTCATGTCTGTCTGTCCGTCTGTCCGTCCGTATGTCATAGCCATTTTTTTCCGAAACTATAAGAGCTATACTGTTGAAACTTGGTAGGTAGATGTTTTTTGTGAACGGCATTAAGATTTTGATGCAAAAATAAAAAAAAAAAATAGTAACAAATATTGGGGGCTCCCCATACTTAAAACAGAAACTCATTTTTTTTTATCAAACACATACCTGTGGGGTACCTATCTATGGATAGATATGGATGATGGATAGGTCTTCAAAAATGATACCTATCGAGGTTTCTTAATTTTTTTTTTTCTAAACCGAATAGTTTACGTGAAAGACGCTTCCAAAGTGGAAAAAGTCCCCCCCACCCCCCCCCTCTTACTTCTAAAATAAGAAAATGAAAAATCTAAAAAAAACATATGATGTACATTACTATAAAGACTACCAACGAAAATTGTTTTGAACGAGATCCTTGTAAATCCTAAACCTTGTAAATCTTAAACCGCTTATTACCGCGTAATCTTTCATACAAATAACTTAAATCCTTTAATTTCATAAATCAATGGTACGGAACCCTTTGTGCGTGAGTCCGACACGCACTTGGCCGGTTTTTTGTATAATCAGAAGTCACCTTGTGCAGATTTTGTAGGATAGCTGGACACGTAGCCGTCCGTAACTATACGTAAATAAACAAAACTGTGGCTATAAGGTAACACAGTCATATACTTACCTAATCAAATTTTTCAAGGTTTTCATGTGAATAATTTAACACTTAAACAAAATCAGAGTGAACACCCTGGAGGAATCTCAAACTTAAGTGAAAAGTACCTAGGTACTATAGTTTTCCTTATTTACTTTCAAGAAAATGGCCTGACTCACAGTCGTATACGAGATTCCAAGTCACCTAACAAAATAATTAAATCCCTGCCTTCCAAACAGAAACAAAAAACAACAAGGATATTAAAACGCAATAAAAAAGCACTTAATATACTAAGCTGGGACGAAAAAAAACGTCTCAATGTAAATCGTGCGCCTATGACGTTCTCATTGGTTAAAAAGGGTTAAGACAGCTGTCAGATTGGTCCTCCACCAAAGGAAATGAATAATGGCTTGAGATAATCTGTGACAGATCCGTCTTAGTAAAAAAGCCGTCGTTTGACACAGATAAATAAGATTATTCAGCCATATTCCAACCTTGAATTTTTATTCCTGATTTAATTACCTGGATTCTCACAATGTGTGTCATGTCACGGGGTTTTGTTTAATTTTTTTTTGTGATGAGATGTTTTAATATGATTATATTTGGGGGTCATGTCTTTTTGTTCATTTGATTATTTCGTTAAAAGAAGTTTGGGTAAGCAAGAATGCATTTAATAAAGTAATAGTTATGTAGGTAATTAGTAAAACATGAAAAAAAACTAAACTCATCTTCACTAAGTAAGAATTAGACACTAAGGTGCGTATTCCAGAAGCAAACTCAAGCATTGATCTCTGCTTAAACATTACATTAAACCAGTTTCAACCAATCAAATGGCTTGAAACGACACTTAAGTAGAGGTTGAGTTTTGAGTGACGTTCTGTAATACGGACCTAAGTAAGTCTAGGCTTGGAACAGGTAAAATACGTAGGTAGATACATTTAGGATCGTTTTTGACGGACCAAAGGATAAGTTTCTGTTATACTTATCAAATCAAATCATTTATTTCAAATAAACCAGTTACAGGCACTTTTGAATAGTCAGAAGGTCGGTCAATCAATAAAATGAAGCTAGTATCTCTGTATCTTATTGTTACTGTTTTCCAATATATTTTAGACTAAGTACTCCTGTTTTGCAACCTTTTACTGCAAGTAGTGTAACACGTGGTTCCAGCAAATGCCGACGCGACTTTCTTGAGTTCCCCTGAGGAGGGTGTTTGCAGTAAGTTTCCTCTTACGGAGAACATGAAGATAATTACGGAAAACATTGTTGAACATGCAATTATACACACAGTGGTGGTATTTAATGTCCAAGAGTGTATTTGACACTGACTGTGTCTTTGTGGCATCGAAGAGAAAGCCGTCGAAAATGGTGTTGTCACTTGTTTAAAAATTACCAAGTTTAAGGGAAGTTGGAATTAATTCGGGAAAAAAAAATTATTTCAAAAGTCATTAGTATTCTTACTATGATGATTATATAAAATTTCATATTTTATTTGGTCATGTGTTTACCTAACCTTTATTATCTTTAATGGTCGGATGGGGTTCTCTTTACTTAATGTATAAACTCTATACTTACATTATGAGCTTAGAATTTTAAAAAAGATAGTAATAAATTACTTATGTTTATTTGTAATGAACATGACGCAAAAAAGCAAAAAAAAAAGAACACCGCATAGAAAAAGTTGCGGGAAAATATGCGTCACATCCACGCAAAACAGCTATTGCTTAGCTTATTGCTGAGATGCTATGCGAGAAAGTTACAGATATCGTTAACCGCAGGCCGCAGTTACTATAGGTAACATATATTATACTAAACCTAGTTCTTAGTATGACAAAAATGAATCACCGAAGTTCAAGATAGTGATCAGAAAACGGTTGTAAAGGAAACAGCTTAAATGACATTCAGATTTTTTCTGAATTCACGAAACATTAAACCCTTTACGACTCACACGCAAAATATTCAAACAATTCCTCAAAAACCGTCTAAAATGCTAAAACCAAACTTCCACAGAAGGGTTCAGTGGGATAATCAATTATGTATGTCTAGGTGAACCACCAGGCAGTTAGGTACAATGGTCTCGCCATTACCAACTAATTCCTTGTCATTTGCCTGTGGCTGGCGCCGCGCGACGGTCAACCGATTGTGTACTCTCTATGTACCTACTGCGATTTTACTTTGATGACTTCACTGAAGGATGGTTTTGTACCTAATGTTGGTGGAAAAATTCTCAGCTATGGAAAATTTTACATATCTTTGAAAATGGGAAAATCAAATGTTTAGGTATGTTTCAGTTGTCGGCAGACACAGTTTTCCTGTTTGTAGCATGCATAAACAATACCTATATGAAAATTGGCTAGAATAATCATTGGACTTCTTTGATAAAGATTGGTCCTTGACAGCTCTGGACAGAGAGAGGAGGAAGGAGAGTAGGGAGGCCGTTACCCAAGAGTGGGACATTAATGACGAATAATAATAATAACATACTGGTTTCGCTTTTCTGGTTTGCTGGTGGAAAGTTGGAGTTCTGCTACTTCTGGAAAACTTGGTACGTACAATAATGTAGTATGAGTTGGTAGGTAGGTATACCTTTTTTGGAGAATATGATAAATGGAATAATGATTATATTTACTAAATATTAAAGTTTAGTATACACTGCAGCCTTGAAACATTATTATAACATTTTCAAAATTCACCAGGTACCTAATAACTCTGAAATCAACTTAAATATCATTAAAATAAATTTGATATTTTTGTAACTTCAAATAAGTGGGGTATGCAGGACCAGGAGGCATGCTTCACTCGATCGTACCTTACGTGTGAACATTTATTGTGAATGTGTCAAAGGTTGAAAGGTCGAATCAGAAATGAGGAGATCCGCAGAAGAACCAAAGTCACCGATATACTTAGCTCTTCGAGTCGCTAAAATTAAGTGGCAGTGGGCGGGCACATTGCTCGTAGAATCTGTGGCCGATGGGGCAGTAATGTTCTGGAGTGGAGGCCAGGTACTGGTAGACGCAGCGTAGGGAGGCCCCCAACAAGATGGACCGATGACCTGGTGATGGTTACGGGAAGTCGATGGATGCGGCAGTACAAGACCGATCATCGTGGAAAGCCTTGGGAGAGGCCTTTGTCCAGCAGTAGACCTCTATAGGCTGAAGAAGAAGAAAAGAAGTGTCAAAGGTATTTTCATCTCTGTGCAAATTATTTTTCTTGTGTTATAAAATCCTTACCCGATACCTACCTAAGTAAGTAGTAATGTTTAATTCACATAGATTAGTATGGGTACCTTTAATGACTTTATATGGAGACATGCGAAATGCCTGCTCAGGCAAATCGTCCGGTGGGCGAGCCGAACAGCGGCGAACCACGCCAGTCGTTTCCGGAGACTCAGTAATCAGTATGGTCGCACACTTGTAATCCTTCTGATATTTCTCATAATATTGAGAAATAACTGGCGTGGCTAGCCGCTGTTCGGCTCGCTCGCCGGACGATTTACCTGCGTAGGCATTTCGCACGTCTCTACAACTTTAAATACGTTGAAAGACAATACAATCTACAACCACTTTAGAAGGTGACAGTGGCTACCTTATAACGCTGTGTTTTAGTCACTTAGTATGTGGCACAAACTAGTCTGAATGGGACTCACTATTGATTGATTTACTCTCAAATATTCCTGTGATAAAAAAAAAATTGTTGTACCTATAGACACCTATACCTACAGATAGAATAACTTATAGCCAATAGGGTAATTACGTAACACACTATCAGTAGCTATTGATTACATTTTAACAGTTCTACATCATCCATTGCGGTATTTACGTTGTTGAGTAGACACATTTTTTTAACATATGGAGCAATGGAAGAGCAATGCGCTTCAAAATGAATCAAATTGATAATAGTGTGTTAGGTATGCAATTAGGGTGCTGGTTCAACATCTTTGAATAAATGTCTATTAATTAATAGATCAGAATTATTTAACCAACCCGTCGATTCTCCTTTATTTATAACATTGATTAGCGACTCTTCAACCATACATTTTTGGCGTTTAAACGTCACTAACTTTAAAATTCGTTTATGAATAAACCTCAATGTGATTAATAAATGGTATTAATTGTGTAAGAAAAAAACAATTGCTTTTGTTTTATTATAATAAGGGCCAAGAGTTCACAAATAAGTAATTATCATTTACTGACCTAATCCCATCACGATCCCCTCAAAAAGTAAATTAACAACGACCTAAATAACATGCATTTTTCAAATGAAATCCTTAATCTCTGTAAACCCACTCAGCATAAGCGGGTGTATAACGGCAGCAAGACAATCGATTATATACGGCGGCCGTAGATGCTCCGTACTTAGGTGGAATGGTCGCGCCATTATTGGATAATCCTGTCCATTTGCGTACGAGTGGAAGACATTCCAGTTAGGGTCAAGGTTTGTGGAAACTGTGGCGAGTAATTGAGATTACATACATAATATATAATCTATATCTATACTAATATATAAAGCTGAAGAGTTTGTTTATATGTTTGTTTGTTTGTTCGCGCTAATCTCGGGAACTACTGGTCCAATTTGAAAAATTCTTTTTGCGTTGGATAGCCCATTAATTCAGAAAGGCTTTAGGCTATATAACATCACGCTGCGACCACTAGGAGCGGAGCATAACTAACTCCACGCGAACGAAGTCGCTGGCGGCTGCTAGTCTTTGTAGGTTCTTTTTTAATTGATATTTCTAGATGGTTGTCATTGTACGATGGCTGAGGTGCGTCTTACTTAGAAAGAATACTCATCGTTTATAAATTTACGGTGTATGACTAACATTTTTTAAAATATTTATTTAAAGAGTTTTGGCTGACATGACAATGTGTAGGTAGGTCTATGACTTAAAAATTCACTGCTTACCATCAGGCAGGATTGCGGTCAAGCGCTGGTTTATAATATGTAAAAAAAAAAAAAAGTAAAATCCTTCTTTATTTTTGGTGGTTTGACGACGTATTCCGCGAAAGCGTGCAAGCGATTCGTCGTGTTCCGGCATGATGTCTGGTGAAGCCGTACGGAGGACGGGTCTAAGCAGTTGTGTTCTAGGTACGATACGCCAAATGTTGTTGTGTCGGGAGTTTGGTCGTGGAGCGTCTCTAGATCAATCTCCGGCTGGCGCAGCATCGTTGGTCGTGTTGTTGGGTTAACATTGCAACACACTCAGTTTTTTTTTAATGAATAAACTAGCGCGCTTTACCATCAACGATTGCATCACTACTTACCATCAGACGGGGTTGCATCAAGGACTAGTTTATGATTATATATATAAAAAAAAAACTATGGTAGCTGAAGCTGCGCCATATGAACGTAAAAATAATAGCGCCTTTATGAGAGAATATTGTTAATTTCCTTGAGAGTGCAATATATTCAGGTAACGGTTAAGATTTGTGACTAATAATTGAGACTATAAGTAGGTATGCCTGTAAGGTGAGCTTAAAGGAATAGTTTGCAAATATGCAGTAACGCAGCTCTTTATATTTCTAAAACGAATTCTAATGCTACATAAAAATGTGTTAGTTAATAATATATCGCCCAAAATACCGAATATTTATTCAAAAATAAAACACAGAAAAATACAAAATATTAATTTTGTTGAGCTACTCCGATACTTTGTCACCTTCATTCCACGACAATCCATCAAACTCATTGGAATTTGCGTACAAGAAAAACAAAAGAACAAAGCAAAGAAATGGCAGATCCACGGAGGCGTCTCGCCTCTATCAATCACGCACAATATTTGCTATTGGTCGTAATCTGTGTGCCCAAACTCCTCACTCCGGGGACACACACACTATGGCACAAAAATCGACTCTCACGGAAATTATATTGATATTCAATACACAATAAATGGGCCCTGTCAAAAACTTGCTGTTCGCTCCTACGGTCATCCCTAAGCTATCTGTGTCATTTGCTATTGGAAACGCAGCATCTATCCTTCCCTTTTCTCCCTCATACACCTCATAAGTTAGAGTGAGATAACCGTGTATAGTGGGTTTAGCTCGCCTTTGTCACGAGGACTGAACTAATTTTTCATCATAGGGCCCGCGACAGTTACAAATGCGACCCGAACTGTCTTCTTCTTTAATAATACTTTTTATATTTTTTCAAGGGTAGTTCGCCCTCCGTCGAAGGAAGATTTTCATCTAGACGCCGGGAAAAAATTTAAGAAGCTTAAAATGCAATTTGTTTGTATAAACTCTTTAATGCCGCTTTAATTAGAAAAAAAAAACAGCCAATTACTCGGATGTTTGAATTTGACAATACCGGTCCTGGAGAGGTACAGAAATAATTTGTAATCTTGTAAAGTCCGACGGATAAATGTGACGAAACAAATGATGATCATAAATAAATTAACTAGATTTAAATATAACTGAAATATAAATAAAATAGAGGACGAACTAAATGTCGTGGTGGCCTAGTGGTCAAAACACCAGCCTCTCAAGTATGAGTGCGCGGGTTCGATTCCAGGTCAGGCAAGTACCAATGTAACTTTTCTAAAGTTATATGTACTTTCTAAGTATATCTTGGACACCAATGACTGAAGGTGAAGGAAAACATCTTGAGGAAACCTGGACTTTAAGTCTGGAATCGCCAACCCGCATTGAGCAAGCGTGGTGATTACGCTCAATCCTTCTCTGTATGAGAGGAGACCTGTGCCCAGCAGTGGGACGATAAAAAGGTTGATAATGAGAGGGCGAAATTTTATCAAACATAACAAAATCAAACGATGTTTTACACCATAAATTATTTCAAGGATATTTACGTAAGTTGTGTTAGATCTCAAACTAACACCTACAAGCACGTATCCCAAAAACGAAAATAACAGAAATCACAGATGTTATTTTAATATCTATCGATGAGCACAAACATCTTGGGGTACAAAGGACCCTTCGTATTATAATTCGGCACCCCATCAGATGAACTGCGCCCGCTCGATCAATCTCTGACGAATCTGTCATGTTCGGTTTATGAGAAAAATTGTTAGGATGCGTCCGAAGATCTCCCTTCCCCTCTAGCAAAGTGTTGGTTTATATAAAGGGTATTGGCATGCTAAATAAATAATGTACAGTTATTCAATATTTAGATTGGGTTTATAAAAAAATATTGGATCGTTTTTTGAATTTCAATGGAAATTTATTTCAGCTAGTTTGAATGTTGTGCCGTATCCAATCGGTAATATTATGAAAATAGGAGTTTAGAATATTTTTTAGTGAAATTAAAGGTTATTTATATTTCAAGTTGAATTACATAGCTATAATTATAATATTCCATAGCCAAAATCAGTAGTTAGGCTGGTAAAGCGGACCCCAGACTCCAAAGCTGAAAAGCTTCGGATGCGACTGGGATTAACGCTGAGATGATGATGATGAATTATAATATTTCATCCTTATTCCAAGAAATTGTGGGCTAAAAGTTTATTTTTTTTTAGAGCATCTGAATATATAGACTAGGCTTAAATATGTATTAAATAGATTTAAACAGAATCACCCGCGGACTTCACGAAATCCCGAATAACATCGAAACGCAAAAACATTTGAAGAAAATACGTGGTTGGAAATCATTTGTCTAAGCATCGAGGGGTCAATGCGACGCGGCCGTTCCCACGCTGAACCTACGGCTAAAAACCACGCTGTATTTTCAGTTAATGAGTCTGTCCACATCTTGAAAATCGTTCTTAAAATGTAGGATAGAGAGTCGTGTCAGTAGAAGAGAAAATTTTGTGGAGTGAAAATGTAAGTTGGTATCAGTGTAGGTATTTCGAGAGAGTTTCCGCTAATCGTCTAGAAAAAAATATTTGCCGATTCAGCTACGGTTCTTTTTCCACTGATAAATGTGCTCGGAATATGTATCTAGCAATTTGTGTGTAGTTCGGATCCTTTTGTTTCATTAAGTGCTTTAGTGGTGGAGTTTTTTTGTTTTTCCTGGGAAAATGCCATGTGACGACGACGATGTAAGAAAGTGAAACATTTTTCTTGTTTTTTTTTTGTATATAAACAGCCTTTGTGAATGAATGTACTCTATGTTGTATGTGTAATGTGTGTATGTGTATGTATGTGTATGTATGTATGTATGTGTGTGTGTGTGTGTATGTAGGTACATAGATTTTCGTAGATACTAATGGACAAGTCGGTAAATAGTAACATATATCGATAGGTATATACATAGTACTGGGTAGGTACCTACTCCTATAGGCATTTATGAAAAAATACATGCAAAAATAAATATCTACAGCCGATTAATTGCATATTTTTTTTGAAATTATTTTTTAATAATTAAATTTAAACTAGTGCTTTACTGCAATGTCGCCTGATGGTAAGCAGTGATGCAATCGTTGATGGTAAAGCGCTCAAGTTTATTACGCCTTTTCACTTAAAAATCTTAGTGAGTAGGAAGGAAGACGGCAGTTGAGCGAGGTGATGTAATGTTAAACCCAACAACACGACCAACGTTGCTGCACCAGAGGGAGACTAATCTGGAGACCGTCCATGATCAAACTCTCGACACAGTAACATTTGGCGCATCGTACCCGGCACACATCGCAATACAATTGCTCAGACCCGTTCTCCGTACGGCTTCACCAGACATCATGCCGGAACACGACGAATCGCTTGGCAGCAAGACTGTCTGGTGGGTGGCAACTTCTGCCGGCAGCCGATATTATGCCCTACCACCGAGAAAAATTCAGATTGAAAAATTATTTCAACTAACTTTTCACGGTTTCGATCATATTTCAGTTTAAAGTTTTAAAGTAAATTTTATCAAAACAGTCTTAATATTACTAAACAAATCTAACAGAACACGCCACCCATTAAACACCCGATTCCCACAAACAGGAAATCAGTCATTTCCCTCGTATTACAAAATTGTTTGACCTTGTCCTAAAATTGTCATAATTGCCTGAACAAAAAAATATCAATGTCATTTTTTTACTACAACAATATGGACACACTTAACTATACTAGTGTTATTATTTGCTTCAGTAATAGACATGGAAAAAAGATCAGAATCAAAAACCCACAAACATTAGGGCAGCGGACACACCGAGCGGATAGATATTGAAATTCAAATGGCCGCCCGTGATTTAGTATTCATTTGACGTGATGGAGGCTTTACTTCGGTTTAGGTTTCGCCAGGCGTCGTCTTCTCGTACATCATAGCTCTACGCTTCAGATGATTGGGATGGGGCTACACTGAGCTGCTAAGATTTTTGTTTTATATAAGCATTCTTTTACAATTTGGTGCGGTTTTTAATCGTTGAAATGGCTTGTAGCTTTGATGGATAATGTTTTAGAAGACTTTTAGGGAAACAAAAAATGGAAATTGTGACTATAAAAATTTAACTTTGTTATATTTTGGTGTGCAATAAATATAGCATAGGTATTATTTCCATATATCTATTGTCACAAAGAATTGACGATAATTTAGAACACAGTAAAACTTATAATATGTTTTTATTTAGTTTATGCACGTCAAAGTTAAATACACCTACTCATCTTGTGAGCGTAGATATTTCAGACTTATCTTAACAGTATCACACAATTACACATCTGTAAATAATTAAAGTAGTTCACGAATCTGAAAGTGGAATCTGAATGCCAAGGATTCAGTGTTGTCTTTTGTTTTTAAACTACGATTTCTAAAACGGCAGGTCTGCTGGAAGAAATTTCTTAAGCAATAATAAGCACATTTGATCTTAATTTTGACTTATTGTTATGTATTTTATTGTGTGTAGATACCTAAATAATAAAATAAATAAATAAATCCACCATCAGGATAATTATAAACTAGTGCTTGACCGCACAAGCACTACTTCATAATTATTAAAAATACAATATGTAAAGAAAACCCTGTCCGATCCGTGAAGGTATTGATAAGTATCGATAACTGATTCTACTAATGCCCACAAAGACAGGCGAAACTTAAAAAAAAAGCTCCCTAAAAAAATAAATATTATTTCGCAAAAAAAGGTAACTTAATACATGTGCGATAAGCAACCCCTTCCGCGGGCGGTGGGGAGCAGGGCACGCGGCACCTGTGACGTGGTCGCGTCGCTATTCGCTTATAATAATACCGGTGTTGTCACTTTATTAAAAATTACCAAATTTCGGGGAAATTGGAATTAATTCCCGGGAAAAAAGGATTATTTCAAAATTCATTAGTATTGTTATTATGATGATTATGTAAAATTTTATATTATATTTGGTCAACTGTTTACCTAACCTTTATTATCCTTATGGGTCGGACAGGGTTTTCTTTACATATTGTATAAAATAATCGGCTTGGACATCTCACGACCTACTCTTTTTTTATAATAATTATAAACTAGTGCTTGACCGCAATCTCGCCTGATGGTAAGCAGTGATACAATCATTGATGGTAAAGCGCGCTAGTTTATTAAGCCTATACACTAAAAAAAAAACTGAGTGAATAGGAAGGAAGACGGCAGTTGAGCGAGGTGATGCAATGTGAAACTCAATAACACGACCAACGATTTTGCGCCAGAGGGAGATTGATCTGGAGACCTCCGCGACTAACCTCCCGACACAACGTTTCGCGCATTGTACCCAGCACACATCACAATACAACTGCTAAGACCCGTCCTCTGTACGTCCCCCACGCTACACATTCTAAATAATAAACAGCTTCTCTACCTACGATCTACCAGACTCTGTAAAGAAAATCTGAAACAAACTCAGAGGTCGAACTTTCTTTTAAGGTCCAGTCAATCTGGTTGAAACTATGTGAAAACCATGTAAATTTAAGTCTGATATGGATTTCTGAGATTAGAACCTCGCAAATTGAGTACCTACACCTGTTCAGCCAGTTCAATCTATTCCAACCTTCAAAAGTCTATAAAGCACCTTAAAAATCCCTAAGAGGTTGTGAACATTTCGTAAAAAGCTCCCAGTACATCCTCACCTTCGTCCGGTTGACGGCGGCGCAATCCCAAAAGATTTCCACTTGAAGCGAGCATCAAGTCGCGTCCCCCACGCTACACATTCTAAATAATAAACAGCTTCTCTACCTACGATCTACCAGACTCTAAACCTACTATATAATGTTGATACCTATGTATATATTTTTGTACTTGTACTGTCATGGAGAAATCAATTTTTATACCTAAGTAAGTAGTTCTTTTCAAACATGTATAATAGATGCAGATATAAATAAAATTATCACAAGTCTTTATTTGTTACAATATCACATTTAAGGTAAAAATGCAAAAATAAGGTTTTCTTAACCCTTGCTAATGTAATAAGAGGAATGATTTTGAATTTTTGATAGTACTTAATTACAAAAACTCTCAGGCGTTCATTTTATTCCAAAAATAATAAAAATTATATCTGTCAAATGAAAAATCACCTTTGAGTGTATTTTTGACATTTTCACCTACTTTGTCTTGCCAATTATTTTCAATATAGAAGGCAATTTTCATTATTCATCGACTAGCAAGTACTCAGGGTTAGCCTCAGTCTACCTACTCGAATGTCGATTTTTTTTTAGAGATCTATTTCTTAAACTTTAGATGCCTAAAACAGACACGTTAGTAAGTGATGCCTCCAGGATAGGCGGGCCTTTTATCCACTTTAGCGAGATAAGCAAGCTGATATTGCTAACGAGTTGCTTTGCATAGCCCACAGGCGGTTGAGAAACACTGAAAATGCTAAAAAAAAAATTAAGAATTGCTTTACCATCAACGATTGCATAACTGCTTACCATCAGGCGGAATTGCGGTCAAGCACTTGTTTATAAATACACAAAAAAAAAAAAAAACTGGAGGGCCACGGACGTTACGGAAACGTTTATATTTGACTATTAATGCTCCTCGGTTTTACACATATCTATAGGTGCCTTTCGATCCTTTAGAAATAACAAGAGAAGTATGTATTAACTGCAGTTATAAATAAACAATGTGTGTGCCAAATTTCATTCAAATCCGTTCTGTTATTTTTGGGTAAAAAAGGAACAAACATCTATTCATTCATAAGAAATTACGCGTTCCTAATATTTGTAAGAAAGCTTTAACTGCATAAGAAAATATATTGTGTTATGTAAATAAACAGATCTTACAGCGATAGCATTCAGTATAATATTTTAAATGTTAGATATTTTTGCTACTTCACAAAAAAAAAAAAAATACCTAATAACATCACTTATTCTGTCTTTACTGAAATTATACACAATTTCCAAGCACCGATAATCGCTCTTGAAGTACCAATAGGTACCTACAGATATATAGTAAGTATTAGTAAAGTAAGTATATAAGTACATAGTTTAAGTACTCCAAGACATTATGCGGTCTAACCGGTCGGCTGCGGCTCGGTCGTATTGACCCCGAGGTAATTCTTAAGACGAAGTAACATTACTAGTAAATTGTTGTGCTAAACATGTAATTTTATATATAGTTATAGATATTCTTGTTATTGGGAAGTATCTAGACCTTCTTTTGTTACTTATACAGGATTATTGGTAAAATCCTAACAATCCTGTAGGACTGGATTCATCATCATCTCAGCGTTAATTCCAGTCGCGTCCGAAGCTTTTTCAGCTTTGTAGTCTGGGGTCCGCTTTACAAGTCTAACTGCTGATTTTGGCTAAACTTCGATATTTTCCGTGAAGCGACTGTCGTCTGCTACTATCCCCGAAGGCGATATCGCAGCATTGCAGTTAGACCAATTGTTGAACTTTTGAGGGCTCCAACAACCCGTAACGACTGCCATTAGATATTCGTATGGCAACCGGTACCAACAGCTTAACGTGCTTCCCGAGGCACGATCAGACCAGTGCAAATATTCATATTCATCCATACAAATATTTGCACTGCGCGGGGATCGAAACCGCGCCTCCTTGTGCAGTGGCCGCGTTCGCTGCCACTACGCCACGGAGTACATTCTCTATTTGAAGCATATTGCTAATTCAGTGCTCTTTACATTCGAAAAATGTATTCACTCAACAATTTAAATAACGCAATGAATGTTGTTGAACTGTCAAAATGAAACCCATTGCTACTGGCAGTGGCTTAGCAATTACCCCGCTGTATAAGGCCATGGGTAAGGGTAAAAATAACGATAAATTTTGTTATCATGATTAGGAGACCATACTAATTGAATAAAGTTCAAGTAACGCTGTAAAGGCGGATGTGACTTTATAATAAGTTCATTAAAATTCAAAGGTTTCAACTAAAGTTTCTGATAACTGTAAGTCAGCATGAAATGTAGATAAATCATGTAAATCGGATATTGAATAACTTAGACTTCCATTAATAACATAGCGGTGAGTTTTTTCGCAGTCAGGAATCGCCGTCAGGTATAAATGACCGAAGAAGGACAGAAAACTACAGTTCTTTCGTTGACCTTAGGAAACAAATATCCTTCTCACATCCTTCTCTGCATTAACATCGCCACTGTTCGTTACATTGCAGATTGTCTTCACATTTTAAACTCTAACTTCTAAACTAAAAGATCAGTGTATGCTGAAGACTACTGAACAGTCGTGAAACATAAGGTATCAGATTACGCAGCTATGTTACAGTAGTCCATTGATGCATTTCCTCAGGGCCACTGTGCATTCGATTGATGCACCGCCGACGGTGGACGTATTGCAATCGTTATGCACCTAATGTCAATTCGATCGTGTCCGACTACTGTTAGTCTGTGTCTGCGTTTAAGGAGTTTTATTTTAGTGTTAGATTGTAAAGCTTTGTCTGCAACTGGGGGAATATCCAAATATACGAATTTTGGATAAGGTGATCATGTTTTGAATTCAGATTTAGGTACAAGACCTGTATTGGAAAAATAACTTTAATGCAAATGTTGATGCTACTTTCAGATTGGAGTCTAAGGTTTGGTATATGTAATTAAATAGATAATATGCCTAATTGCCAGATAGGTCGATTAGGCAATACAAAAAGTTGACTGGCTACTAGATAGCTGTTAGCCAACCAAATACAATATAATTAATAAATAAAATGAAAACAGGTGATTTTTTTTACAAAGTGCTTGACCGCAATCCCGTCTAATGGTAAGCAGTAATGCAATCGTTGATGGTAAAGCGCGCTAGTTTATTAAGAGCTTATTCATTCTAGCGTATATGAAGAAAGGAAAAAGAATTTCTTAATAACAGTTTCGAGTTTGGAACTTGGCGTATACCCTGAGCAAAGTTTTTTTTTAGTCATTATAAACTAGTGCTTGACGGCAATCTCGCCTATTGGTAAGCAGTGATGCAATCGTTAATGGTAAAGCGCGCTAGATTATTAAGAGCTTATTCATTCTAGCGTATATGGGGAAGAACATTGTTCAGCAGTGGGACAATATCGGATACTATAACTAAAATAGAATCCGCAGTTGCTCTCCATCAAGAAAGAACCACCTTAACACACAGCACAATATATCCAACAAAACATACGACAATATCAATGTTAAAATACAATGCAAAACTAATCCAAAGCTAGATGACAAAGAAATATCGTTTACAAAAGCTGATTCATTGTTTATAAAGAGTCAATTTCAGCAAAAGCAATCTAAAACAGTTAGCAAGGGAACAGCGAATAGTGACCAACAAGTTGCTTGTATGGGCACGGAAACAAAAACTAAGTTATCGTAGGTAACTATGTAATAGCAAAATGGAAAGCGAAGAACTAAAACCTTATGGCGTTTTAGATTGGATAAAAATATATATTTTTATGATGAAGACAGATTTTTTGAAATAAGGTTACATCTCAATTCTTCTGTAGTTTTAAAAAGAGGTTTCCAAAGAGTCATGGGCGTACTCAGCTTTTGGCCTAGGTCGGAGTATGCCAGGCCTTTGGGGGAAGTCAGGCCTAGTGGGGAGCAAGTCAAATTTTTAGAGTGATTGCACGCGGTTTTTTGGCAATTACACCGTACATTTTGTCAGTGTCTACTGCGTGGTTAATTTAAAAGTTAGAGATAAGACCTTGTTTATACTTTGTTTAGTAATTATGGAGTTCATACATGTTCTAAGGGATTCCCAGGGGGGCGGCTGCCCTTCCTGCCCACCTAGGTACGCCTATATAAAGAGTGGATGCCAGATAGAGCCAGAACTGTAGGTACTTAACAGGATCTGTAATTTAGAATGTTACAGCGTCCAGTAGCTTAAAACAGCTATTGTCTAAGTTCTGAATTTTGTATAATTGTTATCTACAGAATATTTTCATATTAAACCTTACAGTAACAAACAAACATGACTTCATGAAGTGGTTCAATACATGGTTTCTATAAGATATTCAGTATGCTCCATAATATTTGTAGGTACTACAAATACTTCGTCTGCTTATACGAATCGTTAGTGAATAAACACCTCAATATAAACGCCCTGTCTCCATAGTTGTAATACCATATTAATAAATCGACACTGCCACTTTACAATCTTGAGACTATGTAATCACTTGAATAAGTTTTATTTGCAAATATAGATAGTTTGTACTGGAATTAGGTAAATGTTTCGTTAAGGCTTTTGAGCTATGTCTATTGGCTTACCTTAGATTGTATCTAATAGTTTGAAATAGGTCAAACGGAATAAAATTCAAATATATGGCACTTTCTCGACCTGGTTCTATTATTGACTTTACTAGAGATCAAGTTAAATTAAAGCTTCGACTTGTCTTCAACTACGACATAGTGGGCAATATACTGATAACTTATAAAACAATTTGATCACATCCTTATATATTTTACTATAAAAAATAAATAATAAAATATTTATATAATAAAATCCTGCCATTTGCTATAACTTAAGTAAGATATTCATTCAAAACTAGTGAAGCATTAGCGAGACTATCCTGAAAGTATGACTTTTTTAAACCCATAAAAGCACACAGGGAATAGAATTAGGTCCCCAAACCCGTTAATACCACTAAAAGGTTATTCTATCCCTTCCAGCCAGCTCACAGTGCAGCTAGAACAACGTAGGAAGCATTCACAAGACTGGTTGAAACATAAATCTGGCTCGGCGGCTCGGTCGCGCGGAAACTTTTTGAATTATTAGTTTTAATTTCCGCCTAAGATCCGCCGCGCGTCCCCGTATCTGTCAGCGGACATATACAATCCGCGGATATATTATGTTTGTGTGAACTACGCCTTACATGTGGTATGAAGCGAAGAATTTAATTACGTGTGAATTTTGGTAGGGATCGTTCTGATTTGGTTTTATATGGAATATCGGGCCCAGAAGGTAGGTTTAACAAACTTTTCTCCTTAAAATGTTATTTTATCCGTCTAGTGAGCCGATCGAAATAAATCTCTTATTAATAGTAAGCAGGTTAATGGCCGTAGACCGTTTTAAACTATTGGAATATGTGTATTAATTATTCTTGTTAGGTATTAGGTATGTACCGCTAAACGAAACAGTTTGTCCGAGACAATCCTCTCCCATACATCACAATCGCTGCACAAACCTTCCAACACTGCAGCATTATATCAGACATCAGCAACATTCTTAGCACTCTATTAAGATACCAGTTTGTTATTGAATGGTAGCGTAATTACAGAGTATAGAACGCCACCGGCTGCGGCGATGTTGATTTTATACTACTGCAGATCGAATGCAAGATATGTGGGCAAATAATGTGTATGTGTTAATACGTGGTGCTCGGATAACAATCGTCTGACTCGAAGTGGAGTTTAATATCGAAATGATACCTTCTGAAATAACGAGATGCGAGAACACAGACGTTGGGGCAATGATATGTGATTTGCTTTGATTTGGTGTTACGTGCGCAAATTTGCAAGATTATGTTCGATGAGTTGCTAATCCTACTGTTTTAAAGTGTGTGTCTTGTGTTTTCAAGTGGCTGTTCATTAGATTATAGTTGTATAAAAGCATCTTGGGTTAAGAAAAGTAGTATTGTCTGTCCTGAAAATTTACAAACTTACAAGTTCGATAGTAAAACAGAATCTGTTTACCATTGTTTACACTAAACGGTGCAGAAATAAAAAGCCGATACAACACACAAATAAAAGCGGCCGGCCGATAGGATTAATAAATTTGTCTAGTGGAAACGCCACGCTTTCACCGTTCTCCCTTTTTGCGTGTGTTTCCACATTTTTCACGCTATAAATCATATTTTTTCACCGGTAGCGCTTTTTGCGCTGGCGTCCTTTCGGTTTGCCCGAGCGTACTGTCATTTTTTTCACTCGGACATGGGAGTTTGCACTTGCTCTTGCTTTTGTTTTGCACAGAGGATTTATGATTAATTTGTACCGCCGATGACGCACAGTTGAATGACCTCGACAATGAACCGTAGTTTTTAAATGTGTTTAAATAAACTAGGTATAAGCTGAAATAATAACGCGGGCGTTAGTTAAAATGTTTAATATCGATAAACATAAACACAGTGGAGCAAATTCCCTTAACGCCGACATGACAAATATACATTCAGTCGACAGCGGGGGCGATGGCGCACCGCTTAAAATCTCTCATCGCTGTAAATTTTAATTTAGCTACCACAACGAGAACAATTTAATTTAATTGCCAAATCATTAAGTTAAGCACGAAAATATTAGTCGGCACTAGTGCGACGGAATTAATAAACTCGACAGTACAAATACAGAAATCAATGATGTATCTATCTTCGGAAAAAATGGCGGAGACTGTACATTAATACGTGGCCATAAATTAAAGCGTGGCTTAAAATTAAGACAACAAGCCTCTTTAATCTACAATAAATGGTGGTCGTCGCTCGGAGACCGGTTTCGAGATGGAGGCGCAAAAGAAAAAAGAATAATCCGGTCCGGAGTGGGTCCAAAATATGATAGGCATCCATAATACAACATGGCCGCTAAGCTCCTATATCTATCTCTGTCGCACGCGGGGACCTTGTGTATGGCTATCACACTTTATTAAGGTTGACCACATGTGGAGTGTTCCGCTAAGCCTAACCTTGATATCATACTCTCCGCTGTACGGGGTGTCCTTATGTCGATTTCATCTCGCGTTTTTACAATTTATTGCTCCACATAGTTTCATCAAAAACATGTTACTACGTATGAATGAGGTCAAATGAATCATATTTTATACAGCAGCTTTATACGTAACGCGTTCAAATGTCAATAAACTTTGAGTATCTAAACTCGTTCTTGCAAATGACCAGGGCAAAAAATGCATATTTAAAGATATATAGCCATTTTACTTCAACAGATTCATGTATTAATAGTTCATTTGAAATCTACATAAAGATATTTATAGGAACACTCATTTCAGTTCCAGTGACTTAAATGTCCCCTATGTCCGTCCTACAGAACACCCTATAGAGTCGGCCCCCTCTCGCGTCGTCCAACCGTCGTCGGCGACCACAGCATTCCACATTACCAACACCACCTTATAAATAAAACCGCTTATGTGAGCCTACCTGCCGAAGCTTCTCTCAGAAAAACATAATGTAAGTAGGCATCCCGTGTTGACATCAATAATGTAAGGAACCTGCATGTCTTGCGGTATATTTTAATGTTTGACTTTTCCGCCGGCCGTTAAGTTTGAAATTTTTTAGAACACTTTTTTAAATTTTCGGATATTCGTATCCGTTTCGAACTGGGCTTAATAATTACACTTACGTTGTTAAGTAGGAAAAGCCGCCGTATATTTAAATGTGTGACTTGTCTGCTGGCCGTTAACTATGAAATTTTTTAGAACACTTTTTAAAATTTTATTCAGATCCGTTTGCGATTGGGCTTAATAATTACACGTATATTGTAAAGTAGGAAAAGCTGCCGTATTTTTTAAAGTTTGACTTTTTAAAAGGTTTACTATGCACAACTGGCAACGTCGGATTTTAGTGTTTCGTTGTTTTCAATTTTTATTATTAAACTGGTTATATTTTAAAAATGCGTTCTACTAACTTTTTAGAATTAATTGAATAGTAGATAAAAAGAAAAAAAAAAAACGAAATCTAAGTAACCCTAATGTTTACCGTTATTTTACTATGTATATAACGCCTTCCAATTTTCAAATACGTTTTTTGCATACAAATAGAACTATAAACGCGATTTACTTACCTTTTACATACTTTTCACCTAGTTCTAAATAGTTAGTGTAACACATTCTTAAAATATAGCTCCAGTTTAATATTAGAATTTGAAATCCAAGAAACATGACAATAAACACTCAGTCGTGTGTAGTCAAACGCTCTTAAGTTTGATTTTTAGAAGAAAAATTTGATTCTTTAAACTTTTGGATGTTCGGATTTTTTTGCACTGTGTGTAACTGGGTTTAATAATTGCGTCTACATTGTAAAAAAAGGAATGATAGAGTAGAAAATGCTGTAGTATTACTTACTTAGTTATTGTATCACCATTTTCACGCAAATTTCTTTTAATAAAAACTTTTTTAGAACAAAACGCACAGGAGCACTCATCAATTTATGCATTAAGTACAACATAAAAATATGAACTGATTAACTCAAAGCATAGGAACAAACTAAGCCGGTAAAGTGAAAACGAAAAGACATTCCTGTCATGTCAGTGCGAATAATATGCAAATAGTCATGATCAGCAGGTGGTCATTGTGACCGAACACCTTTGTCCAGCACTATACGCCATTATTCAAGAACAAGATCACTTTCGCTTGCATTCCTTTAGAATCAGCTACACCTTTACTTTCAATTCTGTTCTAAACAAACGCTTTAGAGGTTGAATGTTTGCAGTCACATCCCTTGATGCGGTTATAAATCAGTAAACACTCTCTTTTGCAAAAACTGAAAAGAAAGTACCTGTTACAATTTTGCACAGTTTTGTCGCAATAAATAATGGTAAAGTTTTTTTTTTTGTGTTGGCACCCTTTGGTTACCTTAAGTGATATTGCAATTAATTGTTGTAAGTGAAGCGGAAAGAGGCTCTTTGCCCGATTGTGGCTAAAAAGGGGAGTAAGGCTTTTTGTGAAAAGTGCAGGCTTATTGTTGGTCTTAATGGGTAGGTAAGCTTTCTATATGAATTATTTGAGTTGAGATGAAATTGTTCAGAGCGCAGTTTTTAAATTTGAAAGCAGGATATGAAGTTGTATAAGTTTTGATAATTTTAACCAACACACGACATAATGGTATGCATGTAATTCCTGAAGGCTTAGACAGAGATGAGCACGAGAATAGCGGTGGCCTAGTTGTAGGTCCGAACCCAATCGGAAAACGTTATGAGGAAACTAGCATGTCCTAGAAGCAAAAACTTCAAAGACATGTGACATCTACCAACCCACACTGGGCCAGCGTGGTGAGTTACGGGCCACTCTCACCCAGGAGGCCTGTTTCCCAACAGTGGGAACATTATTTTAAGCTGATTATGTGGGCAGAGATGTGTCTATAGAAATTAAAAAAAAGAATAGCGAAAGCAATTTCTTAGTGTTTTGTATGCAACAAAGCAAAATTATTATATACTTTAAAAACTCTTTATGTAGGTAAGTGAGCAAAAAAAATACCATACAATATTTTTATTGATACTTTTTATAAAATATTATTTTCACTCAATGAATTCACTGTTTGGCACTATTATAATATTTCCTTCCGGTAACAACAATATTTCTTTCATATTAATCACATCTGTTGATTGTGCTGATACCGTATCGATAGCGAGGCGATATAAAGCGATATATTAGAAAAAAACATTAGAAATTCCTAGTGTGGGGCAACGTTTTTCAAATAAAAAAAGAAAAATATTTCCTACAAGCGATTTTATTATCTGTGGAATTTTCTTATTTAAAAATTTAGGTAGGTATTCACAAACAACATTTTACTAAATGTAACAACAAAATTATGATTTCCTTTGTCTTATATTGGATAGGTTTAATACCTACAAAAAAATCTAAGTAAGTAAACCCTGAGAAAATACCTAAATCGATTAACGTTACTAAAAAATCCAAACATGAACTACCAATATTCTTAATTATAATTATAAATCCCTATTTTTTTCCATAGTTTCTCCCGCAAGGGAGAAAAAGAAGATCCGTGTGGACATACACAAGTACGTCCTCCTTTTCTACTAATGCCTACATAGACGGGCTAAACTTAAAAAAAAACAAAAAAAAATTGCAAAAGGAGGTAAATTAATATATGTGCGGTAGGCAATACATGCGCGGGTGAAAGCGGCTCGCGGCACGCGGCACGCGGTTGCATCGCTATTCGCTCGTAATAACACCATTAAAAATGGTGTTGGAAAATTACCAAGTTTTGGGGAAGTAGGAATTTATTCGCGAAAAAAAAAATTCAAAATTTATTAGTATTGTTACAATGATGACTACGTAAAATTTTATATTTTATTTGGTCATGTGTTTACCTAAACTATATTATCCTTATGGTTCGGACGGGGTTTTCTTTACATATTGTATATTGTGGGTGAATGTAGGTGACAAACTTTCCGTCTGCCAAATTTCAGGCTAATCCATTTACCCAATTTTGCCTGATTGAGAAACAAATAAAAACATTTTTGATGTTACAATATAATAATACTGTATAAAACTACACTGTATAAATATACTGTAGTTTAATTATTTATTTATTTATTAAAACTTTATGCACAAAGGAAATCATTGCACAATGGCGGACTTAATGCCTTAGGCATTTTCTACCAGTCTACCTTAAAGGGATGGAGAGACAAAACATAGAGCTGCAAAGATATTAAATCTAAAAGAGAAGAAAAAATTATAATAAATACATACATACAAAATATAAATAGTAGAGAGAGATAAAAAATTATGGATAGAGAAAAAAAAAATAAATTAAATAATTAGTATTTTAGTTTAAATTTTAAGGTTCTTTAATTATTTAAAGATATATTATAGTATCGCCTAAGTACGCAAGTGTATCGCGAGCCTTATTCACCTCATTATCGCCGCCTGCAATAACAGATGTTTCGCTGTTATTAATACTGTACGAATTAACTATTTGTTAACACACCATTTTGTTTTATTGTAGGTACAACTTCATACTTTGAGAAAACGAAACTTTGTGGAGTTCAAATTGTTTGATTTGAAGAATAATGGTTTATTTATAAATGCCGATACAATTTAAATGACGTTTAAACGTCAGACATTTATGGATAAACAATCGCTTATCAGTTATCACACTAAAATTTAAGCAACGTTTATAAATATAGAGGTATAGTGGTTACTAGCTGCATTACGTGAGTTCACCCGCTTAAGCTTCAATCACGTGGGAATATCTAGCTATATAAACCCCCACCACCTGTGTGCCAAATTTCATCGAAATCCGTTCAGTGGTTTTTGAGTGAGAGACATATTACATACCAACTTTCACGTTTATAATGTTAGTAGATTTTGAAACTAAAATGGCACTCCTCTCATTCAGCAACTTGATACTTCTTACACGGAAAACTGTAGCTTAGTACCTACATAGATATTTGGCGGTTAATAGCTACGTTTTCAATGAATTAATTTAATTTGATTCCATCAGTATAACATGGAATAAAAATCCTATCAATATCCTCAGTAGGTGTTGCCACGACCACAACTTTATAATTTAAAAAAAGAACTTCAAAGCTTAACCACGGTACATAAAATACCACACCATCTATTTTAAAGCTACGCTCAACTTAACACCGTTCGTATATTCCGTCAATTTATAAATACATCGTCGATAGCAGTACCGTTACCTTCAGACAGGCGAAAGATGTATCTTGCGCTTGACCCGAACGAAGGGCACAAAGAACAAAGCTCCTAATTCTATTGAAACACCATTATCTAATAAGTTCGTGGACCATCGATCATCGTGGAACGTCCCCTCTTCACTTCCATATCATTAATCAGTATCTATAAATGTTACGCCGACACTTGTGTATCGAATTCTTGGGTTTTTGGGGCTTATTCTACCTAGTCTGGTTGTACGTTGTCGAAATTGGATTTCTGTCCATATTGCATTAGGTTTTGTCAAATTTTTACCAAAGAAATTATAGCTGAAATGTGCTAAGGAGATGACAATAAACAACTATGGAAGAAAAAACATACCTACTTAGTTATCGTGTCGACCCCAAATAAATGGGGGAGAAATAGTAGATATTGGATGTTTTTGTTACTTTAATTAGTTCAATGTTTTTTTTAATTTAATAATTATAAACTAGTGCTTGATTGCAATCCCGCCTGATGGTAAGCAGTGATGCAATCGTTGATGGTAAAGCACACAGGTTTATTAAGCCTATTCACTTAAAAAACTTAGGAATACGAAGGATCACGGCAGTTGAGCGAGGTGATGCAATGGTAAACCCAACACCAACACGACCAAACGATGCTGCGCTAGAGGGAGATTGATCTGGAGACTCTCCACAACCAAACTCCCAACACAACAATATTTGGCGCATCGTACCCGGCACACATCGCAATACAACTGCTCAGACCCGTCCTCCGTACGGCATCACCAGACATCATGCCGGAACACGACGAATCGCTTGGCGGCAAGACGTTGTCTGGTGGGTGATAACTTCTGCCGGCAGCCGATGTTAAGGCCTACCACCGACAAAAAGTAAGGTTTAAGTGTAAGGTTCTTTAAATTGTATTAGCGCAGAAGCTAAGCTGTGTAATTTTGCAGAGAGGTATTGTTTTGTTCTTGCGTAAGATTTTTTACATTGGTTCGTCTGACGACTAGTCTGTCTAGTCTTACGAAGGTGTATCGTACTATAAAGTAACTGACTGGGTTGTGCTGAGCTGGCTGTCGCTCCGTATAATAAACTGGTATTCAGCTACATCCTTGAAGCTGACCATAGTTCGTAAAAGGCTAGATGATTTTCACATTAATGTGGTAGCAATAAATCTGAGAATTTTTTCCCAACATTATTATATGGGGTTAAAAATAAAGTAAATATATCTACATTTAACCTAATATGATAAAGTTATGATTATAAAGAAATAAATTTGATCATTTTGGTTCTGGAGGGTAGATAGGTAGAACCTATCCTTATTGATACTCAATAAATTTTTCAAAAGTTAAAGGGTTATATTAATTACATTGTTTCAAATTCCTAGCGTTCTAATGAATTGTATCTTTGGTTCAATTACTCTAGATTTCGTTATTCGATAAATTATTAAATAATTGTTATGTTGGTAATATAATTTTCAAACAGCATTACAGCTGTAAAAAAAAATATATGTAATAAAAAAAAGATGTAGCGCAATACAAAATCGGCTTCATTGACACCAATATTTCATTCATAACAAGGTTAATAAGTAGCGATTTAATAATCGATTTGCATCAATTTAAATGATCATTTAACAGCCTAATCGAATAACAATTTGCTCATCACTAAGCGAGCGAGCAATGACTAAATCGACATGCTAACTAATGCTGTGCATTTCTGAAAGCATTAACTGTAAGTGCCTGAACATAAAACTGATAGGTATGCGATATATCCGAGCGGCCATCAATCTGGGACTGATTCGAATAACATCTCGATATTTAGTATCGATAAAAAAGAGCATCGAGTGCGGTGCCTTTGTTCTTGTCTATGCTTGAGGTGATTCTTTTGTGTTGTCTGCTTGTTGTAACGGATATTGGAAGTTGTTCGGCTTTATTTACTCATCTGATTTTTATTAAGAGAAAATTGAACTCGTATAATAATAACAATTTTTTTTAACAACATAAACCGAATAATTTAACACTTTTTTATTGTGTGACACAAAAAATGTTCAATTACAAATTGAGAGAGTGTGACACATTTAACAACTCAACTGCCCCCATTAAAAATACATTGAAACAGTAGTCATATAAATCTTCTAAGCAAAACAAAAGTACAATGTCCAAATCGTAGGCAGGATGTTAGATTAAAATCGGGCGTCACATAGCGTCATGACTTGAATAATTCCGTCCAATAATAGGGTGGGGCCCTACGGCATGCGGGTATTTGACTCATGTACTACGGCACGGCATCGTATCGCGTTTCGTTACTACTGCATGCCGCATACCGATCGCGTGTACAACAGGCCTTATGTACGCGGACGACTTATCTGACAGTTTATTTTAAAGTTGGAATGATTGAATTGTTTTTTTTTTTTGTGACGAAGAAGTCTGCGTGGTTATTTCATAACTGAACACTGAAGATGGTTGAGAAAACAATGCTAGCGAGCCTAGCTTCTGTCCTAGATTTCATTTGCATAGAAGTCGTAAGACAGTGGTGTCTTAGATATATTATAAAATAGCAGCCACATTCTTATAACACTTTCTTTTATACCACAAGGCATATCGGTGGTAGGCCATAACATCGGTCGTCGGCAGAAGTTACCACCCACCAGACAAAGTCTTGCCGCTAAGCGATTCGCCGTATTCCGGCCATAGCAATAGAGCCGGGCAATAGAGCCGGGTGCGATGTGCCAAACGTTATTGTGTCGGGAGTTTGGTCGTGGAGTTGTTGCTCATATTGTTGGGTTTAACATTGCCATATCGCCTAGCTCAACTGCTGTCTTCCTTCCTATTCACTCATTTTTTTAAAATGAATAGGCTTTTAATAAACCAGCCTCCTAATCGGCGAACACATTTTTGTCAAACGATTGGACTAGTTGGTATCAGTTGGGATCGTTCGGACCGCTCATTGGTCTGTTCAGTCCAAACGATCCCAACTAGTCGCAATCATTTGACAAAAATGTGTTCGCCGATTAGGGGGCAGCGCGCATTATCATCAAAGATTGTATCACTGCTTACCATCAGGCGGGATTGCGGTCAAGCACTAGTTTATAATTTAACAATAAAAAAAAAACATACCAAAGCATCTGTTACTAGGGAAGCAAGCGACTTACAGTTGTCTCTCCGCCAATAACGAACTGCTCAACACGGACTGTTGAGCAGTTCGTTATTGGTGGAGAGAGTAACTTCCAACTATACAAAATTATTTTTTGTTTATGCAAAACCCGAAACACGTGTCCAGTATTTTTAAGTAAATAATCTATGTACAAAATTTCAAAAAGATATAAAAACCACAAAGTTATGAGCTTGCTATTCTACTTAGTTATCCCAACAAAAATATTGTCAATGCTCTACTTGAGCGGCCGAGCGCGGTGCATTGACCTCTGACGTCAGCTGTGGCGCGCGCGCAAATACTATGATCTGTCGTAACCGCTAAGCAACCACACTGCAACAATTTCTAAATGTATTTGGGAAAAAATATAACATGGTGTAAAAATGATTGGAATTGGATAGATTCAGTTCCTTATTCTGAACAAACTATATTCAGGGTTCGCATAAACAAAAAATAACATATTGAAAAGTTGAAGATGTCTTTCTCAAATTGATAGATACGTGTTTACTTACTAAGTAAGTACTTACAAGCTGTTTTCTACGCGTTAATCTGCATTTTAAAGAAAATTCTTGCAGATTTTCACTTCACTAACCCATCGATTAACCAATCAATCGTCGCCCAAATCCCATTAGCCCCACTATTTTTATCTATCACGACATTTTTGTCTGAAACGTGCGCGCGGCCGTATTCTTGTGTGTCGACACCCATTTGTCACCATCGATCGCATTCACCGTCAGTCTACCTCCCAGACACGCCGATTGCCTTCACTATGTGTAATACGTAATTGTTTTATTTGTTCCAGCAAAAGTTTGATATATCGCCAATTGAAAACTATTAAGAGATCGACGTGGAACGCTAATAGCCCATTAATGTTGGACGAATTGTAAACATCGAGGAATTATTATGTGGTATCGGATTAAGAGATTTTGTGGTTTCAGAATAGACCTTTTGGATTAGTTTGGGATTTTTGCTCTTGAAATTATTTTAATTCTGGGGACGTTCATTCGCAATTAACCGTTCGATAAATTCTTTGAGACAATCCTCGATTCCGAGGCTTCCGGCGACTGGGACCGCAATTAACTCGGACCGCGGTCCTAGTCGCCGGATTCATAAAAATTAAATAATTTTCTTCCGGCGACTGGGACCACTCATAGGTAACTTAAAAAAAGTCTACCATACAAGCCGAAATCGGTACAGTCAAACGAATAAACATCTACATTATTGATATGACTATCATTGACTCGTTCTAGACATGATTGTATCCTATGCACTTATAAATTGACCTAGCCCGTTTTTATATAATTCAAATTCACACATGCAGGTAAACACACATAAAGGTAATAGCATTGTATGATAGTATATTACTATTTCTTTCTAACTCGTAAAATTTTTCATACAAAATATTTACGTAGTTCGTAGTATCGACGAATACTATTGCTTTAGGGCTATATTTTCACCGGCTATATTTTAAATAAAAAAGAAGGATGTTATAAAATTATAACATTATTTTTAAATTTGTCTGATCTATGGGTAGGTCTTCAAAAATGATATAGTTTTTTTTTAAAAAAAATTCTTCTCCGAATAGTTTGCGTGACAGACGCTTCCAAAGTGGAAAAAAGTTGCCCCCCCCGCTAACTTCTAAAATAAGAAAATGAAAAATCTAAAAAAGCATATGATGTACATGACTATAAAAACTACCAACGAAAATTGTTTTGAACGAGATGTAGTATGTTTTTTTTAATACCTCGTAAATCGCTTATTACCACGTAATCTTTCATACAAATAATTTAAATCCTTTAATTTCATAATCAATGGTACAGAATCTACTAGTCGCCTCTACGAATTTTGAAAGCTCCCCTTGATTTCCCTGGTCTTCCATCATCAGATCCTGACCTGGTGACTATGGGACCACCTGGAAAGTATACACTTTCGAAAAAAAAGGAGAATTCTGCACATTGGTCTTAGAGTGATCGGTGAACATATATAAAAAAAAAGATTACGAAGAATTGAGAACCTTCTTTTTTTGAAGTCGGTTAAAAAAGTTTTTTACTCAATTATTACTTTGTCGTTTGACTGTACATTATTTGATTTCAGTTATCATTTATGAGTGGTCCCAGTCGCCGGAAGAAAATTATTTAATTTTTATGAATCCGGCGACTAGGACCGCGGTCCGAGTTAATTGCGGTCCCAGTCGACGGAAGCCTCATGATTCCTACTCTTGATTTTTTAAAACTTATTTGTGATTTCATAAATATTCTTAATTTTCCTTCAATGACAAGAACTTCAATTGGTACACACAAATCTATGTTTTCGTATTTTATGATGGGATACGCCGCAGGAAGTACCTATCCCATCATAAACCCCATCACTGTTACCCAAAATACAAGCTATAGTTTAGTTTGGGTATCAGTAACAGTACCAATTGTGCAGTATATCAATACGAGGCATATATACCGCATGAACTAATGTATTAACTGGCGACAATATTATGGATTTTTTTACATTTCCTTAGTACGAACGACATCAGGTCAAGCTTCCCGAAACTGTCAAATATTCCCACTCAACCTTAAGCCTTAAAGCTCACCATAAAGTTGAAAATCTAATAAAGAAATTTGACATATTGTTGTAGAAAGTGTAGTAGTCGTCTGTACAAATGAGTTAACTGAAAATGTAACCTACATCTAAATTCAGTTGGATTCAAAAAAAAATATTTTCTTTTAATAATTTAGGAACAAAAACTTGATCATTGTAACTAAATATTTTATGAGTTACAAAGATTTGAATTAATCACTGATCTCTTTACAAAAGATTTAGGCATGATTATAAAAAATGCTAGCTATGGCTCGCGGTTTCACCTATAACAACTAGTCTATTTGTTCATTCACAATCTACCAGTTCATTGTTAAATTATCGTTTTTGCACTGGTATTACTATCGCAGTGTAAATTATCCGTTTGCAGATTGTTTCACGAGACCAGTTTAAATCGTACAATTATAACGTAATATCTTGATTGCCGCCTTCGTCACGAATACTGCATCCCTTTCTTACATACTAAATAAAACAGAGAAGCAAACAACACGTACGATGGATCGTACGTGATTGAGGAAAGTGGGCGTGTTTGATACATTTATTGAGTAGAAATTATAGATTGATAACACTAATCATTTACAACACCATTACTACTGATTCGCGATGGATATAAATTGTAAACACTTAATTAAGTAATGAATTAATATGTTTTTATTGCGATGCGGTCTAAGTCACTTGTGCCTACCTGGTTTAATAATCGAACTGTTTCTTGTTGTTTTGCAAACGAGAACAGATATTTCAATGTGTTGCAAAGATTTTTTTTTAGGCTGCTGAATATTGAAAGGTGGAATTACATGTAGGATATTCGTTAACTTTAATTTATCTTTGGAGTTCTAAAACGAATATTCCAACCAAACAAAACACAACTGATTTTTTTTTTTAAATTGCATGGACTGCACACGGTTAGTGCAGTGGTTAAGCTATTGACTGCTGAGCTGCTTGTCGCGGGTTGGATTCCCGCACGGAACAGGTTATACAAATATTAGTTATTTGTATGACCTGTAAATAGTTGCTTTGGGTCTGGATGTTTGTGGATGTGAGTTATATGTTTGTAAACGCAACCACGACACAGGAGAAATTCCTAGTGTAGGCAAAGTTTAAAGAAAAAAAAGAAGAAAATACAGGCTGTGTCCGACTCCAATCAATAATAAGAAACGATATGATGTACCCCAAAAAGGTGAAGGAAAATACCGCGAGGAAACTGTCATATCCTAGAGTCAAAACTTCGAAGACATGTGAGATCTAGGTAGTAGTTTGCAATGGGTGGGGGAAGCCTGCGTCCCAGGAGTGGGAACATTATAGGCTGATTATGTTATGTATGTACCTGAATATTATCGGCCATACAGGCGTAGTAAATTTTAATTAACAATGTTATTTTAGTCTTAGTGAAGTGAGAGGCGACTAAGGGAACTCTCATCAGCGAAGCAGGCAGCTGCGCTTCTCCTGTGAAATATCAAATTACTGCGATCCCCAACCGACCTGCAAAGCATGAGGACTATGGCAAAACCCCCCAAAGCAATGAAATCCGTGGGAGAGGTCTTTGTCCAGCAGTGCACCTCTGAAGAAGAAGTGAAGTGAACATGAAGTGTTGTTATTCTAACTAAAGCTAGGAGTTGTCACTATTAATAAGTCACTTCACATGACTCGGTGAGATTTTAAGAGAATCAATCGGCAGAGATACTAAAAAAGGTACTTCTATGCTTAAACTTGGCTAAACACTTAAGCATAACTCCACATCAACTTCATCCAAGTTCCTATAATCAAACTACTCAGTTTACGTAATAAGTCTTTCAAAAACACGTAGCGTGGGCGGCAAAAACTCCCTTTGTTGCCGCTCGAGCGAGCTGATTTCTTAAATAATGTCGGTTTGTGTAGGTAGAGGGCTGGCGAACCACATAGCAGGCAGGCATAGGCAAGCCCCAGTGCAATCAGTCTTATTCCACGCGGACGCGCCGCGATTAGTCAACGCCTGGTGCAGAGACAACCGTTCCCTTTCCCCCCGACCTCCTCTCGGGACGCGAATATCGATTGTTGGTAATCGATTTTGGTTTGGGCGTGTATCGATTGTTTTGATGTTTTAATTGAATTTTTTTTGACGATTTTGTTACATTCATTTTATTAGAATTTTTAATCTGGCAGCTCGGTTTAAAACTTGTTAAGGAGTACGATCGAGTCGTGTGCTGGAATTTGGCTGTAAATTGCCAATTTATTTCTGACTAGCTTCGGCTCACGATTTCGTCCTTGTAAAGTTTGTTCTTTTAACACCAAAAATGATATCTTAGTTATCGCATCAGTACCTACCTAACTCTGAAGATTGCCCTTTACATACAAAATATTTTATACTAAAAGGAATAGGTGTAGCCATCTTCTGCGTTAATTCATTGCAGGTCTTTACTTATTAAATTGTTACCAGACACTAGAATACTCGAATGAAACTCGAAAACGAAAAAATGGGACAAAAAGAGTATACAATAATCGTAGCAGGTGGCACTCTCTAGTTTCTTCTGCCATTACAAAAATTAATGAAACGTCCAATATTTTAGCACCTACGTACACGTAGGTACCTAGGTACTAAAAACACGACATTTCACAAAAACCCACGACGAAAACCTAACCAACAATACCATACTTCCTTCTTTCAAACCTCCAGGATGTACAGTCAGATAAGTGCAGTCTATTAAGGACCAACCACCGCGCAGCTTAGGTCACGTCAACCATAGCTATACAATCTAAACGTTCTCCGCATAAGAAAGGGGTAAACAACATCATCGAAGTCGTGCCTTCATCAAGGACTGGCCGGCCTTTGGCTCCTACAGCAAATTACTGTAGTTGAGCTTACGTCTTCGTTATTATGTGAGCTTTGAGAATGTTTGGGCGTGTGCTTTGATGGCGTGTTATTGTGTTTAGTTGCGAATATTAAGATTTTGGTCATGCATGACCGAAATATTGGCGTTGCGTATGTGCGATTTAACTCAATTATTATTTTAAACAGTGCCTTCATGTTTTAAATCATACTAATAGTATAAATGGGAAAGTGAGTTTGTTTGTTTGTTCCGCTTTCACTCCGTAACTACTGAACCGATTGCTTTAAAATTTTGTAGACGTAAAGTTAGAAGTCCGGACTTTTATTACGGAAAAATTTGATATTCCCGAAGAAAATCTAAAAAGCGCGATAAAACCGAACTCCACGCGGGCGAAGCCGCGGGCGGAATGCTAGTATATAATAATTGCCGAAAAGTTGTTCTACCATAAACTTACTATAGGTACCTACTTACACACTTGTGCATAACACTTCGAGTATTAATCAAATTATAGGCGTGATGCCAGGTAAGACAGATTTGTTATAGATATGTATTTTACTGTTGAAGAAGACCAATTTTTTTTTATACATTATTCTAATAGTTGACCGCATTCCCGCCTGATGGTAAGCAGTGATGCAATCGTTAATGGTAAAACGCGATAGTTTATAAAAAGCCTCGAAGACACTTAAATTGTAGTCCGACGGAAATACGGCCACTGGCAAATTGTTCCAGTCCTGCGATGTACGCGGTACAAAAGAAGAGACAAAACGCTTCGTTCGAATAGTTGTGGTGTCAACAACGTAATGGTTCGCCGCAGGTACGACAGGTTGTCCGATGATGTAATTAGGATCCTTCAAATTCCAGTCGCGATGTCATCTTACCCACAATCAATATCAAAAAGAACGGCAGAGTTACTTTTTGGCAGATTGAGACATCTGAGTGTACGTATACATTCGATGTTTAAAGATATATCAAAAAACTGGAAAAAAGTCCCAACAGTTCAAATTTTCCAGTCAGGATTTTGGACAAAGTTTGGTAGGTCAAACTACATTCCTGTGCTTGGCTAAAACTAACCTTATAAAATGTATTCTTAAAAAAAAACAGCTGTATTACTTATCAATATCTCGATCGCGTTTCCCGTAAACAACTTGACACGCCACATTATCTACCCACGAGCCTTCCTTTATCAGAATTCATTACCTATATTTTATTCACGTGGCCGTCGTCGGTTATCGCGACTTTTCTCACTGCGGCATTATAATGAAGAGTTTAAATTTAGGAGTAATGGTTGACCAATAAGATAAAAGCGAGAGGGCTACGCTTGCAAACATAACCAGGCACTTCAATGAACCCTAAAACTAAAGTTTTAAAGATCAGTTTTGTGTGTTACACGGTGGGTTTTATCTTGGTATTTCGGTAATGACGGACGCTTGGACGGCCGCATACAAAGCAGCCGGCTACCAGAATAAAATTATCTCGCGATACATCCCCCGTATTAATGGGCAACTCGTTACTTGGGTATTGAGACGTTTCGGATCACCAAACCTGATGATTTTAAGGTATCGAACCTTTGAAAATCAACATGGCTGGTCGTTTTATTTAACAGGTTGGTGGGTTGGTGCTACTCGTTTAAAGCGTGCTAAAAGTATGGGCTAAAAGTATAAATTTAGCGGGTGCAGTGAATTTGCATGACGTTATGTGGTGTTTTCTACACAGGTTACAATAATAATTAGTAATTTTGTAGTCAGCTCTCTTCAGCACGGCAATTTTTTAAGCAACATAGCGTCTTGCCGTCATTAATTTTAAATGTTGTGGTACAACTCATGTCTTTTCCTGATAGAAAGATTGAACAAGCCAACATTTCGTCGAATACCTTATATTCTAGCGCAACGTTTAGTTAAGTCACCATAATGGTTGGCTCACAATAGTCGAGCACGCAATCAGCGCGATCTCTATCTTCCACCATGACCACGGCCAATGTCTGCGGTCCCAGACTATAATTTGCCAGTTTTCGCCGCCTAGCTGCTTGTAATTTTATAACAACGTCCAACAACTTGAAGACTTCATTTTGATATTTTAAACTTTACCTTTTTTGCTGCGGACAGGGCCATAATCATTGGCTTTCGGTTACGTAACGATGGAGAAAGTCTGCCATAATACCGCAGGGATGAACATCATTTTATCATACAAATGAGCAGTATCCTCACTTATTGAGATGTAAAATGACCTTTGTTTTGTCCAGGAACAACACATTAGGAATATAAGTTAATGAGTCAATGTGACTAGTTGTTTACACACGTATAGTCTCGCTTCATAGAAAACTAATCTGGTAACCAAATGTTCATTCAAATGCTAAGGACTCGTGGACGTATTGCGCAGTTCCATTGGAAAAAATCACTACGGGCGAGCGTTAAAATGTGCAAAGCACAAGACGACGTATTTAAATGAGGCATGTGCCATAAACATCAAAGAAACGTCACATAAATCATAAAAGGTTTTGGAGACAAAGGCTCCTGGCGTCTCCAGTAGTCCCTTAATAGGATTTCGTGAAATCAGGTCAGGATAACATGTGCTTCTAGTTCATTGTTCCGTATTGTGCAATCTTCCGGGTTCCGCGGGGATCCATTGTCGGCTATCGGCATGCAAATTTTTTGTTTTATTTCGAAAGTGTCTTCGCTTTTATATTTTTGCATTGTTCAGTTTTTGCTAGTCTATTTTGATATCATACACAGCCTTCAAAATTTTGTCTATCTTTGTTACGTAACAGCCTTTTGACTTCATGTAGCAGAATATAGATCCACATTTTCGTGTTGCATGTCTAATATCTATTTATATTGTAGTGCCTAGACCCAAAGTACAGGCAATTTTGGGCACTTATATGATAATATCACGTGTTTCGCAGGTTCACCGAAGTCAAATTACCATTTCTATAACGTACGTACACGCAAGGAGCGAGAATCGAATTCGTGGGAAGTCTGAGGTGTCGGACAAAACAAATCACCGTGTCATTCCATCCAGTTACTTGCAAATTTCGTGCAAAAGTATCGAAAAAAACCCCAAGATAAAGGTACAAAAGTGTTCTATTCTAGTCGCCAAATGAATAATTACCTTTCACGTCTTTCCTTTCAATCTGCGCTCGGCGATCGATCAGCGTCGAAGAACTCTTTCAGTGGCGTCACCCTTGCCGCGCCTCAGGTAAGGCGCAATTAATCTGAAACATCCCAAATCAGTATTACATTAAAAACTAAATAAAAAGCCCGCAGCCTGCCGTTTTTTCGCCGACGCGTTTTCTTTTCCATTCAGATTTTTTTGACAGCACGAAAAATGAGACTCATTTATTTGACTCGTACACAATGTAGGACTGTTTGAGTACGAGTATTTGCTATAAATACGCATTTTTCTCTACATCTCCTTCCTCCGTGGGGTGAGCATTAGCCTCGGATGCGAAGGGAGTCTCACGTGTTCCCTTTGTTCGATTTCGAGATTTTAGGGGAGTGCTGATGCTTGTATTCTCATGGAATCCATCAAAATAATCGCACACTCATGTATAATGGATTCGTGGTGTCAACAAAGTTCCGCGTGATTAACTGCTGTCTTATTGGAAAGATGTGAAATATTGGTTGCTTATGCGTATCAAGGACAAAAATAATACTTTATAAGGAGTCTCAAAATTTCCAAAGTTTATAACAAAGTATAAAAATATTCAGAAGTTTTTTATATGCTTTGCTACTGTAAAATTAATGTAGAAATAAGCTGAAGTTGACGTATATACTTTTATAATAACGTATGAGTCAAGTGAACAGTCTCGACCTGCCCCTCAATTACTCAAACTTCAAGACACAACTAATCAGGAAGCATACATGGTCTTTAATTTCAACTGCCTTTAATTGAAACAGCGTCGAACCCCAGGGCTTGCCATACAAGTGCACGCGTGCTTCAAATCGCTCTCATTAACACACACATAAAAGGCAATTGTTTCTTTATACTTTTAAAATGCTGTCTTTTGTTTTATTGAACACCGTGCACTGGCAATGTCATATTTCGACGTTCTTACATTTGTTAAATGCTAATAGTTTTTCTAAGCTCAATTTTAAGGTCCTCGTGCGTTCAGTGTTCGTCGGTTGGCCGAAACATTGGCTCATTGTGTGATAAATTAGTGAACATAAATAGTGTTTTGTCTTAAGCCATTCAGCTATAATTAGGTAGCACAATTTGCTCTGTTGAATCGTTAATGAGACTGGCTGACTGGAGGACAATAAGCGGTAAATCAATTACACAATGCGTTCACTGATTTTTACACTTTTGACAGTTGTGTGGTCTGAATATGTAACTTTGGGAGGCTAATGAGTTTCGAGATGATGCCCATATTGAGCAGGTATTTCAACTATTTTATCATTTTAAGCATGTGTTCCATTTTCATGGATATTCTCTTGTTTATCAACATTTCTGGTAAGGTATGTGACAAAAATCTCAACCTTAGAAGCGTTACCTAAGTCGATAATTATTACGACTGGTTGATTAAAAGGAGTCTTCTAGAAGAGTTTCCACTTTCTTGTATTGTTGAAATAACACTGGATCGTTTTTTTTTAATTTTATGAAACCCTACGGGGTTTATTAGATTGACCAACAAATTGATAAAGGCCGTCGATAACCGGACTTTTTGGACTTGTATTTTAATATGTTTGTGTTCTTTCTCTGCGTCATGCATAGATACCGTAAACATATTTTCTATCAATATTATATAAGTTTACATACATTACCATTTCTTCTCTGGCTTCCTGTAATCAAATTCCCAACTAAAGTATTCCAATCCTAATAAAACAATGTCCTTATAGAAAACTCAAGTTATCAATCACAAACAAAATAAGTTTGAACAAACCACTCGGTGATTTGTCCAAATGAAAAATTAATTTTGCCGATGATTAATATAATGACTTACAATAAAACGTAATTGCTGTTTGGAAGTTTTTACATCTTCCTCTTGTCCAAATTAATTTGTTTCAACAGAACGGCGGCAGAATTTAACATTGTTTATCAGCCTGTAAAAAACCGCCAAAATAAATTAAACCGTCCCAGTGGTCATTAATGATCTTATTTTGCAATTTTTATTTTATACTAGCTGTGCCCCGCGGTTTCACCCACGTAAGCTTCGAACCGAAAGAGCTCTATTTATATAAAATAAGCGCCTGCTAAAATAATGGGAGCAATATGTACGTCCGCGTTTGCTCCCGTTTTCGCAACATTTTTTGTTCCTGCTCTGCTCCTATTGGTCATAGCGGGATGTTTTATAGCCTATGTCCTTTCTCAGGCTCTAGACTATCTGTTTACCAAATTTCATTACCTACAATCGGTTCAGTAGTTTTGGCGTGAAAGCCGGACAGACAGACAGACAAACAGACAGAGATACTTTCGCATTTATAATAATAGTATGGATAAAAAAACTTGGAGTTTCTCTGCGTGATCGAACCAGAAATGAGGAGAACCAAAGTAACCGACATAACTCTTCGAGTCGCTAAACTTAAGTGGTGGTATGCAAGGCACATTGCCCGCCGAACCGATGGCCGATGGCGCAGTAAGGTTCTGGAGTGGCGGCCACGTACCGGAAGACGCAGCGTAGGGAGGCCCCCAATAAGGTGGACCGATGAGCTGGTAAAGGTCGCGAGAAGCCGATGGATGCGGGCAGCACAAGACCGGCCATTGTGGAAAGCTTTGGGGGAGGCCTTTGTCCAGCAGTGGACCTCTATAGGCTGAAGAAGTAGAAGAAGAGAAGATTTTATATATAATATAATCAGCCTATACCTAATATTCCCACTCTTAGGACAAAGGCCTCCTTTCGGTGAGAGGAAGTGGGCCATAATCTACCATGCACGCCCAGGTCGGGTTGGTGGATGTCACATGTCTTCGAAGTTTTGCCTCTAGGATATGCGGGTTTCCTCACGACGTTTTCCTTCACCATTTTGAGAGCAGTGGTGATGTTGTTGTGATGACGTTTTGGTTATAAAAATGATCACGGAGTTTATTTTTCAATACATTTAAACTTTTTCATCTTATACTGAAAATTATTCGAAAAAGATAACATTATTGAGATCACCGTTTTCAATGAGTTACATTTTTGATTTTGAATAATCACAAAACTCCCCTGTATAATAAGTCTGAATCCTCGCAGTCCTCGAATTCATTCAATTCCTGGCATAAACTAGAAGACACCTCCCATTGAAACCTGAACCAAAACAATCAGGTGACAGCATGAGATATGACATTTCGTAAAACAATGAGCGGGATCTCGCCATCATAATAGGATGAAATATCTGTGGTAACAATTTATATTCTAACGCTGGATTCAACTTGACAATTTATTAATCAAACCGATTACCTCCCCTGCAAAACCGGGGCCTATTGTGAAAATATTGTCGCCCAAACAATCCTATGAATAATTAAGGATTTAAATTTTAACACAACAAAGGCATAAAACAATACACGGCCTTCAAAGTGGACAAAGGCATTTCTGTGAGTGGCATTTTAGATGCCCCTCGTAAAATTTTTAATGTGTGGGGTGGTCAGTTGATTGTTAGCACGTTGTTAATCACCGCATTCTTTACTAAATACCTAGTTTTAGTATTAAAAATATAGTTTAATAAAACATGCTTTTAAAGAATACCAAACTAAAAAGTTAAAAATAATTTTAAAAAAAGCGTGAGGCGCTTTGTGCCATAATTTTTGTATATTAAGCGCCTCACGCTTTATTTAAAAAATATTTTTAACTTTTTAGTTCGATATTCTTAAAAAGAATACGAACGAACAAACGTATTGAAAACGGTGGGACATTTTACAGTAATCAGCCGCTCACTCGTAGTCCAAAGAGTTAAGAGACGGACAAACAAACAAACAAGCAAGCAAGCAAGCAAACATACAAGTGAAGCTAATAAAAAGCATGTAAAAAATAAGTTAGCTAAAACTAAAATGTTGCCGTTCCTAACTTTATTCAGAAACTGTTACACACGGGTTCCTTGAGGTAACTTTAAAAAGGCGAAATTGAAAATGGGAGTATTCGAAAATGTGGTGATAAAAAGGTGATATTATAGGTATAGGTCAAAAGTCACCTTCGACTCCTTCAAAAATAGATATTTATCAATTTATTTAGATTTGTATACCCTGTTTTATTAATAACGATCTACCTACGAACATTTATTATTTTTCTTGAACAAATGAGGTTCATTATTTAACGGTACCTACATATAATATTAGGTATTCATATAGCCTAATTAATAACAAAAATGTTAGATTAATCCAGAAATCAATTAAGGCCACCATCGGTTCGGTATACGTCTCCGACACATGTCGGTCCCCACTTCCCTCAGCTTTTTCCATAACGACCTGTGAGCCCCTCCCTTCTTTAGAGAGAAAAGCATAATCCATCACTGTACGTCACCCCTATTTTGGTGCCTGCTGTTTCCTTCGCACGCTTTATCGGAAAGTATGTCTGTCCTTGTCACGCCCGCTAGGGGTAGTTTCTCTCAGTCGCCGCTTGACGGGTGATCATTTTTCTTGTGGCGCGTTCAATCATCGCGTCACTATCGCCTTCCCTTTCGTCCGAGGGCTTGTTTTATAGCCATCTCGCTCGCACGGGCCCTTCCTGTCTTTCTGTGTGTCCCTTATTTTCTGTTAGCGGTGCGTGTTCCACTACGTGCCCGTCGACCAAATATGGCGTCTTTTGTGTTTGATTTTGACGTTTTAATTTTTGTTAATGAAGTAGTCGGTTTTTTAATTATTTTTCTTTTGTTGTATATTTTTATTAACATAGCCGTAAAAGAACGGGTCGGGTAAGCATTATTTTGAAAGAAATTTTTATTTTTAAATGATACCTACCTACCTACTGGTAGGGATGCATTATGTTTTTAATTCGATTAACACATTAAAATATAATCGCGCTAACATATTCAATAAGAGTTATCGTTTAATTAATTTATCAATTAATGTGTTTCGCATAGTAGCTCAATGTTAAGGTTCAGATTACAGAGTATTAATCCAGCAGTCATAGGTAGGTACTCAGTGTAGAAACGTATGCAAATGCACTGAATGTATTTAAAGGATATAGAATATGCAAAGTATTAAGACAATTTCATTTTTTATTAGCCCGTATGAAAACTGTCGTTGGAGCGTGTCCAGCCAAGTTGTAAACGCTAATTACGACGTGAAACGTAAATAATATATTATGTTATTTGAGACTTAATACTAAACATTTCAACTTTATAGTATTTATTATTCTGCTGTTTAAACATATACCTATGTTTAATTGTTTTATAATACTTAGGTAACCTATACCTACATTTACTGACACTTAGAAGTATAGGAATAGAGCTGTGCTATACAATTTACGCATACCTACAGACGCAGTTATAGCCTGACCTACTGGCAAGAACTGCAAGGTAATCGCGTAACACACTATCAATTGCGATTACTTTCATTTTGACAGTTCAACAACTTTCATTGCGTTATTTGCGTTTTTGAGCATTCTTTTTTTTTTTGTATACTTAAGTAGCAATCTAGCAATGGATTAGCAATACTTATGCTTCAGAATGATTCCAATTGATAGTAATAGTGTGTTACACAATTAGGGCGCTAATCAAAAGATTCAGAGGGTGGCCAGCAGAACTTTGCACTCGATACAGTTTCCACATGCACCTGTTCCTTCTAGCAACACAGGATTGCTCGAAGACCTGTTCTCATCAAGAAGTCGCGTAACGCTATAAATAGGCACTCATTCTTTCAGACGAAGTCACGTTGCAAGTTGCATTATTATTTGAGGCTATTATAAGGTACAAGCAGTAGACCTACCAGTAGACCTAGAGGATATTATACCCACTTAGGTACTTAATTTCCCAAGCACCGCAATCCTCTTATAGCAGCGGCTGCTAACTACACTCCCTCCACCATCTCCCGCCTTCGCCGTCCACGGCATGCCCTCACAGACCCCGATGACCCCATAACCCTCCTTCAAGAGGCCAATAGGGCCACCAGCACAATACACAAGAAAAGACCGACCTACCGACCTCGCCGCCGAGGTCCATCGCGACGCGTTCAACGTAGTAGCCCCCTCCCCCGTCCCTTGCCCGATGACGGCCAGCCCGCGCCGCAGCTGAGCCAGTAAATATAAACTCCCAACTATGACCTCTGAGTTAGTTTCGGACGTTTCTTCTCAGAGCTAGTACTAGGAAACGCCGCGGTCATCAAACCGAATCAAATATAAGAAATCGATCCAGCCGTCCCTTGCTGTTTTTCTAGTGACACCCTAAGCCGAGGTTCGTACCCCACTATGGGGTGCCCTTAGCGTAGTCGCTTAGCTTTTAATAGCCCTGGCTGGAGGCTTTAAATTCATTTAAGGCAGCCACAGGATAGCCCGGTTAAATAGTGACGACCTCTCTAGGTCAACTATGAGATGCCATATCAAAAAAAAAAAAAAAAAGAAAAAGTTACTTATTTTTGTACGCACGTGCGTACACTCATTTGGTGCGACCTTGAGAAGTACGCTGTATTTCCGTTATTTGATTGAAAGTGTATCACAGCCATTGTTTATTTATTTTATTTCTGTGCTATTTTTTTTTGCTGCTCTTAATATATGGCTTATGTAACTATTTATACAACGTCATTTTTTGTTTATGCGAAACCTGAATATAGTTTGATCGGAAATTCTTGCAGTGTGGTTACCGAGTGGTTACGATAGATTGCGCGCACGCCACAGCTGACGCCAGAGGTCAACGCACCGCGCACGCCCGCCCGAGCGGAGGTTTGACCATATTTTGGTTGGGACAACCAAGTAGCATAGCAAGCTCATAACTATGTGTTTTTTTTTATTATATCTTTTTGAAATTAAGTACATGGGTTCTTTACTTAAAAATACTGGACACGTGTTTCGTGTTTCGCATAATAAAAAAATAATGTTGTATATCTAAATACTCAGAAAGTCTGTTGTTATTTTGGTAAAACTACAACACAGTGAGATTTGGCTGCATGATATATCGCGATCATACTTTCACCAACCAGCTCTCTAATCGGCGAATACATTTTTGTCAAATGATTGCGACTAGTTGGGGTCGTTTGGACCGCCCATTGGTCCGTTCGGTCCAAACAATTCCAACTAGTCGCAATCATTTGACAAAAATGTGTTCGCCGATTAGGGGGCAGGGTTAAAACTTACAGTGGAAATTAAAGTATCTTCCCCTTTTGCGTGTACTATGCAATGTGCATGACGCTCGGCTGTCCGCTCCCGGGACCGCCCGGGAGCTCCGTAGATTGACTTGTCAGAATATTTGAATTTTAATCCCAGCCAAACGTTACATAAACACCACTTTATTTATTCATGAGCCTACCACTGCAGAGGCTACGTTTGCTGTAAAGTGAAACTCGGATTTAGGGAAGATTTGGAATCTTTAGATATGTTTACAATTAGTATCTAACAACTAGAATTAATTAAGTAAATTAAAATCAATCTAGGTATCTAACGAAAGCACGAAGATGATAATTTTACAACGAATAAATTATTATCATTTTCGAAATTTGAACTTGTTTTGAAATTTTTAATTGACTTCAAAAGAAAAGGAAGTTCTCAATTCGTCTTTATGTATGTATGTATAATATTTTTTCAACAAAAAATGACCAAGAAAATATAACCAATAAGACTAATAAGCCAATAAGACCAAGAAAATAAAACAAAACAGTATTAGTGTTGCACTAAATGACGTTATTGTCGATAACATGTATTTTTTTACCTAAAGCAATATTTTATCTACAGGTCCCCCACATTTACGCACGCTTCACGTGAGACACGCTGCAGTAGATTAACTTATTGCCATGGTATTGCTGTATCTACCTTCAGCATTTTCTATATTATGTAAGTATTCGGGCATGGAGTTTCTTGCCCGTTCTTCTCCATAGGTACCTTTTTTTTTTTTTTTTTAAGTGGGGAAATTCTCATGGATACCCTCCGCCTGGGAATAACGGAAGGTTATGTCGGACTCCTACCGACTAAAAACCCACTATTCCTTCGAGTACCATGGGACGAGGGCCCGGGATATACTACTGCATTCGCCGCACCCCCGTCTGGTATGAGCCCACCATCCCTAGCGGGCGCCATCACCAAGTGCACCCGATACCACGACCGAACAGACCACCACTAAGACGCACATACGCATGTCCCCTCCTTGAGCCTTAGCGCTCGAGCGACGTCACGGCCCCAATTTCGTCATCCGCATGGTCTTTCTTATGGTGGGCGGAGATCGTTAAGCGCCCTTCGACGCCCGGCTACTCTTCTGGTGCGAGTGGAGTGAGAAGCATGTTCTCTCTCCCTCTCCGCAGCCTCCTTTGCATGCATCACCTCCTCGCAAAAAGAGGCCACAGCATCCCACGCTTCTTCGCTTCCGACCATGGACTGTACCACGACTGGAAGCGAGAGATCACCCGCACCGAGTTTCGCGACGAGGACACAGCGCTGTTGGCTCCATAGGTACCTACTCTTTGGAATGGGCACTAGCTTCACCTTACTGACTGATCGACCTTCTGACAATTCAAAAGTGCCCGTAACTGGTTCATTTGAAATAAATGCTTTGATTTTGATTTTTTGATTATGAAGCGGCTTCGTAGATGTCTCATGTTTTTGAATTTTTTTAAAGATAATTTTATTTTGCAAACATGAGTAAGTAACTAACGAAAAAATTTTATAGAATGACAGGTTCAGCCATGTTTTACCATTTAGGCATGCATTTCTTTTTTAAACATTCAACTTGAAACTAGAAAATACAGTTTAATAAAATAGTTCAAAACAACATTATTCTAAGTTTAAAAAAATATCTTTTTCAACTTATACATACGTATAATAAAGTATGCTTTCACCACTAAAAAGCTTCCGATTCTTTTTTTAAATAATTTCAGCGGAACCTTTTTCAAGCTCTTTGGTAACTTATCTATACTAATATATAAAGCTGAAGAGTTTGTTTGTATGTTTGTTTGAACGCGCTAATTTCAGGAACTACGATTTGAAAATTCTTTTTGCGTTGGATAGCCCATTAATCCAGGAAGGCTTTAGGCTAGACATAATATCAAACTGCGACCAGTAGGAGCAGAGCATATAAAAAAAATGTTATCGTTAAAAAGTTAAGATTCACGTGGGTGAAATCGCGCGGCACAGCTAGTCCATACTAATATTATAAATGCGAAAGTAACTCTGTCTGTCTGTCTGTCGGTCTGTCTGTCTGTCTGTCTGTTACGCTTTCCCGCTTAAACCTCTCAACCGATTTTGATTAAATTTGGCACAGACAATCTTTAGACCCTGAGAAAGAACATAGGCTACCTTTTATCCCGAAAAAAAAAAATTATTTTCCCGAGGGAAATCTAAAAAGCGAGCTATAACCGAACTCCACGCCGGCGAAGCCGCGGGCGGAAAGCTAGTTATAAATAACTGGAGCTATGCAGTAGACACTTTTGCACATACACACATCAAAAGTGTCTAGGGATCAAGCATTTTTATGCGGATTTCTTGAGATTGAGATGTGGCTTTGTAATAAATTTATGATTTTATAAATTTATATGGATCCTTTTTGGTGCATTTCTTAATTTGAATCAGGAACTGTGAATCAAATTCGAGTAAAAGATGAAAATCAGCTGTCAATATTTTCCCTATAAAAACATACAACGCATTGAAGACATTATTAGTGCTACTGTTTCCCTACTACTGATTAAAACGAACGTTATTATGGAGCGGCGACGTCATTTAAGCAGGGAAGAAATGCTCAGAGCCGTGGGAATGATAGAAGCTGGTTCCCGGCAACGTACTGTGGCTTTAGCTCTGAATACAAGTCAGAGTGTTATCAGTCGACTTTGGACACGTTACCGAAGCACTGGTACCGTGGCTGAGCGCCATGGAGGACGGTATCGCTGCACCACACGGAGACAAGACCGATACATTCAAATCTTAACTCGAAGAGCTCCAACAATAACCGCCATGATGTTAGCCGTGAGGCTTCATCACTCTTCAGGGAACTTAATTAGCGACCAAACAGTCAGAAACCGCTTGCATGAAGTGAACCTTCATTCCCGAAGACCGCTACGGGTACCACCTATAGCAATGCACAATCGTAGGATTCGATATCAATGGGCTCTTGAACACAGAAATTGGGCAGAAGAACAATGGCGTTTCGTGTGCTTTTCTGATGAGTCTCGTTTTGGTATGAGACCGGATACAAGACGTATACGACACTGGAGAACCCCTGGACGCCAACAGCGATTAAAATCCTGCCAGGAAGTCCATCCTTATAGTGGTGGAACCATCATGGTATGGGCGGGTATTTGGATCGGCGGAAGAACTGAGTTGATTTGGATCAGAGGCAACCTCAACGCTCAAATTTATGCTGAAACGATTGTATCAGACGTCATCGTTCCTCTACAAGTGCAAATCGGTCCCTTATTTCAGTTAATGCATGATAATGCACGACCGCACACCGCAAGAGTTGTAAGACAGACTCTCGCCGCAGCTAACATCAATGTCCTGCCCTGGCCTGCTCAGTCGCCAGACTTGAACCCGATTGAGCATGCATGGGATATGCTACAGAGAAGAGCTCTGCCGAATATGGAGGGTATCCAGTCGCAAGAAGACCTTTTTTTGTTGTTGCAACGAACATGGGCGGCCATTCCACAGCGTGATTTGGATGAACTCATTTTGAGTATGCCAAACCGATGTTCTTGTGTTGTTAGTGTTCGCGGTAGAAACACGGATTATTAATTGTTTAAGTTACCCAATAAAATTTTAGAGAAAACTGTTATTTCAGTCTTTTTTTCGAACTTTTGTGTTAGTGGTTCAAATGTCAAATATCTCTTTATTAGGAAAATGGCAAATTTCTTTATTAATGCAAAGGTGACTTGGTTTATCGTTACTGTGACAAACGAAAACACTTTATTTGATGAATCCTTAAAGAAAATTTTAATTAATATCAATCAGGAGAAAAGTTATTGCAAAAATATATGTTGATCCCTAGACACTTTTGATGTGTGTATGTGCTGTCTTAGCTGGCTCCTGACATAGCAAGGTATTGTCGCTATTATTATCTACAATAGTTTTCGGTTGTAACACATGTTTCGTTGCATTACTTACTAGCCTTTGATAATTTAAGTTTCAACTTCACTTGAGTTTATTTACATCGTCTTCAAGAGCTGTTAGTTTCAACGTTCCCTATTAACAAAGTCAGTGAAGTTTTTGAACAGAGTTTAGATGTGCTGATCCTGTCAGTAGCAGTGGGTTTCATTTTGACAGTTCAGCTACATTCATTGCGGTATATACGTTGTTGAGCAGATACATGTTCGATACATACAGAGATGTGGATGCTACAAATTTATTCCAATTAATAGTAATAGTGTGTTACGCAATTAAGGTGCGGGTTCGATTCGTTGCTGAAATTCTCAAATGAATTTGTAGCAAAAACTCAATTATTATTAACAGCTTCTTACATATTTATTATTATTATTTTGTAATAAAAGGTTACACGAGCGTGCTGATTGCAAAATTCGCCTCTAGCCTCGGGTGAGGCGAGATGCGTGCAAGTTCTGAGACGCGGGACAGTTGGTGTGTTCCTTTTGGCACCACATCTTAATAAAAGGTAGGTATATTTTTTTTCTCGTGCAATATTTTTTATGATTTTTTTATTTGATTACAATAATGTTTACTACATGATATAACTCTATTTGTACATAAATCGTGATTGATAGTTAGTTTAATTTAATAGAATATTAGGCTACGGCGAGTTTAAAAATAAGCAAATAATATCCAACATTATTTTTTGTTTACGTGAAACCCGAAACACGTGTTCTTTTTGAAATTTTGTACATAGATTCTTTACTTAAAAATCCCCCACTGCAACAAATTCCAAATGTGACCTATTTGGGAAAAAATATAACATGATATAAAAATGATTGGTATCGATTCAGTTGCTTATTCTGAAAAAACTGTACTTATTCAGGTTTTGCATTAACAAAAAACAACGTTTTATATGCAATGTTTTTCTCGTAGTAGGATTCGAAGAAACCTCTTCCTTATCATTTGTTATACTGGCTATTATATAAAATTATTTACGTCATAATACATAGTTGTGAAGATACATATAAGATGTGTGTGGATTCAACTGGCATGTAAATTATTTTTTAATATGGCTCATTTATATACTCTAGAGTTATATAATGAGACATGAATAAACATCTTGTATATTCTTCATTAGCCCTCGAAGTTTACATTGCGTATTGACTATGTACTACCAAAGGTGTCTATAGATATCTGTGATAGATGGCGGTGGGTGTAGTGTGTTTCACAACCTGCGTTCAAAATTAATTGGTCTAACAACAGTATCTCACCCGAAATAATAGCGGTACCTACATGTTTCTTCCTACACTCCTTATAAAATGTATTAATATTAAAAATCTCGACTATAATAAATCGGTAATAAATATATCTGTTAACTTTTAATTAAACAATGTCCAATAAGTTACCGTCATCCGTATTAGTATTTTGAAGTCATAATTATTCCGATCAGAATTGTATTAATGGTTCCAAGTGGAACATACCACGGGCCTTTAAGGCCTTCTACCTTTAGGCAGTAAACGATTTGATGGCTTTTTAATCAGTTGCCTTACGCTGTCGGCATGAAATTTAATTGAATGGCCATAACGGATGGGTCGCTATGGCCAACTGGCCAATCAGGAAGCCGAGTATGCAGTGTTGATTACAAACATTTTATGTAAAATTAATGAACTAGTTTCCTGAAAAGGATGACTTACACTTTGATTGACTTAGAAACTTAATTACGCCACATTTTATTTAAAAAACACTATTTAGCAAGCCCACTTTGTGATGGTAAATTACTTTACTGAAAACCAGAAAAAACATCACATTTTAAAACAAAGGTCTACATGTGTGCCGAATTTCATCAAAATCGGCTCGGCTATTAAAGCGCGAAAAGCTAACAGAATTACTTACGAATTTATAATATTACTGAACTATGAAGGTATGGATTCCGAGCTAAAGTTCGTAGGCTAATTGAAATATATTTCTATATAGCTGCTAATGGTGATGTTAAGCTTTGATGAAACCTTAAAATTAGCTTAAGATCAGCTACTCTCATTCAATCCAACAAGATAGTTGGTACAAAAAAGAAACATTTTAGTTTATCTACAACCTTCTTTAGATGAAGGTCGCTCGATCTTTTATCTTATTAAAAATAAAAGCAAAGCCTTTTACTAACTTCGTAGTATATAGGTACCTATTTATTACTTTATGTAAATACAGCTCGGTGTGTCTCGCTGTAGAGTTTTGAAAATGGAGTACATTTTTATCACTTGTTTTCTTCTTTTCCTGTGATGGCCAGTTGTTTTTCTTATTGTAATTAGATACAGAGAGGGCCACAAAGGTAGGCCGCTAATCCAATTTTTTGTTTTGACGCGTACAGGAGAAAGATAGTGGCATCCATTAGGGCTACAAGCCTGAGTAAAGAGCCCGACACCAGTTGTCTTGGAGTATACTACATAATATAAATATTCAATAGGGATTTGAATATGTTAATACAACGTCTCCTCATTGGGTTGTAGATTGCGTCGTCGTTTTTATCTTATACGACATTTAACTCCGGTAATTCAATTTACTTTATTTGCATAATGTCGCCTGCTTTCTGAAGTAGGTGAGTATGGAAATCTCACCGAATGGGAACGCGATTCGTTTGTCCTTTGAAGTGTATAAATAGAATATTCATGTTGATTTTCCGTTTGATAAATTAGTGTTTTAATTACATACAATGTGCTTTCGATTGAACAAATTTCCAATATAATTGATTACAGAAAGTTTTGTAGTTATATTTTATGCTTGTTTCAACCTACGCTCGTCGTTGTTAACACCGAATCAAAAAGGTTTCATCACACTATTACGTATAGGCGAATGGAGATATCTAGAATTAATCGGCCTCTGAAGGCATACAAAGCCGTGAAATATTGCTCGCTCGTTGTTCACAATGGCTACGTCTTCATCACGACCCTATTGTTTTTTTTCTTTGGGCACCACACGCGGGATTGTTTTCTGTTACAGCTATGGAGTTGGGAAACGTGTTCTGCTGTCTTTGTGGCCATTTATCAGGGGCTAGGCACATCGAAGGCTTAGCTTGCCGAGATAAAAATATATCTGTACTTAAATATAAGATTCTTACATACTTGTTAATAATATTTATGGTCGGTGACCCGTGATAGTGGCCTGAGGTGGGGTATATGTACCTACCATAAATAATTTTATCACAGGTCTATGTGTGTGTAGGTATACGACACAGGTATTTAAAATCCAATTATGATAGATAAATGTAGGTACCTACCCAAAAGTAGAAAGGAAATCTACAGATATGGAATAAATATTCCAAAGACTGTCTAATAAAACTTATTCAAATTTACGATCCATCCATCATCACAGCGTTAATCCCAGTCGCATCCGAAGCCTTTTCAGCTTTGGAGTCTGGGGTCCGCTTTACCAGTCCAACTGCTGATATGGCTAAACTTCGACATTTTCCGTGAAGCGACTGCCGTCTGACCTCCACAACCCGAAGGCGACATCGAAGCATTGCAGTTAGACCAATTGTTGGACTTTTGAGGGCTCCAACAACCCGTAACGACTGCCACTAGATGTTCGTATGGCAACCGGGACCAACGGCTTAACGTGCTTTCCGAGGCACGACCAGACCAGTGCAAATATTCATATTCATACATACAAATACTTGCACTGTGCGGGGATCGAACCCGCGCCACCTTGTGCAGCGGCCGCGTCCGCTACCGCTACGCCACGGAGGCTGTCATTCAAATTTACGATATCAAAGAAATATCATACAACGCGTAATTAATCAGAAACTATCAATCAGTCACGCTTCCAAATAAATTCTAAATAAAAATTCAACATATGGGAAGGAAATAAGTTTTTACTACATAATACCTACGTACCTGTAGATACAATACATATACAAAACCACAATAGAACGGTGCTCTTCATTCCCCGTTATCAATCTACCATGATGCCATCTGTGACGCCGCCATTACTCAATTTCCTTTGCCGCCAAAAAAGAGCGCGTAAAAAGAATTCAAAGAAAGAATTCAAACAACCGTTTAGAACACGGAATAGAGACGCGACGCTTCAATGTAGGTTTGATGTTACTCTATGATTTATGGCTGAATAAATAGGTATTGGAATATGATTTTGAACGGATCTACTCTATGGTGTGTTTAGGTAGGTGTTGCATATTTGGATGCTGGCTAGAAAGGATTAACCTTTAGGGGTTATGAGGAACCAGACAAAGCTGTGGAACTTCCATATTATGGATATCGTGTATTATTACTGAGCCAGAATAATAGATGATGAACATATTTAAGACAACAAGCGACAAATTTTTTTGTTTTTATGTCAATATTTTCCAATTATTCAAATTTTTTTATGTTACATTAATATCGATGTTGAAAACAAACCAAACAACTACCTATGGACCAATCACTAGAAGTAAACAAATGCCTAGCTGGAAATAGATAGATTCTTATCAGATTTGCATATAAATTTTCGGTTTCTAAGCGGAATGTGGTGGTGCACCCACACAGAACCGAATTTGGACTCTTGCACTGTGTGTTGGTACCACTGAATGATAATTTAAATTCATTCTCTCCGCCGCCCGCGCCATCATTTGGACAAATGCTGCGTCATTTGTCTAAGGGACTGAACTGGGGTACGGGGCGGGAAAACCACCTCACAATATCAAGGAAAATCAACCTTGTATTCTTATCTTTAATGATAGTTTTCCAACAGCACCAAGTGATCAGATTCCGAAATCTTCTGTTGATGTAAAGTTACGCAAAATTGATATTTACGTGCAAAAATATAGAGTTCATTCGGGTCCTCGCCTCCGAAATCTCATTTTGTAAGCTACCGAAAACATTTTCACAATGAAAAATGAAACTTATAAAGAATGTTCGTCGGTTGATTTTTGATCGGCAAACTTTCCTTTCAATGGGTATTGAATTAAAACTTACCGTATTTGTGCTACGTTACTAATTAATTTAATTATTTATCTCATTGTGCGCATGTTTATTCAATACACATAATTTTAATGAATAGATGCTTTTGTAGGAAGCTTCTGTTTGTCTGTAATCGATGACGATACAAAGTTTTTTTTTTTATTTAGAAAGTATCTTGTTTATTTTCCAGTATTTAGTAGAAGTGTTTATTTGGTAGCTTATTTTACAATAATCGATTTCAAACATTCAAACAAAGACAGGTGCTTTAACTTGTGGTCAAGGAAGAATGAGGATGTCTTAGATCCAATATGACATCTACGTAGATGACGGCCCACTTCCTCTCACTTAGAGGCAGCCTGTTTCCAAGCCTTGAACACAATAGAAAACAAATCAAAATGATATTAGGTACTTTAAATGCAAATACTTAAGATTAATTTTATCTATCTCAAATTTCTTATACAACCAAGGCTAACCATTTTTAATTTAAATAATATCAATACATTTTCACATAGAAAACCAATTTTCACGTTGATCTCGACCCGGCTTCTTACGTTCAAAAGCTATTTATCTCGTGCAGTATCGAAGAAAACTGGGTTAGTAAGGCAAAGGTGCCCAGGTATATTAACTTAGCTAACATTCTCTTGTCACTATGTATCTTGCAGGATCTGAGACCTAACGTTATTCAGGTCACAAATTTTTTTAACATCATTTTCAGTTGGTAAATTATGTCCTTTATCAAGTTGGATACCTTTTGAAGCTAGGACAATAACCAACCAATGCACAAATCAATAAATTAATTCAACTTCTTGCAGTTCAATGCTCACCCGCTATGCTGGGTGCAGCCGTATCCAGCCTGATACACTAAATTTCTTCAGGTCGGCTGTCCATCTAGCTAGGGCGCGTCCCACACTTACCAATATGCGGCCGCCATACAAGAAATCGTCCGCTCCACTGGCCATCGATTTCTTGATAAAAATAACCAACCCACTGTCACTTCGGTTAGCTTAATTTGCAAGCTGAACAATTCCATAAGAAACTATACTCAAGAACAGCAATCGAAATAGCATACCTACATATTTAACCAGGTTTTGTGTTGACATCAACTTGAAAACTTTTTAATAGACAGATTACCTTAAAAAAAAAGTTGTGGTCACTGTCACATTTATAATTCGACATTCAAAAAAAGATGCCTAAATGTTACTTATTCTGCGATGTTTGACATTACCGCGCATTAGGAATAATATTCCGGGTCTAAAGCAAAATAAATCGTGCAACGTGACAGACAATTTAATAATAGACCTTAAGGTGAAACATACATATTTTGACAGTGCCTGGCCCAGGTTCAGAAAGTTGGCATAAGAAGGTGTAAACGTGAGCGAGTATTTTTTTGTTTCTTAGTGACCCTGTGACTTCTCGTACCATTTATTCTGTGCTGTGACTCTGGGATTTTACCTGACAACTGTGACAAAGACCATTAGACTATTTATTATTGCCTGCTGGTCTCGCCATTTCCATCGTGTTCTGCCTCGACACCTAGATAGATAATTATAATCATATTTGTTTCATCTTTTGCTCTGTGTCGTGTCTCACGATTAGTTCAATCGTGATCGAACCACTGCTTAACATCCTTATTCAGATCTGATATAACAATATGTATTGGAAATATGGCTTAAATGTTTGCCTTTATGCGGAAATCAGTCTGGGGCGGCTCGAAGTTCAGAAGGCGGATGGCAGAATCAACCATTTCAGTCAACGACGTCTACAATATTCCAGAGCTTTTCATGACACATTTTCTTCTACATTTCAAATGTTATTATCAATCAAAATCCCATAACAATCGTTTCGTATCATAAAATAAAATAATTCTTATTACTTTGATGTATATCGTATACGAAAAGGAAATGAAAGGCATCAATTTCCTCGGAAAACCGTAATGTAATAGGTACATACAAGCAATCATGTAAAAAAGTATATACGTAGGTACATAAGTACATTACTGAGGCTCATTTGTATCGGGGTAGGCAGTCAGTGTAAAATAATCGGATCCCGTAAATGTTATATTAATGATCGTCCATTTGTACGAGTGAAATAAATTTGATGAAATTAAAAGAAAAAAAAAGCAGTATGAATAATTGGCGTTCGCTTGTTGTATGTCCGCCTTCTGTTATTAAATTCCTCGTAGCTTTAACATGAAATGTGGAAAAAATTGTTCCGTACAAGTTGGCCATATATTAGCGGAAGCTACTTTTGTTTTAATAATTATCCACATTTTGCTATTAGATACTAATGTAATTATTCACACGATGAATAACGCTTTAGAAATAAGTGTGAATCTTCCAAGATTAATCTCGACGCAAAAGAAAGGACCGAAATCCAGATCTCTTAAATGCAGTAGCCCAAAAGACCTATATTCTAATTCAGCGAATTTGATTTTTTTCTGTTCCACCAACCCTACAGTCCCGAAAGCAATCTAGTTGGGCCCAGGATTACTCGTTTCTTTTTTTTTATTTTATCTAATTGTGCCCGCGGTATGCCCCAGAGATGGGGCGATGTGTCGCGGAGTATCTACTCCGCTGCCCTGCGCGGAAACCAATTTCAAAAGACCCAGAAACTGTACAGAGTCGGATGGATTTGTAATTTTTTACGGGTAAGAGTTGATTTTTTTTTAAACTAACAGTGTATGCATTATTGCATTGTCTGCTTACGAGGGAATGTACATAAGTGACATTTGCTATGTAACCTTCTGGTTATCTGGTAAGAAGAAATGTCTAAGCTGGTCATATACACTTCTGGACTCATCTATTGGCCCACCTTAGAGTTTCGATGGCCCCTACCGAAATATGATTGCTAGATTGAACAAAAATTATTGACGCAGCTTTAAACCTGATAGATTTTACTATCTTTTTCGATCGTATTGTTATAAATTTGAATTCAGAATACCATACGACATGGAGCTACGTCTAACAAGTCGGATATGCGCCTTGTTAAGGAATTTGTTTGTTTAATTGATTTTTGAATAAAAAATATGTTTTATCAAATAAAGGCTTAATTTAATAACGCGTGTTGCCTCCATGGGCATCCTACCACAGCTCTCATACGATTAGGCATAGAGTTTATCAAATTTTGAGGGATCATCTCCCATTCCCCTTCTATGGCAGTTTTAAACTCCTGCATTGTCTGGGCAACTGACTGACGAGCCCAAACACGTCTTTTTAGCTCCTCCCAGATGTGCTCAATGGGGTTCATGTCTGGACTTATAGCTGGCCAGTCCATAACTGTGATGTTCACATCCCGAACATATTCCCTGAAGATGCCGGCTGTATGGCGATGGGCTCTTGCATTATTATGCATAAAAAGGAAATTTGGGCTCACATAGTCCGCGTATCACGTAAGGTTCTAGCACTTACGAATGTACCTTTCAGCATTTAATGTTGGCGGCCGTGGTTCTGTAACAACCTCAAGTTGAGTTTTGCCGCTCGCGGATATACCGCCCCAGACAGTCCATGAGCCACCGCCATAAGCAACCCTCTCTTCAAAGCAGCATTGTGCGAAACGCTCTCACTTATGTCGGTAGACATTTTTCCTTCCATCATTGCCATGTAACACAATTTTAGACTCATCAGAAAAGAGTACACGGCTCCAATCTTGTTGTGTCTAATTTAAATGAGTGCGTGCGAAATGGCCTTCATTTCGCACGCAGCGCCTTGCGCTGTTCGGTGGGCTCGCGTTAGTTTGGGCCCATTAGCTGGCTTGTGTGGTACCATATCGCGTTCTTTTAACCTTCTCCGAATACTTCGAGCGCTCATAGATACTCCGTGGAAGTCGCGAAGTTGGTTTTGTATCTCAATGGAGGTAAGGTGACGATTTCTGAAACTGGTCGTCACGATGAATCGATCCTGCCTTTCAGTTGTGACCCGAGATCGTGGCCTTCCTTGGCGACGAACAAAGCCGCCAGTCTCTAGGTACCCCCGATAAACATTTCGGACCGCAGATCGACTTAAATTAAGTTGAGCCCTCACATTTCTTTGGCTGTGTCCTGCCTGAATAAGTGCCATAGCTTGGGCGGCGTCTTCAGATGAAGTATCCATAGATTATTGATAGAACCTCACCTTAATGTTAAGAATAAGTAATGTTTGTTGCAAAACCAAAGATATCAATCACTTTTTCAAGAATTAAATCCAAGTAAACCAATAAAATCAAGTTTTCTTAGTATTCGATTGTTTGATATCAACAAACAGGCTCCAAATTGTCTTTTGTTTCTTTAAATTCTGTAAATTAATGAAATTGTGAATGTGCCAGGTTCCAAACTGCATAAAAACTTTTTGCTCGACCTAATATAAAATTTTAGCTAGGACCAAACGAAAATGAAAATGCAAGGTGGGCCAATAAATGTGTCCAGAAGTATAGTTTAGTAGAAATACAGAATTTTTGTCAAATAGTCATTTCCGGCTCCAATGTTTAGTAAACTCGAGTCTATTTGCTTCGGAAATATTTGAGATTTCGATCTAAAACCAAACCTTCGACCCTTTACAAGCACGTAAAATCCATATTAACATACAGATGTATATCAGAAATCGTAGGGTAAATATTGTTCGGAAAAGATAGCATACTCCGGCCCTGTCGAGAGTGGCGCCCCCTTCAGCCCGCGAGTGACACTGACGGATCGCGGGACATTAGTCATAGTCGAGACCTCCCGCCCTCCCTTCCCGCACCCCGCACTACCCCCTCACATACCCTGTTTATTTACTTTTTGTAACGCTATTGATGTTTAATTATAGAGCACCCTAATGTATCTCGCCTAATTTTGACGCGTAATGTTTTGCTTGTAATATTTCATTGCATCACTAGTATATTTTGTTAGTGCTATGTCGTTTGCTGAGTGCTATTTTGAAGCGATTTTCTGTCTGCAGCCGATATTTCTTCGGCAAATGTAGGAGCTTTTGACTAAAATGCTACTACTTATACAATTTGGTGGCTGTTCGGGTGAAAGTCGACTGTAAAATATTCTTCAACATAGGCATGAACGCGTCTCTGGGGGTACCTAACTGGCAAACGAAATACAGTGCGGATTTTCGTAACATCTGTTGAGATTATACAAAAAAAAAAAAAAATCGTGTACATCCATGAAATCATCGTCTGTTAAACCATTATATTCTGAAAAGATTTTGCAAGCAACGCCGTATGACCACAACCTACTCGTACACATCAAACTGTCCATTACCCACAAGCTAGACGCAAATAAACCGCTACAACCACTTCTCAGTCGAAGTGGTAAAACAAGAGAAATACTGTATAGTTCTAACCGGAATGATATGTGTCTTACCACTATGATACCCAGTGGTTCATTAATACTTGAACAGCTGTGTCATTTTGACCTATCAACACTTCGTTCTGTTTTGTTGGTGGAGTTAACCTATTAATTCGTAGATGAAGGATTTAAATAGGTTTTATGTTGAGGAATGGATGCATAGATGGATTCTGATCATTTGTGGAAATTTCTTTGTTAACCTATATTTTAACTCACGTACATATCTTAGTGACCCTTAATATCTTCTTTATCATCTGGTGATTTTTCCTTTTACTAAAAATCCATTCTATTTTATTGGTGCTAGCTTGTAGGTCAGTAAATTGTTATTTTAGTTTATATGAAGCTCTTTATTTGTAGTCGATTATTCATTTTTCAATTTGGTTGTATTTTTATAAGTGTAAATTCGGCATAATTATGTTTTTAAACGACTGGTCCTCTAACCTACATAATATTGTACCTACTGGTTCACTTTGGTTTGATGAGTTTTGGTTATAAAATCACGACTCATAAAATATATATCTATCTTACAATATGAACCTGCTAGCGTGGTTGATTATGGCCCACTCTTTCTCAATGAGAGGAGGCCTGTGTCCCAAAAGTGGGGACATTAAAGGCTGATATATACTCAATCTAAGACTGTTTTTAGCTTACTTAAACTAAGAGTAATTTTAATAAGCAATCCTTCATAGATCTCTCCCTTCAAAATAAAGATCTATCTCCAACAGCAGCAACAGCAACATAATCATTAACAAATCGAACTTTCCATCAATTTCGTGACGTCATCGCTTACGATATCTTTACCTGAGAAGTGGCGCCCCCTGCCTTATCACATAGCGACATGATAAATGACTTGCGCCTATCTCTTAATTAAGATTTTCGCGGCTCTCACGTGTAGACGGATGTCGGTAATTTAACTTAGATGTTGGTGGATATTGGATGACGAAAAATATTGAATTTATTGTGATTGTTCATGTCATAGTGGATGTTGCTGAGTTAGTTACTTATGTACATAGGTAGGTATAGTGGCTGGTGGTGACTAGTTACTCCATCAAGGAGTAAAAATCAACAGTAAAAAAAAAATGCGGTAAACAGGACGCAGATACATATTTTGATCTGCACTTTAATTTTTTACGTCATTTGGCTGAGAGATTATATTGATAAATACAAACAACTCCACGAGATAAATGTTTGAAAAATGTTCGCTCAGTAATCTTTCACTAAACTGAAATATCTCCATTTTTGTTCTGGTTTAGGAAAAAATTTCACGTGGGAAGATTTTATTTAAGTAATGTCATTTTACATTTACACAACAAAATTCTACACCTAAAAACTGACCTTCAAGTGCAAAGTGTATCAAAGTATAGTCAAGATAGTTCTCTGATCACCGATAGAGGGCGTGCCCGAGCACCCATTTGTCAGCAAGAGGCTCATTAGGGTCGAATCTGGTTGAATCTCCAGGGATTAAGGGTCTCAATACGAGGTAGTCGCCACGAGTGTACGGTAATGGATATTGAAGGAAAATTCTTAGATTTAAGAGTTCTAGGTTTATGTTAGTTTTGTTTGATTTATTATAGAAATAATTTTAGTACCAAGCTTTTGGATATTGTTTAATACTATTATTGTCCGTGTACTTAGTTAAAATTATGTAGATTACAAGGAATAGATAGATAGAGATTAAGAGGAATACTGTTTATGAAAAATTTGATTCGATGAATCGTCATCATTGACAACGGCCGATTCCCTCTCTTTTCACACTCCATTCCTTTCAATACTGTCAGTCTCATTCATCAACATCTCATTCATCATGAATAATGGTATATACCTACTGATTTTCAAGACACAGGTTTGATGATTTGATGGGACAGCATATTCGATACAAATACTGGTACTTAAACAAATCTGTGGCTAATTAACATAAAGATACGGCTATTACTGCATTGCTACATCACGCAGTAAGGTGGTGTACGTACTCAAAGGCTTTCCACTTCTTATTTCCAGTGAAAGCACTAGGAAGCGGCGAAAGGTAGGCGTTTTGGTGGGTTGTCTTTTGACGTTCAAAACGTGCTGAATTGCTGATTCTCAGCCTTATTTGAACAAATGACTTTGATTTTTTTTTCATTCAAATGATGTCCAGCTATTAAACCTACCTTGTTATTGTATTATTATTTATTTTTATTTGAAGGCTTATTAGCAATTACATCAGATCTGTTACGAAAAGTACATTAGGTCCCATTACCCTAATAGGCTTTTCAAGCAAAAAGTCTATCCCCAGAAAACGCTAGTTAACTCAGCTATAATTTACTATATACGATGTAAATCTGTGTACAACGATTATAAAAACATTACACGATGGATATAAACTTATCGCGACCGCCAATCAGAAACGAGAAGTCGAAATAAATCGATGTTACATCCAATCATTACTCTACGTCAGGATCGACTCAATTAAAATATCGTTAATGTGCTACAACTTAACAAAAAGCAACCTTATACTGTAAACTTTAGAGTTGTTTTTTATTATGTCAATATTTTTACCTTGCAATAGTCATTATGGTAAATGTTGTATACTATAAAACCACGAAATCGGCGTGTCGGAATCGAAATAAAGGTAAAATAAACAGTCGGTAGAGCTGCGCTGGACATGAAAGGTAGTAAGTTTTAAATAATAAAACAGCTGCCATTAAAAGAATATCAACCTGTGAATATCATTGAAATTATTTTTAATCTCATACATTAGGTAGGTAAAATATGGGAACTTGGTAGGGAATTTTTAGGGATTAGAATTAGAGATTCATAGAAAATGCTTTCAAAAATCTCTCGAAAGCTTACGGATTTTTTCTGAAGCTTCAGTTTTAAAGGCGAACAGTCAATAAAGTATCTAACAACATTACCTACTGCAATACAAATTATGATTTGCAATAAGTCCTTCAATTAGTCACATGTTTCATAAGTCCCGTTCAATCAATAACGTCCGTTTACCATAACACTCCATAAAATTAAATATTGATCGGCATTTAAAGGTAAAAAATTCATATATTATCTATCTCATTTGTATCCAGTACTCTATCTTATCATAATACAGTACATTTCTGATCTAAAATGATTGCGTAGATTATCTATTTGTCATAATCAATATAAACTGGGTTGTATGTTTATTCCATGGCCTGTGGTAATTTGCATCAACTTCAGAAAATTGTTTGATGATAATTGCATTACTATAAAATATGTCTATCACTTTTTTATACATTTCACAGTCTTTACTGCACCTTGTCGTCCTTATCGAGAAATTCATTATTTTAATTTACCTTATTCTTCCTTTTCTTTTTACTTTAATTCATCTATACTTTGTTCAAACAGTAGTTCATCGTCAAATTCATTAGATCGTCTCGTAGTTATTTCACCAATTTTGCTACCAGTATTTGTAAACCCTGCAGCATCATCGATCATCTCTTCCCAGAATACCCCGAAACATTTCGACAATCTACATGAGTACTTTTTAAAAGAAAATATTTACAGTCTCCAGCGGTGTTATCCTCGTGTACGAACGATAAATTACTTGTAATTTCGTACTCGGGTGATACCTGAGCTCAGTGAAAAAACACGAGACATAGACGTCTTGGTGCGTCGCAAATTACGGTCATCATCTTCTCATCAGGAGCGTGGGTACGCGTTGATGTATCGCTGTTCGGCTGGAGGGTACCGGAGCGTACCCATATAGGGACTTGAATGTGCAGAAGGGATTTTTGGAAGGTTAATTTTTAAAGTTTCGAGAAATTAAGAAAATGGGTTTTAGTTTTGTCTAACGATGAATTTTAAATAAAGTAATTTCTATTTCACCTTAAGAATTTTTAATATTAATGAATTAATTTAAAATAAATAGTTGTCTCTGTTTCATAGTGTCGAAACCGAAACCGAATGTTCCACTTTTTCGCAATTTTCTTGACATCTAGATGACAATTGATGATTTTCTTGACATCTAGATGTCAAGAAAATATGAAACAGAGACAACTATTTATTTTAAATTAATTCATTAATATTAAAAATTCTTACCATGCAATGCAATACCTAGGTATTGCATAGATAAATGCAAAGAAAAATGACGTTCTTTGCACCGCATTATGTCTTACTTTCTGCACAAGAACAGGCAGTTTCAGAGCGAGATTACCAAATGATGAAACAATAGTCCTGTATAATTTAGAAGTGCATTGTGTATTTTGCTTTAATCAATACCACCAAGACCTTACGACGCCTCGGTTTCAAGTAATCTTTGCCACCTCTAGACACGTTTAAACTCTGTGATGTAAATATGAGCACTTGAACGTCAGAGAGAGTTGGCTTAAAGAGTAAATGGGCGTTCAGCGTTAGGTTTTAAACTCCACTAAAGTTTGTGCCTCACAAGAAACAAATTATGAGGAAACGAAATCACCGCAGTAATATCCCGTTACCTTTACATTCTGTGGCTTATATTGCCACCTGCGAATATTGCTTTTGTGTACGTAAGATGGATAGTTCTGTAAATGATCGACATGGATTCTCATCGAGGAAGAAGCTTTCACTAGGATTTTTCACGAGAAACGATCGAATTTGACGTCAAATATTTTCATGAATTCGTAATTTGAAGATGAACAGCAAAATGATAGTTTAGAGTCAATAACGAAGTTTTTGCTTTTTGCTTCCGGTTTAAATTTGACTTCGGTTTAATTTAAGCGTCTCACACGCAGATTGATAAGTTAGCTTGATGAGTGAACGAGATTTTTATCGTAAATATTTTTTTATAAAAATGCACTTAGATTCTAAATATATCGTAAGAAATATTTATTCTAAAAGTTCTGATTTAGCATTAGCATAAATATTTCTGCAGCCCTGAGCCAAGCCAAAGGTTAAGAAAGGCCCGTGTTCACGACGCCAAATAAAAAAGGTGCAGCTGACACTGCGCGTCCTAGTAATACCATATCGAAACGAGCTTCCAAATGCCATCATACTTACCCCATTTATCCAAAACAGAAAGGCAGACAAGCATTACAATATAATATTTCAACTGAAGGTATTAGAAAGGCAGTAGTAAGCGTACGACGGTTACTAATCGTCGCGCATGCGTGGCCAATCGCAATGACTGTAGAACAATTGCTGGCAATGCTTTAGGTAGCCATGGGTGCTTGATTTGATGTGGGAAAAGATAATTCATTTAAAGAAATACAGACTAAAATGTAAAATTCTTCTTTGAAACTTTTAATTTGGTGGCCCCGATATTCTGTTTGGCTTTATTTTGCGCTGTGTTTTCTGACGGTAAGTACGTTACCTTCTTTGACCCCATGGAATTTTATTTACTTTGGATATGAAAACAATTGTTACACCTATTACTGATTTAAATTAGGGTAGTTACTGCTACAATTTTCATGACCTATAATTTCATTTTGGTTTCGTCTCGATTAAGGAAAGAATATTTTGTACAATTTTAAATGGATTAATTAATAATGAAATATGTCCAGAAATTAGATACAGAAGGAAGTAATTATTATGAAGAATTAAGCGTAAAATTAACTTAACTCTCCCCGGCTATTTAAAAGAATTCTTCACAGCAAATTCAACGGCATCCAGCTTGGGAAAGGGCATAAATTTTCCTATTTTTTCAACGTACACCCACTTCTAATAGTTTTTACGCATCAAGCGGTAGTCGTGTAAAAACGTAAATTACCAAAACGGATCGCCGGTAAAAAAGTGGGTTGGCCGTCAGATCATTAGTAAGAGCCAATGGTCGTTACCTAAAAGTCATTAGCGTCAACTTTTACCGTAATTTGAGGTTGTATACCAAGGCATATAAGTGTACTATGTGATGGCCATTTTCATTATAATAATTTATGTAAAAGAACCAATTTTGTGTTATTAGTTACGACATTCGATGATGACTTGATGGGTGAACTTGATTGCGAAATTGTAGCAAACTTTTTTTGTGACTTTCGATAGAGCTTTTTGCATATTTTGTCTTCTTTTGCGCCTCGAATTATAATCGAAGTTGTAAGGTTTTACATGTAATAACTTAATTTGTCGCTGCAGCCTCATTTTGTAACATGTATGCTACACGTTAGCGATGATTAGGTTCGCTCAATGACTAAATTTCCATACTAGTGTACATTTCATTGGCGATGTCTGAGTTAAAGGGAACTTTTTATTCATCATCATCATCATCTCAGCCACATAAAGTCCACTGCTGGATATAACCCCCCAAGGATTTCCAAAAAGAACGGTTGGACGCGGCCTACATCCAGCGCTTCCCTGCGATTTCGGTCAGATCATCCGACCACCTAGTTGGTTGGCGTCCGACGCTGCGCTTGCCGGTACGTGGTCACCAACGAGCTATGTGCCCCGCCCACTGCCATTTCAGAGAGCTACTCCGCTGGGCTATGTCGGCGACTTTAGTTCTTCTACGGATCTCCTCATTCCTAATTTGATTATGTAGAGAAACACCTAGCATAGCCCTCTCCATAGCTCTCTGTGTGACCTTGAGCTTTCTTATGAGGCACATAAGAACTTTTTATTAATTTATGTTATTTCTAAAACAGTTAAATTTCGCTCACATTCAGTTTTAGCTACACAAGCTGATTATACATTTCAATGTATTATCAGCTTATGAGGATCCCACTGCTGAGCTGGTAGATGCCACATATCTTTGAATTTTTAGTTTCAGGACTTATTTCATACACCGTTTAAAGAGCAGTAGTGATGAATTAATTTACACACCTGTGACCTAAAACTCATAAATCGCACCAGTTACTCAGTGTTGATGGCGCGCGAGTGGTCGGCTACCACCATCTCTTGTTCTTCTCTTCTTCTTCTCAGCTTAAAGACGTCCATTGCTAGACAAAGGCCTCCCCCAAGGCTTTCATTCCATTGGGGATCGCAGTTATTTGTTATTCCACAGGAGAATTGCTGCTGCCCACTTCTCTGGTGAGAGATCCCTTAGTCGCCTTTTACTACATTCACGGGAGGATATAGGTTGGTAGGTACTATTCTAAGCCCGGTACCACACGGGTGTGTTCCATCTCAATGTAAGGGTAAAACATGACATTTTTTTTAAAGGATGCTGGCATCGATGTCAATAAATTGACATTTAGATCAATGAATTTTCATTACCATGAAAAAGAAAAATCTAGATTTTCCGCCATCCGCCATCGCTTCACGATTGCGGATCAATCAAACAAAAAGCCGGCTCCGTTTCGATCAATTTGTCGCCCAACTTTTACAATGGCATAAGTTTTTGCGCGAGCCAGTGCAGTCGATTGTTCTAATTGCGTGGTTCCATTACAATAATGTCTTATAATCGCAGGGCTATTTGTAAACGCCGCGTCGGGCTGCAATGAGGTGTGGAAACGGACCGTTTTGCGGTGCGCGCTTTCAGTGGAGTTGCGGTGGTCGAAGTTAGAGGCGGAGGAAGCGGTATCAAGTGTAGGTAAGCATGAATATTACATATAGAAAAAGTTTATTTTACTAAAATCTAATCGGATGCAGCTGAATATTTAACATGTACAGACGACAGCACATCAAGCTACTACAATGTCAGATTTCCTTATTATATTTTCAACATTATCTCTAAAGCATAAGGTTCTTTGGGAATATCTGACAGTTTGGGGTAGCTTGACCTGCTGTTGTTCTTACCCGCTTTTTACAACCCCTTTCCTGGGTAAAACTATCATCTTGCCCAGTAATGGTATCGTCTGACAACTCTGTCTGAGATCTGAATGACAGTCGCGACCAATTGCTTGATGTGCTTTACGAGACTTATGGAGTCTTGGCATGTAAAGAAGGTCACAATTCCATGGATCATTCGCGTTAAACATAGCTTCACCTAATCTATCGACTAGTACGATTATTATTACTTAGCCCTAATTCCGCAGGGTAATTGCGTTACACATTATCAGTATCAATGGCCGACAGCCTCCGTGGCGTAGCTGTAGAGAAAGCGGCCTCTGCGCGAGGAGGCGCGGATTCAATTCCTGCGCAGTGCAAATATTTGTTTGCATGAATATGAATATTTACACTGGTCTGATCGTGCCTCGGAAAGAAAGTTAAGGCATTGGCCCTGGTTGCCATACGAACATCTAGTAGCGGTCGTTTTGGGTTGTTGGAACCTAAAAGTCCAACAATTGGTCTAACTGCAATGCTTCGATATCGCTTTCGGGTTGTGGGGGTCAGACAGCAGTCGCTTCACGGAAAATATCGAAATTTAGCCAAAATCAGCAGTTAAACTGGTAAAGCGGAGCCCAGACTCCACAGCTGAAAAAGCTTCGGATGCGACTGGGATTAACGCTGAGATGATGATGATTATCAGTAGCAATGGTTTTCATTTTGAAAGGTCAACAGCATTCATTGCGCTGTTTACGTTGTCGAGCAGATACCTTTTAGAGCCTTTAAGGTCTCTAGACGATAGACACCTGTTGACTATCAGGGAAGATGTATGAAGCGGTTGCATGAGTTGATATGGAAGCTGTTTGTTCGTATGTGGGAGGACGAGCGCGTTCCTGATATGTTTAAAGTGTCGCGTATAAGAACACTATATAGGAATAAAGGTGACCGATCCGACTGCAACTCATACCGTGGTATCACACTTTTATCGACTCCTGGAAAGGTTTTTGCTAGAGTTCTCTTAAACCTTAAAAATTTTTATAAAAATCGGTTCAGTAGTCCGGTATTTAAAACTAAATTACGGGTAAAATAATTAAATGAAAACCAAACATAAAAAACATATATCTGATTCAATAAAAAAGGTGTCATTTGCTTGCTAGCCTATTCTCAACTATGTTGGCGGCAGCGTCCAGTCTGACCGGATGCAGCTGAACAGTACTTTTAGCAACTAAAAATTGTAAAATAAAAACTTAAAAAAAAAAAAACAACCGACTTCCACAACAAAAAACACTACAAAGTGAAAAATAACTAATTTCGGAAGTCGGTGGCAAAAACGAATATACAAAAACTATGACCATGAACATATATACCTACTCATTTTTGTCACCGACTTCAGAAATTAGTTATTTTTCAATATGTACTGTTTTTTTTTTTTTTTTTGTGGTAGTCGGTTGTTTTTTTATCTTTACTTTTGACATCATAGACAGTTTAGACGCGATTATAAACATGGCGACCAAAAATACGTCGAATGTCAGGCGTGGACTAATTTGACAGGTCTAAACAAACATTTTATTTTCTATCCTTTTCTTAACGAAATGGAAAGAAAAAGATGGACTAAACTTAAATTTAGTTTAGTTTGTGGACAAGGGAATTAGGGCCTTTGTCAGTATTCTGATAAGGCCCCATCTCTCACAACTTGCACCACGCAGGTTCTCTGCATTACTGTAACATTGTCGGTCGCTGATGGCCAGTAGCCGTGCGGTTTAGAAATCGATTCAGCTATTCATTAATTTAATACATTTCCTGTTAGTGAGCCTTGTAATTGATATCTAGTTTAATAACGTACAATAATGCTTAATGTACCACAAATTTTGAAATAAAATTTTATTAGTAAAAGCATTTCCTGTATGACAATAGTTAATAACTTCCAGCTATATTAATAGACACGCTATGTATATATGTATTGTTCTTGTTTTTAACAAAATGTGCTGAGTATTTATTAAATTGACATTTACATCGACGAGCAAATTGTACTTAGGTACTCATGAATTCAGCACATGACTCATAGCGTAGACACATTCTATAGTTTATTAGAAAATAAAAGTGTATTTCCGTGGAAAACCGCTGCGTTGGTCAAAATGCACACCTACTGAACAATATGCAACTTCTTTTTAAATAGGCGACCATTGATATAATATTAAACTAAGGTAGGTACGTCACTAGCGCACTGAAAATGAAGCGTACAAAAGGAGGTAAGTCCAGCAAGTCACTTTAGTTTTCGTCGATTCTATTTAAGCGCAAACGACAAACACTAGCCATCTTTTTCTTCTCTATGCGCCCCATCTCACTCACACTGTGCCAACGTGTGAAATGTACGCAGAATAAAAAAATTGCATGTGTGTGCTGCTGCTCCGATCGGCACATTTATTTTGGTTAATTTGTTAGAGCATATCATATCTGTTTAATATTATATCAATGTAGGCGACTAATAACCTCAACGCAGAGTGATTCAGGTTCATGTACTTACCGAATCTATGGTTGTGTGTTGGTAGGTTACGTTGGTAATGTTGTGATGTCCCTATGACTTTATATAATGACCAATTATGATCTTACCTTATACTAAAATTTCATTTAGAAAAATCATCGATTTTTAATCTAAAAATTCAACGAATATCTACCTTTTTTGTGCCTACACTCCACATGCCAAACATTTTCAAGACAATACAATATAGTTTATAATAGAAACATAAATTGTGAAAAAACGTAAATAATGAGTTAGAAGTAGGACCTGAAATGGTGTCGGGTGTTGGCAGTGAGATTCTCACTCGTCACATGTAATAATTAGTTAGTAAGACAAACGGGTCACGAACAGGGCTGTCACGAAATTACAATGATAATATTGAATAGAATCGTCTTTTAGGTGAAAGACGTATACGGTGCTCTGGTCATACATGATTTAGTATTATGAAATACGGTGAGCCTCTTTCATTATCAGATTCTGTCGTGATACTCTGCAACTGAAAAGCACACTTTGGACCGTAATAGCCCAGAAAACATAGTCATACAATAGTCTTTAGATTCATTCAGGAAATCATATAATAGGGATGTTTCCTGGGTAAAAAAAAAATGATTCTATTTAGTTCGTCATTAAGCTTATAAAAAATATTGGATATGTCATTGACAAAATATTAAACTAAGGTAGATATGTCACTAGCGCACTAAAAATGAAGCGTACAAAAGGAGGTAAGTCCTGTATCTCGCTTTATTCACTCTCGATACACTCGTTAAAACAAACGACAAACACTAACAGCGCAAACGACAAACACTAGCCATCTTTTTCTTCTCTATGCTTTAGATTGCGCCCCATCTCACTCACACTGTACCAATGTATGCCGAATAAAAATATGCATGTGTGCTGCTGCTGTGTTCGGCACATTTTTTTTGATCAGTTTGTTAGAATATATCGTATCTGTTTAATATTTTATCAATGGGATACGTATATTTTGTTTTATCAAAAAAAAAAAAATGACAAATATAAAAGGCATCAAAGATCAAGAGTGGTGGCCGGTGACGTCACTCCTCGCTAAAAAGTGTACCGTGCAGTGTCGTCACACGAGTTTTCAACGCAATGTATCATCTTCATTTTTTGTTTATATGAAAATAAATAAAATACGTGTCTAGTACTTTTTGGAAATCTGCCTGACGGACTAATTAGTTTTTTTTAGTCAAGTACGCTATTCTATTTTTAAATAATCTCATTAAACTAAGATCAGCTATAAAAATAAACATGATCAAAGAACTGCATGCCAAAAATTAAACAATACAACATTATTCATTCAAACATCTTGATGCTATATGCAAATTCTTGACGCGTTAATCTTGCACCTTTTATGTTAATTGAGGACATATAGAGGGGACTTAGAAGTCCCCTCGAGAGCCGGCCTAGGATAGTGATTAAACTTTGAATAAAGACAACAATGACAGAATAGAAATTACTTGTGAATACGCGTGGCAGTGAAAAATGATGATGTATAATAGGGAAAAGTGCATTTGATGCGTTTTGAAAGCCGATGCAGTTAACAGTAGTTAAATATTCAGGAATATAAAAATGTGACCGTAAAAGGCTTTTGAACTTTTGCATTTCTTCCGGAGAATCACTGACTCCTAAGTCACAGGGCCTACATATAGCTAAAAACTGAGAGTACCCATATATTGGTAATTTATAATAAGCATTTAAAAATGCTAATGTATTATGCAAAATTATTATTGATAACAATGCTAATCTTTGTGAAGTGAGAAGTAAATCATATTATTATTTAGATACATACATAGATTTTGATATTTTAGGACCCAATCTTAACAATTTAGGATCAAAATCTTTTTAATATATATTGCTTGAATATATCCAGAAAAAATATTGACTTGATAGGCAGTACCTACCTACACATCGGGTGCGAATAGGTTCTGGAGTGGCGGCCATGTAGGTACGGAAGACGCAGCGCAGGGAGACCCCCAACAAGGTGACCGATCTCCTGGTGGAGGTCGCGGAAACCGATGGATGGAGGCAGCAAAAGTTCGGTTATCGTGAAAAGCCTCGGGGATGCCTTTGTCCAGCAGTGGACCTCTATAGGCTGAGAAGAAAGCACATCAAATTTGATACAGATTAGCAAAATATCTATAACTTCTTTTCCAAACAAGTAGGTTATTATACATTTTCCTGGGGTACTCAGAACAGCCCTGTCAAGCATGGCCTGTGACATCACTAACGAGTCGACAGTGCTTGAACGTTAGCAAAGGGGAGACTGGAGACTTACCCGAAATTCCACTTAGTAATGCAAAGAGCAAAACTTGTTAGTAATTGGTGGAGTTACTATTACATGTAGTTCATGTTATGTACACACATACATGAATACTCATTACACATATTTGACCTGAATGCGGCTTTGCTGGATAAGCTTGATAGATTGCTCAACAATGGCACAGTAGAGAACAGTAGATTATCTAAGGCCGCCCGCAGAGTTATTTGCCTACTCTTGCGTTGAACCCTAGGGTTGTCACTTTGATCTAAATTTATAGAATAAAAAGCATATTATGATTGAATATTTTACCAATTTATAAATTTAGTAAAAATAAAAAGCCTTTATTCACATAACATTTATTATATTAAGTTACAAATTTGATACCGACAAAATTTTTAAGACTACTTAAGTGTAACACTAAATTATATTCTAAAGCTCGTAAATAATGATAAATTTTAAGTGATGTGTGATATGGGAAATCGATATAACTGGTTCTTATCAGAGAAGATTGTAAGTGATGAGTAGGTACTTAAATGTAACACTAACACAATAATATTTACAAGCTAATAACTAATGCTTAAATGATATAAAACATGAGAACGTAACCAATAAATATGTAGTTCTTATGAAAAAGTAGACATTGGTAAAGCTACGATTATGTATGGGTAGCGAATATTTAACAAATGATACCTTACTTTAATAAAACCGCAAAACCTTTTTAGCCTCATTAGTTTCTGAGGTACAATTATAATGATTGTTTATATGGGTACTGTGTAATGTTTATTTATATAATCGGATAGCAACAGCTAGCTCAAATGCAACAAAGGCGCCGCTCGCTTACTCGCTATTAAATTAAAGGTTATAATGTTATAAATAAAATTCTACGCAACCCTAAGCGTTAGTCGGTCACATTTTACTATAATTTTATTAACTTAATATTATGATTAAGACGCCATATTTGGATCAAACAACACTTAAGACAATAGAAAAAAAATAATAGTAATTTGCAATATTGATTATTGTGAAATTGTCCTTATTACACTATACTCTACAAATAAGTTTACTTAAACGATATTTCGTACTCAATCCTCTGTTTTATAGTAAAACTGGGCTTCTTAAAATAAACTTAACTTTAAACATAGTAGTCAGGAAGTAAATCTGGGAATACAATTATATGGAAAAATGCGACTCAGGTACGCTCTTAATAAAGCAAATAAACTGTGAAACAAACAATACATATATCACATTTTCTAATAAGATTTAAGTTGTAGGTACTTACATTTCTGGTTCAGTAGGAAGTATGAAGAATGATAAGTCCGGATTTGCGAAATCATTATTGAGGCACCCGAAAACACTACAATATTTTTTTCCCCCTTTTGAAGTCATGATACTCGTAATAATTAATATTATGGTAAGTGGCCGGCGAGAATTGACGAACGCGAGCGGTCATGTAATTTACGCGCGTGCTCACAGTCACGCGGCACAGCCCGTATTGCCGCCATCCTCTACCATCCTATATTATGCCAGCGTGTGCGTAAAATCGCGTACCGACACGGCGCTCGGCGCGTACGCATACATTCAAACCGAGAGCGGCTCGTTTATATGAAGATGTTTTACTGTTCTCTGTCTATTGTGACAATGGGATCCGGTTCATATTTAATCTAAAGAAATATGACCAGGTGTCGAGCTACAGGTCTGAACTGAAATGGATGCCCATTCGTCAGAGAAGAAATTTGCGCGTCTTGAACACGCTTTTCTCCCTTCTTAAATCACCCACTCCTCCTTCTTATCTTGTGACTCACTTCCAATATTTATGTTCTTTACACTCTAAGAATCTGCGTTATTCTAACAATCCCCTCTTACTGTGTCCTTCACATACGTCTGACTTTGTTCATTCTTCATTTCACATTCAATCCATTCTTCTGTGGAATGCGCTTCCTCTTGATATCAGGATGGCTGCCAGTCGGTTTGCATTTAAGCGGAAATTGCAGAGTTATTTTCGCAACAACTAACGTAGAGTTATTGCTACACCTCTCTCCCAAATTTTAGTTTTTCTAAGTATGTATTATAAGTATATATTTTGGTAATAGTATGTATGTATATTTAGCTTATTTAAGTATTTTTAATAGTGTTAAGGGCTTTCTTTTTTCCTTTACAATTTTCTTTCAAGCTAAAGCACCTACCATCTAATCTCTTCACCACCTGTTGTTGACTGGTAGAGAATGCCTAAGGCATTAAGTCCGCCTCTGTACATGTCATGTGCGAAAGAATAAATAAATGAATAAACTGAGATGAGCCCATTAGAGTCAGGAGTGTCAGGAGTCACATAGGTATTTTTTTTTTCTAACATGCCTATTTTTCTCTTTTTCCAATGTCTAAAATTGCGATGTTGTAAATGCAATCCAAATTGCATTTTTTTATATTTTAGAATCGTTGGAATTTTTAGACTTTAGGGTACATACCTACTGGATTTTTTTGAGTAAAGAACCAAGAAGAGGCACCAGTTCGTGAAACACAAAATACTACTTTAGAAAAGCGAACATCAATACCTCCTATTTTTATATTAAGCTACATGTTAAAAGCGATTCAAGAGGATGATCATAACAATAATCTAGTAGGCTATTTGACAGTATGTTTTTTTTTTGTGATTATTTGCTTTAAATGCATAAAATGAGGGTTCTTTATATCATTTACATGAGTTTTAATAAAAATAATAACAATTAATATATCCAAAAACACAAAAATATGTTTGACTTTTTGTATCTCGCGCCACATTTTGTGAAACGATCTGGATTCGCTAATGTCAAGATGACGTCATACGCGCGTCAGCACTTGTGGTTGTTCTGTGTTCTCGGGTGTTTTATCGATGTATTTGTACAAGCTGGTACAGCACACCACTTGTAAATATTTTATTAGATAAAAAACAACAAATAACAGATAAATACAAACACCACTGCGGAACCAAAAATCGTTTATAAAAGCTTGTGACGTCACTTACTAGGCACACCGCCATATTGTTGAATAAAGCGTTTCGGCGCCTTATTTGAATTTTGAAGTTTTATTTGCATGTTTCTTACTAAATACGTATTTAAAATAAAAAAAAAAATAGTTTCGGTGAACTTCTTAACCGCAACCAAGTAATTCAAGACAGAAATTATAAATCTGTCAAATAGCCTATTATCATTAATTTGAGTTCTACAATACTGTAGACAAATGTAGCTAACGATTTGAAAGTGCAGAGCCGTTATCCAAATGCGAGACGACCCGAAAATCCACTTAGCCTTTGTGGAAAACTTGGGAAAGGGTTATAAGGGTTGCACGCAAGAGCTTAAAAACAAGGGGTGTTTATTAAATTATTTCATCGTGCATAGGGATTTAATCAGAGACACTGATAATCATCCGGGAATCGGCTTAAAGGGTGTATTTGTGTGAGATTTTTCTTGACTTTTGGAAAAGACATTTTCTGTTTGAGTTGGTCAGATGTTCCAATCGTTAGTTTTGATTGTTATTTTTGCTGTTGGGACTGAGCTGATCGCTCTGCTAAGCATTGTTATTAAGCAATATGCGTAATTATAACGTAAATTATTGTAAACATTTTCATTTTTAATGTCTGAACTTGAAAAAAGACGATGATCCCTGAGTTTGTTTCGGCTATTTCTTCTCAGAGGTAGTCAGTTAGGAACTGCCGGCTTTATCCAGTTTAAAAAAACAAAAATATGATGTGTAAAAGTGATCAGTGATCCTACTTGCTTAATAAACGATTTTATTATATAATTTTCCATGTTAAGGAATCAAAAATAGCTAAGTTCACGTATTTCAGTCTAGAAGTCAGTCATTCTCATCAATCTAGCAGTATACTGTTCGAATAAGGCCTGTATTGTGCGCCAACTAATTCGATTCTTAGCCGTATTTGGTACCACGTACCCCAACTCCACTTCCTCCTTCGCACAATCACGATCAACCTTCAAATGGCAACATACAAATATTTGTAGCAAGCGTAATTCTACGATCAGCACACAATGTACAGGATCTATGCATAATCAGACACGACGAGAACACGTCCCAACCATAGAATAAAGAGAGAGAAGTACGTTATCTTCATACAAACGGACCGCGCGCGGCTTGTATGTTTGCGCCATAGTATCTATGCGTCGCCGCACGCACACCTAAACACAATATTAGAGTGCCTATGACTGCGCTAGTCGCGGCTAGCACGGAACGAGGTTCGCGCGTCACGGCTTTTCGGCACATTAGCTTTTAAAAAATGATCACATAAACTGCAAAGTTGGTATGTCTATTTATGAACAAATAAAAGACTTATATTTTTCAAATTATATTTCTAAAAGTTATTTACAAGGATACGGATATATTACACATTAAAGTTTAATAACAACGCGTTTCGTAATAGTCGAAACCGAAGAAAGTAGGTATTTTTCTGTAGCTAATTTGTAATTTTGTATTAAATGTGTGATTCAATAGATGTTATGTTTGTATTATTTATATTTGTATTAATTAAAAATAAAAATAAATATGGTTCTTTATGTGTACAAAACTAAAAATAAAAATTACAAAAAAAAAACTGACTAGTATATGTAAACTAAATACTAAGCAAATAATTGAAACATAAGCTCTTAGTCTATAAATATTTGTTAGCGGTTTGGGCGACAACCGTAACCGACGAAGCGCGGACAGTCGTCAACCCTAAGACAGTAGGCAATTAAATCGCGGATTGGGTCGTAGATAACCTACTTCCCTTCTTTATTCTATGTCCCAACCGTTGTTCCTTGTATAATGTCTTGTTATTAAAACTTTATATTTGTGTCAGGTGCCTTAACAGAGTGCTAAGTTGCCTGGCAAATGATACTTGTTTTGAATTACCGAAGACTTTATCAAGAATTGTGGAACTAGGGAAGTTGGTTAATTTCCCTTTAACTTTAACGAAGTTCATTCCTTGTTTAAGTCTAGTTTAGAAAAGGTAGATGTAGAAATTACTAAGCATTTAACCACCATATCTACATAGATACATGATGAATGGAATACATAATTTTTAAATGTTTTATTTTTCTATAAATTCGTGTCAATAAGAATCTTCTTTCATAGGATTGGCTACTGAAAACCTCAGCTTTCTATCGAAAATTTAGTTGTGACACTACTCATAATACACACTAGCAAGCAAGCTACCATCCAAACTCCACCATCAATAAAACATCGATAAACAAATCCCAGTCGTCACACGATCAGCTAGACGCGACATCAAAATGCTAATACCGAAACTACGAGCGCACTCGAATAAACTACATTATGCTGGGATGTTCAGCTGTTCAGTTTTACAGCTCAACCCCCGTAACAATCCTCCGTGGAGCAGCCTCGCAAACTTTTAATTGGCGTGCCATTAGGACGGGCGGAGGCACTAAGCGATTTGTGGTGTACCGGCCCTCTCTCTCGAGGTTTTAATTTCTCTCGCACCTCTTGTGGGGGGCTTGTTGATTACGAATTCTGGAATCGGATTACGAGTGCCTTAGATGTGGTGGATGTAATTGCCGGTTAGTATTGGTGCAGGTGTTAGATAAGTCAGGAAATCAAACGGCAGTTTGTGTGCAACTTATGAGATCTGGTCTGACTATTTCGCTAAAGATGCATCTGCTCCTTTTTAATGTCATTGTTTCTGGATTTTTTGCCACTTTCAAGTTTGAGTTCATTTTTGCAGTATTTTTTTTTAAAGAGCTCTGAAAAATTGCCTTAAGAAATGCTAAATGTCGAACGTTCAATTTACACTGGTTAATCACCTTTTGGTTTGTTCCTACAACCTTCAGAACTCATTAACAGTTTTCACAATACACACACACAAACATTTAAACACTTAATTTTATACTTTTGTCTTGCCAACTAAGAAACAAAATAGTTTAAAATAAAAACGCCCGTTCAGTTCAAACGTGGAATCGTCGTTAACACAGGTTTTAACTTAGTTCCAGACAGATAGAGGATAACTTAAATGCACAATCTTGTAAAAACTTTGTGCAAAAAGATGAATCACATTCTGTGAAAGTTGTTATAATTTCAAGTGTTTTTCTCGTGCGCTTTCTGGAACAAAAAATTAGGTTACCTAAGAAGAAATTTTTACGTGATAATATGTGACAAGTCAAATAGAAGAAGAAAATATCACAAGAATAAATCTTTTGTTAGAATCAAACAATGCAACTCTCGATTTTTAAATTAGTCAATTATAACTTGTGGGTTTTGGCGTGGCTCTGTTGTAGCGGGACGGTCATGTCTTCAGCTAATGACGCGTCGTTACCGCCACAAATCTCCGACATTACAACGTATTAAAACTCTAAAACTTTAGTCGGCTCGCCATTTGGCTTCAACAAAAACTTTCTTACATCACAAGATTTAAATTCAGGTCTCGAACCGCACGGAGTCATGAAAATATTTTGCGCAAGGTTGTCTGGCTTACGAAAGATTATAGTTGTAGTAGGTATGCTCTTTGATTATCATAATTCTTGTTCCGAAATCCATCAATGTAGTTTTTAGAATTAAGTTATACAATGTCGCAAGTACTTTATGCTTTAGTACGTCACTAATAAACTAGAATCTTACTAGAATTGAGTAATACATGAGTACAACTTCATTCTAGTAAGATTCTAGTCTCAAAAAATCCATTACCATTACATTAAGAAAAGCTTTCTATTAAGGTAATAGACTTTTGGTGTTTCTGTTTCGTGCTGGATTTTTAGTGTGTCTGTGTGATTCTTATTTGCAATTTTTTGTTATCAACATTCTTTTTTATTCTTATACAGTGGTATACCTAGTTTAAAAAAAAAATATCCAAATGTACTGGATTTACTAACAAAACCACTTGCTTTAACTCAAATTTTATAAAAATATAACAAAATTATAGTATGTATTCAAATTTGTAATCAAAATAACATCGTTTTCGGAAAACCTTGTTCATGCTTGGCGCCGTTTTCCACTTCAATAATATTCGCAAGTGGCGCCGTTTCGCAGATTTTCATTCGCAACTTTGCAACCCTTACCCACGAAGGGATGCTTATCGTTCATCGTACATTACATAGATGGCGCACGGCGCTTTCTATTTCACGAAAGCCAAAACAGATGGCGTTAATGGAACTTCTGGATAATTAAATTGAATTGGTCAAATTAATATGCTTACAATTTTTCGCAATGAATGAATCGGATTTATCTACTTAATGAGAATTTCCTAGGTAATTCTAAATAAATGACTAATTAAGTACTTAATGTTTGGTGTGTGCAGATATAAGAACACCGGAGTTGAAAAAACAAGACTAATGATTCTATAATTTTATACTTACACATAATAATGATCGTCAGATATAAACAAATAACAAACGAATTTCAATTGTTTTATTATTCTAAAATAAATTTGAATCTACCAAACATATTGTTGAACCGGCCGAACGCCGGCTGTCGACGATTAGCCACGCTAGCCGGAACAATTTTTTAATATCCCCAAACAAGGTAGGCAAGCCTGTCGAGTGTTTGAAACGTGTGGATAAGGTCTTCAATTTTGCCTTTTTATTAGTTTTTATTGGTTTTAGTTTTAGAGGAAACCTGGACTTTAAGTCTGAAATCGCCAACCCGCATTGAGCAAGCGTGGTGATTACGCTCAATCCTTCTCTGTATGAGAGGAGACTTGTGCCCAACAGTGGGACGGTAAAAAGGTTGATGATGATGATGATGAATACTTCATTTATTCCGCTGCCAATGTAGCAATGACCCCATACCCTTTGTTCACATACCTACTACCTAATTTAAAAAGCTCAGTGCAAAATCAAAATCAAAAGTCATTTAATACTTTCTATTTAATTTTGAATCACCACGCATCTTTTACTTTCTATTTGATTAAGAAAAGGACAAAAGAAAAAAATTAGTTTGTCCTGTCATATTAATAATAATAATCATTTTATTTCAAGTAACACAGACTCATAAACAATTAATACACACATAGTCACATTACACTACAACACTCAAATCAAAAAGTTCAATACATTAAAAAACAAAATATTACAATATAAAATCAAAACATTATTAAATCCATTAATATAAAGTGCGTATGTTTGTATGTCTGTCTGTATGTATGTGCCCGAAGTTGCTCAAAACCCTCACCACTATAGATAATCATATAGATCTGGATGCGCTGAGTTCAAAAAAAAAAACCCAAAAAAAAAACAAAACAAAACAAAGAATTTTGTTTTTGTCTCGGTCCTAAATCAATAAAAAGACATAATTACCATAACAATTGAGTCACATCAGCAAACCACCAACCCGCCAACCAGATACTTCAAACACAATTTTAAACGACTAAGAATACGTCAATTTACTTCAAGCGCCGACTAATTTGGCAAGACTAAACTAATATTTAACCTTTTTATTATTAAATGGAAAGAAAAAGATGCAGTAAATTTAAATATAGTCCAGTTTGTGAACACGGCAATCGGCGTCAGCGTCCTGATAAATGTGTTCTTCTTTTGTTTAAATTAAAGGGTTTTAAATGCAGTCGTAATGGTGTAATTTGTATCAGTATACAGTATGTTAACTAACAGAGGGCATTCCCGTTAACCCGAAATAGTATAGCATACATACATGCTAAAAAAAATATTTCCATTCGAAAACAAAATGTTTTAAATTTTTTTCCAATATGAAAATATTCAATAAAAATTTTAAATTGGCATGTAAAAGAAACACACTGTACACGCGAACATGAAAGACGGCAACGTCGCAATTTATTTATACATGACGACTACTATTTTGATTTAAAACAGGAGGTTTCAAATTTATTTCCAATTAGAATTTTTTTTATTCCGATTTTTTTATGCTTATTTTTCTATGCTGATATTTTTATTTTAATCTATTAATGATATATATTAACGAGTTTAAGGGAACGCCCTCTGTTATTTAACATACTGTATAATCTAAAACTATAGCCGATAAAGGAAATGATTTCCATCAAACAATCTGCAGGGTAATTGCGCCAGCCTCCGTGGCGTAGCGGTAGCGAACGCGGCCGTTGCGCAAGGAGGCGCGGGTTCGATCCCCGCACAGTGCAAATATTTATATGCATGAATATGAATATTTGCACTGGTCTGGTCGTGTCTCGGAAAGCACGTTAAGCCGTTGGTCCCGGTTGCCATGCGAACATCTAATGGCAGTCGTTACGGGTTGTTGGAGCCCTCAAAAGTCTAACAATTGGTCTAACTGCAATGCTTAGATATCGCCTTCGGGTTGTGGAGATCAGACGGCAGTCGCTTCACGGAAAATATCGAAGTTCAGCCAAAAATCAGCAGTTAGACTGGTAAAGCGGACCCCAGACTCCAAAGCTGAAAAGCTATGGATGCGACTGGAATAAACGCTGAGATGATGATGATGAATCTGCAGGGTAATTGCGTTACACATTATCAGTAGCAATCGGTTTCATTTTGACAGTTCAACAACCTTCATTGCGTTATTTACATTGTTGAATAGATATATTTTCGAACACAGGGAGCATTGGAATAATAATAAAAGCTAAGCTTCAAAATGATTCCAACTGATGGTAATAGTGTGTTACGGAATTAGGGTTGGAGGATCAATAATTTGGAGGTCGGATTGTCGGTCAGAACATCATCATCAACCCAGTGTTAATCCCAGTCGCATCCGAAGCCTTTTCAGCTTTGGAGTCTGGGGTTCACTTTACTAGTCCAACTGCTGATATGGCTAAACTTCGACATTTTCCATGAATCGACTGCCGTCTGACCTCCACAACCCGAAGGCGACATCGAAGCATTGCAGTTAGACCAATTGTAGGACTTTTGAGGGCTCCAACAACCCGTAACGACTGCCACTAGTAGTTCGTAGGGCAACCGGGACCAACGGCTTAACGTGCTTTCCGAGGCACAACCAGATCAGTACAAATATTCATATTCATGCATACAAATAGTTGCACAGTGCGGGGATCGAACCCGCGCCACCTTGCGCAGCGGCCGCGTCCGCTACCGCTACGCCACGGAGGCTGTCGGTCAGAACATGTACATAAAATATTTAGATAATGGCGCCGATGCTCTTGTTCAGATACTAAACTAATTTTAAGTTAAGAGCATCTCTTTCTTTTTATTTCAATAAGAAAAGGATAGATGATAACATTTTAGTTTAATCCTGTCAAATTAGGATACCTACTCCATAGACAGTTTAGACGCGATTATAATCATGGCGACCAAAAATACATCCATTTACGTCAAACTCGGACTAATTTGACAGGTCTAACTTAATATTTAGTTCTTCTTCTTCTTCTTCAGCCTATAGATGTCCACTGCTGGACAAAGGCCTCCCCCAAGGCTTTCCACGCTGACCGGTCTTGTGCTGCCCGCATCCATCGGCTTCCCACGACCTTCACCAGGTCATCGGTCCACCTTGTTGGGGGCCTCCCTACGCTGCGTCTTCCAGTACGTGGCCGCCACTCCAGAACCTTACTGCCCCATCGGCCATCGGTTCTACGAGCAATGTGCCCTGCCCACTGCCACTTAAGTTTAGCGACTCGCAGAGCTATGTCGGTGACTTTGGTTCTTCTGCGGATCTCCTCATTTCTGATTCGATCACGCAGAGAAACTCCTAGTATAGCTCTTTCCATTGCCCTTTGTGTGACTCTGAGCCTTCGTATGAGGCCCATTGTGAGCGGCCACGTTTCAGTTCCGTAAGTCATCACTGGCAACACACACTGGTCAAAGACTTTAGTCTTGAGACACTGTGGTATCTTGGACGACGAGAAGATGTAGCGTAGCTTCCCGAACGCTGCCCAACCGAGCTGGATATTAAGGATTGGAATATTTAGTTAATACTAATTAATTCTTAATGATATAGAAACAAAAAGATGCACTTAACTTATATTAAGTTAAGTTTGTGAACCAGAGAATCGGCGCCAGTATCATCTGCAGTCAGTTGAACTGGAAGTCCACCCCAGCAGCGTATTTGGGAAAAGTCTGTCTCGGTGGTAGGCCATAACATCGGCTGCCGGCGGAAGTTACCACCCACCAGACAAAGTCTTGCCGCCAAGCGATTCGTCGTGTTCCGGCATGATGTCTGGTGAAGCCGTACGGAGGACGGGTCTGAGCAGTTGTGTTGCGATGTGTGGCGGGTACGATGCGCCAAATGTTGTTGTCTCGGGAATTTGGTCGTGGAGAGTCTCCAAATCAATCTCCTTCTAGCGCAGCATCGTTTGGTCGTGTTGGTCTTGGGTTTAACATTGCATCACCTCGCTCAACTGCCGTCATCCTTCCTATTCCTAAGTTTTTTAAGTGAATAGGCTTAATAAACTAGTGCGCTTTACACTCAACGATTGCATCACTGCTTATCATCAGGCGGGATTGCAGTCAATCACTAGTTTATAATTATTAAAAAAAAAAAAAAGTATGGCAGATGATAACGATTAGTACAGATTGATTAATAATGATCAGATAACAATCTATCAATAGGGATGTATCCAAGGTATGAAAATCAAAAAAATAATTAGTCCGTCTTATCCATACTCATATTATAAATGCGAAAGGAACTCTGTATGTCTGTCTGTCTGTTACGCTTTCCCGCTTAAACCTCTCGACCGGTTTTGATGAAATTTGGCATAGACAATCTTTAGACCCTGAGAAAGGACATAGGCTACCTTTTATTGAAAAAAAAAAAAATGTATTCCCAAGGAAAATCTAAAAAGCGCGATATAACTGAATTCCACGCGGGCGAAGCCGCGGGCGGAAAGCTAGTAAGGTAAGAGTACCTATTTCCGTTAATGTCCCGGTAGCCGTTAACTAGTCAGTTTTTTAATATTAGCGTCTTTCTAGCAAAACTAAATTAAAATTTGCAAATAGCAATTTATTCTTGGTACTATTTTATACAATTCTGATGGCGACACTCACCAAAAAGTTTAATAATGTAAAAACTGTGAGAAAATAAAAGTATGGTATAGTAAAATTATCTATAAGTACAAAGTTCTGTCAGTGAACTATGAACCCACCCGGTCGCAGAAATTATCTAGCCATACTTCGACGGATAAAATTAAGGTAAAAGTGTTAATATTTTTAATAAATTGTGTATATTATTTAACGATTTAATCTATAAATTGAGGTAAATCTCATCTAAAAGTAAATAATTTTACATGTTACATCTATTGGTACACTCAAACCCCTACCTGACCTAGTACCCGGTAAAAATGTGCGATTTTTACCGGATATTGGTACATTATCAAACCAGTTACATACGTTGCACCAAAACCCGTTATTCTATTCTTATTGCTTTGGAATAGATCTCATTTTCCTTTGAAACTGTAGATTATATTAAATATTTTCTGCCGTATACTGGGGCATGCCTTAACAGCTGCATTTAAATCCGTTTATAGTCCTTATTGTCTTGAATTAAGCATTATTTTCCTTTGAATCAAAAGGATGTAGTTACTAGACATTTAGTTTGTTTTGGTACCACGTGAATTTGGTTGCGTTTTTTGTGTATGGTTTACCACTTTTTGTACTGGTTGCGTTACAAGCTTTTCTTGATTCAGCTATGAAGTATATAAAAAAGCCTACTGCGACTAGAATGTGAATAATTTGTTTTGGAAGATTAAAAAAATTAAACACGTTTATTTCTTAGCAGATGGTAATTTAATTATTTAAACATGGTTTTGGGATTTAACAGCATAGTGGCCAAGTATTTTGTCATGCAACGTACACCGTGGTACCATGTACTACCATTTGCTCCATGGTACTCCAAACTGTACGGTATACCGTACGGTACTCCAAACAGTGCATATATGGTAGTATACCGTACTGTTTGGAGTACCATGGAGAAAATGGTAGTTCCTAGCTGAAACTGAAGCAAGGGCGAAAAGCTCTTGGCTATTTCATTTACATAATGCATTTCGAGTCCTAACATATGTCTTTCTTTTATTTATTTTTTGATGACTATGCCTCATTAGTTGGAACTCTCGTCTACATATTCTTACGCCCGTACTTTCCCATATTTCCAGCACGGCTTTCATTTGTACTCATTAAGTCACTCACGTGAGTTCTGATTTGGGAGCAAGTCTCAGTCAGAACAGGTGTTAAAAATCATTAATAAGTACTAAAGATTGATTTGCCATAATTGAATCTTTCTAGAGATTATTATTATTTAAAGGTAATTATTTTGCATATTTATCTACCTTCAATTATTTTTCGAAAGATCTAACTCATTCCATGTTTTCAAACTTCTGGTGCCGTAAAAACCTTCGAGCTGACTTGCTTGCTTGAGTGTGCCGCCATAATAAGAGATACCCTGGAGCACAGGCAAATAAAGGGACACGGGTGGGTTAAAATAGACCCTCACCCTTCCGCTCCGCTCAATGTGGACTTTTTTTGGATGAGAATACATCATATGACTTTTTTTTAATAATTGAGCTCAAAGCGCTACCTAGGCTGGAGGAAAGCTCAGCTTGGACCCAACAGCGCTGTGCCATAGTCGCGACACTTGGTGCCGGTGATATCTCACTCCCGGCCGTAGTACAGTTCATGGTCGAAAGCGAAGAAGGAAGGAGCGTGGGGGATGCTATGGCCTCTTTTTGCGAAAAGGTAGTGCATGCAATGGAGGCTGCAGAAAGGGAAAAAGAGCATGACTCTCACTCCACTCGCATGAGAAGGGTAGCCAGGCGTCGAAGGGCGCTTCACGATCTTTGGCCACCATAAGAAGGATCATGCGGGCGACGAAATTGGGGCCGTATCGTCGCTCGAGCGTGACATGCAGTATGCGCAGCTTAGTGGAAAGATGTGTGGTCGAGGGATCGGCCGCACTTGGTCCCCACGTGTGTGGGGCGAATGTACATACAAGTATCTGCCGGGTCCCCGACTCATGGCACTGGAAGGAATAATGGACGTTTAGATGGTAGGAGGCCGACATAACCCTTCCTTATTCCCAGACGAAATAAGGGGAAACTTTTTTTATCGGATTTATCCACGATAAAAAAGCAAAAGGTCGCATCTTAAAAACCTTCTCAAGTCGCCTCCCCACTCTACCGATTTCTACTCCTACTCCTCCAGAGTACACGTCTTCTGTCCTTTACTTTTTACACGCTGTCTTATTGCAGGTATGCCCAAAAGAGATTTTTTATGATATAATCATCTCTGTACCTTTTATCTGTTCTGTTTTTTCTTTTTGTTAATATATTAAATGGTAAAATAAATAAATAAATAATTTCAGATGTCACTAAGGAGCACTTATTGGATAGTGTTAGTTTATTTTTAAAAAAAATTAAGTGAGAAAATGCTTTTAATAATGGCAGATTCGGTCGTTTGGTTGAAGCTGCCGCCTGTAGTAGGCCTGCACGTGTCTCAAAATCTGATGCACACCACCCGTGCTTTATAGTTCAGGAAAGCAGTTTAAGGGCGTGGTTTAAAGAAGTGATGGACTATTGGCACATCTCGAAGAAGGAATGACAATCCACGACGGACAGAGTTTGTTTGTTTCTTTTTATATAGGTATAGGTACTTTATAAAACATACATTATAAAAAGCTAAAACAAATCGTGTTTAATTGTTGGTTAAATACGGACCCTAATGTTTTTCAGTAATATTTTATTTGAATGTATTGCATTTCTATGAACTTTAACGTAAAGCAATAGAGTACAATTTCGCGGCAAAAATTACCGGTTACCGGGACAATTTAACGTTAACTAGTACAACTCTACCGGGTACTGGTACAATTGGCCCTTTTTGTAGTTTTATTGTTTTATAGTTAATTAAATTTTACACTAGTTTAATAGAATCATAATATACTAAAAGTATATTAAATTATCTAAACAGTCAAGTAAAAATTATTTTTGTAAGTCTTCTAGTTTTAGCCTAGTGCTCATGCAAATTCGGCGAAGTTCATAACTTAACGGTTACTGGGCCGTTTACCTTAGATAATAAAAAAATTAAGACCTGTATTTTTTATTTTGTCGAAATTACCAAAAAATACTGAGATATGGCGTATTAAAGTTACGGAGTGGGGGCTAATTACGTCACGCCGTGGTATATTTTGTACCACGGCCGCGGCGTGACGTCATGCGATCATATATCATCCATCATATATATGCATCAATATATCATCCTAAGTATTTGAATGAAAGATAAAATAGAAAATACATGTTCAATATTTTTTATAAGTCTATCTGATGGACATTAAATTATTTTTTAGGATACAACCCAATTATAACTGTTTTAGCTGCTTCCTTAATCATTCATTAGGTTTCTACAAAAACGTTGTTGTTTGCATGTCGCTTAGCTCTCGCCTTTGGTTTTGCATGCATTAATTTTCCATATGGCCCTGATCCACAATCCCTAGCCTAACTAGCGTAATATCTATATTTATCTTCAACAGCTATTAAAATCTGTACTTCAATTCCCAGTAAATTGTCATGTCTACACTAAGCAGCACGAAAGGAACATTAACAGTTCGCCAGCGAGCTTGACAGCTACAATACGTGTCGTGGTTGGAATTAGCATACACACTTGTCGCATGCACTTGGCGACCGACTATTTCCATCTCGTTCATATATGGTAGTTTGTCCATGTGTGAGAGGGCAGGCACGAATGTGTGTAGTAGCTGCCTTGCAAGACATTGATGTAATATAGTAGGTGTACATATATTGCTTCGTGATGGAATACGCATTGTTTGAAGTATGAAAGGAAAACAAAATATCTTGTGGCGAAATTTGTAAGGTCAACGCGGTAGGCCAATGGGTTACCGACTCATAAAGACCATACGACTCCACATATATGTAGTGAAGACGACGTAATCAATTTGGCACATGTGTAAAAGCACTGCCACTCTTGCCCACTTGAGGCCCACTTAACGTCAATCTTCCTTAAGGCAAATAAAATCGTATAAGGATATACTTATCAGGCTTGTTACTGACAAACTGCCAGTCGTTCTTTGAGTAATTTGTTTGAATTTAATTGAGATACTAAAACGAGTAAATGCTACGTATAATCTACTTTGATGCAGAAAGGGTATAGGGTAATTTCGCCTGTTCGCGTCCATCGCCCAGTTCGCGTCCATTTTTTAAATAAATCCTTGAAAATAAGTAAACTAATACACCAATCAAACTAAAATATTACCACTAATACCCCAATGTATAAGAGGCACGCACACACGGACGAAAGTTCCGTACGCCAAAAAATCCCATAAAAAAAAATAATTAATCCCGACTGTTCATCAAGTATGCGCGCGCGTGTGGGATTTTAATATAAAAAATAGTGTGCAGGGATAAGTTCGATAGTAAGTTTTTCATTGTTTAATGTGAATTTTAGAATGCATAGCTGTTTCTAGACTGTTATAATGAAAAAAGGAATACTATTAATTATAATTTGTTAATGTTTTTTTTACATTTAACAAATAAAATAAGGTAGACACGAATTACTATGTCAACTTTACAAAATTTCACTTTGCGTCCGCAATAGACGCAGACTATACCTACAATGAATAAGAATAAACCAAATTGCGTCCACTATTTTCGTCGTCTATTTTTTGTAAAAATATGTAAATTAAAATGGTCAAATTATTATTGTAATTATTTTTTTAAAATTAATTGTACTTGTTTATGATTCTATTTTTAAATGAAAAGACAAAAGTAGTTTTGCTCTTTGTCCACAGACTATTATTTTGTATGCCCTTCCACCCAACACCACCCATATTTGACAGCCAGCTGACGTTAGCGTATTTGGACCGTTGACACAATATTAGAAATCTACAGTCCGCGCATTCCTATCAAAACCAGAAAATTTGAATTCTCAGCCGAAAACGTCCACTGCTGGACATAGACCTCCCCCAAGGAAGTCCACGACGACCGGTCCTGCGCCTCCCGCATCTAGCGGTTTCCCGCGACCTTCACTAGGTCGTCGGTCCACCTAGTCGGGGGCCTACCCAGCCTGCATCTTCCAGTGCGTGGCCGCCACTCAAGAACTCGTCGGCCCATCGGGCATTGGTGTGCCCGGCCCACTTTAGTGTTGCAATTCTTCAGGCTATGTGGGTTACTCTCGTTCTTCTGCAGATCTCCTCATTCCTGATTTGATCGCGCAGTGAAACCCCAAGTCTAGCTCTCTCCACTGCTCATTGAGTGACCTTCAAATAAGGCCTTCTTATAAGGCCCATTGTTAGCGACCAAGTCTCAATTCCATACCTAAGTCATCACTGGCAACGTACACTGGTCGAAGACTTTTGTCTTGAGACACTGAGGTATTTCGGACGAGAAGATTCCACGTAGTTTCCCGAAAGCTGCCCAGCCGAGTTGGATACGACGATTGACCTCTTTCTCGAAGTTGGACCTTCCTAACTGGATAGTTTGTCCCAGGTATACGTAACTGTCAACAACTTCGAGAACAGAGTCTCCAATCTTTATAGGAGTCGGTATAACATGGGCATTAGACATGACTTTCGTCTTGTCCATGTTCATTTTAAAACCAATTCGTCGGAGGCTCTATTGAGGTCTACGAGCATTGTACTCAGGTCCTCCGCAGAGCATTGTTAAATAATGCATAGAAACATCCAATAATGCCCGGCAACATCAAAAATGGGTCTTTACCCATTCGATGCTGATAGTCGAGCAGAGAAGAATTATTTTTATTTCTTTAAAGTGATTTATAATGATAATAATGGTTATTTTTGATATTTATATCCTTAATTAAATGAAGGAATTGTTAAAATACAACCTTTCTTAATATTTTTTTTTAAATATCACCGTTTTATTCTTTTTATAAGCTGGTGGACGCGAAATGATCCACAGGTGGACGCAATTTAGATTTTGTGGACGCAAACTGGGTAAAACGACTAATTTTGATTTTTCTATTTAAAAAAAAAATACAAGGTGTTTCAAACAAAAATGAAAGTTAATCTTAAAATAGACTATACAATGAGCACATTATATAGTTTTGTCATAGAAATTAGTGCTGAGATATTTTTATAATCGCCGTCAAACTTGGTAACTGCACTAAATGGACGCGAACAGGCGAAATGACCCTATCGTGGTAGACTTGGTTTTACAGAAATGTTTAGGTAAGTAATCGAAAATACGGTAGAACCCGACGAAAAAAAACTGATGGAACACAATGAAAAATGGTAATTAAAAGCCTTCGAGCAACATAAAGTGGATTAGAAAGCTATACAGCTAATATACTAATTAAGATTGTGCAACCAGAAACCTATAACTTAGGACCGGCGTTGTAAGTAATTTTATTAGTAACTAGCTGTCGCCAGCAGGGTTGCCAAAGCTAATTCATCCAAATCCCCAAAAATCCTGATCGAATTCCCCAAATTTGGGGATAAAGATCCGCTGATTCCCCACAAATTCCCCTCAAAATTTTTTTTTTATAAAATACAACTTTTATAAATTATTTTAATAATATTTATTGTTTATCTTTTATATTTTTTTCCAATCGAAAGCATTTTGTCCTAAGGGTTAAACTTGACACTGCCGCCCAGTTTTTTAATCCCTTCCCTTGTAGCCATTAATGATACTACAGGATCTGTATTCAATCTATTGCGGTTTTCAGTTTTTAATTTTTAAGGACACTAAATTTGCGCTCGACTGATGCATTTGAAAAAGGCAATATCAGCAATAATTATATAACAATTTTTATGTTTGAGAACAGGTATTCTCCCGCAGCGTTTTTTATGCAAAACACTTTACCCCAGTAACATTCAGCATCAATGTTATCTCCATGAACTTCAAGCCCGCATTGATGAAAATCCAGCATAGCGTGAGCTCGCCAGTCATAGTCCAATTTTTGTGCTGTTACAAATTTATAAAGCAATGGAAATCGCTTCAGTACAGGCACCAGTAATTTAAGTTTAAACTGTTGAGTTTCTAATGGATTTAAAACAGATATAATAGAAAATAAAGGATCTCCGAAATCAAATTGCTTAATAATGTCCGACGTAAATTCCCTATAAAATTCTTGGCATGTCTTATAGAAATCTGCAATAGCTGCACGAGGTACATTTTCAACTTTTTTCAAATCTTCCATACTTTCTCCAGCCTGTAATCCAATATATATTTCGTCTAAACCTAGCAAGTGTGTTGAATTTCTGAAGTCAGCATTTAAAATATTACCACAGGACTTGATGTAGCTCATTTTCATGAAATTAGCAGACAGTGTTTTCCATCATAAGTAATTGAGCCATACTTAATGATTCAAAAAAATGTTGTTATCGTTAAAACGATGAAATATTTTCCGATGAGAATATGATGTCAAAATCCCCGCATTTTCCCCACATAATGCCAATCCCCAATAAATCCCCAACCAACTTGAGATTCCCCGCAGTTTGGGGAATTCCCCACAGATTGGCAACCCTGGTCGCCAGCGACTTCGTTCGCATGGTGTTAATAATTTGAACATGTTATGCTCCGCTCCTATTAGTCCCAGCATGATGGTATATAGCCGAAAACCTTCCTGAATTAATGGGCTATCCAACATAAAAATATTTTTTTCAAATCAGGTCAGTAGTTCTTAAGATTAGCGTGTTCAAACAAACTCTTCAGTTTGATATATTAGTATAGATTCTAACTCCAATACCGTTCTTGATACTAAATAAATGAGTATTATTCAAATAACCATAGAACGTTTAATTTTTAGCAACAAAGGCTGTCGGGGAGTGGCTCCACAAACACGGATTTCCAATTAAGTTAGGGCTTGATTGGCAGGTCGTTAGTCAACGCTGCAGCGTGAATGTGGGCGCACGTCTCGGCCCGGCCCGCGAAACATCGCGATTATTGATGGCTGATATACAACAAGATGTTTTCGAAGCGTATTTTGTAAAACGAGGTTAAAGTAATGATAAAAATGTTGAATTTCAAGTAAATTAAGATTTTGAAAACCTATTATCTAGTAAAATTCATGAAGGAAGGGTGATTGATGACTGTTTTGAGGTAAAAGTAAGGGGTACCGAACTCAATCTTGATCTGAAAGCTACTTCATACACACAAAATCGCGGCTAAGTACTAATTTATAACAAAATTTCTAACCCGAAAGAATCCCAGAATTCAAATAGGTGAAATACTTTTCACAGAATAATAGTATAATACATATAATATATGTATATTATATGCATATCGCACTAATTTTATAAAGGCGCAAGTTTATGAGTGTGTGTGCGTACTGTCACGTACACAAACAATCACTCATAAACTTCGTTTGTTGGTTAGGTACTTCTTCACGCTCAAACGGCTCATTGAATTTGCATGAAATTTGGCACACAATTAGTTTATAACCAGGATTAACACACAGGATACTTATTTTAATGCAGGGATATAGGAGGCACGATTTAATCCCCGCTCAATGCAAATATTTGTATCCATGAATATGAATATTTTTGCACTGGTCTGGTCGTGCCTCGGAAAGCGCGTTAAACCGTGGGACCAACGGTTTAACGCGCTTTCATTGCAATACGAACATCTAGAAGCAGTCGTTACGGGTTATTGGATCCCTCAAAAGTCCAACAATTGGTCTAACTGCAATGCTTCGATGTCGCCTTCGGGTAGTGGAGGTCAGACGGCAGTCACTTCACGGAAAATATCGAAGTTTAGCCAAAAACCAGTAGTTAGACTGGTAAAGCGGACCACAGACTCCAAAGCTGATAAAGCTTCGGATACGACGGGGATTAACGCTGAGATGATGATACTTATTTTATTGCGATATTCAGATGTAATCGAAACTTTTAATATTATAAGCGTGATAATTTGTACGGATGGTTGTTTGTACATCCATCCGTCATCCAAAAACAACTACTCTGTGCCAAAAAATGTGCCAAATTTCATCCAAATCCGGATGAAACTTGACACATTTTAAAACCATATTTACCGATTTTATGGGATTGCAAAGGCAAATTAAAGTACTGAGCTTATATTCCTCCGAACAAATAGATACCTACATAGAATATTTTTTATTCTGATATTCTCACTATCTAAACTTTTTCGGGTGAAGCTCGGAGCATAACTAGTATATCCTTACTAATATTGGACATAGTTATGCAAAATGGATCCAACCCACAAACACTGTTTTTGAGTTACTGTCATAAATGTCTAAAATCTACACATCAACTTTAGTATAAGCAAAAAATATCAAAGCCGCAAAAAAGTACAGGAAAATACCCATTATTTAAAAGGAAATTTAAATCTACTGTCATGTTATTTTAATATATAAATTTTACTTCAAACTCTACTTTCTCAAAAGCAAGTCTCTTGGCTGGATCTTTTTTGCATAACTATCCTATTATAAATCGGAAAGTGAGTTTCTTTGTTTGTTCCACCTGCACGCCGTAACTATTGAACTGATTGCTTTGAAATTTTGCAGACAATACGTGTCGTGGTTGGAATTAGCATACACACTTGTCGCATGCACTTGGCGACCGACTATTTCCATCTCTTTCATATAATATATGCCATATTATGGTAGTTTGTCCATGTGTGAGAGGGAACGCACGAACGTATGTAGTAGCTGCCTTGCAACTCTACTTTCTCAAAAGCAAGTCTCTTGGCTGAATCTTTTTTGCATAACTATCCTATTATAAATCGGAAAGTGAGTTTGTTTGTTTGTTCCACCTGCACGCCGTAACTACTGAACCGATTGCTTTGAAATTTTGCAGACGTAAAGTTAGAAGTCCAAATTAAAATAATAGGGTACTTTTATCCCGGAAAAAATGATATTCAGGAGAGAAAACAAAAATATTGTTAGCTTCATACCAAAACGGTGATAGATGGCGCTGTGTGTCAATTGAAAAAAGGTAATATCTATACAACGTGTAACAAAAATGGTATATACATACCAAGGGCATGGCATCTTTAGATGATATCGAACGATATCGGAAGGGTTTCAACTCAAAATAAAATACTCAAAAAATTGGTACCAAATTTTTGGTTTCATGTGTTTCTTAAAATCAAATCATAACAAACGTGGCAGCACATTACATACGTTAATAACTACTCGTTACCCGTAACGTTACTTGCCAAAATCCGATAAATGTCTTCAATATCTCTATGCGACTAGTATGATAGTAGCCTATCACAGGCGGTGTTTTTCCTCATAACTTCCTAACATAAAGAGATAGGATTAAAAAACCCTTCTAATATCGTTTGATATCATGTAAAGATGCCATGCCTTTGTTCTGTATATACCCTTTATGTTACACGTTGTTTATATTGCAAACGAATATGAACATGTAAACTTAGAAGATAAATGATACGATAATTAATCCGCGATCATAAGGAATTCCCGAGGGATGCCGTACAATTCGGTCTATCGTCCCTTACTATCCTTAACCTTGCTAATATTATAAATCGGTAAGTGGGTTTGTTTGTTTGTTTGTTCCGCTTTCACGCCGTTACTACTGAACCAATTGCTTTGAAATTTTGTAGACTTAAAGTCAGTAGTCCGGATTAAATAATAGAGTACTTTTTATACCAGAAAAATTTGATATTCCCGAGTAAAAACAAAAATATTGTTAGCTTCATACCAGTTCGGTGATAGATGGCGCTGTGTGTCGTTTAAAACAATATAGTATATTGCAAACGAATATGCACATATAAACTTAGAAGCTAAGTGATACGATAAGTAGGTAATCCCCGAGAATGACGAATCTAAAAAGCGCGATATATGGGCGAAGCCGCGGTCGGAAAGCTAGTAATTAATAAAACAAATACACTTCTATAAGTTTTACACAAAAACACAGTCTGACCACTTTCTCAAGGGTCTCAATTGAATCCTATTAAGAAGTAGGTACTATTTACACTACAGTTAAAGACTAGATACATTATTGACACAAGTTAATACAAAATGACCCAACAACAAAATTAGTTCACACTATTAAAACTTCATAGTAGCAATTATTTGCAGACATAGTTACTACAATGAGATATCTACACACCTTTTATCGAGTCTACTAGTTGATTCGTTTTCCATGTAGGGCCTAAGAAACTCGTAAGCGATACACGACAATACCATAGAATAAAGAGAGGGAAGTAGGTTATCTCCGACCCAATCCGCGATTTAATTGCCTACTGTCTTAGGGTTGTCACGTTTAGCAAAATTTTAATTCAGTGTCTATAAATTGGCAAAGGTCGGAAAGTTGACGACTGTTCACGCTTCGTCGGATTCGGTTGTACTTGTCACCGAACCCGCTAACAAATATTTATAGACTAAGAGCTTATATTTAAATTATTTGCTTAGTATTTAGTATACATATAGTCATACACAGTTTTTTTGTATTTTTTATTTAGTAATTTATTAGTAGTTTTGTACACATAAAGGACCATATTTATTTTTATTTTTAATTAATACAAATATAAATAACACAAACATATCTATTGAATCACACATTTATTACAAAATTACAAATTAGCCACAGAAAAATACTTTCTTCGGTTTCGTTTATTACGAAACGCCTTATTATTAAACTTTAATGTGTAATATATCCGCATCCTTATAAATAACTTTTGCAAATATAATTTCGGAAAGCATGGGCAGGGCGCTGAAAAATGTAAATCTTTTATTTGTTCATAAATAGACATTCCAACTTTGCAGTTTATGTGATCATTTTTAAATACTTTTTGGAACATCTGCTCCATCCTCTTAATATTTTCTACAAAGTCGTCAGGTGGAACCACTAATAAAATTTCTCCTGCGATAATCACACATTGTTCTTTAATTTAGCTACGTAGTATTCTGTAATCTGTGATATAGCGAATGTGCCGAAAAGCCGTGACGCGCGAACCTCGTTCCGTGCTAGCCGCGACTAGCGCAGTCATAGGCACTCTAATGTTGTGTTTAGGTGTGCGTGCGGCGACGCATAGATACTATGGCGCACACATACAAGCCGCGCGCGGTCCGTTTGTATGAAGATAACGTACTTCCCTCTCTTTATTCTATGACAATACCTACAGAAGTAATAGGATCCAATTCTATGGTACCACCATGTCTATTATTAATTGTACAGACGACAGCGCATTAAGCTACTACAGTCTGTCATATTTTTGTATTCGATTTTCGACTTTATCGTTAAAGCATTAGGGTTCAAGGTTGATTGGGAATATTTGGTAGTGTCGGGTAGCTTGACCTGCCGCCGTCCGTACATAGCATAGGCTTCTGGAAATTTAAGTACCTATATACATATTTGTTGGTAGATGTGTGCACCTTCACTATCATTATTGATTGAAATGTTATTAAAATTAACTGATGCCAATAAGATGTTATCTTTGATGGGGTCTTCATCATTTTATATTGCTTCATTTTGATCAGTATGCTCGCACCTGTCTTAAGCTGCATGTTTAATACTAATTGTAACTAAATATTTTGCAAGATAACTAGCTATACTGTTATCGGTATAATAAATATAGAACCGCTTTCTTGCATATCAAGTTACTACAATAGTTATTCAATAGATTTTGAACTTTATTGCTAAATTGGTAAGGTTGATTAAGAACATTTGACGGTTTTGGGAAGCATGATCTGCTGGCGTCCATACAATAATACTCTCTCTCTCTCTCTTTCTATGTCTCTTGTCTTTATTTCTGCTACAAACAGAACTAACCTGTAAAAAGCAATTACAGTAGGACCCCGATTATCCGGACCTCAGTTTTCCGGGTTGCCAACCGTGCCGAGCTTATCCTAACATGAACGTATCGGAACTGGCATAACGCCACTGCACTCGTGCCGTCCACGACCTCCGCGTGTACATTTATTTATCCATTTATTTCAGGCAGCAAGGCCCATATAAACATATACAATACTACATTAACATAAAAAACTTCAAATGCTATAAATACATATATCATAATTAACTACACCTGATATACACGAAGTGTCATCGTCGTGTTTCGCTTACAGGTATCACGTAGTTGGCTACGAAACCGGCGGTACACAACACCTTTCGGCTAGACCTCTTCTTTGAGGAACTTCTTGAGGTGATGTGTCAGTACTGCTAGACACAGCTGCATGTTGTGTCCTGTCAGAGCAGTACCACACTGATTCCGACAAGGAGGCATCTTCCTCTTTCTACCTTAATGAATCCATCCTTGTTGCACGTGTTCATTACTGGACCCTATCCTTTAAGAATTAACGTTGATTTACGCTGATATGTATTTGTTGTTTTTAATAAACACCTGACGTTACATATGTATGTTCGTACATACTACATATGCATGGAAAAAGCTCGCATTTCTTCATAAGTTGGAATAACCGGACTTTCGATTATCCGGATGCCTGCCGACAATAATTAGTCCGGATAATCGGGGTCCTACTGTACCTGCACTCACATTGCGAAACACACTAATATCGATGAAAATAATTTTGAAGCCATCGCTCCATGTATCTAGAAATATCTTTGTTTAATAATGTAAATAACGCAATGAATATAGTTGATCTATCCAAATTAAACCGAATTCTACAGATAGTGTGTTATGTAATTACCCTAATACTAATCATTGATTGATTTGTCTAAAAGCGTCACTACCTTCCACTTCTTTTTTCCAATTAATGGATTATATTTCGAAAATCGAAAATTTGACCATAATACCTAATTTAAATTAAATGGATGAGATCATTTCTGTCATCAAACGCATCCATGCCTACTAATAACAACGAACTGTTCTCTCTAAGGTCCGTATTCCAGAAGGAAACTCAAGCATTGAGCTCTGTTTAAACATTTCTTAAAACTAGTTTCAACCAATCAAAAGGCTTCAAACGAGACTTAAGTAGAGCTTGAGTTTAAGTGACGTTCTGTAATACAGACCTAAGTCGTGGTGGCCTAATGGTTAAATTAAAACACCAGCCTCATAAGTATGACCAATGTAACTTTTCTAAGTTATATGTACCTACTTTCTAGGTATATCTTGGACACCAATGACTGATTAAAAGGTGAAGGAAAACATCTTAAAGAAACCTGGGCTTTCAGTCTAAAATCGCCAACCCGCATTGAGCAAGCGTGGTGATTACGCTCAATCCTTCTCTGTATGAGAGGAGACCTGTGCCCGGTAGTGGGACGATTAAAAGGATGATGATGATGTTCTCTCTAATCGGTCTACCATAACTTTTGAAAGTCCAGAAATCTTCAAAGTTTCTACAGGAAGAATATTATTATAGCAAAAAATTATCATTTCAAAAACACCTCACAATTTGAATTTTCTTTCACTACCGCGAAAAGCAACCAAGTCACGCATCACTACACAGTCGTTAATTATCGTCGACTGTCTCCGTATAAACATGATCGATTGACTGGTATGTACGAAAAGTGAAGATATCGGAGGGAAAGAAACATTAAGTGTATTCCTATGTCGACAGTGATATCATTTTCATAGGCTGCCGGTGTTCCTGCAGCCCCTCGGAACTATTGCGAACAGAACAGGTGCGGAGAAGTCAAAGAGTGTCTTTATTTTTTCTTTTACTAAACTTCATTGAAGGTGGACAAACAAAGGGGCTTTATTGAAACTGTACGTATAGAGTGGAATGTTTTCTTCTAAAGATGATTAACTTTGCTGTATACATAGATCGCAAAGTTTCATTGTTATACTACTTTGAAAAATGTATTTTTGTGGTCCAGACAAGTTACCTACGAACCTGAACCCTAATTGCGTAGTACACTATTACTATCTGAACAAGTTTTTATCATTCAGTCATTGCTTTTAGTGTCGCGAGTCGCGACACATCTGCGGAACGTACGGCGCCGAAAGTTCGGCTAAATACGCTCGCAGTGTATTTCAAGTACTCTATGACACATTACGCCGCGTTCGGCGTAGGCCCTAACCTTCCTTCGGGCGGTTTTTTCAGCTAAAACGCATTGAATGTATTTTGCATAGCAAGCGACACATCACGCGATGCGTTGCGCAGCCAAAAGTTCGGCGGGAGTAGCTGAACGGCGCGTGTTGTACATCGCGCGCGTGACGGTAGCGAAGAGCGGCAACGTCTTCTAAGCCCTCTATAATAGCTAATATTTCTGGGCATTTCAGGTACGTCACAAAAACCGCACACCATAAAGTTGACACAGACAGACTGGCGATGAGGCCACGTAACTTTCCGTCGCGTAGCGGGCAGAACAAGACGCCGCGTTTTGACCGTTTGGTTTGTCATAACAACTGAATATTGCGACTGACACTTCAGCCGCTGAGCTTTCGGCGCCGCGCCGTACGCTCCGCAAATGTGTTGTAACTGTCAAAATAATACCTATTGCTACTGACATTGTATTTACCCTGAGAAAAGGATTGAAATGATTTATTTGTACTAATACCTATCAAAGAAAGCTGCCGTTATTGTAATCTTATGAAGAAATCTAATGCCTAACCGAAATACATCTTTAGGAAGTTACCGTAGATGAATTGCAGTGCATTTGATTTACATTCTCAACAACGCCTGAGAAAGGCAATAATAATTATGACCATGGTCACTACTCTTCATCTCAATAAGCTAAGATATTTAAACAATTCGTTCAATCGATTTTGACTCCCATTCCGGTGAAACCATGACAAATGGCAGCTGCAGTAAAAAATTGGTATTATAACTACCGTTTTGTTTTTAATATCATACTTATTCCAACGGAATAGACGCCACAATCGGTCGAAAGGACTGTAGAAAAGGTTCGTTTAATTGTCTAATTTCGGGTTGTTATGAACTGACAATGCTTTTATAATCAGGTGTCGTCCTGGAAACAATAACTTCTTATTGTCTATACAACGTAATTTTTTGTATATGCGAAACCCTAGACACGTGTCCAGTATTTTTGTGAAAAGAATTTATCTAAAAAAATCAAAAAGCTATCATAAAAAATCACAAAGTTATGAGCTTGTTGTTAACTGGTTGTCCTTAAAAAAATATGGTCAATGCGCAGCTCGCCCGCTCACGCCTACAACACTATGATCTGTTGTAAACTGTGTTATGCGCTCGGTAACCACACTGCATCATTTTAAAAATATATTTGGGACAAAATATAACATGATTTAAAAATTATAGGAATCGATTCAGTTACTTATTCTGAATAAACTATATTCAGGATTCGTATAAAGAAAAAAATTAAGTTGTATATGTAAACTTCATTAGGTAACAGCCCCGACAGATTTGTTCCTATCAAAAGTTATTAGTTTAACAACTCCACAGACGAGAAGGCTGGCGTCGGGACTAAGCGATAAGTTGCTACGCTGCGTGTTGTGGGTTCTTTTCCGCACGGAACAAATAACTTTTATGGCCCACAGGTAATTGTTCCGGGGCTGGCTATTTGTGTGCGAGTTCAATTGTTTCTAAATGTATAGAAGAGTTATTCCAAAGTGTGGGGCAACTTTAAACTTATGCCGTCATGAAATTACGAAAACAATAATAAGCCGAATTCGCCGAGTCATTCTCGAGTCTTGCCCTTAGCAACGCATTTGGCAATTCATTTTTAGGGTTCCGTAGTCAACTAGGAACCCCAAGTCTGTCTGTCTGTCTGTCCGTCTGTCGGCCCGCGGATAATCTCAGTGACCGTTAGCACACACAACAACAACACACAACAAACGAAAAAGTCACGCCGACAAAGTGCTAAAATAAAAAATGGAAAATAATGTTTTATTAGTTTACCCCCAACATACGTAAAGTAGGCGGCGATTTTTTTTTTAAATTTTACCCCTAAGTATCGTATATTGTTGGATAGGTATTTAAAAATGAACATTTTTTTAGCTCTAATTTAACTTTTAAGTGACCCCTTATTGTGACGGACTGGAAACTACGGAACCTATACAGGGCGTGGCCCGACACGCTCCTGGCCGGTTTTTTGTGTATACTTATATATAGCAGGTATAGAATTTAAGGACGACAGCAGGTCATGCTAACCAAAATTGTGAAATATTCCCAATCAACCTTGACCCTTAATGCTTTAGCAATAAAGTTGAAAATCTAATAAAGAAATTGACAGATTGTAGTAGCTTGGTGTGCTGTCGTCTGTACACATGCCCGTACACCAAGTAACCAAAATTTTGCAAATTTCTGTAACTTGTAATTTTTAACTTTGCCGCTAAAGCATAAAGGTTTTTTAATTTAACAGTTTCAGCTTGACGAACTGAGAGGCAAGCCGAGCAGCAAGTCCAAACGACAATAATAAAAATCATATTTTTTTAGCTAATGGTCAAGAAAATATCGACTCCACTAGAATCTTATTCTGGACTTACCAAAAAGCAACTGAATATAGTAAGGCGTTGAGAGAAAAAAACAGAATGATTCAATCGGCCACTCTCGGATTTCGATCAGTCTTCGTCAATGGTTCATGTGTTTAGTTGGATATCGATTTAGTGTCCACACTTATGGAAAAACTGACAGTTTATATGGCTAAAGTTTCACAGTCTTTCAAGATTTAGAAACAACGAACACCTGATGATATTAAATTTGGTGATCTTGTTTTGTATGGTATAAATTGGTATTAAAACGCGATCCCGCCTGATGTTAAGCAGTGATGCAATCGTTGAGAGTAAAGCACCCTGGTTTAATATGAGCCTATTTATTCACTCTAACCTTAAAAAACACTTAATTTGTAATCAGAGGGCAAGACCGCTCCAGGAAAATTGTTCCAGTCCTTCGAAGTAGATACGTGGGATAAAAGACGAGCCTAAATCTGAATAAAAGTAGTATCTTAGATAGGTATAGAACGAGAACTTAGAGGTATAGAGTGGAAGGGAACAGACCTCGTGGAAGGTCACCGATGAGGTGGATCGACCAAATCAAGGCGGCATTGGACCGGGACCTGTTAGTAAATGCTCCAGACTGTCGTCCAACAGGGATAGATGGAGAGAGATCGTGCGACGTGTAACATCAGCGTCCCGGATTCAGTGTTAATGACCACGACCGCTCTGTCAAGAGCGAAACGAAGAAGAAGAAGATAGGTAAGTATTTATATAAATTACAAACTAGCGCTTGACTGCAATCCCGCCTGATGGTAAGCAGTGATGCAATCGTTGATGGTACGGCGCGCTAGTTTATTTAGCCTACTCACTCAAAAGAACTGAGTAAATAGGAAGGAAGACGGCAGTTGAGTGCGGTGATGCAATGTTAAACCCAACAACACGACCAACGATGCTGCGCCAGAGGGATATTGATCTGGAGGCCCTCCACAACCAAACTCCCGACACAACGACATTTCGCGCATCGTACCCGGCACGTACATCGCAACACAACTGCTCAGACACGTCCTCCGTACGGCTTCACCAGACATCATGCCGGAACACGATGAATCGCTTGGCGGCATGACTTTGTCTGGTTATTTCAAGTATATGCAGGGTGTTAGGTTAAATTATCTATACTACTATATAAAGCTGAAGAGTTTGTTTGTTTGTTTGAACGCGCTAATCTCAGGAAGTACTGGTCCGATTTGAAAAATGTTCATTGCGTTGGATAGCCCATCAATCCAGGAAGGCTTTAGGCTATATAACATAACGCTGCGACTAATAGGAACGGAGCATAACTGACTCCACGCGAACGAAGTCGCTGACGGCCGCTAGTTATCTATACTTCTATACTAATATATAAAGCTGAAGAGTTTGTGTGAACGCGCTAATCTCAAGAAGTCCCCTTTCTTATCTCTTCACCACCTGTGGTTGACTGGTAGAGAATGCCTAAGGCATTAACTCCGCCTCTGTACATGCCATGTGCGAAAGAATAAATAAATAAGTACTGGTCCAATTTGAAAAATTCTTTTTGCGTTGGATAGCCTATTAATCCAGGAAGGCTTTAGGCTATATAACATCCATCGCTATGACCAATAGGAGCAGAGCAGTAACAAAAAATGTTGCGAAAACGGGAGCTAACGCAGCCGTACATATTGCCAATAGGAGCTGAGCATGACTAATTCCACGCGAACGAAGTCGCTAGCAGCTGCTAGTTAATTAATATTTATACTCCTTTTGCAATCCATCTAATAAAAGCTGCATTTTCGTTTTGTTTTATAATTTACTAGCTTTACGTCCGCGGCTTCGCCCACGTGGGATACCGTTATATCGCGTTTTTTAAATTTCCCTCAGGAATATGAAATTCTTCCGGGATAAAAGTACCCTATTATTTAATCCGGACTTCTAACTTTACATCTGCAAACTTTCAAAGCAATCGGTTCAGTAGTTACAGCGTGAAAGCGGAAGAAACAAACTCACTTTCCCATTTATGATATAAGTAAGGATTAATTAATATTTTAAACTTCTTTTGCAATTCATTTAATTAAAGCTGCATTTTCGTTTCGTTTTATAATTTACTAGCAGCCGCCAGCGACTTCGTTCGCGTGGAATTTATTATGCTCCGCTCCTATTGGTCGCAGCGTGATGTTATATATCCTAAAGCCTTTCTGGATTAATGGGCTATCCAACGCAAAAATAATTTTTCAAATCGGACCAGTAGTTTCCGAGATTAGCGCGAACAAACAAACTCTTCAGCTTTATATATTAGTATAGATTTCGGAACATACTCTTCCTCCACCTCACAGATTGTTGTATTGAAGGATCGTGAGGTCATTATAGTGTTCAGAACTAATTTGAAAAAGATATATTTCACGTTTCAGAGCAGCTTGTAATTTATTTCCATAAACTATTTTCCAAAGTTCCAGTAACGTGTTTTCTTATGCAAATCTATGTTAATCTGGCATTTTCACGTTTAATTTTATTTCTGGCCACATTTCTCGAATGATATTGTCTCGTAAATCAGTCGTCGGGTATTTTTCTTGGAGCGGCCGAGGCACCATGTTTTGTTTAGGATCACGCACACCCCGTCTGAGTTGCTTCTGCGATTGTGATTTACAACTCCTGCATTGTTTTATCACTAGTTTTACAAATAATTTAAATCTGTTTTTAAATACATTTTCAAATTATTGCCGTTTTGAAATATTTATAGCTGGTTACAAATTTAGGTCCGTATTACAGAAAGTTACTCAAGCATTGATCTCTACTTAAAACTAGATTTGAGTCGAGTTTTGATTTTAGAACGACCCTCAAGCATAGATTCGTTGATCATAGATCAGCTGAGTTGGACTTTATTGAATCATACATAAGCATTGATCATCACTCAAGTGTGGTCGGGACCACGCTTGAGCATAGATTACCTCATTATATTGGCATTGTCATGTCATTTTTGATTTTTGTTCTATCTATTTCTAGCTGCATTGTAGAATTCAAATATTGTTTTTCTTATTAATATTTGAATCAAAATGGATGTATTTGAAGAAATAGACCATTATGATAATTTATTTAACGATAATTTTAGTAGATTAAACTTAGTTTGAAGATGTGGTGAAAATTATGTTATTAAATTTTTGATTGAGTTATGCATACCTAAATAGTAAATTGTATTTATAGTAACAGGCTGTGTGAGCACACTTTTCTTCATATAAATGTGTGATTGTGCTGTTCTGGATCAACACACAACCGCTATATCCTAATTATTTGGGTTCTTAAAATGCATTTTATTCAATCTTATCTTGTGAATGAAAAGATCTATTAATTGGATATAGGATTAATAAGGGATGCTCAAACAGGAGGCGCAGGAGGTTTGAAGAGAATAAGTTCATGACAAATAGTGCTTATTATTGTGTTATCCCATGGGAAAACTTAGGACGGCAGCTCCAAGGCCCAGAACGAAGGAAAAGCCATATTATGGCAGTCACACAAATAACAAGAGTCATTTTGTAGAAATGATTTATTGTGATGTGTAATAACGCTACATATTTGTTATAAATTCTTTATTTTAAGTTTTCCAATTATATCTCATGCCACTCCCATTCCACATCTTTACACATGTAGCTTGAGCTCCTCCGCCACCATACTCCCCGTCCTTGCATCAGGTTAAATGGTAGGTGATGGGTGACTTTCATATGAGCATTCAAACTTGGACCTGTAAACAAACAAATACCATATAGTTAATAAAATACACTATAACCGAATTGCAACGGCAGAAATCTATATATATAAAAATGAATTGCTGTTCGTTAGTCTCGCTAAAACTCGAGAACGGCTGGGCCGATTGAGCTGATTTTGGTTTTAAAATGTTTGTCGTAGTCCAGGGTAGGTCTAAACGGTGAGAAAGTAAGGAAAAAATGATTTAATAATAATGATGTATGAGCTTCATTGTTTTTACTTCTTCTCTACATTTTAGTGCTACCCTGGTACCCTGCACCTCCAAGAAGGAGACAAAATAAAACTCACTTACAAGAGCAATGGGAGAATGGCAATGATAAATGTCACAACAATACAATATTAGTTTGAAGTTGAAGTTGGCTTTGTGGCTTTTTATTAGAAACTTTAAACCGGCAGAGAGTATTTCTTGCTTTAAACGAATGCATCAACGGCTGAGACTTTTTTTTAATGTACGGTGTATGGTACCAGGGTAGCACAAAAGTGTAGAGTCGAAACAATAAAGCTCATTCATCATTATTAATCTAATATTACATCGATGAAGTTATTTTGCCTACTTTGAGGAGTTGCAAGGTACCAGGATCACAATAAAGTGTAGAAGAAGTCGAAACAATGAAGTTCATTCATTCACACAGGAACAACGGGAACGGGATAAAAATGACATGAACAGACAGAGTTACTTTCGCATTTATAATATTAGTATGGATTTCTTGCTTTAACCGAATGCATCAACGGGTGAGACTTTTTTTTAAAGATGTACGGTGTATGGTACCAGGGTAGCACAAAAGTGTAGGAGAAGTCGAAACAATGAAGCTCATTCATTCACACAGGAATGACTGGAACGGGTTAAAAAGGATATCCTATGTCCTTCTCCCAGTTCTTAGCTACCTCCCTACCAATTTTCAGCCAAATCGGTTCAGCCGTTCTTAAGTTATAAATAGTGTAACTAACACGACTTTCTTCTATATATATACAGATTATCCTAATTTAAAATAGTAGTAGTAGTAAATAAGATCATGTCATAATTATTGCCTTTAGGGCGGAACAAAGTTCGCCGGGACACTTTTGTGCTACCCTGGTACATAGCACCTCTACAAACTAGGCACAATAAAAGTTCTTTGATATTGTTACGGGCTAGGGGTACTTAAACGCCGGTTAAGGGTTACGAAGTTTATTGGCAACGAAGGTACAGTCGATTGTAGGCAATGACAAGTAGAACTTAGCTGATGTCGTACCGAAGTCTTCTCTTACTTCCACGAAGTCCGTGTTGTAAACACACAATAACGCTACAGATGTTTCTTCACGTAGTACTTACAGTTCTCGTTATAATTGTCGCAGTAGGTCTTCTTTAAGATTGCTTCTTAACTGTCGCTGTTTTCGTATCGCTAGTCGAGTGTAGACTGACGGTGCGCCGGCGTCGCGCCGCCTATATATAGGCCAGCTGATCGAACATTCCGGAATCCTCTAGACGTAATAATAATACTGCATAACTTCGAGGTCACCGGCCATGTAAGTACCTATGGTAATTCCCGGAAACGGGTTTCCAGAAATTTCGATGTCGACACTTTGCTGACAAAACTGTTGAGACCTGTACCATTCGATAGGCCGTCCCAAGTCTAGCAATGCGTTTTATTATTGTACCTAGAAAATGTCTAGATCTGGCGAAATAGAACTTAAAAGTGACACACTGCTTGTCACGCGATATTGAACCTTATGCCATCGACATAAGGTCCATTCTTAACATTGCCTCCTTCTTAGTCATGCTCGTCCCGAGCATGATTTGATCCATAATAGCGAGCTAGGCGGTCAACGTGTACGACCTTCAGCTTCCCTCTAGGTCCTTTCTTAATCCGGTAGGTGACATCGTTTATTCTGGTTACTATCGTGTATGGACCGTCCCATTTGGCTTGGAACTTTGGACTCTTTCCTTTTCTTCTAATGGGATTATGCAACCATACCAAAGTTCCCTCTTCGAATCCGGGCACGTTAGCTTTGCGGTCGTATCGGATCTTCATCTTCTCACTGGTTTTCGGACCATTCTCTCTCACTAGCTCATGTATTCCATCTAATTTACGCCGCAGGTCGGCCACATAGTCGACGGCTAGGATAGGAGTATCGGGAGGTGTTCCGGTTAGTGCATCTATGGGTGGTCTAATTTCTCGGCCGAAGTTGACTTTCGCCGGTGTGCAATTTGTGCTGTCATGTGTTGCTGAGCGGTATGACATTAAAAAGAGTGGAATGTATTGGTCCCAATCCCTTTGATGTTCTTCCACTACTTTGGCCAAATGATTCTCCAACGTCTGATTGAATCTTTCGACCATTCCATCTGACTGTGGGTGATACGGTGTTGTACGAGTCTTATGTATCCCGAGTAGTTGGCAAACCTCTTGAAATAGTGAAGACTCGAAGTTTCTACCCTGGTCAGAGTGTAACTCCAAGGGAACGCCAAATCGACAGAACACCTCGTGAACTTTTTGGCGACTGTATGAGCTTCCTGGTTAGGTACTGCAAAAGCTTCTGGCCATTTGCTGAAATAGTCTTGCATGACGATGATATACCTATTCCCTTCTTCAGTAACAGGGAATGGTCCAGCTATATCGACAGCAACTCGTTCCCATGGTGCACCAACATTGTACACTTTCAGCCGACCTCTGGCTCTCGTTTGCGGTCCCTTTACTGAGGAGCAAGCTACGCATTTTCTACACCAGTCCTCTACGTCTTCGCGGCAATGCACCCAGTAGAATCTTTTCCTCACCTTCTCCAGGGCTTTCTTTACTCCTAGATGTCCTCCGGATACTCCGTCGTGCACCTGTCTTAGCACTGACGCGACTTTATCGCAGGGGACAACTATCTGTAAGGTGACCTCCTGTCCACTGGGCGATTCCCATTTCCTCTTGAGAACTCCATTATCAATTATCAGGCTGTCCCATTGAGCCCAGTAACTTTTTGCTGTTTTGCTAAGCGCTGATATTTCACTCCAAGTGGGCCTTTGGCCACGTTTCTTCCATTCGATTACTGTCTTCAAGTCACTATCTTCCTTTTGTGCGTCTTCCAATGATTGATTATCCCAGCCTTCGTCCAAAGCGTTCACCTGGATAATCCTTACGTTCTCTTTCTTTTCCTGTTTGGCACAATGTCGGCAAGATTCTTCGCAAGGTCGTCTAGACAAAGCATCAGCATTATTGTGTGACTTGCCTTTCCGATGTTCAGTGACAAAGTCAAATCCTTGCAGCTGCTCTATCCACCTTGCTACTTGTCCTTCTGGGTCTTTGAACTGGAGGAGCCACTGTAAGGCAGCGTGATCGGTACGAAGTGTAAACTGCCTCCCAATCAAGTATTTCTTGAAGTGTTGTAGGGTCTTAACAACGGCTAGAAGTTCTCGGCGGGTAACACAATAATTCCTTTCTGGCTTGGAAAGGCATTTGCTGAAATATGCAATCACGACCTGCCTATCTCCTTGTGTTTGAGAGAGAACTCCTCCAATACCAACATTGCTGGCATCCGTGTCTACCAAAAATCGACCTTCCCGACTAGGGTAACCTAATACAGGAGCCTCACACAAGTGAGTTTTTAGTAGCGCAAATGCCTGTTCGCAGTCAGAGTTCCATTCAAATTGACACTTTTCCTCTGTTAGACGATGCAACGGCTTTGCTAACTCGGAGAAGTTCTTCACAAACCGACAGTAATATGCACACAGACCCAAGAAAGAGCGTACCTCAGTTTTATTACGAGGCGTAGGCCACTTCGACACGGCTTTTATTTTTTCAGGGTCTGTTCGAAGTCCTTGCGCCGAAATAATGTGTCCCAAGTATCCAACCTCTTTCTGGAATAGTGTACACTTACTAGGACTGAGTTTTAAATTTGCTTCACGCAGTTTCTGAAAGACTTTCTCCAAATTGCGTAGGTGCTCTGCGAAGTTTCGTCCCATAATGATGATGTCATCCAAATAGACCAGGCATGCATCACCAAGCAACCCCACCAAGATGCGCTCCATTAGGCGCTCGAATGTAGCTGGAGCATTGCACAGTCCAAAAGGCATGACATTGAATTGCCAGAGACCGTTCCCAGGACCAGTGGTGAAAGCGGTCTTTTCTTTATCCTGCTGACAGATTTCCACTTGCCAGTATCCACTTTTGAGGTCAAGTGTGGAGAACCATTTCATGCCACTTAGCAAGTCCAAAGTGTCATCTATACGTGGCAGGGGATAACTGTCCTTTTTCGTGGCATCATTCAACATCCTGTAGTCAACGCAGAACCTTGTACTGCCATCCTTTTTCTTGACTAGGACAACTGGAGATGACCAAGGGCTGGTAGACGCTTCGATAATCCGATTTTTCTTTTTTTTTCTTAACATTTTCGACACTTCCTGTTCTCTTGCAAAGGGGATACGACGTGGTCTCTGTCTTATCGGCTGTGTATCGCCCGTATCTATATGGTGTTTGACGAGCCCAGTCCTTCCCACGTCACTGTCGGTCTTAGAGAAGATGTCATGGAAATTATACAACAGTTGCTTAACTTTGTGACTTTCGAACTTGTTTAAATTGCCCTTACAATCGTCGAGTAGTGTCGATACATGTTCCTGCCACTTCTGATCAAGTTCCTTTTGGTGAGCCTCTGTTTTTCTCAAAGATGCTACATGATCGCACACACCTACCATGCAATTCTTTTCAAGAATTATTTCTTTGTTACTAACGTTGATAATGCGTACTTTTGGTTTATCGGAAATCATCATCAGTGTCCTTGCTGTTATCCAGTCTGGGTGATCTCCAGAATCTTCTATTATAATGCAACGTTTACGGCATCCTATTGGTGATAGTCTAACATCTACTAAGGTTTCTGATCTTGGTGGTAATACCGTTCTCCTTAAACAGTGCACTGACCCTTGTTTTCCGCCTTGAAGAAATACTTCTTGTTCTGGGAAACTCAATACTCCTTTAGCTACATTAAGGACGCACTGCTGTTTCTTCAAAAAGTCCAGTCCTATTATGCAATCATCTGTAATATTCGCTACTAAAACGGGGTGCGTAAATGTCTTATCACCCATTTTCAAGGTCACGTTCGTTTCACCAAGGACGAGTACTGTTTGGCCAGTGGCGGTTTGTAATCGGCATTGTGAAGATCCTCTTTTCCATACTATGGTCCGAGGAAATAGCTCCGGTCGTGCAATGGTTCTTGATGCACCAGTATCCAATGTGAAACTGCAGGATTTACCATTCAGTTCTCCTTCTATAATGAGACTGTTTCCGCCACCCACTTGTGATACTGTTATAATGGGGGCTACATGTCGACCAGCCAGTACTCGCCCCATAGCCCTGGCTGTTCCTAGTTTAAATCCTCGGCTTCCACCTGTGTCCCAGAAGTGCTTCTTCCCTTAGCCTTCCTGGGACAATTGATCCGAATATGCCCTTTTTCACCGCACTCATAGCATGTTGGCCCTTGTCGGGGTTTCATTTGTGCGGTTACCTCACGAATACGGTGGTGTGGTCGGCCATCTTGGCGTACTGCTTCCACCTCCAGAGCGTGTGTCAAGGCTGCCTTCAGAGTCTGATGGTGCCCCAGACGAACCGCAGCCCTGACTTCCGCATCTCGAATTCAATCAGTAAAAGCTTGCACCGTAGTAGCATCAATTGCTCCCGGCGTTGAAGCATACGCCCTCCGAACAATACGTTCTATTTCCGATGCCCATTGTTGCAAACCCTCACTGCTTTTCTGTGTGCGGTCGCGGAGTTGAGCCCTGTAGACATGTTCCAGGTGTTTTTCTCCATATCTAGACTCCAACGCTTCTAACAGACAGGCTAGGGTATTGCAATCGCCGGAAAGATTTTCGAGGATTTGGACCGCCTCACCACGCAGAGCAAGCGTAAGGGCGGTTACGGCTTGATCGTCGTCCCAATTGTTGCCTTTTGCGACCTTTTCAAACTGTAGACGGAAGGCCACCCATGACGTTGTCCCGTCAAAATGAGGTACCTTGAAAGTCGGCAAAGCACTGGGTACCAGTACCACACCTTTAATAACTCCTTTTTGTACCTTCTCATGCAAAAATTCTACTTCCTTCCCAAACTCCATGATGGTATTGTCTAATTTATCGAAACGCGCATCATATTTGTCTATACGAGCGTCTTGCTGGTCTATGCGCGTATCTTGCTGGTCCATACGGACATCTTGTTGTGCTGTTTTTATTTTAAGTTCGTTGACCTCTTCTTTGGTTTTTTTCCATTTTTCATTTAATTCTAATACCAGCTGCTGGGATTCCTTTATTTGTGCCTGGGTTACCGCCTGAGATTGTTGTATCTGTGCCTGGATTTCTGCCTGGGATTTTGCCTGAGATTGTTGTATTTGTGCCTGGATTTCTGCCTGGGATTTTGCCTGAGATTGTTGTATTTGTGCCTGGATTTCTGCCTGGGATTTTGCCTGAGATTGTTGTATTTGTGCCTGGATTTCTGCCTGGGATTTTGCCTGGGATTCTGCCACACTTTTAATCTGTGCCTGGGTTGCTGCCTGGGACTCTGCCATACTTTTTATTTGCACCGTCAAATGGGCCAGCAACGCCGATAAATCGCATCCACTGCTTCCGGGAATAGTAGTGGTAGTAGGCGCACTAATAGGTGTTACGACGGCCGCTTCTGTTTCGGGTGCAGGGACACCAAGCGATTATTCCCCTTGACGCGCCAAATCCATCGCTGCTTGTCGTCGCGTGCGAACTCTTTCGTCTTCCCTTGGCGTGACCGGCATGCCGCTTCTGACACCAATTGTTACGGGCTAGGGGTACTTAAACGCCGGTTAGGGGTTACGAAGTTTATTGGCAACGAAGGTACAGTCGATTGTAGGCAATGACAAGTAGAACGTAGCTGATGTCGTACCGAAGTCTTCTCTTACGTCCACGAAGTCCGTGTTGTAAACACACAATAACGCTACAGATGTTTCTTCATGTAGTACTTACAGTTCTCGTTATAATTGTCGCAGTAGGTCTTCTTTAAGATTGCTTCTTAACTGTCGCTGTTTTCGTATCGCTAGTCGAGTGTAGACTGACTGTGCGCCGGCGTCGCGCCGCCTATATATAGGCCAGCTGATCGAACATTCCGGAATCCTCTAGACGTAATAATAATACTGCATAACTTCGAGGTCACCGGCCATGTAAGTACCTATGGTAATTCCCGGAAACGGGTTTCCAGAAACTTCGATGTCGACACTTTGTTGACAAAACTGTTGAGACCTGTACCATTCGATAGGCCGTCCTAAGTCTAGCAATGCGTTTTATTATTGTACCTAGAAAATGTCTAGATCTGGCGAAATAGGACTTAAAAGGGACACACTGCTTGTCACGCGATATTGAACCTTATGCCATCGACATAAGGTCCATTCGTAACAATATAATTATTATGGTTTAATGATGAATGAGCTTCACTGTTTCGGCTCCTCCTACACTTTTGTGCTGCCCTGGTACCTTACACCTCCACAAAGTAGAGAAAATCAAATTTCTTCTATGTATTAGTGATTTAATGATGAATGCAAAGCCGATTAGTGAAGGAAAACATTTTAAGGAAACCTGGCCTTTTGTAAGTCTGAAATCGCCAACCCGCACTGAGCAAGCGTGGTGATTACGCTCAGTCGTTCTCCTCTCTAGCTATCCCCAGCAGGGGGACGATAAAAAAAGGCTGATGATGATGATGATGATGAGCTTCATTGTTTCGATTTTCCTACACTTTTGTGCTGCCCTAATTATCCTAATTTAAAAACTAAAAAATAAGATCATGTGATATTTATTGCCTTTAAGGGGGAACAAAGTACGCCGGGTCAGCTAGCGGGTCTTCTAGCTGACCTTGCGAACTTTGTTCCGCCTTAAAAGCCATATGATATGATCTTATTTATTACTTTTTAAATTAGGATAATCTATATATATATAAAAGAAGTCGTGTTAGTTACACTATTCATACCTCAAGAACGGCTGAACTGATTTGGCTGAAAATTGGTAGGGAGGTAGCTAAGAACTGGGAGAAGGACATAGGATATCCTTTTTAACCCGTTCCAGTCATTCCTGTGTGAATGAATGAACTTCATTGTTTCGGCTTCTCCTACATTTTTGTGCTACCCTGGTACCTTGCACCTCCTCAAAGTAGGCAAAATAAAACTTCATCCATGTAATATTAGATTAATAATGATGAATGAGCTTCATTGTTTCGACTTCTCCTACATTTTTGTGCTACCCTGGTACCATACACCGTACATCTTTAAAAAAAAAAAGTCTCACCCGTTGATGCATTCGGTTAAAGCAAGAAATCCATACTAACTAATATTATAAATGCGAAAGTAACTCTGTCTGTCTATCTGTCTGTCTGTCTGTTACGCTTTCCCGCTTAAACCTCTCAACCGATTTTGATGAAATTTGGCACAGACAATCTTTAGACCCTGAGAAAGAACATAGGCTACCTTTTATCCCGGAAAAGTTTGATGTTCCCAAGGGAAATCTAAAAAGCGCGATATAACCGAACTCCACGCGGGCGAAGCCGCGGGCGGAAAGCTAGTAAGTAATATAAAATAGACAAGATCATACATACATTTCTAAAATATGAAATTAATGTTAACAAGCATTAAGGGAATGAATGTACATATTGTATATCTTGTATTGGCTACTGTTTTCAACATTCATTTGGTTAGTTTAATTAAATTAGTAAGTAGAGGTATATATTCAGAGATAAATACCTTTCCTTTTTTACTCCAATTAAGGAGCTTATTGTTTTCATATTCATTGCTCCTTTAGGGGTCCTTTTTCTGTCTTCTCCGTTTCCATTAGAGTTACTGCGATTCATATATTGTAATATACACTGTTTGATCCTGTAGAATACATTGTATATCATGGAATTCGAATTGGATGGCGTGCAACAAGAGAGGCCTATATCCAGCAGCGACAACTTTAGCGTGATGATGATGACGAGTACATAGCAAATACAGAGAAACAAACTTAAAATTATTTATCAAGTTTCTAAAAATTGTTTACACTTTTATCGAAAGTTGATTAAATAAAACTGTCAAAGTCACGATCACGACCCACACCCATATTGTTATATTCTTGGGCACGAACGACAGTTAAAACATTTAAGGAATGAAATAATACAAAAAAAGATTTCTAATAGGTTTAACTTCAATAAATGTGGGATTTTACTATTCAGGGTTAACAAAACAACGTTCCTTTTATTAATTTTTGGGTTCTTATGGTACAATTATATATTTCTTATTAAGTAAATTAAATAAATCGTAAACGAAAACAGAGTGATGCATAGACAAAACACATCTCTGCTTGAGGCTCGAATTGAGTCTCGATTTGCTGAGTATAGATTGATTACCGTTCTGGAATAAGAACTATGCTCAAGCACTGATTCTATACTTAAGCAATGATCAAGTGATTGGAGTTTAAACTGTACTTGAGTAACGTTCTGTAATACGGACCTTAGTTTGTGTCATCCGTTTGCAGTGACGAACTCTAGTAAAGCCTTTAACAATAAATTTTTAAATTTAAATTTAATGTTATTTTAGAGGACTAATCCACTATTGGTCCCGATTTCCTTGTTCACAAACTAAACTAAATTTAATGTTATTTTAAAGGACTAATCCACTATTGGTCCCGATTTCCTTGTTCACAAACTAAACTAAATTTAATGTTATTTTAAAGGACTAATCCACTATTGGTCCCGATTTCCTTGTTCACAAACTAAACTAAATTTAATGTTATTTTAAAGGACTAATCCACTATTGGTCCCGATTTCCTTGTTCACAAACTAAACTAAATTTAATGTTATTTTAAAGGACTAATCCACTATTGGTCCCGATTTCCTTGTTCACAAACTAAACTAAATTTAATGTTATTTTAAAGGACTAATCCACTATTAGTCCCGATTTCCTTGTTTACAAACTAAACTAAATTTAATTTCAGTGCATCTTTTTCTATTTCATCAAGGAAAGGACAGAACATAGGTAATATACAGTATGTTAACTAACAGAGGGCGTTCCCGTTAACCCGAAATAGTATAGCATACATATGCTAAAAAAAATATTTCCATTCGAAAACAAAATGTTTTAAATTTTTTTCCAATATGAAAATATTCAATAAAAATTTTAAATTGACATGTAAAAGAAACACACTGTACACGGGAACTTGAAAGACGGCAACGTCGCAATTTATTAATACATGAGGACTACTATTTTGATTTAAAACAGGAGGTTTCAAATTTATTTTCAATTATAATTTTTTTTATTCGGATTTTTTATGCTTATTTTTCTATGCTGATATTTTTATTTCAATCTATTAATGATATATATTAACGAGTTTTAGGGAACGCCCTCTGTTATTTAACATACTGTATATGTCAGTTTAGAGCTGTCAAATAGGTAAGTCCGCGCCTGACCTAAATTGATGTGTTTTTGGTCGCTATGTTTATAATCGCGTCTAAACTCATCATCATCCCAGCGTTAATCCCAGTCGCATCCGAAACCTTTTCAGCTTTGGAGTCTGGGGTCAGCTTTACCAGTCCAACTGCTGATATGGCTAAACTTCGACATTTTCCGTGAAGCGAGTGCCGTCTGACCTCCACAACCCGAAGGCGACATCGAAGCATTGCAGTTAGACCAATTGTTGGACTTTTGAGGGCTCCAACAACTCGTAACGACTGCCACTAGATGTTTGTATGGCAACCGGGACCAACGGCTTAACGTGCTTTCCGAGGCACGACCAGACCAGTGCAAATATTCATATTCATGCATACAAATACTTGCACTGTGCGGGGATCGAACCCGCGCCACCCTGCGCAGTGGCCGCGTCCGCTGAACTTAAAATTAGTTTAGTTAGTGAAAGAGAGAATCGGCGCCATTGTTAAGAACGTACTGTAATCCCAGACTGAGATAAGATTGCGACTTGAATTTGAACGTTCAAATTAATATTATTAACATTGCTTCTGTGATGAGTCTCAACCAAGACGTCAACAATCAAATTAATAACAAACAACACTGTTTGTTCAGCTCTGTCATAGCATATTGAACTCGTAAAACTTTTAGTCTCAACTTAACAGTCTTCATAATTAATCATAATCGCCACCCAAATCGGGATCGTATTAGTCGTATTTTTATAATAATAGTAACAACATATAATGTACAATTTTTACTAATATATAAAGCTGAAGAGTATGTTTGTTTGAACGCGCTAATCTCAGGAATCACTGGTCCGATATGAATATGATTTGCGTTTGATAGCCCATTTACCCTGGAAGACTTTAGACTATATAACATCATGCTGCAACCAATAGTAACCGAGATAATATTATAAATGCGAAAGTTACTCTGTCTGTCTTTCTGTCTGTCTGTTACGCTTTCCCGCTTAAACCTCTCAACCAATTTTGATGAAATTTGGCACAGACAATCTTTAGAGCCTGGGAAAGGACATAGTCTACCTTTTATTTTCATAGTCCCGAGGGAAATCTAAAAGCGCGATATAACCGAATTCCACGCGGGCGAAGCCGGGGGCGGATAGCTAGTAAAACAATAAAATATTAGTGTTAACTTCATCTCGTCTCTCAAAATGATCGTAATTAATACTTACAATTATTGCAACTTTAGCAGAAGCTAAAGGGGTTTTTCAATTCACATCAAAGTGTGAGTCATACAATTTAAAACAGGCAAATATCAAGTTACCGGTCACTTTACACTTTCGATTTGTTTTCGACCAGCTATGACATACCCGTGCCGGTAGAAGAGTAATTATTGTTATTCTAATGGATCGTACGGGCATTCTGAACATTCCCCATTGTAAGGAGTCCAGGATCGAAGCTCTGATTAATGATTGTGCAGCGAGGGACGACTTAGGGGCGCCTCATAGTGCGAAATGTAGAAAAAAATACTTGGTTTATAAAACCAAAGGCTGCTACAGAAATCCTAGACATTTTTTTCGAAGGTTAAGCTCAGTTGGTATTTAAATTTTCTATGCAATAGTTAACACCTGCTCTTTTTCATTTTATATATGCACGTGTAAGAAACACGTACAAAATAGTAATTTGAATTATTAAGTGGGTACTAACGCTTGTAGCGTGATTAACAATAGTTTATCCATGACTTTGTAAAACTACATAAATTAGATTGGTAACATAGAAATTAGCTGGATAGAAAATGTTTCCAGACCACGGGAATTAGTTCGTTTAAATAACTTACTTAGTTGAGGTTCCCTAGGTACTGAAATCATTCAAGATAATTTCTTACAACTTACTTCGAGCAGATGCGAAATAGTAATTATTTGAACCTGTACCTTCATTCTTGTTACAGATAACTTTATCAGTGTATATAATATGTAGATACCTAGTACAAATTACACCATTAGGATGATGCTTTTTAATCGACTTCAAAAAAAGGATGAGGTTCTCAATTCAACTATATTTCAGGAATTTCAACTGGCTGACTAGATTTTAATTATTCTTTTTTTGTTGAAAGCTGGTGTGTCCCGTGTGGTCCCATTTCCCTTTGGTTAATTCTGACGATAAACCTCTTTATTCATAAACGCTGCTTAAAGTCGAGTAGTGAATAGCGATTTTTTAACCATACAGTTTAGACGTTTGCACGTCACTTAACTTTAATAGTCGTTTATGAATAAACTTCTTAAACTCTGTGGTGTTTATTCATATCCTTTATGCAAACGTCAAACGTACATGCAAACATCTAAAATGTATGTTTAAATAATCGCTATTCACTAGTTAACTTTAGTTTTAAGCTTTACTTTTAGGTGCGTATTCCAGAAGGAAACTCGAGCATTGATCTCTGTTTAAACTGACGTTCTGTAATACGGACCTTAGTTAATAAGGGGAAATATCTCAGTATAAGAAGACGTAGAAATCTTAATTTTTTGCAACAAATGGATGAATAACTCAATATCACGCCAATCGATTTCAATGATTATTTGTTTTAATGGAAGCCATGTATCAAATTAAAGGTGAAAAATATCTAATCTCGGAAGTCAGCCTTATACAATATGTAAAGAAAACCCTGTCTGATCCGTGAGAAGGTATTGTTAGGTATCGATAACTGATGCTACTATTGCTCACAAAGAAAGGCTAAACTTTAAAAAAAAAATCCCCTAAAAAAATAAATATTATTTCGCAAAAAGAGGTAACTTAATACATGTGCGGTAAACAACCCATTCCGCGGGCGGCGGGGGGCAGGGCATGCGGCACCTGTGACGTGGTCGCGTCGCTATTCGCTTATAATAATACCGGTGTTGTCACTTTTTTAAAAATTACCAAATTTCGGGGAAATTGGAATTAATTCCCGGGAAAAAAGGATTATTTCAAAATTCATTAGTATTGTTACTATGATGATTATGTAAAATTTTATATTATATTTGGTCAAGTGTTTACCTAACCTTTACTATCCTTACGGGTCGGACAGGGTTTTCTTAACATATTGTATAATTTATTTTCGACTAAGTACTGCCACGGACTTCTGAAGTTACTTGTTTTTACTTTGTAGTGTTTATAACAAATCAGTTGTTTCTTTTTTCATAAAAGTTTAAAAATATTTTTTACTTATTAGTACTTTCAGCATCTTCGCTTCATTTTAGTCTACTTTCTCAGTTAGTTAATTTGCAAGATAGTGTGTTAAATAAAACTTTTTATTAAATTACTGATTTGTGAGAATGTTATTTTGTACCCATTTCTTGCTATTAAATCCGATTTAAACTGTTTTTGACCTCACGAAGCACCTTGTATTCTTTCTAAATTCACCTTATCTAAGTAAGTATGTTTGAAAATGAATATATAGCCCGACTAATTCAACGCAGAAAGAAAACTGGGACCTAAAGCTAGTATAATAACATATGAACCCAGTATACGCTTATCCTTAACGATGGATCAGGGCATATCGCCGCAGCTAAAAATTATGATATACAAGTGACCAACCGGTGTTTGTCGAAATCGACAAGCATGGAGCACCGTCACTGCCGATAGGAATTCTTTGACATTTATAGCCTTCATTTTAAGTTTGTAGATATATTTAGCAAATTAAGAGGGTAGATAAGTCAATACTTATCTGGCCTCTTAACTGAACCAATGCTCAGAATACGTCATTATTTTCAAATATACCAGATATCAAGACTGAACAAATATTTGAGAATCGCCACTTATTGGTGTCAAAGAATATTATAACAACGAATTGTTACCTACTTCAAAGAACTTTAAATCTTAATAGATCGATCATCTTTGGATTAAAAAATGTCATAAATAAAACTACAAGGCGATCATCGCACACCTATTTTGAACCACCACATTATTTTGCTGTAAATAGAACACCGGACACATTATTTGTCGGACTTACCAATCGCGCGTGTAACTCCAAGACAAATACAAGCCCCGTAAAACAACACAATACTACAAAAAGATAAAGAAATATTTTTATTAACTTCTTGTCTCACAAAAAAAAAAAAACTTTTCTTTCACGTGCTTTGAGAAACGCCGACGCCCTTTCAACATTATTTTCTTCACTTACTTTAAAAAGCCATTATTGTGTTTATAGATAATTTTTAAAATGGCTTTGTTAAATTCGTTAAGGATATATTATACACAAAACACAGACAATGATGTCGTAAAGCTTCGCCAAAGCGAAGCGTGTGCTACAAAAATGTTTTTACTTTCGGCAAATGGCGACTGCTTGGCACTTCAAATAATGAATCAAATTAGTTAGCTGCTGACATGAATTGTTTTAATCACGCCTAAACTGTCTATAGAATATCTCAATTTCTATCTAATAAAAAGTATGACATGCAATGAATTTACATTTATTTTACTTTCAAGTGAATCGCCAGTATAATTTGCAAAATTAAATACATATTCTTATATTAAGAAAGTGCTTGAAATCTACCTCAGATATTCAGGACCATAGACCGTATACCACATAGACCATAACATCGGCTGCAGGCAGAAGTTACCACCCACCAGACAAAGTCATTCCGCCAAGCGATTCGTCGTGTTTCGGCATTATGTCTGGTTAAGCCGTACGGAGAACGGGTGGAAGCAGCTGTGTTGCGATGTATGCCGGATACGATGCGAATGTTGTTGTGTCGGGAGTTTGTCATGGAGGGTCTCCAGATCAATCTCCTTCTGGCACAGCATTGTTGGTCATATTGTTGGCTTTAACATTGCTTCACTACGCTCAACTGCCGACTTCCTTCCTATTCAATCAAGTTTTTTGAGTGAATAGGCTCATAATAAACTAGCGCGCTTTATCAACAACGATTGCATCACTGCTTTCCATCAAGCCGGATTGCGGTCAAACATAAGTTTATAATTATAAAAAAAAACCCAATTCAGCAGAAACGGCTGCTACATTTGCATTGGGATCGAAACCTTTAACGGAAAACGGGTTATATTTCTTCAACATCTTTCCTGTATTAGGTTATAAATAATAGACTTCCGAAACGGTACATCAATAAGTCCTGTTCCCAGTACGTTGACCATAAATCTTCAAATTTACCACTTTAACCGTATACACTGCTTGTTGACAAAATAATGCTGTCAAACAATGTCCTGATAATTGTCCCATTGTTAGCTTGAAGTGAGACTGAATACATTTTTTTTACATCTTACTTTGTAAGTAATAGAACTGAATGGTTAGGTTAGCCTTGGAAATAAATAACTTTTTATTATGGTTATTAACTACTACTTGACCACGTTGCCACGTGATGGTACGCCGTGATGCAATCGTTGATGGTAATTATTAGGTTTGGTAATTATTATAAGAGCTTATTCACTCTATAGCCTTAAAATTAACATGGACAATACGAAAGTCGTATCTTATTCCCATGTTGTACCGACTCCTACAAAGATTGAAGATACGTATACCTGGGACAAATCATCCAGCTAGGTAGGTCCAACTTCGAGAACTGGTTAATTGTCGAAACCAACTCGGCTGCGCTGCTTTCGGGAAGCTATGTAGAATCTTATCGTCCGAAATACCGAAGTTTCTCAAGACAAAAGTCTTCGACCAGTGTGTGTTGCCAGTAATGACTTATGGAACTGAGTGTGGTCGCTACCTAACTATGGACATTATAAGAAAGCTCAAGGTCATTCAAAGGGCGATGGAGAGAGCTATGCTTATGCCCGATGGGGCCGACAGATTCTTGAGTGGCGACCACGCACCGGAAGACACAGTGTGGGCAGGCCCCCAACAAGGTAGACCGACGACCTGATGAAGGTCGCTGGAAACTGATAGGTAGATGCGGTAGGCGCAGGACAAGCCATGGTGGAGATCCTTGGCTTCGACTAAAATGATGATGATGATGTCACTCTAGCCTTAAAGAAACATGCATTACAATTTCTCTCTATCTATAAATAATGTGATCCTAGTTGGGAGATCTAGTTAAAAATATTCATCTCAATCACTCTTAACAATTACAAAATCTGTATTTTGTAAGATATAAGCAATATTTTAAGTAAACTGTACTGAGATTTTTAAAAACAAGCCAGTAAAATGACAAGTGAAACTGTCACTGATTCAAAAAAAGGTGACCCGCTACAATAGTGGTTTTGGCAATCAATATACTTAGAAATTTAGTCATGCTTTATTTTATTATGTATCAAAGCGTTTTTTATTGTAAATACTTATGTTACACTTACTGTATTAAATAATGTAAATTCTAATACCAGCACCGCATTTGGCTTTATCGGTTGGGCCCTTTAAGCCCGTCAATCCTTTAGAAAACAGGTGTTGGGAAGATTCTATATAAACTCTAAATAAAGTATTTTATTTATATAAACGAAATTGAAATTTAGTAAAAAAAAGTGTAATCTCGAATAACTTTTAACCTTAGGGCGATCCCCACAATGATGACACCCGGCTTTTCCTCCCGCCTTAGGTATACGGAACAGGAATCTCCTGAAACAGCCGTGTCCGGTGAAGATCTGCGTCAGGCGGAAGGTGAGGGCGCCGTGGCGCCTCTCTAGCCACTTCTCAAATAGAGGACTTAGCGCTGCTATTGTGGCGTGCCTAGCACTGGGTTGCGACAATCGCACTTTTCATGTCGCTATGAGAGAAATATAACGCCATAAATCTTCAAATTTACCACTTTAATTGTACAGACTGCCTGTTGACAAAATAATGTTGTTAAACAATGTCCTGATAATAATTGTCCCATTGTCAGCTTGAAGCGAGACTGAATACATTTTTTATACACCTTACTTTGTAATAAAACTTAATGGTTAGGTTAGGTTTGGAAATAAAGAACTTTCTATTAAGGTTATTTATTAACTACTGCTTGACTGCGATGCCTCGTCGTACCTGCCGTGATGAAATCATTAATAGTAATTATGAGGTTATTAAGAACCTATTCACTCTAGCTTTAAAGAAACATACACACATGATTTCCATCTCAATTTTGTTCTGGTATTCGTTTAAAATAATGTGACGCTAGGTGGGAGATCTAGTTAAAAATATTCATCTCGATCACTCATCTTAGCGTTTATCCCTGTTTCATCCGCGGCTTTCGCGTTGGAGCCCGGGGTCTGCTTTCTTGCTTAATTTCCTCCCGTTCGCGCGGTCTTTAGCATCCTGTGGTGTGAGATTGTTGGCACGCATGTTATCTCTTACAACGTCAAGCCAGCACCCCTTTGATCTACCCCGCTTGTTCCGGCCCGGCGGAGGCGCCATGACAAGACATTTGTGACCCACGTAACATGCCGGTTTTCGTAAGACGTGACCGTACCAACGTAGGCGACTCTCCTGCAGTTTGTCCGCTATGTCAGGACATGAAGACTGCCACGGATGTGGGAGTTCCTGAAGCAATCCTTCCGCGTAACTACACACATCCACCGCAGCATATTCATCTCGATCACTCATGACTATTACAAAATATGTATGTATTTTGTAAGATTTAAATAATATTTTAAACGCACATTTTCATCAGGCAGTCGCTTCACAGAAAATATCGAAGTTGAGCCAAAATCAGCAGTTAGACTAAAGCGGACCCCAGACTCCAAAGCTGAAAAGCTTCGGATGCGACTGGGATTTACGCTGAGATGATGATGATGACTAGTTGAGAGATCTAGTTAAAAGTATTCATCTCGATCACTCATGACTATTACAAAATATTTTGAAAGATACAAGGAATGTTTTAAGTTATAAGCCCCGCACGTTGATAATGCGATGGAACCTTGTCACAATAACAGCTGTGTGACGTCATCCGTCAGACAAAAGGACAGCTAGCAAATTTTTTTTTAATACAAAGTTAATAAGTTAAGGTAATGACGGTGCGAGTTCGACTACGTCATCAAGATGGCCGCCAATAGCAATATCAACTTGCGGGGCTTCTAACTAAATATTTTAAACGCAGATATTCATCAAAATATACCCTTCGCATTTAACTCCGAAGCCGAAAAAAAATTGCAAAATATGAATGCAGGTAACCGTCTTAGTTTTATGACAGGCGGCGTCTTTGAGAAGGAAAGTCAAGAATATACTAGAAAGAATTTTATTGTTTTAAGACCGTAATAAAAATAACACTGTTTGTATTCAAAGAGGCTCCTAAGCCTCTTGTTTCGGCGTGCCAACGGAAAATAATGCTTCGGTGTAAAGACTACTTTGGTCTATTATATTATATTTTGGCAAATTCCTTCGCCTTTGTTTGAGTTCTGCCGGTGTGTGGGAAGTTAGTTTTCTTTAAAAGATAAATATGCGGGTCTATACACAATTGTTTAGTACCGAAAACAAAAGAGAAAGGTCTTCTTCCTCAGCTTATAGATGTCCACTACTGGACAAAGGCCTCCCCCAAGGCTTTCCACGATGAACGGTCTTGTGCTGCCCGCATCCATCGGCGAGATAAAGGTAATTTTTGTTAAAGGATTTTTTTTAAATGAATTTAGGATACCACGTTTCAATTTCAACTTTTTGTTGACGGAACGGTTAGCGTAGTGGTTTAGCTATTGGCTGCTGCGCTGTGTTTCGCGGGTTCGATCCCGCACGGAGCAAATTTTTGTATGACCTACAAGTACAAGTTCTGGATCTGTTTTGTGTATCAAATCAAATCAAAGCATTTATTTCAAACTAGCTTTCCCCCCGCGGCTTCGCCCGCGTGGAGTTCGGTTATATCGCGCTTTTTACATTTCCCTCGGGAACATCAATGTTTTCCGGGATAAAAGGTAGCCTATGTTCTTTCTCAGGGTCTAAAGATTGTCTGTGCCAAATTTCATCAAAATCGGTTGAGAGGTTTAAGCGGGAAAGCGTAACAGACAGACAGACAGACAGAGTTACTTTCGCATTTATAATATTAGTATGGATAAACCAGTTACAGGCACTTTTGAATTGTCAGAAGATCGTTCAGTCAGTAAGATGAAGCTAGTCGCCCATTCCAAAGATTAGGTAGGTACCTATGGAGAAGAACGGGCAAGAAACTCCTATCAGAAACTCCTATATGAGTTTACTTATGTGTTTGTAAACATAACCAAGATTTTGTTTTTGTAATTTAAAACTTAAAATCTAGGCGCATTTTCATCTTGGCGACATACAAATGTCAAAAACTTCTTAAAATGTAGGAAAAATTTACAGGTTTTGACTCGGATCAGACTGTGAACTTTGTCAAAATTATCGAAAGTTCCCTCCAGGAATTCACATGGCGTAGATGCTTCTGAAAATGGATGGATGTGATGCGACTACAATCTAAAGGAACTTTTGATGAGAGCAGTGGTGATGAAATAAGTTACACAACGTAAAGCGTTTGCTGGGGTTCGAACCTACGACCTACTTGCATAGGTACTTCGTGGCCGACACGACTAGGCCCCACCGCTGCCCTAAAAACGGTGAAGGAAAACAATATGAGGAAACCAGCATGTCCTAGAGCTAAAATTTCAGAGACATGTGACATCTACCAACCCGTACTGGGTCCGAGTGGTAGATTACGGCTCAATCCCTCTCACCGAGAGAAGGCGTATATCTTATGAGTGAGAATATTATTGGCTGCATGTTCTGCCTTCGTTAAAAGAGTGTCCATGTAGTTTCTTGCCCGTTCTTCTCCATAGGTACCTACTCTTTGGAATGGGCGACTAGCTTCATCTTACTGACTGACGGACCTTCTGACAATTCAAAAGTGCCTGTACTGGTTTATTTGAAATAAATGCTTTGATTTTGATGGTATCAGCGCGAACCTTTTGCAATCTTCCACTATTAAGTGTTATTACCTTCATTTTTGGTGTGATTTTGAATGTCCTTTCGTATTTTTATTGACACTGTACAAATATCAGTAGTATAGCGACAGATGTCAATTTTTTTCGCGCAAACCATAAATTAGAGAAAAAGATCCAAAGTAAATAAAAACCGAAAAGCCCGCGGCAAAACCAAATACAATATTCTGAATAAGCCATCGATTGATTTCGTAAGATTAATGGTTGCACATTGTCAGCGCCACAGTATGACGAGAAGGCTGGCCGAATTTGCGCAACCAAAATGTGTTTTATAACCGTATGTATAAGGACTAACAAATTTCATTTTTGAAATCTTTTTGAACTGACAGAGCAATGAATGGTGTTCACTGTTTTTATTTCCTATATAACTCAAATTCAACTTTAAGTTATAGGGGGCAAAATTCAAAATTCAAGTCTTCGTTCTGTTTCATAGTTAAGACTTTTGGCGTAAGAGTCTGAAAGTTGGGGTTCGATAGAAATTGATTTTGGAATTCAGTGTGAAATTGAAATAAAAGTTTTTTATTTGAAATCACAGTCGACACAAAGTGAGATTGGCTCTATGGTTAATCTGACGATTAAATATTTATTTGTTTGGTTTTAAAAACCAATAGTGCTATTTGCCCCGATTTAAATGTTAGACCACATTAGAGTGTAATGGGTTGAGGTTAATATATATATTTTTTTTGATTTATGATCGCTTAGTCCGTCTGGCGCCCAAGTTACTTTTATGTTAGGTATATTAATATGTCACTAATGTCAACATCGAAAGTAAAAGCTCTTTTCATTTCGATGTACTTTTCGACATATCTAGTTGATACATTTTGCGTTCGACTTATTTCTTGAATTTTAGATTTTGTTAGTATAATAACTAAAGATTTATAAATAATCAGTCTGTCTATTCCTTTACCAACTATGATTGCGTCGCCTTCCTAAACTGGAAGACCCAAAGCACCTGAATAGCAGTATTTTGCACGAAAGGGGGCACCCCTTTACACCCTACACAGGACTTATACGGTACGGGAGAAATTCCTAGAGATTTTTTTTTAAACTCCGAGCCTCCATAAACTAGAAAACTGTGAAATACGATATCTATTGGTAAGAGAGGTTTCAGACTTTCGTGTTCTGACGAACCCTAACGACTAACAAAAATCTATAAAAGGATGCCCAGAAGAAAGTAATGACTTAATAACATGCTTTCCAAGAGAGAACATGGTACCTATGTAAAGACTTACTTACTTAGATCTATCCACGGGACCTACCCAGAAAATCCAGAGCGCTGGTACCGGTCAACGATAAGACTTTGAGTAACATAACAAATCAATTTAATGAAAACTTTTCCAAAAACAGCCTGCCACAAATCGATCGATATCCCTCATCAAATGCAAGGCGGCTAACACAATGCATTTGGTTGGTGGGTGTACGCATGTAACAGATGTGAATCACTCCGGACAGGAGGTGTGTACTGTGACAAAGAATGCATATGTCGCTCTCACTGCCGATCGTGTGTACCGATGCTTACTATTGGGTATTCAATAATGCAGACGTTGCATGAGTGAGCAGTTTTAGTGTTTGTAGGTATAAAAGCTATGTAGGTAGGTACCTTATGTGTATTTAGGGCAGTATGAACAGGTATTTATTCTAAAACAAATAACTAGATATTCTAGAATGGACCGTTCTAAATTTGAATTTTGATCAGCATGAAGTATGGCTTACACTTCTATGGCTTTTCAATAGTTTTGATACTTTCGTTCTCTAAGTTTTATTTGAGTCTTCGTTCGATTGTGTGTTCAATTCCTATGGAAATAAAGTTTAATATAATTTAAGTGATACTGATAACAGTGTTTGAATAATATACATACATATTTACGTAATTAGCAGATAGTTTAATCAACTTTTATTCATATTTGCGTAGATTGGTACATTATTTTTAAGATTGTAATTTTTTATAGAAATAGGTTATTAAACAAAAATAAGAGAGAGTATGGGTATGATCATTCGTGTTTTAAGCACGCATAGTCCATTTGTAAGTAGTATTTGTACTGCAAAATGGACATAAAAGGAGGTCTTATTTATAATAACAAAAATCAAGTACTACGAAAATGTAAAAAAAATATTCTGGTGCTAATAAAAGGGCAACTCCGCAACATTTTCTTTAATCATCATCAATTTGAAGCCAGACATGTCTCTAATTAATTAATCGTATTTAAAGCCTAAATAAATTAATTACTTTCAAACATTAATGACATTAAAATCGCAATGTCGCGTCGCAATCGTCGCACGCGCACAGTGCACGCTGCGCTATTGTCGCGGCCCCCGATTGAACTGTTATACGTCGAGATGAGTTATGTTCTAAACCAGGCTTGCGTTTAATACAGGGTGCATTTGGTTTGAGCTTCAGTTTCTTTTGTGAAATAAAGATGTCTATTTCTGTATTAGTTATAATTGTCATTTCTTTTAGATCTTTTTTACTTTAGTTTTGATCATTCCTAAGGCCTCGATTTTCGCAGCGATTTATTTTCGCGCAATGGATGTTCAGCGCACTGCCAAGGGCCGAGAGTTCAAAATCCAACAAATCAGTTTATTTTACGTTCTAGGATGCGGTCTGTTGGATTCTCAATGCTCGACCCAGCACCGAGGGTGCAAACTCCAGTGCGCGATAAAACCCTGACGTGATATTTTTACACGAGAAAGTTAGGCTATAAAATCTGACTTGAATTACCAATTTCTGCTCAGCTATATTTATACAGAGGCTAGTAGCCCTCGGGAGCATACAACAATTATGTCCTAATCCAGGTCACGATTTTGTGGCAAACATCGAAACCCGTTTAACGTGAAAAGGTAAAAGTCAGACCAGACAGAGTTACTTTCGCAATTTGTAACACTAAAAGAGTATTGAAGCTAAAACCAAGCATTTGTTCCTGCTAACTTGTCTGAAGAGGGATCAATAAGTCACTAGTGTCTAAATAAACATTGTTTACCCAAATGATAGTTATAATAATTATTAAACGTGATGATATCCTTTCATATGCATAAATTAATTAATTCAAGCGAATGTACGAGTATTGTTTACCCAAATGGTAGTTATAATAATTATTAAACGTGATGATATTGTTTCATATGCATAAATTAATTAATTCAAGCGAATGTACGAGTATTCAAACATCCTGTATCAACTGCAATCGCCAATGCAGCACAGTGACACACATACGCGGCTTAACACTAAACCAATAATAGAAATCAATCCATACTCCCTCTCTCACTCACACAGACACAACGCAATCAATGATCAATCCATGCCTACGCGCACACATACCAAGTATTGGAAATATTGGCTTTGTAAACATTTACGGAATATTTGCAAAATGTTCCGCCAATGGGACCATGTACATCTCTCTCTTTCTTTTTGAATAGATGAACTAACAAAAGAGTGGGATAGCACACCCGGGCTACAGCTACGCAGAGGGACAATGGTGACTCTATTGTTGTAAGTACCCCAAACTTTTTTTTTAGGTCATAAAAGTAATACTTCGGTAGGGTCGTCTCTGCAGTATGCACTTAAACCATTCGATTCGCAGTGAACCACGGAGACGGAACTCCGTCTCCTACGCTGTCCAGTTTCAGTGCTAATTACTTGAAATCAGTGCGAGTGATCAGTGTTAGTGAAGACTATTTAAATAACATTATGTCTACAACAGCTACAACTAACTATGCTAGTGAAATGTGGAACAATCATGCTTATGGGTATATGAATACTCAAAATGTGGGACATAGTCAATGGCCCACAATGCCAAATAATTACTATAACAATCAGAACAATTATTATAGCCAAAACTGTGTATATACTCATGTGTTAAGTGATGGTTGCGGAAAAATGTACCAGCAGAAACAAAATGAAGGAATTGTGAAACCAGAGCCTACCTCTTCGCCAGGTTACTATGGTAACTTCAGTGGGAATCATACTAATACGAAAATGATCAACCGCTGGCAGCCAGTGAGTTACTATTCACAGCAGCAACAGCTTAATTACACACAACAGCAAATGAACGCAATAAATCTAAATTACGTAGAAAATCCTGAAGATACCAAGTTAATTAATTCACCTGGTGAGTGTAGTACTTCTGATACTAGTTACGGATCACCACAATCGGGATCGGGTAATTTTCAATCATCGACATCAGAACTTGAAGATTCGCCAAACTTGAGAGCTATATTGTCACAACCAACGTCAAAGCCCCCGTTACCTTACTTCGAGGAATGTACCAAAACGTATGCGCAGCATGAGAGTGCCGAGAAGGAAGGCAATTTGGCCCAATTTCATGGTGGATTCGAAAGCATTGAGGGTCCGACGTCAATCAACAAGGATGCAGTGGGTGGAGCGGCGGAAAGCGCACCATCATCACAGGACTCCACGGAACCCTGTCAGGTCGTGACGAGGGTCGAAGCAGGCGGGGATAACGCGGATAACAAAATGGCGTCCACGCAAGATGTGCAACAATTCTATCCATGGATGAAGACAATTACTGGGAGTAAGTTCCAATATTGATCAATTATGACTATAACAATTCTAATCTATTATACTCTATACTAATATATAAAGCTGAACAGTTTGTTTGTTTGTATGTTTGTTTGTTTGAACGCGCTAATCTCAGGAACTACTGGTTCGATTTGAAAAATTCTTTTTGCGTTGGATAGCTCATTAATCCAGAAAGGCGTTAGTGCTATATAACATCACGCTGCGACCAATAGGAGTGGACCATAACTAACTCCACGCGAACGAAGTCGCTGACGGCTACTAGTATGAAAATATTTGTACTTTTTTTTTCACTAGGGATTTTTCCCGTTTCTTGGGTGCGCTTATAAACGTTTAAACACATCCAAACAGACCCGTCACAATTAATTGTAGGTCATACAAATATTTGGTCCGAGCGGGAATCGAACTCACGACAAGTAGCGCAGTAAATAATCACTTAACCACTGCGTTAAACGTGCCGTTGACATTGCATTGTATCGTTTATGTAGATTAGGGGTATCATTATCTACCTTTTTATCGTTCCACTGCTGGGCACAGATCTTCTCTCATACAGAAAAGGATTGAGCGTAATCACCACGCTTGCTCAATGCGAATTGGCGATTTCAGACTTAAAGTCCTGGTTTCCTCAAGATGTTTTTCTTCACCTTTTGATCAGTCATTGGTGTCCAAGATATACCTATTTATAAAGTACATAGGACATAGATACAACTTGGAAAAGTTACATTGGTACTTGCCTGACCTAGAATCGAACCCGCACACTCATACTTGAGAGGTTGGTGTTTTAACCACTAGGCCACCACGACTAGGGGTATAAAGAATAATAATTGACAGCCTCCGTGGCGTAGCGGTAGCGAACGCGTCCGCTGCGCAAGGAGGCGCGGGTTCGATCCCCGCGCAGTGCAAATATTTGTATGCATGAATATGAATATTTGAACTGGCCTGGTCGTGCCTCGGAAAGGACGTTAAGCCGTTGGTCCCGGTTGCCATACGAACATCTAATGACAGTCCTTACGGATTTTTGGAGCCCTCATAAGTCTAACAATACGGATGTTTCCTTTATTAATATTTTTTTTTTATTTTTTTTTTAATTATTATTGCTTCTATTTAGTCCGTCATTTAGATTATAGAAAAATATTGGATACGTATATTTTGTTTTATCAAATCAATAAAAATCGACAAATATAAAACGCATCAAAGATCGATAGGGGTGGTGGCTGGTGACGTCACTCCTCGCTAAAAAGTGTAGCGTGCATTGATGTCACACGAGTTTTCAACGCACTGTGTCTCTTCATTTTTACATGCTTTTTATTAGCTTAACACTTGTATGTTTGCCTGCTTGCTTGTTTGTTTGTTTGTCCGTCTCTAACTCTTTGGACTACGAGTGAGCGGCTCATTACTGTAAAATGTCCCACCGTTTTCAATACGTTCGCTGGTTTTTATTTTTTTTAAAGAATATTGAACTAAAAAGTTGAAATTAAATGTAGTTTAAAAAACTAAAAAACATGCTTTAAAAAATATCAAACTAAAAATTATAAAATAATTTAAAAAAAAAACGTGAAGTGCTTAATATACAAAAATGATGGCACAAAGCGCCTCACGTTTTTTAAACTTATTTTTAACTTTTTAGTTTGATATTTTTTAAAAGCATGTTTTTTAGTTTTTTAAACTACCTATATTTAATTTCAACTTTTTAGTTCAATATTCTCTAAAAAAAACGAACCAACTTGTGTTTTTTTAGTTTTTAAATTTATTTATATGAAAAAAGAAAAAATACGTGTCTATTATTCAATCTGAGTGACGGACTAATTAGTTTTTTTTTTAGTCAACTACCCTATTACTCTAACTGTAATGTTTCGATATCGCCTTCGGGTTGTGGAGGTCAGACGGCAGTCGCTTCACGGATAATATCGAAGTTTAGTTAAAATCAGCAGTTAAACCCCAGATTAAAGCTGAGATGATGATGAGGGTTATACCTAAACAAATACAATGCAATTTGAAAATATTGCATACTAGCTTTCAAGCTAAGCTAACAATATTTTTGTTTTCCCTCGGGAATATCAAATTTTTCCGTGATAAGAAGTACCCTAATATTTAATCCGTACTTCTAGTTAGAAGTGCGGATTAAATATTAGGGTACTTTTTATCACGAAAGCCGTTGGTGCCACGTGGTTCCACGTCTGCAAAATTTTAAAGCACTCGGTCCAGTAGTTACGGCGTGAAAGCGGAACAAACAAACAAACTCACTTTCCGATTTATAATATTACCTACTAGCTTTCCGCCCGCGGCTTCGCCCGCGTGGAGTTTGATTATATCGCGCTTTTTAGATTTCCCTCGGGAATATCAAATTTTTCCGAGATAAAAAGTACCCTATTATTTAATCCGGACTTCTAACTTTAGGTCTGCAAAATTTCAAAGCAATCGGTTTAGTAGTTATGGCGTGAAAGCGGAACAAACAAACAAACTCTTGACGACCTCCGTGGCGCAGTGGTCAACACGCCTGCCTGCGACGTGGAGGCCCCGGGTTCGATCCCCGGCCAGGTCATGATGGAAAACGATATTTTCCTGATTGGGCTGGGTCTGGATGTTTGGCTATATAAGTATCTATTATAAATATAGTATCGTTGAGTTAGTATCCCATAACACAAGTCTCGAACTTACTTTGGGGCTAGCTCAATCTGTGTGATCTGTGCGTATAAAAAAACTCACTTTCCGATTTTTAATATTAGTAAGGATTTATATAGGTGCGTATGAATAAACATACATGTACAATATGTAATGAAAACCCTGTCCGATCTGTGAAGGTATTGTTAGGTATCGATTACTGATTGTACTAGTGCCTAAAAAGCCGGCCTAAAGTTAAGAAAAAAATCCCGCTAAAAAATAAATATTGTTTTGCAAAAAGGAGGTAACTTAATACATGTGCGGTAGGCAATACATGCGCGGGCGAAGGGGGGCAGGACACGCGGCGCGCGGTCGCATCGCGTATTATACCGTCGAAAATGGAATTGTTACAAAACAAAAAAATACCAAATTTTGGGGTAGTTGGAATTGATTCGCGGAGAAAAAAAGATTAAGTATTTCAGAACTCATTAATATTGTTACTATGATGATTATGTAAAATTTCATATTTTATTTGGTCATGTGTTTGCCTAACCTTTATTATCCTTAAGGGTCGGACGGGGTGTTCTTTAAACGTAGATCGATTTTTAAGAGAATAGGCCTAATAAACTTGTGCGCTTTTCCATCAACGATTGCATCACTGCTTACCATCAGGCGGGATTGTAGTCAAGCACTACTTTATAATTATTAAAAAAAAAAAGATATAGATATACTTTTGCATTTTGAAGCATGATTCTAATGATTTGCTCTAATTACAGATAATGAAAAAAAACAAGGCGCAAAGCGAACGCGGCAAACATATACCCGGCATCAGACACTTGAATTGGAGAAGGAGTTCCATTTCAACAGTTATTTAACCCGTACGAGGAGATTACAAGTCTCGAACGAGTTAAGACTGACGGAGCGGCAAGTTAAAATTTGGTTTCAAAACAGAAGGATGAAAGCTAAAAAAGATGGCAAACTCACTACGTCATCTGATTCATACGCTGTTGATAGTTTAAATGTAACTCAGTTAAATATCACGCCACCCTATATTGATACGAGGCAGCAAATCTCAGGTATAAGGGAATATCCCAATTATCAGATGAATGCTCCACAGACACAAATTCCTCAAATACCTGGTCCCCCTATGTCACAAAATTTTATAATGCCTCCATATGAAGGCAACAATATGTAAGCGTTGATTTTGTAAACTTTTAAAGCGTCATCAAAAATACAGTGAAACCTGGTTAAGTGAGACTTCAAGGGACTTAATTATGTTGTTTCACTTATGGAGGTATTCCACCTACCCAGTGCCTTAGATATCCAGGTATAAATAAATATCTGTTTCATTTATAAAGGGTTCCAATAAGGGAAGAATTTCTGGGTCGAATAAGAACAAGAAAATAAACCAACAAAACCATGTTATCTTAATAACTGAGGTTTATGTATTTAAAATTCATTTGCTATCTCAGTTATAGAGGCAACGATGGTGATAAATCCAAAGAACGAATCCCAGATTTCAGTGTCAAAGTGTAGAGACCTCAGCGATTTCTAATTATAGGAGTTTCTGACTTATCCAGGTCTAACTTAACCAAGTTTTACTGTAAATATTGAATAAGCATTATCACCTTAATCATGTTTATAGATTGTTATCTGTAGGATCGTTAATATTAATATCTAACTTTTATTGAAGTTTTCGAAATGTGTAATAATAATTTAGTTATGTAGTATTTTTAATACTTCCTCTTACTAAGAGGAAGGCTGATTATGTGATGTTATTGGAGCTTATGTACGTATAGAATATTTCGGCCTCGAAATATTCTATACGTACCTAAGCTCACATCAATCCATACCAAATCATCTATTAATCTATTTAGCATACCTATGGGCATAATTCGGATCGTGTTCCTCTTCATCTAACGATGAAGAGGATAGATTAATAGATGATTTGGTATGGATTGATTTTGATTATCTTTGATCATTTTATAATTATATGTATGTATGTGTAGTTTTTTTTTTTTTTGTATAAACTTTGTATTAATCAACCTAAGTCTGAATCTGTCAAAAAATAGGTACTTATTATTTCCCTAAAGTTAAAAATTTTGTTTTTGCACGTATACTCTGTTTTTTAATCTCGTAGACTAAACTGACATTACGAGTGTTGGCAATTTATTGCAATTCTTAAATAGTGCCGAAACTTAGCGTTCATAAAATCAAGTATCGTTTTTTTACAATAAGTTATCCTGAAATAATGTGTAGGTACTTATTAAAAACGTAATAATACAAAATTAATAATGTAAATTTGACATTTGCATGTGTCAATTTAGTCTACGACATTAAAAAACAGAGTATAGGTTGGTACCTAAGTTCAAAATTTTGTCATTTCACCCGAAGCCCAATTCCCTTAATGTAGCGACCTAAGTTCAAAATCTAGTGCAATACATCTAGTCGCATTACTTCACATAATATACCTATATTAAGGGAAATGGGCTTCGGGTGAAATGACAAAATTATATACTACTATTGACATGTATTCGGAAAAATATATTATGTTCCTATTCAGACTAGAACATGTTTTTAGAATTAGTGATTATATTATAAGAGAAAAAAACACGTGACAGCCTCCGTGGCGTAGCGGTAGCGGACGCGGCCGCTGCGCAAGGTGGCACGGGTTCGATCCCCGCGAGTGTGTACCAGTGCAAGTATTTGTTGAATATACTTGCACTGGTCTAGTCGTGCCTCGGAAAGCACGTTAAGCCGTTGGTCCCGGTTGCCATACAAACATCTAGTGGCAGTCGTTACGGGTTGTTGGAGCCCCAAAAGTCCAACAATTGGTCTAACTGCAATGCTTCGGTGTCACCTTCGGGTTGTGGAGGTCAGACGGCAGTCGCTTCACGGAAAATGTCGAAGTTTAGCCATATCAGCAGTTGGACTGGTAAAGCGGACCCCAGACTCCAAAGCTGAAAAGGCTTCGGATGCGACTGGGATTAACGGTGCTGATTATAAGAAAAAGTAAAATAATGTAAAACAAAGAAAAAAATATATATAAAAAATATAAAAGTGATTTACTAGTCAATTGATGTATTTCTTTTGCCGCCTAAACAACACATACCTACTCAATACTCATACTAAACAACACATACCTACTCAATACTCATACTAAACAACACATACCTACTCAATACTCATACTAAACAACACATACCTACTCAATACTCATACTAAAACAGAACAAGATAAAATATTTAGATAAGCCACCACCTCTTAAATATTTATTTTATTCTGTTTTAGTTTCCCATACAAATAACGTTCATTTTTCCGTTTTTTTGCACGATATATCGGCAACAGGTAGACTGCTAGTATTTTTTTTTAAATAATGTAACTAATTAATAGTTACATTATTATAATATTTTTACGAGCAGTATCCATTTCACAAACTTCACGTCATGGATTAATAGATTACTTGAATACCTATAGAACAATGCATATTCAGAAAGATTGGATTTAAAAATATATCCAATTTCAATGAACAGAATTAATTAAAAAAATATATGTAGGTATCACTACATGACAAACATACAACGTGTAACTTATAGGGTATATACATAACAAGGACATGGTATCTTCACATAATATCAAACGATATTGGAAGGGTTTTTAAATCCTATTTATTTAATTTTGGAAGTTATGAGGAAATACACCGCCTGTGATGGGCTAATATCATACTAGGCGCACAGAGTTATTGAAGACATTTATCGGATTTTGGCAAGTAACGTGACGGGTAACGAGTAGTTATTAACGTATGTAGTGTTCGTTATGATTTGATTTTAAGAAACACGAAACCGAAAATTTGGTATCAATTTTTTGAGTGTTTTATTTTGAGTTGAAACCCTTCCGATATCGTTTGATATCATGTAAAGATGCCATGCCCTTGGTATGTATATACCCTTTATGTTACACGTTGTATAAACTCACATACACAAACAGTCAGACCCGGGACAATTACTTTTTTTTTATATATAAATTACAAACTAGCGCTTGACTGCAATCCCGCCTGATGGTAAGCAGTTATGCAATCGTTGATGGTAAGGCGTGCTAGTTTATTAAGCCTACTCACTCAAAAGAACTGAGTAAATAGGAAGGAAGACGGCAGTTGAGCGCGGTGATGCAATGTTAAACCCAACAACACGACCAACGATGCTGCGCCAGAGGGAGATTGATCTGGAGGCCCTCCACAACCAAACTCCCGACACAACAACATTTCGCGCATCGTACCCGGCACGTACATCGCAACACAACTGCTCAGACCCGTCCTCCGTACGGCTTCACCAGACATCATGCCGGAACACGACGAATCGCTTGGCGGCATGACTTTGTCTGGTGGGTGGTAACTTATGCTACTTATGTTACTATGGTACTTGTAGGTCATACAAATATTTGTTCCGTACGGGAATCGAACCCGCGACACACAATAGCTTAACCACTATGCTAGCTGTGCAGTCAAATCTTTGTATAGGTAATTTATTTTATTATCAATTGCTCTTAAATAAAGTAAAGGAAAACAACGCAAGAAAGGGCCAAAGATTCTTAGACATTTGAGATCTAGGTACTAACCTGTGCCCGCGTAGTAGATTACGGCCCACCCCTCTCTTGGAGAGGAGGCCTGTGTTTCAGCAGTGGTATTATTACAGGCCAATTATGTAATAACATAATAACACAGAGATTATTTTAAGGATTATTAAATTAATAAATTTATAATCCTTAAAATAATCTTTTTCTTCTTCAGCCTATATATATTATTATATATAAATGTCCATTGCTGGACAAAGGCCTCCCCCAAGGCTTTCCGCGATGACCGGTCTTGTGCTGCCCGCATCTATCGGCTTCCCGCTACCTTCACCAGGTAATCCGTTCACCTTGTCGGGTGCCTCCCTACGCTGCGAATTCCGGTACGTGACTGCCTCTTCAGAACCTAAAAATAATAAAAATAATAACCCTTGAAATAATAATCATTAAGATTTTATTCCCTTTAAAATAATAGGAAAAATTCAGTGACACCGATTTTCAAGAACTAACTTTCTAGTAGACTGCACGGTCAGCGCAGTGTTTCGTGTCGCGGGTTCGATTCCCGCACGGAACAAATCGACGCTTGAAAGGCAATCATATCTAAGTGACAAAAATTCGTAATTTGAGTTATATACACCAAACGACGGCACCGATGTCATCATCATCGTCCTACTGCTGGGCACAAGGTCTCCTCTCATACAGAGAAGGATTGAGCGTAATCATCACGCTTGCTCAATGCGGGTTGGCGATTTCAGACCCGTAAAGTCGAGGTTTCCTTAACAAGTTTTTCTTCACCTTGTAACCAGTTATTGGTGTCCAAGATATACTTAGAAAAGTTACATTGGTACTTGCCTGACCTATTTACGTCAGGTGCGGACTAAATTCATAGGACTAAACTAATTCTTAAGAAAGAGATGTATCGAAATAAAATTTAGTTGTGAGTTTGTGAACAAGGAAATTGGCACCGATGTCATCATCATCATCAACCTTTTCATCGTCCTACTGCTGGGCACAGGTCTCCTCTCATAGAGAGAAGGATTGAGCGTAATCACCACGCTTGCTCAATGCGGGTTGGCGATTTCAGACCCGTAAAGTCGAGGTTTCCTTAACAAGTTTTTCTTCACCTCGTAATCAGTTATTGGTGTCCAAGATATACTTAGAAAAAATACATTGGTACTTGCCTGACCTATTTACGTCAGGTGCGGACTAATTTGATAGGACTAAACTAATTCTTAAGAAAGAGATGTATCGAAATTAAATTTAATTGAGTTTCTGAATCAAGGAAATTGGCGCCGATGTCTGTCATCCTAAACCAAGAAGCTTAAACGGTCGCTCCAAACATCAGACCCAGGAGCAGATCCGTTTAAAATTAACGCTTAACAACAATGGGATAATAGTTAACAATGTAACCCTTCCACATAGTTTGAAGGGTCCGAAGTGTAAACATAAGTCTCCAGGGATCGCTTGTGAATGTGCAAATGTTGTCAGCCAGTTAGACATATTTTGACTGACTGACAGATTTATAAAAAAAGTGTCGAGTAATCTTGTTATGTTCAGCTACCTGTTTACTGATCGTTTTACGAAGTCAGCTTCTGTATTTAGTTCTGTGTTTAGGTTAAATAGTTTTTTTTTGTACCTAATGGTTTTAAGGATAGGTACCTCATTGAGCTTATTATTTTATTAGTGGCAGTTTTTTTTTTATTAGTGGTAAAAAAAGTAAAGAATTTGGATAGTAAATGTTGGTCTCCAGGGATCTGCAGTTCAAGTATAAATTTTAGTGTTGTCAGTAAGTTTGACATGTTTTGACGCTTTAAAAGAAGTCTACTGAGTAATCCTGTTATGATGAAATAGGTGTTAATAGGTTTTTGGGTTAAATTTCTGCTGGACTTTTGTTTACTGCTGAGTAATCCTCCCATATTCAGCTACCTGTGTTCATCGATTTCTGCTTTTTGGGTTTAGTAGGTAATATTTTTATATAGTTAAGAATTTTTTTTCGTTATAGTTATCACGGCCGTGAAGCACACATTACTTTATAAGTTATTTTTTAATTTATGTGTGAATATTGTGTGCCTTACTTAACATTTAAGTACCAAGGAGTGGTCTAAGAAGCCTCGGCACAAATTTCTCTGAGTAATATCTACCCCTGCCTTTAGGTGGTTACAAGAACAGTACGACATAGCTTTCGGCCAAAGTGGCAGTGGGCCGGGCACATTGCCCGTAGGACAGATGCCCGATGGAGCCGATGGGTTCTCGAGTGGCGACCACACACCGGAAGACGCAGCGTGGGTAGGCCCCCGACAAGGTGGACAGACAACCTGGTGAAGGTCGTGGGAAACCGCTGGATGCGGCAGGCACAGGACCGGTTGCCGTGGAGAACCTTGGGGGAGGCCTATGTCCAGCAGTGGACGTCTTTCGGCTGAAATGATGATGATGATGAATAGTTCCCATATTTATGTTGATGCAGTGATTGTCAGTTAATTTCACCCTAACATTAGGTGGGTAATCACGATTAACAATTTTGATACAGTCTCTAGCGCCTTTTATTATTTTTGGGACGGGATACCCTCAAATGACGTTCTGGGCGGAGCGGAAGGGCGTGTCAGACTTTTACTGATTAAAACCCACCCGTTTTCCTTCACTTGCCTGTGCGCCGGGGCCACGGTTTATTTTTTAAACAACCCGCAACCCTGACCCTGGCACCGGTCTTCATTGACCCCGTCACGATGTGCTGACATTTCTTTAAGACGAGCATGAAACAAAAGACACCGTCAACACGGGGCTGGTCCTTACCGAGCGGCGAGCTGCCAACAGCTCGCCGCCCGCAAACCCGCGCCTACGGTGGCCGGGAGTTTAATGTTGTCTCCAGACCAGGGCGTCTCCTGCGGCTGCTAGAGACGTGAGAGCGCTGAGATTCTTTGAGAGGCAAGGCGCACCCTCACGTGCTCCGCCTCCTCCTTTGCCAGCATCACTACTACGCAGAAGAAGGTGGCAGCTTGCCACGCACTCTCGTTCCGGACCATGGCCGGCCGCGAGAGATCGCCGTCACAAGGCCAAGGCCGCGCTCTGCTCAAGCTGGGCAGACTTCCACCGTATGCTCCACTGTGTCCTCAGGGCGATTCCCACAGTGGTGATACCCTGGCGTTTCCTCCCGCCTTATCCGGAGCAGGAACCCGAAACAGTCGTGTCCGGCTAGGATCTGCGTCAGCGGAAGGTTAAATGCCGTGGCGCCTCTTTTGCCACTTGCCAGTACTTAAAGAGGGAACTTACCGCCACTATTGTGGCCGTACCGCGATTTCTCGCGACAGTGGAGTTATGCCCTGGCGTTTTATCCCCTCTCACCCCTACCATATGTGGACGTGGGCTTTGGCCATCAGATCCCATCGCGGCAATCCGGCAAGGAGGCTCGCCGGCTCAGCGGAAATTATTTTACTAAAATAATTTATACTGCTGATTTTTTTCTGTACTTAATTTTTCTTAAAACCATATAAATTTCTTCATAATTCATTGAAAATAACCGAAATATTCAAATATTCGCTATCTTAAAAAAAAAATTTTTTTCGGCCTCTCAGGTCTCACTACCGTGCTAAGGTTACAAAAAATACATTAGGTTAACCGGAGGACGGTCTGGTAGAGATTTCCACCGGTGAACAAAAAAAGAAAAGGTCCAATAAATTTCACCGTCCGGGGGACTCGCACAGGGAAGCAGCGTTGCTTGCGACGGCTGCGGTCTCACAGTTGGCACGTGGGCTGTAAACGTCGCCTAGGCCTGGAGGTGACCCTTAATAAGTCAACTATGGCATTTTATTGCCCCCGACGGGCTCCGTTGCCCGGTTCATACATCGTGGCCGAAGGGGCTCGGATCGCTGTTGAGTCCACCATGAAGTACCTGGGATTGGTGCTCGACAGCCAGTTGGATTTGAGTTGCTCCTACTTCCGGCAGTTGGCGCCCAAGTTGTCGGGCTCGACTGGGGCTCTTTCAATGTTGCTTCCCAATTCGGGGGCTTAAGCGCCGCCCGCAGGCGGCTCCATATGGGAATCGTACGATCAATGGCTCTGTATGGGGAACCGGTTTGGGCCTCTGACCTGACGGCTGGCAGCATCGCTGTACCGAGTAAACGCGAGATCGATGGGTCAGAGTCATTAGTGGGTATCGCATCATCTCCTATGAGGCAGCCTGTTTATTTGCTGGATCCCTGCCCTGGGACCTGGAGGCGAAGGTCCCGCGTCACTGTATGGGTGGCGTGAGAAGGCGCGGGCGTGGGGCAAACGGTCGATGCAGCGTCAGTTAGAGCAGCGACGGCTGCAACTCCGTGAGGTCCTGGTGGCGGAATGGCGGGACAGGCTTTCACGCCCTACCGCCGGCCTCACCACCATCGAGGTGATCCGGCCAGTACTGGAGGACTGGTCTGAGAGAAGGCACGGCTCCCAGATGTTTCAGGTGACACAAGTCCTTTCGGGGCATGGTTGCTCCGGAAAGTACCTGTGTCGCATATAGAGGGAGCTGGATGGCCGGTGTCAACATTGGCAGAGTGGCACATACGCTGGCAGAGTTTGGGAGAAGCCGCGCCGTGCCCTCATCTCTGAAGTAGGCAGTAGCCTGTCGCGGCAGGCTGTAATTAAGTCGGCAGCGAAGAGTTCTGGGATGTGGTGGTTTTCTTCTGCGAAACAGTCGTCTCACAGGCGGTGACAGAGGAGGCTGAAAGGGAGAGGGGATCTCGTCCATCCACTCGGCCCGCAGCAGGCGGAGGGCTGATAACGCCCTCTTTCAGCTCCCCTAAATGGGTCCAGACGAGGGGCGACAGACGTCCTCGAGTCCGTCGCCCCCCAAATATCGGGACGCGAGGTGGCGGTGCGAAGTGTTCCACACGCTCTTAGACGTCGCGGGGCAGTCAAACACCTCATTTCCTCAAACTCACTCACTCTTTTGAATCATAAAATTTTTACAAATACTGGCCTACCGACTTTTCATACTACTAACATGATAATTTAGGTAGGTATCTACAAAACTTTTGAGGATATTCAGGTGGTTTGGATGTCAGTCTTTGCCCATACCTACAATTAAAATATGTAGTAGAGAAGTAGGTAGACATTCACAAATTAATTTTGAATGTAACGACGAATTCTATAGAATGTTGATAACTATTTCATGTTCTTTCTCCGGTAATGCGTAGATCAGATGGCAGGTACTCTTCCATCAGGGAGGTAATTGCAAACGACAATGAGTTATAGAATATTTTTTTTAGTTAATAATTTGCTTAGAGGTGTATTAGGATTACATATGTATTAGGTAACCCCAGAATTAAATATGACATTAAAACCAATTCTCAAAATTAGCAAAGTAAAATCAGATTCAAAATTTGTATCCCTTACCAAGTTTCGTTTGTGGCTAACTTCAACATATTCATCGCCCCAGCATTAGAAAGTCGACCGTCCTGCCTTTTGAATAGAGAATAACAATAGAGTCTGCGTGACAGAGACAACACTACATATCTGACCCCTACGCGAGAAAGAGAGGCACACCTTCATCCCTCTATCCAGGGGTAAGTTTGGAACTACGCATGCGCATTCAACCAAGATGGCTGCCTGTGTTTAGTTAGAATTTCTTTGGTTTTCGTATAAAAATGCAGTTTTGTTTGGGCAAAATTCAAGGAAAAGTATTGGGAAATATGTTACAGGTGCATTTTTTACACGGGCAATTATATTTAGTCCTGTATCTGGCTGTGAATACAAGTTAACCTAAAATCTGGGTAAGTCTGCGTCATTTTACCTCCTAGCAAATCGTAAACAAGCTCCAGAAGTTTTGTTCTGTTCAAATTGAAATCAATTATCAATTAATATTGGTTGTTGCATTTTTATGTTATACAAATATTTATAAATTTTGTGTTAACCCTGTGCCGGGGTCTCGATTATGTTATAACCTTTTGATTGAAGTGTGATAACTATATCGACTACTTAATTATTATAAAATTCCCTGGAACCTTCAACAGTTTCACATAAATGATTAAAAAGGTAATTTACCCAAAGAAATAAATAGGTACTAGCCCCGCACGATGATATTGCGATTGGCGGCCATCTTGGTGACGTAGTCGAACTCGCTCCGTCGGTACCGTTAGCAAGTTCAGTCCGCGCTTATCCACTTACGCACATCGAATATTTTTGTTAGCTTTTTGTTTTTGTTATCCTGTTTTATTATTGTTCTTGAGTTTTGTTGTTTAGTTTTGTTAACTGTTACTCGTTTAAATGAGTAAGAAATTAATTAACAGTCGTGCTCGTGAAATTATAATTTAATTATCCATTATTTTTATTAGTGTCCACTTTAGTGGACAATTATTTTGTTAAAGAGAAAAAGGACTGTAAGTTAGTTCTTGAAAGTATAAACCGTGCTTTAAAAAGTGCTTCGGACACTACTGAGGACATTTTAATACCGAAGCAACTGCTAATTGTTATTAAAAATATTTTGCAAAATTCTACCAAGTCACGGAGCGTGTGGCATGTGCCACAGGCGTTGCAAAAAATACTGTGACAAAATTGCGACGACAGCATGTGTCAGAAACAGCCAGTGGCAGCAAAATGAGAACTCTTACTAAAGGAAAAAGACAAAAGAAGGAATATTTCGGCATGTATACGGTGAGGGGAGAAATACCCACAATGCGCAAAATATTGGCGGCATCAAAAGTAGACCTTAATTATACTGGTAGTGAAACTACATTAAGAAAAATAATTAAATGTGATTTAGGCTACCAAAAAAGACTGGCTCTAATTGAAAGACCACAAATTCAAGCGTGGAGGGCTAAATATTTACGACGTATGAAAGAAAATGACTCGCTTGGTACTAACAAAAGACCCGTTATTTATCTCGACGAAACGTAGATACACGCACACTTCACGTTAAAAAAATGTTGGCAAACAGCAACCGATGTCGGAGTGAGATGGAACGACAGCCCCGGCCGCCAATGGATAATAGTTCATGCGGGAAGTTAAAGCGGTTTTGTTTACAATGCCCTTTTAATGTTTAAAGCAGACACCAAAACGGGGGATTACCATGATCAAATGAATGCTGAGAATTTCATCAACTGGCTTACAGAAAAATTAGTACCCAACATACCACGCAACTCCATAATTGTGATGGACAACGCCCCTTATCACAGTAGGGAAGAGAATAGGCCACCAAGTATGAACAATAAAAAAACAGTTGATGGTTGAATGGCTACAAGCTCACGACATCGACTTTCCCAACGACAGTACAAAACCTGAACTGTATTTATTAATTAAACGGCACAGACCGGCGAAAATCATAAAATTGACAGTTTATTAGCTGGCAATGGCCATGAGGTCGTTAGATTACCACCTTACAACTGCGACCTCAACCCCATTGAGTACATCTGGAACCTGGTAAAGATGAGGGTGTCAGAAAAGAATGTGGAGCAGTTGGAAAGTCGCATTGAAGCTCTGACGTTGGAGACGTTGGCGTCAATAACTCCAGGTGACTGGCGAAAGGAAGTTAATCATGTTAAACGGCTTGAAGAGGAATATTGGAATAAAGATCTAATAACTGACGAGTTATTTGTCATAAATACGGCAGACGACAGTGAGTCATACGACAGACACAGAAAGCAGGATTTGGAAGACTATATGAGTGGAATTGAATAAATAGGGTAAGTTTATATTGAATTACATATAAACATTTTTTTACATACTATCCTGGTTTTATTTATAAGCTGATAGATGTAGGTAGTAATTAAAACATGACTGCTACGCAGTGGACTCTGGTTCAATTCCCGCTCGCAAATTAATAGAAATGTAGTTAATAAAAATTAGTATACATGTAAGAAAAATATATGAATAAGTATATTTTTCTTATGTCTACAAGAATTATTTCCTTGAAATTTTTAATAATGAAAGTTTATTTGTCACAATATGGATGAGTAGTTAAAAAGAGTGTATGTATAATAAAATTATAAAATACAAATAAACCCTTAACCCCAGTTTATTAATTTTGCATTTAACATTCTTTTGCTAGCTGTCCTTTTGCGTGACAGATGACGTCACAAAGCTGTTATTGTGACAAGGTTCCATCGCAATATCATCGTGCGGGGCTTATATATCGCTTATATTTTTATAACTGAGAATGATGCAAAAATATATACCAACTCAACGAAAAAAAACAATTGACTGGGAAGGTACTTTTTGCTTTAACTTAGATATCACTTATTAATTAAAACTAGCGAACAATGTGTTCTTCATTATTGGTATGTCATAAAAAAAAGGCTGCATAAGATTATTTTTCCTGACTTTTGGCGTCGCTTTTTTTGTACAATTTTCATTTATTTATTTGTTTACTCAAAGCATACATAGGTATATCCTTATATGCTCAACCCAATGCGATATTAGCACACTTAATATTTAGATTGTTATACAGTTTTTACCGTAACAATATTCATATAGGTAGCTGTTCTAGTGAACTCTTTTTTTAAATCAGGTATAAACTAGTGCTTGCCCCCAATCCCGCCTGATGGTAAACAGTGATGCAATCGTTAATGTTAAAGCGGGCTAGTTTATTAAAAGCCTATTCACTCAAAGAGACAGTGAATAGGTAGCAAGACGGCAGTTGAGCGAGGTGATGCAATGTTAAACCTAACAACACGACCAATGATGCTGCACCAGAGGGAGATTGATCTGGAGACCCTTTACGGCCAAACTCCCGACACAACAACATTTGGCGAGCGCATCGTACCCGGCACACATCGCAATACAACTACTCAGATCCGTCCTCCGTACGGCTTCACCAGACATCATGCCGGGAACACGACGAATCGCTTGGCGACAAGACTATGTCTGGTGGGTGGTAGATCACCAGAAATGAGGTTGAGAATGTGAAGCGCGCTCATGAGCGTTAATTAATAGGCATTGAAAGGACAAGTACCTATTTATGTACTATTTTTATTATTAAATTCTTAACAAATCTCGTACATTACGTAACTTCATTTTATTCCACATAGGTATGATTGATAAAAAACCCTTTGTTACCAATCAAATGAAAACAAGACCATTTTAGTTTAGTAACAAACACACCTTGGAGTTACAAAACAAAATGTAAATGCAGTTCGGAAACTGATCGCTTTTCGAAATGACCATTAATATTAGCGCCTTAATGATCTTCAGAATTCAAAATTCGATTCGCCAACGGCACATCTAACTTGGTCCGTCCATGCATTGAATACGTTACTTGAATGACGGGTCTAATTAATCCTAAGTCGAACGAGCCAGCTCTCATTGAAGGCGGATCAAAAGAAACCTCCTAATGGGTATTTGAAAGCCACTATAGTATTTACCTTTAGTATGAATCGGTTAAGTACGGTTTAGAAAATAGTGAGTCATATAATACAAAAAATATATGAGGCTGAAGTCGGGTGCGGCCAACATTGGGATTCTGTCGAAATCAATCATAACAGCTGTCCCTCACAAAGTATGTAGCTAGAGGTAAAATGTATTCAGATAACCGAACAAGGATGGGTGTGGATTATACTATCATATATATACATCTAATCTTTGTATACTATAGATTAGATCTACAATTATTAGTGCAAGTAGGTACTATACGGGGTCCAATTAAATCAGCTGGCATACATAAGTCCGCAGATATGATGGCAAAACAAAAAAAAATGAAGAAAAAGTAGTTTTTTTTTTTTGTGATAACTGTTGACTTTTAATCTTTTATGTAATCACAATACATAATTATGGTCATTGTAGGTACATATTTATTGATATTATTGTTACTGAACACACAATAAAATACATAAACCTAAGACAAAATTAAGATCTGAGTACTTTAACTTAAGAATTTAAGAATGTATTGTATTGACATCAAATTGCCGTGTAAAAACCAACAGTTTTTGAGTAGGTATCCATATCTGAATACGATATAAAATGGATTTTCTTAACTCATATTCCCAGCAATTCTCTACACTATAAATTAATTAATTACAAAAATTAAAATCAAACTTTTGTTTTTACAACGTTATTTTTACTAGTTATATACGAAACCTAAATACAGGCTGGAATTTAAATGGTTGTTTTCCCGCGGCAGAACGATTTGCTTTAAGGAGTACTTTCGATGAATAGAGTAAAAAACAAAAATATTTGTATTATAAAATAATTAAAAAAAGTAAATAAAAAAAATCATCAACTCGAAAAAGTGAGAAAAGTTAATTACGCTAGATACAACTTGTAGGTACTACCCGTACTACTCGGAATGTACATGAAACCGCCTCAAAGGAAAGCAATGTATTTAATGTTCTAACCATAATAAGCTCCCGTGCGTTTTTTTATCACTATGTTAAATCTGCCATTTCAAGTTTCTAATATTTAATTTCATGATGAAACGATTGTATTACTAAGACAGAACCGTTTCGCTGCGGGAAAACAACCATTAAAATTCCACGCTGTATAAGTTTGTTCGGAATTAGCAACTGAATCGATTCCAATCATTTTTATACTATGTTATATTTTTTCCCAAATACATTTAGAAATTGTTGCAATGTGGTTACCGAGCGCACACAGCTAACATAGATCATAGTAAATACTAGGACCACAGTAAGACAGAGCCCCGCGCCTCGCCGCTTCAGGCGCGGGCGGGCGAGCAGTGCGTTGACCATATTTTTATTGGGACAACCAAGTAAGATAATGAGCTCATAACTTCATGGAGTTTCATTACATCTTTTTAAAATTTTTTAAATAGATTCTTTACTTTAGTATACTGGACAGGTGTTTCGGGTTTCGCATAAACTAAAAATAACGTTGTTTATCGTGGTCAATGTTCTATGGAGTTTTTCTAGAAAAATCTAATTTTACCACATTGATAAAATATTAAACTAAGGTAGATATGTCACTAGCGCACTAAAAATGAAGCGTACAAAAGGAAGTAAGTCCTGTATCTCGCTTAAGTCACTCTCGATACACTCGTAAAAACAAACGACAAACACTAACAGCGCAAACGACAAACACTAGCCATCTTTTTCTTCTTTAGGCTTTAGATTGCGCCCCATCTCACTCACACTGTACCAATGTATGCCGAATAAAAATATGCATGTGTGCTGCTGCTGTGTTCTGCACATTTTTTTGGTCAGTTTGTTAGAATATATCGTATCTGTTTAATATTTTATGAATGTTTTACCACGTATCGTATTGAATCTTATTTATTTTATTATTTATGTACATACAATAAAATATCGTGCCTGTCATAAAGGGTAATGGTCTACTACTGCCACGTTGGCCAGACGGGTTGGTAGAGGGTTTTGTTTCGAGTTTTCCTTCTCTAAAAAAAATACATAAAGATACGACAAAATTAAGATCCGAGTACAAAAGTGCTGCTTATTTCTTAAGAAATTTCTTCCAGGAGACCTGCGAAAGGAGAAGTAAAACAGAAATGTAGATAATCCATACTAATATTATAAATGCGAAAGTATCTCTCTGTCTGTCTGTCTGTCCGGCTTTCACGCCAAAACTACTGAACTGATTTTGATGAAATTTGGCACAGATAATCTATAGACCCTGGGAAAGGACATAGGCTACCTTTTATCCCGGAAAAAATTGATGTTCCCGAGGGAAATCTAAAAAGCGCGATATAACCGAACTTCACGCGGGCGAAACCGCGGGCGGAAAGCTAGTAGTATATAAGAACAAGGAGGAAATAAAATATGATGATGATAAGTATAAAAGTAATAATCACTACATATTATAAAACAAAGTCACAAACAGCCGCTAGTAATACTTAAACAATATGTTAAGAAAACCCTGTCCGACCCGTAAGGATAATAAAGGTTAGGTAAACACATGACCAAATAAAATATGAAATTTTACATAATCATCATAGTAACAATACTAGTGAATTTTGAAATAATCTTTTTTTCCCGCGAATTAATACCAACTTCCCCAAAATTTGGTGGTTTTTAAAAAGTGACAACATTATTTTTGACGGTATAATTCTGAGCGAATTGCGATGCGGCCGCGTACCGCGTCCCCTGCCCCTCTTCGCCCGCGCCTGTATGGCATACCGCACATGTTTTAAGTTACCTCTTTTTGCGAAATAATATTTATTTTTTTAGGGTTTTTTTTTAAGTTTAGACCGGCTTTGTAGGCGTTAGTAGAATCAGTTATCGATACCTAACAATACCTTCACGGATCGGACAGGGTTTTCTTTACATAATGTATAATTATGATGCTTACACATTCAGTAGTAAGTTACATTTTGATACTACGGTGAATTCCTTTTATTCCATTTTAAGCTCCATCATAATCATCCATTTATTTCAATGATAACCACACTTGCTTGTCTTCACTTAGATATTTATTTGGAGCAGTTAAAATAATCCACTGAATAATTCTTTATTGATTTCTGTCTAAACTCAGTCTTATCGACACTCACTCACACATGTAGGTGCTTTGATCACTTTGAACGATCAAAGTGAGGAGTTATCAACACTCATAAATTACGTTGTATAATTAAACATTACGACCAATTAGTATTAAAGAGGGAGCTGGATTTATTGCTCATGACAAATCACTGTGATAAGAGTTTTGTTTGAAGTTCCTTCATGTTCGCTGTCGATTGCATTATATTGCTTTAGAAAAAAAAATTAAAAGTAATTTTAGATGTAAGGTAGTACTTAATATAAGAAGTTTTATTTTGATAATCAATATTCGCAAATTCGCAAAGGGCTGGCGCGCATTTCGGTCAAAAGTTGAGTTTGGCGATTCAACGTGGGAACGGGGCCTGGCTTTTGGGCACCCTGCCCGGTGATCGCAGCCATCTGGGCTCAATTTTTTTTTATACTTACTTTAAATTTAATTTGTGGTTAGTTTGTATTTTATTTCTTTGTAGCTTTAATTTATTCATAATTTAGTTTTAATTACTATTAATGTTAATTTTTTATTGTGTGTATTTTCAGTGATAATTTTATAATATCAGTTGAATAAAATAATAAAAAAAAACAACTAAATTATTATAAAAAATAAAACATTCAACTTGATATGGTACAGTCACCAAAGGAAATAATTATCCGGGGGTGTCGGATAGGCATGTAACTACTACGAATAGGTGTTTTTGAATGAAATTTATTTTGATAAAAGAACTGTTTTTATTCGAAAATAATTGACGTTTTTGGAAAAAAAAAACAAGGGGAATAGACAAGATCCGTTTTCTGTAAGCGTTAACGCCAACCGAAAATTCAAAATGCATGGAGTTGACGTTTGCTTATCAGATGTCACGTGACTGCTGTTAAATTGGTAGACAAGTCACTATTCGTTGTGCAGATAGGAACGTCGAAGCGAGCGTGAGTCGTGACAGATAGATAAACTACAAAATTGTTACAAAAGTGTGACACAAATTCACACTGACAAAATCTGACATTATACCATAAACTATGGAAAAAAGAACTATGGAGTATTTTGGTTAACGCTGCGGAAAGGCTTTCGGCGTTTCATATGGCACCTGTTTACCATTCTCAACACCCTTTTTTTTTGGGGTGGGAAATCATCAAATGACTTCTCCCGCTCTGGGCGGAGCGGAAGGGCTTGTCAGACTTTTACTGACTAAAACCCACCCGTGTTTCTTCACTTGTATGTGCCGGTCAGGGCCACAGTTTCTTGTTTATCCAACCCGTAACCCTGACCCAGGAGGCATCGGTCTTCGTGGACCCCGTCACGATGTGCTGACATCTCTTTGAGGCGCGCGTGAAACACAACGCGCCGTCGACTCGGGCCTGGTCCTTACCGGGCGGCGAGCTGATTCTCAACACCCTAACGCTTGATCTTTGTCTAGGCTCCCAAATCTTTTATGAAAAAATGGCGCCAAGTTTCTTGTTCACAAACTAAACTAATTTTAAGTTAAGTGTATATTTTTCTTTCTATTTAATTAAGAGAAGGATAGAAGGTAACATTTTAGTTTAATCCTGGCAAATTAAGATACTCCATAGACAGTTTAAACTCGATCATAAACATGGCGACAAAAAAAAACGCCAAGTTACGTCAGGAGCGGACTAATTTGACAGGTCTTAGCTAACATTTTATCTTCTATCTTTTTCTTAATGAGAAAATAGAAAGAAAAGGATGCACTGAACTTAAATGTCATTTAAGTACTTAGTTAAAAATGTCGTGGTGGCCTAGTGGTTAAAACACCAGCCTCTCAAGTATGAGTGCGCGGGTTCGATTCCAGGTCAGGCAAGTATAGATTGCGCCAAACATCTAGTCCGCTCTGAAGTTGCTTCGCGCATTTGTAGTGACTGTACAAATGCGCGAAGCAACTTCAGAGCGGACTAGATGTTTGGCGCGATCTATACCAATGTAACTTTTCTAAAGTTATATGTACTTTCTAATTATATCTTGGACACCAAAGACTAAAGGTGAAGGAAAACATCTTGGGGAAACCTGAACTTTATTTAAGTCTGAAATCGCCAACCCGCATTGAGCAAGCGTGGTGATTACACTCAATCCTTCTCTGTATGAGAGGAGACCTGTGCCCAGCAATGGGACGATAAAAAGGTTGATGATGATAATGATGATGAAGTAATTTTTGAGCCAGGGAATCGGGGCCAGTATCAAAATAATTAAAGTTTAGTGAGACACGAGTTCCCGTGTCTTTTTAAACTTCTACTATAGTAGACGACCTAGTTAGCTATCTTCTTTCGTTTCCGTACACATCAAAGTAAGAATTTCAGGATTCAGAAGGTCTTTTCTCGTAATATAAAATGAATGTCAAAATTTTTTCAGAGATGAGAGAAGTGAAGAGATAGGTATAGGTATTGGAGGCTATTTTTATGAGATTATGACATAGATTAGAATATGAACGTTATTAAAATTTCCTTAATTGCCCCTTAAAATCAAAAAATCAAAATCAAAATCAAAGCATTTATTTCAAATAAACCAGTTACAGGCACTTTTGAATTGTCAGAAGGTCGGTCAGTCAATAAGATGAAGCTAGTCGCCCATTCCAAAGAGTAGGTACCTATGGAGAAGAACGGGCAAGAAACTCCATGGACACTCTTTTAAAGTTTCAAGCTATTGTTACAAATATTTGATTACATCATTCATGTTGAAATCAACCGTGTGAGAACGATGCAGAAATAAATTGTACGCCGAGAGCGTCCATTATGAAAACACACAAAAATCAATTCAGAAATTAAAATACGCCGTGGCAGCTAAGAGATGACCAGTCCCCTCCGACGGCGTCCGTTCACGAACATGACGAATGGATCAGCATCATTCAGCTCAACCATATTCAAGGGAACTCAATGACCCAACACACACGCCACCATCAGCGAGACATTTGAGTGAGCATGACATACTCTCAACAGCCAGAGCACTATCAAGTCAATAAAAAAGACTAACCCAACAAAAAAATGCCTTACAGCACATTCGTACATTGTGCTCACACGTTTGCCATGCAATTATACAATACTAAGAAATTGAATCTACACAATGCTAAGATAGCTTTTTTTGTCCAAGGTTCAGCAGCTCCAACAGTGTTCCCGAATCTGTGGAAAGTTTAGCTCCTGTGTAGCTGTAGAAGTGCCGAACACCTCTGTCAGCGATACAATTCCGTAATGTACAATATGCTTGGCCACATAGTGTGTAATACAGGCTTTGAATTAGTAACATTAACAGTTACATATTAAAACTACAAGAGGAAAAATCAGAGAACAATCAGTGTATAGAAATCGGACGCAGCTCAAGCCCAAGCCTTTTTGTCCTCAATATAATCCTTCACACTATAAAATGCTTTCTGACACAACTGACGTTTAATGAAGGATTTGAATTTATTCAGGCTCAGATCTTGAACCACCTCTGGAAGTCCATTGTAAAAATGTATACATTGGCATCTGAAGGAGCCACCTATTTTCTTGAGCCTTGTTGTAGGTACAATAAATTTGTGCCTGTTCCTAGTATTTATATTATGGACATCACTGTATTTTTTAAACAATTTTATATTTTTATGAGCATACAAAAGATTTTCATAAATATATTGAGACGGCACGGTCAGTACATTAATCTCTTTAAATTTTTCTCTGAGAGAGTGTCTCGGACTTAATTTATAAATTGCACGAACAGCTCGTTTCTGCAAAACAAATATTGTTTGAATATCGGCAGCATTTCCCCACAACAGAATGCCGTACGACATTACGCTATGGAAATAGCCAAAGTACACTAAACGGGCCGTCTCAACATCAGTCAAATTACGAATTGTTCTAACTGCGTATGCAGCAGAACTTAGTTTTTTTGACAATTTTTCTATATGTGGACCCCATTGAAGCTTAGCATCCAGAGTTATACCCAAGAATACTGTGCTGTCTTCAGATTTCAATTCTTCGCCCTTTATCAACACTTTAGTTTCCACCTGCCTAACGTGAGGTAGAGTAAACTTAATGCATTTAGTTTTTTTCTCGTTTAAGAGTAAATTATTAACATTAAACCAATGGACTACTTTGGAGATCGCGCTATTTACATCATCAGTAACCTGCTGCTGACGTTTCAGTTTAAATAAAAGTGAAGTGTCATCTGCAAACAACACTATATCGTGGTTATCCTTTATTAGGTACGGCAGGTCATTGATGTAAATAAGAAACAAAAAAGGACCAAGAATTGACCCCTGTGGGACTCCCATTGTTACCAAAGACCCGGAGGATCTTGTTCCATTAACGTCAACGCTTTGAATCCTACCACTCAAGTAAGATGTAATAAGATCCAGTGCAGAATTCCGGATCCCGTAGTGGCGGAGTTTCCTGATTAACGTATCGTGAAGAACGCAATCGAATGCCTTAGACAAATCACAAAAGATGCCCAAGGCATCGCATTTATCCTCCCAAGCATTATAAATATGTCCTAGAAGTTCAACACCGGCATCAGTAGTTGAACGACCCCTTGTAAAACCGAACTGTTTGCTATGTAATAATTTATGTTTATTAAAAAAAATTTGCATTTGGTTTAAAATTAATTTCTCAAAAATTTTACTAAAGGTAGGTAGTACAGAAATAGGTCTATAATTTGTGGGGTCTAATGTACTACCTGATTTAAACAAAGGTATTATTTTACTATTTTTCATGAGATCAGGAAACTCTCCACAGTCAATACAAGCATTAAAGATATCAGCTAGAGTGGGTGCCACAATATCAATAATAGACTTAGCAACTTCCACCGAATGGCCCCATAGGTCAGCAGTCTTTTTTACATTTAGAGTGTGAAAGATTTTAATTATATCTCTACTGATAACATATTCAAAATGAAACTCCGAATCACAAACATTAACATTTTCTTTAAGCAAAGACTCGGCAACAGAAGGTGATGAGTTTAGGGATTTAGTAGTTGAAACAGGAATATCCGAAAAGAAATTTTCAAATGCCTCAGAGACTTGCGAGTCTGATTTAATTATGTTGTTATTAATAGACAGGCTATAGTCAGTATTTCTATCACTGGACCTTCCCGTTTCACTATTAATAATTTTCCAAGTCGTTTTAATTACATTGCCACTGTTTTTTATCTTTGAACTCAAGTAACGTGACTTGGCCATATAACAAACTTGTTTAAATAATTTTGAATATTTTCTAACATACAAATTGAATTCAACAGTGTTAATATAAATTCTCTCATTATACAGTTCATAAAGCCGAGTTCTACTTTTATAAATACCGATGGTAGCCCAATCAGAGAAAGATGCGTTACTATTAACAGAGATAGTCTTGGGAACAAAGGTGGAATCAAATAGCTTACAGTATATATTAAAAAAATTGTCATAGAGATGATTAGGATCAGCATTAACAGCACTGGATAAGACTGGCAATTTATTAATGAGATTAAATCTAAAAACCTCCAAGCGGCTTTCAGTTTTGGGGTTAACAGTGATATCCTTTTTGGTCACTTTTTTACTATGGTTTGGAATAGTAATCCTTTGTCCGCAGTGATCAGAATCAAGTAAATTTACAACTTCTTTGTGGCTTGGTATTAGGTTTGTAAAAATATTATCTAGGCATGTGGCACAAGTAGGTGTTATTCTCGTGGGCTCCAAAAATAGGTTTACAAGATTGTAGGACTGAAATAGACTTATAATTTTATTAGAATAACCAGAGTTCTCTAATAAATTAACATTAAAATCACCGCAAACGATAATGGCTTTGCTTGAAACACAAATCTTATGTAAAACTTCATCCATTACCTTTTCAAAGCAGTCATACAATCCCGAAGGGGGTCTGTACACACTTAACACAATGAAGCCCTCCAACTCTATACAAGCAATTTCAGCTGTTCGTTCAACAGACAGGCTCACAATGTCTTTACGATTTTTAAATTTGAGCACGTTACTAACTAAAGACTTAGGTCAATAAGCATCATGTTATATCTCAGCGCCCTTTGGAGACGCCCGGCTGGTCGGGACTTCGGGAGGTACCGTAGGTGCGGGCTTGCGCGCGAGTAGTGAGCAGCTCCAGCAGGGCCAATGCCGGGTCGATGGCGGGCGTTGTGTTCCAGGCGCTCCTCTAAGAGATGTCAGCACATCGTGTATGGGGTCTGCAAAGACCGATGTCTGACAGGACCGTGGGTAGTTCGAAGAGAAACCGTGGCTTCTGGTGCACAGGCAAGTGAAGGAACAAGGATGGGTGAATTTCACATCCTTAAAAAAATAAACCATGTTATTGAACAAATTGTTTTTTTTAAATAATTACCTATAAACTAGTGCTTCACTGCAATCCCGCCTGATGGTAAGCAGTGATGCAATCGTTGATGGTAAAGCGCGCAAGTTTATTAAGCCACTTAAAAATCTTAGTGAGTAGCAAGGAAGACGGCAGTTGAGCGAGGTGATGCAATGTTAAACCCAACAACTCGATCAACGACCACAGGGAGATTGATCTGGAGACTTTCCACGATCTAACTCCCGACACAATAACATTTGGCGCATCGTACCCGGCACACATCGCAACATAACTCCTCAGACCCGTCCTCCGTACGGCTGCACCAGACATGATATAAAATTTCACTCTCTGTGTTTGCTGCAATTTACAATCAGTAGATCAATTTAACAGTACACGTAAAGCCAGAAATCAATCACGTATGGAAACAAATCTCAATCAACTGTTTATAAACCGTACCTACCTATATGTATAGGTAAAAAATAATGGTATAGATAGCCATTGGATTACGCGGATAGGTACATATTCCTTTTTATAACGTTAACTAACGTTATTAAGCGAAAATCAAATTAACGTAATTTATATAAATTGGTTCAATCTAGCTCTTTTCTTTGATCTCGGACACATTATTGCTTTGCCGCTATTTGCTATACCGCTGTAAGTTAACCATATAAAACAAGAAAAAGTATAATCAACACGTATCTACCCCTTTATTAATAAAGGGGTATATTTTTAACTTGAAAAAATACCAATAATTACCCCAAATAAATTATATTTTTAGGTTTTCCCGAACTTTTGATAAAGCTACTAAAACTTACCACCCACCAGACAAAGTCTTGCCGCCAAGTGATTCGTCGTGTTCCGGCATGATGTCTGGTGAAGCCGTGCGGAGGACGGGTCTGAGCAGTTGTGTTGCGATGTGTGGCGGGTACGATGCGCCAAAAGTTGTTGTGTCGGGAGTTTGGTCGTGGAGAGTTTCCAGATCAATCTTCCTCTAGCGCAGCATCGTTTGGCCGTGTTGGTCTTAGGTTTAACATTGCATCACCTCACTCAACTGCCGTCATCCTTCCTATTCCTAAGTTTTTTTTAAGTGAATAGGCTTAATAAACTAGTGCGCTTTACCATAAACGATTGAATCACTGCTTACCATCAGGCGGGATTGTAGTCAAGCACTAGTAATTAAAAATAAATAAATGAAAAAAATAAATGAATCTTTATCTTTAGTTTATAATTAGTAAAAAAAAAACTGACAACATTACACCACCGAACAGGATAGAAATCGATACAGCATAACACGTAAACATCACGTTTGGTCACATCACAGTAACATCAGTGGACACAAAAAGTGTGGGATCAACAAAAGAATCTACACGGCGCATTGTCCCAACTGTTTGGATCATTTATCAACAACGCTCCACTGCCATCGTTCGAGAACAGATCGTGGATCAATGAAACCAGCTTCGTCCGCGATTAAAATTTTTGCATCGTTACTAAATGTTTAAGTAAAGCGTTGGTGATACATTTTAGTTTAGATAAGCTCTTTATAAGGGACAGATCCCTAAATTTTTGAATGCGGATAAACGATTTTAAGGTAAATATACCTAGTTAAGCTAAGATGAATAACGCGATTCTAGAAAAATTCAAATTCCAAATTTTTATTTCAGATTAGTTATCCATACATATATGTATGTCATGTTAGTAATAGTATAGCTTAGTCTAATGTTTGATTGTATTAAATTAAGTGAGTCTGGTTTCTCATCCACTTTCTTAAGAGGGAGCAATCCTACCGGTCTGAAACACATTTATGACGCCATTGGATTATATTTAAATCATTTTTTTTTATATAAATCTTTTAACTTTTTCTCAATTAAATGAGATGTCATTGATTACCCAGTCCGATCAGGTTAATTTGATTAAGTACCTAGATATATTAGCCAGGTGAGATTCGTGTTCTAGTTTGTAAAACCGAATGACTCATTCAATAACATAGTTTTAGTTGATGCATTATATTTCGATTGTTGATTTGAGGTGTTAAAAAAAATGCCAGCAACATGCGTATATAACATATTCAACCGTTACACACATTAGGTATATTAAAACAGGGTAATTATAGACTTATACTGTGGTAATCAAGTCTTACATGGACAAGTATGAAGCGGTGATCGTTTGCCCCTCCACCGTATAATAGCCATTATTATAATTCAGAAATTTAACGCCTTTTTGCAGAAATTATAATGACTCAATTTATGAACTCCACATTTTTTCTCCAACATAACAACGATATACTCTTGTTGAGTGGTTCATTATATAAATTTGAATTTCGAATCAGCATTTTCTTTTTCTTTTTTAGAATTATAATTTAAATAGAGTGGCGTGAACCGAAGACTTTGAATTTGTAAGTAGTTTTTTTTAAATAGGAGACATCATTTAATATTATTCTTTTTTTTTTAATTATTGCTTGTTAACTCAATAATGCACAAGAAAATACTGTGACGACCTCTTTGACATTTTGGGATGGTTTTGTATCAAATAATGGCGCTAATATTTATGTGCTGCAGAGTAATAAGTATAATTACCTATATGAATGGATTATGGATGTAAAGAAGGCCCTGTTATTTCCCACTTAGTGCCACGACTGTGTATTGTAATCACAAAAGCGAAATAGAATACAGTGATAACATTATTATGCATTCTATCAGTCTTTCCAGATAACTGATACAACACGACGAAAGTGTAAACATTTTTCCCATAGGGTAGATACTACATACCTACACCCAAATAATCCATTAAGAAATCTGTTCCAAAAACAATCTAAAATCGTTCCCTGGTTCCGAGGTTATAATCTTCTATACCTACTTGTTTCGTCGGATACCATATTTAGGTCGTACGAAATTCCATTTCTATACTAAACTTTTCCTTCACCTAATTTTATACCTGTCAAAACTACAATTGTCAGTCTCCGTTCAAATCAAAAACGTAACGTCATTTACCTGACCCTAACATGGCATGACGTTCCCGCAAAAATGTCCATTGACCGTCCAATTTCATTTGATCCCCACAGTAGAGGAATGTACGTTTAATTTGTTTTAGGATGAGAGCTCGAGTTCGGCTGGTTGGTTCGGCGTCAATGTCACTTATGTGCTTAACCCGGCGAGTGGATGGAGGAAATGATGGATGATAGCAACCCGGCCGTTGCTGTAACGTCAACTATTTGGAATTGTATAGAGTTGTTAGCCCGAAAATATTTTATTTAACATAGTTTGTATTGTGTTAATGTTCAGTCACAAATTGAATAAGTATGTACTTAGTTTTATTCAGATATTTTCACAAACTAAATTAAATTTAAGTTCAGTGCATATTTTTCTTTCTATTTAATTAAGAAAAGGACAGAAGATAAAATGTCAGTTTAGACCTGTCCAATTAGTGCGCTCCTGACGTAAAATGGCGTATTTTTAGTCGCCATGTTTATTACCTACCTATAATCGCGTCTAAACTGTCTATGATTAAACTAAAATGTTATCTTCTATCCTTTTCTTAACGAAATGGAAGAAAGAAGATGCACTTAACTTAAAATTATGTAGTTTAGTTTATGAACAACAGAATCGGCGCCATTTTCAACTTATACTAACATTCTTTATAAAAGGAATTTGATGATCTGGGGATAGCCCCAGATCATCAAATGCTCCATAGTGAGTATAGACACACTATGTTTTATAAGGGGCGTTTTTGAATAATGATTTCAGGAACTAATTTAGAAGTTGTGTTTATGGCAATTAATAATAAAGATGAAATTCCCACTTCTATTTTCCCAAATATGGCCTACCTCAGGGCTATTAGGTAACCTTTTTTTTAAGATCGAAGCGTATTAACAGCTCTATGAGTATACAATTTTCCCAGCGCACCACCCAGACCCTCCGCGCGCACAAATTCCAAATTGTTTTTGACTGACAGCTAAATGTAAGTTAGCATTGTTTGAGCGACGCACCGCACTTGGAAGTCGGCTCTTTCTCTAATTATTTCTCCTCTGCCGCTTGTAATAACACTGTTTATTTGCTAGTTTTTAGACGTTTTGAGGTTACTGGGGTGGTTTTAAATGGTAAACTTTGAGGTTATAGATTTTTGAGAAGGTATGGAACATACATACCTACCTATACCGTTTTATATTAAGTCAGATTTCAGATTAAGCCGTTAAATAATTAAGCGAGTAGCGTTTTGTGCAATGTTTTTGTAAAACTATGTTATTGTATAAATATTTAAAAAAAGTATCTATTTTAATATTATATAGTTACTTAGTCAGCAATGTCTAGATTTATAATTTATCCTTTTTTTACCGGATAGCTAGGCGTCTCGAGATTCTGGCGTGGGTCAACACCGGAATCCAAAAATGCATTTGAAATGAATATAAATCAATAATTAATATTATTATAGATTTTGATAAATGAGTTTGTTGAGTCAGTTTGTTTCATTTCTAAACATAACACTGTTAAAATTAGATAACATTAGCTCTAAATGAATCTGGAGTTGTCCTTGTGCATTTGTATAATGCCATTAGGAATAGGTAATCGTCGACTGGTGTCTCGTTTAACTAAAGACATCTAACGGATATCTGCGAATTGGTGTTCATATGCCTTGCAAAGGTGGACCAAGGATGCCGAGGAATGTAAAGAGATGTTAAAAATAAAAAATGCGACACATTAACTCAATACAAAGCGTAGTTTTTTAAATGCCAAAATAAAGTAAAATTCACGAGAATCATAGAAAAATACCTATATATCAACCTAACTAATAAATGACAAAGTTAAAAGCTAAAATTAATTAAGTAAAAGTCCACTCGCCGAATTGTTGAACCGACCCGCCATGTCGGGAAGGATTGACGGGCAAACAAACAAAACTCTGAACGGAAATTCTGAAAGTTTCCAGCCATTTTTATTTACCCAGGAAATCTTATTAAATTGAACACTTGGTCGATTATTTTTATTCTGGAAGTACTACATAGTTTTTGTTGGCGATTTTATCTGTTATAGGGTAAGGATTAGGTAATGTTAATGGATTTCTGAAATGATTATTGGAAATTATGAGAGAAAGGAGAGGCTGAATTCAGGCTGCTAGACTGTGCGACTATGACCACATATGCTGAAAGCGCTATACTTACTACGTTTTATTTTCATGAAATTATTTTTAGTTTTTTTTAGTCGTCTTAGAAAATTTTTCCCATTTCATCTATCGAATGACTGCTAAATAAATATTATTTAAATAAATATAGTTTGAAACAAACATGCGTTTAAAAAATATCAAACTAAAAAGTTAAAAATAATTTTAAAAAAAGCGTGAGGCGCTTTGTGCCATAATTTTTCTATATTAAGCGACTCACGCTTTCTTTAAAAAATTATAATATAAATTTTTAGTTTGATATTTTTTAAAAGCATGTATTTTTAGTTTTTTAACCTATATTTATTTTCAACTTTTAGTTCGATATTCTCTAGTAAAAAGAACGAACGAACGAACGTATTGAAAACGGTGGGACATTTTACAGTAAGTAATGAGCCGCTCACTCGTAGTCCAAAGAGTTAGAGACGGACAAACAAACAAACAAACAAGCAAGCAAGCAAACAAGCAAGCAAGGCAAACATACAAGTGAAGCTAATAAAAAGCATATAAAAAAAACTGTTATTGAATAATTTGAGAAATAAGAGATGTTAATTTTTGAGCTAGGGTGAATGAACTTTGGTAACGATTCATACATTCCCCTATTGATTTCTAAAACTTGGACTGCGCTCGCATAGGTAGGTATAGGATGTTTTAAATTATGAGATGCGTCATAAAAATGCACAATAAGTATATACATTTTTAAATTATATATTAACCGGTTTATTATAGGATTTAGTAACTATTAATTGGATAGATTTATTGACTTTCTTTGTAAGATGTTTAAAATTCTAGAGATCTGCTGAATATCGATATCTGAACACGACAAAAAAAAAAGGAGAAAATGTACAAACGCCACAGGTACAAACTACCTATTAAGACTATAAAATTTTCCCAATCAAATTTTAAACCTAATGTTTTATCGATAAAGTTGAAAATTTATTTAAAAAATTGACTGAGTGTAGCTTAGCATTTCCTTGCGCCTGTATTTCAAGTAACAAAATTACTAGTGATTTTTAGGGTTCCGTACCTAAAACATAAAACGGAACCCTATTCATGAGACATCTCTGTCCGTTTGTCCGTCCGTCCGTCTGTCACCGGGCTGTATCTTATGAACTGTAATAGCTAGGCAGTTGAAATTTTCAGAGATTATTTATTTCTATTGCCGCTATAACAACAAATATCTACTAAAAATATAAAATATTTAAGGACGTGACTTTTTTTTTTTTGCTGTTTATTAAAAATAAGTACTGAACCCTTCGTGCGTGAGTCCGACTCGCGCTTGGTCAGTTTTTTAACACCTAAAATAACATCATATCATTTTATTACATAGCAAAAATATCACGAAATTCAACATAACTTTGTATTGAGCAGTTCGATGATGATATTGATTTTTTTACCCAAATAAGCAACCTTTCCTGTTAACGATCTAGGTTTATTCTTTTTTAGTTTTTTCTTAAAGTAGGGACGACAGCAGGTCAAGCTACCCGAAAGTGTAAAATATTCCCAATCAACTTTGAGCATTTATGGTTTGGAGATAAAGTTGAAAATCTAATGAAGAAATCTGACTGACTGTAGTAGCTTGATGTGTTGTCGTTTGTCCTACCTGCATTATTAACACGTGCGTGACAATAATTTAAAAAAAAAACTGTTTTAGCATTACATGTTTCATATACCTATAGATATGAGAAAGTAACTGTTACCGTACTAATTATTTTATTTATTCTCTTGTAAGTGGAATAAAAAGGTTTCATTACGGCACGACACAAGTACAAACGACAGCACATTAAGCTACTGCAATCTGTCAGATCTCTTTATTACATTTACAACTTTATCTATAAAGAATTAAGGCTCAAGGTTCATTGGGAATTTTTGACAGTCTCGGGTAGTTTGACCTGCTATCGTCTGTACAAAGATGTTTTAGTGTCAATTAACATAGTTGTCGATTTTATTTAATAATGTTACGCTACTGAAATACTCATAAACCTTTAAAACATCGAATTTAATTAATTTTTCTTTGTTGCAGGTTATGGCACCATGCTTTGTATGTAATAAAACATTATAAAAGCACATACTTTTTGTTTTATTTTTCTGGTTTACAAGTAACCTGAAGTAATTGTATCAAAGTTAGTGTTAACTTTTAATATAGATTAGTTTAAGTCCTCCTTTGTCATATTCCTCATTACTGAGGGCCGTGAAGTCCCCGTGAAAGAAGCTTTTCCCGGATAGTGTGCCTCCACTTGTCTCTGTTCTTGGCGCCATGAAATGGCACATACAGCAAATGTGGTGACTTCGTCATGATAAGCTGCGGTCTCTAGATCGTTTGCCAGTCTAATTAAAGATTAGTCTATGCATACTACAGCTAGTTTGGCTGTAATGGCATGTTGCAGTAAATGACGGCCTCTACAATAAGAAGCCAAGATATTACTCCAAAAGCTTAAGGCTAATGAATATATGTCGCCATCCGAAAGATTGAAAGATAAATAAATAGATTTCAAATTGAAACTTAAACTTAAAGAAGAGGCAGTTAAACAGAAAACATAGAGGTAGGTATCAATGAAGACTACAGATGCACTTATGTATAGAAACCTCTTGTTAGGAGTCTAATAATAATCATCATCATTTTCATCATTATCAGTCTCTACTCGTTCACTGCTGGATATAGGCCTCCTCCATGGCACGCCCAAAAGCTCGATCCTGAGCAGTTCTCCGCCATCCACTACCAGCCTCCAGGAGTCTAATGTGAAAAAGAAATATTTTACATACAACATAACATTACGTTTGTAATTTTCTAAAGGTTAGGCAGAAATAAAATAAAATAAATAAATATATAGGGGAGACCGGGGCAAGACGAAGCTCGGGGCAGGACGGGAAAAGTGTTTGTGTGCGTAACTTGTGGGTACAACTGAGCCTAAAACAGTGTCATTCGTGCGACGTTCAGTCGTTGCCCACGAGTCCAAACGGCGCGGGCGTGTCTCTACATGTTTTGGTTGCGCAGAGAGAAAAAACTACTTTTTCGAGGATTTTTACAAAGTTTACTAGTTTTGAAATATGTGCACTAAGGTAGGTATCATTGCTATTGTCATATTATACCATATACTTATCGTAGTAGTGTCAAACTAAGGAATTTAGATTCAATTTTCGAAAATTAATTTGGTTTACAATTGTGGTTACTTTTGCAAAATATGTCTGTTGGGGCAAAAAGGTCGGGGCATAATGGGATAGTATCCCGTTATACGACGACTCATAAAAACAAAACTAACAATAAAAAGACTGCATAGAAAAAACCTGAGAAAAAGAAGCCAAAATCAAATACTGAAAACAAAAGACGCAAAAAAGAGAGTAACACGGATACTAGTCCATTTGAAGACGATGAAAATGATTGTCCTTGCATTTATTGTGGGTATTTATATTCACAGTCCGATGAAGGATGGGTTATTTTGCAGGGTGTGCCATGGCTGGGCCCATAATACCTGCGCAAGTGTAGACAATGACGATGAAGAGGCACATATATGTGAACGTTGCAGACCAGATTAAAATGTGTACTCATTATGCCCCACATCGTTTCCCAACTTGCCCCGGTCATGGGGCAAAACGGGATTTTTGACATGTGCCATTAAGTTCCTATTTGCCAAAAAAGTATGTGATTTAGCGTTATTAAAGATTATAATTACGGTAACTAAAACTATAAGTGTTGCTTTTGTTGTAAAAGATGTTTAATAAATAGTCTGATTTACATATAATGATCTTTTTTCTCTTAAGTATCCCATCTTACCCCGGTCTCCCCTACGGACAAATCAAACAGATTGAGCTAGCCCCAAAGTAAGTTCGAGACTTGTGTTATGGGATACTAACTCAACGATACTATATTTTATAATAGATACATATATAGATAAACATCCAAGACCCAGGCCAATGTACTGTAAATGTACTTATAGTAATTACAGTAATGGTCAGAAGTGGAGAGACATTCCCATAAAGCAATAGTCTGACACTTTTAACTTACGACATTCTTCTAATGAGTAATTTCTATAAAATGGACACAATTTGTTTACAAATGATTGTGTTTCGTGAATTCACTTAATACAATCATATGAAAGTGTGCGTCGACTTCCATACAATATGTTAAGAAAACCCTGTCCAATCCGTGAAGGTATTGCTAGGTATCGATAACTGATTCTACTAATGTCAACGAAGCCGGGCTAAACTTAAAAAAAATATCCCCCTAAAAAAATAAATATTATTTCGCAAAAAGAGGTAACTTAATACATGTGCGGTAATCCATGCGTGGGCGACGGAGGGCAGGGCAGTCGGCACGTGGTCGCATCGCTTATAATAATACCGGCAAAATGGTGTTGTCACTTTTTTTAAAATACCAAATTTTGGGGAAGTTGGAATTAAATCGCGGGAAAAAAGATTATTTCAAAATTCATTAGTATTGTTACTAAGATGATTAGGTACCTATATAAAATTTTATTTCATATTTGGTCATGTGTTTATCTAAACTTTATTATCCTTATGGGTCGAACAGGGTTTTCTTTACATATTTTATACATACATCCTATACATAATATTTATACATTATGTAAAGAAAACGCCGTCCGACCGATAAGGATAATAAAGGTTAGGTAAACACATGACCAAATATAATATAAAATTTTACGTAATCATCCTAGTAACAATACTAATGAATTTAATTTTTTTTCCGCGATTAATTCCAACTTCCCCGAAATTTGGTGATTTTTTAAAAAGTGACAACACCATTTTGACGGTCCGCTTATGCGATTCGACCACGCGTCGCGTGCCCTGCCCCCTGTCGCCCGCGGGTGGGTGTCATACCGCACATGTATTAAGTTACCTCTTTTTGCAAAATAATATTTATTTTTTTAGGGGGATTTTTTTTTTAAACTTTGTTCCGGCTTTGTCGGCATTAGTAGAATCAGTTATCGATTCCTAACAATACCTTCACGGATCGGACAGGGTTTTCTTTACATATTGTATATACATAATACCTACATAGGTAGGTAGGAGCACCAATGAATAATCTTCTGTTGTCCATAGTATAAATATGTGTGTAACTTTAAATAATATGAGCATATACGCCATGATAGCTTAGCTGTCATCGTGCCATGGATAGAAATCTCATGCCCTGGGATATTATATGTTAATAATTACTCGAATAATCACGCTATATTATACTTCATTTTTCGTTAAATTTTATGCTGGAAATTCTACATAAGTCTTAATAAGATATGTGCAGTTTTTATCAGTAGAAACTTATTTTAATAGGCCTAATAATATTTAATTTCCATATTAATAACCTGAAATGAGGTGATTCGATAGAGGAACTAAGTCACCGACATAGGTGAGAGGATTAATAAGCTGAAGTGGCAATGGGCTGGTCACATATGCCGCAGGGCCGACAACCATTGGGGTAAACGAGTACACGAGTGGAGACCGCTTCTCGCCAAACGTAGCGTAGGACGCCCTTGGGCGAGATGGAGCGACGACATCAAAAAGGTGGCTGGTAGTGGCTGGCCGAGAACAGCTCAGGATCGAGGTTCGAGCTTGTTGGCGTGCCATGGAAGAGGCCTATGTCCAGCAGTGGACGAGTAGAGGCTGATTATGATGATGATATTAATAAACTTACTTCAAATAGACCTGCTTGAAGTAGGTCAAGCTTTTAAGATCAGCACCCTAATTGCTTTACGCACTATTGCTGCCAATTGGAATCATTTTGAAGCTTATTGCCAATCCATTGCTCTATAATTTCAAAACTGACTGATTGAAAACGTGTCTGCTCAACAACGTAAATAACGCAATGAATATTGTTGATCTGTCAATGTGAAACCCGTTGCTGCAGAAAGTGTGATACGCAATTACCCTACAGCACCCTAATTGCGTAACGCACTATTACTACCAATTAGAATCATTTTGAAATCAATTGCTAATCTATCGCTACATCTGTTAGGAAAAAGTGCCTGCTCCACAACTTAAATAACGCAATGAACGTTGTTGAATTGTCAAAATGAAATCGATTGCTACTGATAGTGTGTTACGCAATTACCCTACAGCACCCTAATTATGTAACGCACTATTACTACCAATTAGAATCATTTTGAAATCAATTGCTAATCTATCGCTACATCTATTAGGAAAATGTGCCTGCTCCACAACGTAAATAACGCAATGAACGTTGTTGAACTTTCAAAATGAAATCGATTGCTACTGATAGTGTATTACGCAATTACCCCGCTGATCCAACAATAAGATGTCATTTTGGTTACACAATATGAAATTTTGACAGTTTGCTTGTTTTTATTCATTCCTTGGGTTTTGATGCTTATGCGATTGCTATAACAGGATAGTGGAGCACAATACGAAAAGTGTAAAATGATATCAATTGCGATCCAAACGATGCCAACTAGTCTCAATCATTTGCCGAAAATGTCTTCGCCCGAAGAATTGCAACACTAAAGCGGCAGTGGACCGGGCAATGTGGCCGGCCGACTGCCGAGCACTGCTGTACCGATGCCCGATGAAACCGACGGATTCTCGAGTGGCGACCATGCACCGGCAGCGTGGGTAGTCCCCCGACAAGGTAGACCAACGACATAGTAAAGGTCGCGGGAAACCGCTGGATGCGGGAGGCGCAGGACCGGTTGTCGTGGAGATCCTTGAGGGAGGCCTATGTCCTGCAGTGGACGTCTTTCGGCTGAAACGATGTTGGTGATGATGATGTGTTCACCGATTAGGCTGCAAGAAGACTGTGGAAAGGACGGGGCGGTACTTACTTGTGAACCTTCCACTTCTGTTGAGGCTTTCATCAGCTTCATTTTTTTTATAATTATAAACTAATGCTTGACTGCAATCCCACCTGATGGTAAGCAGTGTTGCAATCGTTGATGGTAAAATTTATTAAACCGGCGTTAATAAATAAATTATAATAAATATACCTATACGAACAAATCACACAGATTGAGCTTGCCCCAAAGTAAGTTCGAGACTTGTGTTATGAGATACTAACTCAACGATACTATATTTATAATAGATAAATATATAGATAAACAGCCAAGATCCAGGCCAAGACCTGGCCGGGGATCGAACCCGGGGCCTCCACGTCGCAGGCAGGCATGTTGACCGCTGCGTCACGAAGGACGACAAAAACAAGAGCCTATTCACTCGTAAAAAACTAAGTTAATAGGAAGATAGACGGCAGAAGAGCCAGGTGAAGCAATGTTAAACCTAACAACACGACCACTCACTGCTCAGACTTGTCCTCCGTACGACTTCACCAGACATCATGCCGGAACACGACGAATCGCTAGGCGGCAAGATTTTGTCTGGTGGGTGGTAACTTCTGCCGGCAGTCGATGTTATGGCCTACCACCGAGTATGTATAAGTATGTAGAAAGAATGTCATTAAACATGAGCACTTAATAACATCACACGCTGTCACTGGGTGTTTAGCGGCGGTATTAGTAAGGTCGGCGTCGGGAGCGAGTTCGAACGTTTGACAAGGGGCGACACTTTGACTAATGGTGTTCCACGTCACTCTCTTACTTTCGCCGAGACGATGACTGTGGTGAGTTTGGAGCTGAGCCTTTGTCAGTTGATAAAAAAGCAACAGCGTGCTAAAAAATATTGGTCGGTAGTGGCAAGTTTTATACCCGTTTTGTAATTTCGTAACACATTGTTATTATTAATTTGAATAATTGAGAAGTATATTCCTAATCCCTTGCTCTATATGTTCGAAAAATGTGTCCGCTCAACTACGTAAATAACGCAATAAATATTGTTGAACTTTCAAAATGCATTATTGCTGATAGCGTGTTACGCAATTATCGTGGGCTGGTTCTGAAATACAAATGTGAAGTTGCTGTCATTGCGAAAGTGGAAATTTAGAGGATTTATTAGTTCATAAAATGTTCGGCAACTTTTGAATTGTGAGATCTCACCCAGTCAGAAAGTTGCCTCAACTAGTTCTGTGTAAAGCAGGGCAAACTTTTTTACATAATACAGTACCTATATTCGAAGTACAAAATACAGCATCATTGAATAAGCACAATGATTAAAGAGAAGTAGGCATGCACGGCACATATCAAACTATACATTTCCATTACAAGACGATTTTTGATTACATAAAAAGCCAATACATACTTACATTGCGATCGCCTGAAACTGGAAGAGAGGAAAGTATAGCAAGGCGTCGCCTCAAATTTAGGCTACGACTAGCTGCCAAGCATTCCCCCAATCAACCTTGAGTCGTAATGCTTTAGGGATAAAGTTGAAAATCTATTAAAAATTCTAACAGATTGTAGAAACTTGATGTGCTCTCGTTTGTACAATGAGGTAGGCGTATCCACGCAGGTCAAAACACCATGTTAATATTATATAAAAAAACTGAGTTAGTTACTTGTTTGAAGCGGCACTGGTATAATGTGTCGGAACCAGCTTTCTGAAACACTTTTTCGCACGGCAAAATTGTCCCAAGTTCGTTGTTTACCCGGACCCCCGTAGAACCGACTTCTTTCGGCGGCCCCACTCGGGTAGCAGAACACATTTATTGGACTGAACCGAACGTGAGTGAACGCTATTGTTTTTGAACTCTCAAGTTTACATAATGTATTGATAGTCTAAATTAAGACTGGTTAGTACGTAGGTATTATATTTTCTTAGGCTTTAGTAGCTTTGCTCTTCGAGTCGCTAAAACTAAGTGGCACATTGTTCGTAGAACCGATGGCCGTTGGGGCAGTAAGGTTCTGGAGTGGCGGCCACGCACCGGAAGACGTAGCGTAGGGAGGTTTTCAAATTATTTATAGTGTAAAAAGTGCATTCAGTAAATAATTCATAAAGAACAGTGAAATATCGCAGCATTGTGGCCACATCATGACTTTTTCTCAAACCTCCCTCATAAGACGGTTCACGCGGCCGTCTTTTTCGACATGAATAATTCATTACGTGACATTGGCTAAATGCAGAAACCATGAGAGGCCATAAAAGAAAGAAAGAAGACCTTAAGAATTTTTTTTTTACTTTAAATTGGCACAAAGTCATAACTGGTGACCCATTAAAAAAAAAAAATTAAAAATGTGGTTAAAACACCAGCCTCTCAAGTATACGTGTGCGGGTTCGATTCCAGGTCAGGCAAGTACCAATGTGCCTTTTCTAAAGTTATATGTACCTACTTTCTAATTATATCTTGGACACAAATGACTGAAGGTGAAGGAAAACATCTTGATGGAGTTTTTGGCGGGAAGCTAAGATGAGTGCCACGCTCATTTTTCATTGGACTTTTAAATTATTTATAGTGTCGTTTACTAAATAAAAACGCGTGATTTATGTGGTAAAAAGTGCATTCAGTGAATAATTCATAAAGAACAGTGAAATATTGTAGCATAGTGGCCACATCATGGCTTTGAACCAAATCTTCCTCCGTGTTCGGACCGCGCGGCCGTCTTTTTCGACATGAATAATTCATTACGTGACATTGGCTAAATGCACAAACCGTGCGAAGCCATAAGAGAAAGAAAAAAAAAACATCTTGATGAAATCTGGACTTTATAGGTAAGTCTGAAATCGCCAACCCGCATTGAGCAAGCGTGATGATTACGCTCAATCATTCTCAGTATGAGAGGAGACCTGTGCCCAGCAGTGGGACGATAAAAGGTTGACGATGTTGATGTTGATGATGATAGTAATAGTGGTAAGGGTGCTGAAAGACAAGTTTATAGTAGACAAAGGAGAATTAAAATCATAATATCAACAACAAGGAATCAGATCAGGGGTCCGACTGCAATAAATAAAAAAAATGGGGACAAGAGAATTATAATGATGAATGATAATGATGGCGCAACTGAAGTAGGTATCATCTGCAATAACTATACCTAATTTAAAAAAATACTACCATAAAGAGTTTAGCACAATAAGTACTTGTTGGTAAATTCACTTCAATATACATACTCAACTGAGGATCGAACTCACAACCTTAAGCGCGCCAGTCCGCCAGTCACCAACGTAAACCGATAGGATTCTACCACTTTAAAATCTTAGAATAAAGATAAAAGCTTTAGTAGGTTGGTATTAACATTTTATACGACAATTTTCGTCATATAAATAAACCATCTGAGAAAAAAATCTTCCCATTCTTTCGAGACTTGAGACCATACTTCGTTCAACAGTCGAAATGAGGAAGCCAACGATATTATATAGGTATTTTATTTCAGTTAAAAGCGGGCAGCAACAGATACAATCATCGATTTCCTTTTCGACAACATGGAAACAGTAATTCAAATAAATTGATTAACATAACAAAACTGGAAACTACTATATCTTCATTATAATGTAACAAATTAATACCGCGTTTAGTATCATTAAAATAATTTAATTAAGATGTTTTGAATGATACCTACATGTTATTTATAGTAATATAATTATGAATAATCACATCACATATATAGGTAATTGGGTAATGGCATTTAGATGGTGTTTTTGTGTATATTTAGGTAGCTAGATTGATATAATATTGAACAGATATGATATGCTCTAACAAATTAACCAAAATAAATGTGCCGATCGGAGCAGCAGCACACACATGCAATTTTTTTATTCTGCGTACATTTCACACTTTGGTACAGTGTGAGTGAGATGGGGCGCAATCTAAAGCATAGAGAAGAAAAAGATGGCTAGTGTTTGTCGTAGAATCGACGAAAACTAAAGCGACTTGCTGGACTTACCTCCTTTTGTACGCTTCATTTTCAGTGCGCTAGTGACGTATCTACCTTAGTTTAATATTATATCAATGGGTAGCTAAGTATTTTTTATTGCATTTAGCTTCAGTGTGTAGTGTTCAGTGTTTTATTGCATAAAAATTGGCGCCGATTCTAATGTTCACAAACTAAACTAATTTTAAGATAAGTGCATCTTTTTCTTTCGATTTCAATAAGAAAAGGACAGAAAATAAAATGTCAGTTTAGACCTGTCAAATTAGTGCGCTCCTGACGGAAACTGGCGTATTTTTAGTCGCCATGTTTATAATTGCGTCTAAACTGTTTATGGGGTATCTTAATTTGACAGGATTAAATTAAAATGTTAGGTATTATCTTCTATCCCTTTCTTAACGAAATGGAAAGAACGAGATGGATAAGACTTAAAATTTGTTTAGTTTGTGAACAACAGAATCATCGCCATTATCAGTCTAGGTATATGGTTTCCAGCATGTGTTGGATAGATCGTAATCCAGTCCACAGTAGCTCTAGTCTGCTATTTTTATTTTGTCATTCCAACACGATTCCATTGACATTGTGCTAAAAAGCTCGTTATCTGCTAAATTCATAATAATTGGTCAATTCGGTCAGTCGTTTCGTAATGAAATGGTAATAGAATGACATTGCCGTATTGCCAATTTTATGAAACCCATTAGTAGAATTGATTTTCTAAAAACTACTACCTACTCAATTTGAACATTTATTAATATGGAGTGGAGTGTCAGTGAATGACCACTGGGAAGTTAAAATGATGCCATTTAGTTAGTAGATTACGAAACATGTCAAAATCGTACATTTTGAGAACACTGATCGACCATTTTCACACTATTGTAAATTTGCAATAGCAGACTAGGGCCAGTGTGGATTGGTAAATGTCACGTGTTTTTTATTCTAAAGCCTGCTATATGTAGGTACAGATGACAGTACATCAAGCTACTACAATCTGTCAGATTTCCTTATTAGATTTTCAACTTTATCTCTAAAACACGAAGGCTCAAGGTTCATCATCATCATCACAGCGCTAATCTCAGTCGCATCCGAAGCCTTTTCAACTTTGGAGTCTGATGGGGTCCGCTTTACCAGTCCAACTGCTGATATGCCTAAACTTCGACATTTTCCGTGAAGCGACTGCAGTCTGACCTCCACAACCCGAAGGCGACATCGAAGCATTGCAACTAGACCAATTGTTGGACTTTTGAGGGCTCCAACAACCCGTAACGGCTGCCACTAGATGTTCATATGGCAACCGGGGCCAACGGCTTAACGTGCTTTCCGAGGCACGACCAGATCAGTGTAAATATTCATATTCATGCATACAAATACTTGCACTGTGCGGGGATTGAACCCGCGCCACCTTGCGCAGCGGCTGCGTCCGCTACCGCTACGCCACGGAGGCTGAAGGTTGATTGGGAATATCTGAGAGTTTGGGGTAGCTTGACCTGCTGTCGTCCGTACATGTTGGTCGAGCGTAACCGAGTGAAGGCGAAAGACAAGGCCAATATTCTGTCTATACCTGGGTATAGGCAGAATATTGGAATTGTCTTTCCATCGCTCGGTGTCGCTTTCCTAGTTAGCAGAGTTAATTCAAGCGCCGACGTGTATCAAACAATTTTGCGTATCTCACAACTTGCATTCGCTCGTGACTACTTGCCGCACTTCGGAGCGCTGCCGGTTTTTCTGCACACTCGGCCAACGCATGGGCATCTCTTCAAAACTCGTCTATATTGGCCATTTACATTGGGTGGTGAGCCTGCTATTCATGTTGGTCGAGCTGAGGCCAACGCAAGCGTTTAGCGTACGCAAATTAATATAAGGCAAGTGCTTCTGCCTACACGTTCGGTAAGTTTATTGAAAACCAATGCAAAAGGCCAATACTGACGAGTTTTGAAGAAATGCCCATACGTTGGCCGTGTGCGCGTGAGCGCCTTTGATTTAAACTAGGGTTGTAACGGAGCTTCGCCTCCGCTTCTGTTACTGCGGAAGTTCCGCATGAAATCGTATCTTCGCATCCGCCTCCGCCACCGCACAATTTTTGCGGAGTTATAACGGAGGTTTATTTACGTATTTGTCCGGCAGCGTTTGAGCGCGAATTGGTCAAGAATCAACTAGTGCGAGGCGGGAATGCGGCTAACACTATTTGTGTCTCCTTAATTTTCATTAGGTACAAGAAGGTAATATTTTTTTACCTACTATTAATGTACGTATTTAAAATAAAAAAATTGTTTTAATTAACCATAAATTTCATTTTTTTCTATATGTAATTTCACCTCCACCTCCGCCTCCGTTAACCTCCGCTTCCGCGAAGGTGAGACTCGTCCCCTCCGCATCCGCCTCCGCCTCCGCTAACAAGCCTCCGTTACAACCCTAATTAAAACCGAGAGCGCTCCGAAGTTACCTACAATAAACGACAATTCACCTACAGCTACACAATGACGCATATGCTATTTTTCATGAACTAACCCAAATTTAAGTTCAGGGCGTCTTTTTCTTTTTAGTTGATTAAGAAAAGGACAAGAAATAAATATTAGTTTAGTTTCGTCCAATTAGTCCGCGCCTGACGTATTGACGTAGGTATTATTAGTAGCCATGTTTTTAATCGCGTCTAAGGTGTAAGTATATGAAGTACTTATTTAAATTTGACAGATCTACATAACCTAATATTTTGAGGGTTTTGGCGGGAAGCTAAGATGAGTGCCACGCTCATTTTTCATTGGACTTTTAAATTATTTATAGTGTCGTTTACTAAATAAAAACGCGTGATTTATGTAGTAAAAAGTGCATTCAGTGAATAATTCATAAAGAACAGTGAAATATTGTAGCATAGTGGCCACATCATGGCTTTGTACCAAAACTTCCTCTTGAGTGTTCGGTACCCGCGGCCGTCTTTTTCGACATGAATAAATTCATTACGTGACATTGGCTAAATGCACACACCGTGCGAAGCCATAAGAGAAAGAAAGAAAACCTAATATTTTATTTTCTGTCTTTTTTCTATTTAAACAGAAAGAAAAAGTTTCAAATTTTTTATACTTATTTAGTAATTAGTGCCCGACCGCAATGTTGTGAAGTGATGCAATCGTTGATGGTAAAGCGCGCTAGTTTATTAAGAACTTTTTTACTCTAGCCTTGAAAACACTTAAATTGTAGTCAGACGGAAACAGCGCCGCTGGCAAATTGTTCCAGCCCCACAATGTACGCGGTATCAAAGACGAGGCGAAACGCAAATGTACTGACCGCGAACAAGGGAATTTGGGTCGATTTCTCAGAAGTCGTTTTTAGTAGATACATACTTACTTACCTAAATAAAGTTTATTTTATTCACAGTTATAACTAGTCAAATATTGTTAGGTAGGTACATAAATACAATATGTAAAGAAAACCCTGTCCGATCCGTGAAGTGTATTGTGAGGTATCGATAACTGATTCTATTAACGCCTAAAAAGCCGGGCTAAGCTTAAAAAAATCCCCCTATAAAAATAATATTATTTCGCAAAAAGAGGTAACTTAAAACATGTGCGGTAGGCCAAACAGGCGCGGGCGAAGAGGGGCAGGGCACGCGGCACGCGGTCGCATCGCTATTCGCTCAAAATTATACCGTAAAAAATAATGTTGCCAATTTTTAAAAATTACCAAGTTTTGGGCAAGTTGGAATTAATTCGCGGGAAAAAAAGATTATTTCAAAATTCACTAGTATTGTTACTATGATGATTATGTAAAATTTCATATTTTATTTGGTCATGTGCTTAGCTAACCTTTACTATCCTTACGGGTCGGACAGGGTTTTCTTAACATATTGTATATAATTGAATATTCTTTCATTAATTATGAAAAGTCGTGGTGGCCTAGTGGTTAAAACACCAGCCTCTCAAGTATGAGTGTGCGGATTCGATTCCAGACCAGGCAAGTACTAATGTACCTACCTCTTTAAGTTATATGCACCTATTCTCTAAGTTTAAGTATTTTGGACACCGATGACTGAGTAAAAGGTGAAGGAAAACATCTTGAGGAAACCTGGACTTGAGTCTGAAATCGCCAACCCGCATTGAGCACGCGTGATGATTTAGATCAATCCTTCTCTGTATGAGAGGAGACCTGTGCCCAGCAGTGAGACGATAAAAAGGTAGATGATGATTTTTTCATTAAAAACATCGCACATTAGGTACTTGCCTATTTATTTTTGCCCAAAGTAAAAAAAGGATGCGTAACAATTAATTCTTTAATAACGCCATCTATATTTCTACATGATACAATTGTTTTCCTACAGCTGAAACTTCGCACGTGGCGCCTCTGTCGGCGAAATGTCGGTTCCTCTAGTTTGGATCATGAAATTTCAGGTACAGAGTAATATTATTTTTATGCCAATAATAGCGTAAATAAGCAAACGATTGAAGCAATAAAAGAAAATCATTTATATTGGTTGATTTATGTATCCAGCAATAGCTAGTACCTAATTAAATCATTTACCTATTGTTATGGAAAAAGTTCAAGCGTTTTGTAATTTAAACAAATTCAGTTATTTATTTATTTAACACTATAGATGACAGTTTTCAATCACATCTAACCAACACTAATATTATAAATGCGAAAGTAACTCTGTATGTCTGTCTGTCTGTCTGTTACGCTTTCCCGCTTAAACCTCTCAACCGATTTTGATGAAATTTGGCACAGACAATCTTTAGACCCTGAGAAATAACATAGGCTACCTTTTATCCCGGAAAAATTTGATGTTCCCGAGGAAAATCTAAAAAGCGCGATGTAACCGAAGTCCACGCGGGCGAAGCCGCGGGCGGAAAGCTTATGACATAATTTTGTCGTTCGAAATGTGCTGATTCTTAGCCTACTTTTAATAAATGACTTTTGATTTTGATATAAATAATACACTATCATAGTGTCGCCTTGTAGTTTAACCGGACACAATTTGGAGTTATCTATCAACATAATCTGAAAAAATAGTTCTTTTAAATTGATTGCATCCTGCATTCAAACATTATTTGAAGAGTGAGAAAAACTGTTGCTTTGAGTATTTTGCTTTGAAACTTATGTGGCTTAAGCTTTAGAAACCATTGGAATAGATTTAAAGTTTAAAAAAAAAAAAAAAAAATTAATAGTTTTCTACCTACCAACCCACTTAAGGTCAACCGGGGCAATTGCGTCTTTGGGGCAATTGCGTCTAATTGAAGTTATTTTAAATCTATTTGAAAACCTACTCTCCTGCCATCTTGTTTTATTTACTTTGAATAAAAAACTATAACAGAGAGGAGGAGAGGTAGGTTTTCAAATAGATTTAAAATACTTTCGATTAGACGCAATTTCCCCAAAGACGCAATTGCCCCGGTTGACCTTATCTAGTTCTCAAAACATTGAAATTTTGATTCCAATTAGTACCTACTGATTCTAGTAGGAATCCAATTCACTTGAGATCTCCGATAGTCCTAAAATAAAGACCTAGGTATAAGCCAAATTCTTCCTGATTTCATTAAAATCTGTAGATATAACTATGATTCGCATAAAAAATATCTAAAAGTAGACTTCTAGAAAATTTCTTATTCCAATTATCACATAAAGCTAGCTTGAGACTTTTGTTTTGTAACATAATAGCTAAATCTTTCTTTACAAAGCAGACCAAAAACATACCTACACTTCCGATAGAGAAAATACAATAGGTTCCATACACAACGCCACTATAATTAACGCACTGAATAATAATTATGAAGGATATTACTAACCAAGTGTTTCATATTTAAAAAAAAAATGTCATATTATTTGTGATATTGAACTATCAAAATGAAAGCCATTGCTATCGTTAGATTGTTACGCAATTACCCCTATAATACTACCATTATAATATAATACTTCATATCCCCCGTGTATGTATCTGCCGACCAGCAGATTCAAAAGTAGAGGTTTCAGTATTTCCCACCCTGATGATTTAGAACGATGTTAAATTACACAAATAAGTAAGTAATTAAAACCTCTGTCTCTCTCCCTCTGCTAGACAATATGTAGACCCTTATAGGTAAGTATCATATCAAAAATGTAACTGATTCTAGTTAGAAAAATAAATTTACGTAGGTATAAACTTAAGTACCTACTTACCAATGGGAATATGTAGAGAAATGAAGAGAGAGAGAGAGAGAGTGAGAAGTGTGAAGAGAAGTTATTCCAATTAATACTAGGGATCAACAAGAAAAGAAAGAAAGAAAGAAAAATGCATTTATTGACATTACAGCAAAAACATAAATTTAAAACTATAAAACTTGGCGTGTAATGCCAAAAGGGCCTCAGCTCAGCATAATGTCAGATGACAACACAAGGTGTACCAGCTGCAACCCACGAGTGCCATACGCTAGAATTACAAAAACACAGTCCGCAATAATATAAAGGATATATTATAATAATAGTTATCCAAATGATATAAAAACTAAACAGAATCTCATGAAAAAGTTGCGACATGCATAAATGAGTGTGTGTGTGTGTATAGGTATATATGTTAAATATATTGTAATTAATCAAATATAAAATAAGCATTCAATTTACATTAATTTTATAAACAAATACGTTAGATAAATATTAATACCTAAATAAATACTTAACAATATTAAAATTCAATAAATAAATCCGGAAAATAGAAAAACCCCCTCCCCACCAAACATAGAAAATAAAATAAGATGGCTTATATGGCAGATAACAACCAACACTATTGATAGCTTATTCCAAGATCACTTCACTCAACTTTTTACGGTGGTTTTAAGAATTGCACTGCAGTTATTGCAAGGCCTTTTACTTAACTACATATTATCCCATGATCTTTGAGAAGAGGTCGGTATCAACTTAACTACCTACTTACTTTAATTTAATTCTCTGCCCTATAATGAGCTATTATCAATCATTTATTAATGTCTGCCGGTGGTAGGCCATAACATCGGCTGCCGGCAGAAGTTACCATCTTCTAGACAAAGCCTTGCCGGCAAGCGATTCGTCGAGTTCCGGCATGATTTCTAGTGAAACTGTACGGAGGACGGGTCTGAGCAGTTCTGTTGCAATGTTTGCCGGGTAAGATGCGCCAAATGTTTTGTAGTTGAGGGTCTCCAGATCAATCTCCCTTTGAGTTTAACTCCCTTTAAGTCTACCTACCTTCCTATTCACTCAGTTTTTTTAACTGAATAGGCTCTTAATAAACTAGCGCGCTTTACCATCAACGATTGCATCATATTTTACCATCAGGCGAGATGGGGTCAAGCACTAGTTTATAATTAGGTATTAAAAAAAAACCACCCAGTTCATTGCCGGACAAAGGCCTCTACCAGGATACGCTACAATACCCTGTCCTCCGCCTTTCCAATAAGCTGTTACGATATCAGTATCTTGAAATTAATTTAGACATCCCACAGTCCACCCACAGTCTCCTCAGTCTAAAAAAAAAAATAGATTTAATAGTAGCCTCAGGTGTTGGTCGAGGCTCTTGGCTATTCATTCATTTGGCTATCATAACTATCAGCACATTCACCCCTCATGTCGACAACCTCGCAAGCCAAGGCAAGATATTTCATTTGTTTATCTTTCACGAGGTTCTCATTATGCGCCACAACAGTTAGGTATGTCAACAAACATTGCGCACCGTTCTGATCAGGCTTATTGTCGCCGCAACTATATCAGGCTTATTGGTAACAGCTGAGTACCTATAGACTTTTCTTATACCAAACACCATACCTACCTCTGTATAAGAGCCTTCATACACCTACCTACATAATGCTTCCATTGTCTATGTTGTAGGTAGGTACACAACTAAACTAAATTTGAGTTCAGAAAATGTCTTTCTTTCAATTTCGCTTATAAAAGCACAGAAGATACCTAAATATTAGTAGCTTAGCTAGCTACTCAGCGTGCGTCGAAAATTGACGTATTTTTAGTAGGTACTTTTGTAATTATTTAATCATGTCTAAACTGTAGAGTATGGAGTGTAATTATGGAGTTGGTACTTATCTTTGACAGGACTGAACTAAGATTCAACTTCTGTCCTTTTGTTATTGAAATTGAAAAAAAAAGATGCACTGAACTTAAATTTAGTGTAGGTATGAACAAGGGAATCGGTGCTATTATATACAATCTGACAAATTTCTTTATTAGATTTTCAACTTAATTGCTAGATGATGAAGGTGCAAGGTTGATTGGGAATATTTGGCAGCTTCGGGTAGCTTGACCTGCAGTCGTTCGTAAGCTCAAATACACAAACGCGAGGTTAGAAACAATCCCATAAATATTTTTGAATATTAATAGGTAATGTAAATTAGAAGGTAGATAGGTATTAGAAGGCCAATTCACGTAATTAATGTCGATCAAAATCTAATCACAATTTCATCTCAGTGAGTAGATTTAAGTACTTATCAATGTCAAAAACTTGTCAAAAATGAAGGGATTTAGTGGGATTTGTGACAGATAGAGACTGACGTCAGACTGTGAAAGTTCATGAAGTTGTAGGTAGCTCCCAGGTGAGTGGTCAAATTCTTGTAAACTCATCATCATCATCATATCAGCATTAGGTAATCCCAATCGCATCCGAAGCTTTTTTAACTTTGGAGTCTGGGGTCCGCCTCACCAGTCTAACGGCTGATTTTAGCTAAACTTCGATATTTTCCGTGAAGCGACTGCCGTCTGACCTCCACAACCCGAAGGCGATATCGAAGCATTGCAGTTAGCCCAATTGTTGGACTTTTGAGGGCTTCAATAACCCGAAACGACTGCTACTAGATGTTCGTATGGCAACCGGGATCAACGGCTTAACGTGCTTTCCGAGGTACGATCAGACCAGTGCAAATATGCATATTCATACACACAAATAGGTATTTGCACTGCGCGGGGATCGAACCCGCGCCTCCTTGCGCAGCGGCCGCGTTCGCTACCGCTACGCCACAGAGGCTGTCAACTGCAGCTGTGTCTTGTCAACTAAATAGGTAGATACACTTTCGTCGTAGGTAGGTATATCATAGATAATACGATTGATTCAAAGAACTCCACCATTATTTTTATTAAGATTGTAATTAAAGCAAAATAGTAACTAATCAAAATTAACAAGAGTAGAACCTAGCTAAAAGCCTAGCCTAGGGTTAAAGTTGGGGGACAGATCTGTGAGATCATTGTGAACGAATAATGAGTCCTGCTTTAATGGAAAATGATCAGAACAGCGCCTAACAGTAACTGGAATGCGAATTTTGTCCTGTAGGAATGAATCCAAATAAGAGTAACAAAACTAACAAGAGTAATATGTACCTATTATATTAATAAGAGTAGAACTTAGCGAATAAATTAACAAGAGTAGAACTTAGTTGATAGATTAACAAGAGCAGAACCTAGCTAATAAAATAACAAGAGCAGAATCTAGATAATAAATTAAAAAGAGCAGAATTCTAGCTAATAAATTAATAAGAGCAGAACCTAGCTAATAAATTAACAAGACTAGAACCTAGTTAATAAATTAAGAAGAGTAGAACCTAGTTAATTGATTAACAAGAGTAGAACCTAGCTAATAAATTAACAAGATTAGAACCTAGCTAATAAATTAACAAGAGCAGAACCTAGATAATGAATTAACAAGATTAGAACCTAGATAATAGATTAACAAGAGCAGAACCTAGATAACAAAATAACAAGAGCAGAACCTAGCTAATAAATTAACAAGAGCAGAACCTAGATAATGAATTAACAAGATTAGAACCTAGATAATAGATTAACAAGAGCAGAACCTAGCTAACAAAATAACAAGAGCAGAATCTAGTTAATAAATTAACAAGAGTAGAACCTAGCTAACAAAATAACAAGAGCAGAACCTAGCTAATAAATTAACAAGAGCAGAACCTAGATAATGAATTAACAAGATTAGAACCTAGATAATAGATTAACAAGAGCAGAACCTAGCTAACAAAATAACAAGAGCAGAATCTAGTTAATAAATTAACAAGAGTAGAACCTAGCTAACAAAATAACAAGAGCAGAACCTAGCTAATAAATTAACAAGAGCAGAACCTAGATAACAAAAAAATAGTTTAAAAAACTAAAAAAACATGCTTTTAAAAAATATGAAACTAAAAAGTTAAAAATAATTAAAAAAAAAAGCATAAGGCATGTTTTCTTATAGATTGTCAATGAACCAATAACATCAACTTTAATAAAAAAAACCTGGACCTACCAACATGCTATAAGAAAAAAAATGTTTAAGTACTTACCTACCATCTTTGAACTCGCAAATGTTAGATATTTATGAATTACTGAACAATTTAGAGCCATGTCAAAACAAGCTTTTCAGGTGGGTTCTACTCTTGCTAATTTATGAGCTGGGTTCTACTCTAGTTGACTTATTAGCTAGGTTCTGATCTTGTTAATTATTAGCTAGGTTCTGCTCTTGTTGTTTGTTAGCTAGGTTCTGCTCTTGTTAGCTAGATGCTCTTGTTAATTAGCTAGGTTCTACTCTTGTTAATTTATTAGCTAGGTTCTACTCTCGTCAATTTATTAGCTAGGTTCTACACTGTTAATTCATTACTAGGTTCTGCTCTGTTATTTTTACATGCTTTTTATTAGCTTCACTTGTATGTTTGCTTGTTTGCTTGCTTGTTTGTTTGTTTGTTTGTCCGTCTCTAACTCTTTGGACTACGAGTGAGCGGCTCATTACTGTAAAATGTCCCACCGTTTTCAATACGTTCGTTCGTACGTTTTTTTTTTAAGAATATCGAACTAAAAAGTGGAAAATAAATATAGCTTAAAAAACTAAAAAAACATGCTTTTAATAAATATGAAACTAAAAAGTTAAAAATAATTTAAAAAAAAAGCATAAGGCGCTTTGTGCCATAATTTTTTAAAACTTTTTAGTTTGATATTTATTAAAAGCATGTTTTTTTAGTTTTTTAAGCTATATTTATTTTCCACTTTTTAGTTCGATATTCTTAAAAAAAAAACGTACGAACGAACGTATTGAAAACGGTGGGACATTTTACAGTAATAAGCCGCTCACTCGTAGTCCAAAGAGTTAGAGACGGACAAACAAACAAACAAACAAGCAAGCAAACAAGCAAACATACAAGTGAAGCTAATAAAAAGCATGTAAAAATAACAAGAGCAGAACCTAGCTAATGAATTAACAAGTGTAGAACCTAGCTAATAAATTGACGAGAGTAGAACCTAGCTAATAAATTAACAAGAGTAGAACCTAGCTAATAAAATAACAAGAGCAGAATCTAGCTAATAAATTAACAAGAGCAGAACCTAGCCAACAAACTAAGAAGAGCAGAACCTAGCTAATAATTAACAAGATCAGAACCTATGTAATAAGTCAACTACAGTAGAACCCAGCTAATAAATTAGCAGGAGTAGAACCCACCTAAAAAGCTTATTTTGACATGGCTCTAAATTGTTCAGTAATTCATAAATACCTACTTATCTAACATATCCGAGTTCAAAAGATGGTAAGTACCTACTTAAACATTTTTTTTTCTTATAGCATGTTGGTAGGTCCCAGGTTTGTTTATTAAAGTTGATGTTATTGGTTAATTGACAATCTATAAGAAAACATATGTAGCAAGAGTCTTAAAAATATAGAATAGTCACTTACCCTCGACTCGAACACGACAAACGTATATCTAATAACTTCCACATTCCAATCACGTCGCCAAAAAACGATAGAAACTAGGAAATTTTTGTATAATTTCATAAAGTTTTCAACTACAAAACTGTTTGAAGTTTCTTCATTTACACCCCACTTCAGTAACGCTCGCGGCCAATCGGGAGCCGTCGGAACACGCAGGAAGCCGCGCCCACGGCCGCTGCAATACGCATGCTTCCACGACCGAGAACCGCTTACTCAACCAACGTCTCCCTCCCGCCCGTACTAAACGACCCAGTGCGATAGAGACAGCAACACATTTGCCATTATGATTACATGCAAATTTTTTATTCATTTGCAAATTAAGTGTTGCATTAAGTAATTATGTGTTATTATGTGGGTATCACGGTTAAGTTGATCGTTTAGTTGAAGAAACTCGTGATGTTCTAGTTACAGTCAAGGGTTGTGCAAGTGCTGCTATTATGTCTACAATTACCTATAGACAATGAACTTATAAACAATAGAGGAACATGTATTACTTTTGTTTATAATTATACCTACCTACTTGCATGTAGGTAATAGGAGTTGGTAAAAAGTAAATAGAAATAAGAACAGAAAGGAGAAAGGATATTAATAGCAAAACACAGTCTTATGATGATAAGAAAAATACCTAGCTGTTAAAAAAAAAATGACATGATGATTGTGATAAGCAGGTAATAAGTATTTGCTTTCGTTTATAGTTTTTCTATAAATACTAAAGAAGTATTTAGTCGATTACTATCTAGTGAAGAAGAAAGTGATAAATTCATACATTTAAGTGAGACAAATGTTCCATTGACCTTTGTAAAAGGTAGTACAAGTAGCTACTTAAGTCTTTTTTGTGTAGGTACTACAGACTAAAAGCAATGTAATGGATTTAATTAAAACCTTCGTTAAAGTTTAAAAAAATCACCAAGTGATAGGTATCAAGCCATGCATTGCCTACCTTAGGCATTCATTCACACTGGTAGATATACCCACAAACTTTTTCGAGTTAAAAACTCTTTAAGATACATTGACAAATCTACAAAGCCATTATAACGAACCTTCATTTAAAAAAAGAACTTTCCTATTTCAAAAATCCAATAAGACATAAGAGTCCTGTCAGAACGCCAATCTGATACAACTCTTCAAATTCTCCACAATCCTGCACTAAGAAAATAAATTATATATTATATTTCAAACTTAAAACCAGTTCCCTATTAAATACCAATAAACGATTTTTAAGTAAACATATTAATTGGGCGTCCTTTTCTTTCATTTCACAAATAATAGAGACAGGTATAGTGTAACCCTTAGGTCGTAAATTATTTCGAGGTTGTTGGCACACATGTGCATTTGTCGCGTGACTAGCCGATTATTAAGTTGTAATAAATTTTGTGGCCCATGGGACTTAAAGTAGGTGTCTTTTGGGGCATCCGACAGACCTTCTAATTTTTTGTGTGATTAACAAAGTGGTATGGAAATACCTGAACCAGTAGGAGTTGATGGTGATACATAGCTTTATGGTAATGTGAGAGCTGATAGTAGAATTTACGATAAATTAAATAGTAGCAAGTATGGAGACAAAGCTATTGTTAGTTGTAGGTGACGAAGGTAAGGCCAGCTGCTCAGTCTACTTTGACATATTGTACAGTTTACTTTAATAAGAGATTTTGTGTCTTCTGTAACTTGAATTTCTTCCAAATAATTTTGAAAGGTTTTAATGTCATGAACAATCTTCTTCTATACTGAGCAGTATTTTAATTTGTCTCTTTGAACGGTAACTACTGAATCCATGTAAGAGATAGGGCAAAGTTTAACTATAGCAACAGAATTTGTAGATCATAGAATACTTTGGACAAAGCGGTAATATTATAGACAACTTCCTGAGAACAGAAGACACTATTCAAAATTATTTTCCTTTAAATTACAAGCAAGAGACATTAGCCGAACAGAGGTTGTCCCGGGGAATCATGGAGAAGAATTGAGTTTTGACCGAAAAGACCTTTGCAATGGCAACCTTGTGATTATTTACCTATTGGAGCCTGACTTCAATGAACAACAAGCTACATACAATCAAATTATATGAAGTTCTTACAATGTAGCTTCTCAGCATACATCATAATTTGGACAAGTAAGGAGACATCGAAAACTATACTTAAAAGTGAGAATTTCATGAGGTCCCTTTTCACCAACATTATACCTAATTAACACGATTATAATATACACGATTATAAATATCTTGAATACTACAAAGTCACTTTATAAAAATATCGATAAATATCGAAGTTTAGCCAAAATCAGCAGTTAGACCGGTAAAGCGGACCCTAGACTCCAAAGCTGAAAAGGCTTCGGATGCGACTAGGATTAACGCTGAGATGATGATGATGATGATGACTACAAAGTCACTTTAGATTACATGTTAGATGAACAAATTTGTTATAAATCTCATTAGTCTCTCCAATCTCGATGATCTTGCAATTCATTAGATAGGTATTATAATTGTCTACTTGGTCAAAGACAATATAATATAATATTTCCATAGTTTTGTCATGAAAGTTTTGTTTTTTTAGCTCCAGAATCTTCTACCCCTATCAATATATTATGCTTGTTGATCAGATTTTCAGTACATTCCTTTAATAATCGTCTTTAACAAATTTCTTCTTTTACTCGAACCAAACCTTTTTTAAATGTTTGCTTAGCCAGCTCTTTGCATTCAAATGACTTTTCCTTATTAGTAAAAACAACAACATCTAACACAGCTTTCTAGTAAATTACACACAGGTTAACACAAATAGCAGCCATGACGAAAGCCACAGTTTAAATTTAAAAGCCTTTCATTAAACCATGAACTTCATTTACATTATCAACCAAAACAAACATATATGTATCTACTTACTTACGAAGAGTATTTGGTTCAGAATCGTGTGAAAAAACAATAAATCCCACTGTAACATCACGCCATTAGTCAGTGAGGTCGTCAGCAAGTGGCGTAATACTATCGTCATAATTAGCAGTTAATTATAATTAAGCCAGTGTACAAGACGAATGTGAGTCGTTAACGGATCGAGGCGACTTTACAAACTGTTTGTGATACATTGAATTTGAGTAGTGCCATTTGAATTGATGAAGCAAGTTTTGCTGTAGTCTGTTGGCAATGGTTGGCGTTTTCAGCAATTTTGTGCTGTGGTGCATTGTGTGAAGTTTGAGATTCGGAGTTTGAATTCTTTTTTTTTTTTTGCTGTATGTAATCTAAGTACACTGTTGTTTTTATATTTGTTATAAAAACTGAATTTTAACAAAATGAATGTTGTATTAAGTAGGTACCTTGTGATACGAGACGCCTATTAATAACCTATGTAAAAATAGCAAAATATTAACTTACCTGTTGATTGGTATCCATTCCATGAAAATTAATTAAGGAAGTAAGTAGGTACAAGAAATTCGAATACCTACGTGGGTACACTTGTCGGTGTAATTGAAAATACTTATTACCTGAAGTATCTTCTGTTTTCAAACACTCCTCTTATGAATAAATGACACAATAAGCAAGCGCTTACCTACTATAATCTCATTGACTTCTTCTTTTCTTCCTTTAGGTTTGATAGATTGTCTACTTGACTAAAAAAAAAGCATACAAAACTCAGTTAAACCTATAATGAAAACCTGAAGAAAAAGCACAGAGTTTATATTATTTACTAACTACTAAAATTAATTTACAAAGCGTTTCTACTTATTTTTAAATTCCCATAGCAAAACTGCTAGACCACACATCTGCATCTGCCTATGAAAATATAGGCTCGTGATACATTTATGCAGTGTGTGGTAATTTTTACTCCTCACCAAGACGGCGTGCGTCAAGAGTGATGCATCGCTCTTGTCCGCTCATCTAGACTAGGACTAAGCACTTTGCTTGACGAGTTATGTTACCGCTTTTCGTATGTGTGTGTGTTTGTGGTATTGTGATAATTATTATGATATTACACGGGCAAAAATATACATAAGAGTAATTATTTTTAGATTTTTTTTGCCCGTTTAGAGTAGTATAAAACCTACTTTTAGACAGAAAATTTTAATTTACTTATTTTCCAGCAAAAGCCACCGTAGCTATAAAATAATTGAGATTCAAAATGATTAATTGTCGTTATCACCATTGCTACTTCTCAGCAAAAAAAAAAGAACTAAACACCTATAAAAAAAAGAACTAAAACCCCACAAGGGCATGCTACGAAACGCCAACTCAAATAAAAATACGCAGAGAAACCCTTGAAACTGAATTTTCAACGTATAATAGCGAACAAAAATGGTAAAAAGATTGCAGTTCACGGCTACCGACAATCGTTCACCATTTACCATCCATAATCATCAATCGGTCCATTGAAATCGGATACGTGGTGTTGCGACGGTGTACCCTAATTACGCTAATCGAAGGAGCGGGCGCGGGAGCGGGAGCGGTGCCAGTAGAGAGAGAGCGGAGCGGGCTCGCACGTGGCGGGCTCAGGTGCGCCCCGCCCCGCTCGCCCCGCCCGCCTCTAGTTTGACGCCGCGTCAACTCAGCCGCTCACCTCGTCGTCAGACGCGCGCTGCACTCGACGCTCGAACGCCGGGAAAACACGAGTCGTTTTTCGCCGCGACGACACGCACCGAAGTTTTCCGAATTTTGAAGTTCGAAGTTTCGATTCTTGAATAGACTGTAACGGTCGTATTTGATTTTAGTAAATTTTGTTGTTCTATGATTCTAATTTTTTTTGGTACAATATTTTTTTTTTATGTGAAAAGTGTCTGCAAATAAACTTGTGGGATGTTTTGTGATTTTATCAACGATTGGTTGTGATTGGTCGTAAAGTTGGCTGTTGCCGCTGTTGGTCACTCTAAACTTTGAATTGGAGTGAGTATATAAAAATATCTTTATTGATCATTAATTTTTTTTCCTGTAAGCATATAAAATTATCGTAAATTGATACAGTTAAAATTGAAAAGGCCCGCGTCGAGAAATCAAAGCGTGTCGCAGTAAATCTCCCAGGACGCAGTGGATTCCAACTGTCCACTTGACACGGAACATTAAAAGTTGTTATATCCCGACAGCTTTTTGGCATTAGTGGATATTAAAATAATTTTATAGTTCGATTTATATTTATTTGAGGAACTTTGTAAGATCTCTTTAACTTTTGTTTATTATATTGTGAGCAATATAACTAATAATATATTTAAGTGTTACTTTAGGGGCACATCATTTCAAAGGAATTAGGTTTCAACTGTCATTTTCAGTAATTTGGTTAGTTGCTCTATTTACGATAGAACAAAATCATGCAGTTATTTTTGGGACATAAAGAAGGTAAATAACAAAAACAACTCTACTTTCAAATCCATGAACATAGTTTTTATAAAACTCATCAAAAAGCTAGAAAACTAGATAACTTTGTGAAGTCTTCTCAAATAACCACGACATAAAACACAGCTAGCAAATTACCGTTAATAGCAAACGACACAATAAAAGCTATCAAAGTGCCGAATTAAAATTAAAACAGACACCCGAGGCATGCTCATCAAAGGATGTCTGGGAATAAACAACTGCTGTAAGAAAAATAAGTTTAAAAGAAAAAAAAACTAAAGCAATGAAATCGTTCGGCCCATTTAATGCGGACCGGATGGGAGTGACAAAAATTCTAAACTGAAATAAACTGAACACATGTGACTGTATGTCATACGATGTAGGATAGGAAACAATGAGATGAAATACTGAATTTTAAATGGAAAAAAAGATAATATTAATTAGTTAATATAATGGCCGCAGAAGATAAAGACCTGATAAAGTAGTTTTAGTTAGAGTAGAAACAGGACCGAAATAGTATGAAGTAGAAATTCAAGAAGGTTTGAGACCAGAAAGAAGCCAATGAGGAAATCTGTCTTAAACAAACATTACAGAAGCTGCTGCTACTAATTTCTCATAAATTCGAATTTAAAATTTTGCAAGGTTGCTTTTCAATTAGGTATAGGTACTTATTAGGGTTATTTCGTTCTATGAATTCTACTTTGTCTCTAGATTCGTCAAGATCGTTTCCTGCAAGTTCAAACTTCTTTTGACTAACATGTATTCTATAGACTTCTCTGAACCTAGTTCGACTAGCTCATTTTACTGACTGACCGACTGTTGACAACTCAAAAGTATCTCTATTTCCTTTATTTGAAGTAAATGTTTAGATTTTTATTTAGATTCAGTATTTTTGGTTAAAACTGCTTTGCTTGAAGAAATAAAAGATCCTGGTACCTACATATAACATGTTGGTTCAGCGTAGCATGATGATTATGCAACTGGACTTATGAGCCCAATCCTCACATAAGTATCTTGTGTCTGTCCATACGGTTGACTTTATTATATTTTGTAACTTATGGTTTTATATAAAAATATAAAACTACTGGGTGTACAGCTGCATTTAGTCAGACTTGAAGCTCACGAGAAATTGCGAAGCAGATTAGTTTTTTTTAATATATTTTTTTAGTATTCTATTTGCAACTCAATACTCTAATATATGTATATCTACTTATGGATTACCTATATTCTGCTCTAACCAAATCGTTTATCTTGAACTTGAATGTTCTGCGATTGCTATTTATAAATTTTATAAATCGTGATGTAATAAATAACATTATTATAATAAAGATCTACTTAATGTTTGATAAATTTTGCTAACTGCTTAGTTTTATTATTTAATTATGAAGATTAGCCATTATGCATAATATTACGAAGCGGCTCAAAAATCCATTAAAATTTGATATATTGAATGATATTCAAAATTTCCTTATATAGAAGGCAAACTTAAAATACTATTAAAGGACAATGAAAATGATGAATGATCAACTTTTAATATAGATTCTTAAAACAGATTATTTTGAAAATAATTTAGATAAATTCCTAAATAAGAGTCCAAACAACTGATAATGTCCAACAAATTACATAATTTCTTAACACAAGGGCGTATTACGCTAAAAACGTTATTTATGCACATAAAATTTACGATCACAACGATGTCTGGCCGAAATTCACACATATATCATTCGGCGAGCAAATGCGACAAATAAATCGGGTGCACAATGACTGCTAATTTGCTCATAAAGATGTATGCACTGAGCTGAGTACATAAATCGGGAGAAGTCACTTTCGGCCTACCGCTTACACCCATAAACCTCTGCGGACACTTTTATAGCCCTACCACGTGGCTGAGCCACAGTTTTTTCCACACTTGACTTGACATGTGCACTGCGCTTTAGGAAGTCACATCCCAATATTAATTTATTGGTTTAGAATAGACTCCCAGCGTGACTCTAACGCAACTGGTACACGTGTTCGAGTATGAGGAGGTGCCGTAAAAACAAAAGTGACCGTAAAATGAACCACGTTGCCAACTTGGCTATCGAAAATGATTATGGACCGCCCTGGTGAATACTTGAAAAGTGCAAAGGGTTCTTGAAAAAAATATTAACCCATTTTACACCTCAATAATCATAATTACTTGTGGGCTCAGAAGTTTGTTTTATTTTAATTTTTTTGACATTCAGAGTTATAAGAAACTCAATAAATATTATATATAATATGTAGTCAGGTTGAATAGACATCATAACCTAACACATTGAAAAATTATCGATAGATCATACCTACATATTATGTATGTGTCGGAACAATATTTCAAATCGAACACAACACAATACATATTTAAATCAAATACTTAAGATACGATCCATGTTACACCATTTATCACGTATAACGAGACGACGCACTTGACCGACTAATGTGTCTCATTTTATCACAGGTCCATCAATCAAGTTCCACTCTACGGGGACAATTGAAACGGACCGCAAACATCAGTAGCACTTAACATGTCCAACTAGACTATTCAGTGCTCGTCCAAACGATGACAACTGCCGAGTGATTTTGAGAAGCAGGATAAACATACGCTGTTATCGATGAATGAATTAAATTATAACGCAGGGATGAGCTCCTACCAGTTCGTCAACTCGCTCGCCTCCTGCTATGGGAACCAAGCGCCTGGGCGTACTGGGACGCCCGTCGAGCAAGCTGGTCATCCCGGCCTGCCAACACCAGGAGCTGATTATTACAATCCAAATGCCGGAGCTTCAGCTTATCCGAATACTTGCTATTCGCCGCCGCAAGTTGGACATCACTACCCACAACACCCATACGGGACACCTGCCACCGGAGCACACATGCAACCACAAACGATGATAGACTACACGCAGTTACATCCTCAAAGACTGGGTAGCACAGCAAGCCATATGCATCAGCACTCGAACCCGAGTCCAGGAGCATTGTCGCCCAATTTGATGTCCACACCGCCCAGCCAAGCAGCTGGAGCTAGTTGTAAATTCGCGGATTCAACTTCTACAACTGGAGTAGCGTCCCCTCAAGACCTATCTACATCTTCCGGACCAGGTCGAACGTCGCCCGGTTTCGGTGGCGTCGGTGGACAAACTTCTAGTGGAACTACAAGTACTAAACTAGGCCTAACTACTCCCATCGCTTCTCCCGTAGAACACAAGGCTAATGTGAATCAGAATATATCAAGTCCAGCCTCCAGCACATCGAGCAACGAGAGCAATGAGGCTAATAATTCTAGCTCGAACACCAAGAATTCTAAGTCTTCAGCGTCGAACTCTTCGGCCAATCCTCCGCAGATATATCCTTGGATGAAGCGAGTACATCTAGGAACAAGTAAGTGAACACATTTTTTTGTATGTTTTGTAGATTTAAGATGATAACGGTAAAATAAACCTGGCCTTGGTCTTATTAATTATTTCTTCACCGCGAGAATAATCAACATTATGAACGGCTCGAATCACACTTTTTTTACCGCAAGCGTGAAATCATAAATGATTTAGCTTCGTCGGCTAAACTAATAACGGCAGCAACAGCCACGCCTCTATCAAAAACCAACAGTTTGATGTAATAGAAATAAAACAATCCATCAATTGGATGCCGAGGTGGAGACAAAACAAATTATATATCTATTTATAAAGCATTAGCATGCATTAATGTTGGATCGATATGGCTGGCTGATGGATGGTGTCCATAATAAGGCATAATGGCTTTGTTGGCGGGCGCTTACAACTGAACATCCGAAGCCTTTTTTCTTCTCGTATCCTAATGATGGGGAAAGCGTGTAGTCACCGTGACGTTTATTTGACGGATCCTAACCTTTAAGCGTGAATTGGGTTATTCAAGGGTTAATCTGCTTTAAATTAGAATTCGGGAGCATCCAGTAAACTATTTGTTCTTTTTCTTCACGGCACATTATCTGAATTTCTGGCTTTGTGTAACAAATTTGTAATTGTTTTAAAATATTCTGTTCTAAATGGGGAACAGTGATTTAAAAGTCAGTGCTTAATTGCTTCGAGTGGACAGTGTCTGGTATAAATAAGAAAAACATAGAATTTGAAATCAAAAAGTGATATATCAGGGGGATAATAGTATATAACAAGACGCAGGATGCCACAGCGCCTGTCACGTAGATGTCCCGCGGTGTAAAGACAAGAGCAGATGTCAGCGGCCCACTGTTTCAGAGGAATTATACAATATTCGTATTGTTTTATGTAGCACAAATCTGTTCCGACCTTGTCAAGGCTTACGATGTACTCTTAATTGGTTTATTTTTGAATTTCTTAAGCATGTAGTGACTTCTCATCCTCATGATAGAGACAAACGCACACTATTTATTTTTAAAATAGTTAGAATCTTAAGTTGCTAAGCACAGAACTGTCTGGGGTAGGTATGGTATTTGTAGGTATACACATTCGGATCCATAAAAATGTTTGATGTCAAAAATAATTAAAAAAGTATATTGTTGATTTGAACCTCTTTAGTTACTAGAATTCAGGAGTCAGAGCTGAATCTTTACATTATCCAGGTTCTGATTTTACTAAATTATCGTCTTAAATTTTGATGATCCATCCTACCGATGACTTTCTGCTACGTGCAAAAGGCTTATTGAATTAAATAGACTTTACGCAATGTAAAAACTACCTACAAGGTACCTCAGGATTCAACAACAACATAGCGATAACTAGCGTCAGCTCAATGAAAAAGTAAACCAACTAGACAACTCAATAACAAAAAATATTGGCAAAGCGCACGACACATCATTTTAGAACAAAAAAAAGAAAAGCTTTCAAAGCAAATGTGTATGTAATACAAGAAATGAATGTCTCAGTGTAAATCATACCACTGTCATCAGGGATGATTGCAGAGTTACAGACACCAAGTTGGTGCATCACACCGTTATAAATTGCCAAAGACCTGTTTAAAAAATAAATAGTTCTCTTACAAGCATACTGCAAAACCCTGTTATTATACACAACAAGTCTGTACGTTTGACAAAGCCTTATTAAAATGTACATTTCAACCGATAGGCCTATTCTAGACGAGCTACTTTCGCAAATCGCAAGACATTTTAGCGACTAGATCCGATACATACATAGTTGCATTATTGAACCGAGAAAAATATGAAGCTTTTGCATTTATCAATACCTACGTTTGAAGCTTGTGTCAATAATCTTCACTGTAATGCTTAGTACAGATATAAAACACTACGACTTCTCAAAATTAAGCCAGAAGCCTATAACATCGACTGCTTTTGAATAAACTTCTTTGTTATCCGGATTTACTCTGTGACATATGAATAGCATATCAATTGATTTAGTGCCTCTATTAAACAATGCTGCAACAGATCATAATATGCCAACTCATTATGATACTTACAGCTCTATTAGTGAGCAATATGTTTTTACAAATGATGCATGTTAGACACACATGCGTATCGGGCCATCTCCGTTTCCATTCAAGAGACTTATCTTACTCTTCCAGTAGACATGGGTAAAATTATTTTAAGCTGTATATTGATGTACTAAAAAGATTTATGTATTCTTATTCTACTGCTATGTAGTTTGGTTTACCAGTATGAATATATTTGCTGCCTTATTACCACCATTTAGCCGCATGACTTCCATATTTGGATAATGTAAATTCCTATTTATTTTTGTCTACCACCTGAACCTTTTACTTCCTTCATTATTGTTCATAATCAGCCTATAAGGTTCCCACTACTGGGACATATGTCTCTTCTCGGTAAGAGGGAGTGGGCAGTAATCTACCACGCGGACCAGTGCTCCATTATTGTTAGAGAGGTTCTAACTTTGCTCTTTGGCAGGTACTTAATTCATTATCAAGCGTAACACTAGTGCCGTAGAAACGGAAGACAAAAAGACAGATTTTAGAATTACAAAGAAGATTTAACTAAATACAGAATGTAGTAATTGTTTATACAATTTGTGCAAGAGATATGTTTATTATAGACGTCTAGAGTCTCGTAGAGAAGATACGGAAGTGGGCAAGATATACGAATGGATCATACGTTTTCAAACAGATTTTAGTCGCACCAATCGAATGTCGCTCGCCTGCACCAAGCCGAAGTATGCAAATAGAGTTGGCAGGCGGCTAGGTCGTGTTACATGTTTGGTGGTCATAACTCAAGGAGAGGTGGAAGCCACCGCCCCTCGTGCGTGCCGTCTGACGGCTTATAAGAATTCAATACACCGCTATTTAGCACTAGTTACATACCCTAACTGTGTGTATTAACACGTGGAAATTAAGACATTAAATTGGGTGAGAATTGTTTGATAGAACCCTTGTTTGAAAAGAGAATATAATTATATTTATGAAGTGGGTAAGTCCTGAATTATCAAAGGTTTTTTTTTTTTTAAGTATGTATCCATATTCAATAGACTTTAGCACAGACCGATATAGTAGGACAACGATGAGTAGCTTAGTGATGCAATAAGCTTCTCAATAAAATTGTTTAATATACTTTCGATCACAATCCAAAGGCTTTTAAGAAAATTTCTAATCCATTGCATTGAAAAATTTGTCAGTTCGAAAACGCAATGAACGCAGCGGAACTGTCAAACTGAAATAAATCTATACCTATAATATATAAAGCTGAAGAGTTTGTTTGTTTGAACGCGCTAATCTCAGGAACTACGGGTCTGATTTGAAAAATTCTTTTTGCGTTGGATAGCCTATTAATCCAGGAAAGCTTTAGGCTATAACATCACGCTGCGACTAATAGGAGCGGAACATAGCCAACTCCACGCGAACCAAGTCGCTGGCGGCCGCTAGTTACTTATAATTTCATTCATGTTACCCAGTTACCGTGGGGTAACTAAAAGTTCAGAATCACTCAAATCTTTTTTATAAATCAAATAAAAGATACTCAAATTCCATAAAACGATACACAGTCATTGGGAACACCTATTGGAAAGCTAGGTCTCCTCGGGTCATCGTGTAAGCTTATTGAGTCAGTGACAAGGAAGATCTAAAAATCTTAACACATTATTAAGAATTTAACAGGTTTTAGTTTCATTATTATTAAAGGCACGATTATTATGAAACACAACCTGTGTCCGAAATTCAAAACGGGCTAATTTTAAACAATTATTTCTTAAGAGGAACAACACCTCAGCCTTTATTTAGGACCCCGAAAATCAATTTGAAAGCTATTGAATCATTCGTGATTTCATATAATTATTTATGTGTAGGGGCTGTTAGCCAATAAGTGTTTATATCACATTATACCAACGTAGATGACGTTGGTATAATGTGATGTGACATAAATTATTGAGTCATAGTAGGTTTTCGACTATCTTGAAACGAACATTGAAAATACATTAAGGAACTTAGTCTAGTTAGATTTAACTAATCTTGTCAGTATGGATTTTGAGTAATTTATTTGAGCTTGTGACTGGTTATTTCAGTCTTTAGAGTAAACAACATCTACTTAGATTAGTAATAGAATTAAGTAGTTCAATTACGTATAATACTGTTATGTAATCGTAAGTCCTATTGCAATTATTCAAATTCTTCGTAATACACAAATAGAGTATAATCCATACTAATATTATAAATGCGAAAGTAACTCTGTCTGTCTGTCTGTCGGTCTGTCTGTCTGTCTGTCTGTCTGTCTGTCGGTCTGTCTGTCTGTCTGTCTGTCTGTCTGTCTGTCTGTCTGTCTGTCTGTCTGTTACGCTTTCCCGCTTAAACCTCTCAACCTATTTTGATGAAATTTGGCACAGACAATCTTTACACCCTGAGAAAGAACATAGGCTACCTTTTATCCCGGAAAAATTTGATATTCCCAAGGGAAATCTAAAAAGCGCGATATAACCGAACTCCACGCGGGCGAAGCCGCGGGCGGAAAGCTAGTACAAATATAAAACAATCCATACTAATATCTATACTAATATTATAAATGCGAAAGTAACTCTGTCTGTCTGTCTATCGGTCTGTCTGTCTGTTACGCTTTCCTGCTTAAACCTCTCAACCGATTTTGATGAAATTTGGCACAGACAATCGTTAGACCCTGAGAAAGAACATAGGCTACCTTTTATCCCGGAAAAATTTGATGTTCCCGAGGGAAATCTAAAAAGCGCGATATAACCGAACCCCACGCGGGCGAAGCCGCGGGCGGAAAGCTAGTAAGTACATAAATAGGGAAGCAATTCTAGTAATTTTAAGAACGTTCAGAGTATGATCTCATTCTCAATCAGACTTTGATTGCTACTGGTAGATGTTACGTTAATTGACCTTCAGTTTTTAGTAGAATTGCCTTTTGTTTATGAAATACACAGCAGCCATATTATAGCGTCCGTCAATTTATGGTCGAGTGATATTATTTAAAAGTAATTTGATGTGAGATAGAATTAATTGAATTTGTCAGCGGCGGTGTTTCCGTCACACTACAATTTAAGTGTCTTCAAGGCTAGAGGGAATAGGCTCTTAATAAACTAGCGCGCTTTACCATCAACGGTCGCATCACTGTTTACCATCAGGCGGGATTGCGGTCAAGCACTAGAATATAATTTTTTTTAAAAATAAGGTGTTCTGGACATCTTATACATGTCAATCCCTGCAGCCATCTATGTTCTATGTTACGTGTTTAGATTCCGTATTAGGTCCATAAAGTGGACTATTGTGGTAGGCTATGGTAGCCATTGGTTGCTAATTAAGTATCTCTCTCTTCTCTATCTATATATGACTAGCGGCCGCCAGCGACTTCGTTCGCGTGGAGTTTGTTATGCTCCACTCCTATTGGTCGCAGCGTGATTTAGCCTAAATCCTTGGTGGATTAATGGGCTATCTAACGCAAAAATATTTTTTCTGATCGGACCAGTAGTTCCTGAGATTAGCGCGTTTCAACAAACAAACTCTTCAGCTTTACCTATATATTAGTATAAGATGTTATTTAAAAGTAATTTGGTGTGATTTTCTAGATGGGGTTCTAGACACCTTATACATAGTCGATCCCTGCAGCCATATATGTTCTATATTACGGGTTTAGATTCCGCATTAAGTCCTTCAACTGGACTATTGCGGGTAGACCATGGTGGCCTTTGATGGTTATTCCAAACAGTCCACCTCCCTCCAGAAGCTAATTAAATCTCCTGGCTTGTTAAGAATATCTGTGTAAGATCTTATAAGATCATAAATTGGTAAATTTATAGTCGAATGGTGTTATTTAAAAGTAAATTGGTGTGTTTTTCTAGATGGGGTTCTAGATAAAGGTACCTAGAACTCCATCTAGAAAAACACAGAATTATAAGGATATTTATAAACTATAAGTATAGTTTATCCCCACAGTCATGATTATAATGGCAACCGTCACTACGGCCATTAAATAGCGGTCACTGTTCTTTATGGAAACGGTAGCTTACATAATCAGCCTATAACTTTCCCAATGCTGGGACACAAGCCTCCCCTCTGTGGACCGTAATCCACCAAACAGGCCTAGTGTGGGTTGGTAAACATTAATGTTTTAAAATTTTTGGTCAGGTATATTTTGAAAGCCAGAAGTAGATAAATGCCTTTTTTGTCATACAATCAAAGTTGTGTGTTCAGTTTCAAAACATTAGGTTTTCTGCAAAAGATTGTTACAACCAGATATACACCAACTTACAATCTACTTAGGCCTCCAAATTCCTTAAAACGATAAGGCAAGCCACCACACGCGAAGAATTTCGATCGTTAAAAAAAACGTAACCACGAAACTGGTTGAGTCAATCTAGAGTAATAATAATTAAACAAATGTTATTCATAACAATTTGATTTATCCGCATGTATGAAATTCGTATATTTATTTCTCTAAAGGTACCTATTCATACTTTTCCAAACATCTGACAACTTTTCCGAGGAATATTTATTTTTCCTAAATATATTTTTTCCAAATCTGTCAAACGTCATTTTTATTCTTCGAATTTATCTGACGTAGGAAAAATCAATATTAAATTAAAATAATAATTAACACGTAAATATTTAATAAAATTAACAAAATTATATCCTAATTTAAATTTAACTAATGTAGTTTTGGGAAAATTAATCTGCATCGCTATCGATTGGTACCTACTGTACCCAAGAGACTGTCCGCATTACCACGTTGTATTGCAATGGTTTATTCATAACAAAAATACAATATTATTTATCACTTGATTCTTATAGCTTTTAGATTATATCAATTTTTTATATAAAATGTCATTGAATATAAACATGGAAAATAAATAAGTAAATGGTAATTAGTAACTCGTTATTTAAATATGAAAGGACAACTTGTGTCATAAATAATACTAATTAAATTGCGTCCTATGACTAACTTCTAACACAGCAAGTACATATGGAATAAAAAAAATGTAGGTTTAGCTTCATAGAATTTGGTATGACATAAACCAAACCATTATACTAATACTCACCTGGGAAGGTAATTTTCAGTGTAAAGAAAGAAACAATATCTATATTAATAGGTTTAGGTTTAGGGTCGTCAGAAGCCCGAAAGCCTGACATCTAGCAACCAATCTTATCTAGAAGCGTCGATCTGACCCCCGTATCCGTGACCGGTGTAGTTACTGGGCTGTGGAGGTCAGATAAGCTGTCGCTCCATGTGAAATTGGTATTCAGCTGAATCCGGTTAGACTGGATGCTGACCCCAACATAGGTGGGAAAATGGCTGATGAGGGATAGGTTTAGGATGATTTCCATTGAATTTCCCTCAAAAGTATCGATCAATAAAATCCATCAATATTCCGTTGATAATATCAATGTTAACTCACTAATGATGATTTTGTTCACGAAAGCATTTTAAAAATAATAATTTAGGAAGAATTATATATCAAAACTTATATTTTTATAAATGGTCGTATTTTTTAATTCTGATACAACATTGGCCCCTTTATATTATGAAAGCACGAGCTTTGTTCACCATGCTTGCTTATGACTGGATGGTAGGTTTTTTTTTGTAGCCTATTTTGTGTCCCACTGCTGGGCAAAGGCTTCCCCTTTTTTCTTCTAAACGTCCCTGCAAATGTTACCAGATCGTCACACTAATTTCGCCGTGGTCTACCGCTGATGGCGATGACTCCTAATGAAGGCTTCCAGTGAGTGACCATATTTGCCCATCTCTCGGGGTGCATTTGCAAGTACATGACTTGTCCAGCTTACTCCCATTTCAGCCTGGCTGTTTTTTCTCCACCATCTGTTACTTGGGTTATGAAGCGCAGCGTTTCTAACACGATCTATACGCTATGCTACACTTCATTGCCCGTTGGCAAATCTTAAGTTTAGACTTCTGTTGTTTTAACTGTAAATCCAAGTTTTGCCTTTATTAATGCCCCCAACAAGGTGGACCGATGACCTGGTGAATGTCGCGAGAAGCTGATGGATGCGGGCAGCACAAGACCGGTCATCGTGGAAAGCTTTGGAGGAGGCCTTTGTCCAGCAGTGGACATATATAGGCCGAAGAAGAAGAAGATGTCCGTAATGTCCAAGATAAATTTAGGAAATAAATATTATTAACTGAAAAGTTACATTTGTACCTGAAGCCGAGACATCTACCAACCCGCACTGGGCCAGTTTGGTAGATTGCAGCCCACTCCCTCCCTCTCACCGAGAGGAGGCCTGTGTCCCAAGAGTGGGTACACTATAGGCTGTTCACGTTAATATTACATATTCAAAGAATCTTTTTTAATGTCTATTCAACGAATTTTAACTTCTTTTCCGTCGGCATAAGGATGGCATTAAAAGCAAATAAGTACGTTGAATAACCAATTGAATTAACCATTCCATTTGCCATTCCACCTTCGTAATAAAACTCAAAATCGGCTGAACGAACAGTAAAAAAGTTTTTTTGAATGTCAAATGTTATTTTGAAAGTATAGATTTCCATTTCCTAACTTCTGACTTCCCTACAGAACCCAAATATCCAAAAATAGTCTCTTCTTAAACCAAGCATCTTTAATGGCATGCATAACCCTACCTGTTCTACAGTTACTAACGACGATTAGTAAATAAATAACAAATTAAATTCCACTAAAGATTAGTGGCGGAGTCAGTACGGGCTCATAAATAAATCAAGCGTTCAGTCCCGGAGACCGCGGTAAATTATGACTCAAATAATATTATGCTAAAGGTATGCCAGCGTAGTCGCCACTTAAAGCTGTTCGTGTTTATAAAGACTTTTTTGTGCTTTTGTAATTAGTTGTTCGATATCAATAGATTATAGTGTATGCACTGCTTTAGCTTGTATTGAAGACTATACCTAACTTCTCCTAATTTATGATACTGAAATCTGCCAATCATATCAGGTTTTTTTTAGGTAAATATCAATGATATCTTGTTAAACGACCGGCTATGGTTCGGTTAAATTTATTAATTACTGTCGAATTAGACACTAAATTGTGTTCCTTAAAGACCGTTAAACTGTTTCCATGTGGTACCTACTTTAAATACGTAACTGCATAATGGTTCGTTCGTAATGTGTACGTTACGAACCTAATATGTAGCATGGTTTGTAGCTACACATTATTACAATAATACAGTCTGTAGACAGTTTTATGAATTCTTGTCGAACAATTTTTTTTCTTCAAAGTGCTCCCGACTTATAGATACTCATATACCTATTTGTATGTATTTAGCCTCTACTCGTCCACTGCTGGACATAGGCCTCCTTCATGGCACGCCAACAAGCTCGATCCTGAGCAGTTCTCCGCCAGCCACTACCAGCCACCTTTTTGATGTCATCGCTCTATCTCGCCCAACGGCGTCCTACGCTACGTTTGTCGAGACGTTTCTTATATAGCTATACAATTGCCTGCTTGCACTATACCTAACTTCGTAGAAAAACCTAAAAAAATAAATTACTCAAATTCAATATCAAACAATTAGGTACTTACTAAATCTACAATGAGTATGGTAAAACCATTATACCGTAACTCAAACCTCACAAACACCTACTTTCAAAACAGTAACAACAAACCGGTCTTCAAGCATTCCTCCACACATACTATAACTTACAAAAGTCTTATATACTACTTAGTTCAAACCAGATCACTTGATAAAATCTCTCGCATCTCCCCGCCTGTAAGTCGCGACCTGCGTTAAATATGCATAAAGGGTACACAAAAATAAAACTTCTAAAACTCGAATGGTTGAAAAAAGAATAAGTATATTTCGTGAAGGGATTAACAGTCGCGGGTTGGTCCGTGCTTGCAATGGCGGCACGATGATAAGGCAGAATTCTTGCTAAAGTGTTGCTATACATAGATGTATATATGTATGTATATTACCGTTTCAAGTTGCTCATTGCCGCGTGCGCAAGTTTTGTATGCAGTTTGAGTCGTGTTTTAATAAATGGCACGTTTGTATTGGTTGGCTCAGGATAACACTTCACGCGTATACCTTCCAAGCTTTTATTGGAAAGCAGATTTTGGCTTGCAAAGTAGTTTTAATTTAGACTTTTGATATTCAGTTATAAGTATACTACTTGTCTAGGTAACTCCGCTGTCCATTTTACAGTGAATGTAAAATAATCTAGAAATGTAATTGTAATTACACTTTGAGATTTTCTACTCCATGAACCTCACAAATAATTCTTACTTAATTACAAAACTTAGATTTTTGTTTCTGAAGTAACTCCCAAACTAAAGCCACGTACACGCCGGCGATATTAACTGACCCGCCAACTATAAGTACCCACACGTCAGGAATACTGGTAAGCCCTTCTCCCCAGAGACACAACTTCAATTATTGATGGCAACTTTTAGCCGCTATAAAGTATAGGGGAAGAAAAAACTATTTATCATTCGGTTTAGCTTTAAATAACTTGTAGTATGTTCTTGTTTTATTTTATTTTTCATTTGCGGGTAATGTATGTGTTGTATTTTTAAAATGGGGTTTCACACGTAATATTTGTCGGAGTATTAATAGTGTACGTCGTACGAATGTCAGGCATACCGCAGGTGTGTACTAAGCTGTAATCAATCGTTTTTTTTACGTGTTAATTAATGTATTAATGTTTGCGTTAATTTATATTGCTATAATGTTTTTATCATAGAAATGTACACGTAAGAGTAAAACTACAGAAACTTTTTTTTTAATTTCTTCAATTCTGAATTTTTTCTAATGATTTTTGTGCAAATTCAAGCGGGTTGGATATATTTTTATGGATAAATTATTTGTTATTTTAGTAAGAGCCAGTAGTTTTTTTTCCTCTGAACACTTTTAACAGCAGTTTATTTCATTTTAAGCCATGTCAGTGAAGAATATGCCAACGAAGACATTATGAGAATTATCATAAGGTTTTCTTTGGCATATTCTTCTTTAATAGTCATACACATTCAAATCGTCGTTCGTACAGTCGTGATGGCCTAGTGGTTAAAACACCAGCCTCTCAAGTATGAGTGCGCGGGTTCGATTCCAGGTCAGGCAAGTACCAATGTAACTTTTCTAAAGTTATATGTATTTTCTAAGTACCTATATCTTGGATACCAATGACTGAAGGTGAAGGAAAACATCTTGAGGAAACCTGGACTTTGGGTCTGAAATCGCCAACCCGCATTGAGCAAGCGTGACGATTACGGTCAATCCTTCTCTGTATGAGAGGAGACCTGTGCCCAGCAGTGGGACTATAAAAAATGGTTGCTGATGATGATGATAAAATTCAAATCAGTCATCACATATTTAGTAACCATATGACATTAATAATCTCGCAAATTGTAGTATTTTTACCGACATGCGCTTGACTCTACCAACGTGTTGTTGTTTTCATTCCTTTACATCAACACTCTGAAGTGTGAAACTCATTTTCCAACATACCTACTATAAAGGTATAAAAAGGCTTAAAAATAACAGCCACACGGGTCGATTGATCACATTAAGCTACGCTTGCCGCAATTGGTCTGTGGATGGGTGGCCATCCATACTAATATTATAAATGTGAAAGTAACTCTGTCTGTCTGTATGTGACGCTTTCCCGCTTAAACCTCTCAACCTATTTTGATGAAATTTGGCACAGACAATCTTTAGACCCTGAAATTTTCCAATAAAAGATAGCCTATGTCCTTTACATAGGCTATCTTTTATTGGAAAATTTGATATTCCCGAGGGAAATCTAAAAAGCGCGATATAACCGAATTGTACGCGGGCGAAGCCGCGGGCGAAAAGCTAGTCTTTATATAAAACGACGGCAGTTGAGCGAGGTGTTGTAATGTTAAATTCAACAACACGACCAACGATGCTACGCCAGAGGAAGGTTGATCTGGAGACCCTCTACGACGAAAGTCCGGACACAACAATATTTGGCGCATCGTACCCGCCACACATCGCAACACAACTGCTCAGACCCGTCCTCCGTACGGCTTCACCAGACACATGCCGGAACAGGACGAATCGCTTGGCGGCAAGACTTTGTTTGGTGGATGGTAACTTCTGCCGGCAGCCGATGTTATGGCCTACCACCGAGATAAATAATACCGAGTAAATACAGGTATTCATCTGAATCCCGTAAAAAGGCTCGGCAGATAATGATGAGTATAAAGGTTTAAAGCTTTTCCCATCTAGTTTTAGTAAGACCAAGAACATCAGAGCAATCCATCATAGATTTTATCCGCGGAGGACGTTGACAATCTGGGATGCAAATTATCTCATTATAATTTTTAATTACATGTCATTATTTATTCTACCCTAACATATAAATTGCATATCTATTTTAGTGTCGTTCGTGTGTTGCTCGTTTTGTAAGTAAGGACATTGTAAATATTACACAAACGGTCTTATCTACGTCGAGTGATCTAAAAAATGGAATAAAGATGTCCTGCTTCTGAAAGATGATCGATTCGTTAAAGATAAATTAATGAAAATAGTCATTTAAGTTAAAGTTGCAACTAAGTGACTATGATAAAAAGATAATGTTTTATTTTGCACGTAAATACCGTAAAAGTGCAAAATATAAAATAGGGTAGGTAGGTCTAGACTGAATCCTTTATTTTATGTTTATTTTGCTAATTAAAAATGATGTTTCAAATAAATTTTTTTCTTAGTAAAGGTATTTTAAAATTATATCACTTTATTGAAAAAAAGGCAAAGATATATCTATACTAATTTAATATGTAAAGCTGAAGAGTTTGTTTGTTTGTTTGTGCGCGCTAATCTCAGGAACTACTGGTCCGATTTGAAAAAATCTTTTTGCGTTGGATAGCCTATTAATCCAGGAAGGCTTTAGGCTATATAACATCCCGCTATGACTAATAGGAGCAGAGCAGTAATAAAAAATGTTGCGAAAACGGGAGCTAACGCAGCCGTACATATTGCCAATAGGAGCTGAGCATGACTAATTCCACGCGAACGATGTCGCTGGCGGCCGCTATCTGCTATAAAAACAGTTAAATTCGACAGTTATACTTCTCTTATGATTCGACTGTAAAAAAAAATAAGTACATAATTATATAAGTAAATACAATTCCATCCTACAAAACTTCCATTTTTAAGCATATATGTGTCAAAAGTGGTACTCCACTTTTGACCTTTACTGTAATTTCTAAGTATATCTTGGACACATGGACTTTCAGTCTGAAATCGCCAACTCGTATTGAGCAAGCGTGGTGATTACACTCAATCCTTCTCTCTATGAGAGGAGGCATGTGCCCAGCAGTGTGACGATAAAAAAGTTTGATGATGATGAAAAGTCGCGATAAAACTTAAAACATCGGAAACTAATCAATCACAAAACGCAGATAAATGTTTACCCAAAACGTATGATTTAGAAGGGATTTATAACTAAACAAGGCAACAAGTTTCCGCAGTTGTTTTCAATCTAACATGCTCAGACAGCTTTTGTAGGGACCTCGCCATATTTAGTCATAATAGTCCAATTATGTTCTAAAGCCCTTCACTCCCAGCGATTCTGCTTTGCTAAAGGTGTCTTGGCGTGTTGCCAATTTAATTATACTTTAATAAGTACCTAACTGAATTTTTCTAAAAGTTTGTAACTTTGATCTGCCGTTTTCTTTTTAACTTTTATGATGTATGTACGATTTTCGTGTTCCAATGCATTCTACTGATATTACCTATAGGTATAGGTACATTTTTTTAATCATTGTCCCACATTAAGAATTACTGCTGTATCGTGGGTGCGATTACAAACACTTAAACTAACATACACAAACAGGCAGATCCGGATCCGAACCTTTAGGCCATACAAATATTTGCTCCGTGCGGGAATTGAACACGTGGCTCATCCAATCGATCGCTCATCCACTGCACTAAATGTGTCGTCAAAATGATGCTCAAACGTGAATGTTCAGTTGTATGTTTGATACTCATTCACGCAGAAACTACTGAAAGGATTTGAATGAAATTTGGCAAGAAGATGGTTAGTAACCTCAATTAACATATAGGATAGTTTTTATGTAGATATTCTTTCGGGATCGACGGTCAGACGGCAGTCGCTTCACGGAAAATGTCGAAGTTTAGCCATATCAGCAGTTGGACTGGTAAAAAGCAGACCCTAGACTCCAAAGCTGAAAATGCTTCGGAAGCGACTGGGATTAACGCTGGGATGATGATGATGATTCTTTCGGGATCGAAACTTATGATGGAGAAACCCCGGTGCGCAATTAGTAGGTATTTTTATAAAGTCACTAGTTTCGGTCCGTCATTTCGTCTTGATATACAATATACATATCGACGCTTGAAAGGCAATCATATCTAAGCGACAAAAATTCGTAAATTGAGTTATATACACCATTCGAACAGCCAGATTTTTCTGCGTCGTTTGGTGTTTATAACTCAATTTACGAATTTTTGTCGCTTAGATATGATTGCCTTTCAAGCGTCGATATCTTATACCACCGACTGAACTCGTAGCATCGCATGGCATCGTTGTTGTTTCATTTTCGCTTAGCGTCTTTTCTTTTTTTTTTTTTTTTTTTAATTTTGTTTGTTTCCTTAACGTCATAGAACGATTTTGAATAGCCTAATAGCCTTCCTAAAGAATTAAGCTATCAATAAATAATGCAGAAATATCTAACTGGTAGTTCCAAAAACTATGGAATTCAAATTTTACTGTTTAGCTTAACTGTTAGCAAAGATTAGACTGCAAATTAACTGAAAATCCATAATTATATAACAGGCCAAAATAAGTTTCTAAAATTGAATTCGGGCCATCAACTTAGATTATAAATTACACATAAGGTAGATCAAAATTATGGTGCGATCAAAAAATCAGAAAGAAACGAGAGCTCTAATTGTTCATATACATAATTGAATGAACGGCTAAGTGTGAGTCGGGTACGAAGGGATCCGTCCCACTATACTATACTAAACTCTACCTATTATTTTTTTATGACAAGAAGAACACGTTTCCCTTCAAAATGATCTTCTTCTCAGCCTATAGAGGTCCACTGCTGGACATAGGCCTCCCCCAAGGCTTTCTATGATGACCGGTCTTGTACTGCCCGCATCCATTGTAGGGAGGCCCCCAAAAAGGTGGACCGATGACCTGGTGAAGGTCGCGGGAAGCCGATGGATATACATATATGCAGCACAAGACCTTTAAATTATAACTTAATTTTATTTTTATTATTTTGTAATAAAAACTTCTTTAGCTTCGTTGTGATTTGAAAGTCGATGAAACGAGAGAATGAGATAGAAAGCATTATTTTACATTCGTCTCATTATCTTGAAACCAAAATTTTTGAAGGTTTCACTTCTATGACGTGTGAATTGCACACATGTCTTCTTTTGGTGTAGACTTTAGCAGTACACATTGTATGAAAATTTCAATTGCTAGGTATTACGGTTCAAAAAATACAGCCCTGTGACGAACAGTGGAGCATAGAATTAGTAACACGTTTTAATATGGAACCTTTAAAAAAAGTACAATTCTCCAACAATTATATCAGGTTGAAATAAAATCCAATTTTCCTCTACGCTACTGTGCAAGCTTATAATGACTAAATGGTGGTTAGGTGAACAAAAAATCAAACATTTAATGACGTTTATAATTATTACCATACAGCGGTCTTTTACTAAAGTTTTTCCAGTAGATAATCACCTATAAACAGCCACAATAACTGTTATTACGTCATTAGAGCATTTAATTACTAATAAATATACATTGCATTGCACATTTTGCTGCGTTTTCCCTGTTTTTACATTAAAGAAACGTTTATTGATCGTCTAGACAGAGTTTTGTGTGGCCTTTTCGAAAATTACGTTTTTGTTGGGAAAATGCAAGCATGAAGACGGTTGCTAAAAGGTTGGCTAAAAGGAACACGCTGATGTATTTTTTTTTTAACATATTATAAACTGGCGCTTGACCGCAATCCTACCTGATGGTAAGCAGTGACGCAATCGTTGATGGTAAAGCGCACTAGTTTATTAAGAGCCTATTCACTCTAGCCTTGAAGACACTCAAATTGTAGTCCGACGGAAACACCGCTGCTGGCAAATTGTTCCAGTCCCTCGATGTATGCGGTATAAAGGAGGAGGCGAAACGCTTCGTCCGGATCGTAGTGGTGTTAACAACGTAAGGGTGGAAACCAGCCGTACGACGGGTCGTCCGCTGGTGGAACTATCCTCATTATACCTGTAAAAGAAAGAAAATTATGCCCTAAATTCTAATTAAGTTTAGTTTCCATTCGGCGCCACTGGCGCTGATTCTCGTGTTCACAACCTAAACTAATTTTAAGTTAAGTGCAACTTTTTCATAACATTTAATTAAGAAAAGGATGAAAGATGACATTATAGTTTAATCCTGTCAAATTAAGATATTCCATAGACAGATTAGACGCGATTATAATAAACATGGCGACCAAAAATAGATACATTAACTTAAGTCAGGCGCGGACTAATTTGACAGGTCTAAACTAACAGATTATCTTCTGTCCTTTTCTTAATGAAAAATAAAGAAAAAGATGCAGTGAACTTAAATTTAGTTTAGTTTGTGAACAACTAAATCGGGGCCACTATCACATAAAATTCTCTGCACTACCTACACAATCTTTCCCTCAACCTAATGCCATCTCTATATTCCCTTTAATAAAATGACTGCCGCATATACAACGTGTAACAAAAAAGGGAAAATATACATACCAAGGGCATCTTTAGATGATATCAAACGATATCGGAAGGGTTTCAACTCAAAATAAAATACTCAAAAAATTGGTACCAAATTTTCGGTTTCGTGTGTATAAGAGGAAGTCTGAAAGTGGCACCGGTAGCTGAAAAGTTGTGTGGAAATCGGTTGTCATGGTACGGGCATGTGTTACGGAGAACTGAGGAGAATGTCGTGAGGAGAGTCTTAATTATGAATGTTGATGGCTATAAGAGTAGGGGAAGACCAAAGAAATGATGGATGGAATGTGTGAAGGATGATATGGCTAAGAAGGGGGTGACTGCCGAGATGGCTTCTGATAGGAATGCATGGAAGAAAAAGACATGTTGCGCCGACCCCAAATAAATTGGGATAAGGGCAGGAGAATGATGATGATGATGATGTGTGTTTCTTAAAATCAAATCATAATAAACGTGGCAGCACACTACATACGTAAATAACTACTCGTTACCTGTCACGTTACTTGCCAAAATCCGATAAATGTCTTCAATATCTCTGTGCGACTAATATGATAGTAGCCTATCACAGGCGGTGTTTTTCCTCATAACTTCCTAACATAAAGAGATAGGATTAAAAAACCCTTCCTATATCGTTTGATATCATGTAAAGATGCCATGCCTTTATTATGTATATACCCTTTATGTTACACGTTGTATAGAGTCTATTTCATTTTAATTAAAATACATACCCACACGACTATTAAAACCATGGAGCCAGTGTTTTAATTTCGATTCAATAACCCGTGTCTGCGCAAGACACTGATTAAGCTTCTCATAAGAGACGTACAGTCGCCCGCAAATGCGCTGGCGCTGAATTTGCATACGCATTCTTATGTTGTACATTGAACGGTGATCAGTATTTAGTATATAGCTCTTAAATGTACCTATCTCAATGACCAATTTAGGTGGAATGTTTTCTCAATAAGAAGGGCGCTTGGTTTCAATGGGCTTCCTAAGGACCTTAATATCGACTTATTTTGCAGAAGTAAGTATATCGAAGATAAGACAGCTTTTGGCGCAGTATTTTTTTCATGGGTACTTAGCTAATTTATTAGGTACTTGTTTGTATTTTTTTTATTATCGACATTTTCATTCTACCTATCGATATGTGGACGCTTGTCATTACCTATTTATATTATACTAGCTTTCAACCCGCGGCTTCGCCCGCGGTTCGTTTATATCGCGTTACCAAGAGAACTCTTCAAAAGTCCGGAATCAAAACTATCCTATGTTATTTCTCAAGGTCAACTCTATCTTTGTAAAAAAATACAATAAAATCAGTTCAGTGGTTAAGACGTAAAAGCGTAACAGACTGACAGAGTTATTTTCGCATTTATACTTAATACTAGCTTTCCGTCCGCGGCTTCGCCCGCGTGGAGTTCGGTTATATCGCGCTTTTTAGATTTCCCTCGGGAAAATCAATTTTTTCCGGGATAAAAGGTAGCCTATGTTCTTTCTCAGGGTCTAAAGATTGTCTGTGCCAAGTTTAATCAAAATCGGTTGAGAGGTTTAAGCGGGAAAGCGTAACAGACAGACAGACAGACAGACAGACAGACAGACAGACCGACAGACAGACAGACAGAGTTACTTTCGCATTTATAATATTAGTATGGATAGTATGGATTAGTAGGGATTCTTTATATCATTTAGATTATCAGCCTTCTTTAAAATAAAATAAATATATTTCAGTTGTCTTTAATCATCATTATTTCACTCCTTTATACAAGTTTTTATTATTTTCTTCTAATTTCCACAATTTCACTGCTATTCTCCTCCAGCACCCTAATTGCGCATCACACTGTCAATCATTCCCTAAATAATTTTGTAAGACATTGCTGATCCAATGCTTTATATGTTTGAAGGATGTGTTTACCCAACAATATAAATAACGCAATCAATGTTGTAGTACTGTCAAAACTGAAGCCATTGCTACGGTTAGTGTCTTATGTAACGTAGGTACAAATACCTAATTACGTAATTTACAAGAGTTGCAAATCTGTCAAAAATCACAATTAAATGTGTATATAGGTAAGTAGATTTAGCCTGGGGATGATCGATATTAGAAACATATCCATGTTAACATCGGATCAAAAGTATCGCTGAGCGATAGGTAAAATATATCGATTGAAAAATATCATTTTTTTCACTAAGAATAAAATTAAAAATTATGAAAGTTAAAGAATACAATTAATATTAATTGCAACAATGTTTATTAGCTAAACATCGATGTTTTTTCACCATCGGTGTATATCGATATCGATTATCCCTAATTTGGTTAATTCTTGCCACTTTGCTGATAGGTAGTCGGCAACGCTTTCGGACGTCCTGGCTTTCTCTTGTTTTTTTTTTAATATTTTAATTTCTTTTTCTACATGAAACTATCAAAGTTCTTGTTAGCATATAGCTAATGAAAACCTTCTGAGTTCGAAATTCAATATGCTAGAGTTATGAACTTACGATAATTACTGAATCATTTGCTTTGCTAAGTTCATATTTTAAAGTCCATGCTGGTTTCAGGCTAATAATAAGATGTACAGCCGAATACAAATGCTTTTGTACGCATGCAATTTTCTTAGAATTATTAGCATCGGAATCTCGAGTTATTTATCAAACAGGACAATTATTAGTTACTGTAAGTGTGAGATTGTCTACCTACTTTAATAGAACCTTTTATATTTATATGAACGGTTACTTGTTGAAGATTGTACAGATGACAGCACATCAAGCTACTATAATCCTCCAGTTTTTTTTTTGGATTTTCAACGTTATCAATAAAGCTTTATGCCTCAAGGTTGATTGGGAATATTAGACAGTTTTGGGCAGGTTGACCTGCTGTCGTCCGTACAATCTATTTCTAATAGTATGGATGTATCGTATTTCTAATAAGTATCATATTTCCATTTAACGTTCCCACTTATTTCACAAATTCAAAATTTTTACACAATATTTTTCAATATAGAGTAAAACTGCGAATTTATACAGTTACACAAACTTAACTGTATCTGTTAAATTTTACCAATTCTTCAATTGAAATCGTTAACCGTGAATTCTGATACAAAAAATTATAACGAACTTTATTAAATTTATAAAAAAAACCCTCAAGCCTCGATATAAAAACAGTAAAGTCAATATAAAGTGAATCACACCACTTCACGCACTATAATATACTATTGTTGTATCGTCCACAGTGAACGAAACATCTTCATTTTGGGGACAAAAAAATAATAATACAGTTATTGCTGTCAAATGTGATATAATGGTAACACTGCAATTGTTTTCGAGATCATAAATAACTTTTTACAAAAGATTCGCGGTTTCCTTAAAAGCTAAACAGGCTGATAAACATTTTTTTTTTCTTCCGACTCGAGCCGCCTTTCCTGCGGCGGTACGAAGCCTATAAATATTAATACAATCAAATGTTTTGACGTGGCCCTTTTTTAAACTTTTATCTTGTACCTTCGCTTATTTTTTGTTGGTTCGATTCCGTTTTTATTTCGTGTTAATTTGGACAGCGAATTCAGTCTTTTAACAGATCGTAAAGTATTTGGAATGAGGCGAAGAGCGAGAAGTGGCGCCAGGTGCATTTAATATTATGGGAGAAACTGCTGGAAAATAAAAACATTTATTTACCTTTTTATAAAATGTAAATTGACTTTGCTGGCACTTAGTGGCTAGGTAAAATATGGCTGGGTAGTTCATTAAATATTTAAAAGAACTGTACGTAATTAGTGATTTACCATTTAATATTTTGACGGGCTATAAATAAGCCAAACTCATACAAATTATGATTATACACTTGTCTCCATATATACTTCATCAGATCCTATCAGATTTACGATTTGTAAATAACGAAGATTACTCTAGAAGTGAGAACATTATAATGATTATGAGAATTTATAGTGCTCATATAATATATAAGAAACCAACTTTTTATTAATAATCAGATATCATTAATGCATAAAATTAAAATAACGGCGATTACTCACACTATACCATTAATTCTTAAATAAAAACATAAATCTTTACTCTGACTCTAAAAACTGTTGAACAAACACCCACTAAAACATCATAAAGTTAATAAAATTCATCTTTATCGCTCAGAATATAAAGTTTAAATGACTTTGTCACTGCTAATACAAGTTGGGTTTCGACAAGATCTGATCAAAGTATCTAAAATGGTCACAGTTAGTGGGTTAACCACTTTAAATTGTCATCTGTCTGATTTATTTCTGTATCTTTTGCGGCCAACACATTTTTGTCTCAGTTTCATTCTGATACAACATTTTTTACATCTATTTGGAAAGTTTTATTTCCTGAATCACGTAATAAAAAATATTTATTTGTGTCAAAATTTACCTATGGTACAGAGCATTAGCATTGAGCGACTTTAATTATTTAATTCTAATAATATGATTATAATATTTTTTTCATTTTATTCACATGAAATAAAAATTTCTTAAATATTCACATTTCCTCCTTCTTTTTGATAATCAGCATCATTAAAAACTAAATTATCAATATATCATAAAACAAATCTAGGTCTGAAATCTGAACCTAGAAATAATATTTAGAAAGACAACACCCGCACTTTTTGCAGAAAAGTATCCACAGTCGCCAATTTACCATGTCTGATATCTGTTAAGTGTAAAATTATTTTTTTCCAAAGTGTCCCAAATCACGGCCCACTGTGTACGCCAGAGGCTGACCTATCAAACGCTCGTAAACTATAATCATTCGCGGACCACATAAATAATTGCGCGGACCGACCCTGGTTTTTGTCGGTCGCGATGCGCTGGCGCAGGTAATATAGTCATAAATTTCCATAACCGCCACTCGATCTTATCAAACATGATTTTAATTTGATTTCGGAGCCACACGTGTTGTGGCCGTTTGGACTCGAGTTATGACCGTAGGTATAATGTTTCGGCCGAAGTGTTGAGTGCTGTAGTAGAGAATATCGTGTTTGAAGCTACTATGGTCTTCCTCTTCTAATTTATAAGGATGTTGATAATGAAGCAGATTTTCAAATTAAAATTATTATTTTATGACCATTAACAGCTGATTAGAGCAATGTTTACAATTTCAAAGTTAATGAACTGAAAATTGAGACTGTTAACGTGATAAACAGAATGGTTTTTAATATGTACACCATAAAACATAAATAAATATTAATATGTTATATGCAATATATTAGGAAATATGAGTGACTTAGGTTTTTTGTCAATCCATACTAATATTATAAATGCGAAAGTAACTCTGTCTGTCTGTCTGTCGGTCTGTCTGTTTGTCTGTCTGTCTGTTACGCTTTCCCGCTTAAACATCTAAACCGATTTTGATGAAAATTGGCACAGACAATCTTTAGACCCTGAGAAAGAACATAGGCTACTTTTTATCACGGAAAAATTTGATATTCCCGAGGGAAATCTAAAAAGCGCGATATAAACGAACTTCACGCGTGCGAAGCCGCGGGCGGAAAGCTAGTAAATTAATAAGAAATATTTCCTCATTTGGATCTGTCATTTTAATCATTAACAATAATTATGCATGATATAAAAACATATTCTTAGAGGTTACAATTTTGTTATTATGAGCCAGATGAACACCATATTTTTGTACGCCTACTTGCAGAACACAGCGCCCTGTTCTTTAGGAGACCTGTACCTACTGACCTGTGTTAAAAAAAAATTACTTGATTTTATGAAAAACTAGCTTTCCGCCCGCGGCTTAGCCCGCGTGAAATTCTCGTTAAATCGCGCTTTTTAGATTTCCTTCGGGAATATCATTTTTTTTTTTTTTTTTGAAGAAATGGTAACCTTTCTCAGTGTCTAAAGATTGTCTGTGCCAAATTTCTTCAAAATCGGTTGAGAGGTTTAAGCGGGAAAGCGTAACAGACAGACAGACAGAGTTAGTTTCGCATTTATAATATTAGTATGGATTTCAAGTGTCCGTAAAGCTCACTCTATAGATTAACTCCAATCGCCGCAATTGCAACCTATAAGCCTCCTTTGATCGCTTCCTTAAGTAATTTACAACCTCTATCATCTCCCAGACAACAGCATTACATCACTTAGTGAAAGTAACACTCTGTAAACGTAGAATATTAATACTTGTCCTAATTCCCACAATCAAACGTTACACCGATTATTGTCAAACGTAATCAATAACAGCAAAAAGGTAAATCGAGTTCTAATGATAGGCTTTAACAAAACGCGTGACGCCTCCAATGTATCAACGTATATTTGACAGTTAATATGTCATTGAAATCAAAACGCTATGATATAAGACCGACTGCCTTTTACACCGTATCGTAAGCTTGTGATAAAAAGCGCCGAACGTCGATGATTGTCTTTCATGTTTTCGCTGTTATGTCATTAATATTATTAGACATTGTTTTGTCTTCTTTGAGATGATCGTTCAAATTGTTTTCTAACACTTCTTTGATCATCTGAACAATTGAATTATTTATTTTACTTATTAAATTCAATGATAGCCAGTTCATCTCCATCACTATCTTTTGGGTCATTAAAGACTAACGTTTTTTAGATATTCGCAATATTATTTACTGCTTAAGTTTCATCATCAGCCAAAATAAAATAGCTATTTAATTTAGATAGGGTTAATTTTGAGTTTCCGACTTTATTAAGTCCGTTTTGCATTCGGTGATGATTTAAACCATCGACAAATGTCTTAAGCGTGAACACATCTATCATCCCAAAATAAAGTAGAGTGTGATACACAGCTGTATGACAGACGACCGCTATAAAAATCTAAAAAGTGACCACCGCTTACGAAACCACGATTTACAACCCACAGTTCTTATTATCTAGTATCAGACTCTAATCCATTTATCACTGCTTTTGTTTACGATCCTCGCGTATCATCGACTATTAATTATAATGCGTTCCTCACTTCGAACTTTGACGTTCTCGCTGTGTGACAGACCAGAGATAAGAATTTTAATGTTACTCGATACCACTGTACTTCATTTGTTACATTATGCTACACAAAAATGAACATTAACTATGAGCAAATAAGGTTCAACAGCTATTCCTCGCAATAATACTCAACCGTCGATACAGTTTGAACTCTTTCGAACATGATTATAGGGTTGCTTATTCAATCTAATGGTTGAAGAATTCAACGCTTCTGATGCAAAGCTGAGTTTAGAATTTTGATGGATGTGGTTATAATTGTTTCTGTATCGATTATGCCATTGATAAATATTTCGACTATTGCTCATTTTATTAATGACGTGGAAGCGGAAGAACGTTCTGGGCGATGCCCTAACGACAGTATAATGTCACAATTAATAATATTGGAGTTGTCAAAACATCTGTCAGCGAGCGCTCACAGAACGTCTGCTATTCATTCGTGACGCAATTAAATGTATTAATGTCTAGACTCTTAACATGCCTACAACTAATTGAAGATGATGTTCAAGCTTTTTTTTAAGTTTTTGTTTATCTCCATAAATTGGGAACTAGGAAGTTTCCAATTAATATAAACCGTCGTCGATACTTCACCGGGAACTGAAAGTTTGAAATGGTCTGCTCCAAATACAACAAATTTTATTCTTGTGTTGCTAAAAATAATTACAACGAACTCGCGAGTTCTGCGGACCAATTTTATTATTGGACCGTATTTGGTGAATAAAAATAAATTTTCGCTCTGCATTGCAGTGTCAGTTTGTGTACCAAGATTCATTTTTCATTGAGTAAAGGAATACAAAGTGTTTTGACATATTACTGAACAATTTTATATGTATCATTATGTCACTTATATCAACCGGTCGAGTCTCTTATACGTTTTAAAGTGATTCATATACATAGTTGGTAAGAGCAGCCGTGGATTTGTAGGTCATAGGTTCGAACCCCATCAGGCGCTTTGCTTTGTACAAATTATTTCATCACCTCTGCTCTCAAAACGGCGATGGAAAACATAGAGAGGAAACCGGCAAGTCCTAGAGCCAAATTATCGAAGACATGTGACATATAGCAACCCGCCCCGGGGCCGCGTGGTAGATTACGGCCCACTTCCTCGTACCGAGGGGAGACCTGTGTTCCAGGAATGGGAACATTATAGGCCAATTATGTAAAATAAATAGTAGTAGGTCTGTATAATAAAAGTAGGTACAATCATTTACTTATATGCATTTGCCAAAACCATTGCTTGTATCAAATGATTTTTACCGAACTGTATTCAAAATAATCATATATTTTACTAGCTGTTGCCCGCGACACCGTCCGCGTGTTGATATAAAATAAGCGCCTGTTAAAATAATGGGAGCAATATGTAAGTCTGCGTTCGCTCCCGTTTTCGCAACATTTTTTGTTACTTCTCTGCTCCTATTGGTCATAGCGGGATCTTAGATAGCCTATGTCCTTTCTCAGGCTCTAGACTATCTGTGTGGCAAATTTGATTACAATCAGTTTTGTAGTTTTGGCGTGAAAGCCGGGAAGACAGACAGACAGAGATACTTTCGCATTTATAATATTAGTATGGATATAACCATTGACCTTTGATCCATCAGGGCTTGCCGGTTTTACCTATACATAGTATTATCGTATACCGGTAGTAGTACCGGTATCGGCAAACTGTAGATGTAAGACAACTGATCCAAATGTAATAGGCTAACCTTATCAATTTATATAGGGTGAAGATCCAATACCGAACTGTGTTTTACAACAGGAAAGCTCAATTACATGGTTGCACGATCTGGAGCATGAACTCAGAACTGAGAGATTAGAAATCAGGTCGGTTGAGCCAGCCTTGTTGCCATTAATCCAATAATATCGTTATACTAGGTAGAGGTTCAATGATATAGTCTATAGACATTGACTTATATATTAGGTAATCGATGGGTATTGAGCAAATTTTCTGCGTGTGGCGTTTGCCTCGAACCTAAGTGATTAAGGTACATAACTCTTCTCATTAGATCTGTAGATTCGAGATTTAGCTGGTAAGTTTTTGCTTATTAACATTTCCATTTTTAATGTTTTTTTAAATTAATTTTTTGCCTTGCTGGTATTTTAGCCAGGCTGGCTGGTAAATATTGTCATTCAAGTTTCTATATTTTCTTGTGTTAATTACTAGATATACATAGTATTGTATAAATCCGTGTGTGTATTAAATGAACAGACAGCTGTTCTGCAGGGGAATTTGTTCCGCCACTTCTTCTTTCCAGCGAGGGCACTAGGAAGTGGCCAATGGGGCTGTTTCGGGGGACTGTCTTATATAATGTTGACGTTCAAAAAGTGCTGATTCTCCGCCTGATTTGATTAAATGACTTTTAATTTGAGTTTTATTCACATCTCATGGTGCTATGTATTATTAAAACCTCATGTCACCTCGTGGCAAGATACAACACATAACTTCATGTATACATGTGCAGATTTCGATTAGAATTTTCAAACGAGGTCCACATTGTTTTTAATAATAAAAAAACGAATAATTCTCATATACACTTACCTCTCAGGTGCAATGACCTCGGTAATGACCGTTATTGTTTTCAAATTCAGAATCAACTATACAGCCTCGTACATGAACTCATGACCGTTCAGGTTCAAATACAGAACCTGTATAATAAAATTCAGCTTATATATAAATCAATTGAGTTGTTTGCCAGTCAACTATTGTTCTAAGCATCTTCGTAGGTCCATGGGTATTCCATAAGCGCTCGTCTTTACCTTTCTTAAACGTGTAGTAGCTAACATAGCTATAGGAGTCATGAAACCGGTCAGGTTACAGTAGTGTAGGTCCAGTACTCTCATAGGGTCATGATCTTTGGAAAACGCCCTTTTACGCCTTTAGGCCTCATTATAGACTTCGCGAATGATTCATTATGTGTTCGTTGAGTATTTTACACGTAGGTACTTAGTTGGTTGGGGAATGTTTGGTAAAGATACCTAATAATGGGAAGGTAGTTGAACGTTTAAGACACTATCAATCAGAATGGTTCCGTTCTTTGGACTTTAGTATTTGAGTACGAGACTTAAGACTTTATTATTTTTTATGTTGTTTTTTTATTATTTTGTGGGGGTATGAGGAACAGGGAGTAAAGTTCACTCATCTTTCATAGAAAAGGGAGGCTCCTCCGACCAGACGGATGTTGTCTGGCGGGCACTTCCCAATTTCAAGCATTGGGCAACAATGCTTGAAATTGGAAAGTTACATGTAGGGTTGTAACGGAGCTTCGCCTCCGCTTCCGTTACTGCGGAAGTTCCGCAAGAAATCGTATCTTCGCTTCCGCCTCCGCCTCCGCACAATTTTTAGCGGAGTTATAACGGAGGTTTATTTAAGTATTTATGCAATAAATAACGTGCAAGCTGCGAAGCTCGACAACCGTCCGGCCACATTTGAGCGCGAAATGGTCAAGAATCAACTAGTGCGAGGCGATAATGCGGCAAGCACAATTTGTTTCTCCTTAATTTTCATTACAAGGTAATATTTTTTTTGACGTGACAACGTCTTATAAATTGGTTTGCCGGGAGACACTTCAAGAAACTGCGTTACGCGCCCCGCTCACGTTCCCTATGCGCTCACAATGAGAGCGAGTGAGAGGCACGCGTCCCTTCCACTCGGGCATGGTTAGCCCGCCTAAGAGCGAGAGAGACAGACATAAATAAAAAGTGAAAGGCACGCGTCCCTTCCACTCGAGCACAGTTAGCCCGCCTAAGAGCGAGTGAGAGAGATAGGCAAATGTATTGCAAGTTATTGTATGTATATTTGTATATAAATACGTATGTATGTGTAAAGGTAAAAATAAAATTTTGTTAATATGAAATTCAGTGCAAGATTCTTTGTATAAATTAATGTTTTAAATATAATTCTTTGTATAAATAAATGTTTTAAATTGTTACTATTATTTCATCCTTCTTCCTACTATACGAATGAATATTCACATTAAAATTATTTTACCACTCAAAGTCGTTGTCACGTAATACTTTCGCCCGTATACCGACTTTACAGGCAACCAATTTTTTTACCAAGTATACTACTATTAATGTACGTATTTAAAATAAAAAAATTGTTTTAATTAACCATAAATTTCAATTTTTTCTATATGTACTTTCACCTCCGCCTCCGCCTCCGTTAACCTCCGCATCCGCGGAGGTGAGACTCGTCGCCTCCGCATCCGCATCCGCCTCCGTTAACAAGCCTCCGTTACAACCCTAGTTACATGTATGCTAAATGCACGGTAAACTCTGATTGCGAGATGTAGAATTCGTGTGACGCATTGTTCTATGTGGCGTTTGTGGGTACCGCTACAATTTAATTATAATTATTTTTAATATGCGCCTTGTTTGTCCTCATTCTGTACCTTTTATTTTATTATATTGAAAAATAAATAAAAAATAAAAAAAAGGTAAAGGATAACTATTGTTATACATATTAAATACATTGTGGGAAAACGCAAGAAGCTTTATACATAATTCCCTTGGAGAAGAAAATTGTGATGTAATAGGTACCGATCATAATATTGTTTGTTTGTTAGGTAATATTCTTTTTCATAAAAAGTAAAATAGCTGATTTTTTGGCCAGTTTACAAACACTAGTAAATAAAGTACAACAGAGCTCTTCAGTCGAGATCGATACTGTCCCCTAGTTCAATTTCCACTAAAATTAACGGCACCGTATAAACCAGAGACGCAACGAACCGTAACGGAATTTAAATAGTCTAAAGACGCCTTTAATACCGCGGACTTGATCACCCGGAATCTATCGATACATAAATGATCTATCTCTATAACTTATAACATTGCAATGTAATACTTTACTCCATCAAGATAAAGTCTAATTTCGACTGGCCAAGTTACAAACAGAGTTTTCCAATATTGCCCTAGAAAAATCATTATTAAGTTTAGCGAAGTCTTGTCTACTGAAATTATTATTAAAATTCTATCAAGTTGTCGAATAGTTTAGTGGGAAACTTTTCAATTTTACTCTTTTGGCGATTGTGTCAATCGATTAAAATGTTTCATATCTTTTCAACGATTACGGTAACGGGTTCTTGTTCCGATTGATTGAAAATCTGTTTCATAACGTAAGATTTGATAAACTAATTGATTTGGCTATAGAAGGAAAAAACTGTACCAGCAAATTGTTAATACAAGTTGTTTTGAAAAAGGTTTACTTCGGTTCTGGTAAACGCCTTGGGCGAACTACATTGCACGCTTTAGACGTTTTATCTAACTAGGAGGTACTAACAGTCAGTAATGTATATTTACAGGCTAAAGTTCAATGAGATTGGTAAATTGTTAACGTATAACTTTTGCATATATCCATACTAATATTATAAATTTGGAAGTAACTCTGTCTGTCTGTCTGTTACGCTTTCCCGTTTAAACCTCTCAACCAATTTTGATGAAATTTAGCACAGACAACTTTAGACCCTGAGAAAGGACATAGGCTACCTTTTATTGAAAAAAAAAATTGATATTCCCGAGGGAAATCTAAAAAGCGTGATGTAACTGAATTCCACGCGGGCGAAGCCGCGGGCGGAAACTAGTCCATACTAATATTATAAATGCGAAAGTAACTCTGTCTGTCTGTCTGTATATCTGTCTGTCTGTCTGTCTGTCTGTTACGCTTTCCCGCCTAAACCTTTCAACCGATTTTGATGAAATTTGGCACAGACAATCTTTAGACCCTGAGAAAGAACATAGGCTACCTTTTATCCAGGAAAAAAATGATATTCCCGAGGGAAATCTAAAAAGCGCGATATAACCGAACACCACGCGGGCGAAGCCTTGGGCGGAAAGCTAATAATATTATAAATGCAAAAGTAACTCTATGTGTCTGTCTGTTACACTTTCCCGCTTAAACCTCTCAACCGATTTTGATGATATTTGGCACAGACAATCTTTAGAGCCTGAGAAAGGACATAGGCTACCTTTTATTGAAAAAAATTGATATCCCCGAGGGAAATCTAAATCTGCCGGTTCCCTCACATTCTACTTTCACCGTTATCAAACTCTAATATTAAAATTTTCTTCACTTATCACCACCTGCTTAGTCTTTTCCCAATTATCTTGCGGTTGGCTTTCAATCTCATCAGATTCAGCTGAATACTAGTATTTTTCATGGCCTGATGGATCGAACTGTGCACAAAATCTTTAATACCGAGAACTTCTTCTTCTGCAGCCTATAGAGGTTCATTGCTGGACAAAGGCCTCCCCCAAGGTTAGGTTAGGTTTTACGTAACATTAGGGGGGGGGGGGCATAATCCCCGCGCTTGGCAGACGGTTTGGGGATCGCAGTAATTTGATATTCCACTGGAGAAGCGCTGCCGCCCGCTTCCCTGATTAGAGTTCGCTAGTTCGCCTCTTACAACGGTAGGTCGGTCGACATCAATGGAAGGATATGGGTTGGTACTATTCAAAGCCCGGCACCACATGGATGGTGGAGGGAGGAATACCGAGAACTAAACCTCTCCAATAAGGATTAAAAATGAACAAGTCGGTTGGTCTAGCCATTACCGTGCTTTGACCTTTGGACTTTTAATAGGTTTTCATTCCTGTATAAAGTGTGTTTCTTAATTCTTTATGGAAGTTTGCGATTTTATTTGTGTGTTTTAAATACTTTAATGGTTTCTTTTCCTCTAGCACTATTTTCATTTGTAAAGGAATTAGATGCTTATCGTAACTATTAGAAAACACTAAAGAGGAAAATAGTTAATAACATTTTCCTCAGCTGTTGCTAATTATTCGTTAATTACGAGTAATCGTATTTTAACCGTTTAGTTTTAGTTACTGTAGGTATTGATTTAATGCCATTTCATGTCTACACAACTATGCCGTTGGCGTCGGTTTCTGACTTTGTGAATAGAATAGAATAGTTCTTTATTTACATAGTAATTATGTACAAAATATAGATATTAAGTTTTTGAAAGGTCTAGGTACTGACTACCTTAACTAAGTCATGCAAACAAAATCTAAAATTAATAAATCTGCGATAATAATCTCATTCGATACATATTATAAATACACATTGTCAAATAAAATTAACCATGGCAAATGAAATTAAAAACAACACAATTCATTACGTCAAGTCAAAAAATATATGTCCGGTTTATGGTCAATAGGTAGGTACAGTTCAGATCAACAAGGCAATGTGAAAGAAAATGTCTAATGAAAACCATGTTAGTAATTTAGTCTGTAACAGTTTCGGGTAGCTTGTCCTGCTGTTATCTGTACATACCGCTACAAGTAGGTATTAATAAATAATATAAATATGCTATCTTCTCTTATATTGGCAACGTATGTTTTAAAGTAAAAGGTAACATCAATACATAGTATAAAACAAAGTCGCTTTCGCTGTATGTCCGTATGTATGCTTAGATCTTTAAAACTACGCAACGGATTTTGACGCGGTTTTTTTTAATAGATAGAGTGATTCTTAAGAAAGGTTTAGACTACCTTTTATCCCGGAAAAAATTGATATTCCCGAGGGAAATCCAAAAAGCGCGATATAACCGAACTCTACGCGGGCGAAGCCGCGGGCGGAAAGCTAGTTTCTAAATATATTGCAGAAATGATATTCACAGATTATGCAATTACCTAATCGTATTGGATATGAGCACCTACCGTGAGTAACTCACGGTAGGTGCTTGACATGCAAAAAAAGAAAAGTTTATTTCACATCACTTTGTCTTATATGATGTGAAATATATATATTTTTTTCTATTTTTTTATGACTTTCCAAATCATTCTCTTTGTTTATGCTACCGGTGGACTTATATATTTATAATACCCACTGCTCATCTATCAGTTTATGATGATCCACAATGTGAGGTAAATCTGGAACTAAATAAAGCACCAGATAATCAATCAATAACAACAAATCATTTACAAAACAATTAAAACATTAAAAAAGTGTTGACATTCTAATATCACCAAACAACAAATTTTCGTGTTGTTACTAAAAAATATACGTGAGAATTCGTACAATCTTCAGTGTGTGAAGAATCTAGCGTTTGTGTTTGTATATAGCGATCGGACGCCGCTGTTATTAAACTTACAACATCCTAAGACTACGACGTAAGAGCTGCATTTCTAACAACTATTATTAGCTTTGTTGGAAAACTATTTGTTTTTATTGCAATTTTGTATTTTAAATTCGTACATGAACTTAATGAAGGTGTAGTTGTAGGTATACTTTATTCTATTTCAAAGGTTCCGTAGTTCACGTCTTGGAATCTTTATATGTAGTTCCATCATGTCCGTCCTCGGTTAAACGTCCAAACGGTTATTGCTAGAAAGATGAAATTACCTTGTTGATACTGCTACGATCGGGATGAAGAGTTTCGCCTCGTCTTTTATACTGCGTACCTACATCGAAGGACTGGAACAACTTGCCTGCGAATAAACTCTTAATAAACTAGCGCGCTTTACCATCAACGATTGGATCACTGCTTGCCATCAGATGGAGTCGTGGTCAAGCACTTGCTTATCATGCTTAAAAATAACTTTGCATGGTTATGTGTAGGTATTTAGCACGTCGACAAAGTACTAAAAGAGCGTCTCGCACTTGACCGGTTGTGTTTTTTTTTTTTTTTATAATTAAGTATAAACTAGCGCTTGACTGCAAACCCGCCTGATGGTAAGCAGTGATGCAATCATTTATGGTTAAGCGCGCTAGTTTATTAAGCCCATTCACTTAAAAATCTTAGTGGGACAGCCTCCGTGGCGTAGCGGTAGCGGACGCGGCCGCTGCGCAAGGTGGCGCGGGTTCGATCCCCGCACAGTGCAAGTATTTGTATGCATGAATATGAATATTTGCACCGGTCTGGTCGTGCCTCGGAAAGCACGTTAAGCCGTTGGTCTCGGTTGCCATACGAATATCTAGTGGCAGTCGTTACGGGTTGTTGGAGCCCTCAAAAATCCATCAATTTGTCTAACTGCAATGCTTCGATGTCGCCTTCGGGTTGTGGAGGTCAGACGGCAGTCGCTTCACGCAAAATGTCGAAGTTTAGCCATATCAGCAGTTGGACTGGTAAAGCGGACCCCAGACTCCAAAGCTGAAAAGGCTTCGGATGCGACTGGGATTAACGCTGGGATGATGATGATGATGACTTAAAAATCTTAGTGAATAGAAAGGAAGACGGCAGTTGAGCAAGGTGGTGCAATGTTAAACCCAACAACATGACTAACGATGCTGCGCCAGAATCGTACTCGGCACACATCGCAACGCAACTGCTCAGACCCGTCCTCCGTACGGCTTCACCAGACATCATGCCGGAACACGACGAATCGCTTGGCGACAAGACTTTGTCTGGTGGGTGGTAACTTCTGCCGGAAGCCGATGTTATGGCCTACCACCGAGAAAAAGGGGTCGACTTTGTATTTTTGCAGTATTGCAATTTCAAATTAATTATTTCACTTCGTCTGTCTTCCTTCGCTTTTATTTGCTTCTCTGGTAAACACAGTAATATACTCAGAGTGCTGTTCTTCTTCCGTGGTTCTTCAAAGATCTATTTCGTATCTTTAGAAATCAAGTCTACCCAAATAATGTATTTTAATGAAGTCTTCAGAGATGTAAAGCTTTCTGGAAATTTTGTTCCCACTCACGACCTTACCCAATTGAAGACATAAGGTCAGGTAAGATTCCAAACAGAATATTTGCGTCATCAACTTGGAGTATTTTAAACTTTTAAACCTGTGATGATTGTAAATATATATTCACATGCACGTGGTTTTGGTTTTTATTCTCCCACGTCGATCTGGAAGTACAATCAAAACATGTACATACCAGCTGTTTTTCATCACGATCAAGACTTAAAGATCCAATACGACAAGCTAGTTTTTCTTAACCTTTATTATACATACTTACATATTACTATGACATATTACATAGACTACTGTACTGTATTCGTGTACTGCAAGGAAATTACCATCCTTTTAGAAATAAGTTGAGCTTTATCTAAGTTTAATTTTACTAGCTTTATTGCACTCTTATATCAAATTTCAGATAATTTAGTCTTGTCCTAAAGCGGATATCTAGAACCATACCAGTTTTTGGATACCACGTAGACATCTTGTCCAAGGGCGTACAACTGCCTCCTCTCCTCTGGGTACGCCCATGACCTCGACATCATTTGCCTATGTTTTCTCCAAGTAGGTCTGCTTTTATTCTAACTAGATGGTTAGAATAAAAGCAGACTAACTTATTAACTTACTAACTAGTACTCTAGCACCTATATCTATAGGTGCTAGAGTACTAGTTTTTTTAATGAGGCGACTGAACCCCAAGTAACTGGAATAACCAAAATTTTGATTTGCATAGACTGAATTTGGCCTATTTTTGGGTTTGGCTATAAACAAAAGGAAACCAAAAATAGTATTAATTCAGCAAATAGTTGTGACACGTAGTGTATCGACATTCCGACAGAGGGTCCTGACATGTCCCAGAGTTCAGAGGCTCGACAGAAACTGACAGGGGTCGACGTGCTCACTTCATTAATTCTTGAACAACGTTCAATGGACGCGAAGGACATGCTTTGTGAGGTAATAAGTGAAATTGTTTCTATTGGAAGGGGAAGGGGCGAATGTAGACTAGAATCTGGTAAGTATGCATTGGAAAGCTAGAGCAACAGTCAGAGATATTATAGGCACACTAGATCGCTCTTGATAAAGATGCGAGTCTAGGAGCGGTGTTTAAGGTTTTGTATTTATTTAAGCGCGCTTTACCATCAACGATTGCATCACTGCTTATCATCAAGCGGGATTGCAGTCAAGCACTAATTTATAATTATTAAAAAAAAAAAAAACTGAATTGAGGTGAATTAATGTTTGTACCTCACATGTTTTTTTTTAATAACAACTTTTTTTCACACTAGAAGATAGTCCTGTATCGCGGGTGCGTTTACAAATAAAAATATTTATTGGGACAAAAAATATATTTTAATTTTTTGTGTACATTATACTGCATTACAATTTACATAAACAGTCGATTATTTACTCGATGACACTGACAAACAACTAATTTCAAGTCACTAGCTAGGGTATAGCATAGTTTTTATTTTCAACAAACTGATATATTTTAAAACTGAAAGTAAAGCTTTCTTTAATTAATACTATAGACAGTTCATACACAAAAGAATCGACGTAACAATTGTAAGTGTACAACTGCCCCACAGCACAGTGGGGCGAGTTGCGTCCGTCGAGGAAACAAAACCGACAGATATTAATGGTTATATGAAAAAAATATTGTGTTGCGTTTTCGTTTCCCCAGCTTTTAAAGCGCAACAAACGTCGTGCAATTAAAACGCCAATAGCAGATTAATGTATTGATTAATTGGATTGACAGGCATTTTTTTGTTTTATTTTTGTTTGAAGTCTACGTACTACTAACTAACCTGACCTAACTAGGTTATGGGAAGGAGTGGACTGTAGCTGGCATTTATGCAAAAGCAATTCAGTTTCAATGAGTTACTACTAGTTGGAGTATCCCGTATTTATGAAAGTTTCGTTCAAATATCTGCTCCTGCTTCTTATTATTATTTTACAACTAGCTTTCCGCCCGCGGCTTCGCCCGCGTAGAATTCAGTTATACCGCGCTTTTTAGATTTCCATCGGGAATATCAATTTTTCTGTAAGGTAGCGTATGTCCTTTTTCAGGGTCTAAAGATTGTCTGTGCCAAATTTCATCAAAATCGGTTGAAAGGTTTAAGCGACAAAGCGTAACAGATAGACAGACAGAGTTACTTTCGCATCTAGAATATTAGTATGGATTACGCAAAATTTCTTTAATTTCACGCTCAACAGATGTCCAAAACCTGAATCACGCGCATTCTGCGAACGACAGGCAACAAAAAAACTTGACAAACAGGTTCTTTAGCAGAACTTAAGAGAATACATTATATATTCGAGCACATATCTATAGAATAACCAATAAAAGGGCATAATAAAACTGAAACAACTTTAGCTACCTGTTACGAACTCCAATTAAAAGATACGACGTTGCACAGTGGTACAACTCGATCGTCATAACCATCAGATTTATGAACCAATGCATAGGAATTGCGAACCAATTAAAATGGCGGCGATGGGTTGTCATTCTGTAATTGGTTAATTATTATCAGCGCGCCTGGGCGTGGTTGCACGTGCAATATTGCATTTGTGTTAAATGCAATCTTTGTAGGTTCCTGTTCAATATTCGTGTACCAAGATTAGTACAGGTTTACTAACAAAATGTACCTACATCATAAATTTATTTAATAAATATATTGCATATTTTTTATAGCTGGACAAAATATCGAAATGAATTTACTATAATATTATGTAAGTTACGCAAGTTTCTCACACACACCTTCCGGAATAAATGATCCAAATAATGTTGGAAGTTACATCAAAATCCGTTGCGCAATTTAGAACAGCAACAAGGTCACAAACGACCGACACGAAAAGCGATTTTAATTTATAATAATATGTACGTATGTGTAGTATAAGTAGATATTCCATTATCGTAGTGATCGGATTTATTGGAGAACAGTTACTCTTATAAACTTCTTTTAGATTTTCCTCCAAGAGAAGCCAATACTCTTTAATTACAGACATTAATGTGGAAATTGCAGTAGCACACTTTAGACCTGTTCTTGGTGTATGATCGTTCAGAGTTATTTTCCTCAATAAACCGTAGAATGTCCTTAAAACCTTCAATAATTGAATATTTATGTTTACCGAATCCATCAATTTAAATGAGCCGGTAGCTTATTATAAATTTGCAAATGAATTATGGGATTTCACGTTAATATTTTAAGGTTATAATGAATTGCGTTATTTGCTTGTTTTATAGCTATTTATTTTTATTCTTCTGGCCACCCAAGATACTGCTAATTCAGCAGATATAAGGCTGTCAATAAACATTAATAAAAATGAAATAATCGTCACAAACGATACGCTTTCATAACTTCACGTCAGGATCTAAACACGTCATTAGGTGTATGATTAATTATGGCTGGCCCACGGCCCAAGGGAGTCTAGGCGTCAGTGTTAATGTTCATTCAATTCATAATCATGCTTTTTATAGCATAAGTAATAGAGTTGACCACCCTCCTGTCAGCTGTTTTACCGGAAAATGTAAAAAAAGTAAGTGTGAATTTATTTGAATAAAATTCATCAGTCATCATAAGACTTGTAGAAAATTAAGTTTTTTGCACGCTAATAATGATTGATGGTTTCCTTATTTTTAGTTATTTAATATACCTATGTTACAAAAATATCTACGCAAAAGAAAAAAATACTGTAGGCACACATGTTAGTCAAAACTAACTTGCATTCACAGGTTGGTCCACACGGATAAGTTTTTGGCCAATACAACAATTTTAATTACCGTTAAACATAACTAACAAAAACGTACTTATTCAATAACCATAATAATTTTTTCAATATAGATCTGACTTCCAGAGTTTATTTATTTATTTATTAAATATGACACACCAACGACATATTTACAATGACATAGTTCAAACTATCCGTCTCACTGTGCAAAATTTTCAAAGTAGACTAGCAATTTTATTCTAAACGTGACGTGTTCATTTTTTTTTATTTATGTTTCTTAAAGCACAGTGGTTAAATTCATCGATTTAACCAGTCAAAATATTATGTACAAACAGTAACAAGATGGTGTCGGGAACACGCGTCGAGGTACTGACGTTATACTGTGAAGAAAGATCGGTTTGTTTTGAAATGTCGTGAGCCGTGCCGAGCCACTCGTTTCATGTCACGACGTGCGTTTACGTGTATTTTTACTAAATTATCAGGCGGTTATATTTGCAATTAAAATAATTAAAAGCTATTTCGTGTTTGACTTCGGTGTTTATAGAATAGACAACTTTTTGACTTGGGATTTGGTTTAGAGTATTTACCAATGTAGATATTGATTGATGAGAGTAGCATTCCATACTAATATTATAAATGCGAAAGTAACTCTGTCTGTCTGTTACGCTTTCTCGCTTAAACCTCTCAACCGATTTTGATGAAATTTGGCACAGACAATCTTTAGACCCTGAGAAAGGACATAGGCTACCTTTTGTTGAAAAATTTGATATTCTCGTGGGAAATCTAAAAAGCGCGATATAACCGAACTCTACGCGCGCAGGAAGCTAGTATACAGATATAAATTTAATGGTCATTCTCATTTTTACTTACACATTTTTGTAAAATAAATACGTATGAAATTGTTAGTTTGCTAATAATTCAGAGCTCAACTCGAAATATTTACAAACATCAAAATACTTTGGTCCACATATTACAACATTTAAATTCTGAATGACGATGTCCAATTTAATATAAAGTTAACTTTAACATATCTTCACGTGCCTACTGTCCGGCGAAGTGAAGAGAAGCGCGCGTGCGCACACCGCGCTGTCACTCGGCGACAGCGTCTGCGCCGGTTCTACGCAGAAACGCGGATTAAATAAATCCACTCACTAAGATCAAAATCCCGCATAAACTGGATAAGATCCACAGTTCTTACTCCATTAATGTATGTTATTAATAAATAATTTTCTATGAAGACGTTTAATATCGATCGCCATACAGTAATTACATCGCTGTAGCAACAAATCAAAATTACTTTCGGATATAATTTCTGCCTCTCCAGCGGATATCTTAATTCAACCTTACCTACTTAAATAATATATTGCTTGAGAATTTCTAGTTTATATATTTTACTGTGGGATAATCTGCTTTGCGTTTAGAGTTAATATAGTAAAACATAAACAATCTCTTTCCCCGCAGTTGCCTCATCAGTCGGCCAACAAATTAGTCGGTGTCACTACAATAATATACAGTAAGGAGTGCACAGTGGTACGCAGGCCTGAAGCCGCCGCATAAATCGCTCAACACAGCCGAGTAATGTTTTGTATGGAGATTTCTTTCGACAATACCGCGCTAGCCGTGTGGTGGCCTTTATCTAGTCTTGGATTAATGTTTGAATTTGATAAACGTAGCGTCTTTCTTTATTAGCCGACGTGGTATGCATTTTGAGACTTGTCGTTTTTTGTTACAGTTATCGTTACATTTCTATCATTGGGCTGTGTATCTCGACATCTTAACCTACGCTATTGATAGGATCATAGCCAAATTGCTTACTAGATATGATATCATGATCTATTCCTGGCCTGATGTAGCGCACATTTCCATCCGCGCCAGCATCGAGGTCTTTATACTCAGTCTACGTCATCTTTGTTTGTAGATACAATGCAAACGACCGGGTACTTAATACATTCATTATGTTGTCCTTAGTCGCTTAGTACCTACACGTTTCTTTTGAATTTTATCTATAAGGACACCACAAGTGGTCTTATTTAAAACAACTCGGTTTTTACAACAAAGCACGTCTTTCAGACGACATAAATCACGAGTCTGTGCAAGAATGACCAAATGTTGCAAAACGAGGTGACGTGCTTTTTGCAAGGTCAACTTGCATTCAAAATTGTAACATTTTTTTTTTCTACGTTTCGAACCATTGTGCATCTAAGGAAAGTTTGAAAGACTTTCTTTCGAAAATGTCACAGTAATTAATTTACTAATGCGACTATTGATGGCTGTATGCTTTACTAACACTTTTGCTTTCTTCAAAAGTGTATGATGATAATTGGTTCAAAAGAAAAAAAAGCTTTGAAAATTTGCATGGCTCGGACCCACCGCGGGCAGGTAGTGTCTCGTAATCGGACGATTTGTCTTATTGTCGGAGATGTTGTGTGTTTGTGTGCATCCACCGCGACTGTGCTCGAGATAAAAGTAATAAATTAAGTGAAACGGAAGGTGTTTGTAATGGTCGCCGCGAAGGTGTGGCTCCGAACATTAGGCTTTGACTAATTCAAACAAAAAACTTTTTACAATTAAACTTTTTAATATTTGTGACAACAATAAATCGTTGACCATTTAAATCTATTAAAATTGGTATTGCCGTTGTCGGAGTTAAGTTATAAATAAGAGAGGCATAGGCGAAAACTCGTCTGACCAGATTTATTATTAAATTAATATTCAATTAGCTTTCCGCACATGATGCTGTTGTGTTGGGCGTACGTATTATTAAATTTAATTTATGGCATCATTTACTGGGCGATATTTTTTAAATTATTATCGGTCCCACGGCGTCTCCAGTAATTGTGCTGCGGCGATTAAGGAAGCGATCGAATCGAAAGTCGATACTTTATTTCTTTGAATTTTCGAGTGAAATGGAATGGAATTGAAACTGTTTATTTTGTAAATAGGATATCGGATACGCTTATAAACTTCATATTATGTATAAAAAAATAAGCTAGTGATAAATGAGGTCGGCGTTTCCTATTTGATTACTCTGGGAAGAAAAGCTGTATCTGTTTGAATAGGGTATTTGACTAAAAAAAACTAATTAGTCCGTCAGTCAGATTTCCAAAAAATACTAGACAAGTATTTTTTCTTTTTTCATATAAACAAAAAATGAAAACGACACAGCGCGTTGAAAACTCGTGTGACGTCACTGCACGCTACACTTTTTAGCGGTCAGTGACGTCACCAGCCACCACTCGCACATCTTGATGCCTTTTATATTAGTAAATTTTTATTGATTTGATAAAACAAAATATACGTATCCAATATTTTTCTATATTCTGAATGACGGGCTAAATAGAATCATTCAATTTTTTTTTACCCAGGAAACATCCCTATTTGCCTACTTATTTCTAGATTGTATTTAGCCTGCTACCGATTCGTGAAGTTTATATATTATCTGTGTGTTGATAATTGCACGCGAATATACAAATATTCAACTCGCTTAGCATTTCTTCGAATTGTTTGTCGGTTTAGTGTTGGGAATTATACACATAGGTACCTATTATCTTGCACTCATCAGTTGGCAGCGAATACCTACGTGTTTGTAAGTGAGCTAATAACAGTTCTAAACTGAGTATTTAGTTGTAGGAGCGCTGTAGTTTTTCATTTATTGTCAGCATTTTATCATCGAAATTTTAATAATACCTACGTACTCCTGTATATTTAAATACGGCAACCGAAAAAAAAACAATAGGTACTTACATCAAAAAATTTAAAAATGATGAACATCGTTCCAAAGCGCATGATGTTAGAAAAAAAAAAAAAACATTTATTTACGATTATAATTATGACAAATGTACCAAAGGACGTTTGGTTATAAATCACAATAAAATCGCACATACCGTTTGCCATTCCAAGGTTTTATACTTAACTTCCTATAAATAACCTGGCGCTGTTACCGGTTTCGTCCGTTCAGCTACTAAGTAAACGTAGATAGATATGCAATTAGTCTTCTAGATAAGTGATCTGAACTTAAGCCACATAATAATGTACTAGGTTTGTACATAAAGGTAGGTATTTACTTCTGTGATAAATTGTCCAGGGCGTCCGTATTTTGCATGATTGCTGTGTTCTAGTAAATTGATGTAAATTGATTTGAATGACAGTTTATCAGTAATAGGTAGGTGAGTTATGTTTTAAATGTGATTAGATTGTGTTAATTTACATAGCTGTTTTATCAAAGTATCAAGATTATTTATGATGGACAGAAGTAGTATCTAGACACGATTATCGATTAAATAAAAATATAACAGAAGTAAGTATTGGAACGGTAACAGTAGTACAAATCGAACAAAATATCATAGCCACCGCATCGAAATAGTCCATCGAAAAAGCTCCAATGAGTATTTACCAACGGCGCCGTCTGCAACGCGCCGCTGCGCCCGCACATAAAGATTTATTGCGTGTTATGTAAATGTGTACAAGATATTAGTGTCCTTAATATTTCTACGTCGTGATTAGTGCTCACCACGAACGTGAGAAATCCACTCTTAATGCGAAGCTTCGTGCCCGCTCGGGATCCAATCGGGCAATCTTCGGATTCTCTTTTATGGATCGACGATTTCGTACCTACGGAGCCGCGCTTGCGCCGCGCAACTGGTTCGACTCTATTTGTAATTCCACATTTCTAAGTTATAAATCTCGATTATTTTTAACTTTTACTACATTAACTATATTAGTTATTAATTTCCTCCGTATGTTAAACTTAATAATCGTAAGGCAACGAGCCAAATATTAACTAGCGCCGACTAAGAGCCAGTGACATTTGGGTAACATAACACGATCTAGTGGGTTGGCTGATGACATAATTTGAAACATGCGTGCGTGTGGACATCATCGCTATAACTCATTACTTTAGGAATACTACCAAGACTCGTAGTTGTGTGGCATCTTCATAAATGTACAGTAATAGCATTAGTAGATTCTTACATTGGTTTACTTCAATCAAACGCTCAATTTTAACACGACAAATGTCTTGAAAGCAAAAAAGCAATTTACCAATAAAAAGTATCCACAAACGTTTACTTTTAACGTCGGTAGCTGCATAACATAGTAGGTAGTTACATACATACAGATGGTGGAAACTGACATTCATAAGAAAGTAAATAAGTCTAAAAGTCATTCCAACGAGAACCATCCTGCCAAATGTAATATAGCAAAAATCTAACGCCCAAGGGATACCATTAAGAAAAATAAAAACCCGAAACTTGTTATTAAGTAAATCAAAAGTTCCGTAAAGTGGCATCGCGGGACAGACAGACACATTGCAGCGATACCTCGCTTCAGATAGTGCGGCCAAAAAAGTTGTATCTTCAAATAAAACTTTTACACGAGGCGCGGGTAGCTTTAAAGCGGGCTCGATAGGTAGGCGACATTAAATAATTACTTACCAGCAAAATGTAGGCTTTGTTTGATTGTAAGTATGTTCTGGATCAGGACATTTTCTGTTTAAAATGCAACTGTTTGCAGTTTCTAGCATTTGTTTTTTGAGCAACCTGTTTCGAATGAATAATATTTCATTTGACAGTACTTAATCTATGTATACTGCCGTCATAAGGAAAAAAGACGCATCTTTGCTCGGTGGTAGGCAACAACATCAGCCGCCGGCATAAGTTACCACCCACCAGACAAGTCTTGCCGCCAAGCGATTCGTCGTGTTCCGGCATGATGTCTGGTGAAACCGTACGGAGGACGGGTCTGAGCAATTGTGTTGCGATGTGTACCGGGTACGCCTACTGTTGCTGTGTCGGGAGTTTGATCGTGGAGGGTCTCCAGATCATCCTCTGGCGCAGCATCGTTGGTCGTGTTGTTGGGTTAAACATTGCATCACCTCGCTCAACTGCCGTCTTCCTTCCTATTCACTCAGTTTTTTTGAGTGAATAGACTTAATAAGCTAGTGCGCTTTACCATCAACGATTGCATCACTGCTTACCATCAGGCGGGATTGCAGTCAAGCACTAGTTTATAAGTAAAAATAAAAAAAAAATCTAAATTTTTTTTCTATACATACAGTATAATACACAAGCTACGCCTGGCGGTGTCACCCGCGAAACTTTTGATAAGTACGTTTTTTTTATATACTCTGCTCCTATTGGTCGCAGCGTGATGTTATGTAGCCTAAAGCCCCACACAAAATTATTCAAATCGGACCAGTAGTTCCTGAGATTAGCGCGTTCAAACAAACAAACTCTTCAGTTTTATGTATTAGTACAGATTTATCCAATAATGTTTAGGTCCAATGTAATAGGAATAAATGCATCAATGCATCGAACACACACTACTGCTATCAACTTAAATAATTTTGAAGCATATTACTAATCCATTGCTTTATAATGTTCGAAAAATGTGTTTACTCAATAACATAAATAACGCAGTGGATGTTGTTGAACTGCAATTGCTCAGCTGATTCAAATACCGCAGTCCAAACCCGCTGGTGTGGATGTCGAATTACCTTAACAACGCATTCCCTCTTATTTCGGTCACATACGTACCTAGTACATATCAGAGGAGAGAAGATCAAAGTTTGGAGTTTGGAGAACTGATTGTGGTTGGGATCACCGTCCACAAGCTACCTCGCGGTCGTTTACCAGCACGGTGGACCGATCAGGTAAAGGAACCGTCGCGTCGTCCACTAAATTATGCATGGTGGTAAGGGAAGCGCTAAAGTGAAACTGGTGGAGGCCGATCATAGAATACAATATAATACTCTTTATTATGTACACCATATAAATTACAGAACCTAAATATAAAGATTTTATAAAGTGTGCTCAAGCATGGAGGAGCAACTACAGAGAGAAAGAATAGGGGCAAGCATATTGCCACCAGAGAAAGTTGAAATATCTGAGTTGAAATATCATCATCTGACTTGTTTTTTTCAAGTAATTGGATTTGGCTCCCAGTCTAACATGATGCAGCTGAGTACCAGTATTCTACATGGTATGACTGGCTATCTAACCTTCACAACCTAGTAACTGGGTATCACGATACCCCTTGGTATGACTGGTGTCAGATTTTCGAACCTTAACGACTGTCAGAGATCCACGATTGACAGCCGGGACCAACAGCGGTAACGTGCTAAACGGGGGAGTCTTGTCATCTAAAGAAGACTCATCTAGGAACCAACCGATCAACTTACGCGGATGTTATTAAGTCAGCTCTTCGGCCTATAGAGGTTTTCTGCTGGACAAAGGGATCCCCCAAGGCTTTGGTTGCTTTGGGAGAGTTCCAGCACGTTAGGCAGGCGGGTTAGGGATCGCAGTACTTTGATACCTCACAGGAGAAGCGCTGCTGTCCGCTTCCCTGGTGAGACTTCCCTTACGACACCCACTGGAGGATATGGGTTGGTACTATTCTAAGCTCAGTATCACACGGGTTATTCAGCTCAACTAAAACTAATTATATTTATTTCATACTAAAATAATATCACCGTAATTCATTGCCAAAAACTCGTTTCTCGTATGTAAGTCAACGGCGAATGATAAATCTGAAATGAATGATATTATAACATGACTAATTCATCAAAATAATAAAAGACATATTTGCAGCAGCTTACGCTGTATGAATTATGTGGCTTGCAAAAGGCTTATCTATCTATACTAATATATAAAGCTGAAGAGTTTGTTTGTTTGTTTGAACGCGCTAATCTCAGGAGGTACTGCTCTGATTTGAAAAAATATTTTTGCTTTGAATAGCGCCTTAATTCAGAAAGGCTTTGGGCTATATAACATCGCGCTCCGACCAATAGGAGCGGAGCATAATTAACTCCATGCGAACGAAGTCGCTGGCGGCCGCTAGTAACCTATATGACGGTAAAAAAAAGTATTCATATAGTGGCAAACGTAAGTTTATAAGCAGTTAGGAACAGGAAGGCTGTATGACAGTACTCCTGAGGCCACCTTGCGTACGTCAGTCATACGTCAAATATGCGCGTGCGCCGAAGCGCTTTGTTTCAAAACGCAGGTGAATTTGCTCCGGTTCAGTCTTATGGTAATATTCTGAACAAAATGTCACGTACCTATCGAAGAATATTAAAATAAATCGATCATCATTTTTTATAGTGTCAAATATTTTCTTGTTACTGGCAGAATCTGTTTTTTAGAAGTAAGGATAGGTATGTAGGTTTTCGATGACATTTTAGTTTTTTTTTTTTTGTGTGGATGGGAAATCATCAAATAACCTCAACCGCTCTGGGCGGAGCGGAAGAGCGTGTCAGACTTTTACTGACTAAAAACCACCCATCTTCCTTCACTTGCCTGTGCGTCAGGGCTACGTTTTCTCTATCAACCGACCCGCTGCCCTAGCTGGACGTTTTAGTATTCTGTTATGAATAAGAAGCATATTGCACAAGATAACCAGCAGAGAGAAGTATCAAATCGCATTTTGGTTTTTCCAATAGCAGAAGTAATGCATATTTTAACAGCACGTGTTTGTTCTTTGCATCAGGTCAAGGTTGTTTACTTAGTTTTTTTTTATTTCTGTATAAAATGGAATATCATACACCTATGAGGTAATTTAAATAATTCACTTCCGTCATATTAGCTGCACTGGAACTCAAGCTTTTTACATAATATTGTAAAAATATTGGTCGAAACAACCCAACCCGCATTGAGCAAGCGTGGTGATTACGCTCATTCCTTCTCTGTATGAGAGGAGACCTGTGGCCAGCAGTGGGACGATAAAAAGGTTGATGATGATGATGATTGGTCGAAAGAATATAAAACTTAATACGTTAAATAATACGTACATATATAGGTAAGTACAATACAAAATATGTAGAAGCATCTACAACCGAACTAAGTACATACATTGGCGTTACCTGTATCTCGGCGTGCAGTGCCTCACCTCTCAGTAAGTTATTATTGTAAAAAATTAAACTAACAGTTTTATGAAGAACAAAACACAAATAAAATAAGCTAAGCTGAAAACTCAGGTTGTTAAAAACAATTTCAAATAGAATAGAATGCAGCAAACTAAGATAAAACTTAGTAAGTTTAAAACAAATACGGACTAAATAAAGTTAACTAAGCTAAAAGCTAAGTCAGTGAAATTACTTGTAAATTAAGTGGTTAATAAGTTCATAGTAATTCCTACCCGTTATAATATAATTTATATTCGCTATGTCATTTCTATTGAATACATTATAAGGATTCATATTGACAACATTTAAAAAATTCTGTAATAATAAAAATATATAATTGGTCATTGAAATCTGGGACAGGGTCCAAGCTGCCGGTTGCGGGTATAGAGGAAGCTCTTCTCTATACCTGCCGAAGCCTTCCTGAAATGAAGCCTCGATCTTCGAAGCTCTTCTTGTAACGATTATCGGTACAATGATCGGTGTAGATTACGTCATATATAAAAAGAGCAAAATCCGAGCTCTAGCATAAGAAAGCAGTCTAGGCACTAAATTCAAAATTCACGCGTTATTCATAATTGATCTATCTAGTTGTGTGTGTGAAGTGGGATGACCTGCTTGACGATGCACCGACTGCTTAGTAATGGACAGATGTTATTCATTCAGCTCAAACGCCATGGCAACTGATTTCGATATATCTAGATATCTGATGTGTTTATGAATAATGTTTATGCTCAGTGAACTTCGTTTCCGCTGCAGCTTATGTTACGGAAACGAATTATTTTGAATTCATTTCGATGACATCAGCATCTCATCGTCAAACGTGTTTGATAACTGTGACCGTGGCAGCTTATATAAAATTGGGCTGGATACATCTGCTATATATCTGACAGTAAATGGGGCAAATTTACCAACCAGTGGGTCTTACTTAATGGCGACTGACATAGACGATGGCGGCCTGACCTGGACTTCTTTTATGAAGAATGTTCCTTGGCAGCTCTAGACAGAGAGAGAAGGAAAGAGCGTAAAAAGCCCCTTGCTCAAAAAGGCGATCAAAAAGATAAGGAGAAGGCATCGAAGGCGATTAAAAGGTTAAAAAAAAACAACTATGTAGTTCCACACAGATGGTAGTAGGTAGCAAACAGAAAGTGTGCCTTGAAGACACACTGCAGCTTGTTGGTTGGTAGTCTGTTAGTTTCTTTTAGTCGACGACGTTGTTAATATTATTATTCTTGACAAAATGTGAGGAGTTAAAAAAATAAGCCAACAAGATTTCAAGGCGAAAAACCATGTCTGTATTAACTCAATGCATACCTATTTTGAATCTAGTTATTCTATTGATAGCAAACAAGAACTCAATACAAGAAGATGTATTGCTCCGTTTGATCTTTGAAGATATCCCTACATTGTAAACCAGACAGATACCTACAGAGAGTACTTCCACCAGACTATAAACACGTTAAATATAACCGAAAGAACACATAGGTATATTACATCGAGTTACAAATTACGAAAAAAGACTAATTAGGTACATATATTAACAGTGCTTGAAGCATCGTAAACATTGTAGCACATAAATAACGCTTACATAGAAACTGATTAATAAAGAGAAGTAAAGTTTATTGGAATAGTTGAAAATGTTGTACTGTCATTTATAGGAATGGTGATACCTTCATATGTATGTACAAGTAAATATCGGATGAACACAATATTTTGAACAGGTTAAATTTTTACCATAAATTTATAAAAGAAAATATTTTAAGATACACTCATATTTCTAATATTGATAATCAAAGATAAGATTTCAACGAAAAATATGAAGAAATAGATATACATACTTCAAGGTATGATGCTATTAATAGCACAAGGCATTCTACCCAATTAACGACTGCAAATCTGTGCTTCAATGAATTACAGTAACAGTGTGAACACACAAACGATACAATCGACAATTATACGGCCTATGTAGACCACAGATGAAAATATATTTGGGACATTTTTATTGCACACTCTGTTTTCATCTAGATATCATTAGTCATAGCTTTGATCTTAAATCTCGGAATGTTTTTATGTTGAACACACTTACAGTAGAGTACAGTGTTGATTGAAGAATCCTAGCATTTGATACAATAAATGTTTTAGTTGTTAATGCTGATTATATTTCATGTCCAGATTATTTTTGATGTTGAGTAATAAATTATTTAGGATGGGGAAAATTTTCTAATAGATTGAAGTGGAGTCTTAGAGATGAAAGATTCTAGAGAAACAAAAATGTAGAGATGCGAAAGATGTCACCTAAATTTGATAAAACTATTAATCAAAATTTTCTAATAATATACAAGCAAAAAAAAAAAAAAGAAACAGGGAGTAGCCTATGCGTTAAAATATAATAGCTTTATAATTTTAGCGGGTGAGACAAGAAAGGAACATAAGTAATAAATAAACTAATAAATTAATTATATCGAAGAGGTCAAGTCAAAGAAATTTGCAATTCATTACCAGTCGTTAAATAAGTTCCAATTTGACAAGTAGCAGAGAAATACGTTCATGATAATAATAATACTGTATTCTGAATACATATTAAATTAATTACAAACAGTATAAAAAATTACAGGTTCATTTTGAGTACCATTGCAAATAAACCGTCCAATGCATTCCCAAATCATACACATTTGAATATCACGTTTTATCAAATATTGTCTCCAGACGTTATCTATTTTAGATTTCAAATTTTCAAGTCTCATCCATTAGTAATCGATGTCATTCATTTAAAATTCGACCATGCAATATGTCTAGACTGTGGTAGACGGAATATCAATGGTCTGTGACCTAGAATTATCCGGTTTTGGCATAAAAATGACAACCGTATTACAAGTATTGGATCACTTTTTTTGTCTTGCTTAATATTGCTTCGGTGCAAATAATTTTTGGAGACGAAAGCGTTGCTGTACCTATTTTATAAACCTAAGTCTTGTTATGTGATTTCTGATTAAATGCCAGAAGAGACTTCTTTCAATATAGCCTGAAGCCTGGACTGGGCCAGACTACGCTCTAGAGGTCGCAGTCCAATAAGGTAGACAGGACCAAATCCGTTCATATCTCCGACACCAGCCTGCATGATGCTATACTCGCGGCCAGGGATCATAACATATGGCGAACTATCATAAAGGAGAAGATAATTCCTGAGGGACATCACCACCCTCTGTAATGAGGAGAACGACTTGAGGAGGAATTACTTACATAATCAGACTTTTATGTTACCCCTCTTGGGAAATAGGCCTTCTTTCGGCAATAGGAAGTGGGTCGTTATACCTCTAAAAAAAGTAAAAAAATTGTCAAAAGGTTCAAATGTTCTTCAGAAATCTTTACCAATAAGATAGATGTCGTGACACCAATTGCATCACATAGATGACGAGTATGATGACTGTCAGTTTTCGTTGAGGTTAAATGTAGTAGAATATGCTACTAATTAATCAAATCAAAATCGTAGATTAATTAATTGCAAAACAGTATTTATCAAAGACCGTTGCGATCGAGTCAACGATTTTTAGGTAAATTGTACTTAGTGTCGAAATTTTGCATGGGCGACTAATATGTTACAGTCATTCTAACATTCTAGAGAAGATTCTCACACAGAAAGATAAACATTTTTCAACTCGAAACATGCAAAGTTTGTTCTATATATATGTTAATATTAAAAAAAAAAAAAATTCTAATAACTGCCAGAGCTAGGCCGGAACAACCTGTTTTAAAAAAATCATTGAGTAAAAAAGGTTTTACCTTCACTGTTCCTTGCATACCATTAGCATCAAATTATTGCATTTTTTTATGAAGGAAATACCTGTCTGAATTTCCATACATAGCTTATCACTTAAACTTAAACACATTTAAATTATAATCTTGATTTGAACGTTTAATCAACATCAATGTATTCGTGTATTCATATTGAAATTCAAATGCTCCCGTATTGTATCCATTCGTTTCGTACAAGGATTATTTATGTTAAAATAATGCTGTATGTCTGTTGTTTGTGCATCGGCCTGTCACTAACATTTCAATCGGCTCTGTTTTTGCTGCAGCTTCCCTCGTACGGTTTCAAACTCGTACGAAATCGAATATGTATACCCGTTTAAACATCTTTATTGACGCGGGTCTGACAACTGGAGGAGTAAAGGAAAAGACCAAGCGTCTTATTGAATCTATTTCTGGATTTATTATAAGAAACAATTGGTTAATAATTACTTACTGCATTTGGTCTGGTTTATTTTGAATTGTAATTCAGGCAGCAATCACAATAGGATGATTCAATAGGTTAATAATGATGTGGCTCTCTCATTAGTGGACCAATCTCCTTAAAGAAATATAATAAATGGCGCAGTTTAATTTGGTAGACACACCCGAGACAAGCCGCGTATCTATCACAGGAACACTGGCGGACGTCCAATTCGGACCAAGTGGTGGGCCGGCCGCCGACATGCCGTGACAGGTGCGGCATGCAACCCATGACTCGCGCGCCAACGCCATACCACTCACTCGCTACTCCCCCTTTGATATTCATTTACTAACTGCACTTCATACTCTAGATGCTTTCTAAATAAACACTCCTCAGTCATGCACGATATGCCAGCAATAACAATAAAATGATAATTTTAATCGCGCCCAACATGTGTAACATCATTACAGCCATCTCTCTCTCTCTCACTGAACCCAACTAAAGTTTATCTTGGCTGCGAGCTGAGGTTTGTACCCGCAAACAGGAACAAGCATGTGCCAAAACAATCATTAGAGAAGGTGTCGTAGTGCGTCGCAAAACAAGATATAAATTAAGAAAAATGTGACAGCTCGGGGGAATAAATTAAAACTAATTGCACAATAGTGTTTATATTTCTGAATAGAAATCTTGTTCTTAGCTGAGCATGTTTGCCGTGAGCTGTACATCACAACCGAGCAAGCGTGGCAAGCCACGAAGTCGATCGAGCCAACTATTCATTGGCGCTCAAACGAACATTCAGTTCTAAATATTAACGGGCCTCGCGTTTTGTGACCAGAATAATACTTAACGAACTTGTACAACGAATGTGGACTAAATCGTGGGTCGTTTGAGTCATACTAATCGATTTACTCAACTGTTTCAGGTACAGTGAACGCCAACGGAGAAACGAAGCGTCAGAGGACGTCCTACACCCGGTACCAGACGCTCGAGCTGGAGAAGGAGTTCCACTTCAACCGGTACCTGACGCGGAGGAGACGGATCGAGATCGCTCACGCGCTCTGCCTCACTGAGCGCCAGATCAAGATCTGGTTCCAGAATCGCCGCATGAAGTGGAAGAAGGAGCACAAGATGGCATCCATGAACATAGTGCCATACCATATGAATCCGTACGGCCACCCCTACCAGTTCGACCTTCACCCCAGCCAGTTCGCGCATCTCTCCGCATAGGATCAGTGGAATTTTTCGAACAGCGGATAACTGATTTATTAATGTAGACAGTCGTCCGCAACGCGGGGTTGCGTGTAATATCGTGGTGCACACTGATGTTACAGCAACCAGACTGGGTCAGTTATTCGCTGTTTGAAAAATTTATCTTGTGTAGTCTAATTTTGTTATTGTTATCGTGACGTTACTAGTGACGAAGACAGTGTTTGTGCTGCAAGATACCGTGAAACAGAACAGGAGTGACGAGCATGGAGTGGTTATGTGTTGTTTATTTGTTGTTGGTTATTGTGGAAATTTTAATAAGAAACATAACGTTTTAAAGTTTATTATAGTTTCTCATACCTGTACTAACGCATGAAATTGTATCATCAAAATTTCTTGTCACAAAATGATAAGTGTTAACTTTAAATACAACGGTGTTAAAATTTAAAGTAGAATTGAATTTTACCTAGTCATAAGCTGTATCGATTTGCATTATTCGTAAAACTGTAAGATATAAATCAACAACTGAATACCGATTTATGTACATTGTGGTGACTAGAAAGTGTCTATAATTAAACAAAGAGACAGGAAAATTGTGGTATCGTTTACATTTCATTGATTTTTTTTCAACAGAGCGACGATTGATGATGTTGAAAAAACATTCAATGAACTGTTAAGTGGTGCTAGAAAATCCGTGTTTTTCTTCATAGACACTTGATAGAATTAAGATAGACGTTATCCCCAGCATATTTTAGTCATCACAAAGATAAACAAATTCGGAATTGTACAGGGATAGAGTAATGGCGTACGAACAACATTATTGTTAAAGACAAAATGTATCAAACAAAATACAACTATATTTAGGTCTTTTCATAATCTAGTAACGAATATTAAAGAGGGCTTGTAAAAGCGCTGTGAAAAATAACGAAGTAAGCTCAGTAATAGATTGTGAATAGTTAATTCCTTCCTATTAATGTAAATAACTTGTCACGTAGTAGGTACGATGAAAAAATTAATATATATCAGTATGTCTCCCGAACTGTTTTATGTTCCTGTTCTTAGTTTGTAAATAACAAAGTATTTATGATATTATAAATACATACCTACTATAATTATGGTAATTAAGTAATCATTATTAGGGATTTTTTAAAGTTTCCACAAACGATACCATTTAAAAAATTCATATGGCTCTATTGCGTACTTTAAAGTCTTTAATGTCGTATATGTAAAATGTACTTAAAATAATGCTAGTGATTAAAAAATCTTTCCTTTTTCAAGATTGCCTTCAGTTAGTTTGAAATTGTTTTCTTTTTCATTGAAGTTTTGTGAAATTATCAGTTGTTTGTTAACACATTTATAATTGGATATGTAAAATATAATATCTAGTACTAAAAATCCGATTCAGACGGTTTAAATTTACAAGGTTAATACACCTCTCGATCTCGATGTCATACAACTCACGTGTTGGCATTACCTAACCTTGTTAGAACTCTCAATGATAAATTAATGATGTTCAATAATTCGACCTTATGATTTAAAAATCGTCGCTTAAAATATGTTGTCACATTTTTATTAAAAAAAAAAAAACGTCGTGGTCAACTGTGATATTTTGTTAAATTTTAATTCTTAAGTGCAAACAGCGCAATTTGAGTTCGTATATTTGATTTTATTTCAAGGAGTATGTTTGTAATGCTTATTTTCTTCGATTGATACCTTTTGTTGCTTTATTTATTGTTTGTAAATATTAGATAACATAGTGTAAACTAAAAAAAATGTTCAAATTCTTAAGTAAATAACTTGTCTCATTATTTCTTCTGTAAAAATTCTGTGCAATAGGATGTGGCCTGACTTCTTCCTGTCTTCTATCATTTTGTAAAATATGTTCCACCTAATTTAGTTATGTTATTTCTTTATTAACTAATAAAATAACGTTTATCGTTCATTCCAGTTTAAATGAGGACTCTAGTAAAGTATGCTACTGATCATTTAAATTATTGTATTGTATTAATAAAGTGTATTAAATTTGAAAAATTGGTGAAGATGATAAAATAAATTATGATGATAAAAACGCATTTTATTAAAGGCAGTCAAGTTATATGTTACTTTATTAAGTAATAACAAGTAAAGCTCTTGTGTTAGTTGATAGATTTGTGGCAAATGCTGATCCTACTGCAGAAAAATAAGCTAAGAGAAATTTCGCCGTAAGAAAACAATAAACAATCACATCAAAATGGGGCCAAATGCCTTTCAATAATCCAATTCTATAAAACAAATGATGACAAACACATCAAAACATTTAAAACACAATATTATCGTTACGATAGAAAGTATCGAACTATTCGCTCACAAGCGCCAGAGAGACGCCCGAACAGTTGATGGCAGTATTGACTTGAGCGATGATAAATGAGCATCGCAATGACATGACAGCCGAAACCTGCGAGGGCGCCAGCAGCTTACCACGTGCCAACAAAAGAGTGTTGAAAATGTGAAGGTTGCCTTAGTTTGTAGGTCGGAGGCTGGTCCTATAAATCATGCTGTCGGAATATTTCGCTCTATACAATGTTTTGATATGGTAACTGGTGCTGAAAGGTTTAAACGATCAAATTGGTTGTGGTGGGTGAGGCGATTGTTCTGTGGATGCTGTGTGAAGCTAAAGGTCTGTGTGTAAATATTATAGATACAGCTGATATTAATAAGTAGCTTATTAGGAAGTTATATCATCTTTGAGAACGTTTTTGGAGGTCGTCTGTCAGTTAAAGGCGCGTAGTCGTATTAGAAGACATTGATTTAAACTAATACAGAGCGTTAAATGTTAACTAAACAGGCTATATATGTTCTAGAACATTACATTCAGACATTACTAACACTTTCCTTCATCATCATCATCATCATCATCAACCTTTTATCGTCCCACTGCTGGGCACAGGTCTCCTCTCATACAGAGAAGGATTGAGCGTAATCACCACGCTTGCTCAATGCGGGTTAGGGATTTCACACTTAAAGTCCAGGTTTCCTCAAGATTTTTACCTTCACCTTCAGTCATTGGTGTCCAAGATATACTTAGAAAGTACATATCTATAACTTTAGAAAAGTTACATTGGTACTTGCCTGACCTGGAATCGAACCCGCGCACTCACACTTGAGAGGCTGGTGTTTTAACCACTGGGCCACCACGACACTTTCCTTACAAGCAATTAATTTATTTCTAAGAATTATAAAAAGAAATATACTTACAACTCTCAACCCTTCCACTTCTAAACCTGGCTCTAATCACAAACGCATACATCTTAGTCCATCACATTTATTAGACCAAACAACTTTTGAAACCAGTTTACTTCCCAGAAAACTCCAAATCTACAAGTTATTTCCAAAGAATTTTAAAGATACAAGCATTAAGGTTATCCGGAGATATGTATCAGCCGTGTCGCGTTACAATGAGTAATATTATTAATGTTCTGTTGTCCCCAATGTGGACAGTCCGTGATACACCTCACATTAGGTTTGTCGAAGTCGCGAATCATATTTCATACTGCGATGTACAAGCGACACTGTTTTGACAGAAATGATAAGAATTTCCGTTAAATATGAGTTATTGAAGGGATTTCTTGAATTAATGTTGAAGGATGTTGATGCGAGATTATTTTAACCGTTAGGTTGGACTCGTTGATTGTTTCATTTTAAACTGATAGGGCTATGTCCAGCAATGGATGTCTTTCAGCTGAAATGGTGATAATGATGAAACTGATAGGTATTTGAAAACGACATCGTGACTGATCGTAACAACATATCTCAGTGTGGTGAGGTGAAATAAAAAATAATTTGTTTATTCTATAGATAAGATAGCAGAACCCCTTTCACATGTTACATTATAAAATAATAAGCCAAATGGATTCGAATTTTTCTATCTCACTTCCGAGAAAAAAATGCTAAATAAACTCAAGGTTTAGGTACCTACTTCTGTTTTAAAGTGTCCAGACCAACAATAATAATATAATAATAAAAAAGTTAACGTTAAACATAAGTGGCAGTGGGCAGGGCATATTGCTCATAGAACCAATGGCCGATGGGGCAGTAAGGTTCTGGAGATTCGGCCACGTACTGGAAGACGCAGCGTAGGAAGGCCCCCAACAAGGTGGACCGATGACCTGGTGAAGGTCGCGGGAAGCCGATGGGTGCGGGCAGCACAAGACCGGTCGGCGTGGAAAGCCTTGGGCGAGGCCTTTGTCCAGCAGTGGACATCTATAGACTGAAGAAGAAGAAGAATAAAAAACGTTTATTTTTTTCCACCACATAATGAGACAAAAGTTCAATACATTATTAAGTATACATAATATTAGGTATATTGATGTTGTGGAAACTGGAGCCTGTACTAGGACTACCTGTGTTACAGGTGTCCAGGCCTCCTGACTACACGACCGTGTCACAACTAATACAAACGTCTACTACTAATACAACGTCTCGAGGCGTATATGTAGGAAAGCGGAACCCGGGCTCCAACAGGAAAGCCGCGGATGCAACCGGGATTATACGCTGAGATGATGATGACTACTAAGAATTAAGGGCCTGCCTTCCAGCAGGGTAATTACGTAACACACTATCAGTAGCAATGGGATTCATTTTGACAGTTCAACAACATTCATTGCGTTGTTTACGTTGTTGAGCAGCTATACATTTTTGAACACTTGGAGCAATGGATTAGCAATGTGCTTCGAATTGATTCCAACTGATAGCAATCGTGTGTTACGTAATTAGGGTGAAGATCAAGTAATGACAATGTAGATGAGTACCTGAAATGTTATTTTGAAGAAAGAACCACAAAAATGAGTAGACAAATCCAAACGGTGCATTTATTTGTCAGCAACCATGTAGCACAACTCGTTTCAGACACGCCTGCCTGCGACATGGAGGCCCCGGGTTCGATCCCCGGCCAGGTCATGATGGAAAACGATATTTTCCAGATTGGCCTGGGTCTTGAATGTTTATCTATATGTGTATCTATTATAAATATAGCATGGTTGAGTTAGTATCCCATAACACAAGTCTCGAACTTACCTTGGGGCTAGCTCAATTTTTGTTATTTATCCGTATATATTTATTTATTTATTTATTAACTCGTAATTTGAGGAGGTGGGTTAATTGAAGCTTCGCTAAAGTGGATAAATAAAGAATATCAGTCGCCTATAGGTACAAGTAGAGATGTTGTTTGGTATTGTACCGGCGACAGCAGGTCAAGCTACCCGAAATTGTCCCAAATATTCTAAAATCATAATAATGTCTGAAATATTCCCAATGAACGTCAAGCCTTAATGCTTTAGCGATAAAGTGGAAAATCCAATAAAAATCTGACAGATTGTATTCTGTATTAGTGAAAATAAACAATACAGTGGGAATGAATTAGGTACGAGGTTAACTAAACAGGAAAAGAAATCATGAAAGGACGTAGGTAAGTAAGCGTAAATCAATGTTTTGATATAATTATACAGCTAAGATAAAACAATAATGAATGAACATTTCATATACCTATGAACGTTAAATGATCTAAATACAAACTTTTTACAAAAAAAAAAACCGACTTTCAAAAAAACACTACAAAGTGAAAAATAACTAATTTCGGAAGTCGGTGTCTTTGGTTTTTGTATTTCTTTTTAACACCGACTGTAGTGTTTTTTGAAAGTCGGTCCTTATTTTTTTGTAAAAAGTTTTTAGTTGCGCAAAGTACTGTTCCGCTGCATCCGGTCAGGCTGGATGCAGATGCTAATAACGCAGGGAAATGGCCTGTAAGCTAATGGGCTTACAGGCCTTTTTCCAACTACCGTATGATACCAAAATGAAAGTATGAGCTATGAGACCAAACTGAAAGTAGGTATGAGCAATGCTAGACATGACACGTTTACACAACTTAAATTCAGTCTCTTGATTTTAATTTATTGTTGCATAAGCGTGACGAGTGGGTGGTGGTTGTTTTATGTTAAACTTCAATACTGTACATTTTTGAGGCATTCCCTAGACTGCCTACGGTTTGCATTATCAGATTTACTCCAAACCATCATATTTATCTATATAGGTGCAAAGTTCTCATCAACACAAATGAATTAAGTCCAAGCACAAAGTAGCTACTGTAAACCGCTGAGGAGTTCCCTTAACTATTCTTCGTCTTCATCATAAGACCCCTAATGACAATCACAATACATCTAGGTGTAAAGCTTATATCAATACAAATTAATCAAGCACGAACACTAGGTAGCTGCTGTGAATCATTGAGGAGTTCCTTTGACTGTCTCCCGGCTCCATCATCAGATCTACTCCAGACCTTTATTAAATTGCTTTAAAATACTTAATGAAAATACTTAGAAATGCAATAGTCACCCTTATCTATCCTTTGTCCAGCAGTGGACATCTATAGGCTGAGGAACAAGTCACCCGTATGATTTTTGAAAGTTCCCCTTGATTTCTCTGGACTTTCGTCATCATCAGATCATCAGATCCTGACCTCATCATCATCATCTGATCCTGACCTGGTGAGTATGGGTTCACCTGAAAAGTATACGCTTTCAAACAAAAAAAGAATATTGCAAATCGGTAAAGGCGTCCGAGTAATCGGTGAACATACATAAAAATAAAAATCCTCCTTTTTTGAAGACGGTTAAATGTCGGTCATTTGTCCTTGAAAAATTGTACTAGATGTTCATTAAAAAGACCTTGAAGTGAGTAATTTATTCCAGAACATTCCAGATACCTACAGTTTCAAGAATCAAAAGGAAATACAGAACGATAAAAGACCAATTTGAACGCAGCACAGCGGCCATTGAAAAATCACCAACTAAGTACTTGATTGAACTTTTGTATACGAATTGAGACATGAATGTTGATCTGGATAAAATCTGGGTCACTGTGTTTATGAGCTATTAGGATTAACCTAGCCTTATAACACTGAATTTTAAAACGGCAACACATTAAAAAAAACAATGATGAGAATGTTTGCTATTCAATTACTCTTAGAAGAAACACAGAAATGAACACAGAAGTCAGAGTCATTTGTACTTCGTACCGGTCCGATCATATGAGCACCATGTGGATTGGTGTCTGAGAAGATCTTCAGGAAAGAACGACACAGATTTGAGAGGCAGGTCCTCTCAGTCTAGTAAGTACATGCATGTGTCAGTAATCGTGTAGCCTAAACTCGAACGGGTAGATGGAAAAATTACGTGATTCACATTTCTCCACACTCGCCACTTATGACTATAAAGTTATAGGATTGTAATATGTTAATAAAGACAGAAAGAGAGTAAAGAAAGAAAGAAACAGAACAACAATATCATAAGGTACTGCAGAAATAGGTACGGATAACACGTCATGTACAAGTGTGTGAACATATTCTACATTTATCATTCATCATTCATCAGTCATATTCATACATTCATGAATTGAACAAACACCTTTGAGAAAGTATAAGAATGATTCTTGACCACTAGGAGAGAAAGGTAGACTGGACTGAATACACTATTTTAAAGAGGTCAATTACGAGTAAGTCTGACTTAAGATTCTGCATTCCTGATGACAAGAGATTCAATATATAATCCTTCACCGAACTAAGTCATCACGCAAATAACACTCAAATCTATCACGTCCGTTTTCTCCGAAGATTTCGGTCTCTAGGTCTGGGACTTATATAACCAATCAGATAAGCAAGTTCCGTGAAGTAATAAGCGCCTATTGCCATCAAAGGGGCACAAATACAGATTCTCAAGTTGCTGTTGACAATTCCTAACAGAAAACCCAATAAGGCATTGGAGGTTCGATTGCCAGCACTCTAATTACGTTTGCAAGCACGCTATCGATATTAATTCGAATTGTTTCAAAGATATTGCTGATTAATTGCTTTTTTAGGGTTCCGTACCTCAAAAGGAAAAAACGGAACCCTTATAGGATCACTTTGTTGTCCGTCTGTCTGTCTGTCAAGACCCTTTATCTTAAGAACGCGTGGACGTATCAAGCTGAAATTCACATGAAATACCCTTTAAGCTGTGAAAATATCAATCTTTTGATTGGCTTGTCTTAGACAAGCCAATCAAAAGATACAGCCTATTATGTCGATATTTTCAACAAATTTTCGACACTCGCAAAGGAATTAAAACCTACAGGTTACTTCCCGTTAACTCGGAATCTTGAAATTTGGCATGAAGTATTGTCATATAATGCAAACATAGGAAAAATTGAGAAAATCTCATTTTTTTAGTTACATAATATAATAAAAATATTTTAATAAAATGAAACTTTGTGCCTTATTTCTTACGAACGAATAAAAGTATGAAATTTAAATTTATACCAAATACTTAGGTCTATTGTCCCTTTAAGCAGTGATAAAATTAAACTTCTAAGTTAACGCGATCAAAAGATACAGCAGTTTATACCGACACCTTAGACGAATTTCGGCGGAACCCTCGGTGTGCGAGTCCGACTCGCACTTGGCCGGTTTTTTTTTATGTTTTACCGCGATCCCGCCATAAGGTAGCAGTAATACAATAGTTGATGGTAAAGTGCACTAGTTTATTATGAGCATATTCACTCTAGGTTTTATTCATGCGTTCGATAGATTGTCTACTCAATCACGTAAATAAAGCAATGGATGTTGTTGAAATGTCCAAATGAAACCCAACGTTACTGATGGTGCGTTACGGAAATATAAGTCAAGTGATCATGATATATATGTGATGATACACAGGTATGACGAAAAGTTTTTACCGGATATTTAAATGAAGCGGTCGCTAATCATGTCTTGTGCCAGCCACATTTAGCCATTGTGCCAATTGTTTTTGAGTTTAGGTTGGGTCTTCATACATATTACTCCTGCAATTCCGCCTCCAGAAATTTTTTGGTCTACTTGAACGTCTACTGTCTGTTAAATCAAAATCCCCACTTTTAAATTTTCAAAAACACGTTTTAGACAATTTTACACTTGGAGCATACTCTCCATAAGTTTCTGCCAGCAAACGATGACTTTCAATGGCCTTTTCTTTTGATGAACTATGAAAAGCAATGCGTGCCGCAAATGCTCGTTGTTAGGTATGAAACTCGACACATTCACAGAGCTACAACACTAAGACACTATTATTTAGTCAGAATGTAAATGAGTAGTTTCTGAAGGTTAATGATAGTAGAACAAAATGACATTAATGTTTTTTTTTTTTATATTCCATACTGACGGCTAGCGGTATCTGTCAGAAAAACCGGTAGAAACTTTCTGGTACACCTAAATAAATAGTCAAAAAATCATAAGAAAACAAAATATTTATATGACGGAGTGAGCGACGGCGCGGGCGGAGCGGTAGGGTCGTCAGCATCTTGGTGTGGTGGTAAGGGATCCATTTCAGCTCGCCGCCCGGTAAGGACCAGGCCCGAGTCGAAGGTGCGCCGTGTTTCACGCGCGCCCCAAAGAGATGTCAGCACATCGTGACGGAGTCCACGAAGACCGATGCCTCCTGGGTCAGGGTCAGGGTTGGTTAAACAAGAAACCGTGGCCCTGGCCATCGTACAGGCAAATGAAGAAACACGGGTGGGTTTTAGTCAGTAAAAGTCTGACACGCCTTTCCGCTCCGCCCAGAGCAGGAGAAGTCATTTGATGATTTCCCATCCCAACAAAAAAAGGACTGCATTTTGTAGGTGAGTTTTGACTTAAAGCACGAAGTGTACATATTATTATAACCTCTAATCTTGACAATAATAATTTAAACAGGCAAACCGCTGGTTTCGCCCTGGAGAAGTGTCCTAGTCCGCGTCTCAATCCGAAGTGACCGTTCGACAATGCCACTTTCCAAAACGACTCTGTCCACGTAAAGTTCAAAGTAACGTCACAGCATCTACCTAACCACTATGTAACTCAAATGAACAACTTTTCTTAAAATGATTTCGAAGATCCACGAGATATACTTATAATCTTGTCAATAGTAACTAGGCTGTTGAAGCCAAGAAGGCTGATAAATAATAAACTATTTAATGAAAACCCAGACAGCTACCTAGAATATCAATTTCCAAAACTGTCGAAGTAAACCGTTCTATACGAACAAATTCATTCCAAATAGACCGAGAAAATATTATCAGAGAATAATACAATCGGGCGAGCTGTTCATCAATCATTGCCTCATACTGTTGGACTCAGCACGGAGGTAACACAAAAGTGTTTTTATCGAACGTGGTACATTATATTTAATGGTTGAATCACCTTTATAGGACACAGAAGATAATAGTTGTGATGTAAAGTAAAAAATAAGTTGGTAAAATAAAACAACTCCTCAAATGGTCTGGTTTTTTCCATGTGGAAATCTTAATGTGTTATTAGACGTTTTGTCTGGACTTGGTATCAATAGTATGCTGAGCTACGATCATGCCATCAGATAGGTACCTAATGAGGAAGGAGTTCCAGGACCTCTAGTACTTATAACTTAGAAGTGCAAAGGAGTAACTTTTAGCTAAAAAATTCAGGCGTGAATGAAAATTGCTCTAGTCTTATCTATCACAAAAAATGTTATCTTATTCAAAATCCAATAATATTTGCATACTAACATGTCAACACTGATCAGAATGCTGGATGCTGTCTCCTAGTTTGATGACCGAGCAATTAGTCAGTAGTAGTTCGTTGTGTTTCGGCATGCTCTCTGGTGAAGCCGTACGGAGGATAGACCAGTCGGTCTGAGCAGTTGTGTTGCGATGTGTGCCGGGTACGATGCGCCATATGTTATTGTGTCTGGAGTTTGATCGTGGAGGGTCTCCAGATTAATCTCCCTCTGGCGCAGGATCGTAGGTCGTGTTGTTGGGTTTAACATTGCATCACCTCGCTCAACTGCCGTCTTACTTCCTATTCATTAAGATTTTTAAGTGAATAGGCTTGCGCGCTCTACCATCAACGATTGCATCACTGCTTACCATCAGGCGGGATTGCAGTCAAGCACTAGTTTTTATAAATTAGTGTGTTTTTATAACTAGTTATTAAAAAAAAACAATTCAGAACACTGACATCAAGGTCCTTATCGCTCATTTTCATTATGTACTTAATCAAATAATTAGCAACCCGTTACTTCCAAGTCGTCGTAACATCTTTGGGAAAAATAAATGCTTTCCATAAAAAATAAATAATATATTAATTGCAGTGCAAAACTCAAAACTGCGACATCTTTTCAAAGTCCTTGGAAATACTAAAGCAGCTTACTAGCCAAAGCTCTGCCAACTGGCGCCATCTTACGGAAAAATAATGAACTAAAGTCTAAACGAACCCGGTGTGACGTTTGAGATTGGTTCTTAATTTTTCCGTAGATGTCGCCTATCGCCTTGCGTATTCATTAATAGGAAAATTCTAAGTAGAATACGCGTCCGTGAGTTTCAGTTAAAAAATCATTATAAGTCTCCCAGTGAGAATTTAAACTTTTTCGTTTCATATTCTAGTTGCTAATAGGTTAATTCATATTGGCCAATGAAGGCAACAAGTTTTATTTGATATTTTGGGAGGTGCCCTACTCGCATTCTGCACTGCGGATAAAGGTAAGCGCATTATTCAATTCCTTTGTTGTAGGTAAATGTCTTGTCATCTTTTCAGGAATACTTTGTTCCTGTGTTTATAAGAGTGATATTTATTTATTCCTTCCAACTTTTGTAAGAAATCTTATAAGATTATTGATATTTTTATTCTAACAAGCCCCATTTAATTGTTAAGTGGCATAGTTACTCTACTCGCCACTAGATGGCGCTGTCCGATAAACTGGAAGACGGTAAAACAGTTCTGTCTCACTGTCAAGCTCGGAGAGCTTTCATTCAAAAGCTTTCATATCAGCGTACGGACGAGAGTTTCAAAATAGGTTTTAGAAACATTTACTAAGTTTTATTTTAAATTCACGTCAGTTGCTGTTCCAGCTGCCTTCGTGCTGGTAAGTATATTATCTTACTTTTATGCCATTTTAAATTTATCAGTATCCGTTATTACCTACTTGCAACCAAGTTGGCTAAGTATTTGATGCTTAATAATTTAACTATTTTTTTTTTGTGAGATATTGCTTATTGAAAATGATTATTATTAAAACTGACCAGATTATTTCCCTTATAACTTACATAATAAGTATAGTTAATAGATATCTACTACCTACTTAATTTCTTGCAACATTTTGGGATTAACTTTAGGAATCTTTTTTTTTTTCATAAAACCGACTTCATTCTTGATTATTTTCTTATCGTAATTGCCATAAATTTTAATAAAAAAAAAATGTTGATTACATCTTTCCTCGTATATCCAACTTAGGTTCTTCGAAAAAGCCATGTTTTTCATTTAACTGTTTGAAAAAATATTAAACGCAATTAGTTTATGAATAAAGCATAAAATTATACTTATGTACTTTTTATGTGCATATGCAGACCTAGTAATTACCTTATAGTTGTACATATTTTCGTAGATTTTCATTTAGGTAGGTACTCCAGAAGTAAATGAATTACCGGGGATATAATACAATTCTAAAACCTAGGCCTATTTATAATAAGCTTGCTGAACCAAAAATGGCTTTGTAACCGAGTGACTATTTAGTTTTTTTTAATTATTATTTTTATATAATTGCGATCACGCGTGGTGGTGACCAGTGATGCAATTGTTGATGGTAAAGCATACTTACTAGTTTTTTATGACCCTATCCACTCTTGCTTTGAAGATACAAATGATAATTTGACGGGAAAACCACTGCAGGCTGATTTTTAAAATCTTTGTGAGTTAACAATTTTTTTCTTTAAATTGAAGACAAATATTATGTTTAGTCCTGTTAAATTACTTAGTCTACGCCTGACGTAAATAAACATATGTATTTTTAGTCGACATGTTTTTAATCGCGTCGAAACCATCAACTTAATTCATCATCATCATCAACCTTTTATCGTCCCACTGCTGGGCACATGTCTCCTCCCATACAGAGAAGGATTGAGCATAATCACCACGCTTGCTCAATGCCGGTTGGAGATTTCAGATTTAAAGTCCAGGTTTCCTCAAGATGTTTTCCTTCACCTTCAGTCATTGGTGTCCAAGATATACTTAGAAAGAACATATAACTTTAGAAAAGTTACATTGGTACTTGCCAGACTTGGAATCGAACCCGCGCACTCATACTTGAGAGGCTGGTGTTTTAACCACTAGGCCACCACAACTTCGACTACTTGTCTAATTATGTTGACTTGAAAGCGGAGCATACAAACAAACTCACTTTCCGATTTATAATATTAGTAAGGATTTAAGAATTTGTAGTACATACTCTAATTATGTTAGTTTAGTATATTTTTTTTTTTGGCTTAATACAAAAATGTCAACGTCACTATAAGGTTACAAAAACGTGGCCATTTATTTACGCTAAATATATTTAACAGACCTGATGAATTCTATTGTAGGGCGATTCGATGATCGATCATCTTTCTACATGGCTTTCATCGACATTTATTTCTCATCGTCATCGACTCTATGATCCGTATTATTTCACTTAGGTAAAATAGGGATGTTTCCTGGGTAAAAAAATCTGATTCTATTTAGTCCGTCATTCAGATTATAGAAAAATGTTGGATAGGTAGGTACGTATATGTTTTTTTATCAAATCAATAAAAATTTACAAATTTATAAGGCATCAAAGATTAGGAGTGGTGGCTGGTGACATCACTGCTCGCGAAAAAGTGTAGCGTGCAGTGACGTCACACGAGTTTTCAACGCACAGTGCGTTGAAAACTCGTGTGACTCGTGTCGTCTTCATTTTTTGTTTATAATTATGAAAAAAGAAAAATAAATACCTACGTTTCTACTATTTTTGGAAATCTGACTGACGGACTAATTAGTTTTTTTTTAGTCAACTACCCTTTGACACCTTTTTATTAGTTGAAATTATTTAATTTTAAGTAATGCTTAAGTCTTGAGTAAGGTTCTGTCTATAATGCGGCACTAAAAGTACCTACATTATTATCAACTACAGATAGGAAGTAGTCCTAGATGCTAATGAACATGGTAAACATATTATACCACTGAGTCAGTATTTGTATTTCGAACTTTACTGAAGTCAAGTCCAAGTTCTTGATACAAAAGTGACAACTTAGTACCGAACAAAGCTGCCATTTTTATATAAAGAACTGCATTTCTATAGTAGTTAGGTGCATAATTCAATAACCATTTAGGTGGTTTAAACCTAATCTAAATAAAATCCATATTTTGTAATAAGGGGGTAATGTTTTATGGTCTTGCTTGCTTAATGTTCCTTTGTCTTAGATATTCGGAAGACGCATGCGTGCACTCCCAAAGTTTTTTTTTTAAAGTCTGGGACCCATTTTGTATTTAAACTAAACGTGTTCCTGCTAAGAGGCTCCCCTATTAATACATAGATAATCCTATTACATACATAAAGCTCCACTTTGAAAATAATCTTTGTTTGCCAAACTAGATCGTGTCACTAATCCCGTCAAGCGAGGACCCGAACGGTTGCATTCTAAAAGTCAAACAAAAACATTTTTGTACCTGACTTCTATGAATGGATATTTTTGTTCGTCCCGAAAAAGGGGCAATAAAATATGGCCGCCACAAAGGCACCTTTGCGCCTGCGCCGATCTCGGACTTGCGCATTTTGGTAACGGCCGTTGGCATATACTAAGGGCTCTCAGTCGTAACTCACATTGCCGTCCTTTATCTCTTTCACGAGTAAGTCATGAATTCACTTGTCTAAAAATAGCCGAGGAAGTAAAAAAAGTATTTAACTTAAAACTTACTGTATTTATTAATGAACTTCTTTTGAGAAATAATGTTACAGCAGATGATAAAGATAATAAATGAATATAGATTGCCACCCCCAATTCCAAATAAATCAAAATCATAAAATGTACTGCACTGGGCAACAGTCGTGATCTGCCATATTTTTTGGTTATAAGACACCCCGGTTTCCTCGCGATATTTACCTTCAAATTAATAACTGGATTTATTTCAAACTAAAAAGAAGAATTCACGATTCGTATACAAACTGTTGAAAGTATTAAAACCATTTATTACATCTAAATGTTAAGGCACATTCATTAACAAACGTTCGTGTAAATTAGGTTTCACGGTCGTAATTCCTGCTATAAAATTATTAAGTCATTGAAATTCCGAAATAAAATTATGAAACATTCCTAGTTACACGACAAATGCCTAATCATAATGGAATAGAATTGTTTGTTTTTTTTTATTATGATTAAAGTACAAAAATATAACTTGTACTTTATTGCTGTAACTATTATTAAGGCTAAGTTGAAAATAAACTATATACATAAACCAAATCATAACGATCATTATAAATCACTAGCTGCATCCCGTGGTTTAGCGGAAGTAGTAGTACTATAAAAAATAGATAAAACCCTATGTTCATGTTTAACGAATGTATATACGAAATTTCGGCCGTTTTGGAGGAGTTCGATGGCAGTCTTCAATTCTCATGGCTTAAAAAAATATGTATTTACTAACAATCATATTAAATTGCTGAATTAAACAAATAATTGAAATTCTGTTTTTAAATTTTTTTGCGTCTGCAGTCTGATAAAACTATCATAAATATTATTTATATAAATAAACTCATTTAATTTATAAAATTCTCAGAAAGAAAATAATTAATTGTTGCCGATCCTTCTCTTTACAAACTAAAATAATTTTAAGTTCAATGCATCTTTTTCTTTCTATTTAATTAAGAAAGGATAGAAGATAACATATTAGTCCTGTCAAATTAATCCATTCTAATATTATAAATTCGAAAGTAACTCTGTCTGTCTGTCTGTTACGTTTTCCCGCTTAAACCTCTCAACCGATTTTGATGAAATTTGGCATAGACAATCTTTAGACCCTGAGAAAGGACATTACAGACCAGTGCCAGGCTACCTTTTATTGAAAAATAATGATATTCCCGAGGGAAATCTAAAAAGCGCGATATAACCGAATTCAACGCGGGCGATGCCACAGGCGGAAAGCTAGTGTCAAATAAATCCATACTAATATTATAAATGCGAAAGTATCCCACTCGATTGTAGACCATCTAACATATTTTGTAAGAAACTTTTTTTTTTTTTAACCATGTGTACCTACTACAGTCTGTCTCTTTGAGTAAATAAATTTATTATTATTATTATTATTTCTGTCTGTCTGTCCGGCTTTCACGCCAAAACTACTGAACTGATTTTGATGAAATTTGGCACAGACAATCTTTAGACCCTGAGAAAGGACATAGGCTACCTTTTATCCCGGAAAAAAATGATGTTCCCGAGGGAAATCTAAAAAGCGCGATATAACCGAACTCCACGCGGGCGAAGCCGCGGGTGGAAAGCTAGTATAACATACTTCATAGAAAGTTTAGATGCGATTAAAAACATAGCGGCTAAATACATCAATTCGCTAATTTGTCTAAGGTTGTCTGTAAAAGATCGCTCTTAGCGATAACAACCAGAGTACCACCTTTGTAAAATCTTTATATTTTTGTTCTGTAATTTATATGGTGTACATAATAAAAATTATTCTATTTTAATTTCACAGGACTAAACTAATATTGATCTTCTGTCCTTTTCTTAATGAAATACAATAAAGGAGAATATGCTTTCAACTCGGCACCATTGTCTTTCACATCTCACTCTGTGAGTTTCATTCTTCGTAAGACAATGGTAGGGGCACTCACCAAACCCTGTTAGCTACAGGCTGGCTTTCGTTTCGTTAATATTTTATTTAGTAGGAAACTGTATTTGTTCTTTTTATTAAAATGGAAATAAGATTGGAACGAGAAAGGCATGAACAAATAATTTGGTTCAGAATTTTATATTAACTCTACACTTGGAATATTTTTTATGTGCGGACAGCTTGTTTTATTTCTGATGTAAAAAAAAACTCTTAAATCATTTTGAAATAGAATACAATTTCATATATTTATTAGGTTTAGTACGGTTTGTGGACTAGTAATAACAGCCGCACAGGTTAAGCTGCGCACGCTGAGGTCAGTCAATGGATGGATGATATCTTTACACACCAACACCACTCCGTTCCTTGGAAAGCATGCTAAGCCGTTGGGATACTCTCTTCTTAGAGTGAAATGTCAATAATGTCAATTCCATTAGTCTGAATAACAACAGCCTACTCCATGCTAACTTAACCTAGATTATCACGGTGCGATGATTACAGAATCGCACTGCAGTATGTACACAGATGACAGCACATCAAGCTACTACAATCTGTCAGACTTCTTTATTAGATTTTCAACCTTATCTCTAAAGCATTAAGGCTCAAGGTTGATTGGGGATTTTTGGCAGTTTCGGGTGGCTTGATCTGCTATCGTCCGTACGTAAGTAATGTCTATTGTAGATCAAATTGAAACGTGTGCAATGACAACAAAAGAATAGACAGAGACAACAGATAAAACAGGAAAAAACATCTTCTGTAATATTTTCTAAAGCCACAAAACTGTAAAAAACTCAAAAAAAAAATCTTTATAAACTAGTGTTTGACCTCGATCCCGCCTGGTGGTAAGCAGTGATGCAATCATCATCATCATCATCTCAGCGTTAATCCCAGTCGCATCCGCAGCTTTTTCAGCTTTGGAGTCTGGGGTCCGCTTTCACCAGTCTAACTGCTAATTTTGTGCTTTCCGAGGCACGACCAGACCAGTGCAAACATTCATATTCATGCATACAAACATTTGCACTGTGCGGGGATCGAACCCGCGCCTCCTTGCGCAACGGCCGCGTTCGCTACCGCTACGAAACGGAGGCTGTCACGGTAAACAGTGATGCAATCGTTGATGGTAAAGAGCCTATCCTCTCTAGCCTTGTAGTATATTTAAATTGTAATCAAACGGAAAAATAAAATAGAAACCAATAATAATTTATACATCAGCGGGCTTAAACAAGTTAACTATGAATACATTAACTAACAGATGTTCTAACACAATCGTGATCTCGTCTGCTCCTGAGATGGAAGTAAGTAGCATCAAGCAAGTTTTGACATGTTGATGTAATGACTCATGCGCATGCAAAAAATGTAGGTACACAACTCTTAAGATGACGTATAGAGGTATTACGCAACTTGTTCTGTAAGTACAGTCAATAAAAGAGATTAGTACCCAGGATCGTCGTTCTATGCTCTATGTATGTTACCGGTCATTTTAGGTTTTACATCTTCTCGTCGTCCAAGATAACTGTATCTCAAGACTAAAGTCTTTGACGAGTGTGTGTTGCCAGTGATGACTTACGCAACTTAAACGTGGTCGCTCACAATGGGCCTCATACGAAGGCTCAGAGTCACACAAAGGGCGATGGAAAGAGCTATGCTCGGAGTTTTTCTGCGTGATCGAAACAGAAATGAGGAGATCCGCAGAAGAACCATACATAGCTCTTCGAGTTACTAAAATTAAGTGGCAGTGGGTGGGGCACATTGATCTTAGAACCGATGGCCGATGGGGTAGTAAGGTTCTGGAGAAGCGGCTACGTACTGGAAGACGCAGCCCCCAACAAGGTGGACCGATGACCTGGTGAAGGTCGCGGGAAGCCGATGGATGCGGGCAGCACAAAACTGGTCATCGTGGAAAGCCTTGGGGGGAGGCCTTTGTCCAGCAGTGGACCTCTATAAGCTGAAGAAGAAGAAGACAATCAGTTGTTACAGATATTAGCGAAATACTGTATACGTAAATGTCCATTATATTTGGGGCAACTAGTAGTTATTCGTATGTGTTTAGAAATTTAGATATCAGCACGAGTCACTTAAGCGGAGTTTTGTCAGCCATATTAATTTGGTCCTGCCGTTGAAGTTTGTTTTTTTTTGAATAAAATTTAATTTGATATAGGAGGTGACTGTATGTTTTTCTATTAATTAAATTAAACTATATTCGAAAACGTCAATCGGGTTTTCACTACTATTCAATTATATACCTACGATGATCCAGATTACTTATCTTTTTTGGTGACCGTACATATCCAAGAGTTGGATCTGTAAAAATGTAACTGGAAGATTTATTGAGTCATTGTGAAAAGGTTATTACGTAATTTAATTAAATTATGAGGTGTTTAACGTATTTTTTTAACGTGTGAACATGACTGAATGCTTCAAAATGAGCTTATTTTTAATTACGCAATCCCTGAAGAAATAAAGATTATAACTAGCTTTTGCTCGCATTTCTGTTGAATATACCAAACTATCTACTTTATACGACACACGCCAATAGAATTCTCAGTCGGGAAAACGTCATAACCTCCTGTCCTCATTAAACACTCTGCCCATTCGTAATGATAATCCGTTTGGGAGTTTTTAAGTTTTTTGCGTTCAGACAGACAGACGTGGCGGAGGGCCATTGTATTATAATATGTAAGTAGTGAAAATCAACCAATGCTCAACTATTCTGTTTTCAAAATTATAAATCGAACACTTTCAAAAAGAGAACACACAATAATCTGTTCGAATACGATACTCGGCAAAGCACCGCCTGTCGTCTATATTCGAGGGGAGCGGATTAAATTGAAATTCCTTTTTTAAATTCACCAATAAGGGGAGGGGTGACGTCGGATTGGTTGCGAGCGTCCGAGCAAAATAATCCTTCGGTTGAGTGACATGGGGTACTGCAGTGTTAGCAACTTATAATTTTTGAGTTATTTCAACTTGTTTCAACGCCGCGTCTGTCCATTTCAAAGTATATTTTTACTTATAACTAAATAATAAAGCTAAAAAATTATTTGTTATTTATTTTGATTTTACAAATTGAGGAAGTTACGTTTAGACTTTTAGGATCTGAGCGTAAAAAAAGAGTAAAAAAAAGAGGAGTAGGTAATAGGTAGAGCTGGCGCGTACAAACAGAAGCTAGTAGGTAGGTACTTACCTAGAAGATAAAATATTAATAATTTTATACCCATACTTTTTATTCTAACTGCAATGCTTCGACGTCGCCTTCGACGGACCCCAGACCATCATCACAGCGTTAATCCCAGTCGCATCCGAAGCCTTTTCAGCTTTGGAGTCTGGGGTCCGCTTTACCAGTCCAGCTGCTGAAATGACTTCGACATTTTCCGTGAAGCGACTGCCGTCTGACCTCCACAACCCGAAGGCGACATCGAAGCATTGCAGTTAGACCAATTGTTGGACTTTTGAGGGCTCCAACAACCCGTAACGCCTGCCACTAGATATTTGTATGGCAACCGGGACCAAAGCCTTAACGTGCTTTCCGAGGTACGACCAGACCAGTGCAAGTGATATTCATGCATACAAATACTTGCACTGTGCGGGGATCGAACCCGCGCCACCTTGCGCAGCGGCCGCGTCCGCTACCGCTACGCCACGGAGGCTGTCAATTGCTTTTACTTACTCATTAATAAATAATTACTGCTGATTTTGTTCGTCCGTGTGTATCCCACATCCTGTGAAGAAATTGCTCACTCAAATTAGAACTTAGAAGACTACCCTTACACCTAAGCGTACATCAGCTAGTGCACTTTACCATCAACGATTGCATCACTGATTCACTGCTAACCATCAGTCGAGATTACCGTCAGGCACTAGTATACCTACAACATTAAAAAAATGCTATATATGTATAGCATTTAGCAGTCAGCTTATACTGGTTATGACCAGTATAAGCTGACTGCTGGTTGCACGAAAAACCTATACAAGGCGAGCTCAGCTATAACTGGAATGAAGGTAGCTTTATGCCTGATGGGTAGCTGTGCACTTTTCTGTTCAGTTTTTTTTCCTGTTTATATGTGTGTAAGTATATTAATCCATACTAATATTATAAATGCGAAAGTATCTCTGTCTGTCTGGCTGTCTGTCCGGCTTTCACGCCAAAACTACTGAACCGATTTTGATGAAATTTGGCACAGACAATCTTTAGATCCTGAGAAAGGACATAGGCTACCTTTTATCCCGGAAAAATTAGATGTTCTCGAGGGAAATCTAAAAAGCGCGATATAACCGAACTCCACGCGGGCGAAGCAATTTCTAATAATATTAAATTTTTAATATTACTTATTAATTCGCAATTTTATGCGATTTAGTTTGTTCGTAATTTTCATTTTTTTTATTTTTGATGCCAGGTTTTTTCTATGGTTCTGGATGATTCCTATGAACCAGCATGGTCTATGTTTTCATTTATTGTCGTATTGTCAGCACCACTCTGTTTAATAATAATAAAAAAAACCCTAATTTACAGAAAATAAGACTTAGCTTTACTAATATCGAAGAAGCAAAGGTCTCATAACTTTCCATGGTAGACTCTCACATATAGAAGTAAGTATATTTCGTTCGCATTAGCTATAGATAATAGTAGTCTGCTTATATAGGTTTATACAATATGTAAAGAAAACCCTGACCGATCTATGAAGGTATTTTTAGGTACCTATCGATAATCTACTGATGCCTACGACGCCAGCTAAATTTAAAAATCCCCCTAAACAAATAAATATTATTTCGCAAAATGAGGTAACTTAATACATGTGCGGTCGATAATACATGCGCGGGAGAAAGGGAACAGGGCAGGCGGCACGCGTTCGTATCGCTCATAATAATACCGCCAAATGGTGTTGTCACTTTTTAAAAAATAGGTACCGTTTTGGGGAAGTGGCAATTAATTCGCGGAAAAAAATGATTATTTCCAAATTAATTAATATTGCTAATATGATGATTACCTATGTAAAATTTCATATTTTATTTGGTCATGTGTTTCCCTAATCTTTAGTAGGTAGTGCCCTTATGGGTCGGACGGGGTTTTCTTTACATATTGTATAAGCAGACATGTACGGACGACAGCAGGGCAAGCTACCCTAAACTGTAAAATATCCCCAATTAATCTTGAGCCTAAATGCTTTCGCGATAAAGTTGAAAATCAATTAAACATTTAACACGTTGTAATAGTTTGATGTGCTGTCGTCTATACAACTTCTAATTTTCGAGATAAATTCAAATAATTTTTATACTTAATTATCATATTAAAAGCAAACAATAAGAAATAATAAAAAAGGACTGTCTGGATTTCTGTACCCACGGTAAAAGTGAAACTTTTTTAAACTATAGTTAGATAGGCGCCGCCTTGGCTGCTTTGACGAGCGCATTTTACTTTATCCCTACTCCGCGGCCGACCGTCACGCGACATGCAACACAGACGAAAAAGTTTAAGACGATGTAATAAATGTTTCATTTTAATAATAAACAATAACTAATATCGACAGAAAAAGTAAGTTAGATACTTAGTATTCACAAGTGGTCAGTAGTAGTTTCGTTTGGTCATGTTGGTCTTGGGTTTAACATTGCATCACCTCACTCAACTGCCGTCATCCTTCTTATTCCTAAAATTTTTAAGTGAATAGGCTTAATAAACTAGTGCGCTTTACCATCAACGATTGCATCACTGCTTACCATCAGGCGGGATTGCAGTCAAGCACTAGTTTATAATTATTAAAAAAAAAAGGATCTTCAAGTGAATGATGATCAAATACTGCATTTTGGCTAAAATTAAAAATACAACGGCACTAATACCTATGATTACGTAATACAAACACTTACTCTATGAGAGATCAAAATTTAACAAGATCAGTTTTACAAGTTTCACAGCTTGCTAACTATGCTATATTCAGTTATTTCTTTAGCGGTCAAGGTGCTTTTTGTAAAATAGCTGGCGACTCGCCCTTGGCTTGAACGGTTTTCAAGACAGCATAACATTGAGATTTCTTTGTTATTGAAACGAAGTTCTATATCATGACATGTGGTAAGAGTTGACTGGACAACGTCATTTTTGTAAGCTTAATATCCTGTTGTTTTACATAGAATCGTTTCGAAATTAATTCACTAAATACTGGTGAAAACCGGATCAAAAACCATTTTGCACTTTAAAAGAACAACGCGGTCACGCTGACATGAAAAGCGACTTCGATTATAATAATGTATACAGATAATTATAGAGGTATATACAAGTCTAATAAATTGACAATCGACCTCCCATACATCAAGGTTCTCAAAAGTAATCGCCTCTCGAATCAAAATTTAAAATTCGAACCAGCCGCCATGTCGAAACCCGCAACCCATATCCAAGAATTAAGGGCAAGTCGTACCATAAGTAATAAATCTATCATACATTACCTAATCGCAGTGATATAAACGCATAAAATCGCACGCACCAATGGTTACAAAGAGTTACATACAAAAATGTATTGAGTCATTCGCCCGTGAACGCCATATGGCGTCTTGTTAGTTGGACATAGATACCGGACGGACGTGTCACGATGGATAAGCGCCGTTTAGAATGTAAATTCTCGTGCTGCGACAGTTTTGTCGCACGCACCGTGCCGACAAAAACGGTAATTAGATTGTGTATTCAAAGACAAAGGATTTCCATAGAATGCATTTCACTTGAAAAATATTTTATTAATGTGACATTGAGATGTCATGGAATGACGCCATTGTTCAATAAAGGCACCGACTGAACGTCCCTGGAGAATCGTCATTGTAATTTAAAATTGTTTGAATAATCGCCTCTTGGGAGCCTTTTACTTTTTACGACAGTAGCTAAAAGTTAGCATTTGGTAGATTAAGATTCATTTAGGTACAATAAGTTGATTGACTATGTCTAAAACTAACACGGAAACAATCAGTTGGCAGTCAGCAGGTACATACAATGATAACTAACGGAAGTGGACAAAAACTGGTATCTACCTTAAGCTTAATAGGCGCCATATCAGATTTACATTGGAATATGTAAAAGTCTATCTACTGACAGCCTCCGTGGCGTAGCGGTAGCGGACGCGGCCGCTGCGTAAGGTGGCGCGGGTTCGATCCCCGTACAGTGCAAGTATTTGTATGCATGAATATGAATATTTGCACTGGTCTGGTCGTGCCTCGAAAAGCACGTTAAGCCGTTGGTCCCGGTTGCCATACGAACATCTAGTGGCAGTCGTTACGGGTAGTTGGAGCCCTCAAAAGTCCAACAATTGGTCTAACTGCAATGCTTCGATGTCACCTTCGGGTTGTGGAGGTCAGATGGCAGTCGCTTCACGGAAAATGTCGAAGTTTAGCCATATCAGCAGTTGGACTGGTATAGCGAACCCCAGACTCCAAAGCTGAAAAGGCTTCGGATGTAACTGGGATTAACGCTTGGATGATGATGATGATGATGTAAAAGTCTATCTACTAATGTAACTATACTCACAATATTTACATGACAACCTGTAACCCTTCCCTGTACCGTTCTTTGCGATTTACGCACAAACACTTACCGAACACTAAAAATCTTAGTACGTTGGAAAACTCAATTATCCCTCGTGAACAATTAATCTTTCCACGACCAATGCCATTATTGTAGCTAACAAGTTAAAAAGGCTCCAAGCCAACAGACAATGTTTAAAATAATGATAATCGTTCGTTAAATGTTAAGCCATGTGAACCCATCCTCCGGAACCGGCAGGCTCGGTTACGTCACTACACGCGTTCAACGTTAACGGTTTCACTGTCAATAGGTAAGCACGCATTATACAAACTTTTGTTTGTACATCTTTGTATGTACATAACACACGCTTTTAAGTTACGTAATTGTTTTGTCACACCTAAAGTTTTAGGTTTTGTAGGAAAAGGTTTTTTATCAGTAGGTACTTGTTTCGCAAACAAGGAGTGACTTCCCATTAAATTTCTCGTCAGATTTTGTTCCATTTTTAATTATTTTGTTACTCTATGGCATTTGAATATAGTAACTACAAAACGGGTCCTTAGAGACCTAATTATACATTATTTTCGCTTGCTTTTACTAACTACCGCAAAATTGACACAAGCAAGTCTAATAAAAGCTAATTAATAGGTATTATTAGATCTAGAGCCTGTTAACTCCGGTAGCGAGGGGTTGAGTAGACATTTGCTGTGAGGAGTAAGGAGTAGGGCGGGGCCGCGGGAGGGAGGGGTGACGTAGTAGGCTTGTGTCGCTGCTCGCACTTTGCGCCGCGCAGCTGCCCCGCGCGCCTCCCTACGGTAAGCGAAATTTTGAATTTTTCTATACCAACCTCGCGATATCGCCGCTCGATTTTTGAAATTATTATTTGTAGTAATGAATATCAATTACACGGCTGTTAGATTTAATTCCTTTGCGTGACTAAGGGTTATAAAATTTGGAGTTGTTCTAAAATGGCCGCGAATTAATTGTTATTTGGTTTTATAATTTATTATATTTAACATTTCAAATGTGGTACTGTTATATTTTAATATTAATTGGAGAAAGGACGAAACATAAAATAAGAAAAAAGTTGTTTCTTTGACATTTAACTCACCCGCTGCTCCGTACGGTCAAATGGTTCGAAACGCATCTGTTTCGAAGTGCGTGGAACAAATTGCATTTCTTTAGGGCGGCGTAGCGGTTCTGAGAATAACTGTATAGCTTGTGTTAATATTTTATTCCTTACTTACTCGGCAATTCCGTATTATAAAAAAAATAGGAACTATTTTTTCTGGTTTTGATTTAAAGTTTATCCTTTTTGATCATCAACACATCGTTTGTATTATATTGTCCTATTAAGTACCACCTTAATTAAAATAACTATTTACAAGTAAAGATGACTAGTTACGTGATTGTTTTATAAATTGATTTTCTCCTGAAGTTGCCAGTCATAAAATAATTATGAAAAAAATCAATCTTGTAAATTGTCCCTTGTCAATATTGAAACAAACACCGGTTTTCTGTCGCGACGAAGTCAGTCCATCAATTAGACTCTGTCGTCGTAAAAAGTGTTATAGTCTCAACAAAATCTCGTATCGAGATCCGCTATAACAGTCCATCACGTTGACTCTGTACCTACAGAGAACAGAAAACATTCAAATCGAGTGGGATTGTATTATTTTTATTGTATTATTTACGTTATAAGGGTAGGGGAGTCTGCGCGCGACGCCTGACGCTCGTCGATACCGGCGCGCGATGTACGCATGTGCGGAATTGGCGGTACACTGATAATATTCTGATTTCTCCTTTTAAACATGTTAATGCGTGATATCAAAAAGGTTTGACCTTTCTCTTCTCCGCCCATTGTCATGGCATTTGATAAATACGTTTTATTGGTTGGTTTTTTGGTTCTGCATAAACGGCGTGGTCATTTGAAAAGGTTCACTAGTTTTTCGAAATTTTTGCGAAGGCATACAAAATTTTTGAGCGGTAGCATAGCAATTATGGCATATCTAAAAATTATACTATAGGTAGTAGGTTGGTATAAATTTCGATATTAATTTTCCTATATACTAGAAATACATAGATAGATAGAATATTCTTATTACCTATATATCTACAGCAAGTAATTTTGAAGCAAAAATATAAATGTTGAAACTTTACACAGGATGTAGACGAACCTAGGACCTGCAAGTTCATTTTACATGGGTTAAGTATCTTGCAATAAAGCTAATTGAATCATGAAACACCCTTCATCGGCTTCGGCGCACATAAACTAAACCACTTCCTCAGGTAGATAGTTCTATGTGTAACTAGATAACGAGTTGGTAAACGCACAAAGGCTTCCGGAGCTTAAAGAGCGCCACGGGTTTTAATCACTGAGACAGCTTAACTACTTGCTGAAATAACCACAAATGTTCCACCTTTCCTGAAACATTATGCCCACTTAATAGCTCCACAAATTTCAAGTTATTTCTTCCCGTATTTCACAAACAATATTACATTCTGAAATGTAAAAATGCCACTAAATTTAAATCATGACACGTTTGTGAATTATTATGTAATTATTAAAAATACCAGGTTTGTTTCAGCTGTGGAAAAGAACAAATATAAATTGCTTCGTGTTGCTTGCATGTAGTCTGAGTACCTACTTATATTTTTATAACGTTAGATGCATTTTCATTATTAGTTATAGGATTAGAATACGAATGCGACGTTTAACAAATAATGAAACATTTCCGTTTTATTTTATTAATGTATTTTTTGTTTTGTTTTTGCATTCTTATTAATAAAGGGCCAGGTTTTTCGCATTATTAAAATAAACCATTGCAGTGCGAAGATAACCGATGTTTTTTTTTTTTAAATTGTTATAGAACCCCGAGATATTCATGTATTTCATAAATAAATTTGGGCCAAGTATACTTCCCTGGAGGACTCCTAAGTGGATTTTCTGATCAATACAATGTATTTTATTTTTCATTTTGTTACTCGTTAAGTACCTTCCTATCTTAAGTTTTTAATGACTAATTGGCATCACAAAATATGTATATTATTTGACTTCTAAACTTTGTCAGCGATGCAACCTTGACTGATTGGTCGAATTAATAACAAAGAACAATACAGAAGACGAAAAGATAAACTAAGCTCCAACTTTGAAACTATGTTCTTAATAGGCAAACACGCGAATAAAAATTCAATCATTCACACTTAGTTGTACGTGACTCGAATTGCTAAGGTTACCTATAACTAGGTGTCATAATGCAATCCAACTTACCTATATGTATATTTTGCCTGAACCTATGTTTCTATTTACATAAAACAATAGTAATAATAAAAGCTACGTCAGGTTGAATATCCTCACTTGGGTATTCGTAAAGTTCAAGATTGTTCCTTGAAATTATACATACTGGTACAGATGTATCTTCCTACATTGGCAAAAATATTCTGACACTGATGTAGGTCCTTACTTTCAAATAATTAACAACAACACAGTATGTAGTTTGTAAGTACATATATTCTAGATATCGGCGTATTTTGAAAATTTAAACCACACTTTGGAAATACATATGTCAAAGCGACATCTACACACTTTTGGATAAAAAGAAATAGTTAAAAATCGATATCGATATAGCAATACTTCCTTGACTATAACAGTCGTATATTATATTTTATTCTAACCAACATGTGCGCTGGAAATTGCGCATGCAAAGTTTCTAAGCACTTCTTGAAGGAAACTGACAAAGGCAAAAGTCGCATGATAAACTTGTATAAGAATTAATGTATTTTTATTACCAACGTAAGTTATTTTCATTGTCATTAAAAGTTCCCAAGTTCATAAACAGTCTTGTGAATAAATAATAATGTTCTTAAGGATTGCGTGTCTACGAGGAAATTTTCTGTTTGAATTATCATGGCCAGGTTTTACAGTCCCTAAATATTTTATTATAAAAAATCGTCAGTTTATCGTTCGCTCCGTGCAACATTTATTTAGGGTTGGAGTTGGTTGGCTTTTGAAAGGGATACTGGAATTGCGTGATGAATTTGTAATGACTTCCTTTTTATTACTTTAAAGTGTTCTTGTTTGACTACTAGAGTGAACGTTACTATACTTTTCCATAAAATCTGCCTGAATTTAGGTTTAGAATTTCGTTCCTTGTCCAATTAAATAGGTGTACCTATTTAATTGTTGTTAGATTCTGAAATCATAAATGGAATACTAGTATAATCTAAATCATTTAAATGAAACCTTTCAAAATTCCGTCAATACATACCGGCCGATCGATTCTACAAAAAACTCACCATAAAACGTGAACGTGTTTTCAGAGTAAACACTGCTGAAAACATAATTCTCACTCACAATTCCGCATTTCGTTTCGTTCAAATAAAATATTTCAATACGAACCCAGAACATTTCTACATCAAGTACCAGTACATTCCTATTCCATCTCAAAATCTCGTCTACATTCGCGCAAAATTCGAAGCTTGCGGGCAATGCGAGGTGCTTCGACAATGCCGATCGATCGATACAATCGGCACGCCTTGTTCGGAAGTCATCGAAGTCAAAATATGTTTTTGTCGATAAAGAATATGGTAGAAATAAATGCATAGCTTTAAATACGGACGATTGATATCGATATTACACCGACGACCAATAATGACGCTGGAATCTACTGGAAACATTTCTGTTCTATATAAGTACGGTATCTTTCGTTCTTTTAGAGTGGTTATTAATATTAGATAATTATCGGTTAAATGGTATATGAATCGATTGGAAGATACGATATTTTTTTTCTAACATTTCGTCGAACCAATATCTTGTTCTTTGTCATAAACGATGCTGAAATAAAAAGATATAAAATATGCAGGCTATTTTAGCCCCTTTTACCGGTAACAGGAGAAAAAAGATCATTTGTTTCGAGCCTTGAAATTTCTTTGTTTACCTTAAGGTGCGATCCGTAACATCTAAACTAAATTACAAAATTAAGTCGAATTAACTAAAAAATTCGGGACGTTTTCTGTTTTGTGCGCCCATTTAAGGGTTAAAAATATTAGTGGTGGTGATCTTAGCGTGTAGAATGTACATGACTAAAATGGTATTTTACGCCGCGTCCTTATCTTAGTTAAATAAAGATTTATCAGCTACCTACCGGCTACAGGTGACATATACAACCTTAATCTCAGTTGACACGATATTATAATATGTATGCAAACACAGTGTGCGGCAGCTTCCGTTGCCTTAATCTCTTATCTTTGATATTAAGTTTAACGTAAACCAGGTTAACATAATAATCGTTAATCTTATCTTGCTTAGAAGCCAGGTAATTTTGTTTGACGAAAAATTTATATGAATAATGCTAGGAATATTTTCATCACATCGAGCGAGACTGAATTCTAAGTATCCATATTTGATGTAGCTACTTGAAATATAGATGAGCGTAGTACAATTTCACATAGAGCTCTCTCTTGATAGCACGACTGCGCAAATGCGTTGGCCATTCCGGTGGCCTGATGAAAACTTTTCAGCCAATCGGAGGTGTCAGGTACACGGTCTTACAGGTTGGAAAACTTCTTTCTATATCTCGTACGTTAATGAAAACGCCTCGTACGTCATAAGAAAATGGTCTGCATCGGTAGCAGATGTTATTTTTCTGCTCAAATGCCAATGAATGCAGTCAGGCTTGAGAGTGATAAATATGATCACTGGGCTACCGTTCTATTATTTATTTACACCAAGCAATTAAATACTCAAACGATTATTGATCAATTAATTATACACTAAATCGATAAGCCTAATACTTAAGGATCGATTATAGATATCGAAGCTCGTGTAACAACTCGTACGATTGCAAAAACGTGGATCGATATCTTAAAGTGTATATGGTTAAATGAAACCAGTTTGCGGAGTTCGATTCGAATTATAATTGTACTGAAGAAATTACAGGTTCCTATCTAATAAAGTACTGGTTTTTGTCTTTTTAACTATACAGAGCAATTTGTAAAGTGCCACAGTTGAATGCCATTATTGAAGCCAAATACGTGGATTGCCATTACACTAGAATTTTCCAATTAGGCCTCTCGCTTGTAATAAAGCTATTAAAGTCTTAATAATGACAGGAATGTAATACTGGTCGTTATTATAATGCTATAAAGATAAGTGTACAGACGACTGCAGGTCAAGCTACGCGATACTGTCAAATATTCCCAATCAACCTTGAGCCTTAATGCTTTAGAGATAAAGTTGAAAAGCTAACAAGGACATCGGACTTGATGTGCCGTCATATGTACGATATCTATAATTATTTAATTCCTAACATTAGTCTAAATATTAGCTTGATTTAAATATGGAAACCTGTCATGGTCTGGCACATTATCTTTAGAAAACCAACTCTTGGCACGCGAAAGCGCCGTAAATGTTAAACTTCAAGATATATTTAATACCAATATCTAGCATTGCTATAAAAGTCTTCATCTAGAGACAGAGTCAGACCAATTAATCAAAATACTTCAACTTGATTGAAATATTTCATCTATAACAGTAATCGAATGCTGGAATGTTTCAATAGATACGGTTGCTAAATATGTAATTCCAATACATTCCTTGAAATTAATGTAAGATGAAATATGTAAGTTTTAACATACCACGACCGATCATATTTATTCATTTGGTTAGCAACATATTATCTGTTTATAATCATTAGCTTGATTTTCAGATTTTCTCCCTGCAATGTTAAGTTCTTGATCTTGTAATTATGTTTATATGCCAAAATGAGAGAAGCCGGTTATAAGTTTGAAAAAAAAATGGTTTACCTGGTGAACTCTACTTCTGCACATAAGTAGCGTAAAGCATTTTTGTTCATCATGTATCCTATCAACTAGATGCAACAAATTATTATTCGTAGGTGCCTCCAAAGGATCTACTGATCCTACAAAGAAAAGATGTGAGCGTTGTATACGGTCATAATTCACTGTTAAAAATAAAATACTTCGATATATTAATAGAAATACTACTCTCCCGATGCAATCTCAATAACATTTGCCCATACGCGTATTTCTTGATGTCAAAGTACAAGAAACTGTCGACTTTACGGCTTGGTATTAAAGTTTATAGCAATAACCAGGCCGCTTTAACCAAAAATGATGTAAATGATCGTGCTTAACGTACTTAAAACTACTCGGAGCATTTTAGCCTAATATAGAACAACGATAGTCCAAACAAAGAGAAAACGGTAGACACATTTGATCGGCGAACCCGCGTTTAGGAAAAATATGAAGTTTAATAATATGGCAGGAAACTAACAATAAATCCCGAGTCAGTGACCTCGTGACTTGAATACAGCTAATTCTGTTATGCGAAAACGTGTTTTGTTAGAACAAACATATCCACATGTTAAAATTATCATACTAGAGAAGAATTCCTATTATACATGTAATAAAAATCCCAAATAAGAAAAATTAGACTGACTCAAGAGACTAATTAGTTTTTTAATAACTCGTATTAAATAATTAAGTTCAACGTTACGTTATTTTAGGTAAAATTGTTACAATAATAACGTCAGGACTAAACGTTTCTGTTCATTCCCGAGACGATGGACGGTCTCGCAGCAATGTGGCAAAAATGTCGTTCAATTTATGCCCAAATTTTAGTCCCGAGACTGGTCCCTTTTTGTTACCATCTGCGCGTCTCGCCGACCCGAAAGTCCAGACAGCTCCACCCTAAAAACCGTTTAGATGAGATTCTTATCCTTTCGCACTCCTATCAAATCCCATATCGTTATCTCTTTCTAAAAGTTCGAACAGCCAGGACCTGTCGGCCGTCTCTTTTTTGCACGCGCGTACAGATTGTTCTATCCTTTCTGGCTCGTAGTAATTCGTGTATTTCCGCTTCCCACACGAGCGGCAGCCATGTTTGGCGGGACTGTCAAGTCAACGCCAGTTTGGCGCGTATCAAGCAGGATGAACAAGGTCGGTTTCCATCAGTGGAAGCTTTTTGTAATTCCTGCGACATTGAATTACGCTGCAGTGCTTTCATCTTTTGACATAATATTTGTAATAAATATTAATATTTTATGTGGATATCATTTCAGATGGCGTCAAGTGAGGAGAGCTGGGAGAAAAAATGTTTCTTAAAAATGTAAGTACATAATGTAGTATCGCTTTTAAATGCTCATCGTGTATAAGTTTTGTTAAAATTGTTTCGGGCTGTGGTTAAGTTCGCAGACATTCAGTCTGGCATCGTGCCAAAGGACATGTTTTACTATCTATACATTTTATGAGCAATTGTCTGCTTCCGTTATTAGATGTGGTAGAAACTGATGATATTTTTGTGATTTAGTGTATGGCTTTCATTTCAGCTTGATCTTACAGACATTGGATTTATTCCAGTAGGTATAAGAGAAGGTTTTATATTAATAGAGCCAAAACATTGCGTATGATCAATACTACAGTTACTTAGCAAATATTTTATAACATAACTAATAATACATAAATAATAATTCTTATACCTTCACATGAATAAGTAGCCGAAATATTTCCATATGTACGGCTAAGTCTTACCAACTAAAAAAGCCAAAACGAAGGTCGATGAAGCATTTAATCAGCACTAATAATAATAAAATCGATACCCGCCTTTGATGTTCCACCTCAGGTACCTAAAACAAACAAAGATGTCTCAAATAAACTCATAAATCCTATAAAAGTTGATGCACAAACAATAGCTCCAATGTGTTCGTCTCTAAAAGATGTAACAAAGCGTTCCCGTTAATTGTTTGCGCTCGAACAAACTTTCTGGGTCGGCATTTGTTAGCACTATAACTACACTGTATTAGTCATTGCCTCTGGTATTTTTGGACGTAAAGTAGAAAAATGTTCCTCAGTTTTGGAATATATCGAACTTGACACTAATCCTGTTGCCTCTTCTAAAGAGACTTTTAAATCAACAATGTTAAAACTGACTTCCTAAGACTTATCACTATAGAGATGATTAGTTTTATCGGGATCTTTAACTTTATATAAATTTAAATATAAGCCACCATATACATATGCGTCTTCCATGTCAAATGAATCTGCTGGCAAATCCTCGATCAAACGATATCTTTGTATATTAAGTATATGTATTGATTAATCTTTCTGCTTCTGTGATTGCTTAATTTGAATGCTACCAGACGCTTTTGTCTGTCACCAAGCCACAACTGTTCATACACTATTGTAAATAAATTATTATTTGACTTCTCATTGTCTTGTCTTAAATATATTCAACAGTAGATATGCTAATGATCAACCGATCACCCACATTGTATGAATGTGTTATTAAATTCATATTTGTAACTGTTAATGTTTGACCATGGTTCGGGGATCTTTAAATTATTTAAGTAAGATCTTTTACGTACTTACATATTTACATAATTACTCAATAAATTTAAATTTGGTAATCTTTAGCAGTTGATTTGAAATAGGTATATTTCTTCAATAGTGTATAAACTGTAGAACACGTATAGCTCATTCTGGAGAGGAGATCGAGAAAATTAATTAAAAGATTGAGAGAAACAAAGTCCACAATTCTTTCACAATATATACACAGAGAACGTTAGAAAGGTGTTACTGTTAATGAGTAAATTAGAAAAAAATCTAATTTGCCTTTATCGCCTCGAATTCGTGCTCTTCAATTCTCCGTGTACCTTGAATATTTTTTGACCGTACGTGGTTGCCACATTCATATTATCTCCCATGTAAACAGGCAACAATTATGCACGTCGGACTAACGAAATGTGTAAATGGGCCAATTACCGCCGCATATGTAGGCTGCTGTACAATTAGTGGCTTACTAATAGTTTTCATCATCAATAGTTTCAAGCGCTGCGTTGGACAGGAACTCATCATACCGAGATCGTCTCTCGTTGTGCTCACATCCTATTTTGTTGTGTTTTTATCTTACATCAGATTTCATATAATTAGGGTCTCTAAAATATTCTATCGTCATATAACTTCTTGCCTGCTTATGGATTTCAACGGTGAGTTTTCCATTTTCCCGTTTAATTATTTCAGCAATTCGGTTCATAAATTCAACTATAGAGTTAAGCGTTCGCTAAGTTAGATTTATTTGACAGAACTAGGTCACCAATGCAGGCTTCTAGGGTTGAAATGTATTACCCAGCTTCGCATTTAGAGCGCAAGAAATTTATGTTAACGACTGCAAAATGTAGTAGAATCCGTTGTATAAATCTTTTCCTTTTTTCATTTATTTCAGGCGTCCTTTCCGATTGTTTTCCATAACATTTTTATTCCGTAAAATTTTTTTGTTTTTCATAACTTTCAATATATGTATGTAATTAATATAAAAAAACGCTAATCACAAAGAGATTGTATTTTAAGTTTTACTTTACAATAATATGCCTCACATATAAATATTACAGAAGCAAGTAGAGTATTATAAGTACAAATTATTCAATTAAAATTCAAGAATCAATCGAATCAATATAAATCAGAAAAATTAAATGAATTTGGCAGAGCGTATCAGCTGCATAATACATACCTACATATATTTATTTAGGACCATTGTTTCAAAAACTCTTACATTTGCTTTCGGGAGCGCCGTCAAAATCTCTGAAGAAAACAAATAAAAATGTGTCTACGTAAAGGGTTTCTTTCATAAAAATATAGTAGATTCTAGAATACAAGAGAATAAAATGGAAATAACGCACATAAAAGAACTGAGAAAAGTTTGCTGCCTTCATAAATTATTCTTATGTTGAGAGTTATGAAACGAAACAAAATTGTGTTTTTTTATCAAAAGAAAACGCGGTTATTGGAAATGGAAATATAGAGAGAAATGAAATTACGTACTTTTACAATAGGTAGGGTGTCTCTTTTCTGGTATATTTGTAACGAACGCGACATAATACAAGCATTAGGTAGGTTATGAATAATGAGCATTAGAAAGAGTTCATAATGTAGACTGAATTTGCATTCACGCTTAACTGATTTTATCCGATGGGCAATCATACTATTGAATAATTCACACGGGATAAAGCATCAATCTTAACCTTTCATGTTTATCAGTAGGCGTTATATTGTGTAGTAACCATAATGAAATACCTACACAGACAATAGACAAAATCAAACATCCCAAGATTCGCTTAGCAACTAGTGGGCTGAGCGCTCAACAGATTTGTACAACAGCTGCTAGAACCAAGGACCAGGCTAGACGGAGCTCTTCCAGCCTTTCAGCCACCCCAAATCATGCTGTCATCGTAAATAGGATCCTAGGAAGGGGAGATCAGGTAATGTTGGCTGGTTGGTGTAAAGTGGGGGGGTCCGGGCCATTCATTCGGGGGCGGGGGCGGCGCTCATTGCTCGTGTCCGGAGCGCATGCGTCCCCTGACCCACTTGCCACCGCCACCGCCACCGCCGCGCCGCCGCCGGGCGTATAGCGACCTCGTTACGCCAAGGTTGGCGAATCAACCGACGAATTCGCGGCCCGCAGACGTAGTGACGCGCTGATTACTTAAAGTTCGATGAACAGTGATTATATATAGAATCGATGTCGACGTTATCGTCGTCCTGGATCGTGATTACGAGCGGATATTAATCGACAAATAAAATATTACATCAATCTCGTAGGTAAGCACTTTTATATAGAAAAACTTGTTTGATCACCATTCTGATTTAAATAATAAAAGTTACCGTATAACTGGAATACCAGTTCATGTCTTCTATAAAACCGGTTAATATTTATCATAGTGATTCACAAAAATTACTAAAGTTCTTCTGAGTCAGCGTGATGCAACATTCGCAAAATAATATTACGTGTGTGTAATAAATAACAAACCAATCTCTTTGCATTGATTAGCATACACCGTCTAAAATGAATTCCTGTTAACAATTTCCGTTGATGTGTAAAATAGCTACGTAATGAAGTTTTTACAAAACTTTCCCTCACTTGCCTACTTTCAGCCTGATTTTAATACGATCATTAAACTATTATTCATCTACGGACAGTATAAGTTGTTCAAACACATGTCCTTATCCTTACCTGTCTCTGGTGTTTACCTTACTCTAGTCTACAGATAAACAGCGAAATTACGATGATCGATTACGACACTCCGCTTCTGTTACACGCTTATTATGGAATCCGATTGTGTAGGTGCCGATAAAATCTATCGCGCGTTGACAACATTATTAATTTTGATGGATGTGTATTTTGACGTTAACTTCAAAATACTGCGTTATTTAAATGTTTTTGAGAGTCAATTAAAAATTTGTAAATGGATGTTTCCAAGTATTTGAAGATTATTTTATTTTTATTCCAGGTGGTTATAAATTTGGGCGGCGCCTCGCGTTTTAGACTTCGAGCACCTCGGCAGATTCAGCTTCGATGGATTTAGAGAAGTTTCTTTTGTGTTTCTTGTCTTTAAAGATGCTTATTTTGAGTTTAAAATGCTCACGCAGACAGGAGCGATGCTACAGTGCAAAGTGATTCTGGTAGAATAATTTCCTTGACATTTCCATATGAATTCGCTCTCCAGTAACATAACAGCTCATCTACGTTTTTCATATTTTACAGAAACAAAGATCAAAGATTGTTTGAAATTAATTTAACAATTTATTTTACGTTTTTTTACAGATTCTTGTCTATGCTAGTAACCAAACGCATTGTTCATTGGGTTGGAGGTACTAGTTAGTATAGACGCTAATAAATATTGGGGATAGAATAGAATAGAATACTCTTTATTATGTACACCATATAGATTACAGAACATAAATATTATAAAGAGCGATCTTTTACAGACAACCTTAATAAACTCAGTTTCACATTTTTGCAGATATGCCAATACCTATGTTACTACAATATGTTACGCAACTTTAATAGAACAATCGCTCATCTTATACTGTCATCGCGTCTGTCTGTAAAAACCTTCTTAAACTCTATCTAGCTACCTCTTGTTGAATAAATCTAAACAATTCTTAGATTGGGACAAAAATGATAACACATCTGAAAATAGGAAGATGTTTGTCCAGTATTTCCCTGTTTCAATTGAGCTGGCATTTGTTCTAAAATAACGCTTTCAAATTAAATAACGTACAGTAAAAGATACGTTAAGTTATTGGGTATTTATACTATAGCAGAGTAACCATAACGTTTAGCGCACATTGTACAGTTTACATAATTTAAAACCTATGTATGAATTCACTTCAGTCCAGTCATAGTGGTAGATATGCTTACCGAAACAAATGCCACCATTGTAATACCAATAACAAGTTTAAATTATTTTCTACAATTATCTACTATCGTTTTTGTAACTGAATAGACAGTTGTGCTGCTGGGGATTTTGTTGTATCACTTCTTCCTCCCAGCCGAGGCGATGGGAAATGGTGACGAGCGGACATTTCGGGGGACTGTTTTATTTAACTTTTTCCCTTGGAAAACTGATTGTGAGCCTAATTTAAAATAAATGATTTGATTCTAAGCAAAAATTTCAGCTTGTAGGTATAGGCTAAGTAAATTAGTCCGCAGAATTTAAAATGGCAAAGGGCGGACATTTTGCGGGAATATCTTATTTAACATCGACATTAGAGAAATGTTGATTATGAGCCTAATTTGAATAAATTCTTTGATTTGCACACTAAGCAAATATAATATATGCAAAAACTTCAACTATGTGTTAGGTATAGGCCAAGTAAATTAGTTTGCAAATTATCATTATAGGTTTTCACCGATTTATATTTTGCATATCACTAATCAAAAACAAAAAGCAAACCATCTCGCAATTATTGCTTACTTTGACATTTCCTGTAAGTAATGTAGCCAGATGAGAAGCCACGTCGTTTTTTTTTTAATTAAATAAACTGCCCAGCTTGCTTGAAGGCAAAAGAAGTAATTTGAGTAATACTGGGTGTTGGTTCTTTACATACTACTCTGTCGCTTATGACTATAAAATTTGCAACTACAGCTGCGAAGTAGAAATAAAAACGAAGATAAATATTTCTTCTTAAAAAATATTTGATTAGTTTAAGTTTTACGTGTCTCGATTGTGATGATCACATGCAAGTTAAATTGAATTTTTATTCGAACTCTAAACCCTAATTAAAATACGTAATAGAAAATAAATTTGCGCTTTTTCCTACATACCTACCTATAACATTACACAACGCTATAACGATCGTTTTTATTTCCGGATGGGAAATCATCAAATGAGGAGAACTGGAAGGGCGTGTCAGATTTTTACTGTCTAAAACCCAGCCGTGTTCTCTCACTTGCTTTGTCTGTGCGGGCCATAATGCTACAATCCCCGCTCCTTACTTGAAAAATAATGCAAACAAATTTCTGCTGTTTCCAGAATTTTCCGCAAAGAACACCTTCAAGAAGACTTCTCTGGTGCCCATCGGCATCAATATTAGTGCCCTACATCTACCCTGTAGATCCGAATTTGTTTGAAGTGAGGCGACAAATTCGGTTCTAGAGAGGTTTGTGTGGTGCATCCACTGCGACGATTCAAGACCATGACGACATCACTTTGAAATCTTATGTACTTGATTTTTGTGTGTGTAAGACGTTGTAATATAGCTTGATATGGACAGTTGTTTGTCAATCCCACATCTTAATGTTCTTAATTCACCGGAGAAAAATTTTTGAATGTTTGACAGTTCTTCCTTGCAAAAACTGTCTGTAAAATATGTCGGTAAATTTTATTCCATGAAAAACAATTTGCGGTCGATTAAAAAATCAGACCTTAAACAATTGTCTTTAAAGTTTAGAATAAGAATAACTTCTGAATGTAATCTCTCAGTAAATAAGCACCGAGTTGAACTCAAACCATCCATATCTGATCTATAGTACTGTGTCTTATTATTTTGCTGTGTATTACTCTATTTATGTTATTATTGTTGTGTGTTTCTTCTTAGCATTTTCTCAGCCAGATCTAGAAAGTTAATTTTCCAAGTTTGTCATAAAATTTAAAAAGTTACCTACTTGTGTGAACTGTTTGAAATCTCCAAAAGTCTAGGACCCAATAACTTTCCACACAAACACATTTAGCGAAAAGGGTTTCATATAGGCTATAATTTTATTTGTGCTTTATCCATTTTCCAGAAATCCTACATAGCACAAAAGTGAAAATATCCCATTTAACAGCTCAGATGTCTTGAGAAAATCTAAGCACGTTTTGTATAAAATAAAACTACATTTATTTATGAAATTCAGAGCACGTTTTAGGAAAAAATTTCATTCCCAAGACTCGAATGAAATGAGAGCTCCTTATTGTTAGCAATATGAAAATAGACTTATAAGGGAATAGATTTTGAACATAATTTGAATATTTTTCATGGATGAAATAAACTACGGTTATTGTGTTACATCATGTTATAATATTACGTTATATTATGTAAACAAGTTTGCACGGTACTGTTGCCACCTGGGACAAAGTTCCTCTCTTCAAGATTGTTTGGGTTGCAATCGACGACCAGAGTACAGTGCGCGTTGATGGATACGGCATGTCTTCGAATATTCTTTTCTAGGACATTTCTCACACGCTTGTTAATTATTATATAACATCTAATTCTATATTATATAGAAATAGTACAGTATCTAATAGTTTCCCTCATTACGTGGACATGCATAGGTAGATATTTTGTGTTCTAATAATATATGAAACTTACCTACGAAATTTAAAAATTCTTACTAATTAAAAAATATGGGACCGCAGTAATTTGTTATTCCACAGGAGAAGCACTGCTGCCCGCTTCCCTGGTGAGAGTTCCCTTAGTCGCCTCTTACGACACCTACGGGAGGATATGTGTTAGTACTATTCTATGCCCGGTACCACACGGGTCAAATTAAGTCACGGGTCAAAATTAAATTACATATATAGTTATAACAATAACTACTAAGGTATATTTAAAGCACTTAGTTAAAAGTGGTAACTGAACTACTTGCGTAACTTACAACTATCGTATTGCATATTGCTAATCCATTGCGCCATCGATTTGAAAAATGTGCCTGCTCAACAACGTAAAAAACACAATGAATGTTGTTGAACTGTCAAAATGAAACCCGTTGCTGCTGGTAGTGTGTTACTCAATTACCCTTCTGATATTGTATCGTGTTTGGTGTTCTAAAACATTATCGTTTCCGAAGATACACTTTGGTTTACACATTATGCACATACTTATACAATAATAAGGGTAACTGTAACTTACCTTTATTATGTTCCACGTTGAGTCGTTGGTCCTCCCCCGATCTCCAGTCGTGTCGGATTGCCGTCTAATCGAACTATGAGAATGAGGGATTAAAAAGTGCATCGGAGCTTGCACACATACTTGTGCATTATAAAATATTATTATCCTATTGATATTATAAATGACTTATACAATAATCACTTAATCTCAAGGTAACTGTAACTTACCTTTATTATGTTCCACGTTGAGTCGTTGGTCCTCCCCTGATCTCCAGTCGTGTCGGATTGTCGTCTAATCGAACTATGAGAATGAGGGAATAAAAAGTGCATCTGTCTTTGCACACATACTTGTGCATTATAAAATATAATTATCCTATTGATATTATAAATGCGAAAGTTTGGAAGAAAAAACTCACGCAAAAACTACTAAACTGATTTGAAATACTTTTATCCCGATATTTCCACGGGATTGATACTTACCCGGGTGAAACCCCGACGCGGATAGTATAATATACTATCTCCCGCATAGAGGTCTCATTTCTTTAAAAGTCTTCGTACAATACTGCCTCCAGAGCTCATCCAGGGGCTCACCCTGCCATTAAGTATGCTGAACCGCTACTGCTGCCTCGGCCTCTACTGTATATTTTAATTTCTAATTGATATTAAATGCCGTGGTCGAAATCCTTCTGGATTACTATTATTAGATAATATTGTATTTAAGTTTAGAAAATGGCTGGGAAAATGATAAGGTTTTAAGAAGCGATTTTGAATACATTCAATAACTATTCCTGAAAACAAACTGATTCTTGGTTTTCAACATCCATTCAAATTAAGGTTCGCTTGCCCTATAATTATCTAAAGACGTACTTGGAATTATATTTTAAACATTCCTCTTTTTCATTGAATCGTTTGAAGTAGATAGAGACAAGATTATATCAAACACATTTACCGTTAAATGTATTAATATTTAGTAATTGAAGGTGCAAGCCGGCCCTAGTTCGTGTCAATTTCTGATCTCTGTGTTTTCGTGCAAGTATGTGGTTATTACTGGGATCCTTGCAAACGATGCATTTCTTCTATCACATAGTGCAAGTGCGTCGATTTACAGACAGTTCGTTGTACTTGCATACTTTTGTGTAATCAAATTGATTGGAAGTGCATTTTCTGCATTGGATACTAAGTATTTTGTATTATTCAAATCGTGCTTATTTTTGAATTATTAATGTTTTCACCATGTTTTTTTTTTTGTATTTCTGTAACCATTATATTGCTTATTTTAACAGAAATAAAATCTTCCAGTTGTTTTGAGCTATATTAAAATCATGATTCACAAATTTTTGATCCTTCTAAGTATGGGATGAAACCTTTGCAGTTTTGTCAAAAAAAATTTTTTTTCTTTATTGGTTGGGACTTTTACGCATAGTGTATGTCAGTACGATCGTAACCTTAACAATTTCACTTTCAGAACACGTAGACCATGAATTTTACAAACCTTTCGCATCGTCACCATTTGGTTGAGAAAGAATTGTATGGAACATATTTCCATTAGTTGAAAAAAAATATTTAGGTTAGATATTTCAACAGTTCTACTAAATAGTAATAATACGGCCATTCTTCTTCAGCGTATAGATGTCCACTGCTGGATAAAGCCTCCACCAAGGCTTTCCACAATGATCGGTCTGCTGCCCGCATCCATCGGCTTCCCGCGACCTTCACCAGATCATCGGTCCACCTTGTTGAGGCTTCCCTACGCTGCATCTTCCGGTTCCTGGCCGCCACTCCAGAACCTTCCTGCCCCATCGGCCATCGGTTCTACGAGCAATGTGCCCTGCCCACTGCCACTTAATTTTAGCGATTCGAAAAGCTATGTCGGTGGCTTTGGTTCTTCTGCACATCTCCTCATTTCTGATGCGATCACGCAGAGAAACTCCGAGCATAGCTCTTTCCATTGCCCTTTGTGGGACTCTGAGCCTTCGTATGAGGCCCATTGTGAGCGACCACGTTTCAGTTCCGTAAGTCATCACTGGCAACACACACTGGTCAAAGACGGCCATTATTTATACCTCTTCTTATAATAATACGTCGGTATTATCCTGGAAAACGAACTGTAAACATTCAGTGCCATGCACGGTTACATATTACTAAAACAATGATTCTCCATACAGTTACAGTTACAAATAGAGGGTAACAACATTTATTTTGTTGTTTACAGCTCCGGTTAGGTGTTCGTTCCCATAAAACTTAATTGATGTTAATTGCCATTTAACGCGTTGGTATCTGCACAGCTCGTAAACTCGCTAAATGCCCATAAAAATGTGAAATAGGTCCGAGAGGTGTTAGGAACTATTTTTGAATTAGTTTTAAATGAAACTAGTCTTGGCGGATATTTCTTTGTATCGTGGAATGTATTAAAAATCCTCTTGAAATGTTATATCAACTAAAATTTTAATGAACCATGTCTGTATTTTTAAACCATTATTTTTTCATTTTCGTTTTAATGAGAATGTTTCTAGTTACAAGGATTTCAATTATATACTGTTTTTGTATTAATATGTGCCTTTGAATGTTGTGTTACAGTTTTTGTAGGTAGGTATATAATAAACGATATGACAAATATTTCTTTGTTTCTATTTTTGAACCTACCTATTAACTTTGAATTCAAAGTGAAGCCTCACCACAGATGTTGTAAACAAAAACAGAATAGTATAGAATGCTCTTTATTATTTAATTATTCATTTATTTCAGGCATCAAGACCTATATAAACATATACAATAGGTTCTGCATACAGCATATAAAATAAGACAGAACAGAATGCCTAAAGTAATCAGTACTCTGTTAATAATGTAGTATTGGACCTAGTACAAAAAGCAATTTAGAATTTAGATCGTAGATATCTAGTAGATAGGCATTGAATCTCTTCTACCTCGCCTTCTAAAAGATTAATATAAATAATGAAAATAAATTAATATATACGGACAAATCACACAGATTGAGCTAGCCCCAAAGTAAGATCGAAACTTGTGTTATGGGATACTAACTCAACGATACTATATTTTATAATAGATACATATATAGATAAACATCCAAGACCCAGGCCAATCAGGAAAATATCGTTTTCCATCATGACCTGGCCGGGGATCGAACCCGGGGCCTCCACGTCGCAGGCAGGCGTATTGACCGCTGCGCCACGGAGGACGACATAACTCTATCCAAGTTTAACCTAAACGTTTGGTACTTGCGACTGGTGGTACCTATGGCATCGATGGAGCTCTGCTGGCCAAGTCTCATTTCAGATGGATGCACCTAACATCATATTCCTGCAGAAGTGTAGGTGTATTAAGAATATATGGATAGATACTTTGTATGCTGCTATATCCAGAAAATGTGTAGTAACGTAAAATATAACATTTATTTAAAGGACATTTTAAATCATTATTACCTACCTACGATGATAATATTTTTCCAATTCGAGTACATACAAAATACTTGAAATATAAAAGTTCAGTTTCTATACAAAAGCTTGCTAACGTTTAGATGTCACTATGATACCTACCTACAGCGCAATGTAACAATCGATAAATTGCGCTAGCAAAAACTAAAGTACACGGTGCAGCAATAAATTAACAGACAGAGGGGTAAGGAACGCACTAATGTATTCAAAAGTTCTAAAAATCAATACTAACACTGCTCGCTTTAGTTATTCTACTCCCCACTAGAGGTCGCTACTTTTAGGTAAAACAGTTCAACTAAGCTTCTTTTTTGGATTGTTCATTCTATCCGATCATAGATGGCGCTAAAATCCTTTTCAAGGTTGAGTGTTTATGCAAACTATAACGTATTGTAGTTGAAACGGAGTGTAAATAATTAATATAAAAAAAAAAAAAAAAAACTATTAAGATAGACGTGAGCGGATCTAAAAGATTAAAATAGTGGTTCCGTTTTAATCATATTGATCCGTTTACGTCTAGTACAGCTACAGACCACCACACCTACCTCTATAGCTACAATTTGAAATTGACAGCATCTATTACCCTTGTAGGCTTGTACCAGTAAGGGTGTCTGTTGCAGGTTCAGGTGTTACCTACGTGCAGTTGACTGTACCAATTTATTTGGTATCGGCGCCACATATCTATTTCATCTTAATTTTGAAATCAGACTGTATTTTTTTGAAAGGAGGCGAAAAGCCCTTCTACTTGCAGTGCCATATCACCCAAAATGTCAAGTCGACTCAAAAAGGATCCACTTTTGTTTTACTTACGGACGTAGTTGTGGTCATAATGTGACCGAGACTTTGCTTTTAAAATAGGTATAGGTTTAGACTCTAATACATGCTACACAACGTGTAACATAAAGGGTATATACATAAGAAAGGCATGGCATCTTTACATGATATCAAACGATAATTGAAGGGTTTTTTAATCCTATCTCTTTATGTTAGGAAGTTATGAGGAAAAACACCGCCTGTGATAGGCTACTATCATACTAGTCGCACAGAGATATTGAAGACATTTATCGGCTTTTGGCAAGTAACGTGACATGTACCTAGTAGTTGTTAACGTATGTAGTGTGCTGCCACGTTTGTTAGGATTTTATTTTAAGAAACACACTAAACCGAAAATTTAGTACCAATTTTTTGAGTATTTTATTTTGAGCTGAAACCCTTCCGATATCGTTTGATATCATCTAAAGATGCCATGCCCTTGGTATGTATATACCCTTTATGTTACACGTTGTATAATTCTGCATGGTAATTAACAAACACACTTATCAATAGCAGCAGGTTTTATTTTGACAGTTCAATAAAATTCACTGCGTTACTTACTTTGTTGAGTAAACACATTTTTTTAAGATTTGGAGCAATGGATTAGCAATATGCTTCAAAATATTCAAATGGATAGTAATAGCAATTATGGTGCTGATACTACATGCAAGTACCAGTAAATATCTTACTTACTGGATAACTGAAAATGTTACGACATGCAATTCTGAATTTCAGTGATCAATTTCTTTAAGACCCATTTACACTATGCTAGCTAGCTACTTGCTTGTAATCATCATCATCCCAGCGTTAATCCCAGTCGCATCCGAAGCCTTTTCAGCTTTGGAGTCTGGGGTTCGTCTTACCAGTCCAACTGCTGACATGGCTAAACTTCGACATTTTCTATGAAGCGACTGCCGTCTGACCTACACAACCCGAAGGCGACATCGAAGCATTGCAGTTAGACAAATTGTAGGACTTTTGAGGGCTCCAACAACCCGTAACGACTGCCACTAGATGTTCGTAGAGCAACCGGGACCAACGGCTTAACGTGCTTTCCGAGGCACGACCAGACCAGTACAAATATTCATATTCATGCATACAAATACTTGCACTGTGCGGGGATCGAACCCGCGCCACCTTGCGCAGCGGCTGCGTCCGCTACCGCTACGCCACGGAGGCTGTCAGCTACTTGCTTGTAATATACAATAAAATTGAAGCAACATAACCATAACAACCCACACTGGTGGTAGATTACGGCCCACTCCCTCTCACCGAGAGGAGGCATGTGTCTCAACAGTGAGAATTTTATTTATACCGAAGAATTGCAACACATAAGTGGCAGTGGGTCGGACACATTGCCCGTTGGAACGGGCAATGTGTCCGATGCCCGATGGTGCCGATGGGTTCTCAAGTGGCAACCATGCCCTGGTAGATGCAGCGTGCGTAGGCACCCGATAAGGTGGACTAACGACCTGGTGAAGATCGCGGGAAATCGCTGGATTCGGGAGGCACAGGACCGGCTGTCGTGGAGATCTTTATGGAGGCCTATGTACAGCAGTGAACGGGCGTCTTTCGGCTGAAATGATCATGTATGGTGATCTTTGAAAAAATGCTTTATACTTACATTGTTTAGACGTTGCAACCTTTCTAGCTGCTTTTAAATGTATTGAAAATATACCATAAGCAATTCGAAAAGAAGAGAATATTCCCAGTATCATACAGCAAACAGTACTAGTAGATATGTATTTTGGACATGTTGGTGTAATGGTAACCGACTTGTTTATTAGCAAGAGTTTATAATGATTTATTAGGTGATTTGATTTTGGGATACCTAATTTGAATACTAGAAATCTTTTAAGAGTTACTTTTTAGGTCTTTTCAGCACAGAAAAGCGAAACTAACAACAATTCTAATTAGTATAATGTTACAAAATTCACTTTTTTTGGTAAAATATTAATAATTTTATATATTAAGGTCCTTTAAAAAATACTAAATAAAATCTTCTTCTATTTGTGGTATTACAATTTCATAGAGTGGAGAGTCGGTACCGACTCCGAGGTACCAGGAATGTATAAGGAAAGAAAAGATTAATGACTATCGCGGGACGGCAGACAAGCGCGGCCACGTTTGACAAGCGCAGGTGCGCTATTTTCATAATTGGCCCGACCCGAGATCTTTCAGCTTTCAGAAACTACAGTGAGTGTGGTCGTGTGGGTTCGTACATATATGGTGATGCTTCTTTGTTTTAGAGCGGTGCCTTCAGGCACACTTCAGGTAATTATGTTGATTACCTATGCTTGCATTAACTATTTATAACAACCTATCTATTTTCTTAGTTACCTGGTAATTGTAGTTATAGGTAAGAATCGAGCGCGTAATTTTCTTTAGTACCAAGGCAGTTATTGACAAGCAAGACCTACGTCAGTCTCTACAAAAGACGTAGGTACGGACGACAGCAGGTCAAGCTACCCTAAACAATCAAATATTCGCAATCAATCTTAATGCTTTCACGATAAGGTCGAAAATCTAATAAAGAAATATGACACATTGTAGCTTGACGTGCTATCGTCTACGTTTAGGTCATACTTTGCATTGGCATCGAATATTTAGTTCAAGATTGTTTCAATAAACACCAAACGCACCTACTAGAACCCGATTACCCGTTCTTTTCAAGCGCACATAAATATTCGGCTTGGAATAATAATTAAGAACACCCAACAATAGTCTCTCTGTGAATTTCACTTTCATCTCAAGTAACCATATCTCTAAGCAAAGTGGATTACGTCACTAATCCCGCACCGGACAGGGCTGCCACGTGTGCTAACATGAAAATCTGACACACAGGGGCTCACCTTTCTCCGTAATGAGTACTATTAATCATGAAGACCCTATGTTGTTCGCTAAACTTAAACACTACTTGACATGGATCTTCACCCTGCATCTGTGCCAAAACTAACGACTTGTGATGGATTAGAAAAAATATTTAAGACCCCTATTGCAGTTGTGAAGGTAGACCTTTTTCGTGTGCGACTTTTGAACTGTCGAGTTTTGAGATTAAACATTAATCTTTGAAGTTTTTTTTTTTCTAATAGTGCTGTAGGATTCGTTAAAGAAATGTATCACCAAATCTTCTATCTATACACGGTATATATGTAATATGCCGAAATTCTGGATGATGAACAAGAACATGGGAGTTTCTTATATGACTAACCTTCACTGATTCTTATTCTAAGGCAGGTGCATTAGGGCAGTAAAGAATCATCTCATAAATAGATATAAGTGATGTAACGTTTTACGAAAATTTATCATTTAGTAGATGAGAAATTCCATCAAACAATCTGAAAACATTATCTTAATAAAACGAATTCTTTTCACTTATGAAAATAATATGCTATGTATGCATAGCATGTTATATACTAATTTATTTCCATTTTCCACAGACATCTTACTCATTAGTACCTCTATCACGAATCAGCCGCTCCCAAATTCAAACCTACCATAGAAAAATTGTGTAACCGGGCGAAAGCATTGCAAGCAGGAAGGGCCACGTCAAAAATTACTATTATACCCCTCGACATAATTAATGAACTGCTTATTCAAATACATTTAAAACTATTATTCATGCCGTTTACGTTTGAAACGTTCCGACCTTTTCTTTGAAAGGACTCCTTTATAATATTAATTAAAAAAACGTTGCCTTATGCGATTTTTAAATAGTCCTACCTAAAGCCGTGACGAATTTTAAGGATAAATATTTTTTGTCCACAATAGTTCGTTATTAGATTATTATGTTGGGAGTTGATGATCTTTGCACAATTAAATGTACTTTGAATAGTAATGGGTAGCAGTTAAATGTAATAATTTACGCCTCGTTATATGCTTGTGTGGTACCTATTTAAATATATAGATTAAAATAACTGCGACATGGTTAGGTACGATTCTGTCCTTAGTTGTTTTTCGTAGCTTCGTGAGCTGAATCATTGTTGTGATTAACAAATCCATACTTCCATACTAATATTATAGATGCGAAAGTAACTCTGTCTGTCTGTCTGTTACGCTTTCCCGCTGAAAGCTTTAGACCGATTTTGATGAAATTTGGCACAGACAATCTTTGGACTCTGAGAAACGACATAGGCTACCTTCTATTGAAAAAAAAAATGATATTCCCGAGGGAAATCTAAAAAGCGCGATATAACCAAATTCCACGCGGGCGAAGCCGCAGGTGGATAGCTAGCATATACTAATGTAAGGTGCTGGCCAATATTCAAGAAAATATATTAATAATTCCATTAAATCATAGACATAGAACGTACAACATTGATACGGAAAATAACGTACGGATGGGTAAGTACTTTGTTATTAATGATATCACAAGAAATAAAGCAATTTTCTACCTAGCTAGTCAAGAAAATAATCAGTACTAAGCTAATGAAATAACAATACACATACAATGGTCACAAAAAAGGACAATGGAAAAACTTCAGCAAAGAAACGAGAAAATGTTTTCTACAAAAACAGAGTTTGCTTCATACGTACGTCAATTTTCCAGCTTATTGTGACCTTCTCTACCCCTCTGTACTAAAGTAAAAGTAGGTGGAAAAGCGGTGTGAGGTTAGGATGTAGGGTTGATTTTATGGTGGCCCATGGAGATTTCCCGAATACTTTTTTCCTTTTGATATTCTCGCTATTCGTCGGCTTAGTAGGCACCTCCTCATTATTATTACTGGGGCGAATCCCTGGGAAAAGCGACTGGTGTTTCTGATATTCGACGTAACGCTTGCATGCCCAGTCGCACGCTTTCGATTAGCCGTTGCTTTGTGCGCCTGCCCTTATATTGGCGCGTATTTTGCTGATTGTCACAGAAGGGTTCCATTTTGAAATTGGTTGTTGACAAAATTAATATCTTTATTATTCGGCTCTCAGCTGGAGGTACCTGCTTAGCTTTATTGAACTGGGACAGTTTAGGGAAAAACCATGTACTATGTAGACATATTGTAAATCATGGCCAGCTTTACACACCGAGACGCCTCCCTGCCAAAAGTACGTTAAGACGTTGGTCCCAGCTGTCTTTTTCAGATCGTTTGCGGTTCAGGTCGTTACGGGTCGTCAGAAGTTCGAATGTCTCATCACTAGTCTTACCAAGGGTATATCGTATTTCCCAGTAACTAGGTTCTGGAGATCAGATAGGCGGTTGCTCCATATAAAATACTACAACATGGTATTCAGCTGAATCCGGTTAGTCTTTCGGTGGTAGGCCATAATATTGGTTGCCGGCAGAAGTTACCACCCACCACACAAAGTCAGGCCGCCAAGCGATTCGTCGTGTTCCGGCATGATCTCTGGTGAAGCCGTATGGAGGACGGTCTGAGCAGTTGGCTGCGATGTGTGCCGGGTACGATGCGCCTAATGTTGTTGTGTCGGAAGGTTGGTCGTGGAGCATCCTTGGTCGTGTTGTTATGTTTAATATTGCATCACCTCACTCAACTGCCGTCTTCCTTCTTGTTCACTCAATTTTTTTTTTGAGTGTATAGGCCAATATACTGGCTCGCTTCAGCATCAACGATTACATCACTGCTTACCATCAGGCAGGATTCCGATCAAGCACTAGTTTATATATAATCATCAACCAAAAAGCGCTACTTTATAACTATTAAAAAAAAAGAGTGAAAGCCAACCGCACCATAGTTGTTAAAAGGCTAGGCAGATGATCAAGTAGACATTGTAAAACATTGCATCGATATGGCCAAAAAATATAGATTATAATAAACATCCTTACATGTTTTTTTTGATTATTTTAATCTATTTTTGTTTTTAATACCTACACGTTTTACTGTTAGTATTCTCAGTCCGTGTTTCATATAAATTATTTCTCTTTTTTCTTCTAATACTGATTTACACGGTGCAATCTAATTGCCTATGGCTTTAATTAAGTTGAAGCAATAATTAAAGTACATAGCATTGTCTAAACACCATTTAGACGATGCAAGTCATTTGTTGCATCAATTTTATTGTATGCCATGGCAATTAAATTGCTCCATGTAAAACAGTCTTTAGTATCCATGAAAACAATGGCACTACAGTTCAGCTTCAAAACTTTTCTTTCAAAAGCTATCTCAAATTTAGAATTTAAGAAAACAAAATGTTCACTTCTTGTTTGTGTTTACTTGCCGGTAAAAAAGTTTTATAAAATGAATTATTTTTCGCGTCCAGAGACTTATCATCTTGCAGTTTCCATATCGAAATCCCATTGCAACATTGCACAGCGAACTTTTAATCAAGTCCTGGAGAAACGATTTACTACGAACAAAGAGTAGGTAATCACCAACAGAATGGGCATTTAGAAAGTTTTTTTTTGTGGCGATGTTGTGATTATTGAATAATGTAATGTATTCATAATATCGGCTGCCGGCAGAAGTTACCACCCACCAGATAAAGTCTTGCTGCCAAGCGATTCGTCGTGTACTGGCAGGATAATTGGTGAAGCACTTGGTTTGAGCAGTTATGTTGCGATGTGTGCCGGGGTACGATGAGCCAAATATTGTTGTGTCGGGAATTTGGTCGTGGAGGGTCTCCAGATCAACCTCCCTCTGGCGCAATGTTGTTGGTCGTGTTGTTGGGTTTAACATTGCATCACCTCACTCAACTGCCGTCTTCCTTCCTATTCACTTAGTTTTTTTGAGTGAATAGGCATAATAAACTAGCGCGTTTTTGCATTACATCACTGTTAACCATCAGGCCGGCTTGCAATCAAGCACTAGTTTATAATCATTAAAAAAAGAACTTAAGAGAAGAGTTTGTTTGTTTGAACGCACTAGTCTCAGGAACTACTGGTCCGATTTGAAAAATTCTTTTTCATTGGATAGCCCATTAATCCGGGAAGGCTTTAGGCTATACATTACGCTGCGACCAATAGGAGTGGAGCATATAAAAAAATATATCAAAACCTACGCGGTTGAAACCGTGAGACGCAGCTGGTAAAATATATTACTTAACCTTGAAAAATACTGCCATTGTTACAGCCATTAACTACAATGCTTTATCAAATGAATTTTAATTTTATATAGAACCAGCACCCTGATCGCGGAACCCACTCAATGAAACACCGTCAACTAGAATAATTTTTAAGCATTACAGCTAATCCATTGCTCCATAATATGTTCGAAAAATGTCTCTGCTCAAAGACGTAAATAACGGAATGAATGTAGCTGAACTGTCAAAATGAAACCCATTACTATTGATAGCGTGATACGTAATTGCCCGTCGATCGCTTAGAATGAGATACGAAATTAATATGGATTTATTTTACGCCAAACGTCCATTATTTCTGCTATTGCTTTTCATCATCATCATTATCATCAGCCCCTACTCGTCCATTGCTGGACATAGGCCTCCTTCATGGCACGCCAACAAGCTCGATCCTGTGCAGTTCTCCGCTAGACACTAATAGCCACCTTTTTTTGTCGTCGCTCCATCTCGCCCAAGGGCGTCCTACGCTACGTTTGCCGAGACGCGGTCTCCACTCGAGGACTCGTTTACCCCAACGCTTGTCGTTCCTGCGGCATATGTGACTAGCCCATTGCCACTTCGGCTTGCTAATCCTCTCAGCTATGTCGGTGACTCTGGTCCTCTGTCGGATTACCTCATTTCTGATGCGGTCCTTCAGAGAGACGCCCAACATAGCCCGCTCCATAGCTCGCTGAGCGACTTTAAACTTATGAACTAGTCTGACCGTTAGTGTCCACGTCTCGGCTCCGTAAGTCATGACGGGTAGGACGCACTGGTTGCGACGAAAATACCCGACGAAGTTTACCAAATGCTGCCCATCCCAGCTGGATCCTTCTATTTGCCTCCTTCTCGAAGTTGTTTTTCCCTAATTGCAACGTTTGCCCGAGGTATACATATTCTGAAACAACTTCGAGCGGCATTCCGTTTACGGCAACCGGTCCCGGAGTGACCCGTTCATTGAACATAATTTTGGTCTTGTCTAAGTTCGTCCGGAGACCGCTTCGTTCGCGCTGAGGAGTCAGCTAAGTTGGCCAGCATTTGTTCCAGCTCTTGCTGCGTTTCCGCCATGATGACGATATCGTCCGCAAATCGCAAGTGTGAGATGTACTCACCATTGATGTTAATGCCCCGACCCTGCCAATCCAACGTCTTAAACATATCCTCGAGGGCATTGGAGAACAATTTGGGGGAAATAAGGTCCCCTTGTCTCACTGCTCGCTTAAGGGGGATATGTCTAGTCTGCTGGTTCTGGACTTGGACGGACATTGTGGCGGCATCGTAGAGACACCTCATCACTTGGATATATCGCCAATGGACTTGGCATCGCTGCAAAGATTCAAGAACAGACCAGGTCTCGATGGAGTCAAAGGCCTTCTCATAGTCCACAAATGCTAGACACAGGGGCTGATTATACTCTTCGGCTATTGCTTTTAAATATTTTAAAACCTTTGTATTTTTTTACATAGGTACTAAAACTCTCATTCTCTATCTTACGATAAATCTTATTCGTATTTATTTTAATTAATAGTTATTTTAACAGTTATTCAGACAGTTGGACAGAAACCCGTTGAGTGTTTTATGCACACACGTTGGTGCATAAGAGATTTGCACCCGACGTGCCATATGCTCCGACGTCGGAGCATAAGCGACATGGCTGATTTCACGTCGTTCAAACCTATTACTACTGTGATTGGTTCACTTAAAAATACTTCTATAGACAAGTGTGATACTTTAGCCAACATAATAACTTAAATTTTTACTATTTTTCAAGCGACAACAAATAAAAATTTAAATTTTTCTCGTTCTCGCGAAATTCGTCCGCCATTTTCGAAACCCAGTGAACTTGTGTCATGTTTGGTGCTTTCTAAGTAGGTATGAAAATAGATGAAGATCTATTCTATATATATCCGAAGGGAAGAAATTCACAAATTGATTATTGAATTAGCCAGAATTTCTATAATAATTCTATAACTTAAAATAACGCGATTACCATATGGTTTTCATCGTCCAAAAACATTCCTGTAGGTAGAAACCTCATCTAACTTTCCCGTCTCCACATCACCTGGTCTGGCCCGCCCGCAGCCGCAGTCGCCGGCCGACGGCGCCCGCTGCGGGCGTCCACCATTAATCACTAGTTTTAACTCACGTTGAACGTTGACTAGCCGTACCTATGCACTGCAATGTACAGCTTGCGGTACTACAGAAAATTGCTTTTCTGTTATTTGCAGTGTAGTGTTTAAAATTATTTCAGGACTTACGTACCATTTTGGGCAGATATTGCCAAAAAAGTTTAAATTTTTCTTGGTGTCGAAAGAAGAGATTATAAATAAAGCTAGGTATATTTATTAAAAGGATTTGATGAATATCTGAAGTCATCATTAGAATCTGCGGTCGATGACATAGACAATTTCCGACAACGGAGCATCGGATAAATATGAACGACAAGATTTTTACTAAATTTTTTGAAGGATGCATTTTCACGAAGTTTGATCTTGATTATTTTGTTTAACTACAGAAGCTATTCTTCTGAAGTTAAACAACTGATAGTAAAAGTGATCAGAAGCCATGAAGGCTTTAACTCCCATATTTAATTACCTATTTATTTTAATAGTACTTTGTCTTCCCCTGTTACAGAGTAAGTGCTGCTTTATACCGTATTCATATAGATATTTAGAATAAAATATCTTACTTTAATCCACAGTACATACTAATAGTATATGATGAAACCTGTGTTTTCAATGGTTTTTCTTGCTAAGGTGATATGAAATGAACGAACCTTCATTTAATAAATCTATACTAATATATAAAGCTGAAGAGTTTGTTTGTTTGAACGCGCTAATCTCAGGAACTACTTATGCGATTTCAAAAATTCTTTTTGTGATGGATAGCCCATTAATCCTTAAGGCTTTAGGCTATATAACATCACACTACGACCAATAGGAGCGGAGCATAACTAATTCCACGCGAGCGAAGTCGCTGGCGGCCGCTAGTAAAGATTAAAACAAAAAGTATTTTCGTTACTTTAAAATCGTGCAATGTAGAAAAATAGAGATACTTTAATCGAATGTATCTCAACCTGTACACGCTACGCCAATAGTCACCAGTGACAAGAAAACAAGCTGTATTTAAATGTTATCGTAGGTTAAGTAATGACAACAATTTATAACACTGTATCAATGATAAAGAAACATAGTCCTGCAAGTTGGGAAATAATTTTATTAATCAAGGCTAGCCTAGGTTTCACGTGTAAATTAAATTTGCAGTTGACTCGAAAACTAGTGCAAGATATCATTTCGTTTTTTTTTTTTATATCTGCATCGAGAACCTGGATTTTCTTACTTCTAGGGTATGTCCATACCGATATCCGATATCCAGGTGTGGACAATCAGACCATGTCCCTTCTCAACTGCCATCTTGGCTTCTTCAAGTTTTAGTGTTTACGTAAGCTACTGCATTTACGAACATGCCTACCTACTAGTTGATTTAGTTTCCATTATATCTTGCAACTTCGACTTTTACTCCAAACCAGTCAAATTCAATCAACTCAAATTACATGTTATAATCTCCCACTACCAAATCGGCAGTTGCTACCAATATAATAGCAATCTCTATCAACTTACAACCGATCGGTATGTGTGTCTGTACACCGAACATTGTTAGTAGTTGCCGAGTCATCTAGGGAGCCAGTATCGAACAGTAGTTAGCGTTGATCAGCGCCATATGGGGTTCCAGTCTTTGTAGCAATGAATTAGATATGCCTTTGTTGTTCACGAAACTTTGGACAAAATAATGAATTAATTTTTGGATTGTGCTTGTAGGCATAACATTGTTAATTTTTGTGTTGATACCGGGATTACAACTTGCAGGAATATTTTGTATTGGTTGAACCTGTCTCATAGTTTCAAATGATACACAAATGGTACCTCCAGTTTGCATGTTGTAAGCTCCTACTTTCACCTTAAATCACGTTGGCCGGTAGAAACACTAAAGAATTAACAATTCCTTCAAAGCCCTAAAATTGGGTATTTGATTAAAATAATTTAATGACTCCGTCAGTTAGATTCCCAAAAATATTGGCCAGTTATTTTTTCTTTTTTTCACGTTATCAAATAATGTGGAAGATACAGTGCGATGAAAATTCGCGTGACATCACATTTCACTATAATTTAAATCGAAAATTGACGTCAAAAACCTCCACTCCCGATCTTTGATGCATTGTATCTTCGTCATTTTTTATTGAATTACTATAAAAAAAAATACCTGTCCAATATTTTTTGGTAATTTAATTGACGGACTAAACAGAGTTATAGTTTTTCTACCAAGGAGATTGCCCAATTGCGATCATATCTTTCCATCAAGTAGGTTATTTAGGAAGAATACCTACAGATTAGATTGATTAGAGTCCTGAGAGGTCTTGTTAAATGTTACTTTTGATTTACAAACTCGTTCAATAAGTTATATTCACATACATATATCGTTAAGTATTCTTGCATCTGCATTAAATTCTTAAAAAAATCTGTCATTGTGCCCTTTCACAGACGTCTCAACATCATTATATCCAAAATTTTGCATATCCAAAGAACAGTAGCACAAATGATTTATAGTTTCTTCAACAGAATGTTTATTGTCACAATTTGCAACAATAACAACCCTTTTCTTGCAGTTTTCGCAAACTACCGTTTTTGTAACTGTTACAATTTTTGTCTGTTTAGAAATAATTTATGGTGTCGTAAAGGTGGTCTATGACAATTGAAGGTTTTTGCAAGTCACTACCCTTTTGTAGGTCAGTTACTGTTTTCCTGCATCGATACTGTAATGTATCGAATGGGCAGCGGTACTCAAACTACTGTGAGGGTTGATATTATACCTAGCTTATATTATAGCTAATTTGAGATTTCGGGTATGTATACCCATGCCCTATGCATAAGTCGATCAAATTTATTAAGCATCTTTAATTCTTTATACACTAAAACTTTTCTGTGTCTCTGGCAGCACGTTAAGTCGTTGATCTGTCCTTTTTTTGTTTTGAATGGGAAATAATCATATGACCTCTCCTGCTCTGGGCGGAGCTGAAGGGCGTGTCAGACTTTTACTGATTAAAATCCACCCGTGTTCCTTCACTTGCCTGTGCGCCAGGTTCACGGTTTCTTTTTTAATCAACCCGCAAGCGTGACCCAGGAGGCATCGGTCTTCGTGGACCCCGTCACGATGTGCTGAAATCTCTTTGAGGCGCGCGTGAAACACAACGCGCCGTCAACTCGGGGCTGATCCTTAGCGGGCGGCGAGCTGCCCACTGCTCACCGCCTGCAAGATCACCCCTCGGTGACCGGGAGGTCGATGTTGTCTCCCGACCAGGACGTCTCTTGCGGCGGCTAGAGGCATGAGGGCGCTGGGATTTCTGCTCCCTCACACGCCCCGTCTCCTCCTGTGCCGGCATCACTGCTTCGCAAAAGGTAGTGACGGCCTACCACGCACTTTCGCTCCAGAACATAGCCTGGGTCAGGGCCGGACGCGAAATATCGCCGCTGATCGCCGCCAGAAGGACACGGCGGTGCTCTACCCAAGCCGGGCAGACCTCCACAATATGCTCTACCGTGTCCTCAGGGCGATACCACAGTGGTGACACCCTGCAACAGGACTACACTGCCCAACAGGAAACTATGTAGATACTATTAGCTAACTAGATAGATACAGACCGCTTATCCGGAACAGGAAACTCCCGAAACAGCCGTGTCCGGTGAGGACCGGCGCCAGACGGAAGGTGAGAGAGCCGTGGTGCCTCTCTAGCCACTCCTCTAAGAGGGAACTTACCACCGCTATTGTGGCGTGCCCAGAACTGACTGAGACCGTGCGATATCCCCGGACCAGCCGAACGGCTATGACCCTCTGGAACACGGTCAGGCATCGGGATGGTCGCTTTCTTAGGGACCGCGCCCACACCGGTGCTCCGTAAAGGGCCATAGACCGCATGGCTCGTTGATGTGTCCATAGTTGTCTTCTGTCATTTGTTAGGGGTCGTCAAAAGCCCGAAAATCTAATAACCAGTTTTACCAACGTGTATTGTATTACCCAACAACTGGATTATGAAGGTCAGACAGGTAATTTTTCCAGGTTCAATACTGGTATTCAGCTGCATCAAGTAAAACTGAAAGCTGGCCCAACTTAATTGATAGATGATAATTGCTGATTTAATTATCTTAAGACGCGCCAACCGACTGAGAGATGTAGTAGGTGCCAATTACTGAACTACTTCAGCTGTCATTTTAGAGCGACACTTAGCTACTAATTGAAGACTTATATACGACAAGAAGACCTGACGTGGTTTGACAAACCACATACAAAACAAGAAAGAAAATTCCGTTTACATCAAAATTAATACACTTTAAAGTATAATAAATACATATACATACATGTTACAAGCATATACATAATTGACACAACCAAACAGTAAAGGATCATAAACTACCTCCAACTCACTCGTGCAATATTCTTTATCAAACGAACACTAGAACGCCTACACATCACAAACATTTTCCTCACAATCCCGACACACATAAAATAAATGAATCCTTTTAATTGAATTCAATAACCTCGCGGATAATAGTAAAATAACCCTTGAGTACAAACGGCGGCATTCAAGGCATACAATGAGAGTTTGAGAATCGCCGACAACCGACATACCATGGCACAATGCCTCGCTAATGATCTTCTTAACATTCAAGTCGCCCACGTTCGTCTTTTGTCTCCAAAAACGCCTAAGTTTTTCATTCGCACGTCTATTTTTCAAGCAGCATGATACTAAATAAAAATTGCCAGTGATTGAAAGATGTGGGTCAACGGGTTAGCTCTGAATGGGCGTCCGGAGTGTTGCGACAGAAAAAAAAACTTTTTAAAAGAAGGTTGATTAGTTCACGGGCATTCGTTGTTTTGCTACTGAGCGTTAATTAACTTGCCATAGACAAACTTTAATAAATTCGTATATGGAAGGCTGTTGTAGTGTACGTGAGGTGTAATGAGTATTAGTGTGCTTACAAGATCAGTTCGCACAAAGATTGTAATTATTTGTGTAAAATTGTGCACCTTTGTGTTGTGTTGTATCTGTGCGTGTAATATAAGATTTACAAGCACAGATACGCAATTTCTTGTACTTTAAAATGAATTAATGAGTTTTTAAAATAAAGTTTATATCCAACTAAATTACTGGAAACATCCTTTTCCGTCTGATGAAAGAAAAAAATGAAAATATTGTTTTTTTGCGGTAATCATTAGATAAAGTACACAAACACAAAAATCCCCTAATATATAAGATTTACAAGCACAGATACGCAATTTCTTGTACCTTAAAATGAATTAATCGAGTTTTAAAAATAAAGTTATATCCAACTATATTACTAGAAGAAATACTTTTCTGTCTGATGAAATAAAAAATGAAAATATATTTTTTTGCAGTAAACATGACGTAGAGAAAAAACACAAACACAAAAGTGACTAGTTTCTGGGATTACAATATGCATCACAACCATAATGCAAGGGCATAACAGTGTCCATGGCAATATTGTCTTGCATAGGCAAGATAAAGAATAATAGTCATACGGATCAGAACAAACCAGATAATTACCCATAGTGTGATAATAACATTAGTTAAATCAGAAATGATCCTCCTCCTTATTTAATAACTTACTAAGTAGTAGAAAATAACTCAACACTTCTTATTATTAAAAGTGAACAGAAGACTAATAAATACTCTTAATTTGAAACCTTCAAAATCTAGCCCCAGTCTCATTTTAGCGATAACCTAATGTCAAATTTGGCAGTTCGAGATTCCGATCAGACTATTTAATAACTTTTTTAAAATTAGAATTGCCCCTCTCTTGCATAGGTTGGCAAGGCTCATAGGTGCTTCCCCATTAATGTCAATTAAAATATAATATGCACTTTTAACACCATGTACAATTAATGCTATGTTTGGAGAACCATGTAGACGGATCCACTGGAAGGACTAAGTAGAAATCAAACCCGTAACATAGATATATGGACAATGTTAATTTAATTTGAGATATGAAAATGTGTTATCTATCTAGGAGCGACATTACAATACTGCTAAAGATTCTGAATGGGATAAAATATAAAAACTTGGGATATCTCGTAAAAGAGTATGTCCCGAGTATGTTAAAAAAATAGAGAGTAGGTATGTCCCGAGTGTGTTCAAAAAATTGTCTGCTTAGTAACGTAAACATAACGCAATGAATGTTATACAGTTTTCAAAAATAAACAAATGGTATTGTTAGTGTGTTATACAATTATCCCGTTAAAATCAACATTACCTTTCCAGAAGTAACTGCGAGAATTGTCTTCCTTCTAGCCCTTTGTTATCTGAATAACATGCAACAGTAACTCCAAAAAGGTTTTCAAGCACATTCCTCCGAAGCCGGTATGTCAAGCGGTTTCCTTGCTCTCTTGAAATAATAAGCAATGCGTGCAGAGGATGATCCGTGACGTCACTGCCATGTGACATCGCTGTCTATTAATCATGAACAAACCGCCGCTCACGATCGGGGATGTAAAATCGTTTACAAACATCCGTAGCTTGAAATATCTGGTGAGTTTATTTTTGTTGGCTTTCAAAGTAATATCATTTAATTTTCTTTTACGTTTCAGGATTTAAAAATACTTTTTTTATATAAATACCATCAGGCGGGATTGCGGTCAAGTAGCGCCTGATGGTAAGCAGTGATGCAATCGTTGATGATAAAGCGCGCTAGTTTATTAAGAGCCTAATTACTCTAGCCTTGAAGACACTCAAATTATAGTCAGATGGAAACACCGCCACTGGCAAATTGTTTCAGTCCCTTGATGTACGCGGTATAAAAGACCAGGCGAAAGGCTTCGTCCGAATCGTAGTGGTGTCAACTACATAAGAGTGGATACCTTACGATAGGTCGTTCGATGATGGAACCGAGATGGGGGAATCAAGTCATGCGATACTCTCGCACACTCTCCAAAATTCATCCTATAGAAAACCGACAGGCTCGCTACTCTTCGCCTGTGCTCCAGACTTTGGAGAGCGTTTTGAACTAAATCTGGGTCGCCAATTAACCTCTTCGCACGCCTCTCTATTGAATCCAAAGTTGCCAGGTGGCATTTTGCAGCACCAGCCCAAATCTGGCTGCAGTACTCCACACACGAACGGACCTGTGCGAAGCTGACCGGCGTGAAGTATCGCCGGATTTTTGAAATAACGCCAAGTTTCGTGGCAGCCACCTTGGTTTTGGACTCAATGAACACAAAGTTTAGGTTCGAGGAAATCTCAACTCCCAAAAATTTACTTGAAAGACTTCAGCTGCAATAGAAGATGAATACCAATACAATATATTCAGGAAGTAACTCATTGTAAACTCGGAGTTTTCCTCTACTTAAAACAAGCTAACACCAATGTAGGTGCATATTTAACACAAAAATAACACAGTTTACACAATTCTGTACAACATAGAGTTAAAAACGTAAAAATTCCATATTCCTTTTCAAAACAATTACCCAGCCTGTCAATTTTGTCATTTTATCATTATATAAAAATCGTGAGAATAACTTCAACATGATCATTAACAAACACGTCTAAAAGCGAATTGTATTGTGCCTAGCGGTGAAAATGGAAAACCCGTCGATGTGTGCAAGAATCTATACAATGCAACAATTTCATGCGCCATAAAACATCTCTACAGCAACCGAATGCGACGCGAGATGAAAACGAAACGAGTGGCGTCCGTATCGAATAAAATAAATCAATTTATTTTCAAAAACGATTTCGTTATTTTCTTGACGTGGGATTGAGGGGCACCGATGACAGCGTTTGTTATTTACCAAAAAATCTAAGATCGATGATATCGTGTTTTCAACAATTGTCGTTTTTGGTAGGAATTTAAGAGATATTTATTGGTGTCAGTCCCAAGCGATTAAGTAATAAGTAAGGGAATGGCAGAAACATAATTCATAAAATCATATTGAAATAAATAGGACAAATCACACAGATTGAGCTAGCAAAGTATGTTCGAGACTTGTGTTATGGGAAACTAACTCAACGATACTTTATTTTATAATAGATAATAGACCCAGGCCAATCAGGAAAAGATCGCTTTCCATCACGACCTGGTCGGGGATTGAACCCGGGGCCTCCACGTAGCAGGCAGGCGTGTTGACCGCTGCGCCACGAAGGACGTTAACGTTAGGAACCTAACCTATCTATTTCATTAACTCCTATAGAAAAGTTACCGGTAGAGGCATCAAATCATTTGGTACTGAATACTTAATTGCTAAGTAAAACAAATTCAACACATCATCTTCATCATCTCAGCGTTAATCCCAGTCGCATCCATAGCTTTTCAGCTTTGGAGCCTGGGGTCCGCTTTACCAGTCTAACTGCTGATATTTGCTTAATTTCGATATTTTCCGTGAAGCGACTGCCGTCTGACCTCCACAATCCGAAGGCGATATCTAAGCATTGCAATTAAACCAGTTGTTAGACTTTTGAGGGCTCCAACAATCCGTAATGACTGCCACTAGATGTCCGTATAGCAAACGGGACCAACGGCTTAACGTGCTTTCCGAGGCACGACCAGATCAGTGCAAATATTCATATTCATGCATACAATATTTGCACGGGATCGAACCCGCGCCTTCTTGCGCAACGGCCGCGTAGCTACCGCTACGCCACGGAGGCTGACAAAAAAAAATCAATTTCAACACACAACAATAAAAAACCAAAATACATTGTAGGCATTTCTCCGTTTCATTTGAAGCACGTAAACAAAGTCCAGTCCCCGTCATACTGGTGTTAATTCCCCAATTCCCAAATGGCGAGTGGTCATCACAGTGCCCTCTGTAATCCACTAGAGCTGTACCAATCAGCACTGTAAAGGGACGTGTAGCCCATAGGGATATAGGGACATAGGAGCAAGGGAGGAACAAGAACCATGGGGCCGAAAAGGGAGAGGGAGGAATGAACGATGCATGCGAGGGGCGCAAAAGAGGGAAGTTTTTAAAATCACTCGTATGGAATGGGAAAATTGTTGAAGTGTAAATTTGTCGCTGACGCAAAAAGCTACCGAGGAGTTTAGTGCGCACATCTCAGTGGCTTTCGTGTTTGAATAATTTTCTGCAGATGTAATGCTCCGACAGTTTATTACTTAATTAAGTAACCACTTGAGAAAAAGATTAAAAAAAAAATGTTGTGGCTCGTAAAGGAAGATCATAGAACAAAATCTTATTAAAAAACCTGGCATTAAAAGTAATAGCTTGCTTTTCAACCGCATTCAAAAGCTGCCAGTGCCAATATTATTAAACAGAGCATATTTTTCGCTCTAAACAAACAACACGCCCAAATCACTTTTCACCACAAATCCTGAAAGGGTACCCGACCTTCTGTCAGAGTTCCCATACCACAATAATGTTTCACCAAAAATCAAAAGTTTACACACCCTAAGTAATTTACAATATAACCACTGACCACTCACGCAGTTTTAAAACTATTCAGTAAACTTTGAACGTTAATCCAAAAACAAAACAAAATCGCCAACTTTGCTTCCAATATATTCCAAGTTTTAACCACATTCAAGTATAAGCAACCCTTTGGAGGTGCTAATTAATTGTGGAAGTACCCGGAGACTATCCCACATAGTCCATTAAGCGTAAAACCCTAGCTTAACAGTTACTGTTGTTTTTCCATGACCCTCGGAGCGAAATCCCTAAAGTCCAGTCGAGCGACCATTGAATATGACCCTCCCCGCCTCTCTGGCAGTTCCAAAAATATGACGTATGAGGTGTAATGTGGTGTAGGTTAGGGTCCAAGTGATTCTGGTACTGAGTGACCGCAACTTTTGTTTTATTCATCGTAGATCTACCTGCTGAGAGGTGGCTTTTAATTGGATTAAAGATTGTTGATAAAAGGGCTTTTAATGTAAGCACGCTGCGGTCGGTGGCCGTTGACATTTCATTAAGGGATGGCTATTGATTTTAACTTCTCGCACGCTATTGGTTGGTTTTCTATGCCTTTGTTGTGTGGAAGAAAGAATGGATTTCGTTTCGATTAGTGTGTTAGGTCTAGACTTAACCAGAATATTAAAAACACCACAGTCATGATCTTGATGGATCTACGGTTGTTTGTTTTATGTAAATCTTTAATGAAATACGTAAGCAATCCTGTTATCATACTAATATTATACAGGCGATTTTTTTTGTCTGAGTGTGTGTGTTTGTACTATGTTTGTTGCTTCTTTACGCTTAAACGGTTCGACCAATTTTGATGAGATTTGGCACATAGATACTTTATAGACAGAATTAACACATGATATTTTTTATCCTCATAGGGTTCGAAATTTATGCGGATGAAATCACGATGCGAAACTAGTACTATTTAAACGCGAAACCTGAGAATGTTTGATACTCTTAAACCCTAAAACTACACAGTCGATTTAGATAAACTCTATAACACAGGTGGTCGATTATGAGAATTGATAGGTATATAGGTAAAACACTTTTTATCCAGATAAGTATCTATAGGTACTTGATCGGAACCTAATAAGCTAAACTATTATAAAGTTTGTTTGATGCATTGTGCTACTAAATTACATAACGTATTTTGGTGCAGTTTTCACGATCATTTAGTAAATTTCTACCGGAAGATTTAAAAAAGAAAATTTAAGTTGTGGTCGTGAAAAAGATAGCGGCTCCATGGAAAATACTTATAGTATTCAGTGCCACCCAGTTAGACTGGAATCTGACCCAATTGTAGTTGGTTGGGGTGTGTGGCAGAAAACCTCCTCGAATGCTCGGTGGCTGCTGGTCCTCTTGTTTCAACCCCCGAGGACGAGCATACACTGGGCCGGTGCACCCTGGGCTCGGGCAACAATCCGGCAAAAGGGGATTGTTGCCCGCGGCCAATTTCTGCCGAAGCGAAGGAGTCGCTCCCGACGGTTCTCAATCTGTGCTCTGCAGCTGCAGAGTGTATGAATAGAGAGCGAGGTGGGGTAGACCGCGGGACGTGTTTACAGGCCGCGGTCTAGGGTCCATGGGCGAAGGACTTGGGGAGTCTCCGCCCCCTTCTCAAAGGACCCGAGGTGGAGGCGCGTGCCTCAGAGGTGATGCTCGTAGTAGTTAAACACCTCACTACCCCGTGCAGGAGTCGAGGCCCGGACCACCACGAGAGTGTGGGTCGGTGGAAGAATATAGACTCCCGCGGCCCCGCGCGCACTTGACTGAAGAGACACCGGGGTGCTTTTAAGTCAGTAGGAGTCTGACAGACCCCGGAACAAAAAAGTGTAGCTGGTAAAGGTTAAGACTATAGAGAAGAAAACTTTGTGTTTTCTAATACAAATTGCACGAATCAATATGCTTGTGGCGCTCGTTGTCAATAGAACAAAGTGGCACTTTATTATTTACTTTTCTATTTATTTATAATTCAATCTAATAAATTACTTAAGTTAAATCTCTTCCATCACGTAAAACAGAATGTTTTATACAAAATGATATATGTATAGTATATTCAGCAGCGTGCAACGATAGATTTCACTTGTATAGCGTGTGTTGTTGATTAAAAGAAGTCAAAATATATTTCTATCATCAATCTGCTATAAGTTATACATTCATGTATCTATGTAAATTGTGTGATTAAAAATTGATCGTTCAGAGTTATATAAATGAAAGTTAAAGTACGCGAAACAAATTACTTTTATGATAGTGTATATATGTAGCTACTTGATGTCTGCCTAAGTATTTTGGGGCGCGATGATAAACTAACGTGAACGTAATATTGAAACACTACTGCAACAAAAAGTAGAGAATCCCGATGTTTTCATTCTGTACGTGTTCCCGCCTGAATGTGGTCTAGGCCTTTCGGCTGGTGCGTTGATGTGATACCGCTCAACCTTGAGTCGATACACACTTTATGTGTTGAAATCCATTCAACCGTTAAAATCATTTAGGGGTCTAATGAAACCCACGTAGAAAGTTAAATAGATTCGAAGAATGAGGAGGATAGATTCGCGGAGGAGTAGAAACAGAGAAGTAACAACTGAAATTCAAAATATTTTTATTTTACATAAACCAACATGGACACTTAAGTAACGTCAGAAGGTATGTGCACGATTACAATTGGTTCCTATGGAGAAAGTCGGCATGACACTCCACGTAGACTCATCATCATCATCTCAGCGTTAATCCCAGTCGCATCCGAAGCTTTTCAGCTGTGGAGTCTGGGGTCCGCTTTACCAGTCTAACTGCTGATTTTGGCTAAATTGCGATATTTTCCGTGAAGGGACTGCTGTCTCACCTCAACAACCCGAAGGCGATATCGAAGCATTGCAGTTAGACCAGTTGTTGGACTTTTGAGAGTAACATCCCGTAACGACTGCCATTAGATGTTCAGACGCCAAAGCTGAAAAAAAAGCTGCGGATGTGACTGGGATTAACGCTGAGATGATGATGATGAATTGCTGGCTTGTAAGATTTCTAGCTATGATAAAAAAAAATAGTAAAGATAGAAAATAGTATAGAAATAGTAAAGATTCCTGCATGGTAGTTGCGTAACAGTAGCATTAAATTAAATTTTGACAATTTAACAACATTCATTGCATTTTACATTCAATAACGTTGTAGAACAGACCGTACATCTGTATAACCTTGTAGCATTGATATATAATGCCATTCAGAATTTTCCAGGTGATGATTGATAATGTCTTATGCAATGAATTAGTTGCTTCTAAGATAAATGGTAGGTATAGTAAAGTATGTTTTTTTGGTTGAGTTCTATACAGTTCCTGAAAAAATTGTGCATTAACCTTGGTCATTGTCAAACTTTCCGCATAAAAAGCTCTTAAGAAAAAGTTTATTTGAATCTAAAATCTTGACAAAGTATAAATAGAAGCGCGTGTTTCAAAATAGACTTCGTGGAATTTGTGAGTCAATATATTGGGCGTCGCTGACGGTGGGCGTCCACGAACGATTTCAGCTAATTATTACAGATTGAGATGCGTATACTGTGTCATGTGTGGTCCGTGGTTAAGAATAGACTCTGACGTTTACAGGCTAGTAAAACACGTCGGTTTAATTTTCTCAACTTCTCTTCTACTGGTTAGTGATGCCTTTAGTTATTTTTCTTTTCGTTCACGTAAGTTAGTAAGTATCCAACCAAAGCTCATCCATGATATGGTATTGGCACCCAGTGAATTTCCAATATGTTACGATCCCGCAACTGTACTAAGTTGTTTAAAGCAACAATCTAAGCGTATATCTTACACTAGCCGCCGCCAGCGACTTCGTTCACATGGAATTAATTATGCTCCGCTCCTATCGGTCGCAGCGTGATGTTATATAGCCTAAAGCCTCCCTGAATTAATGGGCTATCCAACGCAAAAAGAATTTTTCAAATCGGACCCATAGTTCCTGAGATTAGCGCGCACAAACAAACAAACTCTTCAACTTTATATTATATAGAGTGTAGATGATTATGCTTACCATTTGATTGGTTATACCTACCTAAAAAGTATGATTGATAAATCCATTCAATTCTCATTTAAACAACGTGTAACAAAAAGGGTGTATACATACCAAGGGCATGGCATCTTTAGATGATATCAAACGATATCGGAAGGGTTTCAACTCAAAATAAAATACTCAAAAAATTGGTACCAAATTTTCGGTTTCGTGTGTTTCTTAAAATAAAATCATAACAAACGTGGCAGCACACTACATATGTTAATAAGTACTCGTTACCCGTCACGTTACTTGCCAAAATCCGATAAATGTCTTCAATATCTCTGTGCGACTAGTATGATAGTAGCCTATCACAGGCGGTGTTTTTCCTCATAACTTCCTAACATAGAGAGATAGGATTAAAAAACCCTTCCAATATCGTTTGATATCATGTAAAGATGCCATGCCTTTGTTATGTATATACCCTTTATGTTACACGTTGTATACTCGTCAGTATTTCCAAGCAGTTTACCCTTCGTTTAGGTCAAAATTTAGAGAAAGGCAAGTTTTTTTTTCACAACCCAACTTCAACCTCGCCCAGTACCGCCTCTAAAAAACAAAGCCGTCCCAAACTTTATTAATACCTATATACAAATAAAAACGGAAATAAATCCACACGATACATCAAGCCGTGGGCTCAGGCCGCGGAAGGCCCGCCGCGCGGCATGTCAAACAGCAGGATACCTCCGGTTAAATTGAAAAACAATCTCCAACCATTTTCGCTCGCCGAACGTAATAAATCTATGTACAAAAATTGTACACGATATTTATGAAATGTATCAGACGGGGCGCCGAACTATGCGTTTGTTGTGGCGGTGGATGTCTGGGACGCAGCTTGTGATGCTGCTTTTGACGGGCTGGGAAAATTTTAATGTCGCTGAATGAATAATATTGTTAAGTATGTGCAGTATATTAACGCGTTAAATTAGCTCTTCGCAAGTTGCTTGTTTACTTCGATCGTTGGTATTCTTATGTAAAATGCTTAACTGGACCTAACATACATTAAGAAAACTTCTGTTACGTGCATTGATTTTCACATCATTGTTTCGTTGTATTATTTTTGCCTTTAATATGGATTTTGCGCTTGAAAAAGAATTAGAGAAATGTGGAAAAAATCTTATGTGAGTAGAAATATTATAAGATTTAATTATTTCTAGAAGTATTTTTTTTTAATTAAATATCTAAGTAGATATTTTAGGATGTGTTATTTGTTATTTTTGTTTTACAATTCATTCCAACAACTAACGAATAAAAACAAAAAGCTTTTAAAATTGAAACGCTACACATTCAAAAGGCAGCCAGTGTACTGCGATGCGGCCATTGTGGGATTAATTGCATTAATCATGACCACTGACAGCTATTACATTTTTGGTGGCCGACTTTTGGCTCCAACGCGACAGACCGAGTTTCACTAAACAATACAACAATGTAACGTTTTCGTTTTGAAACAATTACGAATCTATTTCGATTGTCTGTCAAAGGTCTGAAATTGATTGAGATACGTTTACGCTGTACCGCGTCAGAGTTTGAGCGAATGGTACCTATACTCTATGTTGTATGGGATAGAAGAGGCGGTGATGACTTTTCTACCTACCTACATGTCTCGGATTCTTTTGTTTTGCTCCGCCCTCGGAGCTGTAACTAAATGAATATATTGGACAGGACAATAGAAAAGTTTAATGTACATTTCAATTTAAAAACTACGAAAGTTAAATGTAAGTTAGCTAGATAATAAGAAAAATAAGTGTTTTGATAGATTTTTTTAAATCTTTGTTTTTTTTATTCAATACTTCGAGTGCAAATATACTGAGATGAACTTAATCTTACAGGTATTTTCTACCAGACAATTATTAATACTATTATATTTCATAAACAATTTCAATGTTCGTTGAAAATTTCAGCATCCAACATTTTTTATTAGACGGCGAAGCAAGTGGTGTCGTCTAGTTTTGTTATGAAATTACTGTAATCACTGAAATGGTCGGATAAAAGTGACACTGGTTAATGAGAGTCACACTAGCACAGCGTCTCAAAGAGGCTGTCTTCTCATAAAAGATGATGATCGGCAAATATGTACAATACACTAACAATTCCGATAATATTGAGGCTACTGAACTAGTCATACGAGAACCACTATTGGTAAAGGATATCCTGTGTATTGATGAAATGTATATTTATTAAAAGTATATTTACTATCTAAATTCAAGTCTAACAAATAGCTTATCACTTGGAGAGAGAAAAAATATGATGAGCAACAATAGCGTAAGCGAAACGGGGAATGTACAGTCAATACAAAGATTTATATTTATATGAAGTCTGGCGCAAATTGTACTAAAGATACATATATAAAATACACTTATGTACAAAACACCATTTATGCAACAACCTAAAAACTGAGCTGATAAGTAATTTCCATAAATCCGCTTATAATAAATACCGCTCACCTCTTCTCTTCTCACAGACTTAGAAGTTGAAGTCCATAATTTTAAATTGCAACACGGCTCAAAAACAAGACAATCGATTAAGATTTAAGAGCTTTTATCCATTAGGTTGATGGATCCGGGATGTAATGACTTCATTAAGAGCAATTTTCCATGCGGTAATCGCCGCCACGGTCATCTAAAGAGGACTGAAAATTAATAGATATACCTTGCAAATAAACAATTGCTGCAATTACGGTTTTACATAATGATTTTGCTCATGTTATAAGTGTGGTATTACTACTGGTATTAAACTACCTATATTAGACGCAGATTATGCTATCTATTAATTAATAATAATTATAAACTAGTGCTTGACTGCAATCCCGCCCGATGATAAGCAGTGATGCAATCATTGATAGTAAAGCGCGGTAGCTTATTAAGCCTATCACTCAAAAAAAAAACTGAGTGAATACGAAGGAAGACGGCAGTTGAGCGAGGTGATGCAATGTTAAACCCAACAACACGATCATTGCGCCAGAGGGAGATTGATCCGGGGCCCTAGTCTGCTATTTTTATAAATTCATCATTCCAATACGATTCCAGTGTCATTGTGCTAAAAGTTCATAGTCTGGTAAATTTAAAATAATTGAGCAATTATCGGTCGCTCGTATCGTAAACCTGTTGGTAGAAATGATTTTCTAAAATCTACTACGCCATTTGAACATTTATTAATAAGGAGTGGAGTGTCAGTCATTGATCACTGGAAAGCCATAATAACGCCATTTTTTTAGTAGATTATGAAACTTGTATATATTGATCATTATGAGATCACTGATCGACCATTCTGACACTATTGTAATACCAGACTAGGGCACCTGGAGACCCTCCATGACCAAACTTCCGACACAACAACATTTGGCGCATCGTACCCGGCACACATCGTAACACAACTGCTCAGCCCCGTCCTCCATACGGCTTCATAAGACATTATGTCGGAACACGACAAATCGCTTGGCGGCAAGACTTTGTCTGGTGGGTGGTAACTTCTGCCGACAGCCGATGTTATGGCCTACCACCGAGCCATCAGCTTCGATATTCTCTGTTCTGTGATAAATTGAAGATTCACAGTTTTGGGAAATATTTGTTTAGATGTTCTTGTTCAGAAACACATCTTTTTTAAAGATCAATGTATCTTTTTCTTTATATTTCATAAGAAAAGAACGGAAGACGATAAAATATTAGGCTAGTCCAGTCAAATTAAGATATTACATATAGAGTTTAGACGTGATTAAAAAACGGCATCTAAAAGTATGCCATATTAATATGTCTACATATTGATTCTGTTCATGTTATAAGTAGGTATGGTATTAAAACTACATTAGACGCAATTTCTGCAATCAGCAGCAATAAACTTCGATGTTGTCTGTTCTGTTTTATATTGAAGATCACAGTTTTGGTAAACATTTGCACATAAACACTAGACTGTAATTACTGTTTTACATATTGATTCTGTTCATGTTATAAGTGTGGTATTAAAACTATAATCTTCTTCTTTAGTCTATAGATGTGCACTGCTGAACAAAGGCCTCCCCCAAGGCTCTCCATGATGACCGGTCTTCTGCTGCCCGTATCCATCGGCTTCCCGCGACCTACACCAGGTCATCCATCGGTCCACCTTGTTGGGGGCTACGCTGCGTCGTCCGGTTCGTGGCCGCCACTCCAGAACCTTACTGCCTCATCGGCCAACGGTTCTACGAGCAATGTGCCCTGCCCACTGTCACTTAATTTTAGCGACTCGAATAGCTATGTCGGTGACTTTGGTTCTTCTGCGGATCTCCTCATTTCTGATTCGATCACGCAGAGAAACTCCGAGCATAGCTCTTTCAATTGCCCTTTGTGTGACTCTGAGCCTTCGTATGAGGCCCATTGTGAGCGACTATACCTATTATGTAGACGCAGTTTTTTTAATCAGCAGCAATCAGCTCCTATTTTGTTTGTTGTGTGATAAATTGAAGATTCACAGTTTTGGGAACCATTTTCCCCGATTCTCTTGTAACTAAACTAATTAATTTAAATTCAGTGGAACATTCTCTTTCTATTTGATATGACCAGGACAGAAGATAAAATATCAAGTTATTGACAGCCTCCGTGGCGTAGCGGTAGCGGACGCGGCCGCTGCGCAAGGTGGCGCGGGTTCAATCCCCGCACAGTGCAAGTATTTGTATGCATGAATATGAATACTTGCACTGGTCTGGTCGTGCCTCGGAAAGCACGTTAAGCCGTTGGTCCCGGTTGCCATACAAACATCTAGTGGCAGTCGTTACGGGTTGTTGATACCCTCAAAAGTCCAACAATTGGTCTAACTGCAATGCTTCGATGTCGCCTTCGGGTTGTGGAGGTCAGACGGCAGTCGCTTCACGGAAAATGTTGAAGTTTAGCCATTTCAGCAGTTGGACTGGTAAAGCGGACCCCAGACTCCAAAGCTGGAAAGGCTTCGGATGCGACTGGGATTGACGCTGTGATGATGATGATGATGATAAAATATCAAGTTATTCATATCAAATTAAGATATTCCATATTGAGTATAGACGTGATTAAAAAATGGCATCTAAAAATATGTCAAATTATGTCAGTCGCTGATTGATTTGACAGGACTATTCTTTTTTTTATTAATTACAAACTAGCGCTTGACTGCAATCCCGCCTGATGGTAAGCAGTGATGCAATCGTTGATGGTAAGGCGTGCTAGTTTATTAAGCCTACTCACTCAAAAGAACTGAATAAATAGGAAAGGAAGACGGCAGTTGAGCGCGGTGATGCAATGTTAAACCCAACAACACGACCAACGATGCTGCGCCAGAGGGAGATTGATCTGGAGGCCCTCCACAACCAAACTCCCGACACAACAACATTTCGCGCATCGTACCTGGCACGTACATCGCAACACAACTGACCTTCGCCAGAGGCTTCACCAGACATCATGCCGGAACACGACGAATCGCTTGGCGGCATGACTTTGTCTAGTGGGTGGTAACTTATGCCGGTGGCTAATGTTGTGGCTTACCACCGAGAAAATTTCTATAAAATTGAAATATTCTAATATTTCTCTTCTGTACTTTTCGTAATGAATTGGAAAGAACAAAATGCACCGCGGACTTAGTTTAGTTTGTTAGTTTGTGAACCATTGAATCGGCATCATGATGAGGTAACCGATAAGTTAAAGAACCCAAAAAACTAGTAACTTATGACATCTACCAACCCATACTCGGCCCACGTGGTTGATTATGGCCCACTCGCTCTTAACGAGAGGCCACAGTCACATCAGTGAAATTTATAGAATAGATCTAAGCTGATTATTTAGTGTATGTTATGTAAGTGGAAGTTTTGTGCATACATTTAAGAAATAGGTATTCAGAATCCATGCTTAATGTAATCCACCATTTGACATAAAAAAGTTTTCATAGGTTTCAAAGAAAACAATCTCGTTTCTTTTACTGTAATTGTAACTATTAGAGGTAATTGTGATATTTATTCTAATTTAGACTTAAATTGTATTTGGTTTTTTATTCTCTATGGTAATTGTGATATTTATTCTAATTTAGACTTAAATTGTATTTGGTTTTTTATTCTCTATGTTATATCTTATCTAATGATACCTATATCTTATTTTAATTTTGATGCATCTTCTCTATGTACCTAATATTGTTGTAAATGCTGTTTTTATAGAACCTCGTCTGAAATTTTTTCTTTCGTTATCATTCATGGTTTGCGATATATTCGAATCAAGTCCTAAATCGTACCTACAGTCACAAGTCTAAATACCTTACTACACTACTAGTAGCAGTACACTACACTCAAAAGCGTTTTTCTCCTAAAGTATTAATAACGTCATTTTTATTAAAGAACATAATCAATTCTTTAGGAGAAAATCGGTTTAAAGTTTGTTTTTAAATCAAATTCCTGTCGGCTGTTTGTTTTTTAATTTAAGTTATTCAAAGGCGCCACGAAAGGTGGGTTGATGATGAACACGGGAGTAAAATTCATTAGTATTTTATGTGACCTCTCAAAAGCGTTTCACGACGTTGACTACAAGACAACGTTGACAATGACTACAACACAAGTTCGAAGTTGTTTCCGCTAGGGTCTACTACTATACTGAGATTGCCTCTTCAATAATCGCTTTACCTCATCCTTTGCTAGCATTACTGCTTCGCACGAGGTGAGGGCCTGCCATGCACTCTCACTTCGGTCAAGGTCTGGACCAGGGACGGAGCGAGAGGTCACCGCCGCCGATCGCCGCAACGTTTTTGTCTATTAACTGCTCTCACAATGTTTATATTTTATATGCTGCTGCTGATGATGCTGTTTTAAAATAAAACCCCTTGACTCAAAATATCCGATAATTATTAGTGAATGATAATAAATTTGAAAATTTATTCTGCGCATGATTCTAGAGGTCGCCATACACCATATAATGCTATTTCTACGGAGCACGAAGACGACAAAAATAATAAGAGAAGCAGACCTGCTGTCAAGGACATGACGCAAAGAAGTGACGCGTCTCATCTACTGAGTCGCAGTCAGTTGGGAAGGAGGCGATACAGACTTTACCAGAAAGTGATCTGAAGTTCTTAATACTGAGGAAACAATTACAACAAAATGACGAATGTATAAATAATTACATCAGGGTCCAATCGTTAGCGCAAAGTTTCCTGCTTCTTTCCCAGCGCGGACAGACTTCTGGTATGGAAGAACCCAGTCTTGGTGGCTGCTCATCACAGTATCTTGTTCAAATAATCGGGAACATTTCTTCAAGTTTTATACAGACAATGCGTGTTAATTAATTATTTTATTGTGTTTTTTTTTATACTTTGGTTGTAAAATATACATGGCTAGATAGAACGTAAACATGCCTTAAATTTGGTATGAAGTTTATAGTATAATGTTTTACAAATATTAGCAAAACATACCAAAAACCAAAAAAAAGTTTTAATAGCCCTTTCCACAAAATAGCTATATCAGAAATACAGTGTTTTGGGTTTACATGTTAGTGTACTCCTAAAACTGTAAATTATTGCAAAAGATAGGACTGATTTGTGCAGGATTTTTAGTTTAGATTAAGTAACTTTAGTAACTCGTAGGTATTCTAATTGTATTTGTTTTAAAAAAATTGGTTAATTCAGTATGTATCCTTGAATGGTCAAAGCTTTAAAGGAATAACAAAAAAGTATTAAAACAAAATAACCAAACTATTATAACAGTTAATGTTCACGCACGCAGGTAGTGTTTTATATATCTTAAGTTTTCTTCACCTATGTACGTGTTTCGTAGCGCGTAGTACAGCCATACGCAAGCGCACGGTTTGGCGTGACAGCATACATACATGCTAAAAAAAATATTTCCATTCGAAAACAAAATGTTTTAAAATTTTTTCCAATAAGAAAATATTCAATAAAAATTTTAAATTGACATGTAAAAGAAACACACTGTACACGCGAACATGAAAGACAGCAACGTCGCAATTTATTTATACATGACGACTACTATTTTGATTTAAAACAGGAGGTTTCAAATTTATTTCCAATTAGAATTTTTTTTATTCGGATTTTTTATGCTTATTTTTCTATGCTGATATTTTTATTTTAATCTATTAATGATATATATTAACGAGTTTAAGGGAACGCCCTCTGTTATTTAACATACTGTATATTAAAGTAAGAAATAGGAGCATCGATATTTTTGTTTTTGACTGTTAGAAAAATATGCATTTATGAGCAAAAATTATTCTCTCTTGCTGTCTCATTCTTGGTTACTTGTTTTTATCGTCAGGGCTTAAATTTAATCAATCTAAAGCTTTTGTCAATCTGATTGGCGTAGAGTTTTTATTTCATCAACTCACTTTTCTCTAACTCTAATTAGAACACTTTACTTAAATTTTATATAATATCGTACACTCGGCAACAGACTATTCAGCTCTCTGATTGTGTAACACAATTTCAGTTACAATCTAAATTATTTTAAAATATTATAATTATTATATCGCTAATCCATCGCTTCACATGTTCGAAAAATAATGCAATGAATGCTTTAGTATGACTCGGTTGTTTCCATAGTTTCTCTACTCCGTATTCCCTCTGTATACGGAGTTGGCGCGCAATCATCAATTATGTCCGATTGTAACGGAGATCAAAGCGACCGACCACTCATGCGCAACCAGAATGTAAATTATGATATACATTGCTAAGAACCATCGCATGAAAATTTCTTGTGTTGTAAACAAATCAATAGAGAATGCCTAATGTAGAAAACGTAGGTACCTACGTTTTGGAAATATTTACCGATCAAAATCATTCACTATCTGTTAACGGAATGGTTTCATTCTAAAATATTTTCGAATCGATAGTTTAAAGTTCTTTCTGCTATAGAATTGTTACATTTTTTTTAAACTATGCAATTTTGAAAACATGTAATCCAATGGAATTTTAACATTTTGGATAATAGCAGATATTGAAAATAGTAAGAAGTACATAGGTACCTACCTAGAAGCTAATGATGGTTGTTATTTGAACGCTTTAGGTATCGACTAATAACTCATTTCTAAAGCTAACCCATAATGAAATAACATCGAAATCGAAATTTAACACCTTCCAGACAACTCATTAAAATATAAGATCAAACGGTTTGAACTTTGTAATTAAGTAGGTACTACTTCGCAGGTTAACCGTTCTGTAAATCTCACAATTGGAAACTAGGTGAGTAGAAATGAAATCACTATTCTAAACAAAACAAAAGCTAGTGATCGTGAGGCACCAAGCTGGTTTGATACATTCAGCGCTGCAGAATCGTGCGCACGAATGCGTAGCTTGATTTATTAACCGTCAATCCTGCGCACACGCGTTCAAACATACAGCCATCCTCATTCTCAAACCTACTGATAAATATTCACCATTTTGACGAAAATATTAAATATAAAGTAGTAATTGATTAACTGTAATACAGTAATGGCAGGTAATAAATATTTTCTTTTGGACACCTGATGTTCCGAATGATTGATCATGTTTTTTTTTTCTATAACCCTGCGTAATGCGCTTCTGGCTAGACTAAACTACGTTTAATGTTTATTTTAGTGTGATATATAGCGGGTCAGAGAAAAAGTTATTGATCTTTGGAAATTCATATTAATCGTTCTTAGTTTTGTGTTAATTTAATTTTAGTTGGGAGCCCGAGGAAACTGTTGGTAAAACAACCGTTAATTTTATACAAATGATGTATAAATATATACTTTATCAATAAATACTATTTTTATTGCCGGCTTAATGTGCCTCGGAAATCAAGTTAAGCCCGATGGCTTAACTTGATTTGAAACATCTACAAATGACAACCGGGACCGATGTCCCGGTTGTCATTTGTAGATGTTTGACAGTCGTTACGGGTTGTCAGAAGTCGGGAAATCTGATCACCAGTCCAAGGGGAACACCCAACAACCCGCAACCCTGACCCAGGAGGTATCGGTCTTCGTGGACCCCGTCACGATGTGCTGACATCTCTTTGAGGCGCGCGTGTATCACAACGCGCCGTCGACTCGGGCCTTGTCCTTACTGGGCGGCGAGCTGCCCACTGCTCACTGTATCACGTATTAACCAGTAAACTGGATTGTGGAGGTCAGATACGCAGTCATTCCATGTAAAATACCGGTATTCAGCTGAATCCGGTTAGACTGGAAGCCAACCTCAAAGGATAGGCAATTGATGATGACTTATAAATGGATCATTTATAGATTACGCTACAGAAAAATGCAGTGATGTTAGATTTTTCCTCTTCTTAACTATATCTAAAAATGATAAGCAAAAGTAAAAAAAACAAGAAAAACTGAACAAAGGCGAACTTTATACCTGGTAAATTTTCTAACAACATAATAATGGGCTTATAGGGAAACACTAGGTTGGGAATAACAAATTAATTTACAAGAACCGGCTATGGTTTTGTAGGCTCCTAAGTTGTATTGGTCATTGTGTCAGTTAAAGAATAAATGTAGTAAGTTATCTGATACAATTTATAATACCTACCATTGAAAGCATTGTCAGTATGCCTTGCAATGTTCTGACCTTTTATAAAAGGCAACAACACTCCGACGGTTGTTAATAACTGAAGATACACATTTAACTTTTTGCTTTAACTCACAATATGTTGTTCTTTGAAAATACGAGAATAAAGTCAGCTAATAAGAAAATATTACGATAAAAAAAAATACTCTAAAATTAATGTTGATCCATCAAATTCAACACTTACAATTTTTCAAGTGACCCAATTACACGGGATATGACCAGTGAATGGAGGCTATGTTTACAAACATCCTAACCTAGGCTAATGATGAACGACAGGGCGAGGTAATCAGCGGGCCGTTGACCCCGATAATGACTGCCCGATGACGTTGCATGTACGGAGCACGTGCTCAACGGTCTACACAATGGGAAATGAGACAGATGTGAGCTTTTTATACCCATTCTGATTGGGTGTTATTGATTAGTTTGTATTTTTTTAGGGTTATGGATTAAATTGGCAATTTTTTGGAATTTGGAAATTCGGTTGTGTTTTTTTTTCTCTCGTGCTACGTAATGAGAGGGTCTAGGTAAAGAGAATTTTTATTTAACTATGATGAAGAGTAAAAAATATTTTTTTACTCTTCATCTACTTTATGTATTTTATATTTTTTCGGCTGCTGGCAGAAGTTACCACTCACCAGGTCTTGCCGCCAAGAGATTCGTCGTGTGCATGATTTCTGATGAAGCCGTATAGAGCATGGGTCTGAGCAGTTGTGTTGCGATGTGTGCCTGGTATGATGCGCCAAATGTTGTTGTGTCGGGAGTTTGGTCGTGAAGGATCTCCAGATCTATCTCCCTCTGGCGCAGCATCGTAGATCGTGTTGTTGGGTTTGACATTGCCTCACCTCGCTCAACTGCCGTCTTCCTTCCTATTCACTCAGTTTTTTTATTGAATAAGCTCTTGTTAAACTAGCACGCTTTACCATCAATGATTGCATCACTGCTGACCATCAGGCGCGGGATTGCGGTCATGCACTAGTTTATAATTATAGAAAAGAATAAACAGAACAGGAAAAAGGGACAGAGGTAATGCTTATTTCACACGAACGCTTTTCTAGCATTCATTGATGAAAAAGCTACTGAAAAGATGTTATTTTTTAATGTCGTTGTGGTAATACAGAACGGTTTGAAACGTTTGCTGCTGGTCTTGTCATGAAATCAGAGATTACATTATAAAACAATAATAGAATAGAATATATTTATTTCCTATACAACATTGCTCATCTCCCATATCAAATACCGTACATGCAGGTATAGCCTACATACAGACTGAAAATGCCAAAAAAAAAATATCTGCGATAGTTTTTGCGTGACCCTAGAACATACATTCGAACAAAAATTAAAAAAGTATATATTTATGTTTTCACAAAACCACAATGAAAACAATGTACAGTTATAATTGGTTAGTTATTCATTGATAGTTTATGAAACTGTTAATGAATAACTAAGTTTGAAAGAAGTTTTGTATTGTCAGATATTTGGCAGTAAAGGAGGCTAAAGGACGTGCTTCGCCGGCCATGTTTAGACTTCATCATTCGCTGTATACGCTATCCAACAAATTGTATACCTACTCATTTTTACAAAATAGTATAACCCTTCCTTTCACCGACATTAAGAATTATACTTTAGACCTGCTAACGAGTGCAGGGTTATCACGATCCGTGCTATTCACGCAATACAGACGAAGAATTGCGTCGTGTTTACAAACTAAATTAGAATTAAGTTTGGTGCACCTTTTTTTCTATTTCTTCTATCACTAAGAAAAAGACAACGGATAAATATTAGTTTACTTAGTCAAGTCAAATGAAGACACCCCCATTTCCCTTGCTCTCAAACTAAATTAAGTTTAAGTTTATTCTCTTGTACACAAACTAAACTAATCTTAAGTTTAGTAAGTACATCTTTTTCTTTCTATTACGTCAAGAAAAGGACAGAAGATAAAAAAGTTAGTTTAGACCTGTCAAATTAGTCCGCTCTTGGCGTAATTTGGCGTATTTTTGGTCGCCACGCTTATAGTCGCGTCTAAACGGCCCATGGAATATCTTAACTTGACAGGATTAAACAAAAAAATTTTTTTAGGTTAAACTAAAATTTTATCTTCTATCCTTTTCTTAATCAAATAGAAAGAAAAAGATGCACTAAACTTAAGATTAATTTAGTTTGTGTACAAGAGAATGAACTTAAAAGAAAAACGTGGCTACTAAAAATACGTTTATTTACGTCAGGCGTTGACTAATTTGACAGGACTAAAGTCATGTTTTCCTACTGGCCCTTACTTAATGAAATATTTAGTTTAGTTTGTGAACATTTAACTGACAGCCTCCGTGGCGTAGCGGTAGCAGACGCGGCCGCTGCGCAAGGTGGCGCGGGTTCGATCCCCGCACAGTGCAAGTATTTGTATGCATAAATATGAATATTTGCACTGGTCTGGTCGTGCCTCGGAAAGCACGTTAAGCCGTTGGTCCCGGTCGCCATAAGAACATCTAGAGGCAGTCGTTACGGGTTGTTGGAGCCCTCAAAAAAGTCCAACAGATGTCGCCTTCGGGTTGTGGAGGTCAGACGGCAGTCGCTTCACGGAAAAAGTCGAAGTTTAGCCATATCAGCAGTTGGACTGGTAAAAGCGGACCCCAGACTCCTAAGCTGAAAAAGGCTTCGGATGCGACTGAGATTAATGCTGGGATCATGATGATGACTTAGTCCAGTGAAATGAGTTAATGGCCCTGTTTCCCTTGTTCACAAGCTAAATTAAGTTTAGGTTCATTCTCTTGTACATAAACTAAACTAATCTTAAGTTTAGTAAGTACATCTTTTTCCTTCTATTTCGTTAAGAAAAGGACAGAAGATAAAAAAGTTAGTTTAGACCTGTCAAATTAGTCCGCTCTTGGCGTAAATTGGCGTCGTTTTGGTCGCCATGCTTATAATCGCGTCTAAACGGTCCATGGAATATCTTAACTTGACAGGAATAAACTAAAATTTTATCTACTACCCTTTTCTTAATGAAATACAAAAAAAAGATGCACTAAACTTAAGATTAGTTTAGGTTGTGTACAAGAGAATCGGAGCCAATAAGTGATTAAAAACGTGGCTACTAAAAATACGTCGTCCCTTACATAGTGAAATATTTAGTTTAGTTTGTGAACATTTAAATCGAAGGCATTGCCTTTTATTACTGGGCATAATTACGACTGATTGCTGTGAATTTTTGGATACAACATTTTTTTTTATAAATTTTTAACTAGTGCTGTGTTGTGAACACAATCCCGTCTGATGGTAAGCAGTGATGCAATCGTTGAAAGTATAGCGCGCTGACAAACTAGCGCGCTTTACTTTAACTTTAAGAGCCTCATTACTCTAACCTTGAAAACAGGAAACACCGCCACTTGTTAAATTGTAAAGTGCTCTAGTTTATTAAGAGCCTAAATAGAACAACAATTAACTTAAACTATGAGGCAATCAGTGCTTATGTCGTTAGTGCTTCTCTTATCTGATTTAAACTGAAACAAGTTGTGACATCCGCCAACACGCATTGGAGCCATGTGTGTGGATTGCAGCTTACAGCCCACTCTCTCATACCGAGAGGAGGCCCGAGTCCCAGGAGTGGGAATATTATAGGTTCTGCTATTATGCTCTGCTAAACCAAAACAATATTTTCCAAACAAGCAATTGTTCTTATACAGTACCAGTCACAAGCATGACAATATTTTTGTTTGTTTCTTTTCCAAACTCCACCAGATTAGCACAATGATAAGAGACTTTTCACCAAGTCATTTGTCTCAATAAAAACTGACAGTCGCCACAGTTTTTATCATTTTTAATTCACACCATTGTCTCACTGGTTGTGTGTCAATTCTGTCAGATTTCTGGTCATAGCGTCCAGCATTGAGCCGTCAGTCGAATGAAGACAAATATGTTGCCATGACTTTCAAAAAGAAAGTGTTTGCGCAAATTGAATAGAGTGCAGTTATGGTGGTTGAACGTCTGTATTAGTTTTTCGGGGCCATTTTAATAGACGAACTAGTTTGAGCAATGTCATTGTGAGCCTATGTATCTCTTAACTATACTTAATATACAACGTGTAACATAAAGGGTGTATACATACCAAGGGCATGGCATCTTTAGATGATATCAAACGATATCGGAAGGGTTTCAACTCAAAATAAAATACTCAAAAAATTGGTACCAAATTTTCGGTTTCGTGTGTTTCTTAAAATCAAATCATAACAACCGTGGCACCACACTACATACGTTAATAACTACTCGTTACCCGTCACGTTACTTGCCAAAATCCGATAAATGTCTTCAATGACTCTGTGCGACTAGTATGATAGTAGCCTATCACAGGCGGTGTTTTTCCTCATAACTTCCTAACACAAAGAGATAGGATTAAAAAACCCTTGCAATATCGTTTGACATCGTGTAAAGATGCAATGCCTTTGTTATGTATATACCCTTTATGTTACACGTTGTATAAAGCTGTAGAGTTTGTTTGTTTGAACACGCTAATATCAGGAAATACTGGTCCGATTTGAAAAATCCTTTTTGCGCTGGATAGCCTATTAATCCAGGAAGGCTTTAAGCTATATAACTTTACGCTGCGACCAATAGGAGCGGAACATAACTAACTTCACGCGAACGAAGTCGCTGGCGGCCGCTAGTTCAATAATAACTTTGTTAAATTCTTATGGAATTGAAAGTTTTGCATCTTGTTCAAGCTTATACATATGTAGTTGTCGGTACAAGACGTCACACATATTACGTAAAAACTAGTTTGCCTTTAGAACTTCATTTTTTGTGAGTTATTTTGATAATCGAAAAGGCGTAGCCAGCTGTTATTTCGTTAACACATGTGATGCAGGTAACAAAAACTTTAATATTCATTAATATTATGTTGGCAATTGATCGTTAAAACGTCGACATGTTTGAATTCTTTTTAGAAATCGTATTTTTATGTATGGTACAAAAATAATCAAATTATTTGGGACAGAATGACACTGCTACAAAAATTACGGTAACAATTGGAAATAATGTAAAAACTTCTTTTTTGCTTAATGTTTTTCTATTATATCGAATATATCAATGTGCCTTTACATTCAAGCCTTTCGACGACGCAATCCTTATGTGCCACTAATTTATAGTATTACATTGTAGCTGACTGGTGTCCATTGAGTTGGTTATTGGTTCAAATTGACATGTCCGTCTTCATAACGGAAGCCGTCGGATTGCGTTCAAGCCGAATATGGTGAGTTGGGAGTTTGTGAGAGTAACTTTGCCTGTAGCCATTTATGTTTTTTCAGAAGGACTATACTCGTTATTTAAAACTGACTGCACGGTTAGCGCCCGCACGGAACAAATATTTGTATAACCTAAAAGTAGTTACATAAGGTACTGTAGTATATGCATTTTATCATTGACCACAGACAACACTGTCACTGTCACTGTCAAACAGACAACACTGTCACTGTCAAACAGATAACACTGTCTCGAGCGCACCACGTCGGTCGGTCTTACGAGAGCCACGAGCGAGAGTAGACGTGTCGGTAGTCTGTCCGTTAAGTGCGTGTGCGAGCCTGTGATATTCAACGAAGTAAAGGTTTTACAAGTGGCGACGAGCAAAAAGGTATTTTGTTGAACAACAATAAAAAAAATAAAAGGGAAAAGGATACAAAACAGTGAGTAGTTTCACATTCCTTAAGTATTGGTACAAAATTTCTTTCTGTATACATAATTATATTAAATCATGGAGTAATTTATTATGGAACGCATAATGTAAACACATTAAAATGAACAGTCAGTTATTCTGTGAGGTTTTATATTCCGCGGAAGGCAAACATTGATAGTACGTATACTTCTGGCAGCCTCGAAACTCGGGTAGATAAATAGGTATTGGAGGTACCTAATACTTACTGGCTAACTATATACAATAAGATTAATTAGGTACTTATTTGATACTATTTTAACCAAATTGTGAAAGTTGGATAAATCGAATTGTGGGTACTTAACCTGTATGATACATACTGGTGTATAACGTCGAGCGCAACGTTTTTGTTCTTTAATAATTTTGGGAGTAGGTAGTTATCCGTGTTATCTGCTACGGGCCAGTGTTATTTGCAGAAGTACGTGTTTTTTACGCGTGTAAACCCGAGGTGCCTTGTACCTATGTATTTGTTATGATATGGAAGTATTCGTGGAACAAACTTGCGAAGGTGCCCAGCGAAGGTTATATCGACGTCCGAGATGTCGTTGCTGCTGTTTTGCGTAGTCCTTTGACCCTCCATTGGAAGTATATCCACCGTTCTTGCAATTTATAGGTAGCTAGGTTTGATGTTAAACTTTTGAACAATAGTTAAATTGAGATTAAATGCTGCCATTAAATTGGTAGGTCATGCTAAATGCTGCCATTAAATTGGTAGGTCGTGTCAAATGCTGCCATTAAATTGGTAGGTCGTATCGAATGCTGCCATTAAATTGGTAGGCCGTGACGAATGCTGCCATTAAATTGGTAGGCCGTGTCGAATGCTGCCATTAAATTGGTAGGTTGTGTCTAATGCTGCCATTAAATTGGTAGGTCATGCTAAATGCTGCCATTAAATTGGTAGGTCGTGTCAAATGCTGCCATTAAATTGGTAGGTTGTGTCAAATGCTGCCATTAAATTGGTAGGTCATGCTAAATGCTGCCATTAAATTGGTAGGTCGTGTCAAATGCTGCCATTAAATTGGTAGGTCGTATCGAATGCTGCCATTAAATTGGTAGGCCGTGACGAATGCTGCCATTAAATTGGTAGGCCGTGTCGAATGCTGCCATTAAATTGGTAGGTCATGCTAAATGTTGCCATTAAATTGGTAGGTCGTGTCAAATGCTGCCATTAAATTGGTAGGCCGTGTCGAATGCTGCCATTAAATTGGTAGGTCATGCTAAACGCTGCCATTAAATTGGTAGGTCGTGTCAAATGCTGCCATTCAATTGGTAGGTCGTGTCGAATGCTGCCATTAAATTGGTAGGCCGTGTCGAATGCTGCCAATAAGTTAGTAGATTGTTGATATGAAAGTAGAATGCTTTCATATTGGAGCATTTGTTATTTTTATAATATAAAGTCAAAGAATGTTTATACGAATATCTTATGATGTACAATACTACACCCCACTCGGTCACTGGTCAAACACCATCCGAACTTTTCTTCCAAAGATTAAATAGGGACAAAATTCCTTCATTAGAAAGTCGAAGTAAAAATAATAATGATTCAAATGTGAGAGACAGAAATAAGAGTCAGAGAAAATTGTGAGTGATACAGTTTATGTATGTAAGAAAGAAATGGAGAAAACAAATAAATTGGCGCCAAACTTGGATCAGTCTCAGCATACTGTAGAGGGCGCTAATGGAGGAGATTGTGTTGTATGAATTTAAGAAACAGGACAGTCTTATAGATAGAGCATTATTTATTTGGAAAAAGTTGAAGGGGAATGGAAGCCAGTGATACCGGATGAGCAGTCGGTACACGGAAGTTCAAAGGAAAAAATAATAATGTTATATTTTGATTTGTTGGATTTAATCAGTTATAATAAATATGTTTCAAGAGATATAGTATTTATAGATTAAATTTTGTTAATTTGCTACCAAGTTGATATAATAAAATAAATAACTAAATATAATAGGAAAGGGATGTAGTATATGCGTTTTATCATTGACCACAGACAACACTGTCATTGTCACTGTCAAACAGACAACACTGTCACTGTCAAACAGATAACACTGTCTCGAGCGCACCACGTCGGTCGGTCTTACGAGAGCCACGAGCGAGAGTAGACGTGTCGGTAGTCTGTCCGTTAAGCGCGTGTGCGAGCCTGTGATATTCAACGAAGTAAAGGTTTTACAGGTACCATACAGGAGAAATTCCTAATGTGGGACAACGTGTTTTATTTAAAAAAAGAACCTTATAAATAAATTCGCAGTCAAATTCCGGCGACAAACAAATGTTAAAAACTTGTCATAATTATAATTATAATTGAGCCTGAGATCCGACTGTGAACGTTATCAAAATTAGTTGAATTACCCCTCAGACTGTGAACATTAATAAAATTATGTGAATTATCCTTCAGGTTAAAAACTAATTTCATTATTTTTGCAATCCCGTCTGATGGTAGATAAGCAGTAATACAATCGTTGCTGGAAAAACGCGCTAGATTATTAAGAGCCTATTCACTCAAAAAACTGAGTGAAAAGAAAGGATGACGGCAGTTGAGCGAGGTGATGTAACGTTAAACCCAACAACACGACCAACGATGCTGCACCAGAGAGAGGAGGATTGCTCTGGAGACCACGACCAAACACCCGACACCACAACATTATTTTGGCTTGGCGCACCGTACCCGGCAAACATCGCAACAAAACTGCTCAAAACCGTCCTCTGTACGGCTTCAGCCGAACTCGGCGAATCACTTGGCGGCAAGACGTTGAATTACCCCTCAAACTGAACATTCATAAAATTACGTGTATTATCCCTCAAGTTTAAAACTAATTTGTTGTATTGCAGAATTGTATAAGCATTAGCAAAGAGTTCTGTTGCGCTTATATATTGTTGCTATTATATTGGTTATGAATGGAAGATGACGGTGCATTGTCTATCAATTTACGAGTACACTGAGAAGAACGTGCAAGAAACTCCATGGACACTCTTTTAAAATCATAATATATGGGTTACATTTCTTCGTTACATATTTATGTTGCTTCTATCATGTGAGCACAATGTAAAATTAATTAAAATATAAAAATTAATTAAGCCCACTGGCAGCTAAGAGATGACCAGTCTCCACTGACGGCCCCCGTTCACGAGCATGACGCGCGCATATTGAAGGGAACCGAATGACCCAACAATACGCGCCACCATCAGCAAGACATTTGAGTGAGCATGACAAACTCTCAACTGCCAATATCGCAATCTCAAAGAAGTTATATATATATATATATAAAACAAACCATAGTCCATGGTGCCTCACATTCACAAACTTGAAAAGTGCTTTTACATTATACAATACTATATTACTTGAAAAATCATGGTAGCAAAATATTGTGCACAACGTTGAAATAAACAAATAAAATAAAAAAGGAATATTTCGAAAACAACAGAAAGGGGGAATGGTATCTCTTCCAAACCTACAAAATAGTCTGTGACTGTGGAGCAGGACTGGCATTCATCCAAGCATTTTTATCAAGGATATAATCTTCCAGTTTATAACATCCTTGCTTACACAGCGTGCGTTTAATGCATGTTTTAAATATGGACTCATTGAGTTGTTGAATCTCTAGCGGTACTTTATTATAAAATTTTACACAGTACCCCATAAAAGAACTATTTACTTTAGCCAGTCTGAACCGAGGTTGATCCAAATTGTTTCTATTCCTAGTATTAAAATTGTGCCTGTCACTTATCTTCTTAAAAGCTACTAGCCGCCGCCAGCGACTTCGTTCGCGTGGTTTAGTTATGCTCCGCTCCTATTGGTAGCAGCGTGATGTTATACATATCCTAAAGCCTTTCTGGATGAATAGGCTATCCAAAGCAAAAATAATTTTTCAAATAGGACCCGTAGTTCCTGAGATTACCTCATATGTATAATTTGTGTCGTTTTGAACGAATAAACAAATAAATAAACCAGTAATACTGTAGGTAATTTGTGCATGTTAAGGAGGTTGGTTGTTTTTATGTTTGTTGTTGTTTGTTGGTTGTCCACCGACCGATGGATATGGGCAGCACAAGACCGGTCATCGTGGAAAGCCTTGGGGGAGGCCTTTGTCCAGCAGTGGACATCTAGGTATAGGCTGAAAAAAAAGAAATAGAAGAAGCAGAAGGGGGTTGTACTTACCTATAAGCAATACAATTTATCAGGTACAGGTTTTCTTTTTATTCCCCTAAAGAAAGAAGTTACTTAAGTAGGTATTTTAAATTAATATATCACATGAAATAAATACTGTATTTCACGCCTCATTTAACAGATTTATATCTTCTTTTGAAAGCGAAAGTGATCAAGTTTATTTGGCTACCTATATAAAGATATCAAACATAAACTAAGCAGATGTACAGTACATACGTTTGTTTTTTCTATAGCTACAATGGTTACGGTAAGTACATAACGTACTTACATAATCTATAATATTCCAAGTCCAACTCCTGGGACACAGGCTTCCTCTCATTGGAAGGGAGTGGACCGTAATTTTAACCCGCGGGTCCAGTGTGGGTTTGGTAGATGTCACATGTCTTCGACGTTTTGGCTCTAGGACATGCGGATTTCCTCTCGATGTTTCTCTTCACCATTTTGAGAGCAGTGGTACTGAAATAATTTGCACAAAATAAAGCGCCTGATAGGGTTCGAACTTACGACCTTACAATTTCTAAGTCCCAGCCGATACCACTCGGCCACTGCTGCTATCTACGGTAAGAATGGATCTACCTAAAGCTACGGTTTTCTATGAAAGTGGTTCTGTCAGTAAAATCTGATATTTTTGCCAATGTTTGATATTAATGTGCCGAAAAACGCTAACGTTTAGAAAATAGAGCTTTATTAAAGACTCATCTCTAAATTCAAACCCGTATAAGCATTTTGACGAGTCCCATTGTACAGACGCCAGCACATCGAGCTACTACAATCTGTCAAATTTTTTTATTACATTCTTAACTTTATTGCTAAAGTATTTAAAGCTCAAGGTTTATAGTGAATATTTGACAGTTTCGGGTAGCTTGGCTTGCTGTCGTCCGTCCCTAATCACTGATACACTATATGTTCCTCTTAACAAATTTTGCTTTTTAAGAACTTCTTTGCATTTTCTGTGGAGTATCGATTATCCTGTACATACTTAGGTAGGTCCTGCTTTTTGGTTTTGTTTTGAAATTTTTTGACTCTTTTATGAAAGCTAATGCTGTAAGTAAATACTAGATATCTATTCGCTATTAGAACTATCCTATGTTAACAGAATTATCAAATTACTGTAAAATGTACCTACTTAAATATCTTGTGTCTGCAATTTAGTTTCCGAAAATGTAAGTAAATTACTTTAAAGACGCACATATTGACTCCAGTTAGCAAATTACGATTTTTCAATATAAATAGCTTATTCTATAGTTAATTTGTAGTTTTATAAAATTCAAATTTGTAATATCTATTGCAAAGGAGTTTAGAATGACAGCTAGATAAATGAGTTTTTTTTATACGTGTATCTAAACTAAGAATTTCTCCTGTGTCGTGGGTGCGTTTTCAAACATTTAAACTCAGATAGACAGTTAGCGGACCCCGGGCTCCAACACTAAAGTCGCGGATGCAGCTGGGATAAACGCTGAGATGATGATGATGACACAAACAACCAGACCTGGAACTACTTGTAGGCCATACAAGCCTGTGACACACCAGTCCCTGGCACAGCAATCGATCGCTGAGCAACTGTCGTCATCAGTTACAGGTCACAGGGCACGTATTGTATCGGATCGTAACATATCGGGTAAATTCTGTAGCTAGAGATGACCCGACCAAAAGAAACAACCCAAACAACTTTATTTACCTACTTACATCCATATAAACCATCCCGCCACCTATAATACCACCAAAATCCGCATCACCATAATCGTATTCCGATACCAATGCCAGAATGACTAGCACAGTTCAAAGTAACAATCGGATATCAAGCGGCGCGACTGACATGTAAATTGTGATCGACCGGGATCTGAACCCGCTACCACGGACTACCGGTGCCACTGCGCTGACTCAGCACTTATTGTACACCTGCCTTGGTAACTCATAGAAGGCGAAGTAGGATAGGTGATAGATAGGAGTTTGGGCCGTATGTCGATGATGATAAAGGATGTTGTCCTGTAAAGTAATTGAGGATAGTTTCTGCAGCCTAAGTGAGATTTAAGCTATTGATACGGTTTGTTAATTAAAAGTATTTACAAGGTTATGTAGATGTTTTGGATTTGATTAGTAGCAAAGTATTCCTGGACCATTCTTTTGTTCTGATACCTATACGTCGATATAATCATCGTGTTCGTAACAGATGTAGTTTAGGTAGTCATATTTTCAGAACCTCGGAACAAATAGGTATGTAATGGCTTACACTATCCAAACTATATTATATGACGAATATGGAGAACAACAGCCTAACGTAACACACAAATTGTACGTCAAAATCTCAGCCATAAAGACAATGACAATATTTTAGCACTTCAAAGAAATCTGGAATTGAATAGAAAAATAATATTTAATAGATTTTCACACGAAGTAGGTACCTACAAAAATTACAGATGTTAAGTTTAGATAATCCTTATACTAACTAAATTAACTAAGGCATGCAAACTTAAGCTAAAAATAATTTATATTAATTTTACTAAAATTATTTCTTCTTCTTCTTCTCCTTCAGCCTATAGATGTCCACTGCTGGACAAAGGCTTCCTCCATGGCCCTCCACGCTGACCAATCTTGTGCTGCCCGCATCCATCGGCTTCCCGCGACCTTCACCAGGTGATCGGTCCACCTTATTGGGGGACTCCCTACGCTGCGTCTTCCAGTACGTGGCCGCCACTCCAGAATCTTACTGCCCCATCGGCCATCGGTTATGCCATCGGTAATGTGCCCTGCCCACTGCCACCTAAGTTTAGCGACTCGCAGAGCTATGTCGGTGGCTTTGGTTCTTCTGGGGATCTCCTCATTTCTGATTCGATGACGCAGAGAAACTCCGAGCATAGCTCTTTCCATTGCCCTTTGTGTGACTCAGAGCCTTCGTATGAGTTTCGTTTGTATGCATTTATTTTTATGAAAATCTATTATTAAAGGATGGTCAATATTAAAAATGATTTATATAATAATAGATTATTATAAACACAAGCATCTGTCGATTTCGTCCAACAAATGAGGCCAAGTGACCATCCTGTCATTCGTATGTTCACATAAAGCGAGCATTCGTAAATTCCTAAAACTAAATCGACATAGAAGATGAACCAACAATACCACATATTCCTTAATATCAAAAGCAAAGAAAAACGTATACCTGCTCTTTATATACAACAATAAACAGTATACATAACCAGAGATTCTCACCGACCTTCGTCAAAACTTTATCTAACGCCTCATAATCATACAGCCCAAGATTTTTTTCCAACATAATTCCTTGATCCTCCTATTGCTAAAAAAAGCAAAGATGATGTTTTTAATCTAACGTTTGAAAGATTGACAGGTCGGTCGGATGCCCGCGGCCTACCAGGTAGGCAAAGGTACCTATCACGTTTGATTAAAAATATTTCAGCAAAAGATCGCTGGTATCGAGCTGGCTATCGAGTTTTACCTTGAAAATAATTATTATTTTTCGGTCGGCTGTTCAAATTTCTTTTTTTTTTATATATATAAGAGCTTTGGCTGAAAAGCTGCCATGATCTTTTGTTTTTTTTTTATTTTTCTGGCATGTAATGTCTATAATTTAGATTTGGCTGTATTTAAGAATATTGGTAGGTTGCTGTTCGTGAAATATGTTATAGTTAACCGGCCGATATAATAGAGTTTGTAACCGAATACCTACTAAAATATTTTAAGAGAGATTGGCAGCACTTTATAAATACATTTTAATAAACTTGAAATTGCATTAAAATATTGAGGCAATAGATAGACAAAACAAAAAGGCTTTTAAAATAGAATAAAAAAGCTAAATGCTGATTTGTATTCAACAAATGTCTTTAGATCTACACACGGTTGAACGATTTCAAATGTACAGAGTTAAAGGGACACGTACATAGAACTCAAATGTGCGTAAAAGATATATCACAGTTGCAAACATCTCAACCACCAGTAAATGCACCCCACAGAAGCGGCCATTTCTCAAATTGTACGAACGCATTCAACGACCCTTCGTAAAAAAAATATTGAACTACAACCATCCCCTAAAATTATTTTAGTGAAAAGAAAGGAACTTAATACAGTCCCCACCATGCCGCGGGGTGCACCCCTAGTGTGTGTATGTGTGTAAGTGCCAACTGTATTAGATTGTGGGTGTGTGAGTGCCCTCGGAACGAGCGGCTGACAGCTGAGCATGGCGGGCAGAAAGTACTGACTGAAATGAATAAGAAAAATAGATTTATTATTTTATTTAGACCATAATTTGCTAATTGATTTTATTGTTTGTGTCCGTTTTTAAGTATGGTAAAATAATTTTGTGAACCGTTGAAAATAATTATAATTAGGGTGTACCATGAAACAAGCAAGCAGACAAACATTTGGAGGAAAATAAAACTCATGTTTTCATTGTATTTTATTTCTATTTACTGAGAAAAATCACTGTGAATTATGAAATAAGAAAGATAATTATAATAATATGTATAATATAATATCTTTATTCAAGTATCAAAGACTCAATTAGTAATTTTAAAAACTATGTTAGTTAAATTTAATAATAATATTAGGTAAAACAGCATGTGATATTTTCAAGTCTCAACTGTAAAATTAGATGACTAACAAAATATAACTTAAAAATCTTACTAATATTCAATCCTCTTCAAAAACCAATTTAATTCAATTCTCAGTACTTTCTTCCAACCGTACCTCAGTACCATACCAAGCGGGCGCGGCGTCGCGTTGTGTCGGGAAATCAACGCACACACACAAAACGCACCCCTACATATAAACATATCGTACGTCGCCCCACTGAAGGGCACAAAAGCTTGGCCGACTGACTACCGAGATATGTGCTATACATACAACCGTGATATATTGTATGTCTTTATAATAATCTATGTAGTATATGGAGCGTCTTGAAATGCGTAAAAGAGCAAAAAAAGTACGAGTGGGCTTCCTTGATTTACCATGAAATGCGAATTAAAAAAGTAAGTTCGAAAGTGGCTCGAAACCAGTTCGATTCTAAAAGTGTAATATAATATAATCTACTACAGTTTTAAAAGATAAATCACTCATTAAGTGAATAACGTTATAAGGATAAAGCAGTCCTTATAACGTTTTTCACTTAATGAGTGATCTCACGGACTCACACCAAAATGTCTTGTACTTTAAACACATAAAGTAAAGAAGGAAAAAAGTGAAAAAAAAAAGATGTGCATATGCGTAAAATGAATGAACTGTAGGAACTATACTGAATATGAGTTATATCTTATATCACACAAGTTAATGTAAGTATATCATCACCATGTAAAGGTTGTCTGAGTGAAAACGTATATAGTACCTACGGACTTTTTTCATATCTATATTTCAAATTGGTATAATACAATAACAATACTAGATTAACCACCTAGTATATACCTACATATAATCTATCGAGATAACAGCAAATACTTTCTATGGGAATAACGTTGTTGTAATAACTATTTTGAAAAAGTAGGTACTGTTTAAAAGGTAACAAAAAAGACATACGACAACACAAGACAACAAAATAAAATATTTATACAACTCTTGCTACAAAGTCTGGTTACAACTAACGAACTTAGGTTCTGAATTTCTCATAACTGTACTGAAACTTATTGTATATCATACTCTGTAAACACAGAAATCCAATATCTTGAGCGACCCTCCGCATATGTCGGCTTCTCACGTACATTTCTGCAGCTCTCAAATCGACTCGAGTATGGATTACATACAGCCGACGACTTGAGCCACCCTATACTATGATGTACAGGCACAATTTATAAGAAAACGCGTAGAAAAGCAAACTGGAAGATGTTTTAGTTTTAAATTAAGCTTTTTAGTCGGTTAATCCGCAGTGTAGCGCTTTAAAAACTATTTTTTCTTTTGGTTTCGAGAAAAAATTGAACTAATGGTATAGAACATACTTAAGTTCTGATAAATTAATTGTTCTTTTGTAGAAAATATTGTCACAACCTTGCAAATCAGTTTGGACTGCCACATGGAAGTTTTTTCGGTTAATTGTTGTTTTAAATAGCGACTACTGCGTTATTAGTTATAAAACATTCCCTTCGTATTAAAAACTTAATCAATTTCATATAATATATATTAACTTTATATACTTGTACCACACGAAAAATATCCGCCATATTCAGTTGGGTGGCGCCCCTACGCAACAAGACGATGTATTGAAATTTGTCGCGTCGTACAGCCCTTTGAGTTCACTTCGCGCCGCCAAAGTTGCTGACTGTTGCTGAAGCGTATACGTCTACCAAGTTTGGCTTAAATGTAAGACGTCCATTGTTCTCTATGATGTGTATTGCTAATTATGTAAGTTTGTTTTCAGCTTGCTAGGCTTTAGTTATATTTTAATCATCATCTTTGGAGTTAAAATATTATAATCGAAAGATTCATAATTTTGGCTGGTATTTCAACAAAATTTTGCATGATTATTGCAAATTCTTAGTAGGTACCTCCGCACACTAACAAATCTAAAGAACCATAAGGAATTCCACTCACCCCACTTTCGTTTTTGTATAAAATCTCGAAGTTATTAATAATTATTCCTTAAATGGTGAAAATCTGAAATATAAATAGTGATATGCCATTCTTCACCTCGTTTGTAGACAGCCATACTTAGAGACTTACCTGAATACTTACCGATGTTTCCGCAGTTTGGCAAGTCATTCCACGGAGTACGGCTAAAGTCATCCACGAAAAGGTAACCGCACTCTATGTTATCTATCCCAGGAGACTTGAAGGTTCTATCAAATTGTTTCCATTTTTAAATAACTCTTAAGGTTATTATTTTTGTACGATTCGTATGTATTTAAATAAATAATTTTACTGTTAAAACCTAAACTACTACTACTAAATACTAACTACTACACAATTAAACTATTTTCTAGATTGACTCTACACGTAAACCCATCATAAATTCTGCAAGTATTTATTTTGTATAATTTCATGCAAGCATTTGTAACTTAATGTAAGATTTCTTGAAATCGTATTTACTGATGAAGTCTTTAAAATTTTCTACTGACTGTAAGTGTCTCACCTGACTTTTTACCATCTCGTTATAGCAAGTCACGGTCTCGGCGGCACTTTTACTCCACTTCCTCAACCAGTCCCATGGGACTCACCTGCCGAAGCCTCCTCTCTTTAGACCTTTTATTTTACCGCTCTTTGTTTCCTAAATGTTAGAAGGTTGCAAAATAATGCCCCAATCCCAGTGGAACGGTAGTCTGTAATTTCAAAAACTATTTTGCCAGGAAAGGAGTTTTAAACATCATAATATGTATTTGATTAAACAAAATTTTGTTATAACTTCATAATATCGGTAAGAGCATAGACAAGGAGATGTTAACTTAATTATTCAGTCCAAAAACCAGTAAACTACGTACACTAAATAAGGAAGGATCTTCATTTTAATATCGCACCTAGTCAATCACGTACAGTGTAATTTTTTCACTCCCATACTAAAAGTTAACAGTACCTAACAATAAGAAAATGACAATCTATTTAATTGTAATTTAGTATAGTTTAGACAGCATCGACGCTTACTTTTTTCGTTCAAAAATCATTGCAATAGAGGATAAAAGAAATAAATAACAGTTAAAGTGCTACCGTCTGCTTTGACAAAAGAGTCTCAAGGGAAACGAAAAACACCAATCATTTTACAAGCGGCAAAGCACAATAAATCCGTCAACCGGCGACGGTAGCATAATCTTGTTATTTGCATACAAATCTCAACAACAATAACATCTTTTGTCTACACCAAGGAAATCTGCAAAAATTATAACTCTTTAATGCACCGTGCAAAAAAAGGGTTATTGTGAAGAAACTTTGCCAGTCTTTTGCGAACGAATAAGAAAATGTTTCGGCTAATTTTAGAGTTTTTGCAATATTTTTTGCACATCATCTGGTTCTAGGACAAAAAGCAAAAAATCTGTTGGCGTTTTGCCAATATCTCTACGTGTAACCCGTACTTGGATATCATAACTTAAACATCAAATGAATTCCAATGACCATTTCTTTAAGCTCCCATTTGCTTTGTAATTTCGTGTAAGATTAGCGGTCACTTACTATACAAATGAGGCACGCGATCTATTTTTTGTTGATCAGCAATTTGTTTAATGGCTTTTAATATCTACACCTAATTGGTGCCTTTTTTGTAAATGATAGGAACCATTTGTAACTGAATTTTAGCGTTATACGTTGCAACAAATATTTAATTTTATTTTAAGAGAGCTAATATCAACATATATTATTTCTCCAAGGGTCTGAAACTGTTTTCTCCCTTTTTCTCTCTTTCTATCGAACCAATCTGAACGTCCGACCCACCAATCGACAGATATTCGTCCCTGGTACCATGGAATACTATTTTATATAGTGCGAATTTTTCGCACGGGTCAGCTAGTTAAATTATAATAAAAGATACTTATTAGGTGCCATTTTCATCGTAGTTACTTACTAATCTGTGAATGTATGATATATTTCAATTGAGTAGTCCAAGTATCCAAATTCACTCATCAAAAAATCGTGAATGGTATATTTAAGTACATTCCGAGACGTCAAATCCAAAACAACAAATCTAAAACCACGACGACAATGAGTAATATCCAAGTGTGAAAAATCCTGCAAGCGATATTAAAACTGTGAACATCAGTACAAGTTATATCAGAGTTGATAAAACCGTAGTCGTCAGGCACGCAGGAGATGTTGCGTGCCGGCCACACAAAGAGCCAGCGACTTTGATTAATGACCTTACATTCAACGAATACATTACGATTTTTGCTTTCATTTCGTTCGATACGAATGTCACAAGGTTATGATATCGATGCCAGAGGAACAATCAATGCGTAGGAGTGACTTGTGATGCATAAAGATATGCTTGGATGCAATTTTGGTTGAATGTAAATTGGGTACTTGCTGCTTGCTTAACGATACGCTTGAGGCGAGGTAATGCTGATGATGGTTGTGATTGAATTTAGATTCAAGAATTAATTAATCTATTTAAAGACAATATTGCTATTGCTTGCTAGCTTTCTATTGCTTTTCTATCAGTTAATAATAATTGTTAAGTGAATAAAGAAACACTTGGCACTTAATTGCAACAAAATGGGAATCTGAAGTACGACAATTCTTTTTTGTTAACCTTCCGATTCTGGATCTATCGAGAATTCTGTAACATAAGGTCGAGTCTATCGGTTATGAGAGATCTTGGTGGTACTGGTAGCTATAGGTAAACTATTTAGAAGATAAATAAAAAGCTGTAGAAGCATTTTTCATTACTATATTTATTGGTTTTGTATTCACATTTTTCTATTTCAGTTACAAAACAATTTCTCATTAAAAATTAAATCCACATTTTGTACCTAAGCCTAAGTCATTGTCTACATCACATAAGTTATGAACATTATGAACGACATTTTTATCAATATGATTATTTTTACATACACAGTACATCTACCCACCTGTAGCGTTATGTAGGAACAGTATAATATTAAATAATTTAACTGAATACATTATTTTTACATAAAAGCTCTCAGCTAATCACCAAAGCATTAAAATTATTATTGACCAAAATAAATTACATTTCTATACCGCTAAACATAGGTAAAAATTTATAAAACTGGAATTTCAATACCTATTTATACACAGGATAAAAACAGTTTGATAGATGTCTCGAATTTAAGGAAATACATCAATTGAAATGGTAACTAAAAGAAAGTATACAGTTCAGCGCACACTGATCATAATATTATTATCCTTGTAACGTAGGTATAATGTATAAAAATTAGCTATTAATTTAATAAATACAAATGTTACTACTGACAATGACTTAAAATAAAATGTACAAATTCAACACTCAGAAGATGTTTACCTACCCTAAAATAATAATAATCACACTTTTGACATTGTAAAGTTTTCCACCTAACTATCCAAACATCCGATTATGACTGGTTACTCTAAGATACTTACACAATTTAAAAATAAACCTTAAATTAATTTAATCACTTTATTACACCTTAGACACAAAGGAATGGTAAGAATTACAGTTCATTAATGAAAAATAGAGTTTTCTTCTTTACACATCTAAAGATTATAAGGCGGTTAGACCGTAGTCTGATTTGATGACTGGTTGGTTTGATGGGATGCCGTTGCCGCAGCCTGCCGAGCCTACCGGGGAGCCGTGGGCTGCAAGGTTGGCAAGTAAAGCAGGGTCCATACCTCCATGCATACTCATCATGTGGAGGTGATGAGGCGTCATTGGATGTCCCGCATTCATCTGGCTCCCTGGATGAGACATCGGACTGATCGCTGGATCGTGAGACAAATTTTGCTGTGCCCCAACACAATGCAAATCATTCATTATGTTATCAGTAACGTTTTCTATACTGTCTGGTCGGCCATTGTTGTTTGATTTCTTTTTATCATTGTTATTTGTATTCTTATTTGATCTACTCTTTGGTGTACCCTTAGTCGAGGTTGTGGTGACGCCAGCCGGGTTTGTTTTTCTCCTTACGTTTTTGGTGTTGGGTAGCTTATTGTCCTTTTTCCACTTCATCCGTCTATTCTGGAACCAGATTTTGATTTGCCTTTCGGATAAGACTAGAGTGTGAGCTATCTCTATTCTTCTTCTTCGCGTTAGGTATCTATTGTAGTGAAATTCCTTCTCAAGTTCTAGTATTTGGTGTCTCGTATAGGCTGTGCGTTGTCGCTTTGGTTCCATTCCAGGTTGATATTGTCCATTTGCTGTGAAAGAAAATAAAATATTTTAAATGTTGTGTGTACGTATAATTAAAAATCAGAAGTGAAGACAGATTTTAACCTAACTTTTGGATTCGTTAGTGAACTACTGTTTTTGTACTGTTTTAAGCTAACTACAAGTAATTAAATTATAACATTATAATCATAATTTATGTTGACACTAAGATGCTCCAATATGTATACGCACTTCTTATAAAACTGTACCTAACAAAATATACTTGTACATACTAACTCCACCTATATCAGTAGCGTTGCGTGCTCGACACAATAATTTATGTACCAGCCCGTGTTAATTAATGTGCATAATAATTACACATACATGCGCCTGAGCTTCCTTTTTGTTTTGATTAATTGCGCCTAGTAAATTAGTTGTACAGACACCGTAGACATTGATACAATTTTGTATACCATGTATGGCATGGTACAATTTTGCATGTAATATGTACGCACATATTAGGAAGTTATTTACATTCGTATATACGTCTTGTTGAGGTTATTTAAAGGTTGTTTGGTGTTTTCAATTTCGTTTGTTGTCAATTTTGATTGATTATTTTTGTAAGACACTTTTACTTTTAGATTAGTGAGTCAAGTTGCTTGTCTAATACAGTAGTTTTTTTTTTAACTCTCGTCAGTTATAGTAATAGTAGCTAAAGTTTAATCGTAAACATGATTGGTTTCAGATTATATATTTTTTTTAATTATCGAAATGCTACCAGTACACATTTGTGCACATTTAATTATTAAATGCTTAGAACCACCTGCGTGACTGAACACTATTATTTTGCTACTAGTTTCTGCCCGCACTTTTATCCGCATTGTAGTTGTTAATTACACTAAACGTACACTCATAGTGTAGCTTTCATTCAGTGAAAAAATTCTCCAAATTAGATCTCTACTTCCAAATATTACTTTCTACATCCAAAATTGCTAACCTTTCCTTTTTGTTATATAACTAGCTTTTGCTTGTGACTTCGTAGGCTAAAAATTTCTTGTTCCCCGTCCCACCCCCTCGCATTGCCTGCCCACGTTTTTACGTCGTCTTCACTCAGAGCTCTCTGACTTTTTGGTCGACTTCTAAGAATCTTGGCGTAATGTTATATAGTATAAAACTTCCACATGAATTGCTATCAAATGCATAAAGAAGTTTTGATATCTGGTAACTGGTAGTTTCTGAGTATATATACCTATCTGTCTATATATACAGGTACTTATTATTATAATATTAATAGATATATAATCTTAGTATCTATGTATATACGATATAACTTTAATTTTAGGTAAATGAAATGTGTAACTGAATTAATACGCATTATGAAAGTAAATTGTTCAGAATCATTTACTGTCAAAAGTAATTGAAACTATGTAAGTTATTGCTGCTTACATGCTGTATAGTAAAAAAACTTCCGAAAATGTTCCTATATCTACTATGCTAGACTCATACCTAAGCGTATCTTACTATAGGTAGGCGTACATACCTACATAGATTTGTAATGTTATCACAATAATTACTTTTCACAACCAGTATAGGTAACAATGTTTAATAAAACTACAATGTTTTATACGTAGAAATAAAAACGCAGTGTATGTTTTATGCATACATAATATTCTAATAATTGAGGTATTTAGTAGAGAGCGTTAACTCCGAGATATCTTGTATATACATATTGTAATTAGGTACTGTAAAACGTAAACGTTTGACCTGTACCTACCCAACTCCATCTTACCAACTTACAAACTCCATCATATTTCGTATAACATCCAACTGAATAAAATAAATTCCTTTCTAGGCTTTCGCGAATCGATAATTATAAGCCCTTGCAAAACAAGGCGAGGTATAAGGCTACCTGACGTCATTCGCGCCCTCGTCGACTCCATAAATCAAGTTTCGTATAATTCAGGTTAATCAACGAATTCTATGGCGAGACCATTTCAATTTGTTTAATACACAATCCTAGGTTATAAATTAATATGAGTATTTTAGTGCTGAAAGATTTAATGCCTATCAAGGTCGAAGGCTTTACTTCAAAAGCCTAGTATTAAACCTAACTTGAATGTTCAATATAGCTAACAGTCCTGACAGAATAGTTTCATTGTCAGCAAAGTCTTAGTAATTTTGTAATTTCCTTCCCAGGAAATTGCCTTTATATTTGATGTCAAAGGGCTTTGTCAATGTAATGTCTTTTTTATTTATGGAAAAGAATAGAAATCGCTGGAATAATGAATTCCTTAGCTCTAGCTTTTCTTTTGGATGACATTATAGAATCTAATAAAATCGGAAATTCAAAATAAAAATGATACGCAATTACCTACCTTCTAAAAAGGCGCATTTTATATATTTTGTCGCGTAGAACCTACTTATTAATAATGTAATAGAGTAATGGTTAATATTCAATAATTTAATTACTTTGTTTGGCTAGAAATTCTGAAATTTTGTCAGCTATGTCTTACAAAAACTGCCAAACATCAAATTTAGTCCTCGTATCTGTATCTGGGTGAAAGAAAACTCAACTCTTAGCAGTCAAAATTTAAACTGTAGGTAGATTAGAAAAAGAAGTTTTCGATTTAGATTCCTATATTCCCAGTACAGTAATCTTAATCAATATTACTATTACTTTAATTACTTTGTTTGGCTAGAAATTCTGAAATTTTGTCAGCTATGTCTTACAAAAACTGCCAAACATCAAATTTAGTCCTCGTATCTGTATCTGGGTGAAAGAAAACTCAACTCTTAGCAGTCAAAATTTAAACTGTAGGTAGATTAGAAAAAGAAGTTTTCGATTTAGATTCCTATATTCCCAGTACAGTAATCTTAATAAATATTTTCTTACTAACGAATGGAAAAAAATCATAACTTTTTATTGCTGGAATATTGAATTGACGAGGTATTTGGTACGCTATCTCCATCATGATTAAATACCTATTTCTAGGAGTAAATCTTCGAAACAATACCAAACATCTACAAGATATAATAATACAATAACGAAATCGAAATGGATATTAAGAAACTCCATCCGTAGAAATGACCCAACAATTATAACATAACGCACACACATCCAAGCGAACTTCCTTTCATTTATATCGATAAAACAAAAAGATAATCTGGAACGAGATCACAAATCACTAATCTACACATAAGAGCCTTAGCGAGAGAGGGATAGAAACATTTCTGTGGGGTTCGTAGTGGTATTTCTTTGAATCTCCGCGGTTCTGGTATGTGCGGTCGCCGGGTTGAGTCGAGATTCCCGCTGACCACTGACAAGTCTACATTGAGCAGGGTCCAGGGATCGTACCAAATAAATATGGAGATATAGTCGGCTAGTTTTAGGTATGTTTCGTTCCCAATACCAGGAAAATAAGGGCGATAGGAGGCGTGTCTGTTTTTGTCATATACGCTATGTGAGAGTATAGATGTTTTTGTAATCATACTTTTTGTATCGGATTTTGCTTTCCCTGATTCAGTATTAGTGAAAGCAGTTTAAGATTTTCGTTATTTACTTTAAAAAAATATCATGTACAGGTAATCATGTAGTGCGTTACGCAATAAGGGTATAGGCTTTCCTTGAGATAATTTTAAAGTGATGCATCATTATCACAACTATAAGATCATTCCCGTCATTACAAATACCTACATAATAATACTGTTGTCACATGATCAAAGAGCTCTTTAGATTTTGGCCTTCTAAAATCTTCCCCTCGGTTCCATTTATGTAGAGTAATTTTGAGTTGTACATCTTCAACAGCTTAGCCTTTTCCTATCTACCTACTTAGGTTGGGGGGGGGGGGGGGTAGTCTAAACAGATGCTGTCGAATATCATTATACATATTAAATCAAATCAAATCATTTATTTCAAATAAACCAGTTACAGGCACTTTTGAATTGTCAGAAGGTCGGTCAGTCAATAAGATGAAGCTAGTCGCCCATTCCAAAGAGTAGGTACCTATGGAGAAGAACGGGCAAGAAACTCCATGGACACTCTTTTAAATTTTTAAGCTATTGTTACAAATATTTGATTACATCATTCATGTTGAAATCAACCGCGTGAGAACGATGCAGAAATATATTGTGCGCCGAGAGCGTCCATTATGGAAAACACACAAAAATCAATTCAGAAATTAAAATACGCCGTGGCAGCTAAGAGATGACCAGTCCCCTCTGACGGCGTCCGTTCACAAACATGACGTATGGATCAGCATCATTCAGCTCAACCATATCGAATATCGAAGGGAACCCAATGACCCAAAACACACGCCACCATCAGCGAGACATTTGAGTGAGCATGACATACTCTCAACAGCCAGAGCACAATTAAGTCAATAAAAAAGACTAACCCAACAAATAAATGCCTTACAGCACATTCGTACATTGTGCTCACACGTTTGCCATGCAATTATACAATACTAAGAAATTGAATCTACACAATGCTAAGATAGTTTTGTCCAAGGTTCAGCAGCTCCAACAGTGTTCCCGAATCTGTGGAAAGTTTAGCTCCTGTGTAGCTGTACAAGTGCCGAACACCTCTGTCAGCGATACAATTCCGTAACGTACAATATGCTTGGCTACATATGTGTAATACAGGCTTTGAATAAATAACATAAACAATTACATATTAAAACTACAAGAGGAAAAATCAAAGAACAATCATTGTATAGAAATCGGACGCAGCTCAAGCCCAAGCCTTTTTGTCCTCAATATAATCCTTCACACTATAAAATGCTTTCTGGCACAACTTACGTTTAATGAAGGATTTGAATTTATTCAGGCTCAGATCTTGAACCACCTCTGGAAGTCCATTGTAAAAATGTATACATTGGCATCTGAAAGAGCCACCTATTTTCTTGAGCCTTGTTGTAGGTACAATAAATTTGTGCCTGTTCCTAGTATTTATATCATGGACATCACTGTATTTTTTAAACAATTTTATATTTTTATGAGCATACAAAAGATTTTCATAAATATTATGAGACGGCACGGTCAGTACATTAATCTCTTTAAATTAGATTAGATGAAGCAATGAGCTCTTTGACCAGTGTGTATTGCCAGTGATAACAAACGGAACTAAAACGTGGTCGCTGACAATAGGCCTCATCAGAAAGCTCAAGGTTACACATAGAGCAATGGAAAGAGCTATGCTCGGAGTTTGACTACGCAACCGAAACAGAAATGAGGAGATCCGTAAGAGAATCAAAGTCACCGACATAGCTCTTCGAGTCGCTAAAATTAAGTGGCAGTGGGCGGCGCACATTGTTCGTAGAATCGATGGCCGATGGGGTGGTAAGGTTCTGGAGCAACGGCGGCCACGTACCGGAAGACTCAGCGTAGGGAGGCTCCCAACAAGGTGGACCGATGACTTAAAGAAGGTTTTGGGAAGCCGATGGATGCGGCAGCACAAGAGCGGTCATAGCGTGATGAAGAAAGAAGTGGTTTCCCTTTGGCGACTTTTACAGAAGAAAACGTGCTAGCAGTGAAAAGTTTGATCCAAGACAATAGACGAATTACATACCAAGAAATCAGCAGATTGGATTAGGAAGCCTTCATGAGATTCTACACGTGCACCTTCGGTTGCGAAGGATAGTTTCACACTGAGTACCGCACAACCGCACAATCTCACCGATGCACAGAAGCAGGCACGGGTGGAATGGTGCCATGATATGATAAATAAATGCAGGCTTGTCTTTGTGTGTTTACGACATCGTTACAGGTGATGAATCTTGGATTTATCGATACGATCCAGATATGACGCGCCAGTCGACGGTTTGGGTGTTTCAAAATGAATCAACGCCTACCAAAGTGAAGCGATCTAGAAGGGGGGTTAGATTTTGATCGCAAGCTTTTTCAGTTTTACTGACTACTTGGTATCAATTCCTTTACGAAACCAAAGAAGTATCAACGATGAATGGTATACTACCAAATGCTTGACAGAAATTTTCTCCGTTGTACAAGTGACCAAACACAGTGGTTACTGCTTCATCACGGCAATGCGCCCTCCCACACCGCAAAACGAGGGACTTCCTGGACAGTAGACCGGTCAAACTCTTGGCTCACTTTCCTTAAAGCCCTGATCTAGCACCGTGTTACTTCTATTCCCAAAAATAAAAGATCAGCTCAAAGGTATACTTTTTTGCGTTCGAGCAGGTGGTGAGGAATGAGGTGTCTGCGGCGGATTGGAAAAAGTGCTTCGAAAACTGGTTCAGATACATGAAACTTTGCATAGAGGCTGTTATGGAGAGTACTTTCAAAAAAGAAAAAACGTGAATAAATATATGTACTAAATTAAAGAACATTTTTTTTTTATTATCGCAAAACTTTCTGAGTCTCCCACGTATATGAAATTTGACGCAACACTATTACTAGACGGTGAATAAGTGTTTATGTTTTTCTGGTAAGACCACTAATGTTTATAATTCACACAGTTTATTTTAAACAAACAGAATCTAAGTTTGGAAGACCGGTAGCCAATTCAAACTCGTTACTAAAGGTCACTGTTTGCCCACGTAGCTGTCGGTAATCAATTACCGACAAATTATTTAAACGTCTGTGGCGACAAACAGACCGTTATTGAATGATTAGCCGTGAAAACTATTAGTGTGTGTAGGTATTGTTTGTCTATTGTATCGCCAACGTAAATTGTAAATAATTCATCAGAGCTTTAAAAATAGATTTACAAATATCAGTTTTTCAAATAGTACCTAGGTACTCCTAGTTAAACTAAACGACTCTCCGACATAGGGCTGATTTTTCCATTGCCAGATAAATTTATCATCATTACCAACCTTTTATCGTCCCACTGCTGGGCACAGGTCTCCTCTCTTGTTGGCGATTTCAGACTTAAAAGTCCGGGTTTCCTCAAGATGTTTTCCTTCACCTTATAATCAGTCATTGGTATCCAAGATATACTTAGAAAGTACATATAACTTAGAAAAGTTACTTTGGTATTTGCCTGACCTGGAATCGAACCCGCACACTCATACTTGAGACGCTGGTGTTTTACCCACTAGGCCACCACGACTTCTAATAAATTATTGGTGGCAATAAATTGACGTTTGAAGAATGGTTATTTTTTAAACTATAAGTTAATTAGTTGACCAGTAGGTCTAGGTAGTAGTATTAATTAATTATTTGACCTTATGGTCAAACAAATAGTTATTAGTTAAAATGCAATTCATTATTCATCAATTTTTAGTTTATCATCATTAGACAAAGTAAAAATTGGTCTAACATTTTGCTGAATTTGGTCATTTCAATTCATATTTGGTAAAAATAATGGTAAATGCTTACTTAGGTACTTATTTGTAATGAGTTGATTCGAGTAAGAGTTTTGTCTTAACTAAGGATCAAAATATCGGCCTTTTGTAAACGTGCACATTATAAAGTAAGCATCTGAACAGCAATTCGCGTGATTTCACTCTCATTGTGTCAAAATTACTTAGGTACCGTTAGATTCAGTACATTTTGACAAGTTTTTGAGAAGAGTCTGCGACTAGATTTTTAGCGTTGTAATTTACAAGAATTGGTTTGGTTGGAAAAAAATACAGTATTAACATTACTTACATTATCTGTCTATAATGTTCCAACTACTGGAAAACAGGCCTCATCTTTGAGGGCTGGTCCTAATCCACTACGCAAACGAAGTTGGTAGATGTCACAACATGTCTTTGAATATTTGCTTCTAGAGTATGCCGGTTTCCTACCGATGTTTCGAAAACAGTGGCAATGAATTATTTACATGAAGTAAGGCACAAGCCGGTGAAGGAAAACATCTTGAAACAATGGGAATGTCCTAGATCCAAAGACTTCGAAGGCATTTGTGACATCTACCAATCCGCACTGAGGCCGGGTGGACTAGGTACGGATCAATCCCTCTCACCGACAGGACGCCTGTGTGCCAGGAGTGAAAACATTATATGCTGATTACGTTTATGGTGAAAGTGCAAGCCTTGGTTTGAATCTATTAAACACACTTCGTTAGAACAGAGAGCAGAGATGGACTACTGGAAATAGTACTTAGTATGTTGACAAAAAATATAACTACCTACACAGCGTAAAAAAGATAAATATTCAGTCACAAAATGATCCTACATTAGAGACGACAACGTATTCAAAGACAGTGATCAATGTTACAACATAATAAAACTTTACAACGATATCATTTTAATATTCTTTTAAAAGCTTGTATCACCTGCCAGGGAGAACCAACAACTCATTATTTTAATCATCATCGCGAACCGCTACTCGCTACCGGTGCTCGATCTTCGCTTCGTTAGCCACTATCACGTCATCGAGACGATGACAATCTCAATTGAATTACGAGCTACCTGCGACCAACGTGTGGTCCATCTGTTAATCTCGAGTCGATCTTACGACGCATGCGCTATCGGCCCCTCGAGGTGGTCCCGCCTCATTACGTCCAACTTACGATGAATCTAAAGCCTCTTTGTCCCACTATTGTGTACCATGAAAAATGTTAGTCCAATGACAGGTGTCGATAAGCCAAGTCTCTTCTTTTAAAATTCGGAATAAAACGCGCGAATGTGATCCTAGCAATTCCTTTGGCGATCAATCAATGGGACCGGTTCATTAATGAGGGTACAATGGATAAGGATTCCTTTGATGTTTGCCATTTTAATCGTGAATAACTTCACATAATATGTTTAATTTTGGTAATTTGTTTGACAATTAATCTAGTTTGTTTATTTTTGAAATGATTACCTACTGATTATTTAATGGCAAGAATGATTAAATTATCTATTATTTATTATATGGAAGACGCAGCGTAGGGAGGCCCCCAACAAGGTGGACTGATGACCTGGTGAAGGTCGCGGGAAGCCGATGGATGCGGGCAGCACAAGACCGGTCGGCGTGGAAAGCCTTGGGGGAGGCTTTTGTCCAGAAGTGGACATCTATAGGCTGAAGAAGAAGAAGAAGAAATAATGGAAAACAAAAACGCATGCTTAGCTAGTACCAAGGCCTAAAAAGCGGCAAAGTGCGAGACGTGAGTCCGTCTCGTACTTTGCCGTACCAATTGCAACGTATGAACGGCAGCAGATGCAGGTCAACCTACCCGAAACTCTCAGATATTCCCAATCAACCTTGAGCCTTAATGCTTTAGAGATAAAGTTGGAAATCGGGTAAAGAAATCTGACAGATTATAGTAGCTTGATGTGCTATCGTCTGTATAATATTTTCAAGTATAGAATTCTTTAATACTGAGTATTAACAGGAGCACGTGACGAAAAATCAGATTAGGCTATGATTCCCCAGGGGCCCTTGCCAATGTAACATCGCTCCACAATGAAACGAAATCGAATACCAAACCAACTAATAACGAAAACGATTGACCACGCGACGCGATAAATGACGTGGTCAATCGTTCCCGCCATTGGTTGGTTTGGTATTCGATTTCGCCTCGCTACATTGGATGTTACATTGGCTACAGGTCCTGGTCGGTCCTTGGATAAGTGACCATTTTTACATATCGAGATGGTCCCATCTGCTGTCATTATTGGATCTATGACAGTGGTTACAGGTCGTCAGATACCCGTAAGTCTTGCAACCAGTCCTACCAAGAAGTATCGTGTTACCCAGGTACCAGTCATTGGGTAACACGATACTTAGTCCTACCAAGGACTGATTGAGGATTGAAGGAGCTACTGCCTATATTTGACCTCCTATACCCAGGTTTAGGTTAGATATAGGCAGTCGCTCCATGTTGAACGCTGGTAATTACTTGCATCCGGTCAGTTGAAAGCCAACCGCAATATCAGTTATATTGCGACATATAAAACACTCTAACTCATTTTGTGAAAATTTCAAATCTTCTTCATCTTCGCCCTAATGCGATCCAAATGATAAAACCCTGTGATAGTCAGAGGAACAGCCTGCGGAGCCTAGATAATAGGGTCTCGTTGGCACCTTTTACGTACGAAACCCTAAAAATTTGAGAAAATTCATAAGTGTATCAATACGCGTAGGTATGTTTCTTGAAATTTTAAGCAGTGGTTTATATTTAGTATACCCATATTTCACCAGTTATGTTTTCTAAGCTCCATGTAACAAGAAGATAACGAGCACATTATTAACCGGGCACAAATAGAGAGTAACAGAGAGAGAGAGAGAAGAGTGCGTAGTAAGAAAAGTAAAATATTCTATTTCATCACATCATATTCTAAAACCGTCACCGGAATCTTAATAATTATAAGTCCCGTCTCTACCCTTACTATACGGAAACCCAAAAATTGCTACAAATCGTTGTACAAAGATTGGCCACAAATATTTGTACAAAGATTTGTGGCTAGTTTTAGGGCCAATAACGAACGTAGGTACATATCGATAATTGTCTCGTCTGTGACCAGAACCTACAAAAATTAGTATAGTTGTTAAAGTCTACAACGATCGTAGCTACATATCGATAACCTTCGCGTTATTTGTGCAGGTTTGCTAGATAATTGAATTAGTTTAACTCATTGAACTTCATACTAACGAAGACAAATTGGGGACATTTTATTTTCGCCATTTCGGCACTGACAGCACCACGAGCGGCTTTAAAATGTTTTACCTTTATTACAAGAATTGGCCTTCTGAATTGTCAGAGACGTACAGACGACAGCACATCGACCTGCTACAATCTGTCAAACTCCTTTATTAGATTTACAACTTTATCGCTAATTAATTAAGGCTTAAGGTTGATGCTGTTGCTGCTGTCGTGTGTACTAAAGCAAAACGATGGCCGTTTACGCCAATGTGTCAATTATAGTTACAGAAACACTCAAACGTTTCTAAATGAGACTCATTTGGAGGCAAAAATCCTGAAATTCTTTCTATTTTTGTCACACGTGCAACAAAGAACTGCTTTTGATTCAGCTTATTGAAACAGTCTCTAAAAGGCTGGCGACGAGAAATATAAAATTCACACCATCACGCACCCTGTCTTTTCTCGCCGTAAGGGATGAGTTTCAACAAATTTGCTGAATCATCGTCGAGGGAACCTGGCTGTGCATTTGCTAATCGTATTTCCAGATATTCCTTTAGAAAACGAAGGATCAGAAATGCCTTTTGCAATTTATTGAAGAGTCCTTTGACCAATAACAATGATTTATTTTTCATACGATTTTTTGTATATAAATTAAACTCCCAATTTAAATAAGAGATATGCTGATGGAAATAATAAACTATGAATATGTATATATTATTAAAGAAATTGTATACAGAATGCAAAAAAATGGTTTCTGGGTTACCTGAGAAAATAATTTTTATTTTATTTTATTGCCAATGATGTCGCAATCATGACCTTACTGGGCTCAATTAGGTAATATAAAAACGATAAACAAGGGTACTGAGTATGCAGCATTATCAGCATATAATGTACCCACTTCGGACAAAAGTCTCTCTACCAGAGGGGAAAGAATAGCTAGTTTCGACAAATGAAAGACCATTCAATTGAACCTCATATAACTTAAAACTATGGAAACCAAAGAATTACACCAGTTACGTGATAATTTAGATGAATAAATAATAAAAATTCTTTATTCATACAGTAACCTTTGATTTTGCTTAAAACTAGGATACATAGCTTGGTTAACTAAAGGTCGTACTAATAATACAACCCTGACTCCTAAACTAGGTGATCCTGTGACTTAGGAGTCAGTAGATTTCATCGCCACTGAATCACTTATTAACATTATAAAAATGTATTCTAAGTTGATTTTGTAGTAAACTTTATGAGTATTTGCAAATATATTATATGTGTATGTACGCCCTTTGCGTAACATATTTTTTGGTTGCAGTGGAATTTCACCTTTGTTAGGTATGGCATTAGTTGTGTTATCTCATAACTTGAAAATTGTCTCAAACTTTTAATTATAATACAGACAAAAATGTCAACATACACATCGATGTTTTTGCTGTAATACAATAATATATGTATAATTTAGAGTCTGCAATGAAAAAAAAAAGTGTCGACAGCAGGTTCACGGGTCAACAGTTAAAGGTCGCAAGTGTTACAATGACATATGATTATGGTATGTGGCAGAATAAACTATGTATGTAAATATCTATACGTACTACTTTTTTTTTATTAGTTATAGACTAGTGCTTGACTGCAATCCCGCCTGATGGTAAGCAGTGATGCAATCGTTGATGGTAAAGCGCACTAGCTTATTAAGCCTATTCACTCAAAAAAACTGAGTGAATAGAAAGGAAGACGGCAGTTGAGCGAGGTGATGCAATGTTTAACCCAACAACACGACCAACGATGCCAGAGGATGATCTGGAGACCCTGCACGACCAAGCTCCCGACATAACAACATTAAGCACATCGTACCCGGCACACATCGCAACACAACTGCTCAGACCCGTCCTCCGTACGGCTTCATCAGACATCATGCCGGAACACGACGAATCGCTTGGCGGCAAGACTTTGTCTGGTGGGTGGTAACTTATACCGGCGGCTGATGTTGTTGCCTACCACCGAGAAAACGTTACTAGTAAGTCGTAGTATTACTATTATCGATTACTAGTTTATACGTATTACAACCGTTGGGGTAAACGAGTCCTCGAGTGGAGACCGCGTCTCGGCAAACGTAGCGCTCTTCGGACGCCCTTGGGCGAGATGGGGCGACGACATCAAAAAGTAGTCACCAGTCGCCAGCCACTACCAATAGCTGGTAGTGGCTGGCGGAGAACTGCTCAGGATCGAGCTTGTTGGCGTGCCATGAAGGAGGCCTATGTTCAGCAGTGGACGAGTAGGGGTTGATGATGATTAGTAGTTTTAGACCACGGCTTCGGCGGCGAGTAGGTATGTCGGAAAATATCCCACGGGAACGGTACCACCTGGATTAGAAGTACTTTTATCCAGGTTTTTGGATACTTATTTTATTATAACCATACTAATGTTATAAAGGCGAAAGTGAGTTTGTTTGTTTCTTTGTTCCGCTTTCAAGCCGTAACTACTGAACCGATTGCTTTGAAATTTTGTAGACGTACCTAAAGTTAGAAGTCCGGATTAAATAGGTAATAGAGTACTTTTTATCCCGAAATTTGTTTTTTTTCGAAGGAATTTAAAGCGCGATATAACCGTACTCCATGCCGGCGAAGCCGCGGGCGGAAAGCTAGTATATTATAATACTACACTGCCACCAAACCACGCGGCCACACAAATTATATTGACCACGTAGTAGAGATTTTCACCATCATTTAGAGAATTAGTTACGGTAATCTTATGTGTAAGTATGTAATACCATACACTATCAGTTATGAATTACTTAACTAGTAAAATGTTACTGAAACCATGATTCTAATTTGAACGTGGCCCTGTCACCCTCATCATCATCATATCAGCGTTAATCCCAGTTGCATCCGAAGCTTTTTCAGCTTTGGAATCTGGGGTCCGCTTTACCAGTCTAACTGCTGATTTTGGCTAAACTTCGATATTTTCCATGAAGCGACTGCCGTCTGACCTCCACAAACCAAAGGCGATATCGAAGCATTGCAGTTAGACCAATTGTTGGACTTTTGAGGGCTCCAACAACCCGTAACGATTGCCATTAGATGTTCGTGTGGCAAACGGGACCAACGGTTTAAATATTTGTATTCATGCATACAAATATTTGCACTGCGCTGGGATCGAACCCGCGCCTCCTTGCGCAGCGGCCGCGTTCGCTACGGATTAGCCACGGAGGCTGTCTTTCTGAAGCCCTGCCACTCTGTATAGAAATAATATTAACTATTAATTGTAAGCAATGCAACCTTGAACGAGTCCATAAACAATGTATCTAATAATCATGATCAATGATACATGTTCTGATGTTCGCAATAGAATAGATGCCGGTTAAGTGTGTATGATCATAGAATGGTACGTATAACAGCAGGTCAAGCTACGCAAAACTGACAAATATTCCCGATCTACCTTGAGACTTAATGCTTTACCTATAAAGTTGAAAATCTAATGAAGGAATTTCACATTTTGTAGTAGCTTGATGCGCTGTCGTCTGTTCAGTAGCTGTTTAGCGTTTTTTTTTTATGTTCATGTGTTCTTTACTTTTATTTTACTAAACTTATTAGGTAAATGATTTTTCACACAATTCAATTTCATATGTGATAGAATTCTTTGATTTTTTTTACGTAAGGACGACAGCAGGTCAAGCTACCTGAAACTGTCAAATATTCCCAATCAACCTTGATCCTTAATGCTTTACCAATAAAGTTGAAAATCTAATAAAGAAATTATCGATTGTAGTAGCTCGATGTGCTGTCTTCTGTACATTTTAGAAATATCATAATACCTACTTACCCTACTTCTTACTTATATTATAAAAGTGAAAGTTTGAACGGATTTATTTTTGTCACTGTTTCATGCAAAAACTGATTTTAATGATATTTAGCACAGACAGATGGTTTATAACCGCGTTTAACATATAGGATAGTTTTTATCCGGGTATTCAGACGGGATCAAAACTTGAGGGAGTAAAACCACAACGCAGCTACTACTCGCGCAAGTTAACTGTGCACCTCGCTGGAATGCGACCCCTCTCCCGCTTCCACGCGCGGCGCCCTCATTCATCAGAAGCGCTGAGTAGCGATAGCATATTTGTTATGTTGTAATTTACCTATATTTTTTTTACACATTCCTCATTTACTACAAATGATACCGTCCGAATGACGTCACAGAGCGAGGTAGACAGTTAACTAGCGCAAGTAGTAGTTACCTAGAAGTCGGATGCGTGTTTTACTTATGGTAACCTAGTGAACAAACATGCTGTGTACGTGTGTGTAAGGGAAAGAGCTCTCTGTACCGTCCGAGATGGGCGGAGATGAAGGTGCTTTTTATTATTTTATGCCACAAATTTTATGAATTTAATGTAACTATAACATACTGCAACCTAACGGTACCTATAATTTTTTCTATTTTATATTTGAAAGTAATGTCAAGTTTTAATGCATCGATCATATATCATTATTATTATTTTTGATAAAAAGTTCTTAGCGTAAGATAATTTGTCTAGTCGGTGGAATAGATACATGTCAAGTCATGTATTATACGGTACCTAATTCATTCATTACATTTAAAGATTTAGTAAAAGAAAAATTCTACGCTTTTACTAAATCTTTTGACAGCACTTATAGAAATTATAATAAAGAACTGAGCTGTAAAAACCATATGCATATATTTTTTATCTACTCATTTCAAATATTGACACCAAACAAAAATAATTTTAACCGTTACAAAATTTTAAACGTTTTCATAACCCAATCACGGTTAAATAATTGGGTTATGAAAACGTTTAAAGTTCAGGCTTTCAGTGAACTACAATTTACTAGAAGAAACACCTTACTAAAGCTAGCACATCCTGATCAAACGTTTTACACAACTACAACACAACGTGCAGAAGAAATTATAGGCACAACGGCAGCAGATAGTTTGTGCTAAATGCAAATACATACCTATTTGCAGAAGCAGAAGCATCTTAAGCTTTACTAGGTAAAACAGTAATTTTGATATCCGAACGAATAACAAAGACCCAGTCTTTTACCAATCTCCAGATCCTGACCCTGAACCACGCTGGACAAAATAGCTAGATGATAAGAAAGTGAACAAGAACAGCAGTGGCCTAGTTGTAGGTATCGGCCGCGACTTAAAAGTAGTAGATCGAACCCCCCACCAAGCTCTCAAAATTGTGAAGGATATGTCGCGCGTCGTGAGGAAACCGGCATGTCCTAGAGGCAGAAACTTCAAAGACATGAGGCACCTACCAACCCGCACTGGGTCTGCGTGGTAGATGACGGGTCACTTCCAAGCCTGTGTCCCAGGAATGGGAACATTATTTTTCTTATAGTTCGTAGACTTTAGAATAACATTCAATGTATCATTTGAGGACAATACGTTAAAACATTGGCTATACTATACAATATGTAAAGAAAACTCTTTCGGATTCGTGAAGGTATTGTTAGGTATCCATAACTGATTCTAATAATGCCCACAAAGCAGGGCTAAATTTAAAAAAAAACCCATAAATAAATATTATTTCGCAAAAAGAGGTAACTCAATACATGTGCGGTAGGCAACCCTTCTGCGGGCGACGGGGGACAGGGTACGCGGCACGTGGTTGCATCACTTATAATAATACTGCACAAAACGGTGTTGTCACTTTTTAAAAATTACCAAATTTCGGGGAAGTTGGAATTAAATCTCTGGAAAAAAAGATTATTTCGAAATTCATTAGTGTTACTATGATGATTATAAAAAAAAATTATATTACATGTGGTCATGTGTTTACCTAACCTTTATTATCCGGGTCGGACAGGGTTTTCTTTACATATTGTAGGTATATTGTACTACAGCCATACGCATGTACCTTGAACCATTAAATGAAACCTGAATCTATTACTATTCTTCAAAGAATTTAAATTGTAAGCACTTATCTAGTGATAGGGTGAGTAAGTACTGAGTAGATTGGGAACATCAATAGTTAGTTTAAGAAGTTTACGGGATTGCCACTCATTATACTATCCATATTATACTCTTCCAGAATATTACCCAGTTTCTTATGTATTATTAAGGAATAAAAAATAATAACACGCCTTACTTAAGTGTCAAGTTGCAAAGGTTAAGGCATCGTATAAAATTAAGAATACTTGAATCAAACCATAACAAAGCTAAAGACGACAAAAGGGAGACACGCAAGCAAAAAACTAGATATCGATAATCTCCATGCCAAATGTAGAACCACAAACAGCTATTTAAAAGCTATAAAAATAAATGGCTCTCATTAACATGAGTGTTTGGTCCTTTGTAAAACGACAATGGTCCTGGCGTCTTACAGAACCACTGTAATGACGTCGCATTAGTAAAATGTCAAAACAGAAAAGACGCACTCGAAGACGAGTGGTTGAAGTAAACATTTGAGGGTTATTAATTGGAGGTGATTTGTTCATTCTTTCATGTAGGTACGCACCGCAAACGTTTAATATGTTTTAAAGTTTTCGCATTGATTGTACACAATGATAGAATTAATGTTTGGTTATTAATCTTGAAGAAATGTATATTTTATACTCATTTGTGAGCCATTAGGTGGTTTTAACTTGTGATTTGGGTGCATTGTGGTTTTTTCTTAGTGTTCGAATATTTGAAGCGGTTTATAAACGCTTTTTTTTTGTATTATAAGTATATTCACGTGCATGTAACTTTCGTGTTGATTTGGTTTACTTTGGGTCCTTTAAAGATGGAGAATCTTCTGGCAGATTGCTTTAGTGACGAATTGAAAAAGGTGTTGAAAACGGAATATATATTGTATACGGTTTTTCATAAATGCAAAACAACAGTTTACCCATGACAACACAAATGATCAAAATAGGATTAATACTACGGAATAGACGCCACACATTTTTACTTCAGATTTATTTATTATGCGAGCAGAAATTGTTAATCTCCCCAAGAATCTCATAATTCCCACAGACCTAAGTAAAGGTTTTAGAAACCTAGGTACATATATTGACGAGATGTCACAAGATTTTTTACAACTGCTTTCAATCAAAAGGATTCTCTAGAAAAAAAAAAACACAAAACAACTCAAACTCAAAGCTGCTTACTTATTTGGAGTCACACAAGAAGCTTAACTTTGAACAAATGTAAACTCAAAAACAAAACCATTTGATATAGTGAAATATACCGATGATAATGAAATATAACTAAGCAACGCAATGCTTTAAAGTTCATTGCGTTTTTTGTCAGTGACTAAATTGACAGATTTTTATAACGAACGTTAAAAATATGACAGAAAACCACTTCTAAGAAACCGTAACTTTAATGGCACAGGCGATAGTTTTCAAGAAGGATCATTATAGGCCTCCCCCAAGGTTCTCCACGACGACCGGTCCTGCGCCTCCCGTAACCAGCGATTTCCCGCGATATTCACCAGGTCGTCGGTCTACCTTGTCGGGGGCCTACCCACGCTACGTCTTCCGGTGCGTGGTCGCCACTCGAGAACCCGTCGGCCCCATCGGGCATCGGTCTTACGGGCAATGTGTCCAGCTCACTGCCACTTTAGTGTTGCAATTCTTTGGGCTATGTCGGTTAATCTCGTTCTTCTGCGGATCTCCTAATTCCTGATTCGATCGCGCAGTGAAACCCCAAGCATAGCCCTCTCCATTGCCCTTTGAGTGACTTTGAGCCTACTTATAAGGCGCATTGTTAGCGACCACGTCTCAATTCCATAAGTCATCACTGGCAACACACACACTGATCGAAGACTTTTGTCTTGAGACACTGCGGTATTTCGGACGAGAAGATTTTACGTAGCTTCCCGAAAGCAGCCCAGCCGAGTTGGATTCGACGATTGACCTCTTTCTCGAAGTTGGACCTTCCTAACTGGATAGTTTGTCCCCCAGGTACACGTAACTGTCAACAACTTCGAGAACAGAGTCTCCAATCTTTATAGAATTCGTCAAGAAGGATGAATGTTTGTAAATGTGTAATTCATATAAATAATTTGCCAATTGCATCTAGATTCGAAGGAAAGAAGTTCAACTACAATAGTTCTTCTATTCTAGTTCAATCAACGTTCCATAACATCTCATTTGCGTACCGTTTGCTATTTCTAAACTGTCTATCTCTTTCACCAATGTCTCATTTTCCGTTTTGTGTATTTTTTTAAAATGCTTTTCATTGTTTGTATTTTTTTTCTGTTGATATGTGATATATATTTAAACACTTTGTGGCATGAGTAAGTAAACATTGAATCATGTTTCAAAAATCTTGTGTCATACTTGACAAACGATATCTAGTGAGTGTGCAGCATACCTACAGTTAATTTTCAAAGTAATTTAGTTTAAATTATTGTTTCTTCTTTTCTACGAATTGATAGATTAGACTATTTTCATATTTTGTATACCTACGTTGTTTGCAAAGAGAACAATTTTTGCAACGAACTTTATGTTGTAGCTTTCTAGTAGGTGTTGATGAAGAAACCGACTGATACTGACTGGATGATAGATAAAAAAAGAGTTTCTTTTATATAATTTTGGCTTTAATTGTATGTCAAGGAATCTCATTTTAGGCATAGCCTGTAGTTCCGTTCTTCCCTTAGGTATATTTTAAATACCTACGTAAGAAACAAAAAAAGGGATATGAAAGCAAACAACAAAATGCGATTAATTGTAGGAGTGCCTAAGTTAGTGTGTGGTGTGTGCAAGTGTGTGTATTTATGTGTGTGTATATGGAGGGTGTATTGGGGTGTGTGTGTGTGTGTGTGTGTGGGTAGGTGTGTGTGTGTGTGTAATGTGGGGGTGTGTGGGTGTGTGTGTGTGGGTGCGTGTGTGTGGGGGTGTATGTGTGTATGTGGGGGTGTGTATGTGTGTGTGTGTGTGTGTTTGTGTGTGTAGGATGTTTGTGTGGGGGTGTATGTGCGTGTGTATGTGCGTGTGTATGTGTGCGTGTGTACAATGTGTCTGAAGGAGAAAGATATTTTGAGTGTACACGATGTGACTAAATACATATAAATATGGTAATAGCCAGTGATTACATTTCTTTGAAGCCAGTGATATATCGCTAGAATAACATGCGATACCTCTATTTATTACAAGTAAGTATTGGTAGGTATATAAATATACGATGATGTAATTAATAAATAACATACATACATAATCAGCCTATAATGTTCTAATCTACACGCGGGCCCAATGTGTGTTGACAGATGTAACTTGTTTTCGACGTTTTAGTTCTAGGATATCCCGGTTTCCTTACGATGTTTTGAGACAAATGTTGATGAAATATTTTCCGCAAATCAAAGCGCCTTAAGGGGTCCAAACCTACGACCTACAACTACTAAGTCGTGGTCGATACCAGTAGGCCACCGCTGCACTTCAAATAAATAAGTAACTAATTAAATGTCTCAATATAAACCTAGGTATCTACCTACTTATATAAAAATGATGTGTATTAGGTGTATTTCAGCAAAGACCGAACTTTTTAATTAATGAATTTTTATCTACATTGTACGTTTAAACATTTTTTATTCCTAGTTTTCTGGCTGTCAAGAACACAACGCTACTCATTTGTCTCAGTACGTGCTTCGTACCTAATATCTACGTTCTCCTAAACACCTTGATCTGCACTTCTAAACTTTTACTTAGCTTACTTATCCTCTCTGTTTGAGTCTCCATATATGATCTATCAAGTCTACGTTACCTATCTATCTCCTTCATTTCTAGATTAAAACCTAAATATGTTGATCAGCTAGATCTAGTACCTACAGAGATGATCGCAAGTTTCCTCTTTTCTCTAGGTTACTAAAATGTAAAATATAGTCAATAAACATTTGATTGATTTTGAACTTTCCATTTATGTGACTATAAATAGTGTAGGTATGTGATGTAAATAGTTGTTTGGACATCTCTTTAGTTTACCTAAGTGAAAAATATTGATTTAAAAACAAAATATGTAGGTATATATACTTACAGACGCCAGCTACATGTATCTTCTTCATCCATGGATAAATTACCCTGTCAGTATTGTCTGAACATATCGATGAATCATCGTCTTCTGCAGGCGGAGAATCTAGCAGAAGCCTCTCATCATCTAGCTCTGATCCTGGAGAGCCTTCTCGTCCTAATGCATGTAGCTTTCTTCCTGCAGGCGCTGCTTCTTCAATATGTCTCTCTAGCCTTAAACCAAGTTCTGCTAAACCTGGGGCAGTGTCAGGATTATGGGAAGGGTATCCGTGGTCGGCATCGGATGGATGAGAAGGCTCAGGAGGCCTTGGTGGCGGGGCGACAGGTGGGTGCTGTGGTAAGGGATGATAATATCCCCCATACCCATAACCTGTTCCAATCTGAACGGGGGCATATTGGTGCTGATAACTATACTGCAAATGTTGATGTTGATAGTATTCCCCTGGTGGTATGTAGTCCGCTTGGCTGTATTCCTCGGAGGGCGGGAATTTGGGGTCTGGCTGTGGTTGGTACCCACCGTTGGTGAGGAATGAGCTCATGGTGGGCGTGGTCCTCTCCGCGCATCACCTCGCACACAATACTCCTGCTAATATGGCCGCCATTCAATTTAATGACATTTTTAGCAAATTATCCTCTTTATTTTATGGGCTATCTATGGTTATTAATCATAACATGTACAAAGGAAGAATATACTTTCTTGGAACTCTTTTGCAAAAGCAAATTTCGAGTAGGTACAATTCTCTATTCTAATACCTTTTCAATAAGGTTCTTTGAAAAGGATGCGGATCTTAATATTCCAACATAAAAACTGCTTGAGAAGTTTACACCAAATATTGATTCCTTTCTACTCAATCTAGCAATCGTCACAGAAAGTGTCGCAGCCCTTCTTCTCTAACTGATGTACAGTTGGGATGTTTTTGGTTTTACAAAATTATATTATTAGCGAGTTCAAAATGTCTGTCCATAGCTTTTCAACCGCCTTAAAATCAAAAATAAGCAGTCCAATATATTATTAACTCGTTTGAAACGTCCACAAACCTTTTAATCAAAGTTCAGTTTTTCTAATCATCTGTTGTTAAAATTATCACATCTGTTATCACTGTTATCTTCACAATCTTCAACATTTGTCCACTAAACACTATCACAAACCAGTTAGTTCATTTCACAGTTTTGATCGCAAAAGTTTTAGAACAGCATTATTGCAAAGTCATTTGATTTATCACTTTTTGATAATAAACAATGGTGCTGGAGGCGCGCTGTCCTGCAACATTTTGAGACAATATACACTGCCCAACACGCCAGCACTCTCTGTCACTTTAAGGACTCCAATACATGTTCATCAATTTTTACATACCACCTTCCATTTTTAAGGCGGAGCTGTTCTTCTTGCTACTTGTCCATAAGCCAACAATGAAATTTCAATCGTCTACCACAAGTATAAGCGCTCATTTTGCTTGCCGCAGTATTTGAAAGCAATAAGCAGCAACCACGCTTTTCCCCCTCCCGCTTATAAACATACGAATGCGTGCGAAAGAAATAGACGCATAAATCGTTTGTCGACGCAGTAACCAACCTTAACCTGATGTCTCATTCTATCGTGTAAAGTTTTAGCTTAGGGCAAATGAGAGCAAAGTTTGGCGCGGGCTTTACTATAGAAGAGATTAAGAAGCTGTTTAATAATAATACAGAGCGAACATGGTCTCTGTTCGTAGCGACACGGCGGCGGCAGGTTTTAAATATTTAATATGCAATTTCCTTTATTTTTCATTATTATACTGTTCATTATTTTAATGGACGACAAGTGAGATATAATTAGATAGAAATTAATAATTTTGATACAAACCCTGTTCAGCCATCATACGGTCATTTGCATTTTAGTATCCGTCACTCATGGTCAACGCAATATTAATGATTTGGAATGTTTAGTTCTGTTTTACGGTTTCACTTATCACTAATTAATTACGTTTACATTATGTTCTATGATAAAAGTTGAGTAAAGCATTATAAGGTAAACGGCCCAGTAACAGTTAAGTTATGAACTTCGCCGAATTTGCATGAGAACTAGGCTAAAACTAGAAGACTTACAAAAATAATTTTTACTTGACTGTTTAGATAATTTAATATACTTTTAGTATATTATGATTCTATTAAACTAGTGTAAAATTTAATTAACTATAAAACAATAAAACTACAAAAAGGGCCAATTGTACCAGTACCCGGTAGAGTTGTACTAGTTAACGTTAAATTGTCCCGGTAACCGGTAATTTTTGCGGCGAAATTGTACTCTATTGCTTTACGTTAAAGTTCATAGAAATACAATATATTCAAATAAAATATTACTGAAAAACATTAGGGTCCGTATTTAACCAACAAATAAACACGATTTGTTTTAACTTTTTATAATGTATGCTTTATAAAGTACCTATACCTATATAAAAAGAAACAAACAAACTCTGTCCGTCGTGGATTGTCATTCTTTCTGTGATTGAATGTGATGAGATGTGTCAATAGTCCATCACTTCTTTAAACCACGCCCTTAAACTGCTTTCCTGAACTATAAAGCACGGGTGTGCATCAGATTTTGAGACACTTGCTGGCCTACTACAGGCGGCAGCTTCAACCAAATGACCGAGTCTGCCATTATTAAAAGCATTTTCTCGCTTAATTTTTTTAATAAATAAAATAACACTATCCAATAACTGCTCCTTAGTGACATCTGAAATTATTTATTTATTTATTTTACCATTTAATATATTAACAAAAAGAAAAAACAAAACAGATAAAAGGTACAGAGATGATTATATAATAAAAAGCTCTTTCGGCATACCTGCAATAAGACAGCGTGTAAAAAGTAAAGGACAGAAGACGTGCACTCTGAAGGAGTAGGAGTAGAAATCGGTAGAGTGAGGAGGCGACTTGAGAAGGTTTTTAAGATGCGACCTTTTGCTTTTTTATCGTGGATAAATCCGATTAAAAAAGTTTCCCCCTTATTTCGTCTGGGAATAAGGGAGGGTTATGTCGGCCTCCTACCATCTAAACGTCCACTATTCCTTCCAGTACCATGAGTCGGGGACCCGGCAGATACTTGTACATTCGCCCCACACACGTGGGGACCAAGTGCGGCCGATTCCTCGACCACACATCCTTCCACTAAGCTGCGCATACTGCATGTCACGCTCGAGCGACGATACGGCCCCAATTTCGTCGCCCGCATGGTCCTTCTTATGGTGGCCAAAGATCGTGAAGCGCCCTTCGACGCCTGGCTACCCTTCTCATGCGAGTGGAGTGAGAGTCTTGCTCTTTTTCCCTTTCTGCAGCCTCCATTGCATGCACTACCTTCTCGCAAAAAGAGGCCATAGCATCCCCCACGCTCCTTCCTTCTTCGCTTTCGACCATGAACTGTACTACGGCCGGGAGTGAGATATCACCGGCACCAAGTGTCGCGACTATGGCACAGCGCTGTTGGGTCCAAGCTGAGCTTTCCTCCAGGTTAGGTAGCGCTTTGTGCTCAATTATTTAAAAAAAAAGTCATATGATGTATTCTCATCCAAAAAAGTCCACATTGAGCGGAGCGGAAGGGTGAGGATCTGTTTTAACCCACCCGTGTCCCTTCATTTGCCTGTGATCCAGGGTATCTCTTATTATGGCGGCACACTCAAGCAAGCAAGTCAGTTCGAAGGTTTTTACGGCACCAGAAGTTTGAAAACATGGAATGAGTTAGATCTTTCGAAAAATAATTGAAGGTAGATAAATATGCAAAATTACCTTTAAATAATAATAATCTCTAGAAAGATTAAATTATGGCAAATCAATATTTAGTACTTATTAATGATTTTTTAACACCTGTTCCGACTGAGACTTGCTCCTAAATCAGAACTCACGTGAGTGACTTAATGAGTACAAATGAAAGCCGTGCTGGAAATATGGGAAAGTACGGGCGTAAGAATATGTAGACGAGAGTTCCAACTAATGAGGCATAGTCATCAAAAAATAAATAAAAGAAAGACATATGTTAGGACTCGAACTGCATTATGTAAATGAAATAGCCAAGAGCTTTTCGCCCTTGCTTCAGTTTCAGCTAGGAACTACCATTTTCTCCATGGTACTCCAAACAGTACGGTATACTACCATATATCGTACTGTTTGGAGTACCGTACCGTATATCGTACCAACACTACCATATACCGTACTGTTTGGAGTACCATACACTACATATGGTAGGTATACCACGGTGTACGTTGCATGACAAAATACTTGGCCACTATGCTGTTAAATCCCAAAACCATGTTTAAATAATTAAATTACCATCTGCTAAGAAATAAACATGTTTAATTTTTTGATTTCCAAAACAAATTATTCACATTCTAGTCGCAGTAGGCTTTTTTATATACTTCATAGCTGATTCAAGAAAAGCTTGTAACGCAACCAGTACAAAAAGTGGTAAACCATACAAAAAAAACGCAACCAAATTCACGTGGTACCAAAACAAACTAAATGTCTAGTAACTACATCCTTTTGATTCAAAGGAAAATAATGCTTAATTCAAGACAATAAGGACTATAAACGGATTTAAATGCAGCTGATAGGGCATGCCCCAGTATCCGGCAGAAAATATTTAATATAATCTACAGTTTCAAAGGAAAATGAGATCTATTCCAAAGCAATAAGAATAGAATAACGGGTTTTGGTGCAACGTATGTAACTGGTTTGATAGTGTACCAATATCCGGTAAAAATCGCACATTTTTACCGGGTACTAGGTCAAGTAGGGGTTTGAGTGTACCAATAGATGTAACATGTAAAATTATTTACTTTTCGATGAGATTTACCTCAATTTATAGATTAAATCGTTAAATAATATACACAATTTATTAAAAAAATTAACACTTTTACCTTAATTTTATCCGTCGAAGTATGGCTAGATAATTTCTGCGACCGGGTGGGTTCGTAGTTCACTGACAGAACTTTGTACTTATAGATAATTTTACTATACCGTACTTTTATTTTCTCATAGTTTTTACATTATTAAACTTTTTGATGAGTGTCGCCATCAGAATTGTATAAAATAGTACCAAGAATAAATTGCTATTTGCAAATTTTAATTTAGTTTTGCTAGAAAGACGCTAATATTAAAAAACTGACTAGTTAACGGCTACCGGGACATTAACGGAAATAGGTACTCTTACCTTAAATGGTTAATTACTTACCTCCTCACTTTTTAATATGCGTGGAACAAACAATACCTACCTAAACATTAATATGTCCTTTCGTTTGTGTTAATTTATTTTATCCAATCTATTTTGACTATAATATTTTTAATTCATTTTACCAAATACGTGCCTATTTTGAAATCAAATTATATAGGTAGGTATAGATACTTTAATCATAATAAAATTATAATTTAATTTAAAAAATATGATCGTTTAAACAGCTTTATTTATTGTTTATATATAAAATAAACATTTTTATTAAAGTCATTAAACTGACCTGACTAAATTGGATAGGATAGGTACATACCTACATGAAATTTGAATATACTTAATAGATATTAAGTTGACAGGTACGTACTCTAAAGACGATTCCAGTAAAATGCATAGTCATAAGTCTGATCTTAGTACCAGAATAAGTCAGACTAAAGAATATAAAAACAATAGAGCAACACAAGACAATAACAAACATCACAGTAACCAAGATATCTATCACGAAAATCACACGACAAATCCGATCAGTCGAACAAAAAACAAAGCATTCACTAGTCACGGTACTATGATACCGTCTGAGCTGCTAATACTACACTAAGTCCCGACAAGGGAGCCGACTTGGACACCAAATAAACAAAAATGGTGATTTTATTGAATTAGATGATCACAATGGACCACGCTGAAGTTCTGCTGAGTCACCTCAGCTCCCGAGCCGACCACAAAAGGTGGTAACACCCGATCAATGGATGTTTGATCAATAAATAGAAGTGTATCTAGTCACGGCCTTTTTTGATACTGAACCTATTTTGTTGGATAAAGGTCCAGCTGCTTCGTTTGCGTCCCGCACTAGTTTTGATTCAGAGGGAGTATTTAAATAATGTTTATTTCTAGCATGAAAATAGAAGTGTATCTAGTCACGGCCTTTTTAGATATTTAATCTATTTTGTGTTGCTGGGATAAAGGTTCAGCTGCTTCGTTTGCCTCCCGCACTAGTTTTGATTCAGAGGGAGTAAGTTCTTAAATAATGTTTATTTATAGCATGAAAATAGAAAAATATCTAGTCACGGCCTTTTTAGATACTGAATCTATTTTGTTGAGATAAAGGTTCAGCAGATTCCTTTGCCACCAACACTAGTTTTGATTGAGAGGGAGAAAGTTCTCAAATAATATTTATTTCTAGCATGAGTGCGTTAACTAATAAAAAAGATAGCCTCATCATCAGTTCATCAACAATCAGTTCTGATAAAGAATGTAGGTACTTACATATACCTACTCATACTTATTATGTGTAGGTACTCATAATTACATTTTTTTTTTGTAACGGCCAAACTTAGAGGCCGCAGTAGAGTTAAGTAGGATGACCGCAGAAAAAGTTCAGCCTCTTATAGACTCCTATATTATGCAGTAGTTTCTTTATTAGAAGCCAGACCTCAACTACCCACAGCAAGAGATTTCGCAAGAAACCTCGCAGAACGTTTTTATGGCATAATTTAAAATTCTAAAGGCATTTTACTGCAAAATTAATTATTATTTCAATTTTAAAGGACTTTGGATGAATCAGTTAATAAATAACAAGCCATAAATAATTTCAAAGAAAAGGTAGTCATGATGACATAATCAACAGCGTTGTCAAAAACTCTTATAATATTGTAAATGTTGATATAACAATGTACCTAATCGTAAATTATAATTATTATATTAAAAAGTGTAATGTTAAGTAGGAAAAAAAAAATACCCTTTGGGCTCTCCAATTCACCAGGTAAGTACTCAATAAAAACTAGTGGATAATTATGCTGTTCACTCCAGAATTTGAAAACCAGGTGTTCTGCTACTTAGATAATATAGTCATTATCAGCGAAACTTTCGTAGAACATACATCATATATCGCTTCTCATGAAAGTTCATGAAAAACTTCATTTTTTACTTTTTTTTTACTTTGAAGAAAGTCAATTTTTCAGGAGAGAATTAAAATACTTAGAATTCGTAGTGGACGAACATAGCTTACGAAATAACTCTAATAAAATCATGGATATTGTTGACTACCCAAACTGTCATGTAAATGCCAAGAAAGTAAGAAAAAAATAGGGAATTAGTTCTGATAAAGAATTTATTCACAAAAAAAAAACACGTAATGAAATGAAGTATGAGTACAAATAATAAGGGTGAGTAAATGTGTATATATAAGTAAATTACACTACAAAGTAATTGTTTTATTCTATTTAATTTCAATGATAAAATTTGTCAGTTTGGTTCTTGTCAGTCCTTCAATTCAGATGATCTCTCTTTTCTCATGTTAGTATTCTTTAGAATAAATACTAGGTTTTGGCCATGAACTTGATACAGAATCAAGAAGAAACAAGCCATTATTACACATTTACTTTATATTTTTAGCCCCTGTCTATGTAACCCCAGTCCTCTTTGCCTTGAACTTAAATTTTGATGATTTAGTCTAAAAACAATATCAGAATATTTGTCTTTAGACTACATATATTTATACAGACAAAAATACAAATTAAAATTGTAGTAAGATAACGTCTGATTTTCTATAAATATAATAACTGTCTTTTGCTAAGTGTATACCTATAGTAGAAAACAAAATAAGGTTTGCTACAAGATGCCAAAGAATAATTATAAAAAAAAAAAAAAAACAATGAAGTATAACTGCCAGAGTCTTATTTTATGTCCTCATATTCATGGTTAATGATGGATTAGACCGCTTATAAGGTCCATCACCAAGCATGACGACAATGATTTGTTTTTGTCCCTATGAATGTTTAATTATAATTATCTATAGAGGATCCTTGATGATTAGTTATAACCTAAATATAAAGAAACTGTTGATGACAGTGATAATTACACAGCTACTGCAAGTATGAAGTAGCTAACCGCCTACCGGTTAGTACATGTGTTACATAATACAAGGAAACATACTCGTCCAAACTACTATAGATCGTGTCTAATCACTGTGCAATGTGTCGATATGTCTGTCTACCCGTACTATCTCTGATCTTGACAAGCAATAAATTGTTTTAATCTCATGCGAATGCCTTACTTATTTCCTTTATTTTTATTAATTTTTGCCAATGCTCAATGCTGGCCATTAGTTGAATTTTAAAGCACTTTATAATGATATATGGTAATTAAAAAAAAATAAGTTTATTTAAAAAAAGCAAGGATGCATTTTTGCGATAAATATTTTGATAGACTCTCAAACTTTTAAATTAAAATATTTGCTTATGAGAGAGATAAATGTCCCCATTGAAAACATCCTTATCGGCGCAAAGTTTCTTCAACAAACTTGAAGTTGTTCACTCCCGTTGTATTTTTTCTCGTGACGCTAACTGCCTGCCAGCTCGTTCTATCCAGCGCAAACTTAATCCAAGTTTAATGAACAATAAGACAGGCCCTTAATCAAACTTTGGACTTCCTAACTTTGCCTTCAGGCGATTTCCAACTTTAAAAAGTGCAGCCTCGGGCTTAAATTCTTTTGTGCGCTTCAATGAAGATAGCTCGTTTTACTTTTGTAATTCCCAGCTGGAGAAAAACCTATTTAGCTGGCTTTGATCGTATTATTTGTTTCTTGTTTTGCCTTTTAGATACAGTGTCGGAATAAAGAGAGTTTACTTGAAGTGGAACTTATTAACATTTAAACAAGGTCATTTATAATATTCAGTTTTTATACAAATATAGTTTAATCCTGATGGAATTAGAACTTCCAAAATATTTTGTTTTCATTTTGGGCGATATGAATGGAACTGTATCATTAAAGTTGAGAGCAAAAAATACAATTTAATATTTCGCAGTCCTGTTCCCAATCACATGTTGCGAAGGGGATCGTATAGCCAATTTTCTGTAATGGCGGGTTGCGTTTCCTATCTTTGTTGGGCCGAGTGCCGACATTTTTTGCAAAGTCTCGCCCCTCCCAAGCCGAGGGCTGGCTTCGATGAAATTTATGGGATACACATGTACGAACCTATATACTTTTTAGTTTTTTGTTGGCATTTCTACTTCTTATGTGTATTCTAAGTCAGTAACAGTTTCTTATAGGGCTTCAATGTAATTGACAATCTTGCGAATTTTATAAAAAACATGTTAAATTCAAAAGACTGTCAGTTCATCTTGATTTATTCTCATGTCACAACTTTATAATTTAATATTAACAGTATCAATACACACCTACATACATTGTGTACGCGTCTACTTCGGATCGTGCTCCTCAAAGCCACGCACAAGTTTCTGACGTGGGTACGTCATCGTATGTCAGTCGTTTGACAGCCGACACCACTCTCGCCTCCCTGCCACCTCCCACGCCTTCTAGATGACGTCATGCATCAAAGGGATTCATTCTGGATAGAAGCTCTGTGTCTAGAAATATTTGGAATCAGAAGTTTGTACATTTTTTTTTTATAGATACGGGCGACTTCATGCAAATACTTCATCATATTTAATGAATAATGAATTTCAATTCCCAATTACAATAAACGAACCGATGACCTTAAGAGGGTGGTTACCGAGGACCTTAAGAGCCATATGGATCCAATGCTTCAGCCATCTCCTTTGCCTGAGGCAAAGGATGTTTTGATGCAGCCTAGGAGTGGCCTTTATACGTCTAACAGTGGACTGCAATAGACTGAGCCGAATTTTCTAGTCTGAACTCTAAATTATTTCCTCAAGCTGAAATGCGCTGCAACTTAGGTAAGTAAGTTTCCTACATCAGTTTAGCAGTAGGTAATCAAGACATCTATGAGATCCTATGAGATAGAGGATGAGGACCAATATCTAACTCTCGTCGTATTTCCAAAGATAAATCCTACTACCTCCTTCTTACTAATATTTTTAATATGAAAGTTTCAATGGATGGATGTTTGCTTCTCTTTCACGCCAAAATTACTGAAAGATTTTTTAGGAAATTAGACACTATTTGTGGAACTATAAATAAATAAATATGTATATACGGACAAATCACACAGACTGAGCTAGCCCCAAAGTAAGTCCGAGACTTGTGTTATGGGATACTAACTCAACGATACTATATTTATAATAGATAAACACCCAAGACTCAGGCCAATCAGGAAAAGATCGTTTTCCATCATGACCTGGCCGGGGATCGAACTCGGGGCCTCCACGTCGCAGGCAGGCGTGTTGACTGCTGCGCCATGGAGGTCGACTATCTGTAGATAGTTTAAATCATGCCACATAGGAGCTTTTTATCCCAATATTTTCAACCGATCCTACATAGTATGGGCAAAATCGCGGGGCGCAGATAGTATATTAGTATCTCATCCGAATTTCTTGTTCCAGTATTTTCGTTGGAGCTTTTATTCCAAAGATTTATATGGCATTTTCTACCACAGCCAAAGTTCATATTTTGCCATTTTATGTGTATGTATGCCTCACAAAAACGTCAAATGTTACAGCGTCGAGGGGGAACGTTTGGTATTCCTGACAAGACCCAGCCCTATACCATAACTCCTTATTTCTTCCAGCCTACTTACAACCTTAGCTACTGTTGAATAAATACCACTTTACGCTGTCTTTTCTCTGGCATTTGCGATGATTTCCAGCTGAGTGAGCAGATGTTTCATTAATCAGCGAACAGTCGCGACAGTGCACCAGCGCTGGCGTCGCGGTTCAATTTTTTTCCTCTTGCGCCCTTAGATTGGATATTGGACACGATTTCCTGGGAAACTTGGCAGAGACTGGGTGGCCATCAGTAGTATATATATCTATTACTTATTATGTGTGCTAAGACAGATAATAATTCATAATGTCCTGTCTTTTGTTTTGGCTTTAGCATATTTCGTATAATCTTAGGGCGAAAGGTAATCGATAGGGTGTTCCAGTGTTCTAGAATTGAATTTGAGAAAACTTAGGTACCTACCATATTTCGCCAGGTATAATATAACATATGATACCTAAGTTTCTCTCAATTTTATTCGGAATTTTCTTCTTTGTTTAATCTTTTGAGCAGTTATTTACTATATATAAAACCTTAATTTTAATATTCAAAATAATTGATGCCACCGAACTTTGCCAAACAACGATACATCAATCAGCACATCAACCGAACAATACAACCGACCCACTACACATATCTTCTCAAATTAAACATCTCATCTCTACTCAACGAGATCCTAAACCCGAATCTTTTAACCCTCTTCAACTTCATCTAAAAGCAAAAGCAATTTGCATTTCAATGCATAAATTTATCCGACACACGCTCACCCTGTATAAGTATTGCTATCTCCTCCCCTCTGGGTGCACTCTCGGAATTATTCCTCCATGAATAGGGGTGCTTTTGTTACTGCATTTTGATGTTATATATGGGTGCTATGTGGATCTTGCTAAGCATATAAGCCAGTGGATTTGTGGTAATGATTTTATCTTGAACACTTAGCAAAAGATAACAACCTCGTTTTGTAAAAAACTATATTTGCTTTTCTTCTGCAGAAGCAACAATTATATCACCAAACATGTAAATATTTTCTACAGCACATAAGCGTAAACAATACTAACTTTTGATCACCGCCTATAGTTGTTTCGTTCTGGCAAATGAATTCATTAACTGGTTGTCTGTATTTTCTCAAAACTGCAATGACGTACAAGCTGCCAAAACAAGATTACCTTTTGAAATCAAGAAGGAAAAAAACGAACATAGGACAAGCTGTGTAAAACCCTATGCTATCATTTTGATGGATTAGAAACAGTGTTTTTATAGGCAAATACTTCTGCACAAGAGGAAGTCAGTTTCCTAAAGACTGTTCTAGTAAATCAAATAAGTATAATAATGGAACCAACAACGGAATATTACAAAATCATGACAATATAAATATTCATAACAAACAAATAACAAAAACGAATCTGCCTTTAATACCTATCGATCAAACGCTGACTGTTACATTAAACTTAAATAAACTAAAATTTCACGCGTACATCTTACTTTCTAATGATCGATCGCCCGGAAAATCGTACTGATTCAACGTAAATATTTTGACATCGAAGAATCGTATGACGAAACAATCGCTTTCGTATCTAAGGGGAATGTTAGAAAACTTAATATCTGTAGACGTTTGATAGATCGGTCTCAGGGGTGTTGGACGGATCGCTCGGAGTCCGAACAGTAGCGATTCGCTTGTGCTATACAATGTTGAGTTTAGAGACAACTCGTCGCTTGGGAGTTTAATAAGATTGACGGCGGGTCGGTTAAAAGCCAGCCCGAATAGCTTGAGTCTTGTATTGAAGTATTATAAAGTTCCCATGTGCATTCTAAAGGCACGTTTCTTGCAGTTAATAAAATTCATGTTAGTTTCAATTTTGTTTTACCATTAATTCCTTGTAATATTTTGTTGCATAGTTTGAAATGTTTAGTACTTCTAAATGTTTAGTCTTGTGAGAGAAGAAAAGGGACTCAAAAATACGGTATACTGAGGTGCTTTTAGTTACTTAAGCCATTTTAATATAAGAATTTATTTGAATCTTGTATTCTGCCACCAAATGAATCTACTGAAAATCTGAAAACTTAGCATCAGCTGATCAAAATGCTTTCTTTAGTTGTTCCGTTGCATCAGTCCCGCAAGAAGCGTAATCTCTCATAATACCACTTCAAAATGACTAATGGTGCTGAGCAGTGTGGAACCCAGATTCAGAAAAATGCTTAATAATTTTGAGAGTTACCTACAATATGTTACTTTTATTTAAGCTAGTCTTTTAACCTCATTCACTACTTTGGAAGGAAAGGCAGCTTTGGCTTAGCCATAACCACTTAAACCAACTGTCGAACAAAACCCCAAAGTCTCCCCAATGCACGTTTCGTTGCATCAGTATACATCGGCAAAAAGCATGTCTCGCCACTACCTCGGAATGACTAATGATGCTGTTGACTGTGCAGTGCGGATTTGGAAAAATACCTCGCACTCGTACCGTAGACAATGACGATAGAAATACGTATAATTGGGTAAAATGTTCAAAGATGCCGCCGATATTTGGAAAAAAAGCTTAAATATTTTTAGATAAAAATAGATTTTTGTGGAAGTTGCTTTAGATTTTAGTTTTAAACTCCTGAACCATGATGCCGTAATACATTATTACTATCAATATGAATAATTTTGAAGCCTATTGCTCCATATTTTCGAAAAATGTTTCTGCTTAACACGTAGGTTTAATGCAATGAATGTTGTTGAACTGTCAAAATGAAACCCATTGCTAATGATAATGTGTTTCACAATTGCTCCTCTGTCCATGGTGTTCTTACACTATGAGATCCAAGTGCTATAATACCTAATTTAAACAAGTTAAGTTAGCAAAATACTAGCCTAATTCTTATTATTTCTCGTTAACGGACCACGAAGGCTAAGCAACACTTGCTCCGATTGGCTTGTGGATGGATGTGGATGACCATCTTTAAATATCGAGACCCCACCATGCCTCGGAAAGCGCGTTAAGCCGTTGGTCAGGGCTGTCATTGGTAGCTATTTGATAGGTAGTCGGAACGAACATCATGAAAATCTGACCACCAATAACTTATTAAGACAATTGTTTTCTTACTATAGAGTTATAGTGCTGACAATGTTATATAAATGTTAAAATAATAGAAGACTCATTGGGAGGAAAGATGGGTTAGATATTTATACAAAATTATTTTTTGTTTTGCGAAACCCGAAACACGTGTCCAGTATTTTTATGTACAGAATTATTGTACAAAATTTCAAAAAGATATCATGAAAATGCACAAAGTTATGAGCTTGTTATCATACTTGGCTGTCCCAACAAAAATATGGGCCACGCTCCGCTCGGGCGGGCGACCGGTGCGTAGATCTCTGGCATCAGCTGTTGAGCGGGCATGCGCAGTACTATGATCTATCATAAGCTGCGTGGCAAAAATAACATGGTGTAAAAATGATTGGAATCGATTCAGTTGCTTATTCTGAACAAACTGAATTCAGGCTTCGCATAAATAAAAAATAACGTTGTATATGTTTAGGTAGGTACATAATATTTTTGCATCAAAACATGATTTCCCTGAAACATAATATGCCATTATCAGTTTTACCAAGCGTATCTTATTACTCAATAATCGGGTTCCTATGTTTAGGTAACTATGTTGCGATCGGAATGGGATTCGATCGCAACTTATGTAGTTGGCAAAAGGCTAGGCAAATCTGGAGCATTCCTACCAGTCAAACCATTCAAATCAAAAAGCCAACTCTTCGAACGAGATATTAAAGAATAATATAGAACACCGCCTTAAACATCATCATCATCATCACAGCGTTAATCCCAGTCGCATCCGAAGCCTTTTTCAGCTTTGGAGTCTGGGGTCCGCTTTTAGCAGTCCAACTGCTGATATGGCTAAACTTCGACATTTTCCGTGAAGCGACTGCCGTCTGACCTCCACAACCCGAAGGCGAGATCGAAGCATTGCAGTTAGACCAATTGTTGGACTTTTGAGGGCTTCAACAACCCGTAACGACTGCCACTAGATGTTCGTATGGCAACCGGGACCAACGGCTTAACGTGCTTTCCGAGGCACGACCAGACCAGTGCAAATATTCATATTCATGCATACAAATACTTGCACTATGCGGGGATCGAACCCGCGCCACCTTGCGCAGCGGCCGCGTCCGCTACCGCTACGCCACGGAGGCTGTCCAACACAACCGCCTTAAACATATAAGTATAAAATTATATTCATCAATAATTACAGTGACATCATCATCATCATTATTGTATTTTCTTGTGTTCATTACTGTACCTACATAGTATTGTATAAAGTCACGTGTTTTTCTTTAATTAACAGATAGCTGTGCTACTGGAGACTTTGTTCCGCCACTTTTTCTTCCAGCGAAAGCTAAGAAGTGTCGAGGGGCGAGCGTTTTGGGGGACTGTCGTATGTAATATTGATGTTCAAAAAGTACTGATTCTAAGCCTAATTTGAATAAATGACTTTAGATTTTGATCATCAGATTACATACAACAGTTCACTACTGGCTTATCCTATTGCAAGCTATTGAAGTCGATTTTCGACGGTCCAATTCCAGCTGCTCTCAGCGACTTTGCAAAAATCATTCTCATATAGCCTTAGGGCTGTTATGGTAGGGCGAACCCTTGTAGATTAGCGGTCTCTACTCCTCAAGAAAGCTTTATCCTTTCAACAGCTAATATGACCGGCCCATTGCCAGTTCAGCATGTCGACGACTATGATTCTCTGGATACATATATCTAATATTAACCATAGGTGAATAAATATTCACCTATGTTCATCACCTGTCAACAAAATCTCAAATGCGACAAACCAGTCACATCAACAATCAAGTCATCACACAACAGCTGAAACCTGAACAAAAATCCAGCTCCAAATCAAATTCACACAAAGACTAGTAGGGTAGGTAGGTATAAGCCGATCCTTTTGCACCAGTCAAGAAAAATAGTAGAAAATCCATTAATAACTGTCACAGTTGCCTTGTTAAATGCATACAATACTTGGAGCTTTTTAAAAGGCTCACAATGGGGACTTGGCTAAATTAAAATTTTTCGATACAGCCGCTCGCGACATTGCACGGAACTGGAGTCGGTAATTATTGTACGTTACTGGTACGGTCGGCAAATTAAAATTTGTGGGATGTTTTAAAAGATTATACCTACATACTAGCGTCACACAGAATTTGTTTACTTGTAGCAACATATAATATTATTTTTTGAGCCGTAAAATTGCTAGCAACAGGAAAGTAATTCATATTATTTACGCTCTTATTTTTTGCTTGAACATTCGAACAATTAATGCTTAAATATAAATTACTAGCTTTCCACCTGCGGCTTCGCCCGCGTGGAATTCGGTTATATCGCGTTTTTTAGATTTCCATCGAGAATATAAATGTTTTCAATAAAAGGTGTGTCCTTCCTCAGGATCTAAAAATTGTCTGTGTCAAATTTCATAAAAATCGGTTGAGAGGTTTAAACGGGAAAGCATAACAGACAGACATACAGCGTTACTTTCGCATTTATAATATTAGTATGGTATATATAGATAGTATGGATAGTAAAACATAAACAAAACTACATGAAAGTAATCTTCGCGTTGCTACTGTAAAGTTAAATATTCTTTAGATACTAGGTAGGTATAGTTTACTTAGGTACAGTTGACAGCACATCTAGCTAGTACATTCTGTCAACTGTCTTTATTATATTTTCAACTTTATCGCTAAAGCATTCAAAATCAAAAAAATCAAAATCAAAATTGTTTATTTCAAATTAACCAACAGTTGGGGCTTTTGAATAGTCAATGTCGGTCAGTCCAAGAAAAGTGAAGCTAAATTGCACGTTCCAAAGCGTAGATCTCTATGGAGAAGGACGTGCAAGAAACTCCATGGACACTCTTTTAAAATCATAATATGGATTACATGTCTTCGTTACATATTTCTGTTGCTTCTATCATGTGAGCACAATGTATAATTATAAAAAATAACGAAAAAATAGAAAATTAATCAAGCCCACTGGCAGCTAAGAGATGACCAGTCTCCACTGACGGCCCCCGTACACGAGCATGACGCGCGCATCAGCCCCACTTAGCTCAACCATTTTGAAGGGAACCAAATGACCCAACAACACGCGCCACCATCAGCAAGACATGTGAGTGAGCATGACAAACTTTCAACTGCCATGCTCGTAATGTCAAACAAGTTATACAGTATGTTAAATAACAGAGGGCGTTCCCTTAAAATCGTTAATATATATCATTAATAGATTAAAATAAAAATATCAGCATAGAAAAATAAGCATAAAATAATCCGAATATAAAGAAATTATAATTGAAAATAAATTTGAAACCTCCTGTTTTAAATCAAAATAGTAGCGCGGAATAGTATCTACCTAACGTTGCATTGCCCAACACACATCAACCAACAGACATGAATCAATTAGATCTTAGATCGCCGCCGCATATGCGGCTCGTCATTCATAAATAAATTGCGACGTTGCCGTCTTTCATGTTCGCGAGTACAGTGTGTTTCTTTTACATGTCAATTTAAAATTTTTATTGAATATTTTCATATTGAAAAAAATTTAAAACATTTTGTTTTCGAATGGAAATATTTTTTTTAGCATGTATGTATGCTATACTATTTCGGGTTAACGGGAACGCCCTCTGTTAGTTAACATACTGTATATAAAAAAAAAAACAACCCATAGTCCATGGTGCCTCTTTGGTCCTGCTTTTACATTATACAATACTTTAATATTTGCAAAATCATGGTAGCAAAATCTTGTGCACAATTGAAAAAAACAAATAAAAATAAAAAAGGAATATTTGGAAAACAACAAAAAGGTGGAATGGTATCTCTTCCAAACCTACAAAATTTTCTGTGGCTGTGGAGCAGGGCTGGCATTTAGCCAAGCATTTTTATCAAGAATATAATCTTCCAGTTTATAATATGCTTATTTACACAGCGCGCGTTTAATGCATGTTTTAAATTTAGACTCATTGAGTTGTTGAATCGCTAGCGGTATTTTATTATAAAATTTTACACAGTACCCCATAAAAGAACTATTTACTTTAGCCATTAAAGCTTAAGGTTGACTGGAAGATTGGAATATTTGTCTATTTTAGGTAGCTTGACCTGCTATCGTCGGTACCTTGATTTTAAAATCAGAGTCTGTCGGGAAAACAAAAGAAAGATCGTCGTTAAGGCTATTATTCCCAAAAAGTTTAATGTTTACGTCATTTTTCATTTCATTACCAACCATTCACGATGATTCAACGGTTGATTCCGATTCATATATTTGATTCCGATTTATTCATTATTATAAATAAGAACAACTAACAACAAACAATTTGTTTTGTCAACTGACTTACAAAGAGAAACTCAAAGTGGTAAATAAATATTCTTGTGCCATTTGGAATTTTGACGTATTAATATTCCCGATGGATACGGACAGCACATGACCGGTCATCGTGGAAAGCCTTGTGGAAGAACTTTGTTCAGCAGTGGACCTCAATAGTCTTCTTTAAGACAAAGAAGAATATCAAAGAATCGTTCTTTGATATTCTACTCCTTCTTCTTTTACCTCACAAAACAATTACAGTCATCGTCAAGCGACTGCTGTTGCGGACCATATTTCCTAGGTTGGTACGTCTACTGACACTGGTTTGTAAAGACACATTTAAGCGGAAAAAAATCAAAATTAATGATATCGGTGGCAGCTAGTAGGGCACAGTTGAATACTCTTCCATAGTTCCACCTTCGTACGTAGGTACGATTTGTTAGTTTCCTTGTCCTTGCCATTTTTGTTCAGACGGTAAGTTATTGAAGGAAAAACTGTATGTAGATACCTATCCAAGAAGTTTTGGTAGACAATACTTTAGTTGGAGGCAAAAAGTTAAGGTTATGTTATGTTAAGATAAGGTTGTCTTTAAGTTGGCGGTGGTTGGTTAAGGTAACTTTGATTTTTTAATAATATTATATTATTTTTCCTAATTTAAAAAGCATTTCCTTAAATGCTTTGTAAATTATTAAATTTTATTTAGGTTTTAAATTAGAATTAGATTAGATTTTCTGATTTTTGAAATTCTTGTAGCGATAAACCAGCTTTTTCTTATAACGTGAATTATGTTTTAAACCGTAAACTGTAGGTAACACTGTGGCATTGCGTATTAAAATAAAAAAAATAAAAAAATGCGGTCAATAATTTTCGCGTTCTCTCTGATGATCTGAGTGTGTACTGATTTGGTATAATTTATAAGTTACTCGTCATCTTCACCAACCATAATCAACATACATACAATTCATGAAACCACACGACCTGGATAGCACCTTGATTGACTTATCATTTCAATCTCACTGACTACCACGAGAACATGAAACGATACGCCATTCCACACACATAAGCTACAACATCGTCTCAAATTCTTTACACACCATTCATTGTTATTTTTGTTAAAGTCATAAATCGAACTGCTTTTGTAAATACGCAAGGTATACCGAAATATTTTAGATGTCAAGGGATTGGAAGGTTTGTTGGTAGGTTGTTAACGCGGGGGCGCTTACCTCCGCATCATGATATGATAAAATCTACAGACAGTTGGTATGACGTCGAAACCTGATCTCCTGTCAATGTTTTGACGTAGGACTCAGTACCTTAGTATAGGTACCATAGTATATAGCCACCTTCACTGGTTATACAGCCTCCACTGGTTATAAGATGTTTTAGTCTTAATTTGCATCTATAAGGTATTATTATTAATTATTTAACACCTAATTACTACTAGGTATAAATTACCTTACACCAGAAATACCAGCTCTTTAAGAGGTGATTTTTAAATTCAGTATTATTATAGGTATTATATGTAGTGCAAATACTACAAACATTAGGAATGGCCAAATTGCTATGTCTCAGTTTCACAAATTGTGGCGTGACCGCAACATCTCACGGAAGACTAAGATGAAACTCATCAGATCTCTCATATTCTCTATCTTCAGCTATGGTTCGGAGACGTGGACAATCAAGGAAGCAGATCGAGACCGCATGGACGCTTTCGAGATGTGGTGCTAGAGAAAGATGCTTCAAATTCCTTGGACATCAATCCTTCGAGAGCTGGGTGTCACAATAAGACTCTCATTTGTCTGTCTTCGAAGAATTTCGGAATATTTTGCCATATTGCCAGAAAGGATGGAGATACCCTCGAACATCTGAGGAAGGTGAGGAAGGTGGATGGACCACGTTCTAGAGGTCTCAGTCCAATAAGGTGGACTGACAAAATTCGTTGATCTCTGGACACCAGCCTGCATGATGCTATACTCGCGGCCAGGGATCGTTACAAATGGGGAACTATTGTGAAGAAGAGGATAATTCTACAGGGACATTACGACCCTCAGTAATGAAGAGAACGAGTTGAGGAAGAGGACTTGAGGAGAGAACATTAAAAAACAATATTCACAACATGGACAGATCCAGGTCCCAAATTAAAACAAAACACTGCCTTATAAAGCAGAATCGAATTCCATCTCTAATTCCATCAAACGAACTCAAAGAAATTGTATATCGATCTTGAAATTTTAATTACTCTAACAGTGAAGCAATCAGGCGAAACCCTGTGACCCATTTTAAAAGTTTTATACGTACCGAAGCAACGAGGGGAGTGATAAATGAATAACATCAATCAGAAGAATAAGTGTTGCAAATTTTCACCCGGCAACTTATCGTGGAATAAGACTCGACTTGTTTTAAAACGATAAAATGATCGAGTGCGTTGTTTTCTGTATTATCTGTGGACGGTGAAGGCTACAATTTTGGCGGGATGTAGCGTGTATTTATAAAATGACGTCATTTTGTTTTGTGTTTATTGTTTTACCGGGAATAAATTATGCAATTTCGGTAACTATAGGTAGGTAGTTGAAATAAGAAGATATTAAGTTTTTTTATTATAAATATAGTTCTCGGGAGAGATCTTTGATCAACAATGGGATGTGCAGAATGTTAATAATCGAAGAAGGTATAGGTATTGTTTCGGTTAGTTTTGTATTATTAATCATTGACTAAAACAAGTACATATCTACCTTTTCATAAAGTTAAAAAATCAGAGTAAGTTCTCATAATTGCTTTATGGTATAGTCAGATAGCTTTTTTATTGTGTGGTTTTTTATAATTTGTTAGTCTTGGCTATCGCATTAGGTTTCTGAACCTGTAATGGTAGTTTAAGATTTAAAAATAAATAAATAAATCTATACTAATATATAAAGCTGAAGAGTTTGTTTATTTGTTTGAACGCGCTAATCTCTGGAACTACTGCACCGATTTAAAAAACTATTTTTGCTTTGGATAGCCCATTAATTCTTAAAGGCTTTAGGCCATATAACATCACGCTGCGACCAATAGGAGCGGATCATTACTAAACCACGCCAACGAAGTCGCTGGCGGCCGCTAGTACCTAATAAATAAATCAATCCAGCAAGTATAGCAATCAGATTGATATAATTTTTTCCGCACCTTCAGTCTTAGATTTGATATTGTGTCTTCACTCCAGTAGGTAAGTACATTTCCTCGAAACTTTTAAGTGAAACGTTGATTCCAAAGTGGATCGAAGATCCGAGCTGACGGCAGAGCGATTGTTTTGAAGAGGGGTTGAAACTAGTTAAGAAGATAAAATTGCATTGATGTGGAAGAAATAAAATTAATGGTAGGAATATCGATTCTGTTTATGCACTGTTTGAATTTCAACCTTATTATAATTTTGATGAAGAATGGTAACTGACACTTACTGCCTTTCAAAATTAATTTGTCAAATATCATAAGTTAGTTAAGATAACAAGAGAAATTCCTATTATCTTTTTTTTTGCATATTGCAGGTCAGTGTTAGGTGCGTGGGCTTGCGGGTGATGAGCAGTGGGCAGCTCGCCGTCCTGTAAGGACCAGGCCCGAGTCGACAGCGCGATGTTTTACACGATCGCCTCAAAGAGATATCAGCACATCATGATGGGGTCAACGAAGACCGATGCCTCCTGGGTCAGGGTTGCGGGTTGATTAAAAAGTGTTGTAAGACGAAATATGATTTTTTGGGTACATTTACAAACACATACACCAACAGCCGCACACGGAATAACTACTTGTAACGCATACAAACATTTTCTCCGTGTGGGAATCGAACCCGAGACACGCAGCGCAGCAGTCAATCGCTTAACGACTAGCCCAACCTTGCCGTCAAATTCCCGCGCACACTCTCCAAAATGCGTCCTATAGAATGCCGACAGGCTGGCTACTTTACGCCTGTGCTCCAGGCTTCTTTTATTGTGTTTTTTTTTTAATGATTATAGACTAGCGCTTGACTACAATCCCGCCTGATCGTAAGCAGTGATGCAATCGTTGATCGTAAAGCGCGCTGATTTATTATTATTAAGCCCATTCACTTGAAAAAAACTAAGTGAATAGGAAGGAAGACGGCAGTTGAGCGAGGTGGTGCAATGTTAAACCCAACAACACGACTAACGATGCTGCGCCAGAGGCAGATTGATGTGGAGACCCTCCACGACCGAACTCCCGACACAACAACATTTGACGTATCGTACCCGGCACACATCGCAACACGACTGCTCAGACCCGTGCTCCATACGGCTTCACCAGACAACATGCCCACAATATGAACACGACAAATCGCTTGGCGACAAGACTTTGTCTGGTGGGTGGTAACTTCTGCCGGCAGCCGATGTTATGGCCTACCACCGAGGAAAATTATTAGGTCCCTAGACTGTAGAGTCTAGGGACCTAATAATTTTCCTCGGTGGTGTTGTTGAGCTGGAGGTAATTGTCGGACACACTCAGGCTATGGTGTAGACCATAGCCTGAGTGTGTCCGACAATTACCTATGTCTTGTAAAGGCCACATCTATTGGCGGTGCCCAAACGTAGGACCAACATACTGAGTAAAGCCCCTATAACGCGAACCTTGTATGTACTAAATGAGATCTTTGTACCTGTTTTCTAAGTGACTTCAGAAAGACCACGATGTTATCGTAAATAATAAAACTGTAGGTAACTATGACCACACTATTCAATTACAAAATTGCCAAACAACATTGGTTGGTGGTGTATTTATAAGCAGACCACTACCTACCTATTGGCTAGCGACAACTATAAGAATTTGTGTATTTAATGTTGTCATTACTAGCTTTTTTGGCTGATTGATTATTGCTACTCCATAATTTCTTCACCATCTAAGGCGAATTTATATTTGACTTTATTCGGAGGAAGCCGACCTTAACACAAATATCGACATACACCAAAACTTAATCATCCGAAAGTTGATTCGGAAAAGAGTGCAAGAAATACCAATATGGTGTGTAGCTACTTCAAGAGTCTTAGGAAACTTACTTATAGTTCGGGATTCCAGTCCTCGACCCATAAAAAGTTGATAAATATTCAAACCCTTTCCTTAACGTGTACTAATCAAACACGTAAGATAAGACGAATTAGGCGTGATACCCATCTTGTGTCCACGAGGGTTACGGAAGGTGTCCTCATCAATAATGCGTTATCTGCCGGACGACTGACGACCGGCTACCGTGGACACGGTGGCAGTGGATACTTCCGCTGGAATCTATAGAGATGTTTGTTGCGTTTCTGTGAATTTTAAGCTGGAGGATGTTGAGGTTAGACTGACAGTCGCTTCATGTTAAATACTAAAACCTATTCACCTGCTTTAGGAAGGCTAGATGCTGATGATGATTGCACATGCGTAAATTTCTGTACAAAGACAAAACTGAGGCGAAGATCTTCCTTAATTTCCCAAATATTGATTCGAAAGACCAAGGTCTGCAGAACTCTATGACAATCATATTAAAACGTATTTGTGAATTTGGCAGTAAATTTTTTCTTAGGTTTGGTTTTTTTTTTAATTGAACCATTCGAGGGTCTCAACCACGGAACGGTACAGATACAAGTTACATACAACACCAGAAGCATCTTATGGAACGGTTTTATTAATTTGTGCAGCTTGCAAGGCAACACAAATTTTATGCCATAGTACATGGCAAAAAATTTGTTGTAATAATTTTCCATTGCATAAAATTACCGAGTAATGTATACTTACATGTTATGTTCAACAAATAAAATACGTTGACTTCAACTTCGAGGCCTCTTCCCATAATCACGTACCTACTAAATTATTTGATATAAACAATTGCATTGATAGTATAAATGATTCCTATGTTCTCAAAGTTGTCTTCAGTAGTAGGTGACTAGTAGTAGATGCCATTTAATAGGCAATACTATAGTCTACAATCGTCATCTTAGCCCACAGATATCCAATGCTAAATAGGCTAAATAGGCACTGAGATGAAGGTCACACGTTCATGAATCATTGGTAGGTACCTAGCCCTTAAATTCTAAATAAAATAGAACCCATAAAAAGAGTGACCCCGGCGTTTCAGAAAAGGGTTAATATTGGAGCAAACCTAGGCTTTATTAACAGCACTTTAATACGAAAATATCCAAGAAAAACGTCACATCCACTCATTACGTTTCTCACAGTAGCCCGCCTCTAGATCGGTGACAGTTTTAAGTAACTATTAAAAAATAGCCCTGTCAAGGGCTATTAATCAATGTTCGATAAGGCGGTTCAAAATGGGCGGTCTATGTTGTAAGGTAATTTATTTCATAAGTCCGAATGCGATTGAAAGTCTAACTGAACCAGTATGACTTGACTCCTTCTTTGCCTCTACGATTCCCTCTTACATGTATATTTTGTATGGATGCAAGAGGTGGAGAAGGTCATCGATTCTGGTCGTGTTATATTAGCGATGGGCGATAGTGGTCGTTTTATTGACAACGTTCAATGGACAATGGGCAATAGTGTTATCAGAATATCATATGATTTTCTGTGTATGATCGTATAAAGTGAATCGGTACCAACAGTATTAGGAACAACTTTGATTTTTAGATTAGTTCGTTGTTATAATATGTCAAATATCCTGTGTTCTACTTTCACATCAGATAATTACATGATTTAATTCCCCCATCTCCGTTCCACCATCAAACGACTCGTCGTACGCACCCTTACGTTGTTAACACCACTACGATCCGGACAAGCGCTTCGTCTCCTCCTTTATACCACGTATATCGAGGGACTGGAACAATTTGCCAGCGGTGGTATTTCCGTCGGACTACAATTTGAGTGTCTTCGTGGTTAGAGTCAATAGGCTCTTAATAAACTGGTGCGTTTTACCATCAACGATTGCGTCACTGCTTACCATCAGGCAGGATTGCGGTCAAGCGCTAGTTTATCTATCTACCTATAGTAATATATAAAGCTGAAGAGTTTGTTTGTTTGTTTGAACACGCTAGTCTCAGGAACTACGGGTCCGATTTTAAAAATTCTTTTTGCGTTGGATAGCCCATTAATCCAGAAAGGCTTTAGGCTATATAACATCACGCTGCGACTAATAGGAGCAAAGCTTATCTAACTCCACGCGAAAAATCTACTAGGAGTGAAGCTTCATCAAGACCTGGAATAATATAGGCTATGTTATTCCAGGTCTCTATTCATTGAAGTCCTCTACCAAGTAAAAGAAAAGAATTCTGTGGAGCTGTGAGAAGAGACGAGCGAAGCGAATACACCAATAAGTTCACCACATAGGGTGTAGATGTCGTTGTTCCTATAAAAGGAAAAAAATCACAAGGCATAGTCTAAGTGTTATTTTTTTTTTATTCAGTTATTTTGTGTTTGTCCAGTCATATTATGTTATATACCCTTTTACAATATATGCGAATACAACCTTTATGTTCCCTGTAAATAAAATCTACTTTCAAAAAGTCGTCTGTAAATTTTACCCTCATAGGTTTCATAATCACATTTTAGCCTTGGCATATGTAGGCTGAATACTGAATTAATCTAGATTAAATAGAATTCGTATTTGATGTGCTTTAAGTGAAGGTTAAATTCAAATGTATAAATAATTAAATTAACGAACTTATCAATGTGAAAAGGGTAATTTAAATTTAATTTTATCTTGACCACATTGAATATCGCCATCGAATGTTATTTAATTTGATATTCATTTAAATTATATGAAGTAAATTCATTATCAAGTTCAAATTCATTGTAATTGTAGTATAATCACACTAGCTGGGCTTTGCTTTTAAAGTTTACTATTAAAAAATGATGAGTTTCCATATATATATTTTATAAGAAACGTATAATACATTCCAAGATCATCCATTGAAACAAGCTAGGGTTCTTTGGAAAAGGTCCTACTAGACAGCATTTTTTAATTTTCAGATATTCAGATTAAAAAGAAAGTCATTTGAATAAAATTGTTACATTGCACATAACCAACAATATTTAGCTATGCAACGCCACCTATTGACAACTAAATTTAAATAGGTATCTAGCGTTGACTGCTACGCGCATCGTAGCCAATGCCTACGCAACATACTGCTGTGCTACATAGAGATACAATAATTTATTGTTAGCTACTGCCATCTGTCGTCGAGTAGCATACGTTACGTAGTTACATAGAAATCTATATACAACATACGTAGTTTATGAAAAGAGTTGAGTAGATAGTCTCCGGCCGGACTAAGGTCTGGCTATCTACCCCCGCCTGTTACGGTATAGATTCTATATCTATGAATGCTGTTAGTTTGAATAATTTACCAAAACTGAATTAGTACGTTGCAAAATATTGAAGCTCTTGTAATTGAGTTATTCTTTTAATTTTTGGTAATTACGAAAAATATAATGGATCAGTAATTGTAGATACCTACTGTCTATGCCTCTTGTTAAAATAACCACCCCGTCACTGAAGCCTACATTGACCAGTTTTGAAATTACATATTTCCTAATGAAATTTATTTATATCTGGATTGCGAAGTGATTATACAAACAAATGCTTTATGTTGTGATAAGCAACTCAAAGTCCTAGCCAGCACCACATGACACACTCATCATCATCATCATCCCAGTGTTAATCCCAGTCACATCCGAAGCCTTTTCAGCTTTGGAGTCTGGGGTTTGCTTTACCAGTCCAACTGCCGATATGGCTAAACTACGACATTTTCCATGAAGCGACTGCCGTCTGACCTCCACAACCCGAAGGCGACATTGAAGCATTGCAGTTAGACCAATTGTAGGACTTTTGAGGGCTCCAACAACCCGTAACGACTGCCACTAGATGTTCGTAGGGCAACCGGGACTAACGGCTTAACGTGCTTTCCGAGGTACGACCAGACCAGTACAAATATTCATATTCATGCATACAAATACTTGCACTGTGCGGGGATCGAACCGGCGCCACCTTGCGCAGCGGCCGCGTCCGGTACCGCTACGCCACGGAGGCTGTCCACCACATGACACACTATTAGTATCAATTTGAATAATTTTTATGAATATTGCTAATCCATTGCCCATATTTTCGAAAAATGTGTTGATCAATAATGTAAATAATGCAATTAATGTTGTTGAACTGTGAAACTAAAAGCATTACTCAATTACCCTGCTTGTAACTTGTACCTGTGTACCCTAGGATAGTGCTAAGTTAGGCAAGTACAAAATATATAATTATATAGGTTTTTCAAACTTATCACAGCCTCTTCGATTCATTTTGTCATAGCTTGAGCTCTGTCTTTGAGTTGACTCCTACCTTTACCAAGGTCTGGTTAATACTTATAAAATAAATAAGTTTCTTGGCCATGAAACTGCGAATAAAATTAATTTCAACACGGATTATTGAAAAATTAGATGCAAGCTTTAGATGTACTTAACGTCAATTAGCTATTTTTATGCAGTTAAGTCAACTACATAATAATAAAACTCCACACAAATAGAAATTTTATTTACTTTCAAATGCATGTTTAGACTTCAAACTAACCATTTTTATGTGTTGTTTAGTACAAAACCTTATTAATTCTGCATTACAATAATAGTGTCATTGTTCAAATAACTATCATGTCTTACAAATTTACTACATACAGTATGTAGATATTTATCATTTTCTTTATCCTATTTTTATGTTTATTTATCTGGATTGATAAGAAACTGGGCGCTTTAAATTAATGTCTATTTTTCTTTTCTACTTTACTTACCTATTTAATAAGAGACAAAACGACAGCCTCCGTGGAGTAGCGGTAGCGGACGCGACCACTGCGCAAGGTGGCGTGGGTTCGAACCCCGCACAGTGCAAGTATTTGCATGCATGAATATGAATATTTGTACTGGTCTGGTCGTGCCTCGGAAAGCACGTTAAGCCGTTGGTCCCGGTTGCCCTACGAAGATCTAGTGGCAGTCGTTACGGGTTGTTGGAGCCCTCAAAAGTCCTACAGTTGGTCTAATTGCAATGCTTCGATGTCGCCTTCGGGTTGTGGAGGTCAGACGGCAGTCGCTTCATGGAAAATGTCGAAGTTTAGCCATATCAGCAGTTGGACTGGTAAAGCGAACCCCAGACTCCAAAGCTGAAAAGGCTTCGGATGCGACTGGGATTAACGCGGGGATGATGATGATGATTTAATAAGAGACAAAATGATCGTTTTTTTAATCCCAAAGACAAATTCAAATCTTTTGTATTTGAGTTTTTTAGTATATGGATTTTAAAAAAAATAACTTTAGTTACTAACAAGTAAAAGATAGTTCTAAAAAAATATTTCTTGTGAGTGGATGGATAATTGAGGAAAATAAATGTAGGAAAATAAGTGAATTAACATTTTTATTAATTTTATTTAAGAAGTTTTCTTGGTATTAAATCTATGAGGTCCAATTTATTACTGAAGTGATAATCAGCCTTGAGCAGTCTACTGAGCTGGTCATAGGGCTCTCCAACTGAATTGTACTGCGCTCGATCCTCAGCTACAACCTTCCATCTGACCGCTGCCTGAAAGGTTGATAACAAATCTGAAACATAGAATATTAGAAAACACACATCGCAAGAACCCTTTCTATAAAGCATATAGGTGTCTAACTGAACTACAATAACTTCAAGTAAAACCTACCCTATTTTGCTTCCCCGTAAATATTGTTGAATATGTAATAAATAATATGATGATCGTTTTGTGAATCTCAAATAACTTATATCTGTAGGGCCAAGAATACAAACAAGTAAAAATCTTTCTTTTCTATCAACCTGCTTGATCTGCTGTCCTCCATATCTACCTAAATAGGGTTGAATAAAGAAAATATTTATGTAATCAAACAACTGCTATTTAATATAATGGATATATTTTTTATTCAACCCTATGTAGTTACGGACGACACCAAGTCAAGTTATCCGAAACCGTCAAATACTTCTTCTAACTTGTTTCTACCAACCCGCACTGGGCGAGTGGTACGTACCGCTCCCTCTCGAAGAGATGAGACGTGTTAGTACCACAGCAGTGGTATTATCATAGCCTGATTATGATAAACCTGCTATAACCAGCGCAGATAAAGAAAAGATCTGAAAATGGCGGCGGATACTTATGGTACGGTTGACAAAACATGCCATTGTTTAATCACAAACCAAATGCTAATATAGTAAACAGTCAAATTTACGTTGTAAATATTGTTATTTACAACTTAAATTTGACATTTTAGTTGTTTGTTGTTGTGCTTGTTTTTATTGTTGTTTTTGTTGAGTTTGATTGTTCAAACTCAACAGAAACAATAATATCAACAAAAACAACAAAATAACAGAGACTTTAGCGGAACGAAATTAACAATAACTCGGAGTGCAATGAGTGCATCAAAGTAGCTTGGAAAGCGATTCCTGAATTCCCGATCGATGATTTTTTTTTGTAGTGCTTACTTCACTGTGTGAGTATAGACAGCGATAGAGAGTGAGTGAGAACGCATGCGAGCGCACGCCATTTACAGATCTTTTTTTTATCTGCGCGGGTTATACTTACATTATGTTGTATTCATTTCAATTTCTAGCTTTCATATCTTAAAAAACGTATCGATATTCTTTCATGACACACATAATATATATCTGAGGTAATCGAAAATCCTGATATTAGAGATACCACTATTTTCTCTGTTAAATCTTTTACTGTACAAGCAGTTCGGCTATGGAATGACCTGCCCATGTCCGTAAGGCGTGCTTAAACATTCGCCTCTTTTAAAACTATGATAAAGAAGCACTTCCTCTCTCTATAAACATATTATTATAGATATACTTAACGTATATATTTATTGTATAATCTATGTAAATAGTACACTGTAGACTACCTACATTATTTCTCTCTCCTTCCCCTTAGTATTCTATCCAAAGGTTGTCTGTAATAGATCGCTTTTAGCGATAAGACCGCCCATTGTGTCACTCTTTGTGAAATCTTTTTATTTATGTTCTGTAATGTATATGGTGAACATAATAAAGAGCATGCTATTCTATGTAGGATTCTTCTTCTTCTGTTGTCTGCGACAACTTCCAAATCTCCATAACATTTCTTTTTTCTTTATTGTTAGGTATAGGGTACACTAGTGCTTGAGCGCGATCCCGCGCGAAGCAGTGATGCAATCGTTGATGGTAAAGCGCACTAATAACTGTTGATGGTAAGTACCTATTTAATATCTTGAATATACCTAAACTGTAATCAGACGGGAAGACCACTTCAGGCAAATCGTTGCAGTCCTTCGATATAGGTACGTGGTATAAAACACAATGCAAAACGCAAAAAAAAAAAACATTTTTTCTGTTTCTACTTTCCGTTTTTGAATATTTGTGATCTGACAATCTACATTTATCAAAGTCCGTATTTGTAAAAAGGTAGGAGCGACTAATAAGGCCTGTCAGGAAATAAGGCCTAAATAACAAAAATACCTACAACTTAAAATTACCGCCATCAGTTGCGGTCAAAGTCGTAGGTAGCTAATAATCTTAGATAGCATCCCGAATGTGTCAGGACTTACTAGCTTGCTTGCTGTTACCAGTGTTGCCATATTCATCGTAGTCAACGTATGCTCAGTTTAAATTATAATACCGCAGGAAATCCAAATCTAACTTCTTTTTTTCGTAATACTATATTTTTCCACATAATTTTATTGTTTAATTGTCAATTAGTTCATGTTTCAGTAGCCTGAAGTGTAAGAATACCTAGTATAATGTAAAATTAATTGTTTTATTTTTAACTTTTCTTTGCAAAATTTGCCGGCGGTTATTAAATATAATTTATGCATTATTTACTAAACTAAATTATATTTTTTTTTTTTTTAATAGTTATAAACTAGTGCTTGACTGCAATCCCGCCTGATGGTAAGCAGTGATGCAATCGTTGATGGTAAAGCACACTAGCTTATTAAGTCTATTCACTCAAAAAAAACTGAGTGAATAGGAAGGAAGACGGCAGTTGAGCGAGGTGATGCAATGTTTAACCCAACAACACGACCAACGATGCTGCGCCAGAGGATGATCTGGAGAGCCTTCACGACCAAACTCCCGACAACAACATTAGGCACATCGTACCCGGCACACATCGCAACACAACTGCTCAGACCCGTTCTCCGTACGGCTTCACCAGACATCATGCCGGAACACGACGAATCGCTTGGCGGCAAGACTTTGTCTGGTGGGTGGTAACTTATGCCGGCGGCTGATGTTGTTGCCTACCACCGAGAAATTATATTTAATTTAATTATTTTTAAATTAAACTTTGGTATTATTATACAAAATTATTGTTTCGTTTATCACCGTACTTTATAAATTGTGAAGTTAATATGAGAGAAACTGTAGAATACACTCATGTAAAATCGATAAACAAAAAAACACTCCCAGATAAAGCTACTTTTATTGCCAGATCCACAATTCAACTACGTTCGAAAAATCGTAAAATCGTAACAAAATCTCTCTCTATCTGCTACAAAAAGGTTTCAAGCCAATGTTCCCACTATTTCATGACAAATTGCCCGCGTACCGGAATGGAGCAATAACAGAGTGCTACTAAAAGCAATCAAGTGCATATCTACGAGTCATAAATTGCCCTAAAGCCTTTACTTTAGTACCGCAATAGCGCAATATGGGGCTATAAACCATTGACATAGGTACCTACTGCTTTGATAACCGGACCGGCTTTGTGAAGCCGTACGGAGGATGGGTCTGAGCAGTTGTGTTGCGTTGTGTGGCTGGTACGATGCGCCAAATGTCGGGAGTTTGGTCGTGGAGAGTCTCCAGATCAATCTCCCTCTAGCGCAGCATCGTTTGGTCGTGTCTTGGGTTTAACATGGCATCACCTCGCTCAACTGCCGTCATCATCCTATTCCTAAGTTTTTTAAGTGAATAGGCTTAATAAACTAGTGCGCTTTACCATCACCGATTGCATCACTGCTTATCATCAGGCGGGATTGCAGTCATGCACTAGTTTATAATTATTAAAAAAAAAACACCGTCTTTCATAGGAAGTAACTAGAAAGTGTTATATAGATCGACGGGTCCCAAGAACAAAGTCGTATCTACAATATAGACAATATTGTAGATACGACTTTGTTCTTGGGACCCGTCGAGATGACCAGCCCCCTAATTGCGTAACACACTATTGCTATCAGTTGGAATCATTTCGAAGCATATTGCTAATCCATTGATCCATCTGTTCGAAATTTGAGTGATCAACAACAAAAATAACACAATGAACGCTGTTGGACTGTCAAAATGATACCTATTGCTACTAATAGTATGTTACACAATTACCTACCCTATAGGATATGATAGAGTGGTTTAGAGAATAAAATGTAATGTGATGGGATTGATGTGCAATAAAATATGAACTAGGATGACAGGCTTTTACATTGTAGCTAAAAGGAAATCAGTGGTTTTTGTAAAAATTCTAAGCTTTAACTGTGAGATGATAATGTTTGTGGTAAGGTAGGTAGGTACATTTTTTTGTCTTCTGATTCTTGCAAAATATAACGGAGTATAAAAAGATCGCTAACACACCTCGACGCCATGGCCACATTGCTGGCTACGTAGCGATGGCTAGCTCTGGCTTCCTACCACAGCCAAATGAGGATGCTAAATAAGTGAGGAGTCGCTACTAACCCTCTGTCCAGCTTATGGGGACATAAGCTGGCCGCTGAGCACAAAATATTGTCGACTTGGCTACGAGACTGGATGCACAGGCGATCTGGCGCCAGTGCATCAAGTCTCCACATAGTGGCTAGTGGGCTGTGGTTAAGCTTCCAAATTGGCGAAGTCACCAGACCATAGGCAATGAGATATAGCCTATGGTCTGGTGACGTATATATAGAGTTGACTCACTTACATATCAGTATGAAGGAGGTCGCCATAGGATCTCAGTGTGTTACGGTCTATCTGTATTGCAAAATATTTCGATAACTGTCCGTAATAATTCAACAATATTTTATTTCAAAAATATTTCGTAAATGATGGATTATATATTATGTATGCGACTGAATGACATTAATGTGTTCATTATACAAAATGCATTTTGTTGTATGACCATTATTGGCTCGAATAATGCCCTTAAGGCTACTTTTAACGATGACTTATTACCATCCTCTTCGTCATGTTTTAGAGTTTATTAATAGACAGAGGTTTATGTAAGCCTTTAAAAAAACAGAATGCAGCCATGACCACTGCCACAACCTAATTTCATAACAGAATAAAAAAAAACTGAATGCAAAATTTAGGGGATACATTTAAACTAAAGAAATCTCTAAATGTAATCTTAAATTCTTTGTAAACCCGTTTGTTTCATTACCTATGTATTTTATTATTATTTTTATACGCCGTTATTGTCCTACCGTTGAGCAAAGCTCGTCTTTTGCTCTTTCCTTTTTTCCGAACCTATTTCGACTGTTAGGCAATCCTTCAAGATGGCAAGTCCCGCCATCTATTACACTATCCCCCTTATTCATAAACGATGTTTAAAGTTAACTAGTGATTAGCGATTCTTTAACCATACATTTTAGACGTTTGCACGTCACTTAACTTTAATCATCGTTTATGAATAAACCCCTTAAACACTAGTGTGTTTATTTAAAAAACGATGATTAAAGTTAAGTGAAGTGCAAACGTCTAAAATGTATGGTCAATAATCGCTAATCATTAGTTAAATTTAAATATCGCTTATGAATAAGGGGGTATATCTCCGAGAAATCATTATATGAACAAAAAACAAGTAGGTATATAAAAGACATAACAAATGAACAAGTCAGCACAATCTTCTTCCAACCATCTGGCATTATTCCGTCCCTTCTTCAGAAACCCCTACCACAGGTCTTCGGTCTTCGAACTCGACGGTATTCCGTAGCGTGGTCTTCCAGCCGTGAGATACCTGTAGAGACGAGCTTCTGATGTGAACTAAACTACAAAAGCCCGGATCTACAGGGTAGATCACGAATGTGCCATATAACCTTCGAGTTTCAGTGGTAGGATTAGAGTTTCAGTGGTAGGTCTATATTTCGGGCGAAGTTTTCGGTTACAGCTGTCGTCCGCGATCTGAAACTTTGAAACATTTATTTTTTGTTTTATATTTTCTCTCTTATACTCGGCGATTCATAAAAGTTGTTATGAATAAAATTTTCTTCTTTTAGAAGTTTTTGGATACAGGGGGTTAATAACAAAGTTGGAACACAGCTATTAATATTCATGGAGCATCTTTATAAAAGAAAAACTTCAGGAACTGATTTCCCACAAAATTCTGCATGAAGCATCGAATTGCTTTTAAACACAATCACTATTACCTAATATAATATAATATATTTTTGTGGAAATTTAATATATGTCTTAACATCACCATCATCATCATCATCAAACTTTTTATCGTCCCACAGCTGGGCACAGGTCTCCTCTCATACAGAGAAGGATTGAGCGTAACCACCACGCTTGCTCAATGCGAGTTATAATTTCTTAACATTTTCTCATAATTAAAACGACCCGAAACACCACTAAAATTAATAAAACCTATTTTCCTAAAAAGTGACTTAATTAAACCACGCTAAAATATACCCACAATACGTCCCATTCCCGAGCGAGCAACAATATTTTAATATGACGTGCAACCCCATACGTCACTCTTAACAGAAGCTTTATGAAAAAGGCTAAACGTATAATTAACATGACAGCCGCCAGCATCCGTTTAATATGGAAATCTCGTTATACATGACACACGCTACCTATCATTTATTACTTGGGAAAATGCGGAGTTAAACGGTTGCTTACGATGAGAAATTTCCATTAGGGTTCATGTTTGTGGGTGTTTGCGATTAGTTGGAGGTAGTTCCTGGTCAAAATTTATGTTGTTCACCGTATATTATGGTAATAGCTAATACGGGTTGGTGACCGCCACTCCTCGTATTTTGCGCGATATTATTGGATAGTTTGAAAAATATTCCTTAAAGTGAATAATACCTATTTTATATCTGACTAAGTGTGTCCGCGAAGTTTTTAGATCGTTTTTATGTATTACTAAACATTAATTTAAACAAACGAAACAGTTGATTGAATGAGACGCAAAAAAACGTATGCAATTTCAAGAGAAAATAATCTACCCCGACAAAATCTCAGCGCCTTCCAGAATTCAATTTACGCTCAACAATACAACACTTTTACCCCAGTCTGATAGCATGACGAGGGATCACAAATCAGAGAAATCAGCATCGAAACCTCGCGGGATACGCCACAAAAAAAAAAAAAATAATCTCGTCGTGTTTCCGCAAATCATTGTGACCATTGTATAGTCGATAATGTAGTTGAGGAAAGCGGGCCTAACAAAAAGGTTCACTTAATTGCACGAGGGAAGAACGCTGAAAGGCGAACGGCTTTTGTTTCCCGCGAGGCCTTTGTACGAGCTCACCCGAACGGCTGACTCATCAATTTTCCCAGATTGACGTAAACGTTTGAGTCTTAGATTGCGCTAATACGGATAGACGTACGACATGTACGGAGCTACGGATGTTCCAAGCGATGAGATGACAGATTTGGAGTTTTGGGAAAATTATTGAGCGTTTTTGAGAAAATTGTTTATTACATTTCGTTTTTTTTATGACAACAGCGGAAGAGGTTTAATACCTACATAACTTGGTTTGAAAAGAAAATAAAATATTAGTCAAAATTTCAATTTAGATTATTGCATTTTGTACCTATCTACTGATCAGGTTATAAAAAAAAATCTATTCGTATTTGATAGCTCAACTCTTAAGAAAGGATGTATACTATTTAAATTAAGCTAAGGTGAAGAAGAAAAAAATCAGTAAAGACACCGAAAACTAAGTTGATTAACAAATTAATTCAAACTTTAAACTTCAACATTAACTTCAAAATTAATTTAACTCCACATGAAAACCGATAGAAACTCCTTATAATAGAAACATTACACAAAATTCAACCGAGAAAATACAAGGAAAACATGGCATTTGAATTATACTAACTATCGGGTCTAACGTGGCGCGTCGACTGAGCTTAATCGAATGTCATTTATAAATCTCCAACTAACTAAGAGTGTAGGTGGCTCACGTAAATATCTACAAGCAATTAGTTCAAATAGAACTAACGCATTACAACGTTTGGGGGACAAAATCCTCCGTAGCTGGTACTGGGGGAACTTAGGGGGAACCTAAGTCGTCCCCCCGGTCTGCGCAATGTCGTCCCGCCGCCATCATTAATCTTGCCGCTCAGCAAACAGTCCTCCACAAGAGCAACTTTAGAGCTGTACCGTGTCGATAATGTAAGTAAACTATCGTAGATATGAGCGATAACTACCTAGAGGCCTCCCCGACCCTGCGACCGTGCTTAATTAATTGGATTTTAGATACAGTCCCGAAAATTTTGCCTACAACAGAATTTAATGGTAGTTAATTTTGATTTGTTTAATAAATATTGCTAATGTTTATTCCTTTATTTATTAATACGGGTATAATTTTATGATTTGCTTTCTAATAAATGTAGATAGGAAAACAAAATGCTAATATATTTTACGAAAAGCTTTAACAGCTAGGCTTTAAATGACAGCAGAGACATTTAGAGGTTATACGAATATCTTAGGAGAAACATCCTTACAAATTGGAGCGATCAGTCTTCTTAATTCTCGACTCATCGATACAAATTCGTTTGCTAATGGAATCCCTATCTCGGGCCGATTTCATGGAAATATTCAGCTGAAAGATTTCGCTTTAGATTCATATCGGTACGTATTGAAGACGATTTTACTTTATCTAAAGACTGAGGGGCTACTGATAGAGGTATTTTTTGTGAACGAAATGGATCTTTTCAGTAAGTAATAACAGCTACACGGGTCGATCGATCAGGGTAAGCCACGCTTGCCACGATCGGCTCATTAATGGGATCTTAATCATACCGAGAACCCCCTTCTTTGGAAAGCACGTATGCCAACGGGGATCAACAGCTTATGTCGATGTCGGCTGGCGTTCGTGTATCTTTCACGATCATTACGTTTCAGAAGCCTGAAAATCTGACAACCAGACTTACCCAGGTGTGTCACGATAGTGTCACCCATTAACTAAGTTGTGGAGGTCCGTATCAAATACTGGTATTCAGCTATAACGCAATAGACTGAAACTGACCCTAAAATAATCTAGGAAAGTAAGTCACACATACGAATAGTTATACGTTCATACGCCTCATTCCTTAATCATCCGAAAACCAGAAATAAAACTGAAACAAATGAACATCGTTATTGCTACATCATTCAGTGATTCAAACTCAGAACGATCTTCAAAATAATCTTTCCAAACTGCGAAACAAAATACAGCCGAAACTCAGCAATCAACTGAACATGTTCCAACGTGACGATAACAAGTTAAAATAGTACATACCTACCAGCCATTGTTTGTTCCAAGCTTTTCTCATATCTGCTTGTTTTCCCTCGGGCACCGCCTGGAACATTCAATCCCAAATGTTACATTTCAATATGCTGACTATAACAGCCTAACTTTTAGTTCACCCCTTTCAACATGTTTTATTTGAAAGCAATACGTCTCCATAAGTCTGGGGACATAATTTCATATTTGCGTGCGGATATTTTGCTGCTGTATGGAGAATCGGATTGTAACTGGTACAGTATAAATTTTATTTATGAAGCCGGGAGATAACATAAAAGGGTGATCAATTTAGCTATCTACGTATCTAAAAGCCACCAATGAAAAATGTGAACTTCAGCTTTTATTATTCGCGCTGGCAACTCGTATTTTTTTAGGTTCCCAACAAGCCTCTTTAGATAAACTATCATGAGGTTTAAAGGTAAATGATGGCAACACTTGGCAGGTTGGTGAATGATGGCAACACTTTTTGCAATTGCGGTTTCAGGAAAAGAGGTTTGGAGTTTTCAATTTGTTAACCGACTTCAAAAAGGAGGAGGTTACTCAATTCGACCGTATATATGCTTTTTTTTTTTTTTTTTATGTTTGTTCGCGCATAACTTCGTCGTTTATGAACCGATTTTGATAATTCTTTCTTTGTTGGAAAGAAGACGTTCCCAAGGTAGTCCCATGATAAGGACATCAGGGTCTGCTGATGGAAAACCAGAGAAATCAAGGGGCACTTTCAAAAATCGTAGGGGCGATTAGTGCATTTCTTAGTATTTTTGTTAAGTATTTTAAAGCACTATAATTTGATAAAGGTCTGGAGTAGATCTGATGATGGAGCCGGGAGACAGTCGAAGGAACTCCCACACAATTCACAGCAGCTACCTTGTGTTTGGACTTCTTTAATTTGTATTGATAAGAACTTTACACCTAGATGGGTTGTGACTGTCATAAGAGCTCTGATGATGAAGACAAAGGCCAGTTCCAGGAACTCCTCAACAGTGTGCAGTAGCTAATTTGTGTTTGGTTATAATTCATTTATATTGATGAGAACTTTGCACCCATTGGGTAAAAATAATGGTCTGCAGTAAATCTGATGATGAAGACCGCAGGCAGTCGAGAGAATTCTTCAAAATTACGGGTAAAAATTAAAGTAAACAAAATTATGTCATTTCCCAACTATATTTGCATCAGCTTCCAGTCTGACCGGATGTAACTGAATACATAGTACCTACTTTTCACAACTAAAAAGTGTAAAATAAAAACTTTTTTACAAAAAAACAACCGACTTCTAAAAACCACTACAAAGTGAAAAATAACTACATAATTTCGGAAGTCGGTGTCAAAAACTAATATACAAAAACCAAAGACACCGACTTCCGAAATTATGTAGTTATTTTTCACTTTGTAGTGGTTTTTAGAAGTCGGTTGTTTTTTTGTAAAAAAGTTTTTTTTGTATTTTCTAAACTTGGCCATCTTATAATCAAATTAACAGATGTTTCCACCAAAAAGCAGTCTATAATAAAAAGCAGGCATAAAAATTTGCTATTTAAGTGTCTGAATAAACTAGTGCGCTTTACCATCAATCACTGCATTACTGCTTACCACCAGGCGGGTTCGCAATCAAGCACTACTTTTTGTTACAAAAAAAGAACTGTTCTAATCAAAGGCAACTGTTCAATTACGTACTTTTAACTTAGTTCCTCCAATACACCAAAAATACGTATACCTACATGTAAATTTTAATGAAGATACAGACATAAAAGCAAATGGACACAACATTGTTTAGGTTATTGCTGTTACCGGACAATACAGAACCTTTGCTGAAATTATAGAAGGTACCCTAACCTTTATTAAATATTTTCAAACTAGTGATCATAAAAAGCACGGATATAACAAACTTCCATATGACAAAGGAACTACGAGCGAAAATATGCGGGTGTGCTATAGTACTTTAACGGTGTATAGTATTTTAACGGTGGTAGGCCATAACATCGGCTGCCGGCAGAAGTTACCACCCACCAGACAAAGTCTTGCCGCCAAGCGATTCATCGTGTTCCGGTATGATGTCTGGTGAAGCCGTACGGAGGACGGGTCTGAGCAGTTGTGTTGCATTGTGTGGCGGGTACGATGCGCCAAATGTTGTTGTGTCGGGAGTTTGGTCGTGGAGAGTCTCCAGATCAATCTCCCTCTGGCGCAGCATCGTTGGTCGTGTTGGTCTTGGGTATAACATTGCATCACCTGGCTCAACTGTCGTCATCCTTCCTATTCCTAAGTTTTTTAAGTGAATAGGCTTAATAAACTAGTGCGCTTTACCATCAACGATTGCGTCACTGCTTACCATCAGGCAGGATTGCGGTCAAGCGCTGGTTTATAATATTTAAAAAAAAAAAAAAGTACGGACTCTGCTCAGACTTTCTGGGATTAAGTACAGCCGTAATGTTATGTTAAAAAGGAGAAATTCTTGTGATAACAACGGACATTATAAATTTCCTCTGTATAATTACAAAAGTTTTGCATAACATTACCATAATGTCGAGTATGGAGTTAACATAAAAATGTACTCGAGTTAACAAAAAGCTTAAAATATGTAGGTATCTGTCTAGACTAGGTTTTGTCTTTCAAATGCTAATGTTAAAAAATACTTGGTTTTTCCTTTGTTCCTCCTAGTATAATCACATTTTCTATTAGCATAGGGATTAAAATGCATACTACCTATATAATTATACAATATGTAAAGAAAACCCTGTCCGACCCATAAGGATAATAAAGGTTAGGTAAACGCTTGACCAAATATGATATAAAATTTTACATAATCATCCTAGTAACAATACTAATGAATTTTGAATTAATCCTTTTTCCCGGGAATTCATTCCAATTTCCCCGAAATTTGGTAATTTTTAAAAAAGTGACAACACCGGTATTATTTTAAGCGAATAGCGACGCGACCACGTCACAGGCGCCGCGTGCCCTGCCCCCCGCCGCCCGCGGAAAGGGTTGCTTACTGCACATGTATTAAGTTACCTCTTTTTGCGAAATAATATTTATTTTGTTAGGGGATTTTTTTTTTAAGTTTAGCCTGTCTTTGTGGGCATTAGTAGAATCAGTTATCGATACCTAACAATATCTTCACGGATCGGACAGGGTTTTCTTTACATATTGTATATACACTCTCCTATGTAATATTCCTATATAATTCGTTTCGTAACTACTTTTTTTTTTAATCGTGTTATTAAAGGCACGATTTTATAGTTACTATGCATTAGAAAGATTTGTTTCATGAAATCTCGTAAGTCTTAAAATGGAGAGCTGTGTTCTATCAACGGGAACATCATTAAGATTATGCGTGAAATTTTTTGACGCTAGGAAACAGTAAATAAAATCGAAGTTTTCTATAAGGCTTAGAAGTCCGATATTTATTATGTTGAAGAAAAGCATTGTTCATTCCTAGAATGCCTGGAAGAAGGAAGCAGAAAGTGCTAGGCTGTCTAAGGGTGTCCATTTTAAGAAACCGTGGCCCTGACGCACAGGCAAGTGAAGGAGCATGGGTTGGTTTTAGTCAGTAAAAGTCTGACACGCCCTTCCGCTCCGCCCAGAGCGGGAGAGGTCATTACATGATTTAAAGATACACAATTAATTGTCGGACCTTTTTTCGTTTTAGTACTTTTATAAACTCAATATGTTAACATTGGTAACAATACTCAATATGTGTTTATTTGGTAACAATACCAAGATTATGTTGAAGTGTTTAAGTATTCCATCGGCTCGTGGGCTTATTATCAAAGGACTATTATTTCGTATCCAATACCTTATTTATTGTGTTTGAAAAATTCAGTTTTCTACTTTTAGTAAAATAAAATTGTATTTTGTTTTTCTTTTTAAGAAATTCATCATTAATAATCGTTATACTATGTAACGCCATCTGCCCGCGGACCGCGTGGAATTCGGTTCTATCGAGCTTTTTAGATTTGATATGGTGACCGATGTGGTCATCGGTCCAATGATACCGATAGACGCGGAAAAAGCCTTGGCGAGGCCTTTGTCCAGCAGCGGACCTCAATAGCTTGAAGATTGCTTGCCAGCGGCGGTTGTTTCCGTCGGACTACAATTTGAGTGTCTTCAAGGTTAGAGTGAATAGGCTTTTAATAAACTAGTGCACTTTACTATCAACGATTGCATCACTGCTTACCACCAGGCGGGATTGCGGTCAAGCGCTAGTTTATAATTTATAAAAAAAAGAAGGAGAAGAAGGGATATAATCGCAATAAATCAACGAATTAAGCCTAGTATGTAAGTAACATACAATGTGTAAAGAAAACCCTGTCCAATCCGTGAAGGTATTGTTAGTTATCGATAACTGATTCTACTATTGCCTACAAAGCCGGGCTAAACTTGAAAAAACTCCTTAAAATAAATAAATGCTATTTCGCATTCATGTGCGGTAGGCAATACATTCACGGACGAAGGGGGCCAGTGCACGCGACACGTGGTACGCTGTCGCCTCGCTCATAATAATACCCTCGAAAGTGTGTTGTCACTCTTTTGAAAATTACCAAATTTTGGGGAAGTTGGAAATAATTCGCGGAAAAAAGATTATTTCAATATTCTTTAATTTTGTTATTATGATGATTATGTAGATTTTTATATTTTATTTGATCATGTGTTTACCTAACCTTTATGGATCGGACGGGGTTTTCTTTACATATTGTATATTTATAATTTATAACTCTCTTACTAAAATATAATAATAATTATAAATTAAGTTTAATTACTTAGTTAAAGCGAACAATCCATTACGTCAGCGCATGCGGCCCAGCGTCAGTGACTCCTACATTAAACTTGATCCCATTAAACAAAAACTTTCCTCTTAATATTCCACCTAACGAGTTAACTTCAGACATACGCCCTTTTAACATTAACTTTTAAAATTTGTCGAGTAATGTCAGCGTTAAAGTTTATAGTGCACATTTCAAATGTAATAGTGGTGTGAGCAGAAATAAAATAGAGTAGCTCTATCTCTTAGTTAATGGTACATAAAGTTTAGTGCCCTGACGCATTGAGACGCCCAACTGTAGTTGACAATGAAGGGAGTCTAGACTAGAGGATTTTTCCGTATTATGTTAATCCTTCAAACTTGTTTACCAACATAATATGTCGAAAAGTGGTTGCCGAAAGAAATACCGTTATGTGATTAGCTATTTACTGCTGCTCAAACGAGTATTAGATTGCATAAGTATGTAAATACTTTCAAAGAGCCAAATTCCTGATACATAAAATGAACACCGAATAATTTCATACTCGCACATAGGCTTACGCTGCCAAAATTATCAACAGGGCGCAACTGTGCCCTGATTAACCATCACTTAAATCAAGAGCGACGGCTGAGCTTGGCTCGGGGCCAGCCGACCGCTACAGATTTATATTTGCTAACATATTTCCATATACCCGCGATCGATATCCCTATCATATGGGATGGGTGTATGGAGCCAAGTCGCGCGCGCCAGATGAATATTTTACTGCGTTTCCGGGCCGTGCTGTGAAAATGGCTGGCGTAAAATACAGCGAGCACTAAAATGCTGTTCATTTACACTGGCAGCTTATATATGTGCTGGCTTTTAAATGTTGACATTTAAATTGAGTGTGCCTTGCATAATATATGTATGAATTTCCTCGTAAAAATGAATTAAAATCGCAACCACTATTTTCGGATTTGTTCAAAATCAAAATCAAAGCATTTATTTCAAATAAACCAGTTACAGGCACTTTTGAATTGTCAGAAGGTCGGTCAGTCAATAAGATGAAGCTAGATAAGATGAAGGTAGTAGTGTTGTTGTAGGTATTAATATTTGTAACACGTCGTGGTGTTTTTAAAGAACAGTCCGATTCTTTATTTTTTTATCTATCTCCGATATTATTACCCGTCCAAATACTTTCGAAAAAACAGAAAACCTTTTAAAAACTTTTAATTTATTCTTCCGATAAACACCGACCGGAATTACAGCGAAGTTACACGGAACATTTTAAACATCGCAACTCCGTTTTTTTACGTAAAGAAGCGAAGAGCAAAATTCAATCCGGTAAAAAAGGGACAGCTACTAGTAGAACTTTCAAATTGTTTTTCTTTTAAGCACAAACAAAGGGAGACGATGTTAAAGAAATTTAAGGTGGCATGAAATGATATAAAATACCACTCGAGCGGAGGAGTTTTGTCGGATATCATGGCTCTAAATTCCAAAGATTAAGGATTTTTGAATACAAAACTAATTGGAAGCAATTACAATGTTTTTAACGTTTATTATCTTGAGGACTTTAATACGTCATCCTGGAAAAGTTTATTTTAATTGCTTTGCTGCAGGTGCAAGTTAGAAGGATAGTGGGAAATGTAATGTCTACTAAATAGTTCGCAAACTGCACAGAAGCTCGTGTTATGGGGTGCTTCCCGTACAGACAGGGACCACAAACGATTGTAGGGGAAGGGGGAATTGCATGGAAGGGGAATTAGTGACGCCAATGCAACGTGTCTACGGACCCAAGTGTGTGTTGCTGCATCGTATCGATAGCTGTTATGTCTGTAATTTTAATAGCGCATTAAAGTGTACAGTTTTCTTGTTTGCTTATGGAAATCCATATAGGTTGATCGATATTTACGTTGAAATATATTTGGATAAAAATAAACAATCATTGCTACCTATTGTCAATTAAACATTTCCAAATTTAATCAAGATACTTAAATACTTCCAAGGAATTATGTAGCATAACATAATCGGTCTATAATTATGTGACTATTGAGACACAGTCACACAGATTTCTTCTCGAAAAGAAGGAGCTGTAGTCACATTATCTCTGAATTTTTGTTCTAGAACATGCTAATTCCTCACAATGTTCGTCCACCGTTATGAGAGCAGTCGCGATAATTCACAGCTTTATTGACCATAATTTGCTACACAAAGCGCAAACAATAAACAAAACTATCTTTATTGCAACATCCAACAATTATACATAACATAACGCATAGCATTGGTACTAAAACCCTGAACAATAGCAATGTTGCATTAACTTGAATAAACACTATTATTCGCACTTAAAGCCGTACAATGCGGCGACATAACTCAAGCCTAACTTCCGAAACATTCTCACTACTCTACAATTGTTGGAACTTCATTTAATTTCCAACTGCAGTCGGTTTATCTGCATAACGGAACTAACCCGGTTAAGTTGGGGACGTTTGCGCTGTCGCAAACTTGGTGCTGTATACAGGCCTAAGGTATTAGTGCCACCTGTATATTACAGTCAGTCTAAGCCTGGGAAATTAACGGGTAGTAAATAGCCTGAGAAATGTACGCTGGTTTCATGGCATTATTCTCAATTTAAGGAATGTTCTGAGCTGTGTTTTAACGTACCTAATAGTTATAACTAAAACTAGTGCTGTGTTAGCCCATTTGAAATCGCAAATTGAAAAATTGAAGTATGTATCTAACAGTAGGATGAATATTCTAGTAACTGTTGTAGTAGGATTGTAATACTACTGTTACACATACAAGAATATGTATTTTTTAATCTGATGAAGTGGGATATTCAATAAAAAAAATCTATGTTTCTAACCTAAACAAAGATTGATACTCAGAAGCGTTCTAATCATTGAATCGCTCCATAAACAGCATGCCCACTCACTAGTTCAATTTCATTAAAACAAATGTCTATCAAGACCAAGATGTAATATATAAGAGCCATTAGCTCAAACCCCAGACAGTAACTTCTCGTCGAAGTCTTAGATTATAACGAAGACTATGAAAACCTATTCACTTTATTCCACTTCATTGTAAACACGCTGCTTTGTGTTCTGTTAGCTGTCTACAATCATAGGAAAATAGACAGCTGACAGAATACAAATTAAACACGTAGACGAAATAACTTCACCAAAACTATCTCATGGCGTCATCTAGCTTGATTAAATTCATAGCAATGGATACTGAATGAAATATCCCTTTGTAGATCAAATATTCAAGAGGAAATATTGCGTAATTCGGCTATATTGTAGTAAAACTCAGTGCTCTTACGTCAAAGATGATTTTCGTGATTTTTAAATTATCCTATCCAGTGATGTGCTTTCTCATCTAAACATATACTAAACTAGAGTCTCTCATAAGCGATATTAAGTAGTCTAAATTATAGAAAAAATCGACTTTTGTAAAGCAGCATCTCTTCACGCAAACTTCATTGAATTTAAACATCAAGTAAATAAGAGAATTGTTAGTAATACACACACCCTACCACAATTAGATTACACCCCTTTCATAAAATAATGGACGCAGGAACAACCCTAGCTTTATTCTAAGCCCGCTAGTGTTGTTACTCCAAATTGCATTTGCATAACGCATGGACCGTAGTGTGTAGCGCGAATTGGTATACATTAAAAATAGATAACATTATTCCTAGAAACTTGGTATTTGTTTTATTAAGATACTGCTGTTTATTTGTATTTGTTGATTTATTTAGTTTTGTCGTGTTTGATATCGATGACGATTTAGACGTAACGCCACCGTAAAATATACCACTATCTAATGTACAAAATCAGACGTAATAAATACATAGCTTATGTTCAGGTTTGGGAAAGAGGCCAGAAGGAGCTCTACCGGATTACAAAAGCAAGAGAAAGGAGAACGAGAGATATAAGTAATATCAAATGTATGAAAGACGATGCTGGTAAGGTTCTGTCCAGGGATGACGAAATAAAAGAGCGATGGTAGGTTTATTTTGAAAAGCTAATGAACGAAGAGAATAAATGGAGTGGCGTGCTCAAAGAGGTACAAGAGAACATGGGTTTAGTAAGAGAAATTAGCATGGATGAAGTAAGAATAGCAGTTCAAGGTATGAAAAATGGAAAAGCTATGGGCCCAGATGATATACCAGTAGAAGTATGGAAGTGTTTAAAAGGAGATGGATGTATGTGGCTGACTTTATTCTTCAATAAGTTGTTGCATGAAGGAGAGATCCCACAAGAATGGTGCAATAGTTCACTAGTGCCCATCTTTAAGAATAAAGGTGATGTACAGGACTGTAACAACTATCGAGGGATAAAGCTCATGTCACATAGTATGAAGGTATGGGAGAAAGTGATTGAGAAAAGATTGCGAGAGGAGAGTGAGATTACCCCAAACCAGTTTGGGTTTATGCCAGGTCGAGGAACAATGGACGCCACTTTTGCACTCCGCCAAGTGTGCGAGAAGTACAGACGTGCACACAAGAACTTGCACATGGTGTTCATTGATCTGGAGAAAGCGTATGATAGGGTACCTCGTGATGTGCTGTGGTGGGCCCTGAAAGAGAAAGGTTTGCCTGGGAAGTATGTAGAGTTAATTCGTGCTATGTACAGTCGATCTCGTACCTACGTCCGGTCGGCTGCTGGCAATACCGACGAGTTCAGTGTGGCGGTAGGCTTGCACCAGGGATCGGCTTTAAGTCCGTACCTCTTCCTGTTGATTATGGACGCTCTTACGTCGGACATCCAGGAGGAGGCACCCTGGTGCATGCTGTTCGCCGATGACATTGTTCTCGTCGGTGAAGATGGACCTGAGATCCAGAGCAGATTGGAGAAATGGCAACAGAAGCTGAAGAATGTTGGCTTGAAAATCAGCAGAACCAAAACCGAATATATGTTCTGCGATTTCGGCGGTCTCTCCACTTCTGGAGCCATAGCGCTTGATGGCGCACTCCTACCAATCTGCTCCGACTTTCGGTATCTCGGTTCACTCGTACAAAGCGATGGCGAAATAGATCGGACGGTTAAGCACAGAATTAACACTGGATGGATGAAATGGCGGCAGGTCACGGGAACAATCTGCGACTCCCGCATTCCCCTTAAACTTAAGGGGAAAATATATAAAACCATGATCCGACCTGCTGTCTTGTATGGATCAGAATGTTGGGCTACGAAAGGGATGAATGAAAGGCAATTGCATGCAGCCGAGATGAGAATGCTAAGAGGGATGTGTGGTGTTACACGAATGGATAGAATAAGAAATGAGTACATAAGAGGAAGTCTGAAAGTGGCACCGGTAGCTGAAAAGTTGTGTGGAAATCGGTTGTCCTGGTACGGGCATGTGTTACGGAGAACTGAGGAGAATGTCGTGAGGAGAGTCTTAATTATGAATGTTGATGGCTATAAGAGTAGGGGAAGACCAAAGAAACGATGGATGGAATGTGTAAAGGATGATATGACTAAGAAGGGAGTGACTGCGGAGATGGCTTCTGATAGGGATGCATGGAAGAAAAAGACATGTTGCGCCGACCCCAAATAAATTGGGATATGGGCAGGAGAATGATGATGTTCAGGTTTGGGAAAGTATAACATTGGCGTCGATTCCCTTTTTTAAAACCTAAACAAAATTTTAGTTCAATGCATATTTACTTTCTATTATTAAAAAAAAGATCCGAAACTAAAAAAAAAATCCTTCTGTGAAATTAGCGCCTGACGTAAATTGAAGTATTTTTCGTAACCATGGTTTTAAACTGTTTGTGGAACACCTCAATTTGACAGGCCTAAACTAATATTTTATTTTCTGTCCTTTTCTTAATGAAATAAAGGAAAAAGATGGATTGAACTTAAATTTAGTTTAACTCATGCGATTAACTTGCAAGGAAATCGGTGCCATTATAGTTTAGAATTAAAAACGTTATCTCAAGATACCTAAGCATTTTGAAGAAACGGCTGTAAAATATTTTTCAATAAATGCATGTCCCAACCAGCGCGGCATGAATATCTTTACATGCCTGAATATACCTATTTCACTGAAGTCCCTTTGCAAAGATTAACAAAGAAAAATTGTTACACAGATATCCTTCGTACTGTCATTTTTATTTAAACAAGGAATAAAATAGAGAGAAAGATATTACTTTAAATTAGTAGTCGAGTTGAAACTCGTTATTCATATTTATGCAAGTTTCTGAGCGCCTGCAAAATTAATGCTAGACGGCGACCATGTAAAGTTGAAATAATACAGCTACAAGTGAAATAATTTACTGCTTTCGCACGTTGTCATATTTTCTTTTTTTTCCCCTTTTTGCCAGGTTGTATACACAACTTTATTTGAAGAAATTGTACAGCTTTCTGTTGACACGAAACGTGATAGATGACCGAGAATCTATGCGACGGCAGAGCTGAAAGATCGTCCAAATGTGAAAATGTCGCAGGAGTTTGATCGTGGGATTAGTTATTTCTTAAATGGAGACGTGTTAAAAAAAACGTCGATCATCTGATGGAGCGATCGATAGAATACTTGAATGAAGATAAAATACGTTACAATAAGCGTAATAAATAAAGGACTTCGATAGTATACTCGAGGTTTGATCCGATTAATGATTAGGCATTATGAACAATATCAGAGCTACCTGATCACTCATATATGCGGGCTACCTACACCCTTTGGAATGCAAGTTCACGTAGGACAAAGAAGTGATCGTAATGCATTAAGAAAAGGATTTACATTGCGAGGAAAATTGTAATCTAATTTACTTTATTAACTACCTACGAAAACTTGACTAGTGAGTGGCAAAATTTCCATGCGGTAATAGACAAAGGAAATCTTAAGGAAAACTAGCAAGCAGGTTTTCTGGTGACAGAATATCAAAACCACGAAATTCGGTCTCAAAATGGTCCGTCAGAGCATTCGTCTCATGTTTCAAACATTTTTATCCACGAGAAACGAGACTACAACCAAAATGCAAAATTCACAAGTCAAGCCCGTATATAACACCCCAGAGACTTGATCCTACCACAACACTGCCGCCAGGAAACCTGAATAATATAACAACGAGAATATATTTCCAGATTAAAATAAAGTGAAAAGGGCGAACTAAAAGGTATGAGTCATTTTACCAATGTTAATTTAGGGACTGTTAGCTAATTTACATGATAATCTTCGCCGAAGAATGTATTTTTTGTTAAAGCTGAAAGGCGGCCTTGGGCTAAGCCGGTTAAGTAATATCAGAATTTACGCGTCCCTTTCCCTGCCGATTCGGTAATGTAAAGGGTAGACTAAGCTGCGTATCCTTGCAAATTAGTTTTAAATTCGGTAAAGGTTCCATTTGGAAGCCTAGTCTCTCAAACGAGCTTATATAAATTCTAAAATCATTACTAAAACATCAGCTTATATGCATTCAGTTTTTGCGCTTACATGTAAGAATATATGAATGCATACCTACGAGATACGAATCCACGACTCATCATCATCTCAGCGTTAATCCCAGTCGCATCCGAAGCTTTTTCAGCTTTGGAGTCTGGGGTCCGCTTTACCAGTCTAACTACTGATTTTGGCTAAACTTCGATATTTTTTTCGATATTTTCCGTGAAGCGACTACCGTCTGAACTTCACAATCCAAAGGCGATATCGAAGCATTGCAGTTAGACCTATTGTTGGACTTTTAAGGGCTCCAATAACCCGTAACAACTGCCATTAGATGTTCGTATGGCAAACGGGACCAACGGCTTAATTCATATTCATGCATACAAATATTTGCACTGCGCAGGGATCGAACCTGCGCCTTCTTGCGCAGCGGCCGCATTCGGCCACGGAGGCTGTCAATACGAAACCATGACTATTTGTTATCAATCGTGTGCACCCACACCACATATCGATTGCTTTTCTAGAGCCCATTCCAGCAATTGGAAGTGTAAACTTTTTTACTATTGCATAGAGAGAAATAAAACAAAGAACCCTAAAATTGGCTGCTAAAAGATGCTGCAGGCAGAATTCTACCTACCACCAAAATAGTACATTAGCACCCTAGCGTAGGTTTACTGCATTTTAATTGTGCTCGCGTTTCGAATCAAATGGCAAGATGGCTGCCACCGAATAGCGGGAGCAGGGGGAGAGGGGATCGTAATTTTGCGCCCGGGGCGACATCTATAATTCCAGAGAGCTATCATAAATTAGCATACGTATTAGATTGCGCGGGCCATGGGCGAGGACAAATTCCGTGCACGATTGTACATAGGCACAAATCTGAGTACCTATCTGGTAAATTAAAGCGTAATCGGAAAAATGAGAATTATTTTTATAAGCTAGTAGCAAAAGATTTCCTCAAATGGACTCTGTTCTAAAGATGAGATTAAAAAATGGTGCTACGAGATTTATTTCCATAAAAAAAGCACTTTCATTTGCTCTTAATTCAAAAAGTGGCAATACGTTGAGGCAATGATTTACTATAAATCAAATACTACGATACCACAGGAATTCAAGACATTTCAAAATCAGGCTGAGTCAATCCATTAGCAGGCATTTATTGGCACTCGTTAGCGAGGTATGCGAACGACGCGCGAAGACGGGTCCAATTTACTTTTACATGCCATAACTTCTTATGCTAATAACGTATTCAAGTATAAGAAATTAAATCCTCCATTTTGAGAATGTATGTAGTATATTTAGGTTATAAGATAGGTACGAAATAGTCCTTAACAGTAATTGATAGAATTCATAAACTGAAAAGAAAAGATAGGAATCTATGAAAAAATTAAGTGTTCATAATCGGACGTCCAATGAGATAAACACGAAATTTTTATGAAAGATCGATATATTGAGAGGAAGACATTCCTGTCAAATGTCTACCAACTTCCCTGATCAATGACTCTTCGAAAACTATTTTATTATTCAAAGACAAAAGGTCAAAAAAAGGCATAAAAACTTGGTTTTACGCCGTCTGGGGACATCATGAGGCAATTTATATTAGTTTAATGGTTGTCAGCCGAACAAATTACAAAATTAATATTTAAATTTTGCAATAAAACGGGCGAACTCATTTAGTTTTCAGATTAAAATACAAGTCTGGAACTGTTATGAATGGGATAAGAGCGAGGTGAAATGGATTTAATCTGGCCCCGTAATAAAAGATCCCTTTCTAAGACTTGTTGAGCAACATCATTGGTTATTCATTATAATTTTCATAAATATAGCTGTTACACCTACGTCTTGCGTTTTACACCAGTGAAGTGATAAAATTTTAGTATAATCATAAAGATAGCGTCAAGTGAACTACTTTAAGAACGTAGCTGATCTTCTGCCCTGAAAATGAGCTCGTATAAACGATACTATAAATTTCCTAAAGGAAATCAGATATTGGATAGTAAAACCCTGGTCAAGATTGAAGATAAGTATACCCACTCTACACGAGTATATGGACTACGTAACTTGAAGTTACCCCGGATATAAACTAAATAGGAATAGTAATATTTTTTTTCGTATATTATAAAGTCATAGAAAGGATTAATGTATTGAACTATTGCTTTTTGTATAGCATAGGTAGGTAGCCACTAATAGTTCTGATGAACAAGATGTGGCGCACACATATTACTTGGTAGTAATAATGAACGGAAAAGTCGAATCCGCCTCAAAAGACCAAAAATATTCTAGACTAATACAAAATGAATAATTTGATTACTTCCGTCGCCTATAACACGCAAACTTAACAGGGAACAGCTAACTATAAAAAAAAATGCCCCCGCAAAATCATTGGCGGCCGCTTAACCCAATACAATTCTCCACTACAGTCACAAAGATCTACCAAGAGAAACGTAAAACCTTGTTAGTATTGTAAATTCCCCTCATTCTTCTCTCGGTAAACAAAAGGAATCCACCGAGTCTTATAAACGTGGTGCGTATACCAAATTGTTTCGGCCATATTGCCGGCCACCGGAGGATTAAGTACAGGGTTGCAACATTGTGGGTATGATGGGACACAGCGGTATTTCGGCAATAAAGAAACGAAATAATTCGGTGCTGGTGGTTGTAAAATTTTTGTACCCAGATAGTATTTTAAGAATTGGATTTTTATTGAAAAAAAAAGAGCAAATGCAACTTTCAGTATTTATTTCAGGTGTTGGTTATTCTTAAAAAACCTGTTTTCATTTCGATTTTATGACTAGCCTTATTAGAATTAATAACCAGAGCAAGGGCGTATCCTTCAATCTTCTCTGTTCGTGTTTGTAATAATCGTTTGGAAAATATCATTGTTAGTACAAAGATGCTTAAAATCCATACTAATATTATAAATGCGAAAGTAACTCCGTCTGTCTGTCTGTCTATCTGTCTGTCTGTCTGTCTGTCTGTCTGTTACGCTTTCCCGCCTAAACCTCTCAACCGATTTTGATGAAATTTGGCACAGACAATCTTTAGACCCTGAGAAAGAACATAGGCTACCTTTTATCCCGGAAAAATTTGATGTTCCCGAGGGAAATGTAAAAAGCGCGATATAACCGAACTTCACGCGGGCGAAGCCGCGGGCGGAAAGCTAGTATTCAATAAAAGATTGAAATCGATCCTTAACTAACTTAATTTCCACTTAGAAATCTTCAAAATCGATCGCAAATTCAAACACAGCATCTTTCGTACTCCTAATAATCCTAAACCATAGTAATACGGTTTTTCAACCACGCTCAATGGCGTCGTTATCCGGTATTTCGAGTCTCACCCCAATTGTGTGCAATCTTGAAAGTGTGTATTAATCTCGGCCACTTCCCAGCGGGGCACTATAATGGATAGTTGCGAAATCGCGCCCAAATAACCTCTTTGTACCGCTGAAAACTATTCTTTATACGCTCGTACATTATCCTCTTTCCCCTTCTTGTGAGTGAAAATGTTTTATCAAAACTTGCTTACAAGTTGCACGACACGCCCTATTAATTCTTTTTACATACCAACCGAGTTTCTTTGAGGATGATGTATTCTTATATTATAACAATTACAATCAGTTTTAGATTGTGATCAAAATTATGGTTTTTATTAAATACAATTTCATAAGCAGTATTCAGTGATATTTCCAAAAGGAAAGTTTAGGAATCGATGATCATCCATTGAAGTCTCTTACAGGGAAACTTCAAATGAAATTCGAATAACTTGAACGATGAAGAAATACTTTTGACAGCTATAATTTTTGACGATCAAAATTCAAACGACATTAATACAGACGTGAATTCCGATACGTCAACGACTAGGCCCTTCCCTCTTAGCAAAATTTTTAATATAATATTACTTTGCCCCGAATTAGCATATAGATTATTATTAAAAAGAGAAACCTAATTAAATACCCTACAGAGAATATAATTTTCACCTAAATTCGCTGGTATAATACTCGGTTTACAGAAGTCCGTAGTCGCAAAATCCTTATTTGCTTTTGTTATTACATTCTGCTCCGCCTTCATAAATATGGCCCTCCGGGGGCCGTTTACTACAGTCGCTATGATATGAAAAGGGAGAAATACCTATTTACGCTATCCTTATATTTTGGTCCTTAGATGCGGAGGTATAATATTGGTAATTACGGATCGGATAATAACGAACCGTAACGTTTCGAGAATATTTGTGATTTTGCTTTCAGATAATAAAATGATTTTGCTTATGAAGAGACTCTTTTTATGTCCATTTTATTTAGGATACTGTTGTAATGATTTTACATTATAGTAACAACGATAACCCAATTGCTAGTATTGCTTTTAAAACTAAGCAATTAAGTCAAAACTAGGTATTTTATTGCCATTTTTTTTACTAACTTTGTACAAAATTATTTCTTTGATACAAAAGTATTCTGTATATTTTGTGAGTCTTTTAAGTTGCTCGATTGAATATCATTTCGTCCGAATAATTTGAACAGAAATGACATTACAAAGGTATAAAGGGAAACCTGTTTTGATTCGATTTTATCCTGTTAATGGCTATTAATTAGGGACTGTGACAAAAAGTTTTAATCCCTATCCTCAAGTGTAGCTTAGCGGCGGGCGGCTGAAATTTCGCGACGGTAAAAATAATTATACTTAGGTAAAATAACGTAAATAATGTTCGCAAAAAAATCAATAAACCAGAATGACTAACGAAAAATAAACTAGTTGTCCAAAAATATAATATCAAAATTAATTAAATAAATAAACTATTTAAATAAATAAATTTAATAAATTATTGACATCTGTTTTTTAAATCATAATCAATAGAAAACATAAAAGGAAATAATACATTTTAGTTACCTCAGACAGAAGACAGCACGACACCCATCACCAGACCCGAGATCTGAAATAACAAAGGACAAATTTATTACGACCGCACTGAAGAAAAGGACCAAAAAGTTTGAAGAACAAAAAAGGTGCAGATAAATGCCAGTTAGAATCCAAGTCAAAACAAAATAGAAACAACAAGTCAACAACACTTGTCCGCGTCACGACTCACGCGGGGAGAAGGTGAGGGTACCAAATCGCATTAAGGGAGCGTTTGACGCAATCAAATTATACGAAAACTTCATCCCTCTATCGTTATTTGTACTGGACACAGAAAGATATTCACAAATACATACCTTAGATTTTTTAGTTTTCTTGTAGAATTATTAAAATATTTAATTTTAAATTCTGAAACTGAGTGTGTGAAGTGAAGTGTCGTTATCGGCAGGAGCTCAGTTGCGTCTAACTTTGCGGCGAGCCGCGCCCCTACACGCTACTTGTACTGAATCTCTACCCCTATTCCGGGCTTCGGGAGGCGAGCGCGCCTGACTGCTTTTGGTCGTATTCGAAACCGTTTAAGCCAGTCAAAATGAAGCTCTATGCGCTAAAGAATAAGGTTGAATTTCGAAAGTAAAACTGTTAGTTTCAGCCATTTTGGAGTCTGCGGACTGCATTTGGGTACCCGGGGATGCTGCGCAAAATAGGAACACGAAATATGAACGAGACTGCGAGGCGCTGGCGGGTGAGGAGGGGTGTGAACAGACAAGGGATATTTGAATAGACATCTCCAGCTCTTTCCCGCGGCAGAGGGGGAACGAGGCGCGCGGGGGACGCGGGTAACGCTGTTGTGTCGGAACCACGCTCCGTGGTACAAATCGCCAATGTACACTGAGCAACGAATGTGCACTTTACCAAGCCCTTGCTTTGGTGAGGGAAAAAACAAAGAGATAGGGTAATTGAATTCCCGCTCATTACATTATCTGCGAAGCAAGATGCTATGCGTGGAGAATTTATTCAAGTTTTATTTTGTACCAGATAAGAATACTTACAGTATGTACACGTAAAAGTATTAAAAATCAGGAATGATCATAGATGTCATTTGCTAAAAGAGCTTATGAAGTACTAATATTTTTGGTAATGGTAGTATATCTGTAAGTCGTTCCCAAGGTTGAATAAAATTAAAGTAAATAATATTGTAAGTTGCTATACACTGGCGAACAAACAATAAGACTTCAACAATGAACATTCCAAACTACATAAGTTACCAAGAGGACACTGTATAATGGGGCATGGGACAAAGTCGTGACTTTGCAACTTTAATCCCTTAAATGCCAAAATTCAGCTGTGCCAACTTACCCATTGGTGCCGCCTAAAAAATACTACATAGTACTGAAAATAACGGAAAAAAAGGCGACGTAAATACAAAAAAAATCGTTATCGTTATCCTCGATGCAGATAGACAGTTAATCACGCCGAGTGTTGAATTGAATGGACTTTTGTAAAAGTAACGTTTTAAGTGAAATACAAATTCATTAAAACGATTTTTCACACAATTACTTTCACAATAGTTAGTAAAATGGTGCACGTGAATCGGCGAAATGGAAAATACATTACGATGTTAGGACGAGCATTCGTAAAACATTTTCTGCGCCAGACTACTGTTTCCGTTGTAGGTACTAAAATATCGCTTACAGTTGTACATTTCACTATGTACTTTTTCTCAATTCCAATGGCGTAGATTTCCATTGTAAAATGTTACAGACTCGTTTCGTTTTTGAGACAATAAAATGTTAAAACTATTTAGTTACATACATCTAATACAGATCCGTAATAATGGCGTGCCGCAAGGCATGTTAACTGGGCCATTCTTAATACTCCACAATATTAATTAAAAAATACGATGTGTCTGATATGAGAGGGAGTGGGCTGTAATTATATAATAATAGTCTAAGATATTCAAAGTGAAATGTTTCAGAAGGATGCAAGATTTTGTCTGTACCACCTTACATACATATCTGAATACCAGTATAATAATTTTGCTCGCGACCACCTCATGTACTAATGTGACTTTTCTAAGTTACATGTACTTTCTACGTATATCTTAGACACCAATGACTGATTAAAAGGTGAAGGAAAACATCTTGAGAAAACCTGGACTTTAAGTCTGAAATCGCCAATCCGCATTGAGCAAGCGTAGTGATTACGCCCAATGTATGAGAGGAGACCTGTGCCCAGCAGCGGGACGTTAAAAGGTTGTTGATGATGATGAACCTCATGTGAACTAGAAATAATGGTGGTTGCAATGTTTTTTTTTATCGTTATCAAGTTGTCGAACTACTTAGTTTCATTTCAATGGATTACGACAAATGCAAATTATCGTCACTATAATTACTAAGATATTTTGTTGAACACGTTAGGTTGCAAGAATAATTACTCCATAATCACTGTTGACTGAAAAACAATATTAAAAACTTTCGCTCTGTTTGTTATCGGTTCGAATTAGTAACATTATAATATCGCGAAAGCAACATGATTTTATGTTTCACAACACTATTCTTTGGAAAAGTGTCTTAACAACTAAGTCTATAAATGATGTTTTGATTGATCGTGACCAAAGACCGATGATAAATTTTTCGCTATTACACAAGTATGAAGGATGTTCCACTCTAAAATGCAGTGTATTTAGTAAATCTGTGCATTGTCCAAAAGATATCTCACAACACCTCTCAGCAAGCCGTGCAGCGTGTGTACCTACTGGGTGAGTGCCAATACATACCACTTGGATGTTTTATGATCATGTCTTATGGGTTCATAGGTTTTATGATAGAGCTAGATGGGTATTGAATGCACATATTCCCTTTAGGCAATACTATTTGGCAAACCTTATACAAAATACACAAAATTAATAATTTCTTGTGTCGTCCAAACCACATATTTTGACTGTGGACAGCGATACAAGAGACCTGCGATCTATGAATTTGTATTTATGTATTTAGGGTCTTCTTCTTGTGACTACATGTTTTTGTAAGTACTTTTATAAAAGCTGCCAGAAATCTTTCTTATAAATAGGCAAGTTCAAGGCATGCCCTATTGGTTTATTGTTAAATGTTTTCATTATTATCCGACGTCAATATTACTGGAAAAACAAAATAGCAATTCATTAAAGCAATCACGAACTCCAACATAGCTCCAAAAACAAAAGAAAAAGATCTATCGGAACATTAAACAAACACAGACAATAAGAGAGACGATGCCCTACCTACCCATAAGCAGCATTTCAAATAGTAGGCCCGCTATGTAAAGGACCATTAATTGAGCACAAATGCAATGCGCTTGGGCTTCAGCCAATTTAATGTATTGCTTGGCACGAGTGCGCTTTAATTCGATGTTGAATAGAAATTATTGTTGTGAACAGTGACAATGTATTGGGAGTTGTAACCTGACTGGGCTGCCATATACGTGTTGTAGGGAAAGTTATGAATTGTCATGTAGATATATGAAGGGTAGACGAAGTTTGAGAATATAATAGTGTGTAAAATTAGCAAATTTTACGTTGTATTATGGAACAAATAGTAGTGCCACTTGGTGGTAGATATTTTCAGTGTTTGTCTTAATGGCAAATTTAATGGAAAGTAGAAAAGATTACGTTTTTATAAAATGCTCACTGTATTTTCACAATAATGTTTCGACTTTTTTTTTGTTCAAAGCCAGAAAAAATATCTAAATCAAAGGTCATTTATTCAAATTAGGCTGAGAATCAGCACTTTTTGAAGATCAATATTACATAAGACAGTCTCCCCAAAACGCCCGCCCTTCGTCACTTCCCAGTGATTTCACTGGGAAGAAGTGGCAAAGAAGAAAGAATAAGAACAAAGAAGTGACAAAACAATATCAATATCAATTGTATAAAATGGCCAGAAATACCTATAGTAAAAAATAAATTCACCTTGTAAACAGGGAAGGAAATAAATTTTATGTTATTAGATTATAAAGCAGCGATTTACTCTCCACTTGCTATTTGTTGACCGTAAAACGTAGCATGGGCAGTTGCCCTACACAATCTACGTTACACCACTTACAACAACACTAAAATATCTATATTATACATAAAACTATAATAATGTAATAATAGCTTACGCTCAAAGTCACTCAAAGGGCAATGGAGAGGGCTATGCTTGGGGTTTCACTGCGCGATCGAATCAAGAATGAGGAGATCCGCAGAAGAACGAGAGTAACCGACATAGCCCGAAGAATTGCAATACTAAAGTGGCAGTGGGCTGGACACATTGCCCGTAGGACCGATGCCCGATGGAGCCTACGGGTTCACGAGTGGCGACCACGCACCGGAAGACGTAGCGTGGGTAGGCCCCCGACAAGGTAGACCGACGACCTGGTGAAGGTTGCAGGAAACCGCTGGATGCGGGAGGCGCAGGACCGGTCGTCGTGGAGAACCTTGGGGGCGGCCTATGTCCAGCAGTGGACGTCTTTCGGCTGAAATGATGATGATAATAATGATGAATAGCTTATGAAATTGAAGCTCACATTTTGTTTCGTAAAAGTATACGAGTAAAAAAGCCGCGTCAAAAAAATTACCTCATGAATTAAGAACTTGTTTTAATTAAAATGTTCAACAAACAGAATTAGAAGGAACTAAAAATGTAAGTGTCCCCAAACTGTGTAATTACACAAACATTGTACTCTAACGTTGGCAAAGAGACTCGATGTGAATATTGCTCAATGTACAAAAACCAGTCGTTAGTTTTATTATCAACATGTTAATTGGACCCGAAGGCACTCGCTTGGTGCCTGCCAAATTGTCGGAACGCAAAACGTATTCTATGATGTGCAAACGATCCTGTTTATATAAGTTCTAAGATCATTAAAGACGTTTTTCGACGTGGTTTGAGAAGCCGATATTGATTTGTTTCTTCACTCATGAATGAAAAATAATAATTTTTCAGCAAAAGGATTTATGATTAATCATATCATTGGTTGAATCGATGTGGATGAAGCTATACCTTTATGAGACGAGAGGTGAAAATTTTAAGTGGTGATAACTGTTATAATTATACACAAACTCTTCGATCAATAAGAACAATTTAACTTGATTAGGATAAAACCAGTACCGAGAACAACAATCACGTTAACGAAAGCTCACGTCACACGTAGTTTCATTACACTGCTGAAATTGTACGACGGTTTTCATTACGCAATGAATCGAACAACCATTCGGAGCGTTTTAATCGCCAAATGATCGAGTGGCAAGCATTTGACACGTTTTAACTCTCAATTATACATCGTTCACTTCCCATCTGAAATAGAGAGAATGAAATGGGAAATAGCTGATCATGATCTTTATTGTGTTATATATATGATATATAGGAAACTTTACTGCCGACTCCGGTTATGAAACTATTAAAGATGAAAATAAAGATTAATATTTGAACACCCCAGAAACAGGAACAGTAGAAATGGGATTATCTCCATATAATTTCAAAATCTTGTTTGAAGTAAATCAATCACGATCTGTAGCAAAGGGTCACGATTTTGAGAGTTCAAGAATGAATATAAGACAAAAAAAATTGTAGTCACTTATAAACTGGTTTCTGACTTCATCCAGATTTAAAAACTTTAAAAAAATATTATTAATACCAAAATAATTTCGGTCACAGAATAGGCTTGCTGCAAATGAGGTCACCTATAGCCGATGGAAGTTGGAGGCAGTTGGGACTTAAATGCTTTAATTTTACATAACGTATGGTACGTACAAAGATGCAGTTGGTTCTGACAGGTCATAATATAAAGCTTGCAGTTAGAAGTCAGACGTTTAGTGCTTAGTAATCGATTACGTTTCAAGTTTTCATTTCAGATTGAATGGATAACCCGCCACACTGTTCCCAACCCACTGCAACTCCTGAAAGCCAGAATCAACAGTGGAGACCGCCAGAAAAACGCCGAGCAATGAAGCTCGACGAGTCCCGGAGAAACGATTCAACTGTCATGGGTCCCGCAACGAAATTAATCAGAAAAGAATAGCGGAGGAGTAAGAAAAAATATATTTTTTCCACTTCCCTCCATAACAAGCAGGAGACAGAACAGAACTAGGCCAATCGGCACAAAGGGACATTATTGCAACTGGGAGAAGCCCAGATTGCCAAGCACCACGGAATAAAATTTGATTAAGTTATTGGGTCCTAAGTAGGTATGTGCTGTTACAATTGATTCCAATAATAGGTATGACAAAAGCGCCTGAACGCACGGAAATTAGTTCTAGTTCCTACAAGGTCCGTATAATAAACAACTCCGGATGTAACTTTACTATCCAACATAATATTGCGTTCATTCTGCCAAAGAATACACTCCCACAAGATGTGATGTGCGGACTGTTCAAATTCACAGTCTGTTGTAGAACATTGACACAAAGGCGAAGGAACAAGTTTAAAAGAATACAGTTTACTTTTAAAGTTGCCATGACCTGTGAGAAATTGGGCAACGCAGTGGTCAACCTCCAGCCATGTCTTAGCCAGCCGATCGCCAACGGATGGAAAGAACAGATGGAGGTAACAACAGATAATAGGTAAGAACAGATGGGTGGTAGGTTCCCTTGATGGAATTATCCCACCTACTTTGCCATTCGGATAAGAGGTCCTCCCAGACGTCAGTCTGAGGTTTAAATAATCTAGAAATTCTATTGAGGTCGCGTTGTGTAACAAAGCTAGCGTCCATGGCCTCCCCCCTCGCGGAGTAGTACATTGAAGCACGTCGCTGTACTTCAAGATCGACTGGAAGTACACCTGCCAGAACGGGTACAGTACAGTTCTGTATTTACTTTGTTTGATTTCTCACTCTTGATTTAGAGTTTGCTTGCTTTCTCAAAAACTTTCTGTTTACTTGTAATCGAGTTAATCCATTTGTTGATGCTTTCTGGAAGGGTCACTGCATTCTCCTATCAACCCCAGGGTCTCAAAGCAGGGAAAACAAACATGCAAAGCACTAACCTGGATCCAACAGGACAGGAAAAGAGGAATCACCAACGACGGGGCACACGCCGGCCGGTCAGCTATCTTCTTTATGTGGACTTGATGCTGCTTGTTCACTGCCTACACTCGTCAAGCACAGACACACCACCAATATGGAAACTGAGAGTTTATTTGGCCAGTGAAGCCCTTAGAAAGTCAGATATTCGAAATTATTTAGAATAGACGCGGCGTTGTATGCGCTGAGGCCGCCATACCTATTTTTTTTTTGTTCTTTTTCTTGGCACTCTTGAGAGAGGCGCCACCAGCACGAGTTAAGAGAAGCCCGCGCTTATTTAAATCGTCGTTGACGCAACAAGGATGGAAAATGGAAATGCATGGATAAATTATTAGGATAGTTAATGCTTACACATTTCCCCCCACCTGAAATCCACAAGGGTTTCAAGAAGAATACGAAAAATTAAGAGTGAAATCAGCAATAGCTGGACTATGAGCTACTGCCGAAAAAATGCATAAAAATCTAGTTAATAAGTGTAGATAATATGGAGACTTATTTTAAATAACCTAAAGACAGTGTGTACTTATACTCTAGTTAGGTATATAAAAGGAAAATAAACTAATTAATTGGTAAGGGACAAACCTTTACCACCGGCCTACGAAACGTCTTTCCGTTAGCAGTTTGGAGAGTAACGACTCTAACTACCTGGTCTGAACCTGCATGCACTTGCACGATACGAGCCATTTTCCAAAACATCGGCGGAGTATTAGGTTCGTTAAATAGAACTATGTCATTGACTTTGATATTTGGTTCAGGCAAGAACCATTTGCTCTTTTGTTGCAATGTGTGAAGATAATCGCGTTGCCATACGCGCCAAAAGCTTTGAGTAATTTTCCGAAGCATCATCCAACGAGATCGAGGACACGAATTATCACTTATCGGTTCTTCGGGCAAGGCTACTAAAGGACCTCCCGTTAGAAAATGTCCTGGAGTTAGAACGTCAGACTCTGAAGGATCCGTAGATAGAGTACAGAGTGGACGGGAATTTAATACAGCTTCTATTTTAGCTAATATGGTAAAAAATTCTTCTAGAGTAAGAACTTGAGCTCCAACTACTCGCTTCAAATGATACTTTGTTGATTTTATACCACTTTCAAATATTCCGCCGAAATGCGGTGCTCCAGCTGGATTGAATTTCCAGGTAATGTGGCGATTCGCTAAACCAATTGAAATTTCTGGATAATGCTGATGAAGCAGATTCCAAACCTCATTTAAATATTTATTCGCGCCTACGAAATTTGTCCCACAGTCTGTTACTATTGTATGGCATATGCCACGACGAGAGACAAAGCGGTCTAAAGCGGCAAGAAATGCTTCAGCACTCAATTCTGTTACGGCTTCTAAGTGTACAGCCTTTGAGCTTAGGCACACAAATAAACATAAATAAGCTTTGTAAGTTTTTGCGCCACGACGGCGACTCTCTTTAATGATAAAGGGACCCCCCAGATCTATTCCCGTGGTACTAAAGCAGCGAGCTGGTTGAATCCTGGCTGCAGGTAGCTTGCCCATCATTGGTTGACAAGCAACTGGATTCACTTTAAAACATTTGACACATTTGGATAACACGGTCCGTATCAGGAGCCTTAATCCGGTTATCCAAAATCTTCTTTGAATAAAAGATTGTAAAGAGCGAGGGCCACAATGCAAATATTTTATATGGAAATATTCGACTATCTTTCGAGAATTGGACATTGTTTAAGTAACAAGAAAGGGTGTAACGCAGATGGCGACAGTTGAGCCTCATCGATGCGTCCACCTACTCGCAAAATACCATCATCGTCTAGGAAAGGTGACAGCTTTTGAATAGATTTTACACAAGGTTCATTTTTACGCACCGGGTCAACTTCCGAAGTCATGTAATTATCTTGACTGAATTTAACCAGCACTTTCATTGCTTTTTCAAGCTCAGCACTACTAAGAGGAGAGAGATTTCGGTCTTGCCTGGCCGTTTTAGAGTTAGAAACAAAACGATTACACCATGCTACCATTCTTTGAATTTTTGTAAATGAAGAATGTTTAGAAATTAAGTTCAAAAGTGGATTCTCATCATCCGTAACAAGAAGACTTTTACTTTCTATTGATTTAAGTTCAGGCAAGTTCTCCTTCGGAAGTAATACCTGCCTTTTGGGCCATTGCTCAGGTGATTCTTTCAGCCAAGAAGGCCCTGTCCACCAAAGCGGGTGATCTAGAATCTCTGGACATGATACTCCGCGGCTACAACAGTCGGCGGGGTTATCATTTGTTGATACATAGTACCAGCGATCTCGACTAATTAAATCAGTTGTCTGAACCGCACGATTGGCTACATACATTTTTAGTAAATGAGGGTCAGTGTTAAGCCAAGACAAGGTAGTGCTGCTGTCTGAATAAGCTCGAATGGAATCGATGGAAATTTTATCTTTAAGTAAATTATACATGTGTGATAGAACTTTTGCTAGAAGCACAGCTGCGCTTAGCTCAAGTCGATTCACCGTTGTTGGTTTTAAGGGGGCAACTCTAGATTTCCCTATTAACAAACTGGTCGTGGTTACATTACCGGGTTCATTGGTAACTACACAGATATAAACACAACAACCATAACCTTTCAAAGATCCATCACAAAAGCCAACTAAATGTACTTGAATAGGATTTGAAGGTATGATTAAACGCGGGAGAGTAATATTTTGTAAATCGGACAAATTTGCAGCTATTAAATGCCATTGTTTGACTAAATTTTGGGGAATAGTTTCATCCCATGATAAATTTAAACGCCATAGATCTTATAGCAAAGATTTAGCGGCAAAAACGACAGGACAAATCCATCCAAGAGGGTCAAAAATGCGAGCTACCAATGAGAGTATGGACCGTTTTGTGAATTTCCATTCGAACGAGTCAGCAAACGTATAAGAAAAGGTATCGTTAACAGGATTCCAACGAACGCCCAATATTTTGACAAACTCACTTCCCGATTCATCAAAAGATTTGGAAGTTTGACAGAATTCTTGAGGGATATCTGTCAGAAGACGAGGATCATTAGAGGTCCATTTCCGTAGTTCAAACTGAGCCTTTGATAGTAACGATATAATATCGTTTTTTAATGCAATAGTTTCTTCGAGAGAAGATCCGCCAGAGGTGATATCGTCCATAAATGTCTCCTCTCGGATAACCTGTGCTGCACGACTAGAATACTCAGCACCGTGGTCTTCAGCAAGTTGATGAAGTGTTCGAATGGCTAAGTAAGGAGAACTACTAACTCCGTACGTAACGGTATTGAGTTCGTATTCCTTTAAAACCTCAGTTGGGTCATTACGCCAAAGAACGTGTTGATAACATCTTTCTTGCGGTCTTATCAATATTTGTCTATACATGCGACGAATATCCGCAGTAAAAACAACTTTGTGAATTCTGAATTTTGTGATTAGATCAACGATGTCTACTTGAAGTTTTGGACCCACATGAACAATATTATTTAGTGACAGGTCACTCGAAGTCCGACTACTAGCATCGAAGACCACTCGTAACCGTGTCGTGGTACTCTCAGGTCGGATTACACAATGGTGGGGAATTATATAACAGTCAGTAGACGAGGACTGCACTGGCTGCATATGTCCGAGATCCTCGTACTGTTGCATAAATTCTTTGTATTCAGTTTTTAACTCATTTTGACTAGCAAGTCTTTTTTCCAAATTTAGAAAACGATTAAACGCTTGTTTATATGATTCTCCTAAGGCTGGAGCATCATCTTTAAGCATAATTGGTACAACATAACGCCCATCGGAGGTGCGATACGTGCCTTCTTTATATTTTTGTTCGCATATTTCATCCTCGGGACCGGAAATTTTACATTTCGGCGGCTCCTCGGACTCCCAAAACCGTTGAACGATCTCGTCGAGCGCACTAGAAGACGCGACGAGGAGCGTAACGGGTGTAGCCGGAGTTTTAGCTACCGCGTTTTGAAGAAACTGACCACTTATCACCCAGCCGAATACACTAGAGAGTGCGCATGGAAAGCCCGGGCCTGGACTGAAACGTGAGCCAGTATATATCTGGTCAAAACAGTCTACTCCTAACAACAGATCGATCGGACCGGATTTATCAAAGTCCTGGTCGGCGAGATCCAGATGTGTAAACTTATCCTTGACGATTGTCGGCAACGACACCGAAGGAATCAGGGATGTGATTTTAGGTAGAACCACTAATTGAATATCAAACTGAGGAGTGTCACTCAATCGAGGTATTATTGAACCGAAGGTGTGACCTTTAATGCTACACACATAATTTTGACCGATGCCACTTACATTTAATTTACATTTCTTGATATGTAAACCTAATTGTCGCGCACAGCTACTTGTAATAAATGAGTCCATCGAGCCACTGTCAATAATTGTACGGACATACTGCCACGAACCATCCGATCGCTTCAAACGAACTACTGCTGTACCAAGAATCTTTGTGCTAATAGGTTGATTTGAAATGTTTGACTGGGTAGCACCAGTTAGAGTAGTGTTCATATCGGGATGCTGGGATGAATCCAGTTCACTAGTATGAGACAGTAAACTCTTATGCTCTTCATGTAACAAAGTATTATGCTTTGCATTACAAATGAAACTTGTTGACTTAGATTTACAATCGGTAACAGTGTGACCCGGCCTTAAGCAGTTTTGACATAATTTTAAATCTTTAACTAATTGTTGTCGCTGTGTCATATTCATAGAATGCAATTTACTACAACGGTAGATTGAATGATTTTCATTACAACACACACAAACAATCTGACTAACTTTATTATTATTGTTGGAAGAAATTAGAGATGATTTTGGTTGACGCGATAAATAATCTTTATTTGTATTAGGCCGATTTTGTTTGCTTGTAGAATTTGATGATGGAATATTAACTGGTTGGCTAACTTCTAATACTTTTATGTAATTTTGTAAATAAGTAATGAAGTTATTAAATTTCGGAATTTCTTCAGTGTTTTGTAATTCAAACCTTTTTTTTGTTTCTGTATCTAAAGGCCTAGACGCAATGTAAAATAAAATAAATTCGCATAAATCATCAATACACAAACCGCGCAAGGCACTAACGCATTCATAAAGTGTGTTAGATAACTCAGATAAGTTAGACAAAGATGGTTTTTGTATGGGATTAATTTTAATTATTTTTACTAAATAAGCTGTTGCAAGAATACGCTTGTTGTCATATCTGTCCAGTAAAGTTGCAAAAACCACTGAATAATTTGCCGATGTCACAGGCACGCCCTTCGCTAATGTCAGTGCATAACCAGATAAACATGACAGCAAATAGTGAAATTTCTCAGTGTCGGATAATGAACTATTATTATGAACAAGTGCTGTATAACTATCTTTAAATGTTTGCCACTTTTCTATATTACCATCAAACTTTGGAATTTCCAGCTTAGGCAACTTCACTTGCGAACGCACGTGACCTTGACCTAATTCCGAGCGACAGCCGCTACCTGCGCTCGCATCGAGAGAATCCGCAAACTCAATAACATAGTAATACAACTCATCGAATGACAGTAACACTGTATGATCGATAACAAACGAAGGGTTAAGCTTTAATTGCAACTGGTTAACATCATCGTTGCATTCCAAAAATCTATTACGAATCTCGTCAATCTTTTTGTACCTAGCTCGAAAAGCTGCAAATTTAGTTTTAGTTTCTTTAACTGTTCTGGCTAAATCGTAAAGTATCTGTATACTTTTAAACTTATATTCCCGCCTTTTAATAGCGGTTATTAATTCCGCTTCGCTCATAGTTCACTTGGTATACGATATCCGCACGCTCAAAAGGATAAAAGTTATAAAAGTAGGTAAAACGGAAAAAGCGTAAGCCGGTAGGTAGGCAGCAATGCACGCGCGAACGTATTGACTGACGTAACGACGTAACGTAAACGTAGCAACTCCCTTTCGATACGCGTGAATCATACAAAATTACGCAAATGAAATACAAGCACACACGTCTTAAAGTTATTTGTTAGAATATAAGTTTTGACTTTGAGGTAGTTCAAAGCTAATCCGTCTCCCGCCGGAGACAAGTACTACGAGTGTAGGTACCTCGGTACTAAATTCGAGAAACTTCGAACTCACGTTTTTAAAAGTAATTTATGCAATTTGTTATTGAATACAAATAAATGCAGCTTATTACAAGGGAATTAACGAGGTATGAATGTACGATTGAATAGTCAATCGGTCTCAAATAGGAAACCATAACTAGGTATCATGGAATGACCTAGGTTTTATTTAGACACTTAGAACTTGAAAGGCCAATTGAAATTGCCTTAAGTAGGTAAGTATACAAATAAATTATAATTGGGATTACGTATTTAACGTAATAACGAGAATGGAAAGATTTAATTTCCGATAGTAGGTATTTTTGAAATAACCACGCGAGGAAGATTCCTCACAGGAGGCACCATAATTAATGTTGATGCTTTCTGGAAGGGTCACTGCATTCTCCTATCAACCCTAGGGTCTCAAAGCAGGGAAAACAAACATGCAAAGCAATAACCTGGATCCAACAGGACAGGAAAAGAGGAATCACCAACGACGGGGCACACGCCGGCCGGTCAGCTATCTTCTTTATGTGGACTTGATGCTGCTTGTTCACTGCCTACACTCGTCAAGCACAGACACACCACCAATATGGAAACTGAGAGTTTATTTGGCCAGTGAAGCCCTTAGAAAGTCAGATATTCGAAATTATTTAGAATAGACGCGGCGTTGTATGCGCTGAGGCCGCCATACCTATTTTTTTTGTTCTTTTTCTTGGCACTCTTGAGAGAGGCGCCACCAGCACGAGTTAAGAGAAGCCCGCGCTTATTTAAATCGTCGTTGACGCAACAAGGATGGAAAATGGAAATGCATGGATAAATTATTAGGATAGTTAATGCTTACACACCATTCCTAATTAGTATTACAATATTTTATAAAATTTAATTACAGGTTTTAATACAAGCGTATAAGCAAGCTACGTATAACAGACTATTAATAGCAACCCATTACCTGTTCTTACATCTTCTCAATTAAGGATCCAGAACCCGATGATACCTAAAAAACAGAAATCAACAATAATTATGTTATCTATCTATGTTATCCCCACTTTTGTTACCCCATAAATATGTAGCTAGACACAACATCAAGAAAACCAACCCAATCCAACATACATATTCCACATCGTACAAGTTTATATGGAATCTTCGGAAACAGAGGAAGTTTTTGTTATAACAGTAAAGAGGTTAGTGGCAGCGACTGCGGTCTCATCTCATAATAAGTTGTTGCTAACTGTCGCCAAGAGCGTAAGTACCAACTTACAAAGTAATACAAGCTCCGTGTAGTTTTTCCTTTAACCGTTCGTAGGGAACTTCGAATCGAAGATATACGTAATGTTTTGAACTTGGGGAGCATTTGTTTTTGTCTTTAGGAATGCGAAATGGGATTCTGTTTTGTGTTGCGTCTATGCATTGTGGTGCATTTCTTTGTATATCATATAGTGTTTTTGGTTGAGTTTGGGTTTTTGAATTTATTACTGTGTGATTTAGACTGTATGGGCAATCTAGTATTTGTTCTGAAGTAACATACAAGAAAAAATTGAGGTATGCTACTAACAGTATAGCCTTTGACAATAGTGTCAACAGCAGTAAGACTTAAAATTGGGCAGTTGTACGTTACAAAATAATATAAGATTGGTGAAATCTAGTGTCTAAATTAATGTTCTTTCCTCTGCTAGAACTGAAAACGAGGTTTATGAAATAGAGTAAATCAACCTCCGTCTAAAACACACGGAACTAAAAGCACAAAACACTATTCCGGTACCTATGTGCCAGAATGTTCCACATATTTCACGGGCAAATCTCGCCGATAGCAAAGTTATTAGAAACACGCTCCTAACTTTCGGTTAGCTCGCAAACTGCGCATATTGTACAACTTTTATTCATTCGCTTTTATATCGAACATACCGTGCATATTGTTTTAAAAGACTAACGTTTTCGTAAAATATTGCTATACTGGGATCGATTTATCACTGTAATAGAAATAGGAAAATATTTAAGTTATTTAGTAATTGTACATTAAACAAAATAAGTTTATGTATTTGGGATTAGAATAAATCGGCGAATATGTCTTCTTACCGTGTTGCCTCCTGGATATCGAAGACGAATGTATGCTGTAGCTGTCACTGTTGACTCCTCAACAACGAAGATAAAAGTGTTCTTGACTGTAGCTGTTGACTTCTCAATGGCGCAGACGAATGTGCTTTTGATATGGCATCTCTTAGTTGAACTTGAGAGGTCGTGACTACTTAACAGGACTATCCCGTGGCTGCCTTAAATGAATTTAAAGCCTCCAGCCAGGGCAACTAAAAACTAAGCGACTACACTCTAAGGGCACCCCCTGTGGGGTACGAACCTGCCTAGGACGTCGCTGGAACAGCAAGGGACGGTTGGATCGAAGTTTTATTTTAATTCGGTTTGATGACCGCGGCGTGTCCTAGTACTATCTCTGAGAAGAAACGTCCGAAACAAACTCAAAGGTCATAGTTGGGAATTTATATTTACTGGCTCAGCTGCGGCGCAGGCTGGCCTTCATCGCACAAGGGACGGGGGAGGGGACTACTACGTTGAACGCATCGCGATGGACCTCGACGGCGAGGTCGGTAGGTCGGTTTTTTATGTGTTGTGCTGGTGGCCCTATTGGCCTCTTCGAGGAGGGTTATGGGGTCATCGGGATCTGTGAGGGCATGCCGTGGTCGGCGAAGCTCGGAAATGGTGGAGGGGGTGTAGTTAGCAGCCGTTGCTATCAGGGAATTGCGGTGCTTGGCAGCAGTGTCAAAGATGCGTTTGGAAAGACGCTTCATGAACAGCAGTTTGTGGGGATTTTGAGATCAAGGTGAAGGATCTCATTACTGATGAACCAAGGGGCATTTGTGGCTTTACGGAGGAAACGGTTTTGGACTACTTGCATCCTATGGATATGATGCGGCTTGGCATGTGCGAAGACTGGACAAGCGTATGTCATTATCGGGCGTATGCATGCTGTGTACAAGCGAAATTTGCACTTGAGCGACAGTTTGCTACGCGAGTTGAGGACGGGGTGGAGCCGACCCAGAGCGAAGGCGGTGCGTCAGCGGACCGTCTTAATGCTGATCGTCTTAGTGCTCTGAGAAGTTGAGGTAGCGATCGAGAAACACGCCTAGGTATTTGGCTTGCTTCTCCCAAGGGATCGGCTTCCTGGACATGGTGATGGGTCGTGGAGGGGGGACATTGAGTCGTGGTCTCGAGTAGAGTACCGCTTGGCTTTTTTGAGGTTTGACTTCTATCCTCCATTTCTTAAACCAGTCAGCCAGTTTGTTGACGGCTGTTTGGAGATGGAAGCGAATTCGGTCAGGACTAAGTCCCGAGCAGTAGATGACTGTGTCGTCTGCGAACAGAGCGAGTTGGGCCTTACTGCTTTTCGGGATATCGCTTGTATACAGCGTGAAAATGAGGGGGGCTAGTACAGAGCCCTGGGGAATACCTGCACGGATGGGGTGGAGGGAGGACAGCGCTCTTTCGATTTTATAGCGAAAGGTGCGGTTTGACAAAAAGTCCCGTAAGATGAGGACGAGACGGTCAGGCACTCCGAGTTAGACAGCTTATAGATTAAGCCGTTGTGCCAGACTTTGTCAAATGCTTTCACTATGTCGAAATAAACTACGCCTGTGTACAGTCAAGACCAAAAGTCGAGTTGCAATCTCACAAAACTATGGCCAAGCAATACTAGTTGTAGTTACGACCTTCTTCTATAATAAAGTTTGATACACACTCATACACTTTGCTGCCCGCTTATGATTGTTAGGTACTAGTTACTAATTTCAACGTCCACAGTAAGTGTTTCAATGGCCTAACGGTTTTCGCCTTGATAGGCGTTCAAGGTGGTTCGAGTTCAAATCTGTTAACTTACAAAATATTTTTTAAATGTTTATTGGTGAATTATGAATGCTGACAACAAAAATATCTAAACATACCGATCTGCAACTTAAAGATGATACTTTCTTTTAAGATTTTTTCTATATTAGAGTCATTATAAAATGATGACGGTAGACTTGAAAGAATCTGAATCACTCCTTCACAAAAAATATTCCGCTACCTACAATAACTATTATTAGCTACAATAAGTCAAATAATATTACTTAGCTGTTGTTAGTTGGTGAACATATAGTTACCAGTTTGTGTTATTAGTTTTACTTTTTTAATCAATATGCAGACATATGCAGCAATATATCTCAAATATCATATGAAACCGGCTTTTGTGTAGGTTGTTTTTATTATTATTTGTGTTAAGGTGCAAACTAATCGCTTGATGTAAGTCTGTAATAAAATTGTTATTGTTTTAGAGAAATACTGTAAGCCGTTGGAGGTCAAGGTCAAGAGGTTGGAGGACGAAGGTAGCTGTCGAGACAAGTGAAACGAAACGACAATATTTACCGTTGAATAAACTTTTAAATCTTGCGAAGAAGGGAGGTTGCATTTGTGGTTTAAAAATAAACTGGCGGGACTGGTGGAGTCTTATCGAGCTAAACAAAAAAAAAAAACTATTTATAACAATCACAGTGCAGAAGTGTCCTACAGTGTGTTTTAAATATATACCATTATATATATGAATAACGGACTCTAAACCATCTCTAAAGTAATTTAGCTAAGTGACAGTAATATGTTCGGTTGGCTTAATGGCTAACAGATGTCGCCTTTTGCAATTTTAATACAAATTACTTTTGGTAAATTATAAAAACAATAATTTCGGAATTCGATAAGAAATAAGTTCGTTTACTTTTGAACTAAGAAAGCGCTTGAAGATTATAATCTCATGCCATCAAACTCCGAAAAAAGTCACTGCAGGATGACAGCACTAGTACCATGCTATACACGCAAAAAATTGTAAATGTAATAAGCACTATTTTGTGTTTTAGTATAGATTATTTTATGATTGCAATAATATTCAGGTTAAGCTTCAATCCTCTTTTCTTTAAGAAAATGAATAATTAAGCTATAACCTCTTTAATCATAATATATGTATAATATTATAATTTTCATATCTAACAACCATAAATGTTTTTTGTATTTTTTACCATAACAATATCATAAGTTTGTCAAGGATTACTTTTATATAAAATATTACAATGCTGCCGTTTCAACGTTTGTTTCATTTGTTAGTATAAGTATCTATACCGAATAATATATAACTTTATAGTATATTGCATTATAATATGCTTATTGTTTTATTTTTATATATTTTTTTTATTATATTACCTCTATAGTAAACTAAAACATATAATAAAAACCTTTTTTGGGATAAATATTCAATAAATTTTCCTATTCGTTTGAATATTATTTGCAAACATTTTTACTTTAAAATACAAATCAATTATCATAATTTTAAATTATATGAAACAACAAAAAGATTTGCCTTTATTAAGGATCGAACCCACAATCGCTCGCTTATGATAGCACCATTGTTAAGTGCGGCCGCTAACTTAACTTCAAATGAAGTAACGAAATTTTGCATTACTTTAAAGAAAGACGGAGACTGCGATAAAAAAATAATGCGGTAGTGTGCGTGGCCGGTTTAACGCAGGCGACAGTAGTCTTTAAGGTGGGAATGGACTTCTACAGCTGATAGTACATACCACGTAGGAACCCTGCGTGTATATGTTCAGTTATTTGTAGTATCTGATGCGGACAGGAGTGTTGGGTACGGAACCCAATTGTTCGTTGGGGATAAGGCCCTTGTTCTCGGCGTTGAGACGCTTATATATAAGCCTCTCATATATCTTACCGAGAACTTTGAGTAAGCTGATGGGACGGTAGCTGGTAGGTTCGGCTTTGTGCTTACCGGGCTTGGGAATGCTTATAACAGTGGCTTCTTTTCACGTCTATGGGAAAATATTGTTCCCCATTGCACCATTGAAGATGGTGGTCAAGAGGATAACCAGACGGGCTGGGAAAAGACGGACCACTATGTTGGTGACACCATCAGAGCCTGGCACTTTCCTGGATTGAAGACCTTTGATGATGTCCTGCAATTCATCTGGAGTGACGGGAGGCAGAGGATCGTCAGGGTCGTCAACGGGCGGGAGGGAGGTTTTACGTTTGACTTCAGCGTCGACCTCAAGGAGATGAGCTTGGTCTACTGGTAGGAGGCTGGGGGAGCACTGGGCTTCTAGACAGGAGGCAAGGCATTCAGCCTTGTCGTCGTCGTCAAAGACGATGGTATTTTCAGGGCAAACCAGGGGAGGCATGGTGACAACTTATTTGGATTTTAATTTTCTTTGAAGCTTCCAGAAGGCTAGGTGGGACGGCTCTAATTCGTCAAGCAGCTTATCCCAGCTAGGTTCACGCCACTCCCATATGCGGTTTTTTACAGTTCTCTGTAAATAGCGCATATGGGCTTTGTTAGCTTCGCAGGGGAAGTTGCTGTAGGCACGAACGGCCGCGTTCTTCTCGGTCAGCAGTTAACGAAAGTCAGCCGGGAGTTTCCAGCGACAGTCTTCTGTTACTGTGGCCTCCCTTGAACAGTCGTTCAGGACTGACTGTATGTGATCCGTGACGAGTCGATCACGGCTGTCGTGTCCGCGATAGAGTTGAGGCGTGCAGGTATGGAGTCCAATCCGCATCCATGGGACCGTTTACTACAGTCGGGGTTGAAGGAGGGGGAGCGGGAGTCGCTGCCCTGTGTGTCGGTGCCCTGTGTGCCGTGGTAGGACGGATGCGAGGATCCTTGTCCTTCCAGGCGGGGGTGGTTGGGGGGGTCTGGGGGCAGTCGCCACGAGGGTAGGAAAAGCCTTCTGATGGTTTAATAGATTCCAGGGGCTGGCCCTCGAGGACTCAGACGCTCTGGGATCTGACTTCCTGTGCTGATGCTCAACCGTGGGGCTTATATATACTACAGCCAGGACGCAAACCACGGGACCCAATGGGTGCATCGGGTCGCACAAGCCTTTGTCTCACGCACGTTTTGGAACTGCATCCTAAACCTAAGGGTCTTCATTTTATTATACCTATTGCAGTTCATTACAAGGGAAAATTTTATGACGTTTACCCTTTTGTCATTGTTACCTTGCCAAATGTGTACAACCATTCCTATTACAATTACCGGTCGTTAATGCTTTGGTATTTCTTACGCTTTCTAAATTCGTATGGAAAAATGTTCTATTCTAAGTAATTAATATAACATCTATACTGTATACACTTTTCGTAATTAGTTCCTTTACAACATTATTTTTTGTTTAAGCGAAACCCGAAACACTTGTCCAGTAATTTTATGTAAAGATCAAGATCTATGTGCAAAATTTCAAAAAGATATCATGAATAACCACCAAGTTATGAGCTTGCTATTCTACTTGGTTGTCCCAACAAAATTATGGTCAAAGGTCCGTACAGGTGGGCAAGCGCGGGCGTTGACCTCGGGCGTCAACTGTGAGCTATCGTAACCGCTCGGCAACCACTCTGCGGTCTTACTCTAAATGTATTTGGGAAAAAATATAACATGGTGTAAAACTGATTGGAATCGATTCAGTTGCTTATTCTGAACAAACTGTATTTAGGTTTCGCATAAACAAAAAATAGCTTTGTATACTATTTGTCTATCCACGTACGTATATCCACGGCCCGTTTTTTTCTCCGTATGTCTCCTTTCTGTCTTCTCCGCGAGAAAGTATCATTTCGAAAACCGTCTGAAGTTCAAATTGCAGCTATCTACAATCCGCTTTTATTTTTTTATGACTATTATAAGATAAAGCATTTACTAATGATGAAATTAATATACCTATTACCCAACGGATGGTATATCGGTAAATATGTGGTGAAGCCATTAAAACCCTTGTATCTAATTTACGGTCATCTCCGAAGTACCAATGAACAAATAATTTACTGCCATTACATAATATCAATAACGCGTTCAGAACTGTGTTGAGACTGCCCTGCCATTGCAGCACCTTGGACAAGTTCAGATAATGCGCAAACATTGCGCGTCTCTGGTGCGCTGATTGCGGGGTAGCGCTAACTCCGTCCTCGCGATGATCGCCAACAGACTGGTTTGCCCTTATATCCGACAATGCTGTGGCAGACATATTGATTAATTATTGTTGCTTCGTGAAATTGTTCTCTGTACTTGTGTTTCTATTTTTTTTTTCGTCTAAGCTCAATATCTTGTAGGTGTATTTCCATTTATGTAACTGTCTTGAAAATAAACAAATTTAATTGAATTTATATGAGTAGGTACCTACGCATTTTTAAAGAAACCACCACTTAAATTATGAAATTCCGTTCCTTCTTATTAAATCACATTATCAATTAGAAGGCTGCCATGAAATTCGTAAAATATTTCCAAACGACATTTTACAAAGCATTATGTTCATCTCTAGCTTTGCTTTCATCAGAACTTTAATGTGAGGGCTGGCTATATGCATATTATGAAGGATTGTCCCAGAACAGAAAATGTCGATAATTTTAATGATTTTTTTATATACAAATTTGGCTTCACAATGAATATGTCAATGGGAAATATAATTTTTATAGTGGAATATACATTACATAATTTTTTATAGGAAAAATATCTGACTTTATTCATTATTGTTATTTGTTTTCAAGGTTTCCTTATTATAGTTTATAATAATAGTTATTATAAACGTAAAAATCCCAACTTAGCTGGAAAAAACTAGCCAAGTACTGAAAATGACATCGACTGGAAACCACACCAATTCCAAGATGAAAGGTGGTGATCAGTACTATATTTGAAACTAATGACTTCGTATCACCATAAAAAACTAGCTAACCCGGCGAATACCGCCTCAGAATCAATCTTCTTATTCTATTCGTGAATTTTCCTATACTTTAATAGTTACTCTTCGGGGTGGACTCCCACAAATCATTAAAATAGGTCCAGCTTTTTTTTGCGTTATAAATGATATCATTGCACGCGACTTTGCGTTATTTAAATATACATATACATTACCATCTTACTACCAACCTAATCGTCATAAAACTACCACAGGTAACGTAGATAAACCTCCTATAGTAATATTATATAAATATCTCATATCAAACCAAGCCGAGCATTCGTTCCACGTAGATATCTTATTCATTCCGCAATCAGTTGGAAATATAAAGTTTCGAAGCAATCAGAACGCAGCTGCAAGCTCTCCACGAACTCTTTGCCAAATAAGCCTGCATCAAGCTACCGTCATTGAATACGGAAGAGGTCCATGGAATTCAATTTGGGAGTTTAAGTGACTCATTTTATCGTTCAAGTTTTTATGTGAACAGGTATGGTCGTTAAATATTTATTTATTTATTTTAAAACTTTATGCCCGAGTAAAATAATACGGTACAAAGGCGGATTTAATGCTTGCCTTAATATTGTTGGCCTCTGACCTTCTGACACCATATAATCTAAATACATGTTTAAATATATCTTGATAAATTTAGATAGTTTTGGACAAAAAAGTAATATATTACTGTTTCCTGTTAAAATCTATGCTCTAGTTACAACATATTTTAATTTTTGTTTTAAAATATTATGTAATGTTTAGTAACTTACTACATTTATAAATTATCACGTTTCAACCATAAAACAAACCTACCTTTGAACTGAAAATCAGTCCCATTCAAGGAAGAAAGACGTGCAAAGGAAGTCTCGAATACTAATGCAACGACATTAATTTACTCGAACACGAAATACGACCAGCATTCTACGAGTGTTCCAATCTCCTGCAGTCTCTCGAAGCACCTGTAAAAAAAAAGTTATTCTACTCAGCAAAAATTAACAGTAAAATATAAACTGTTCAAATTAAACGAAATAAATCACAAGAAAAGCTAATAACTATTCTACTAATTAGTTTTATGTCGCTATATTACTGTTTATATCTCACCAAGGCACATGCAGGCTGAATATAATTGAGAATTTATGACGTCATTAAATTGATGCAGAAATAGCGCAGCGCCAAACATAAAGGATGGTCAGCAGAATAATATTACTGAAGTTTCAGAAGGTAATAAATTTTATTACATATTAGTTATTTTTATATGTTTTTGTTCATGAGTAGCGGTGGCCTAGGGAGAACGGCGGTGGCCTAACGAGAGCCAAATGTATTGGTCGCGAATCTTGGCAAATGGCATACCTGGAAGATAACGATCTCTTCAGTGACTGAGATTGTTGACGGGTTTCGCCGCAATCTGTCTCTTGGGGATCTACTTGCGTATGCCAATCACATATAGGGCGAGGACTCCTATGAAAAAAAAAAAGAAAATAAATTTTAAAAAAATTATTTGCTGATGCTCGGAATCCATACAACCGTGCGGTTGTGGAGAGATATCTGCTGAGTACTCGAGCTAGTGAGAAAGCAGTCCAGTCCGAAAGAGAGGTTATGGTAGAGCGTACGAATATCGCACTGACGTATCTGTTCACAGCCAAAAGGCGCCCGTTCATCTTAGCTCCTGCTTCTCTGAATAAAAGGATACCCTTGGAGTGCAACGACCGTGCCGCCTTCAGCTTTGGGAGGTGATATTTCCTCGAACCTAAACTTTGGGCGGTTCATTGAGTACAAAGTCAAAATGGTTGTCAGGAAACTAGGCGCTATTGCAAAGGTACTGCGGTTCTTCACACTGGGACAGTTTCTAATGTTATAAAAAGCGCAAGTCAGTTGGACTGGACACATTTAGACTGGTGCAGAAAATGCTACTTTGGTCTCAGTGGAGAGACGTGCGAAGAGGTTAATTGCTGACCCTGATTAGGTGTTTGGATAAGAATAATCTCCAAAGCCTTCAACACAGGCGTAGGGTAGCCAGCCTTTCTGTGTTCTATAGGATGCATTTTGTAGCGTTTACGCGGGAATTAGGTACATGACATAATTACGTCATCACCGTTACATCATCGGACAACCCGTCGAACGGGTGTATGAGTATCTCTCTTTACGTTGTTGATACCGCTACGATCCGGATAAAGTACTTCGCCTCGTCTTTTATACCAAGAGACTGGACCAATTTGCCTGCCCACCGCAGGCAAGTTGGTTGGCTACGCGTCTGAATCATTCAGCATCTTCAAGGCTAGAGTGAATAGGTTCTTAATAAACTAGTGCGCCTTATCATTAATGATTAGATCACTGCTTACCATCAGGCGGAATTACGGTCAAGAATAGAATAGAATAGAATAGAATACTCTTTATTATGTACACCATATAGATTACAGAACATAAATAAAAATATTTTACAAAGGGTGACACAATGGGCGGTCTTATCGCTAAGAGCGATCTTTTACAGACAACCTTTAAGCACTGCTGCGCTGCTTCAAGCACTGGTTTATATCGTTTAAAAAAAGGTTAACGTCATGAGGAAACCGACATCTCCTAAAGGCAAAACTTCAAAGATATGTGACCTCTACCAACCCGCACTGGGCCCATGTGGTAGATTACCATCCACTTCCCAGGCCTGTGTCTCAGGAGTGGGAATATTATAGGCTGATTATGTAGTTTTTGATGTATGTAGGTACTAACATTTTTGAAAAAATGAAAGCCACGTGAGAAAATCTTTCGGTTATAGTCTATCATCATCAACCTTTTTATCGTCCCACTGCTGGGCACAGGTTTCCTCTCATACAGAGAAGGATTGAGCGTAATCACCACGCTTGCTCAATGCGGGTTGCCGATTTCAGACTTATATAATCCAGGTTTCCTCAAGATGTTTTATTTCACCTTCAGTCATTGGTGTCCAAGATATACTTAGAAAGTACATATAACTTTAGAAAAGTTACATTAGTACTTGCCTGACCTGGAATCGAACCCGCTCACTCATACTTGAGAGGCTGGTGTTTTAACCACTAGGCCACCATGACATTCAGGCCACCACGACATTCGTTATAGTCTATATTATTTACTAATTCATGAAAGAAATGGAGTAGGATATATTAATACCTAAAATACTAGAAGAAAAGGAGCAATTTTATACAAAACATGAAATTGGAATAACAGTAGTAAGTAGGTACTGTTTTTAATACAAAACATTTCTAAGATTCAAGGCAAAAATTTAGGATCTGAAAATGTAGGCACACGTGTTTTTTGTCCATAGATTATACCACGGAATGGTTAAGATTATACTATATAGCAGGTAGGTATAGATGATTTTATCTACACAACTCACACGATGCTCATACAACTATGCCACAAACAGTTGGATAAGTAAAAGCCAAAACACAATTACGACGCTCATATTCAAGCCTTCATACGGAAGGTAGCCATAATGTTACCGTTTATATTCTGCTAACGGTACCTCGGCTATAAATCAGTGCGATAATAATTATACATCGGCTATTTGTAGCCATGTAGCCAGTAAGGGTAACAAACAGAGGTGTCTGATAATATTCGACGCATGGCTTTGGTCAAATAATATAATTAATTGATGTGTTGACAAACAGCGGTGCTGTGTTTGTTTCCGAGGATTTCAATTTCAGGTGGTGAACATCATGTTAGTTTTAACGGTGAAATGTGAATACTGTCGGAATTTCTTCTGTTATTTTGAAACATTTTCCGAAAACGCGCTTGAGCAGATAGTATTACCTAGAATTTTTTTTTATTATAATGAAAGTTTTTTTTCACAGGCTGGTTGTTGGCGGCAAGTTGTTTAGCACAGAAACACGTGCATACAAAAAAATAATTAAAAATAATATAAAATATAATTTAAAAAATAATATCTACGACAAAAGTAAAAATATAACTTGGGTACTACAAAGAATACTAGATAGAAATTCATGTACTTAAAGGAGTATAAATTGTTAAATAGTTAATTAGGTATTCAGGTTGAGATACTACCCCAAGAGATCTATAAATTCATAAAATTATTACTTTCATTTTAAAACAATAAATTGAAGTTAATTTATTGGAAATCAATGGGAACGCTAAGATTTCCAATACCTATTCATACTGCCAAATACAAAATACGCGCATTATCGTGGAGTTCCGAACCAGCCCGTATTACCTATTACATTGATACTTTTGTATCAATTCACGCTAGAATCAAAACTCTAATCGATTCGCTATCTCTTACACTCCTATCGTTTGTAATAAAGACAACATCAATTACACAACGTGTAGAATCTGAATACGTTGGTAGCTGTCACTTTAGCCGTGTCGGCTGCGGAACCCTTTTCCGAAAGATTACGCGTATCATAGGCTATAGGCTAGCGGGGGTAAATAGCCGGCTACCCTCCTTACATTTATCGGGACACTCATGTAAATAACGTCGGCATTGGTATTCGTGTCCTTTCATATTCTCAGAGACTGAAGTATTAAACTTATCATATTGTAAATAATTCATTGCGTTGTGTGTTAAATATATACATATAAAGCATGTTTTTATTTCGTCCGTTTGGGGTCTTTTCTTGGGCTATAATAATGATCACAACTTAATTAATTCTATGGCAAACATCATAATTAGTAATTCAAATCAATGCATTTACTTGGCAAATTTAAAATTAAATCGGTGGTACATACATATATTAATAAACAAACAGTCTCCCTGACTTCTGACGATTTCAGCTTTAAATTTACCCAACATGCCCCAACCAAGTCAATAAATTAACAAAAAAGTAAATAAATAAATAACCACAAAATATAATTCAAGGCAGCTGTTCTAGTATCCGTAACTTCCAAAGAACAAACAACCGAAATATAAAACGTGCTTCGCACCATACAGTATTCAAAGCGTATCTAAATACGCACTCAGTTAAAAGACAGTGAAATTGTGAGTTTCGAAGGACGCCTGTGCCATAGCCCCGCATTATTGCCCCACTCTGCTCGCACCCTTTTTATCTGAGCCCGGTCGACCCTCACAAACTTTCTCAGGAATCATCGCTTCGATCCCACCCTTTAATATTGTTACATAATATTTTCAAGATAACCAGCATCTATTTATGTACGATAACGCGGAACACGCCAAGCGCGATAGATCGAATGATAAAAAAAAACAAAACTTTTTAAAAAAGCCTCATTATTTTCATTTCAGATCTGGTGTAAAAAACCTTTAAGACAGCTATTTTTCACAAACTTTGCAACGATAAATATATTTCCAAAGTTATACAAAACACGAATCTCTGATACGATCGTCTTCGTAATCATTCTTCTATCAAATATGCGATCTATTCTAATGCAAATAAAATATTATTCTCCTTTCTAGACTAACGTTTTCGATAAGCGATCAGATCTCAATAAATCCGGGTAACATTTTTGAGCGATTTTCTTTCAACCATAATGTTATTTGAGTATTCAAATAACAAACATGTCGCGATATATCTCAGTCAGTTATCATTGGCGGCTTAACCCCATGTTTCCCCGACATATCAACGGTTCCTTCTTGCAAATAGCTTATTTTTATAGCGTTGTCTGTCAGATCGACCAAATAGGAAATTGTTGCCACTCCCGAGACGCGTACCATGTCACGAGATATGTACGCGAATTATTCAGTTTTTTACCTCCTCAAGGGATGAGCCGCGTCGCTTGTTAAGCGGCGTAACCATTAGGGCCGCAGTATTGAAAAGTAAACTCTAATTTTGGACGTTTAGAGGAGAAATTCCTTTGTTGATAAGGTAAAATATATGTTTGAAAAGTGACGAGTGCAGATTCCTTGTTTTTACTTCTGCGGTGGGATTCGAAGAGCTTTTGTTAAGTGTTCAGTCAGTACGGAATGACGGAACAGGAAAATATCCTGTCTCCGTAATGTGTTTGGAAAAAGTAATAGATGTTTCAATTGAATTTAATTTAAGTTAACGTATTTAACCACTGAATTGGTACTTTTTAATATCTATATAGAAGATATTTGTGGCGATTGGGAGATTCGAGAGACAATAATAATAGGAACCGAACCGACTACTTTCAGTTCTGTCTTTATTTGTGTGGGGATTTTTTTATTGTCGTTACGGAACTGTAGCCATCAAAATCGATGAGAGCGGGCAATAAATCGGGCAGCTCCGTACCCGCACTAACTCTTCGATTACTAGCGACCCGCGAACGACCCTAATGTAAAGCTTTAATGAACATATAACCTCGGATTCGATTCACGATCGTAGACTAGAGCAATATAAATTGTCAGAGATACACACGTTAATAAAGTAAGTGCGCTAAAACAATAATAAATCAGAAAAGAATTGTTGCAATCATAAAATCATTTGCTTTTTACGCTTGTATGTACTTCTAATAAATTGACATTCAAACTTTTAATTTACTTCACCAAAATTACAGCTAATTTGTATAATAATATACTAAATAAGGTCATGTTAACAATAGTTTTAGTGTTTCAAATTCATATTCAGGGTAAGTATCAAAATAAACCATACAGATATCCGATATTATCTAAAGGCTAATTCTTATAATAAAAACGTCAAAAATGTAGTCTCTGCCTCATCTCAGCGACAAGCAATTTTAAGGACTTGTCACGATTTTAAAGATTTTTGATAGAATTTCCACAGATTGAAGACTGAGAGCAGAGATATCAGAATTTAGTCATAGGTACATATTTTAAGCAAGTTTATCTTACCTGCACAAAATTTCAAGAACGTGCTTTTAGAGCATGATAGGACATTATAATATAATTACATGATTATGAAACTCATGCACTACCTACACCTAAGTATATATTTTAACAATACAACTAAGAAAGGCCATCTGAAAATAAGTCCATTAAACTATTTTATATCACGGAGCTACAGAAACGTCATAAATTTTCGTCTCGTGAGGGACAAAAGCTCCATTTTGTAATAAAATGTTACTTTTCATCGTGCGTCTGCAGAAAGGTTGACCGTTTTTTCGCTTATACTCTGTGTACAATAACAGTAAGTTTTGTATTTTCCTGACGTACCGCCCAGGATTAGATTAAACAATTTGCGATAAACAACCTCAAGAATGTACGCTTCCCTCTTCCCTGCGGAGCGCGACTAAAAATTTGGTTATATCAAAGCTTACGACGCTGTTAACATTATTAGCACCTACAAGTATGTTATCACCCTGCCTTGCACCTTTTTATGTAGCTTGTTTTAAATCTGAAAACATAAAGAACGTGTACTTACTTTATGTTTTACTGCTTCGCATTAATTCGCTTAATCTCAGCTCAAACCATGCTTACAAAACATCGCAGACAGGTTACCTACAAAGTTTCGGCGCGCCTATAAATCGACGCTAATATTTCCTGGAGTTTCTACTTTTACAACAAATTTTTTTTCGCAGGCCTTGTCTAAATAACTTTAAGAACCTTTGATAAACAATGTTTTTCAACGTCGCTGCTGTATTAAAGGGATAAGAAGGGACGACTTTATCTTTAATTTTTGATAGCTTTGGTTAAATCGTCTACTTTGTTATTTTAATTCCGGGGAGAACGAAGCAGAAGTTCAATTAACAAAATTGCCAATTAAATGTTTACACTCCGTAAAATAATTTTAAACGCTCGAATTTTCATAATCAAGCATTATCTCTAGGCCCGCCGTAATGACATTCACCGCAAATCGCTAATCGCTTTACAAACATGAAGCGCTCATATAGAACTCTAAAAGTCCCACACGTCGAGAAGCTCAGTGAAAATTCGCAACTAAAATCTGGCCCGCCATACGACATATCGAAACTGTGATACGCCACTCCGACTGACAGAGACAGAGGTATAAAGCTAGCGAGTGCGACAGGGATAGCCTCACCTTTTGGTAGGTCATATTGATCTTTCACCCGCCATTTTAGACCGTGCCATTTTCGCTTCGGGCGTCACATGTATACCAGGACTCGACGAGCTGAAAAAAAGAGAAAACCTTTTATTCGCCTGTCGTTTTGTGTTTTAATGAAATATTCCGCAAAAAGAGAATGAAGGTAGAATTTGATGTACAAAAATTAGCATTTTTGATATCGTGAAAATGAAGCCTCGTCAGCTTTTGTGGCTTACTGGGCTTATTTACATAACCTTAGGTGGTTTACTTATGCCTTGTTCTTCAAATTGGAAGGCAGAAACCTCGATTTTTGACGGACTAAGTAATCATCAATTCATTTAGCAAATTGATGTTAAACAAATCACCGCAAACGTAAAGACAAAGCTAAGCAGACAGAGAGCCGACCTTCCATTTAGCCAACAACTTTTATCACAACACTGAAAATCAATTACACTTAACATTGCTAACGTAAATATTTACTTAATACTGGTATCGGACGGGCTCGAATAAACTGGTGCTAATAAAAAATAATACCAATATTAAACCGGTAACACGGACCTTGTCCCGTGGGAGGTCTTGCCACGGATATAAGCAATTTTACATTCGTAAACTCCAAAAGGTGTCTACATTGTGGAAATTTATGAAAATTCTATTCAATTTTTGTTTAAAAACAGCCTTTAAATTATTCTCGTTCGGAAATGGAGTGGAAATATATATTGACTGAACTCAGTCCTTTGTTGCACGGAAAAGGGGTTATTTTTAAATTTGTATTTTGATTTGTTTGCGTTACTTTGCTCAGTTCATGCTCTTTTTCTGGTAATGAACAAAAACTGATCAATATTTGCTGCCTCTCTAGAAAACGGCGTTTTCGTTTATTTATCCTCCTTCGTAGACCAACATAATTCAGTTTAATTCTTAGTGTCGGATACACTAAAATTTTCGGATATTTATCTCCTAAGAGGGTTATTAAGCGAGATTTCATCGCTAGTAATATCGTATTCAAAGAAGTAGCTATTCAATTATAAAAATACGCTGATGACACTATTTAAGACGTTATTCGTGTGGTAGTCGTGCTCATCAAAATATGGTCTAGGAAACTGTGAAGACACTGTGAAGACACTGTGCTATACAGGATAAGTTCCGTCTGTATCCATATTAAAAAGTGCAAATGGTATTATCTTGAAAAAATTATACTTTAACTAATTGGAAAGCGTCCTAAGCACTGGGTTATTACTTCGTCACTGTCGTAAAATCTACATACCAATTCAAGGGCATATCCATTGAATTCGTATTTAGATGTTACGAATTCAATTAATTAGTTACGTCTTACGTATCCAATTCATTGGTTTAATTTTATTAATCCGTAATCGTAGAAACTTTGTGCATTAATTCTTAATCAATATTAACGAATACATGATTACAATTATTAAACAATGAATCACTGAATGCTAACATCCAAACTGGCTGACATGGTTGTTTAATTGTAGTTACAATCAGATAGACACTAAAATGTTATTACAGAATATTATACAGAGTCGATATTAGGCAGTTTCCAATTTCCAGCGGTATGGTTTCGCCAGCAGTTGCGACAATTAGTCGTGATTTAACGCGTATAATAAACATAACGTCGATACTGCGATTGGACCAAACGTGACATAAATAGGAAATGTCCAATTCTAACTATTAACGGTAATGAAATAACATAATTCAATTAAATTGGTGCATTTAATGTTATTGCTACTAATTTGTAAGCATTTATAAGCTACTAGCGGTCGCCAGCGACTTCGTTCGCGTGGAATTAGTCATTGTCAGCTCCTATTGGCAATATGTACGGCTGCGTTAGCTCCCGTTTTCGCAACATTTTTTGTTACTGCTCTGCTCCTATTTGTCATAGCAAGATGTTATATAGCCTAAAGCCTTCCTGGATTAATAGGCTATCCAACGCAAAAAGAATTTTTCAAATCACACCAGTAGTTCCTGAGATTAGCGCGCACAAACAAACAAACAAATAAACAAATTCTTCAGCTTTATATATTAGTATAGATTATTACAGATATGCATTGTCTTTTGTTATAAACGTTGCTTAAAGTTATGAGAGATTTAACTGTGGAAAAAATGGATGAATAAATAACAATTCCTAATATGTACTTATCACCACTGCTCTCAAAACGTGAGGAAAAAATCGTGAGGAAACCTAGAATATGAAATATGAAAGATGTGCGACATCTACTAACCGGCACTAGGGGCCTAGGGCCCTATAGTGGATAACGGTCCACTCCCTCTCACCGACGCGACTCCTGTGTTCTATCAATTTTTTTTTATTAGTTATATACTAGTGCTTGACTGCAATCCCGCCTGATGGTAAGCAGTGATGCAATCGTTGACGGTAAAACGCACTTGCTTATTAAGCCTATTCACTTAAAAGAAACTGAGTGAATAGGAAGGAAGACGGCAGTTGAGCGAGGTGATGCAATGTTTAATCCAACAACACGACCAACGATGCTGCGCCAGAGGATGATCTGGAGACCCTCCACGACCAAACTCCCGAGACAACAACATTAGGCACATCGTACCCGGTACACATCGCAACACAACTGCTCAGACCCGTCCTCCGTATGGCTTCACCAGACATCATGCCAGAACACGACGAATCGCTTGGCGGCAAGACTTTGTCTGGTAGGTGGTAACTTATGCCGGCGGCTGGGAACTTGCATTACTTAAAATATTTTTTATTTATTTTTTTTTTACGCGAAACCCGAAACACGTGTCCAGTATTTTCTGCCATTCTACTTGTCCTACTAATACTAGTCCCAACAAAATATGGTCAAAGCTCCGCTCGGGTGGGTAGCGCAGTACGTTGACCTCTGGCGTCAGCTGTTGCGCGCGTGCAAGTGCTATTATCTATCGTAAGCTTCTAAAAGCTGTGTTGCGCGCTTGGTAACCACACTGCAACAATTTCCAAATGTATTTGGTCTAAAATATAACATGGTTTAAAAATCATTGGAATCGATTCAGTTGCTTATTCCGAACTTCTTCTTCTTCTTCTTCAGCCTATAGATGTCCACTGCTCGACAAAGGCCTCCCCCAAGGCTTTCCACGTTGACCGGTCTTGTGCTGCCCGGATCCATCGGCTTCCCGCGACCTTCACCAGGTCATCGGTCCACTTTGTTGGGGGCCTCCCTACGCTGCGTCTTCCAGTACGTGGCCGCCACTCCAGAACCTTACTGCCCCATCGGCCATCGGTTCTACGAGCAATGTGCCATGCCCATTGCCATTTAAGTTTAGCCATTTGGAGAGCTATGTCGGTGACTTTGGTTCTTCTGCGGATCTCCTCATTTCCGATTCGATCACGCAGAAAAACTCCGAGCATAGCTCTTTCCTTGCCCTCAAGACTTTAGTCTTGAGACACTGTGGTATCTTGGACGACGAGAAGATGTAGCGTAGCTTCCCGAACGCTGCCCAGTCAAGCTGGATTCGACGAGACACCTCTTTCTCGAAGTTGGACCTACCTAGCTGGACTGTTTGTCCCAGGTATATATACTCGTCAACAACTTCGAGAGCAGAGCAGCCAACTAGAATTTTAGTGGGTGCGACTTGAGAGTTCGACATGACCTTCGTCTTATCCATGTTCATCTTTAGACCCACTTGTTGGGAAGCTCTGTTGAGGTCATTGAGCATTTTGCCTAAGTCTTCCAGGGTCTCAGCCATGACCACGATATCATCTGCAAAACTGAGATTAGTGATGTACTCACCGTTGATGTTGATGCCAAGTCCTTCCCAGTCCAGGAGCTTGAAGACATCCTCCAACGCAGCAGTAAATAATTTGGGAGATATGACATCTCCTTATCTCACTCCACGCCGGAGTTGGATCGGTTTCGAGTCCTGATCCTGGAGACGGACTGACATGTATCGATGGTCAATTTGGCACCGCTGGAGACACTGTAGCACCGCCCAAGCCTCGATCGAATCGAAAGCCTTCTCATAGTCCACAAACGCCAAGCATAGTGTTATACTCCTCGGACTTCCGTATAACTTGCCGCATGTATGTGGTCTATGGTGCTAAAGCCTTTTCGGAAGCCTGCTTGTTCGGGAGGCTGGAAGTCGTCGAACCTGCGAGCGAGACGATTCGTGATAACCCTAGAAAACAACTTATAGACATGGCTCAGGAGGGATATCGGTCTGTAGTTTTTCAGGAGGGTATTGTCACCTTTTTTGAAAAACAACACCACCACGCTCCTGTGCCATGCCTTAAGCGTTTCGCCTTTAAGTATGATGGAATTAAATAGCTTCTGAAGCGCTATAAGAACCGGTTGGCCACCCGCTTTCAGAAGCTCAGCCGCAATTCCATCATCTCAGGGCCATACTAGTCTCTTACAGGCTGACGTCCAGGATATCGTCGGTGTAGTGTCGGGTTAGTCTGGCTCTAGGATCATTAGCCAGGCTTACAATTTTTATTCCGAACAAATTAGGTATACTTAGGTTTCTCATAAACAAAAAATAACGTTGTATACTATACATACAGGGTGTATCTGACATCGTAACGCAAACTTCGCAAAAAGGCTAGACCGCATGCCACTAATAAAATTATGATAGTCATTTATGTCGTTAATGAACGGTTACAGAATACACACTGTTTAAAAAAAGTGCCGGCTTGGCTTTTGAACGTTGCAAGCGTGCCGCCGTGCGGGTTTGTAGGTATGACGTTGATCCCTGATGTGAACTCTATTAAATCAGCTGATAAGATAGTTTTTTGGGTTTTGTTTTCATTGCGCTTTTTTATGTAATTAGTGAATTATTTAATTTTTACTTTAAAATCTTATTGGGTTATAAAAGTATAGCAATTGTGAACGGTCTGAAGTGAAAAAAAACTGCATATATTTTTTTTATATCATGAAAAAGCCGACGAAAATTTCCACCACTTTTTCATTTGATTCAGAATCATGTACTGGATCCACGGTACTCGTTTGTGCGTCGATGTCAGATACACCCTTTATAATGGGCTGATTATATAATCATTACTTACCTATAATATTTATCCACTTTAAGGTAACATTTAACAAGTCCTAATACTAAATTATTATGATTAATGAACGTTAAGCAACGTTTATAAATAAACTCTACAGTGTCTATACATCACTGGTTATCAAAACTGCCATTAAGTTCTTGCAATTATTTTAAAAAAGTTGATATTGTTAGATCATCCATCTTCATCGTTTCAACGTCTTCTCTTAAGTATGTCTGCCTGTAATATCTCGAGAATAGCTCAAGCCCGTGCTGAATTGGATTAGTCAAGAAAGGTTGGAGGTGGTTGGAGTAAGAGCTGTAGGTACAGAAAGCAATGGACGTATTTGAGCATTATTATTTGTGTTTTCCAGCTAAAATATGAGCCTGTGTTCATTTCCAAGTCAGAAATTCTGTCTTTAATTCCTTTGATCACGTAGGTACTTATATATTAATTTCTTGATTTAATGTGATTTTGTAGGTACATACATAAGTAATTATATCCGTGTACTTATTTGCTTGTTATTCACTTCTAAGGTTTCTTTTATTTTATTTAGGAATAGTTATAATGCTTGACTGCGATAGTGCATAATGGTAAGTAGTGGTGCAAACGTTGATGATAAAGCACACTATTTTATTAAGAGCCTATCCACTCTAGCCAACTTGGAAGCCCCTTAAATTGTAATCAGACGGAAAGACCGCCACAGGCGAATTGCTTCAGTTCTTCGATATACGCGGTATACTTAAAAGACGAGGCGAACAATGAACAGGCTATTAATGTGGTAGAAAATTTGGCTTTATATTACATATTCCCAAAAACTTCATAGAAATTGAAATGGACTTCGATGAACTAATATTTATAACTAGCTGCGCCCCACGGTTTCACCCGGGTTTTGATCCCGTGGAAATATCGGGATAAAATATATCCTATGTATTATACCTGGTTAAAAACCATTAGTGTGCCAAATTTCATCCGAATCCGTTCTGTATGTAGTTTTTGTGTAAAAGAGAAACAAACATCCATCGATACATTGTCAAAAAACTTCGCATTTATGATATTAGTAAGATCATCATCATCATCATCCCAGCGTTAATCCCAGTCGCATCCGAAGCCTTTTCAGCTTTGGAGTCTGGGATCCGCTTTACCAGTCCAACTGCTGATATGGCTAAACTTTGACATTTTCCGTGAAGCGACTGCCGTCTGACCTCCACAACCCGAAGGCGACATCGAAGCATTGCAGTTAGACCAATAATAATTGTTGGACTTTTGAGGGCTCCAACAACCCGTAACGACTGCCACTAGATGTTCGTATGGGAACCGGGACCAACGGCTTAACGTGCTTTCCGAGGCACGACCAGACCAGTGCAAATATTCATATTCATGCATACAAATACTTGCACTGTGCGGGGATCGACCCGCGCCAGCTTGCGCAGCGGCCGCGTCCGCTACCGCTACGCCACGGAGGCTGTCAAATGTAATTATGATATTAGTAAGATATACGTAGGTAAGTGACCAAGTGTGTTTTGAGAATCTGTAAACCTTGACCTGGAATAATTAATATCTTTAGTTTCAGACAACACACGCTATATTTCATTTCACAGCTTGTTTTACAACACATATATTTTCGTAGGGAAACGTGTTCATAATTACAGTTGAGCTAAAAACAAGCATAACTACACCATTTGCGGAAGTTTCGTTTCAGATCGTTGAGTACAAACACTAAAAGAGGTATAAAGGTTTGAACCGTTGCGTTTTCCTAACAGGAGAGACCATTTTAGCATGACCTGTGAAGCTGGTTTACCCCCATAATGTTCTATGGAAATTTATTGTCATACGGCGGCCGGGGGTGTCTTTGTCTGCTGGTGAAACAGATCCTACATTGGCTAGGGATGAGACCCTCGGATAATTGTCACCGTCAATGGGAACAATGACCCGAAAATATGGTAAGGGTATTTAGTAAGCACCTTGTGTTATGGAAACCATCTTTGTTATTTGTAAAGCGACTGCTGAGTATGTGAAATACGACCACAATGTACTTGTACCAAAGTGATACATAATAAGAATGAAAATTATATAGGTACAGTCAAGACCAAAGGTCGAGTTGCAATCTCACAAAACTATGGCCAAGCAATACTAGTTGTAGTTACGACCTTCATCTATAATAAAGTTTGATACACACTCATACACTTGCTGCCCGCTTATGATTGTTAGGTACTACTTACTAATTTTAACGTCTACAGTAAGTGTTTCAATGGCCTAACGGTTTTCGCCTTGATAGGCGTTCAAGGTGGTTCGAGTTCAAATCTAATAACTTACGAAAATATTTTTTAAATGTTTATTGGTGAGTTATGAATGCTGACAACAAAAATATCTAAAAATACCGATCTGCAACTTAAAGATGATACTTTCTTTTAAGATTTTTTCTATATTAGAGTCATTATAAAAAGATGACGGTAGACTTAAAAGAATCTGAATCACTACTTCACAAAAAATATTCCGCTACCTACAATAACTATTATTAGCTACAATAACTCAAATAATATTACTTAGCTGTTGTTGGTTGGTGAACATATAGTTACCAGTTTGTGTTATTAGTTTTACTTTTTAATCAATATGCAGGCATATGCAGCAATATATCTCAAATATCATATGAAACCGGCTTTTGTCTAAGTTGTTTTTATTATTATTTATGTAAGGTGCAAACCAATCGCTTATAGCAAGTGTGTAATAAAATTGTTATTGTTTTAGAGAAATACTGTAAGCCGTTGGAGGTCAAGGTCAAGAGGTTGGAGGACGAAGGTAGCTGTCGAGACAAGTGAAACGAAACGACAATATTTACCGTTGAATAAACTTTTAAATCGTGCGAAGAAGACAGGTTGCATTTGTGGTTTAAAAATAAATTGGCGAGGCTGGTGGAGTCTTATCGAGCTAAACAAAAAAAAAACTATTTATAACAAAAACAGTGCAGAAGTGTCCTACAGAGTGTTTTAAATATATACCAATAAATATCTTAATAACGGACTCTAACCATCTCTAAACCATCTCTAAAGTAATTTAGCTAAGTGACAGTAATATGTTCGGTTGGCTTAATGGCTAACAGATGTCGCCTTTTGCAATTTCAATACAAATTACTTTTGGTAAATTATAAAAATCAATAATTTCGGAATTCGATAATAAATAAGTTCGTTTACTTTTGAACTAAGAAAGCGCTTGAAGATTATAATCTCATGCCATCAAACTCCGAAAAAAGTCACTACAGGATGGCAGCATTAGTACCATGCTATACACGCAAAAAAATTATAAATGTAATCAGCACTATTATGTGTTCTAAGTATAGATTATTTTATGATTGCAATAATATTCAGGTTAAGCTTCAATCCTCTTTTCTTTAAGAAAATGAATAATTAAGCTATAACCTCTTTAATCATAATATACGTATAATATTATAATTTTCATATCTAACAACCAAAAATGTTTTTTGTATTTTTTACCATAACAATATCATAAGTTTGTCAAGGATTACTTTTATATAAAATATTACAATGCTACCGTTTCAACGTTTGTTTCATTTGTTAGTATATGTATATCTATACCGAATAATATATAACTTTATAATATATTGCATTATAATATGCCTATTGTTTTATTTTTATATATTTTTTATTATATTACCCCTATAGTAAACTAAAACATATAATAAAACCCTTTTTTGGGATAAATATTCAATAAATTTTCCTATTTGTTTAAATATTATTTGCAAACATTTTTACTTTAAAATACAAATCAATTATCATAATTTTAAATTATATGAAACAACAAAAAGAGTTGCCTATAATAAGGATCGAACCCACAATCGCTCGCTTTTGATAGCACCATTGTTAAGTGCGGCCGCTAACTTAACTTTAAATGAAGTAACGAAATTTTGCATTACTTTAAAGAAAGACGAAGACTGCGATAAAAAATATAATGCGGTAGTGTGAGTGGCCGGTTTAGCGCAGGCGACAGTAGTCTTTAAGGTGGGAATGGACTTCTACAGCTGATAGTACATATATATTGTATTAAATTACTACTAGACGAGCTTCATCTTATTGACTGACCGACCTTCTGACAATTCAAAAGTGCCTGTAACTGGTTTATTTGAAATAAGTGCTTTGATTTCGATTTTATTAAGTTTTTGGTTTTTAATTGATGATTTGATGCAATTATTGTAATATTATGAACAGGAGGTCTGCTTGGCTTGGGTAGAGCACCGCCGTGTCCTCGTGGACGCAATTGGCGGCGATCACTCGCGTCTGGTATTGGTCCAGGCCATGGTCCGTAGCGAGAGTCCATGGTAGGCCGTCACCTCCTTTTGCGAAGCACTGATGCTGGCAAAGGAGGAGGCGGGGTGTGTGATGGACCGGGAATCTCAGCGTCCTCATGCCTTTAGCTGCCGCAGGAGACGCCCTGGTCGGGAGACAACATCGAACTCCCGACCACCGTAGGCGCGGGCTTGCGGGCGGTGAGCAGTGGGCAGCTCGAAGCACGGTAAGGACCAGGCCCGGGTCGACGGCGTGTTGTGCTTCACGTGCCCCTCAAAGAGATGTCAGCACGCCGTGACGAGGTCCACGAGGACCAATGTCTCCTGGCCCAGGGTTGCGGGTTGGTTAAAAAAGAAACCGTGGCCCAGGCGCACAGGCAAGTAAAGGAACACGGGTGGGTTTTAGTCAGTAAAAGTCTGATACGCCCTTCCGCTCCGCCCAGAATGGGAGAGGTCATTTGATGATTTCCCATCCAAAATAAAAAATAAAGGGGTAATTCTACTAATTTTAAAAAATGTCCCAGTCTGATCTCAATCTTAAAAAATGCCTATAATTTCCCTACATTTTGACAAGTTTTTGACATTTGTTAGTCTCCGAGATGATACTGCGATTACATCTGAGACTGAACGTTTTAACTTAGAAGAATTGGGGCCCTGATCTCAGGCTCAATCTGTGTTATTTTGGCAGATCTCTACTAATTTCCTTACATTTTTGACAAAGTTTTTGACACCTATTGAATGTCACTGGGATTCATCATCATCTCAGCCTTAATCCCAGTCGCATCCGTAGCCTTTTCAGCAGACGAAAATTGATCTTCTGCTCTATATTAAATGTAATTCTAAACTAAATAGCAAATTATATATTGTAACCTACCTGTACGAAGTATATAAGATAGTATTTTAAGTTAATCTTGTCGTCTCAAATTGCTATTAACCAGTGAACCCATTTACTGTATTATCTGAACAATAAATATTTATTATCTACAAAACCAGAAGCAATTTAAGATGTCATTAAATGTTTATATTATATTTAGGTTCTATTTACTTCGATTAGTCTCCGCCATAAAAAATGAATCATCGTTCGTATAATTGGATGGTAAATTTTACAGCTATCGTAAAATTACCATGAGACTGTGTTAACAGCTTCTTAAATGAAAGTATTTGTTTAAGACAAATACCCAGGCCTAGTGGTTAAAATACCAGCCTCTCAAGTATGAGTGTGCGGGTTCTATTCCAGGCCAGGCAAGTACCAATGTAACTTTTCTAAGTTATATGTAATGCTCTGCAATTTTATTATTTTGAGAATTCCTGTAGGTGGTGTATGTTTTTCAGGTTGTAACGTATAAAAATCAGAAAAACTGGTAAACGATATAAGCAGCGACATCTAGTGGCAAATTGTGGAATGAATTAATGATAGATGCTATGGGTTCGTGTAGATGGCGCTGCAATTACTAATCGATTTTTTTAAACATAACAGTAATTAAAATAAGTGGAAATACAAATAACTAAAATAGAGTTTTTTCTTGACAAGTAATTGGTGTTGAACTTTAATATTGTAAAAAAATATATAGTCTGTGGTTATGAGACATGAGGTTTACAGACTTTGAAGAAAAGCAGAGGACTGCAGTCTATTTTTAGAAAAGAGGTTTTTTTTTTATTAAACTCTAATATATTGAATGTCGTGTGAGCGGAAGGGAATCAGCCTTAAAATGAAGGACAGTTTTAGAGATGGGACCACGATGTGCACGTATAATGTAGATTTAACTCTTAGCGTCATACATGTACTTGGAAAACTCACATAGGTATGATCTTTTCTTGTTAACAGGGTTCAATTAACTATTATAATAGTTTATCTTAAAGAATTTTAAAGAAAATAAGGTCTCCTCAAGAATGATAATATAAGGCTGCGTTTATGGCCTATTAATAGTTTGCAACATTGAGGTGAGGCAACAGGCACATGCTAAATCTATAAGGATCACATAGGCTGGAGATGTTGTCTGCGACGTTGGGTTTATTGATTGATCTACATTGGAGTAATGTAACATACCCACCTGAACCTTCTTATGAACTGCTAATGTCATAGTATATGTCTTGTATCCATTAAAATTCTTGAGAAGACTAAATCCCAATTTGCTTCCAATCAAGATCTCATGCGTAACATTCCTAAGTCTCATGAAAGTGCTCCGATGAGCCAAGCCGGTGGTAACTGACCCCATGGTTGTGTACAAGGTGAATTGTATAACACGCTTGAAGCAACAACGGCTTCCATTTTGAAAGTTCACTAATATTTATTGCGTTATTTACATTTTCGAGCTGACAATTTTATGGACATAATTATCAGTCATTGGATTAGCGATATCCTTCAAAATGATTTATATTTTGATTGATAGTGTGCTATGCAATTAAGGGGCTGATCCTCGTCTGTACATAGCACTGCAAAACACTCAATTGGCGATTTATCACTTTCTGCGATCTCTGTCAAGAGACGTTTAATACTTTCATATTACTTATTTAATCGATTAAATTAAACCATTTTTATGAATTTTATGTTATATCACATTAAGAGGGGACTCTAGTGACGTTTTCTCCATACAAACCTACTCCACTGTTTTCGTCGTGGATAACGCTTTTAGAGCAATTATTTTTTCCTATTTCACACCTTGATTATACGCGCCCCTATTATTTGATTTTTTTGAACACTTTATTTATAAAAGAAATATGATGTTTCAAAACTCGATAAATAACCCATTTTTACCGCGATGTTCAGACGACTATTACACAAATGTGATAAGTTTATGTCAAAAAAAAATAATAATAGAGGCATAGATATACTCATCCTTTAAAATAATTGAGATAGATAGATTGACAGATATAAAAAAAATAATTGAGATCAGTCGTGTTTTGAAAAAGAAAACAGCGGAATACGAAACATCTTTTGGTCAACATTTTTGTAGGTAAAATCAGCCTGAGTTGCAATTGTCTCTTTCGCACTTTACGGGGAAATTTTAGTTTTTTCTAATACCTATTTCTCAAATTCCTCGGTACTAGAGTCCACTCTTAATTTTACGCCGCTATTTTCCAAGCAATTAGTACACTATACGGGCTGATTTTTGGAGTCATACTTAAATTCAACTAAGTCGTAAATGTAACTAATTGTATCTAACTAATGGTAAAATTTTAGCTAAATGTGTTTATTGATAATTTTTAAATTTATTTAAAGGTCACTAAGGGTTATTTCTATAACAAATACCGCATGCATTATTTGTACATTAACAATGATAAATTTAGTGCTAATATCTTTGTTCAGAAACTAAACTAAATTTAAGGTCAGTGTTTAAGGATAAAAGATGACTGTTAATTTGGCCCTGTCAAATTAAGATAATGCATAGACAGTTTAAACGCGATACGTCACGACAGGCCTAAACTAATATTTATTTTCTGTCCTTTTCTTAATGAAAGAGACAGTATAACACAAAGGGCGTATCTGACATCGACGCACAAACGAGTACCATGGATCCAGTACATGAAAATTTTTCGTCGGCTTTTTCCTGATAAAAAAACAAATGCAGTTTTTTTTTCACTTTATACCATTCATAGGTAATTGCTGTACTATTATAATCCAATCAGATTTTGAAGTAAAAATTAATTAATTCGCTAATTAAACAAAAAAGCGCAATGTGAACAAAACTCAAAAAAATATCGTATTAGCTGATTTAATACAGTTCAAATCAGGGATCAACGTCATACCTACGTTCAAAGGCCGAGCCGACACTTTTTATTAAACACTGTGAATTCTGTAACGGTGCATTAACGACATAAATGACTATCATAATTTTATTAGTGGCATGCAGTGTAGCCTTTTCGCTAAGTTTGCGTTATGATGTCACATACACCCTGTATACCGAACTTAAATTTAGTTTAGTTTTTGAACAAGGGAGTCGGCGCCATTACATTATTATATAAGTAAACTAAAAGTTTACCAAAAAACATATTACCCCTTATTCAGAAAAATTGCTTAAAGTTGACTAGGGTTTTTTGAACTTTTACCGTCGATCAACTTAGATCACCCTTTATGAATAAACACCACAGTGTTTAAGGGGTTAATTCATAAACGATGATTATAGCTAAGCGACGTGCAAACGTCTAAAATGTATGGTTTAACAATCACTAGTTAACTTTAAGCAACGTTTATGAATAATGGGGATTATGCTAACAACAAAGTAAATATTTTCTGGTTATATGAATTAAATTTTTGCTATAAACTACGGATCAAAATATCGGCCCTTACCCTTTCCAATTTTCTAGGCTTAGGGCCAAAATTATAATAATAAAATAGGAAACGGCCCATCTCTTATCAAGCGCTGGCACGAGTTCAGAACTGGGTATTAACAGGCACATTCACAGCATCTGTCTGCGAGAGGCGCAAACCTTTTTAATATAAAGCCTTCTGTGTCTGCGTGTACGTGTGTAGTTTGCACACCCACTGGCGTAATGATGTGATGGTGGGCAAAAGAAAATGGTGGTAGCATTTTTTGGAGTTCAGTTACTTAAAAAACAAAAATTGAACCCTTCTAGGAACTCTTCGCTGTCAGTCCGTGTCTGTCAGTCTATCAAAAAAAGATTCTCTTAATCATCAGCCTTTTTATCGTCCCACTGCTGGGCACAGGTATCCTCTCATACAGAGAAGGAATGAGCGTAATCACCAAGCTTTCTCAATGCGGTTTGGCGATTTCGGACTTACAAAGTCCAGGTTTCCTTAAGATGTTTTCCTTCACCTTCAGTCATTGGTGTCCAAGATATATTTAGAAATTACTATCATCAAGCGTGATCGCGATCAAGTACTAGCTTATACACTTAAAGAAAATACAAACTTCTATATTTACATATAAAATTAAGAAGGATGTACCTATACTAATTTAAAATTGCAATGATGTTATATCAAAGTTATAAAGAACTTTTTAAATCTAACTTGCTTGTTTCTTCACTTCTAACTTCCTCAACTGCTTTAGAATCTTGTAGAAACTTATCTAGTGGCATTTTGCTACTGAAAAGCATTTAATCGAGCCAAAACCTTACCAACATAGATAAATTAAACGGTCAGCAAAACAAGTCGATTAACACCATATGAGTTTTGTAGTGTCCTTTTTGTCATCCATACTAATATTATAAATGTGAAAGTAACTCTGTCTGTCTGTCTGTCTGTCTGTCTGTCTGTCTGTTACGCTTTCCCGCTTTAACCTCTCAACCGATTTTGATGAAATTTGGAACAGACAATCTTTGTACCCTGAGAAAGAACATAGGCTACCTTTTATCCCGGAAAAATATGATGTCCCCGAGGGAAATCTAAAAAGCGCGATATAACCGAACTCCACGCGGGCGAAGCCGCGGGCGGAAAGCTAGTTTTATAATAAAAGGTAAAGTTAAAAAAGGGAGAACGAATCGGAGTGCTGTTCTTTATTTAAATGTCACTTCGGTTTCGAGATTTCGAAAAGAAAGCGTTATTCGATTTTGTTATACCGTACCATATATACAACGTTAATTTTTTATTTATGCGAATCCCGAAATACGTGTCCAGTATTTTTAAGTAAAGAAATTATGTATAAAATTTAAAAAATACATATCCATACCTACTAATATTATAAATGCGGAAGTAACTCTGTCTGTCTGTCTGTTAGGCTTTCCCGCTTATACCTCTCAACCGATTTTGATTAAAAACAAACAGACAATCTTTAGACCCTGAGAAAGGACATATGCTACCATTTATTTAGAACAATTGATATTCCCGAGGGAAATCTAAAAAGCGCGATATAACCGAATTCCACGCGGACAAAGCCGCGGGCGGAAAGCTAGTATAATATAAAACCACAAAATTGTGAGCTTGTTATCTCACTTGGTTATCTCAACAAAAATATGGTCAATGCACCGTTCGCCCACTCGCACGTGATTTTCCGTCAGCTGTGTTGTGTGCTCGGTAACCACACTGCAACAATTTCTAAATGTATTTGGGAAAAAATATAACATGGTGTAACAATGATTGGGATCGATTCAGGTGTTTATTCTCATCATCAACCTTTTTTTTTATCGTCCCACTGCTGGGCACAGGTGTCCTCTCATACAGAGAAGGATTGAGCGTAATCACCACGATTGCTCAATGCGGGTTGGCGATTTCAGACTTACAAAGTCCAGGTTTCCTTAAGATGTTTTCCTTCACCTTCAGTCATTGGTGTCCAAGATATATTTAGAAAGTACATATAACTTTAGAAAAGTTACATTGGTACTTGTCTGACCTGGAATCGAACCCGCGCACTCATACTTGAGAGGCTGGTGTTTTAACCACTAGGCCACCACGACATTCTTGCTTATGCTTATGCTTATTCTGAACAAACTATATTTAGGATTCGTATAAAATAAAAATAACATTGCATATCTCGTTTATAGTGTACCAGCTTTCCGCCCGCGGCATCGCCCGCGTGGAGTTCGGTTATATCGCGCTTTTTAGATTTCCCTCGTGAACATCAAATTTTTCCAGGATAAAAGGTAGCCTATGTTCTTTCTCAGAATCTAAAGATTGTCTGTGCCAAATTTCATCAAAATCGGTTGAGAGGTTTAAGCGGGAAAGCGTAACAGACAGACAGATAGACAGACAGACAGACAGAGTTACTTTCGCATTTATAATATAAGTATGGACTAGCTTTCCACCCGCGGCTTCGCCCGCGTGGAGTTCGGTTATATCGCGCTTTTTAGATTTCCCTCGGGAACATCAAATTTTTCCGGGATAAAAGTTAGCCTATGTTCTTTCTCAGGGTCTAGAGATTGTCTGTGCCAAATTTCAACAAAATTGGTTGAGAGGTTTAAGCGGGAAAGCGTAACAGACAGACAGACAGACAGACAGACAGACTGACAGACAGACAGATAGACAGACAGACAGACAGAGTTACTTTCGCATTTATAATATTAGTATGGATATCGTACGTCCTCCTGACTTTTTAGACAATGCACAACGCAACGCATCCACAATGAAAACCTTAAAGCCAGAATCCAGTCAGACACAAAACAACCAACTTTTTACCAGTACAAGCATTGAAGGACCATTCCAACTTCTCCTAGAAACTCAACATAACTCTGACATTGTAAATTCGCCAGAACAAAATTAATTCCGACGGCGGATTTACCGAGCACTTGAAAATTTCTTTGGCGATTTATGAATAGCGAGAATGGACCAACTTGTACAATTACTGTGCCAGCTCTGAAAACAGCCATACTTGTAGGATTGTAGATAGAAAATATAATATACATATACAATATGATAAGAAAACCCTGTCCGACCCGTAAGAATAATAAAGGTTAGGTAAACACTTGACCAAATATAATATAAAATTTTACATAATCATCATAGTAACAATATTAATGAATTTTGAAACAATCCTTTTTTCCCGGGAATTAATTCCAATTTCCCCGAAATTTGGTAATTTTTAAAAAAGTGACAACACCGGTATTATTGTAACCGAATAGCGACGCGACCACGTCACAGGTGCCGCGTGCCCTGCCCCCCGCCGCCCGCGGAAGGGGTTGCTTACCGTACATGTATTAAGTTAACTCTTTTTGCGAAATAATATTTATTTCTTTAAGGAGTTTTTTTTTTAAGTTTAGCCTGTCTTTGTGGACATTAGTAGAATCAGTTATCGATACCTAACAATACCTTCACGGATCGGAAAGGGTTTTCTTTACATATTGTATATGTATACAGGTACAGATTTACAACATTTTGTTTAAGTGAAACCAGAAACACGTGTCCAGTATTTTTAAATAAAGAATGTATTATAAGTACAAAATTTCAAAAAGATATCACGAAAAACCACAAAGTTATGAGCTTGCTATTCTACTTGATGGTCCCAACAAAAATATGGTCAAAGGTCTGCTCAGGCGGGCGAGCGAGGTGCGTTGACCTCTGGCGTCAGCTGTGGTGCGCGCGCAAGTACTATGATCTATCATAACCGCTCCGTAACTAATCTGCAACAATTTCTAAATGTATTTGGGAAAAAATATAACATGGTGTAAAAATTATTGGAATCGATTCAGTTGCTTATTCTGACGAAACCTTTTTCTTTTTTTTCACACTGATCGAGCTAGCCCCAGTAGTAAGTTCGAGACTTATGTTATGGGATACTAACTCAACGATACCATATTTATAATAGATAAATATATAGATAAACATCCAAGACCCAGGCCAATCAGGAAAAGATCGTTTTTCCATCATGACCTGGCCGGGGATCGAACCCGGGGCCTCCACGTCGCAAGCAGGCGAAAAAATATATTCAGGTTTCTTATAAACAAAAAATAATGTTGTATAAATACATATGATACAGTAAAAAATAAATATATTTAAAATCGATGTATTTGAAGAGGCCTGTTCTTTTTGGCGTTGTGCTTTTTTTTGGGATGGGTAACAAAAATATGGAACTTGGTCAGGACACGTGATCCTGATCGAAAATTCGTAAGATGAAGGGAGAGGAAAGCGCTGTAATAATGTATGCGTGGCGAAAATGTGTGCCTGCGTCTGCCGCACAGGGCGCATGCGCGAGTGTGCGTCTGTGTTTGTAATACAGCCTGTTAGGCGCATCCACGGATGGTGACTACTGATGGCTCGACTGTGTACTTATAATATTCGTGAATACAAAGTAATTTATGAGATACTATTCCCTAACCATTCCAAAACATTCACACAAAGTCGAACAACGTCAATGTTCAAGTGTTCACTTCTGCCGAGAGTTTCGCCTAGGAGGGCAAACTGCTGTTATTTTTTCAATCGATTTTTGAATAGGTAGATAATTTTAAAAATTCAAAAATTATGCAATATTTTTATGGTTTTCGTAGTTTGAAACACCCTATATGCGAGCGCAGTCCGAGTCTTGCGTTCCAAAGTGTGCACGCGGAATTAATCGGCGACATCTTCACCACAGTTCATTCACCCTGGCTTTAAAATCTATGTATATCTATACAGCTGAATAGCTGAATATATAAAGCGGATGAGTTTGTCTGTTTGAACGCGCTAATCTCAGGAACTACTGGACCGATTTGAAAAATTATTTTTGCATTGGATAGCCCATTAATCCAGGAAGGCTTTAGGCTATGTAACATCACGCTGCGACCAAGAGAAGCTGAGCATAACCACCTCCTCGCGAACGAAGTTGCTGGCGGCCGCTAGTTAATAAAATTTAATATGTTTAAAAGTTTTCATAAATCGAATTTGTTTTTTTTTAACTATATTTTTGTAATCATTGAAAAGATAAAGTGGGCTATAATATTAATTAGATACGTTTATTCAATTATTGGCTGGCGGAGAACTGCTCAGGATCGAGCTTGTTGGCGTGCCATGAAGGAGACCTATGTCCACTTGTCCAGCAGTGGACGAACAGAGGCTGATGATAATGATGATGATGATTCAATATTTGTTTACAATACATATATTATGTATAAATTAAGGTTAATGGCTGTCTTAAAACGACAAAAATTTCATAGTGTATTGTTCTCTGTTCTACATTGTTCCCTGTATATAATGTTTTCGGAAATTACGGTTCGTAAGAAAGTGATCATAAAAAAGTTGAGGTTGAGAATTAGTAGGTACGTACGACTACATGTCAAACTATAAATAAATCAGCAGGTACTAGATACTTCCAATTGTATGAAAAACATATACCTAGTACAGACGACAGCACATCTAGCTACTATAATCTGTCAGATTTTTCTATTCGTATTTTCAACTTTATCTCTTAGACTTTAAGGCTCAACTTTGATTGGCAATATTTGACAGTTTCGGGTAGGTTGACCTGCTGCCGTTCGTATATACAACGCGACGTCAGCATCACTGGAAATACATAAATACAACGTTATTTTTACTTTATACGAGACCTGAATATAGTTTGTTAATAAGCAACTTAATCGATTCCAATTATTTTTACACCATGTTATATTTTTTCCCAAATACATTTAAAAATTGTTGCAGTGTGGTTACCGAGCATACACAGCTCACAGTAGATCATAGTACTAGGAGCACAGTGAGACAAGAGTCCGCGCCATCCCGCTTCAGGCGCGGGCGGGCAAGCGGTGCGTTTGTCCATATTTTTGTTGGGACAACCAGATAAGATAACAAGCTTATAACTTTGTGATTTCATGTTATTTTATTGAAACTTTATACATAGATTCTTTAATTAAAAATGCTGGACACAAGTTTCGGGTTTCGCATTAATAAATACATAATAACATGGTATAGCTTAGTGTGTACATGCCAAGTTAATTTTTTTTTCGCTTTTAAATCAAGGTCTGATTATTTTGACTGTTGTCAGTAGGAGTGCCAAATTATGATTAAGTGCTCATAGAAAGGGCTGGACCGCACCTTACATTTAAACACCCGAACTGGGCCCGCGTGGTAGATTACGGGCCACTCCCTCGCACCGAGAGGAGGCCTGTGTGTCCAAGGAATGAGAACATTTTAATAAGATATTTAAAACTTCTAATATATATAAAACAAAACCTTATAAGACCGCCCATTGCGATTTATGTGGTGAACATACGTAATAAAATGAGAAATCAATCAGAAATAAGGTGATCCGACAGAGGACCATAGTCACCGACATAGCTGGGAGGATTAGCAAGCTGAAGTGGCAATGGGCTGGTCACATATGCCGCAGGACCGACAACCGTTGGTGTAAACGAGTCCTCGAGTGGAGACCGCATCTCCGCAAACGTAGCGTATGGCGCCCTTGGGCGAGATGGAGCGACGACATCAAAAAGGTGGCTGATAGTGGCTGATGGAGAACTGCTCAGGATCGAGCTTGTACGATACTGATGATGGTAATGATACATAATAAACTGTTATATTTTATTCTTAAAATGTATTAGTTTGAAACAAACTTGACTCATAAAAAATCAAATCAAAAGCCATTTATTCAAATAAGGCTGAGTATTAGCACTTTTTAACCGTTAATAAAGAGCACAAAAACAACATTAAAATAACAATTTCGGGAAATAACCTTGAGTCATCATCATCATCTCAGCGTTAATCTCAGTCACATTCGAAGCTTTTTTCAGCTTTGGAGTCCGATTCACTGCTGATTTTGACTATAGCCACAACGAGCTCCTCAAATTCAATCCCATCTAAAGCTGATAATAATCTTTTGCATATTAGTGTATCTTAGTGTATTCCTCTATCTCACTTTGAACATGGAAATAACGCTTGAATAATAAGTATGAGAATACTGTTGTAGACAGATTAATCTAAAATGACAGCTGTGAAGAACCTTTTTCAGTCGTAATGGCCTTATTTTATAAATATTAGCTGTCATGTTGGTCTACAAATTAATTAAATCATACTTCTAGTATATTATTGAACCGGAGTATACTGTATTTGAAATTTAATATTATTAATTTACAAAGTTTCTCCAGTTCCAAACCCTAGGGCTAAAAAAATATAATGGTATTTGATACACCTTTTGTGAAAACTAATCTCGGTTTACAATCCCCAGTTATACGAATGAGTAACGAATACAATAATGCTGTAATAAACACACCAGACCTTGATTTATTCAACGACAAGCTAGCAGTATTAAAAAAAAAAACACATTATCCTTGCCAACTTAGGTTTAATTTTTTTTTCAATACTGTTTCTTTTATACATTATAATTTAAATTTTTGTATTTTATATGTTCTTAACTTTGTTCTAAATATTTGTCACTGTCTGATTTACTATAGTCTGTCTTGTTTGTATTAGTCTTAGGTCCGTATTACAGAACGTCACTCAAAACTCAAGCCCTACTTAAGTCTCGTTTCAAACCATTTGATTGGTTGAAACTTGTTTTAAGTAATGCTTAAGCAGAGATCAATGCTTGAGTTTCGTTCTGGAATACGCACCTTAGTGTAGCGTAATATATTTTATCTACTCTCATATCAAAAAATTAAAAATATAAAACCAAAAAGGAGTTTATATTGACGTACTTTACTAATAGTATATCGAAAGGAAACAAAAAAAAAAAAAAATTACTTATAACATTATTTCTCTAACAAAATAATGTTATAATATTTTTTTTTTCATTACTGTACAAACCATAGACAGCCATTGATATAATATTAAACTAAGGTAGATAAGTCACTAGCGCATTGAACTTGAAGCGTACAAAATATCATATCTGTTTAATATTATATCAATGTAGACAGTAGGTACTATTTCATTTTTTATCTGTGGCTGCGCGCGCTTTGGCGCATATGCTGTGATGCAGGGTGCAGAATTGTTAACATTTTGGATATTACAATTATGAAACTGAATAACTTGTTGAACACTGTTGCCTTGGCGTTAGACGCACTGAGATTAGATAAAGTAGTGTATGAAACTGTACATAATTAGGTATTATGTATCAGTATCATAAACTACTATTTCGAGGCAGCAAAATATATAAATCAATGCTATTTATCAATGCTTTGTACGCCCTAATTGTCATGTACATTAGTCCTTTAGTTGTTAAGATTACTCTAGCATAAGTTTAATGTAACTATGTGATGTGGCTGTGCTTTAAATAAATAAATAAATAAATCTACTAGTAGAAGAAGTAAGTGCTACTGAAGGTAATTTGAATTTCATTAAGACTGAATACGGCGCGATGACAAAGACAGCCAGACGGAAGCCATTTCGGCAAACATGCCTAAGGTACAGCCGAGTGAAAGAGGTATAATGCTGCATGCACCTCATCGTATTTCAAGTTACACAAATATCAAATTTATTCAAATGGTCTTAAGTTGAATTCAGAGTGAGGGAGTAGTAGTCTAAAAATGTTTGATGATGTAACGTAAACTGAACCTTATAACATAGAAATTAAAGTTCCTATGTATTCATAATTGTTGCGCATTATGTCGCTTATTTTCTGTAGTTGTAGTTTCAAGTATAGCAGATCGATTTGGGTAGTCACAGTCAATCCATGGCTAAGTGAGCATTGATGTAGCTGGCTAATGTGTCCATAACGTTGTCGTTGTACACCTAATGGGGTCATAAGAAAGGTACCTACTCAATGTTGGATTTTGCTATAAAACAAAATCAAACAAGCCAACAGTTGCTAAACTTACCGGAAAACAGTGATAATCCTTGTAGTATGAAACTCGCCATTATTGTTACGACATTAAAGAACGAGTATAAGAACACTATCTTTCCACTTCTTCATATGTAGTTGTTTAGTATTTGCATATCGCACTAATAATACAATAGTGTATCAACTCAAAATTCGTCGAACTTGACATAATACGATAAACACACGTAAAATTTAATTCCTCACACGTCATCAAAACCGTCGTTCGAATAGTGCAAAAAACAGATAAGAGATGGTGCTATAAGTCACTATTTACGACATTTCGGTTGCCACTTCCCTCCCGCAACATTGAGTCATCTTTAGTTGCGACCATCAGTGATCGGAAGAGCACGTGCCGCTTAGCGTAATATTTTGACTTGCAACAGTATTACTCAATCAGGTATGTAAAATTTATATTTTTATTTTGAATTAACATAGTATTGTTGATTTGACCTAAACACGCGCTTGGTGTTATTTCGAGTTATTACACTATTACTGATTTACAAAAACAATAATTAAAGTACTATTTCTACTTATGACACTATAATTGATTTGGTTAGTAGTTTTTGATATGATACAGTTTTGTTGAGTCATAAGGTTAAGTTGATTTTTGTATGGTTTATAAATGTATAATTCATAATATCTATATGTCAATTGCAGTAATATCTATAACTCATACGAATTTGTACAAGTGTTATGAGAAAAATGCTTTCTTAGAAGTATTATTTTAATAATTTAGAGTTAATACACTATTTGTGACAGCCATCAATCAATAATTTATTTGAACAAAATTTTATTTATTTTATTTATTTGTAGGTTCAGTATACATCGTGGCCGTGTACTTGTTGATATGGCAAGAAGTATTAGAAGCAGCCATCACGTTAAGGAAAATCACGAACTTGTCAGAAATTCGTTACCGTCATTATTGTCATCAGTATATACAAATAGGTACACAGAGAGAAGACAGCGATGATGCGATTGAACAGTCAACACTTTCTATGTATACCATCGTCATCAACAATTCATCCAGTACTTCAAGAAACTGACGTAAACCGTTCTACCAAAATTTTAATGTCCTTGTGTTCTCCAAATATGGTTAGTAACGTTAGCCTGATAACAAAATGCAACCAAAAGAAATATTACATTTCACCCATCCACTCAGGCCAGAGCGACTTTGATGATTCTGATTATGATCCGCATTTTGTTCCTGATAGCAAAGCAAAACTCCCAATCTGCTTCGAGGTCGAACAACAAAATCTCCAAGTGATTCTTCTTCAAGAAGCCAGTAGCTCCAGTAGCTCATCATCTAGTAGCTCTTCATCAAACAGTTCAGATGAAGGAGTTCTGGATAATTTAAGTCCCGTTACTGGAACCAGTAGCTTGACTACAGAATCAAATATTTCAACCGAAGACCAAAGCAATCATACAAGGGACAGGAAAGAACTACTTGACAAAAATATAATACCCAGAAATTACCGCGAAACGTGCTAGAAGGATTTGACTGATTAAAAAAGTATTACTTGTTTTTCTTTTTTCATTCATAAAAAAATTGTGATTTTCAGACTGGTTAGAATTAAGTTAAAATAATTATTAAGTATATTTTTTTTAATATGAATAGTACTATACAAATAATTTGTTTTGTTTTAATATTTGTGTATTCTTGTTTTTAAAGGTTTATTTTGATAAATGGTTAGAATAAACTATACTTTTAAAGATATCAGTATAAGTAACGACTGTTTTTGTTTATGAAGACTTGTTATTTTTATTTTAGAAGATTGTTTTCATTTTTTTTTGCGAAATGTTTATTTGTCAAATCTTTTAAATATTTGTTCTTTTATCTAAATGTCTACTCCGGTAACTGACTGATTAAATATGCGAATTTACATTAAATTATAGTCTTTAACAAAAAAATTTGCTGGTTTTATTTATTAATATGCAAAACAAAATAATAAACAGTTCATATAAAACAACTTATCTTATTCAAATGTATATAATTATAATATTCTAACACATTCAGATAATACCAGCTAGTGTCAACCTAAGCAGAGTTTGATCTATGGATATTAGAAAATGAATAAACATACATTGTAAAGACATAGTACACTAGGAATCGGTTTTCATCTATGTTGTATGTACAAAAACTAAGTTAAAACCGGAGGAAAAAATTATTATTCCGACTGTAACAACTCAAAATATTTCACCAATAATGAATTAACTAAAAATAATGTTTCATTTTGAAAAAAGTTTATGGAGGAAGACAGTCTCAACTCAAAATTTCTAAATAATTAAACTATTTGTTTTCTTTTTTTATTTTTGTAAAGATATTATTCATTTCAATTCAGTTTAATAGCTCATATGGCAGTTATTCAAATTGCAACTATTATAGGAAGTGAGTAATAAGTTTTTTGTTAATTCTGAAAAATGATCGATTTTGAGTTGATACAGTATTGTATTATTAGTGCGATATATGTATTATAATTTTTGTGGTTCTACTGTTATTTATTTTAGAAGTTAGTTTGTATGTATGTTTTCATAATTGTCTACCTACCTACCTACCTACCTACTTATAGATAGATAAATAGATAGACAGATAAATAAATAAATAAGAAAGAGAGAGAGAGAGAAGGAGAGTATCTGTACCAATACCTGTAACCTACCTACCTACCTATGTAAGTAACCTATATACCTATTACTAGCGGCCGCCAGCGACTTCGTTCGCGTGGAACTAGTTATGCTCCGCTCCTGTTGATCGCAGTGTAATGTTATACGCATAGTCTTCAAAGCCTTCCTGGATTAATGGACTATCCAACCCAAAAAGAATTTTTTAAATCGGACCAGTAGTTCCCGAGATTAGCGCGTTCAAACAAACAAACGAACTCTTCAGCTTTATATATTAGTATAGATTATAACATTGTATTTTATACTGACAACTCAAAGTTTTAACTTACGTATATATTTATAGAACTAAACGTATATGTATATAATTACATAGTATATTCTTATGATTTTTGGGCCAGTGGCATCATTTGTCAAAAACATCGGAATTCCATTTCAGAGCTGCTAATATCATAATCATGATGGTATTAATACCAACCACCTTCATCTTGTAAAGAAACACCAGCTTTCTTATAAAATTTTTCTAAAATCACAACGCCCATTCAGCAAGAACCCTTACATCTCCGACTCAAGTACGAAGTTAATGTACAGAGATGTGCAACGATTCGTATCGTCCGCAAGCAAAGCACTTAGTCCTATTATATGTTAATGTTAATAAGTATATATTTGAGGAATGCTTACTCCGCGTTCAGTGAGATGAAACGGGAAATACATTGCTCTTCTAGAACTCAATAAAGCTGCAGACAGAAGATTGGATGGGTATGTGTCTAGACTGTACAGATTTGTTGGTGTTTGCTAAATAATTTGGGTTAGGTAAGTAAGTAAACAGATTGTTTAAACCATGTTTGCAGTATCTGCGGGTACTTGGTGTCCTAAGACAGAGACTCGGAATCGCGGCAGACCACGTAGAAGATATTACCTACATAGATCTAAACTGGAAGAAGTTGGGCTAGCGGAAGATCGAATGAGTGATGGATGGCCTTATATAAATAATAATAATAATCTTTATTATGACAAACCCACATGATTCATACTTAAGAGCTTCTTTATCTCCTTCAGCCTATAGAGGTCCACTGCTGGACAAGGTTTTTCATTACATTGGGGCCGATTCTGTTGTTCACAAACTAAACTAATTTTAAGTTATGTTCGTATTTTTCTTTAGAAGATAACATTTTAATCTATTCTTGTCAAATTAACGTACTCCATAGACAGTTTAGACGCAATTGAAAGATGGCGACTAAAAATACGCCAGTTTACGTCAGGAGCGCACTAATTTGACAGGTCTAAACTGACATTTTATCTTCTGTCCTTTTCTTAATGGAATAGAAAGAAAAAGATGCACTGAACTTAAATTTAATTTAGTTCGTGAACAAGGGAATTTCATTGATGTTGCCATAATCCCCACGCTGGCAGACGGGTTGCAGATCGCAGTAATTTGATATTCCACAGAAAAGCGCTGCCGCCCGCTTTCCTGGTGAGAGTTCCCTTAGTCGCCTCTTACGACACCCCCGGGAGGATATGGGTTGGTACTTTTGTAAGCCCGGTACCATATAAGAGTAGATATACAATATCTATAATAATAAGTATAATATCAATATATATATAATATGTATATGAAATATCTACACTAATCTATAAACATCATGTCACCCTGTCTCCTAAACTAGGTATTCCTGTATCTTAAGAGAATGGATTAATGATTCTAGCCCAGGAGCGGCAGAACATAGGTTTATAAATAAAAATTAAAAATGAACAACGAAGATTTAAAGAGAAACGAGACACAGGTTTAATGGGGAAGATTGAGAATCGACTTGCATTTTCAAAAGTGTACTATATATCCAACAATGAGGCGACAATGCGCTAAATGTTTTTTTTTTTTTAATAAGTGCCACCTAGATGTTTATCTTCAGTTTTCTTTTCAAGGTATTAGGTAACCAAAAATAATGAGTTATTGCAAAATAATGTTCAGGAAACTTACCAAATAAAGAAGACGATTAATCCAAGACACTTACAGCAATAATTGTAAGTACATACACCTAACATTAACTATTATTAATAAATTATTATAATTTACTCACATCTAACAACTTTTAACTCGCCAATACAGGATTAATAATTACACACTTATAAGTGGGTACCGTCATAAAATATGTTCAAGTATAATATGAATATACCTACATAGTACAAAATGGGTAGAACCAAACAGAAGCACTAGGGGCATGTGTAACTAAAATTTGTGGAAGATGGCGCCATTAGAAACCATTCAAATTATACATAAAAAATACTTTTATAAAGTTTCACGAATTCTTCATTAAAAATTCAGAACAAAAATTACAAAACAGAGTAGGAAATATTTCTACAAATTATAGCTAAAAACGATGATGCTACTACTAACGCCATCTACATAAATGATATGGCGACTACTACATTCCTCTGAAGCTTTGATAACATAAAACCTCCAGCCCACATGTACCTTCACTTGGCCGTTTCACAGTTATGAAAAGATTCACTAGTACACGATTTGAACGTAGAAGATGGCAGCATGTTTGACGTAGATAGTAAATGCAAATAAAAATGTACACTGACCTCATTAATATCCTTTAAACGTATTCATATTTCTCATAGGCCCAGGATGGTGGTGAAGATTTGTTTTCTCAACACAAAATCTTACTTATACCGCCATTTATAATGATATTTCCACACATGAATTGCAAACATCACATAAAGTATTTTTGTTAATATTGCCACAAACATCACTTCCAGAAGCCTAATACAAACTGTTGATAGTGAACCAGACCAGCTCAGCTTGAATCACTTTCCTCTTTGGCGGGAACAGATACGCTTAACCGCCATCCTTTTCGCACGCGCATGACATCCTATCTTCGTCCTTCATCGGTGTCGATTAAAGTAAAACTATTACGGCGAGAACAAAAAAGGGTCCCCTTTGAGCAAATCGTAATATATCATCGCTTTGACGTTATGAGCCAGGGGGCTTCGAACGAACCAGTCCGCATTGTGCAGAAGCAGTAAATTTTATGGAGTTAACGGTTTCTATGCTATTCAAGAGAATTTTGGACACATTCTGAATCAAAAAGTTCCAACAAATGACTTGGGAAAAGGACTATTGCACCTGGATATATGAATTCAATTCAATTAATGGTTTCATGTGTATTCTTAACGAGCTCCAGAGATTTAACATGTAATAATGTCCGCATAAAACTACCCTATATAGGTATGTTAATTCTGGTTATAAACCACCTGTGTGCCAAATTTCATTCTAATTTACAAAACACATATAAAAGCGTTCACATTTACTAAAAAGCTAGATATGGACGACGGCAGGTTAAGCTATCCAAAAGTGCCAAATATTCCCAGTCAATGTTGAACTTTAGTACTTTAGCTATAAAATTGAAAATCTAATAAAGAAATCTGACAGATAGAAATCTGACAGTAGCTTCATGTGCCGTCATCTGTACATCGAAATAAAAAGTTTCATTTATATTGTGTTATTTCTGGTTATTTTTTTATTAGTTTATAAACTAGCGCTTGACCGCAATCCCGCCTGATGGTAAGCAGTGACGCAGTCGTTGATGGTAAGGCACACTAGTTTATTAAGAGCCTATTCACTCTAGCCTTGAAGACACTCAAATTTTAGTCCGACGGAAACACCGCCGCTGGCAAACTGTTCCAGTCCCTCGATGTACGCGGCATAAAGGAGGAGGTGAAACGCTTCGTCCGGATCGTAGTGGTGTTAACAATGTAAGGGTGGAAACTCGCCGTACGACGGGTCGTCCGATAGTGGAACGAAGATGAGGGAATTAAATCATGCAATTCCCTCGCACACTCCCCAAAATGCATCATATAGAAGCACTATAAACCACTATTATTCCTATAAACCACTTATGTACCAAATTTAATCCAAATTTGTTTAGTAATTTTTGCGTAAAAAAGTAAAAAACAAACAACTGTAGATACATGCATCCTCACAAACTTTCCCCTTTATTATATTGGTAGGATAAGTAGGAAAGTACAATTAAATTGACACTTTTTACCTGACCGTAGGTACAGACGACAGCACATCAAGTTACTATAATCTGTCAGATTTACTTAGATATTAGATTTTCAACTTTATCTATAAAACATTAAGGCTCAGGGTTGATTGGGAATATTTGGCAGTTTCGGGTAGCTTGACTTGCTGTTTTTCATACAGAGAAAAACTTCGAAGGAAGAAAAATGCTATCAGAATTATTTCAATCAACTTTTTTCTGAAGCTTCTTTTCTCTAATATTCCCATTACAGTAATAAAGAAACCATATCAATTCTATCAAACTCACTACCACATCCAATATTCCCAACGACAACTAATACGAATTTATGAGGCCATAATCTGTCTACTCAGGATCGGAACAAACGTAAGTTGTGAGAGCTTCGATCCCTCACGGATGGAGATCATCCATCATCCGAGACAATAGCCAGGGTTGACGTTCGACGCCGAAGCAGCTGATTCTAAACAAACGAACGCTATCGCCGCTATTTTGCTACTATTGTCAAGGTCATAAACTAGGATTTTTAGTTATTGTTTTTAGTTTAGGGATGGTTAAATTTTAGTTTTATATACTTACTAGATTTTTGACCACGAGATCTTTGATTACGCTCAATCCTTCTCTGTATGCGAGGAGACCTGTGCCCAGCAGTGGGACGATAAAAGTTTGATGATGATGATGATGATGCTTACTAATTGCCGCCCGCGACTTCGTTCGCGTAGAGTTAGTTATTTGAACATTTTGTTTTAACCCCAAAAGAGACGATTTCTATATAATTATGCATTGTTCTATAGATAAATTATTCTGGATCATAATACACAGCATTAATTTCAAATTTTTGATACGCTCCGCTCCTATTGGTCGCAGCTTGATATTATCTATCTTAAAGTCTTCCTGGATTAATGGGCTATCCAACACAAAAATATTTTTTCCAATCGAACTAGTAGTTCCTGAGATTAGCGCGTTTAAACAAACAAACTCTTCAGTTTTATATATTAGTATAGAGTATAGATTGGAAAATAATATTTTAAAAGGGTTGTTTATTTTAACGGATCCTTACAAACTACATAAAGTGATTTTATTACAAAAACTAACATTTTACTACTATGAATGACTAGGTATTGCTCGCTGCTTTGCCTGTGTTCGAATATTATCTCACGGGAACACACTACCGGGAATAAAAATATTTTATGTCACAGGCACATAGACAAACACAGATTTTTTTAATTCCTTTTTTTTTAAAACGTTGGCTCACACTATGAATTATTCCTATATCGTGGATGTGTTTAAATTAAAAGCATTCAAACTCACTTACACAAACAGCCAGACCTGGAACAACTACCTGTAGGCAATAGAAATATTTGTTCCGTACGGGAAACAAACGCGCGACACGCAACGCAGCCGTCGATCCCTCAGCCATTGCGCCAATCGTGTCGCCTAATTGCTTTAGCATTAATTATAATTATGGGTTCGTTGTGAAATAGCTGCATTCTGCTGATTCTAGTTTAGTTAATGAATTTTAAAACATGTGAGTCATGCGACAAATCGAACCAAGACCTGCAGAGTAATTGGGTAACATACTATCAGTAGCAATGGGTTTCATTTTGACAGTTCAACAACATTCATTGCGTGATTTACTTTATTGAACAGACACATTTTTTGTACATATGGAGCAATGGATTACCAATATAGTTCAAAATGATCCCAATTGATAGTTATAGTGTGTTACGCAATTAGGGTGCTGCAGTAACTGTTGCATAATCATGATAAATTGTTATTTTCTAAGTAAAAATTTTTATAAGTTACTAGCTTTCGCATGCGGCTTCGCCCGCGTGGAATTCGGTTATATCGCGCTTTTTAGATTTCCCTCGGGAATATCATTTTTTTTTCAATAAAAGGTCTATGTCCTTTATCAGGGTCTAAAGATTGTCTGTGCCAAATTTCATCAAAATCGGTTCAGAGGTTTAAGCGGGAAAGCGTAAGAGACAGATAATATTAGTATGGATTGTTTGATGAATTGAACTAGACACAAATTATCGACCTTTAAGGCCCGCACGTTGATATTGCGGTTGGCGGCCATTTTGGTAACGTAGCTGTAGTTGAACTCGCACCGTCAGTCAGTAGGTACCGTTCGCAAGATCATCCCGCGATTACGTGCTTACGCGCATCGAATACTTGGTTTGGTACAGCTTTTTGTTTTTGTTAGCCTTTTTTATTATTTTTCTTGAGTTTTGTAACCTGTTAGCCGTATAATTGAGTAAGAAAATAATCAGAATTCGAAATTAATTGGTTAGAAAAAAAAATCTTATAGATAGTAATAAAAAGATACTAGTTCCCTTGAAATTCGATAATAAAATGAAAGTTTATTTGTTAGAATATGGATGAATAGGATATGGACCCTAGCTTATTAATTTTGTTTTAAATGTTTTTTTTGCTAGCTGTCCTTTTGTGCGACGGATGACGTCACGCAGCTGTTATTGTGACAAGGTTCCATCGCAATATCAACGTGCGGGGCTTATAAAGATAATTTTTTTTCAAAGTTATTAAGAGATAATAATAATAGGCCAGCACGACCAGTCGTGGTGGCCTAGTGGTTAAAATACCAGCCTCTCAAGTATGAGTGCGGGTACAATTTTAGGTCAGGCAATTACCAATGTAATTTTACTAAGTTATATGTACTTTCTAAGTATATCTTAGACACCAATGACTGACCATAAGTTAAAGGAAAACATTTTGAGGAAACCTGGGCTTTCAAGTCTGAAATCGCCAACCCGCACTAAGCAAGCGTGGTGATTACGTTCAATCAATCTCTGTATGAGAGGAGACCTGTGTCCAGCAGTGGGACGATAAAATCAAAATCAAAAGTCATTTATTCAAATTTACCTGAGAGTCAGCACTTTTTGAACGTCAATATTACATAAGACAGTCCCCAAAACGCCCACCCATCGACATTTCCTAGTGCTTTCGCTGGGAAGAAGAAATGGCGGAAGAAACTCCCCAGCAGCACAGCTGTCTGTTCATTTAAAAAAACACATGACTTTATACAATACATATATAGTGATGAACACAAGAAAATACAATGACATTGAAATTATTGACCATATGTCAGCAACCACGCCAAAATACCAGCAAAGCAAAACAAAACATATATATATATATAAATGAAAATGTAAATAACTAAAAACTTATTACTTCAATAAAAGACCCAGGCATAAAGTGCGTGACAGCTTACATATTTATGTATTGTAAAAAAAAGTGAATTACATGAACTCATATAACGTGTCAGTAAGCTAATTCCGGAGAAAGAACACAAACATTGTCCTGAGTTAATCAGAGCGACCAGCTATTCTTATCATTTAAATAATCATTTACGGAATAATATGCCTTTGAACAAAGCTTGGATTTGATTTGTGCATTGTAAGATAAGTCTAGCAAAGCAGAGGGTATCTTGTTATAAAAAGTTATACCAAGCCCAACAAAAGAGTTATGAACCTTTTGAAGTCGGTGACAAGGGGCTCGCAGTTTGTCTTTGTTTCTGGTGTTAATATTATGAATATCACAGTTTTTGGTGTACACGTGAATATTTTGCCTAATATATAGGTAAGATGTTGGCTAAGATGAATTGCGAAGCAACCGTGTGAATACCAATATCTTTAAAGAAATTTTTCAGAGAACATCTGACACCGAGCTGGTAAATTGCTCGGACAGCTCGTTTTTGGAGTACAAATATATTTTGTATGTCAGCGGCTTTGCCCCACAGTAGAATACCGTAGGACATAACGCTGTGGAAATAACTAAAATAAACTAAACGAGCCGTATCAAAGACAGAATATTGTCTTACTTTCCTGACGGCGTAGGCGGCCGAACTGAGCCTTCCTGCTAGGGTTGATATGTGTGGTCCCCACTGAAGTTTGGCATCTACTGTTATTTCCAGAAAAACTGCCGAGCCCACAGTTTCAAGCACCTCTTTGTCTAAAACAATGTTGGGTCCTAGATTTCTAACGTTAGGCAAGGCGAACTTTACACATTTCATTTTCTTGGTATTAAGAACAGATAAAAAGATAAAAAGGTTGATGATGATAAATAATACTTACTATGAAAGTAACAATTTTTACGTGCGCCAATAAACCTATCTATCGCAAAGTTTACAACATGAACCAAGTGGGCAACACAGACAGCTGTGCTGCTGAGGGGTTTGTTCCGCCACTTCTTCTTTTCAGGGAAAGCATTGAGAAGCGGTGAGAGGTTATTGAAATTGCTTGCATCGAGCTTGAGCGGTTCATTGTAATAAGTGTCTACAGGCCCCCGTGTGCTTTCTATGATATTTTTGAGAAATATATGGAGGAAGTTTTATTAAAGACTTGTCACAGTAACAAAACAATTGTTGTTTGTGGAGACTTCAACATTAATGTTCTAGAGAAATCAGCTACAGTTAATAAATTTATGTCATTATTTAAGTCTTATAACTTGTACGCAAGATTCTTTGAGCCGACTAGAATAACTGCCACGAGTGCCACCTGTTTAGACAACATCTTTACTAACTCAAGACCTTCTGACCATTTAATTATAAACGAGTTAGACTCTGATCACTGTGGCCAGTTAGTTACTTTTACTCAGAAAAGTGAAGTCAGAGCTCAAAGAAAACTTGTGAGTTTTGTTCCTATAAATGAAAATCGTTTAGGACAGTTTAAAAATAATTTAATTGAAAAGCTACCGGACTTGCCTTATCACGCCAATCCGGATCATGCGTATAGTGTACTATTTAACCTAATTAATTGTGAATTTATGAAAGTTTTCACAAAAAAAACATTGCCTGTTAGCGACCGTATCATATTTAGTGACTGGGCAACCCCAGGTATTTATAAAAGCAGGGAAAAAATGTATGAATTGTATCAGGAAAAAACATTTAACCATGATGAAGCTTTTCAAGAATTTGTTAAAAATTATTCAAACACTTTTAAAAGAGCCTGTTCCTCGGCAAAAGCCATACACATTAAAAATAAAATAAAATCTTCTGGCAATAAAATCAGAACAACTTGGGGAATTATAAATTCTGAAACTGGAAGAACCAAAGTACAAAATCGCGATTTCCATCTTAAAATTAACGATGAAGATATAAAGGCGGACTTGGAGGTAGCAACTGAGTTTGAGAATTTTTTTACTAGTATTCCAATAATGACAACAAAAACTTTGTCTTCTTCCTCCACTTCTGCTTATGCCATACTAAAAGAATGTGTTCCAGATTGTGACAATCACTTTGAATTTGCATTTGTGACCAGTAAAGACATTATAGAATCTTTTAAGGATCTTGATGTAAAAAAACTGCCGATCATTGGGGTTTGTCAGTATACACTGTAGCTTCAATAATAGATGTTATCGCACCTTTCTTAGCAATTGTTTTTAATTCTTGTGTCACATCTGGCGTATTTCCTGATTTGATGAAACTAAGCAAAGTAATTCCACTGTTCAAATCTGGTAGTACAACTGATCCCACGAATTTTCGGCCAATATCGATATTACCAACTTTGAGCAAAATTTTTGAAAAATTAATTTTGAAACAGTTGTTGAGGCACTTTAACTTACACAATTTATTGCACGTGAAACAATTTGGTTTTACAAAGGGTCGTTCAACTACAGATGCGGGCGTGGCGTTGCTAATGAACATATTTGGGGCCTGGGAGGAATCGCAAGATGCTCTTGGTATTTTTTGTGATTTGTCCAAGGCCTTTGATTGCGTACATCATGATACTCTTATCAGGAAATTGTACCATTATGGTTTGAGGGACAGAGCTTCCGACCTTCTGACTTCTTATCTGAATAATCGAATTCAGAGGGTTGATGTTAATGGCAAGAGATCTGCAGGATCTGTGGTCACCATGGGCGTTCCGCAGGGCTCAATTCTAGGTCCATTCTTGTTTTTAATTTATATTAATGACTTACCTCATCACGTGAGGGATAATCACAACATAGTATTGTTCGCGGATGACACTTCTCTTATTTTTAAAGTCAAGCGTCAGCTAACAAATTTTGACGAAGTTAACAATGCACTCTCTAAAGTTGTCCATTGGTTTAATGTAAATAACCTCCTTTTAAATGAAAAAAAACTAAACTCATTAAATTTTCTACGCCAAATGTCAGGCAGCTAAGTACCAATGTTCAACTGAATGGAGTAGAGTTGATCCCTGTCGAGTCGACAGTTTTTCTTGGATTAACTATTGACGCCAAGTTACAATGGGGTCCTCACATTGAGAAGCTGTCGGGTAGACTCAATTCTGCCGCCTTTGCTGTTAAGAAAATTAGACAGATAACTGATGTGGATACAGCCAGAATTGTTTATTTTAGTTATTTTCATAGTCTTATGACTTATGGGATTCTTCTCTGGGGAACTTGTGCGGACATCAATACCATCTTTGTTTTACAGAAGAGGGCTGTTCGAGCCATTTACAACCTTGGTCCTAGAGAATCTCTTAGAGAAAAGTTCAAAGAGGTGAACATTCTGACTGTAGCTTCACAATATATATTTGAAAATCTTATGTATATTCATAAAAATATCTCGAATTTTAAGAAAATGAGCGATATTCATAATATAAATACCAGGAACAAACACAATCTTGCTGTACATCACACTCGTCTCCATAGAGTAGGCAACTCGTTCATGGGTCAATGTATACACTTTTACAACAAGCTTCCCATGGACGTTCGAAACTTACCCATTAAACGATTTAAGAACCATATAAAGGCCAAACTTTGCAAAAAGGGGTATTATAAAATCACAAATTATTTAGAAGACAAAAAAGCTTGGGACTGAGCTGCTCGCTCTGTTAAGCATTGTTAATTGTTATTAAGCAATATGCGTAATTATAAGGTAAATTATTGTAAACATTTTCATTTTTAATGTCTGGACTTGAAAAAAGACGATGATCCCTGAGTTTGTTTCGGCTATTTCTTCTCAGAGGTAGTCAGTTAGGAAATGCCGGCTTCATCTAGTTAAAAAAATAAAATAAAAAATAAACATGACGTGTAAAAGTGATCAGTGATCCTACTTGCTTAATAAACGATTTCATTTCATTTCATAGCGGGCGTTTTGGGGGACTGTCGCAAGTAATATTGACATCCAAAAAGTGCTGTTTCTCAGCCTAATTTTAATAAATAACTTTTGATTTTGTTTGAATTAGCGGTATTTATTTAATTTTGATCGTTCCTACAAAAAAAAAGCGCGACGACGTCGCTGTGTTGCCGACAAAATTATTTAGATATGAGTGAATTTACTCTTTGATCAGTATTGTCTAGAAAATGTACATATTTAATAGAATAACCATCATTTACTATGCACTAGCTATGTCCCGCGGCGTTACTGGCGTTAAACTGGATGCGAAGTAGCGTATTTCAGGTTCTATTCTAACTATTATAATAATAATAATAATCTTTATTCATAAAACTTACACAACATTGTAAAACCAAAGCTACAAAAATATTCTTATACAATTACATATATATCTTATTGCCTAAATAACAGCTAGGTATTATGTGTGACTAAAAATATACATAAGGTCATACAGAACGTATTATTATACAGAGAATCATGTAAAATTAGCGGCATGCCCGAGCTAGGTTTATTAAACCTGTGTTTCAGGCATTAAGATTCATCCGAATCCTCTAATAGAATAACAATTTTAACACACACATACATACACACAATCATCATCATCTCAGCGTTTATCCCGGTTGCATCCGCAGCTTTCGCGTTAGAGCCCGGAGTCCGCTTTCCTGCACATTATCCTCCATTTCCCGCGATCTTTAGCATCCTGTGGTAAGAGATTGTTGGCACGCATATCATCTCTTACAACGTCAAGCCAGCATTTCTTTGGTCTAACCTGCTTGTTCCGGCCGGGCGGAGCACTATGGGAAAGCCCCATACACAGCCGTCTCAAAACCGTTTCACGTGAAAGTCGTTGTTATGGAGTAAAACTAATTAGTTAATTTAGTCTTATAAATAAGCTTTCTTTTATATTTTTTAGCTTTCTTTTGTATTTTTTAAATTATTTCTTGCTAACCATCATCATCATCATCAGCATCTACTCGTCCACTGCTGGACATAGGCTTCCTTAATGGCACGCCAACAAGCTCGATCCTGAGCAGTTCTCCGCCAGCCACTACCAGCCACCTTTTTGATGTCGTCGCTCCATCTCGCCCAAGGGCGTCCTACGCTACGTTTGCCGAGACGCGGTCTCCACTCGAGGACTCGTTTACCCCATCGGTTGTCGGTCCTGTGGCATATGTGACCAGCCCATTGCCAGTCAGCTTGCTAATCCTCTCAGCTATGTCGGTGACTGACAGAGGACCAGTCTGTCGGATCACCTCATTTCTGATGCGGTCCTTCAGAGAGACGCCTAACATAGCCCGCTTCATAGCTCGCTGAGCGGTTTTAAATTTATGGACTAGTCTGTGTTACCGTTAGTGTCCACGTCTCGGCTCCGTAAGTCATGACGGGTAGGACGCACTGGTTGAAGATTTTTGTCTTCAAATATTGGGGTATGGGCGACGAAAATACCCGACGAAGTTTACCAATTGCTGTCCATCCCAGCTGGATCCTTCTATTTGCCTTCTTCTCGAAGTTGTTTTTCCCTAATTGCAACGTTTGCCCGAGGTATATATATTCTGAAACAACTTCGACCGGCATACCATTTACGGCAACCGGTCCCGGAGTGACCCGTTCATTGAACATAATTTTGGTCTTATCTAAGTTCATCCGGAGACCGATGCGTTGGGAGGAGTCAGCTAAGTTGGCCAGCATTTGTTCCAGCTCTTGCTGCGTTTCCGCCAAGATGACGATATCGTCCGCAAATCGCAAGTGTCCGCAACCCTGCCAATCCAGCGTCTTAAACATATCCTCGAGGGCATTGGAGAACAATTTGGGGGAAATAACGTCCCCTTGTCTCACTCCTCGCTTATGAGGGATATGTTTAGTCTGCTGGTTTTGGACTTGGATGGACATTGTGGCGGCATCGTAAAGACATCTCATCACTTGGATATATCTTGCTAACCATAATGTATATAAAAAGGCATCAAAGCTGACTCATGTTCAATAATGTGATTTTGGCACAATACATTACTAGAATTCAACGCCACATTACTCGAAAGTTTTTTAATATAAATGTATAAGTATTATACATTTTTGAAATGCTTATAATCTCCTCATAAGGTTTTTAAATAATATTATGTATAATAAATAAATTAATTAAAATTAAACAATATAGTTTATGATGGTATAATTTTCAGGGTACTTTTTTTTAAGGAGACTTTCTCGTTTGCCGCTGTCGAGATATTTGTTGTATTATGATCTTTATACATTATTTTACACAAGAAGAGAAAAAAAGTTGCGCATACTTGCTGACACGGTGCCAAAACATATGGTGAGATAAAAATTACTTTTTTTCTAATATCTTTTTTTTTTCATCTGTTATCTATCAAGGTCCAATTGATAAAATGGTCATTACAATGATAAATATTATTAATACATAGTTATTTGTGGTTTTGCTATAGTTTTGACCACCTTATTTGATAAAATATGGTTACTTTATCTAAAACCTGTCTCCTTCCGTGATAAATAAGAATGGTGAAGTAATTGAAATAACTCATAACCTATTTTTAATGAGTGGAATGGATGGTAAAGTAAAAGCACAAGTTTTAACTGAAACTCCTTCGAGCGCTTCTTGTACAATTTGTGGTGCTACTCCTCGACAAATGAATAACTAAGAGGCAGTTAGGAGTGTTAGGACACGAGATGTGAATGAACGTTCATTTCAATGTGGACTGTCAACACTAAACGCTTGGATTACAAGTATGGAGATGATTTTACACATTTCCTAGAACTTGTCTTTCCTAAAATGGTCAGCCACTACACCAGAAAATAAAAAGAACAAAGACGAAAAGAAAAAACTGGTACAAAAGCGGTTTAGGGAGGAAATGGGACTGCATATTGATAAACCTCGACAAGGTACTGGAAACAGTAATGACCCAAACACAGCTCCGAGATTTTTTCAGAATTACTCTTGCTCTGCAAACATTACAGGTGTAGACTAGAGTTGTAATGGAGGCTTGTTAGCGGAGGCGGAGGCGGATGCGGAGGCGACGAGTCTCACCTCCGCGGATGCGGAGGTTAACGGAGGCGGAGGCGGAGGTGAAAGTACATATAGAAAAAGTTGAAATTTATGGTTAATGAAAACAAAATTTTTATTTTAAATACGTACATTAATAGTAGTATACTTGGTAAAAAAAATATTACCTTCTTGTAATGAAAATTAAGGAGAAACAAATTGTGTTTGCCGCATTCCCGCCTCGCACTAGTTGATTCTTGACCATTTCGCGCTCAAACGCGGCCGGACGGTTGTCGAGCGTCGCAGCTTTCGCATTATTTATTTTATAAATACGTAAATAAACCTCCGTTATAACTCCGCTAAAAATTGTGCGGAGGCGGAGGCGGAAGCGAAGATACGATTTCTTGCGGAACTTCCGCAGTAACGGAAGCGGAGGCGAAGATCCGTTACAACACTAGTGTAGACGTAGACCTTAAAAACGAATGTACGTTATACTATAAACTATGTCATCTGGACTAGCTATTGATTCAAAAAAGTTCGATGAGTACGCATATAGTACCGCCCAACTTTACGTAAATATTTATAATTGGTATTATATGCCTTCCTCCGTACATAAAATACTTATTCACGGAGAAAAAATCATTGAGTACTATACTATTTTACCTATCGGACAATTGTACGAAGACGCTCAAGAATCCCGCAACAAGGACTAAAAAAAGTTTAGACTTCATCATTCTAGAAAGTGTTCAAGAGCGGCTACCAATACAGACGTGTTTCATACCTTATTGTACACTTCTGATCCATATATATCAAGTTTGAGAAATACCTCAGAAACAATATCGAAAGAACTTTTCGATGAGCCAAGTCCATTCTTGTTGTCAACAAAAAACTGTAGGAGCTTGTTGAATTTTGTACTTTATTTCTTTATCGTTAGACACTGTTTATACAATGATGTTTAATTCTATTTTATGTAAGTAAATTACAAAAAAAAAACTTTTTTCTTATAAACGCATGTATTTTTTTAAAGTTTATTTTTTAAATAAACTAATAAACACAATTTTCAAAATTATTTTTTTCATTATTTTTTTTTCTTTACCCACGTAACATGTGTCATTGCGTAAGACGTGGCCGTACCAGCGTAGGCAACCCTTCTGCAGTTTGTCTGCAATGTCACGGACACAAAGACCGTCACAGATGCGGGAGTTCCTGATGCGGTCTTTCCGCGTAACTTCACACATCCACCGCAGCATATTCATCTCCGTGACACGCAGCTCAAGCACAGGCCACGCCTCATTGCCATAAAGAAGAACAGGTCTAATGATGGTCTTATAGAGCTGTCCCTTAAGCTTAATCTGCATTTTGGGGTCACAAATGACACTTGTCACCTCACGCCATTTTGCCCAAGCTGCAGAAATACTTAACCTGCCCCCTAATCGGCGAACACATTTTTGTCAAATGATTGCGACTAGTTGGGATCAGTTGGGATCGGTCGGACCGCCCATTGGTCTGTTCGGTCCAAACGAACCCAACTAGTCTCAATCATTTGGCAAAAATGTGTTCGCCGATTAGGGGGCTGATGTCGCAATCAATGTCGCCGGACGCGTGAAGCACAGACCCCACGTATTTAAACAATTCTGTGCTCTCGACTATGTCTACACCTATGCGCACAAACATGGGGTCTGTCGTGTTGCTCGCCAAGTACACGCGTGGTGCAGCTAGTATACATGTATAGCTTAAAAACAAGAAATTCCGATCTTTTAAAAATATCAAATTTCGAATGTTTTTATAAAAGAATATTTTTAACTTTTGTTTCAAACCGAGCTGTCATTATAAACAGCTTTTTGGTCTGGTTACAGTATCTTGTGTACCACCATGCCTTTATCTTCTGAAGAATGTACACGAATTATCACCGTGGTACAAGAAGGAAGGACTCAGCGGATTACTGTTAGAACAGTAAGTGTAGGTATCTTTTTCTACGGTCCAAAGAGTACTCCAGCGATTTCAAGAAACCGGCATGAATATCAGAAGACCAGGGAATGGCAACTGTAGGAGAAGACCGAGTCATCGTGAGCACTATGTTCAGAAATCGACATCCCACGGCTGTTCAGGTCCGAAATAGCCTTTCAGAAGTTCACCACAACAATGTGAGTTCCATTGCCATTTTGGTGGAGGGTCAATAATGGTATGGGCTGGGATATCTACAGAGAGTTGTACGGAATTAGTGAATATAAAAAACGGTTCTTTGACGGCTCCTAGATACTTAGAGGAGATTATAAATGAGCATGTTGGTTCTTTCCTGGTGAATATCAACATCAACATCTCAGCGTTAATTCCGTCGCATCCGAAGCTTTTTTTTCAGCTTTGGAGTCTGGGGTCCGCTTTACCAGTCTAACTGCTGATTTTGGCTAAACTTTTATATTTTCCGTGAATCGACTGCCGCCTGGTGAATATGCGCCCCCTAAACATCAGGACCCAAGATGGCGGCGCGAAATGTTTTCGCACGCCACTCTTATACGTCGTGGGAGGAATCACACACCTCACTCCCCCTTACTCGAGGAGGCCTACAGTGGCGGGCCGGCACAATCGAGGTTTGCGGAAGCAGTGTTCGTTGTCGCAACCCCCGGCGTAGGTATGAGATGGAACACCGATGTGGTTTTTAGTCAGTTAGGGTCTGACCTCAGGGTAGCAGACATCCATGACAATTTTCTACCCGAGAAAAAAAGAAAAGAAAATATGCTTATTGATATCTTGTATTCGCGTACATTTACAAGTAATATAAAACTAGCCTCAGGTTTTTGGATCCCTATATCATACACGTTCTGTTTGCAGGTCTTGTATTAAATTGTTTTTCTTTCAAGTTTGTTTATTTCCCGTCTTTGAGAACTCAGTACGTCGTTGCCAAATAGTTCGCACGTACCTGGTACATGCTTCCCTAATTTTATTTTATAACATATTGTATTACATGTTTGAATGTATGATTTAGCGAACTGCAAACAAGATGGATCAAGAACTCTTTTTCCAAGCAATTAGAATTAATATTTAACGTAGCAAAGCTGCCAGTCTTATGGGCACGTTTCCGAATGAAAGCTGATGATGATAATGAAGATGAAGTTCGATGTTTAAGCATCCTTTTGTTTTGTACTATAGTCAGTCATTTTATTTTGTATTAGCTATTGTAAATCGTGTGTATCTTAGTAAGTAGTCCTTAGTATCTCATGTTTTTTTCATAATCACACATATTTTCAGCTTTAATTTTTGCAAATGAAAGCAACATTTTAGAGAGTGTTAAGGCGCTAATTATATATTTGTACAAGCTCAATATTTTTATGTTTATCTGAATGAGAAACAGTTTAAACTATATTGCTTAGCACGTTACCATAATTGGTATGACCATTAAAATCCATTTTTATTTCAAAACCAATTTTGGGATTAGCGAAATCTCTACACATTCTATTATTACTATTGTAACTTTTCAATATATTTGTTGTAAACTGTCTTTGTTTGTAGGATTCGCTTCTATCTTAATTGATTTAGTATCAGTAGGCATAAGTAGGTAGGGACCTAAATAGTCTACATAAAAACTTGTGGTTTCAATATCTATTGAGTCGTGTGGGTAGCATAATTGACTGGTGACGGAATAAACAACGTTGGTAAAACCACACCTGCTATCAGCTCCCCAAATTAAAATCAGTGTGTTTAAACACTTACGTTACAAAGTCATAAGTCTCTTTTATTAGGAGTCGATCACAGGTACCCCTAATAATAGGGCAGTAAACAGGCTGCCCCTGGGACCTTCCTAAAAAATAAAGTAATACTTGCATCAAAATCAAAAATCCACTAAAGCTGCCCTTCCACAATTAGACCAAGGAGACAGTCAAAGAATAATAAAATCATGTTCAATTCATAGTAGGTAACATTTTGAAGAAGATGATAAGACACAATGACATACCTAAGTGTAGCAGTAACAAAACCTTACAAAACTATGATCAATAAAAATAGTTGTGTCAGGTGAGTTGGAAACAGATGTTAAATTCTTATCGTATGGACACTATCGAAGACCCAGTATGTCCCGCTTATCGGCTGCACACAGATGCAGTAGCCTTTTAAAAATGATACACACAAACAAACAAAGTCATTACCAAATTAACAAAGTACAGATGAAAAAAAAAGCATTTTGTAAACAAGCCTCATTCTGTACAGTCGCCTAGGTGCTTAGTGATTGAATTTCGTGTGGTGACAATAACACTAATTCTTTTGATTGCAATATATTGTATTGCGTAAGTGAAATAAATCATAACATGTCTATTCCCACTCCGTTGCCACCGAGCCCACACTCAGATCCAGGTGACTCTCAAGACACAACGTCATCCGAGTGCTCAAATTCTGGCATATCAAAATATGCCCCCATTGAACTCTCTGAGAAAAATGGTTGCCAAACGAATGAACAAGTTTCTTCACATGAGATGGAAGATATATTATCAGAGAGTGTCAATTATAATGTTAATGAAAATGTTTTTGCTGCGAGTAAGCCGGAAGTACTATCATCAATACCTAAATCTTTCATGCAGGATTACAATTCAAGAGACTCAATAGGATTTAGCATTCAAGATATTCTTGGTTTACATCACTCATACAATGTAGCTACTTCTCAAGATAACCTTGAACCAAGATACGAGTATCAAATGCCGGATTACGTAAACATTAGCAGCAACTCTAATAATTATGATTCTGGAACTGAAGAAGGGGTTACCGAAGATTGCATTGACTATAGAAACAACATCATCTGTACGACTGCAACGCATATTGAAAATCAAGTTACTTACACTAAAAGCTATACCGCTAATAAATTTGTCCGATATCACGAAAAAAGTGGTCTATGCAGTGATGTCGCAAAGGATTCTGAAAGAGAAATCAACGACGTGCACGATTCTAATTTTCCCATTCAGGTAATTGCTACAGAAATATTTGCATAATGAAACCAGATATCAGAAGAAAACTTTTACAATACATTTGGCATGCGTTAAAAAGAGACAGTGTGGTCAGGTGATTTACCGCAGAACAACCGGATTCCTAATTGCTTTTTAATTTTCTGATGGATCGTAATTATTATGAATAAGGTCTGACTTGCCTTATTGTAACAGTGCACATTGTCAAAGTCAGACGTATTTAAGTGGTTAATAATTCTATTTCAGAATCTTTCATGGAATAGCAGCTCTGCACTAAATACTCCTATCCAAGCTTCTTCTTCTCTGTCAGCTACCGGTAAGTCTATTTCATATATTTTTCCGTTTTCCCGCTAAATTTATGCCAGTGTTTTTCTGTGCAAATGGTTTTAATTTATTATTTAGAGCAAAATGGGTTATATTCATTAATTTTATTTAAATCTTTATGTGAAGTTATATAATAAACTCGCAATTATTTTGGATAACTTTACTCATAATAAGCTAGTTTACTATAACAGATTTGATTTTTAAATGAAATCCACTATACTCCCTTTGAGGAATAGGTTCTTGATGCAACATTTCATTCTAAAGAAAGTGTTCACATTACATTTTAATTTTGCAGAAATGTCAAGCGATTCAACACAACAAAAAGTATTTACGAAGCGAGCTCGAACAGCCTACACCAGCTCGCAGCTTGTTGAGTTGGAAAATGAATTCCGCCAAAATAATTACCTTTGTCGCCCGAGACGTATCGAACTCGCCAACTACTTGCAACTTTCAGAGCGACAAATAAAAATATGGTTCCAAAACAGAAGAATGAAATATAAGAAGGATAATAAACACAACAAGCCATCTTCGACTGCAGACGATATTAGTCCCTCGACCTCCAAGGAGATATCACCAAGTCAAGGCTACAAGATGAGTCATGGCCAAAGCTGTGGTGGGCACAGGCGCGTCCTCTCTGAGAATCATGCAGCTCATCATAACAGAACCTATCTTCAACCAAACGATAATATGTCAAGACCCCCGGAATACTCCTCAATCAATCCATTGACATCCGTGATGAATGGATCCCAGAGTACTATAGTGCCACCACCCTACACGCCGAATTTGTCTTTACCATCGTACTACATGTCGGGTTCAAGCATGGTCGATTACTCATCGATGTCTGAGGTTTATCGAAATAGCAACCGTGAGTCACAGCCACCGAATTCTAACACTCTGCCTTCGTTGATATCTGATAGCTACGTGTCCAACGGAGATAACTTAAAGTTAAACGATGATTTGGTGGGATTTAGTGCTGGGTCGACTTATTACAATCCATTGCTAGCTGCTGTGCCTCCGACTACAATTAATAGCTATGGATTTGATACATCTACGCTATCTACTACGATGCCTACGTATGATGATAGCAGTCTTCTCGCTGGGATATCTAATTTGGGATTACCGCAGGATCCTTACTCCATCTATTTGCAACCTTCTGATCCTGCTACTCAGCATTCTTCTTCTCCTACAAATAAAGATTCATCGTCGTATTTATCTTTATAGCTATAATATAAATAATTCATAGGTTTTTTTTTTAAGAAATTTATTTTGATTCATATGTTATAAGTTAAAAGTGTGCTATTTATATTTAGTACTTTGCATAAGTGTAAATAATAATGTTTCTGCTTAGTAGGTAAATTTGGATTTATTTAATGTTATAAAATTCTGCATCTAAAAAAAAAGTTATGAACTACAAAATTTGATTTCAATTTAATTTTATGACACATACTGCACATTAGTATTTTCCAAATTGTTATTTATAGATTTTGCCTTAATTTGTATCTCAATATTAATATGTATATATAAATACATATAAAATTAATATTTATGTCTATCTTTGTATATGAGATGATAACGGATATAGGTATTTAAGAGTTTATAAGCATAATAATAAAAATACCAAAACACGTACTATAATTTTGCTATTTTTGTTATTCCTCGCTATTCAGAGCCCTCCCCCTAATATTACACAAAAATAATTCGGGAATCGAATTTACTTTCGCTTTCTGTTAGCCTTAGTGCACAATGTCATTTACGCGGGTATTTAAACTTATTATAATGAGTAACATTAAGAACTGGTTGTATACAATTTGGAAGTTTGACTTTCAAAATGTTCTTCGAACGTTTCGCAGGTACGATCTATGCAAAAAAAAAATATGTATATTACAATGACAGGGAGAAACGTTACTCTTGGTTTAATTAACGTTTATAAATAAACCCTTTAAGCAGTTTTTCAGAAGCTATTTAATTCCGTCATTCTTAAAGGCGAAACGCCTAAGGCGTGGCACAGGAGCGTGGTGGTTTTGTTTTTCAAAAAAGGTGACAATACCCTCCTGAAAAACTACAGACCGATATCCCTCCTGAGCCATGTCTACTAGCTGTTTTCTAGGGTCATCACGAATCGTCTCGCTCGCAGGTTCGACGACTTCCAGCCTCCCGAACAAGCAGGCTTCCGAAAAGGCTTTAGCACCATAGACCACATTCATACGCTGCGGCAAGTTATACAGAAGTCCGAGGAGTATAACAAACCACTATGCTTGTCGTTTGTGGACTATGAGAAGGCCTTCGATTCGATTGAGACTTGGGCGGTGCTACAGTCTTTCCAGCGGTGCCAAATTGACCATCGATACATTGAGGTGATAAAGTGTTTGTACAAAAACGCCACCATGTCAGTCCGTCTCCAGGATCAGGACTCGAAACCGATCCAACTGCAGCGTGGAGTGAGACAAGGAGATGTCATATCTCCTAAATTGTTCACTGCTGCGTTGGAAGATGTCTTCAAGCTCCTGGACTGGAAAGGACTTGGCATCAACATCAACGGCGAGTACATCACTAATCTCCGTTTCGCAGATGATATCGTGGTCATGGCTGAGACCCTGGAAGACTTGGGCAAAATGCTCAATGACCTCAGCAGAGCTTCCCAACAAGTGGGTCTAAAAATGAACATGGATAAGACGAAGATCATGTCGAACTCTCATGTCGCACCCACTTCAATTGTAGTTGGTTGCTCTGCACTCGAAGTTGTTGACGAGTATATATACCTGGGACAGACAGTCCAACTAGGTAGGTCCAACTTCGAGAAAGAGGTGTCTCGGCGAATCCAGCTCGGTTGGGCAGCGTTCGGGAAGCTACGCTACATGTTCTCGTCGTCCAAGATACCACAGTGTCTCAAGACTAAAGCCTTTGACCAGTGTGTGTTGCCAGTGATGACTTAGGGAACTGAAACGTGGTCGCTCACAATGGGCCTCATACGAAGGCTCAGAGTCACACAAAGGGCAATGGAAAGAGCTATGCTAGGAGTTTCTCTGCGTGATCGAATCAGAAATGAGGAGATCCGCAGAAGAACCAAAGTCACCGACATAGCTCTGCGAGTCGCTAAACTTAAGTGGCAGTGGGCAGGGCACATTGCTCGTAGAACCGATGGCCGATGGGGCAGTAAGGTTCTGGAGTGGCGGCCACGTAATGGAAGACGCAGCGTAGGGAGGCCCCCAACAAGGTGGACCGATGACCTGGTGAAGGTCGCGGGAAGCCGATGGATGCGGGCAGCACAAGACCGGTCATCGTGGAAAGCCTTGGTGGAGGCCTTTGTCCAGCAGTGGACATCTATAGGCTGAGGAAGAAGGAAGAAGAAGCAGTTTTTATCGATCACTGGTTATCAAAAGTATCGGTATACCTAGTTAAGTGGTGTGGTTATTTTTTCCTGTCAATAATACCCACTATTCTATCAACAAAAATGCATATTATTCTATCAACGACTGTTTTAACGATAAGAATAAGTATATAGCTAGCTGGTTCTGTGTTTAAAACAAGACAATATTTATGTGTAGTCGTGCTGGCCTAATGGTTAAAACACCGGCCTCTCAAGTATGGGTGCCCGGGTTCGATTCCAGGTCAGACAAGTACCAATTTAACTTTTCTAAGTTTAACTTAGAAAGTACTTTCATCTTGGACACCAATAACTGATTAAAAGGTGAAGGAAAACATCTTGAGGAGACCTGACTTTAAGTCTGAAACCGCCAACTCGCATTGAGCAAGCGTGGTGTTTACGCTCAATCTTTCTCTGTATGAGAGGGTGGAGGTATATGAGAAGAGACCTGTGCCCAGCAGTGAGACGATAAAAAAAAAAGGTTGATGATGATATTTGTGTTATCTCTTTATACTTACTTACTGACGGATTATATGATTTCGTATAATTTTGTATTTTTTATACTGCATAAGTATGTAAGTTCTCACGCTCTTGATGCCTGGAGGGTTCTATTTAGGTAAAAAGTTTTTACTTACTTATATTTCCATTTATAATGTTTTATTTTCTGGCATATATGGTAAATAATTTAATGTAATGTTCTGTGGTATATTATGCTAGTTATTTTACATGCGTAGTATGGTATAAAGTAATGTGTTTTTTAACTGAACAGACAGCTGTGCTGCTGGGGAGTTTGTTTCGCCACTTCTTCTTCGAAAGCACTAGGAAGTGGCGAAGGGCGGCCGGGCTGTCTTATGTAATACTAGCGTTCAAAAAGTGCTAACTCTACAACAATAAATAAAAGTAAACAATGATATTTGTAAGAGTGCTGAGACCTGCTGAATGCGCCAGATTGATAATCAACACGTGTACTAAGTACCTGGCATTTTGGAGGAGTGGCATGAGGTATGTCCAACAACAAGGCGAGAAGTTATATTTTTAATATCCCCTACTATCTAGCAAGGTTTCGAGTAACCTAAGCCATTAGCCATTGTAAAAACACTCAGAAAGCTTAGCAGATAATGAAGACTGCGCCAACATTTTAAATTATATCTATACTAATATATAAAGCTGAAGAGTTTGTTTGTTCGCGCTAATCTCGGGAACTACTAGCCCGATTTGAAAATTTCTTTTTGCGTTGGATAGCCCATTAATCCTGGAAGGCTAGGCTTCATAACATCACGCTGCGACTAATAGGAACTGAGCATAACTAATTCCACGCGAACGATGTCGCTGGCGGCCGCTAGTAATTTATATGTGTACCTACTTATTCACCGTACCTATTGGAATAGGTAATATAAATATATGGCAAAGGGGGCAAGTACCTAAATTAAATAACTTAATTTTAATAAAATATATAGTTATCTATGTGCAATTTTTTTTTTAAACTAAGATCCGTATTCCAGAAGGAAACTCAAGCATTGATCTCTGCCTAAGCATTAGCAAACTAGTTTCAACCAATCAAATGGCTTGAAACGAGACTTAAGTAGAACTTGAGTTTTGATTGATGTTCTGTAATACGGACCTAAGAGACTGTTTCTGATTTTTTTTGGCGTTAATATAATTTAGTAGGATCAGAAGGTGGTTAATATATAGAGTAAGGATCCTGCGGTAATCCCAAGTTAGATATCCCAGCGAGGAGACTGCTATCATCATACGTAGGCATCGTAGTAGATAGCGTAGATGTGTCAAATCCATAGCTATTAATTTTGGTCGGAGGCACAGCAGCTAGCAATGGATTATAATTAGACATGTACTTATTCACTTAACCGTACGTATTGGGATAGGTAATATAAATATATGCCAAAGGGGGTAAGTACCTAATTACATAACTTAAGTTTAATAAAATATATAGTTATCTATGTGGAATTTTGTTTAAAACTAAGAGATTGTTTTTAAAATTTGTTGGCGATGTCAGTCTCGCCGAGTATACAGTCGACGCAGTCTTAAGGATACTAATAAAAGGCACTATAATCTTCTTCAGCCTATAGATTTCCACTGCTGGACAAAGGCCTCTCCCAAGGCTTTTCACGATGACCGGCCTTGTACTGCCTGCATCCATCGGCTTCCCGGGACCTTCAGCAGGTCATCGGTCTACCTTGTTGGGGGCCTCCCTACGCTGCGTCTTCCAGTACGTAGCCGCCACTCCAGAACCTTACCGCCCCATCAGCCATCGGTTCTACGAGCAATGTGCCCTGCTCACTGCCACTTAAGTTTAGCGACTCGAAGAGCTATGTCGGTGACTTTGGTTCTTTTGCGGATCTCCTCATTTCTGATTCGATTACGCAGAGAAACTCCGAGCATAGCTCTTTCCATTACCCTTTGTGTGACTCTGAGCCTTCGTATGAGGCCCATAATACCCAAGACTAAACCACTATAATAACCAAGTTTAAACCTTGTTAGTCCAAGTTGTTACTCCCAAGGCACAACTGAAAGTTGACAACTCACTTAAATTATACCTTCATATAGCATTTTATAGTACCGTCGGAATAAAATGTGTAGCATAGCATCATATTTTACTAGGTATCCAAACAGAAACACTACGTAGTAACAAAAACCCCGAAAGATGGCGCCATTAGAAACCATAAAGAATTATACAACAAAATATGAAGAAAATCAAATGTGACGCTTTGCGAATTCTACTTTAAAATTTAAAACAGAAGCAATAGGACATAAATTTTACATTATAGCTAAAAACGATGATGCTACTACTAGCGCCATCTTCATAAACAATGTGGCGACTACTACACCCGTCCTAAGCCTTCATAACATGAAACCTCCAGTCCACACGAAATATTCAGTTAACAGAAGAAGAATCTTCAGTACACATGCATTTTGAAGATGGCAGCAGGTTTGAAATAGTAAATACAATTAAATATTCACACTAACTTCATTGATATTATCCTTTAAAATATTCACATTTATCACTGGCCTGTAGGTAGTAGGCGTCGACGATATAATATTGTTTTAAACACAAAATCTTATGTTGAGCTTCTCGGTGGTAGGCCATAACATCGGCTGCCGGCAGAAGTTACCACCCACCAGACGAGGTCTTGCCGCCAAGCGATTCGTCGTGTTCCGGCGTGATGTCTGGTGAAACCGTACGGAGGACGGGTCTGAGCAGTTTTGTTGCGATGTGTGCCGGTGCACGATGCGCCAAATGTTGTTGTGTCGGGAGTTTGCCCGTGGAGAGTCTCCAGATTAATCTCCCTCTTGCGCAGCATCGTTGGTCGTGTTGGTCTTGGGTTTAACATTGCATTACCTTTTTTTTTGTTCTCCAGTGGAAATCTCTACCAGACCGTCCTCCGTCTGGGGGTCGACGGAGGGTGTGCCGGGCTCTCACCGGCTAAAACCACTGGAGCGTTCCTCTTCTTGCCTATGGCCAGGGGTGCGGGTTCTGGTTTGCCATAACGCCGCATCCCCGGCAGGCCTTTTCACCCTTCCCCTGAGTCACTCTTCCTCCCCTCCTTCCATCAGGTAGGCGTGTAGGAACAGCCACTACACGCCTACTCCGGCCCTAGCGACGGGCGTCGGACTCCCCGGGTCCTCGGCCCGTCGGTCTCTCGTTATGGAGGAAGCGGATCGACCTCGGCTTCCCTCCTCCTCCGGCCAGCGCGCCGTCGGCGGGACGGGAGAGTGCTCACTGCCTCCCTCTCCCGTTCGGCCATCTCCTTCGCGGAGATTATCTCCTCACAGAAGGAGACGACCGCGTCCCACGACTCCTCGCTGTCGATCATGGCTCTGACCACGGCCGGCAGCGAGAGGTCGTTTCCGCCGATCGCTGCGGTGAGCGCACGGCGCTGCTCGTCCCACGCTGGACAATCCTCTAGGGTGTGCCGCGCCGTGAACATTGCATTACCACGCTCAACTGCCGTCATCCTTCCTATTCCAAAGTTTTTTTTTAAGCGAATTGGCTTAATAAACTAGTGCGCTTTACCATCAACGATTGCATCACAGCTTGTCATCAGGCGGGATTACAGACAAGCACTAGTATATAAATCTTAAAAAAAAACCTCATGTTGACATTTCCATATAATATTTACCACAATTGTCTATTAATTTCTGTTAATATTTTTACAAACATCACTTCCAGGTGCGTAATTATACAGAGTGTTATGTGTGAATCAGCAGTTTGATTATTTAAAAATCTCAGGTGAAGTGAGCTTAGAATGAGCTGTCTATAGTTTTAATCCCTAACATTAGTGGGAATAACACCTCGTTTCACCTAAATAGTTTTGATAAGATGGTTACAGAGACGCACCGCCGCGCCACCCAGTTTGAATTGCTTTCGTCTTTGGCGGGAATAGAGACGATTATCTTCCATCCTTCTCGCACTAGCAGCACTATCTTCGTCTTCCACCGGTGTCGATTGAAACCATTACGGCGAAAACAAAAAAGGGACCCTTTGTGCAAATTGTAATATATCATCGCATTGACGTTATGAGCCAGGGGTCTGGGTTCGATCCAGTCCGCTTTGTCTAAAGAATCAGAAAAGTTCCCTTATACTGACTTGGGCATGAACTGGCGCACCTGTACATTATTTAAATCAATTACTTATTTTAGTTTACCTGCTTTCACCTCCTCGGTCCACGGCACTTAGAAATTATTCAGAAAAATCATAAGCTCCACGCTGATTAATTTTGATATGATTTTGCCATGCTTCACTGAGGCTATGAATACCTGGAAACTTGCTTGCCTGAATACCAAACCATCCGTTTTATCCATTTACCCAGAGACAGCGAGATGAGCCGCTCTACAGAGTTCAGGACAATTACAATCTATTAATTGGCCTACCTACATTTGTTACACTGTTTGTACACTGTTGTTGTAGTTGTGCCAATATTGGTGGCATTGAGGCTTATTTAATGCGTCAACAGCTTTGGTGGTGCAGACACGTATCACGTATGGCGGACGAAAGAGTGGCGAAGTGCATCTTCTTCTCTGAGCTGGAGGAGGGCAAGCGAAAGCATGGCGGACAACTCCTCCGGTTCAAGGATGTTTTAAAACGACACATGAAGATATGCAATATAGAACCCTCGAATGGGAGCGTTTGGCAGCAAAACGGTCAGAATGGTGCAGAATGGTGTACGGACAAGTACGCGAGTTTGAAGAGCAGCGCAAAGCTGACCTCGATGCCAAACGCGACCAATTAGAGGCCCGCCCACCTGCTGCCATCACATAAAACTACGTCGACGGCGTGCTTACGTGCCCTCAGTGTGCACGAAATTTCGCCGCCAAGATAGGCTACATAAGCCATCTTCAGACGCATGAGCGTCAAATCATCGGTTTGGAGTCAAAGTGGTCGCCGTGGCCGAAATCGGTCGGGAACATCATCATCATCAATTATAATAATACAAGCAAGATACATACAAGCATAGTGTACAATGTGATGCGAACTTAAGACGCTGTTACTACTTCTGATCTTACACGTCCGATGTGCTGGCTGTGGGTAAATGGTTGCTCCACCACAATAGTTTCCGCCTCACTTCTTCCCTACTAGGAACACCTTGTTGTTCTTCGTTTCGCAGTCATTGTATCAAGCGTCGGCCCAGGACCGGTGAAAAATTCCTAGTATGGAGAAACTTTAAAAAAAAAATCTAGAGTATAGGTATAGATAATGCCCTAGAATTACGTGTGCAATGGGTGTATATAAAATAAACTAGCAGCCGTCAGCGACTTCTTTCGCGTGGTTTAGTTATGCTCCGCTCCTATTGGTCACCGCGTGATGTTATATAGCCTAAAGCCTTCCTATAGATTAACGGGCTATCCAACGCAAAAAGATTTTTTCAAATCGGACCACTAGTTCCTGAGCTTAGCGCGTTCAAACAAACAAACAAACAAACTCTTCAGCTTTATATATTAGTATAGATTAAGCCACGGAAATCACATGTAACGCCACACCGCATTTGCCGCTCACCGCGCGCCACGGCGCCACCATGGCTAGCCGATATCACAGCCGATCAGATCGCGCCACTCCAGCCAGCCAATCACAGCCAAGCCGAGCCACCAGCCAGCCACGCCACTGCCGCCAAACACCGGACGCCGCCGGTGGGAGAAATGCCATAAAAGCCTTGCGAGCCCACTTGTCGCCACTATTATCGCTGCGATCACACGACCAAGCCGTTCTCCTGATAACTCTGCTCGATTGTATTGAATCTTTTATTAAATCAGTGTTATTATAATCAAAATAGTTTATTCATTTGTGCCCTTCTGTTACATCTCAGAAGTGGGCTGAATATAAAATAAAAGTTATGAAGCGTAATCATTCCGGTACAACGAGAGTAGGACGTAAGGCGTGAATCTAAGAATAAGTGAAGAATAAAATAAGTAGGCGTGAATCTCTATGTGAAGAAAGAATCATCTCAAACAAGCGGCGATGAAGATAACGTCACATCAGCAGACGCACCTCCAACCAGAAAAATCCTTACGACTTAAAAACCGATACACAAAAAACCATGCGTGAGTTAAACGAAGAAATACCCTCCATCAACAAGAAAAGAGTGCCTACTGCCTGGACATCCAATCATCCAAGTTAACCTGCTGGGCGTGATGAAGACAACAACGTCGTCACTACGCTACAACATTATGAGCTGCGAGTCAACCTATTCGATTCCTGCTACCCAGCTACGGGACCTTCGGGTATATCAAGATAATCAACAATAGCGCTGAAAACATCAATTGGGAGCCTGCCGATGTATTGACCACAGCAGACAGCTGCATCATTTTACCACTACCGGACGTTCAGGTTAGCCAAAAAAAATTACTTTGCCATCAACTTCCGCAACCAATGCCAATATCATAATAAGCCAATAATGATCATAGCCATCCTATTGCGTGTCTATTGCACACTAGCCTAGCTAATGTAAGCACTATTGGGAGGAGTAGTTTATGTCAATGATATCAAGACGGGTAAATTAAAAATTTATGATCATGACAGTTTAATAACTTTATTGACAAATTACAGTGGTTGCGCATAAAACACAAGCCTTGGGATGTACAGATTTATTACAAAAAAAATCGTATGTTACGATCTCCATGGGTACGATGATTCAAATAACGAATAACGTCAATGTAAAACACTATAGCTTAAAAATAACATTTGTAAATCTTATCAAGGGACAGTATCTATTAATATCGATTGTATTTTCAATTTGCAACTCTGTGATATTTTGTGTAGGTTGTGTATAATATTGTGTGTGGGTGGCTAGGGCTACACTCTTGTAGTATAAAAATATAGTACAGTGTAGCTAGACTTATCGTGTGCTTGGTCAGAGCTACTCTCTGATAGTACGGGATTTGCTTGTTACATTAATTGCATAGTAAAGAAAGGAGGTTTTGAAAAATAAAGTTCAACCGTCTCTTAATAATTAAATTCACAAAACAACCGGAAAGAACTTCTAATGTACAGACGACTCCCACAAAGCTACTACAATCGGTCAGATTTCTTTATTAGATTTTCAACTTTATCTCTAAAGCATAAAGGCTCGAGGTTGCTTGACCTGCTGCCATCCGTACATTTAAAAACAAGTTAATACGGCTGGCCAGTTAGAAACCAAGGTACCCTCTTATGTACTGATTATCTACTTTTTGACAAATTATTTTGCAGACCTGCTTAGGTATGCAACAAGTATAGTCTCAGACCGGTGATAGTTTTGTTTTTCATTTTATAATTTTGGTTATAACGTATTTGTTTTATGTTGTAAGTATTACTAAGGCGTAGTTATTATTAAATATATTTAAATACTTGTTCAGTTATGCTTATGTTTTCTTGATTTATAAGTAGTAGTCGTATTTTATAAGTTTACTTAATATTTCATACTAGCTTTCCGCCCGCGGCTTCGCCCGCGTGTAGTTCGGTAATATCGCGCTTTTTAGATTTCCCTCGGGAACATCAAATTTTTCCGGGATAAAAGGTAGCCTATGTTCTTTCTCAGGGCCTAAAGATTATCTGTGCCAAATTTCATCAAAATCGGTTGAGAGGTTTAAGCGGGAAAGCGTAACAGACAGACAGACAGACTGACAGACAGAGTTACTTTCGCATTTATAATATTAGTATGGATTGTGTTGTTAGGGTTATGTATAACTTACATTCTGCATAACATAATCCTTTACTTTTGTTTTAAAAATACCTATTCATACTCTTGCACTCCTTTATTTCATTTGGCAGTTTGTTATATAATTGGTTAAAGGATTTAAAAATTTTAAATCATTGTGTGTGAATCAGGGCAACGAACAATCTAATAGTTTTCAACAATTAAGTGTTTGTGTACAAAACACATACTTGCTTTATATGACCCCGCATGCGTGCAGATCGGGTATTCGCTACGCTGTTAGATATTTTACTAGGGTAACTAGTAAGGAAGAAAGCGCGTATCATATTTACAACTTTAAACGCTCACTGTGGTCGAATCATTGCGTCGATTTAGGGTGTACATCGTAGGTAAACATGTAGATGCTTTAAGTAGTAACCAAGTTGATACTGTGAGTGTCAATCGCCTTGCAAGTGTCAGACTGGTTCTATACGGCTCAGTACCAGGATGACAAGTTAAAGCGAATCATTTATCAGCTTAAAGATAGATCAGCGGCTACCGAGATAACCAACAATTATGTGTTTATTAATGATAGGTTGCATAGAAAAACATTGTATAGTAATCGCCTCGTAGTGCCAGCTTTAGCGCGATGGAGACTGGTCCAAGTGCGCCAAGATGATGTAGGGCATTTGGGTATCCAAAAATGTATGGATATAATAAAAAAGATTATTGGTTTCCAATAATGACTCACTTTATTCAAAAGTATGTAAATCAAATCAAAGCATTTATTTCAAATAAACCAGTTACAGGCACTTTTGGAATGGGAGGCATTCCAAAAGTGCCTGTAACTGGTTAGTTTCATTAAGCCTATGGTAAGGGGGAACATGGAAAGAAACAAGGCAAATTGTTCCCTATTTCCAAACCCACAGAGCTTATGGTTATGGTGCATGTTGACCATTTAGGTCCCTTTTGCAAAACTGTAAAAGGTCATCAGTATATGTTAGTTCTGACAGATGCTTTTTCTAAATTTGTTATTGCGGAGCCCACTCGAACAGTCTATTCGGTAGAAACCATTAGGACACTTAAATAAATCCATATTTAGCTTATTTGGATACCCTGATAAACTTGAGCGATCATGGGAAGGCGTTCACGAGTAGATATTTTAAAAATTTTTCAACTGACAGACAATTCAGGCATATCTTGACCTCTGTTGCATGCCCACGAGCCAATGGGCAAGTGGAACACACCAACAGAACTATATTGAATGCGTTGCGTGCCACTGATCCTAGCGAAGCCGCAAATAATTGGACCAACAGCTTACCTGACATTCTCTGGGGTATCAACAATACTATAAATGCAAGTACATCCTATAGGCCCTATGATTTAATGTTTGCCAAAAGTTCTAGGCCACGTTGTGATATTACCAGTGCCAGAGCCAGTGGAGGTTAGACGCAACAAAGCTAGTGCTCAGTTAAGGATAGCAAGTGATAGGATGAAACGCAACTTTGATAAGAAACGAAAAACAAGCCATGTCTATAAAAAGGGTGATTTAGTTCTTTGGCGGCAAACACCGACAAGCTGTGCCACAAAAGTAACACTAAGCTAGACGACATTTACTCAGGTCCATATGTTGTAATCAAGGTGGTGGGCAATGACAGATATAGAATCCGCAGTATTAAGGGACTCGGAGGTTACAAAGCCTTTATAGCCCTGGTTGCAGCTGATTCCTTAAGGCCTTATTGGAGTACAATGCCTATATCTGACAGTGCCAGTAGTTCCGATGATCAACTTGAAACTGAAGACCTCATTGATCTACTTGAAAGTTAATGCAGCCTTCTCCCGTTGCGGGAGCAATCTTGTTTCAGGACGGCCGACTGTAACGCCACACCGCATTTGCCGCTCACCGCGCGCCACGGCGCCACCATGGCTAGCCGATATCACAGCCGATCAGATCGCGCCACTCCAGCCAGCCAATCACAGCCAAGCCGAGCCACCAGCCAGCCACGCCACTGCCGCCAAACACCGGACGCCTCCGGTGGGAGAAATGCCATAAAAGCCTTGCGAGCCCACTTGTCGCCACTATTATCGCTGCGATCACACGACCAAGCCGTTCTCCTGATAACTCTGCTCGATTGTATTGAATCTTTTATTAAATCAGTGTTATTATAATCAAAATAGTTTATTCATTTGTGCCCTTCTGTTACACACACGATGTTTGAGAGCATAATAAGGATGTTTCCTGGGTAAAAAAATGATTATATTTAGTCCGTCATTCAGATTAAAGAAAAATATTGGATACGTATATTTTGTTTTATCAAATCAATAAAAATTGACAAATATAGGTAAAAGGCATCCAGGAGTGTTGGCTGGTGACGTCACTGCTCGCTGAAAAGTGTAGCGTGCAGTGACGTCACACGAGTTTTCAACGCGCTGTGTCGTCTTCATTTTTTGTTTATTTGAAAAAAGAAAAAATACGTGTCTAGTACTTTTTGGAATTCTGACTGACGGACTAGTTTTTTTTTTTGTCAAATACCCTATTATCACCCGTTAGAAATTACCTAAAGCCTAAAGTAAGTTACTTAATTTGTTGAAACAGGTGCTAGTAATAAGTATATTATTATGATTTAAAATGAAACATCAAATACTTTTATATAGAAAACGATTATATTAAGTAAAATTTTGTTTCTCTATTTATTTAATCATTCGCGTAGACCCATTATATAAATAGACTAGAAAAAACAGAACGGATAAAAGGTACAAAGGTGATGCTTTTTAGGGTTCTATAGCCAAATGGCAAAAAACGGAACCCTTATAGATTCGTCATGTCTGTCTATCCGTCTGTCCATCTGTCCGTCCGTATGGCACAGCCATTTTTTTCCGAAACTGTAAGACCTATGCTGTTGAAACTTGGTAGGTAGATGAATTCTTTGAACCGCATTAAGATTTTGATGCAAAAATAATAAATAATAATAAATATTGGGGGCTCCCCATACTTAGAACTGAAACTCAACATATTTTTTTTGCATCAAACACATACGTGTGGAGTATCTATGGATAGGTCTTCAAAAATGGTATCGAGGTTTCTAAAATATTTTTTTTCTAAATCAAATACTTTGCGTGACTGGCGCTTCCAATGTGGAAAAATGTTGGTCCGCCGCCCCCCCCCCCCAAATTCAAAAAATCAGCATATCACTTCTTTAAAATCACTGCTAGTGACATGTAGCCAGCACCACTATGTCATTTGCATAGCTAATGTTATTTATAAACGCTCCATCAACATGACATCTGATAGACTTTCTGCTGAATCGACTTATCAAAGTATTTGTAGTGGGACCACGCTACCTACAAAAAACGCAGAAATAAACAACGCGTCATACACGTCTACATCTCGCAATCAGAGTTTACCGTGCAACTAGCATACATACAACTTCCCAATTTCAAGCATTTTGCAAGTGCCCGCCAGTCATAACACCCGTCTGGTCGGAGGATCCCCCTTTTCTATGGAGAATGACTGAACTTTACTCTCTGTTCCTCATACCTCCACATATTCACATACAGGTTGAAGTAGAGAAGATATGACCCTCTGAATCGTCATCCTAAAATACACCGAAACCAACAGCGACACCTGATCTCGACTAACCGAATATTACATGAGCAGGAACCGGTGACTCATGTGGTAGACATCGCCCATCGGTTCCTCTTTCAAGAAAAGTTGAACCAGTAAATAATAATACTAATTTTTATTCAAAATTCGTTAAAAAACAAATTAATACAGTTAGCCTTAAATGTAAACCATAAATTTAAATCTAAGTAAGTAAGCGATAAGAGCTCTAATAACAATCAAAATTAATTAATAAATAAACAACATTAACAAACAAATTATAATATTAGGTATTAAATAGATATAGTCACTTCAGCACAATTAGTAAATTCCCTGTATCTTCGTAGGACATTTTCTGAAGAGTATCCCTCTGATTTTTTTTTACAATATGTTTAATTTAAGGAGTAGAAATTTGCTTTCGCATTTAATCTATTATAGAGAAGAGGACCGAAGAACAGGTAACATTTGAAACAAAAGCATGATTTGTTTGATTTTGACGACAGACTAGATCTTTACGTCTTTTATTAGTAAGATCCGAACATATAATTGGATTTTATCTAATTCTGCAACTAGAGGCGTCTACCAATATTTTGCTTAGTAGCATTCTTTCCAAAATTGTAAAAAGCTCTGACTGAGAATTCCGATTACCAGTTATAATACGCAATCTAATTTAGTCTTGATAAGTTTGATACCATGTCGGTCTACACCTCAAATCTTACGAATTTACTTTTATTTTATCATGAGTATGACATTGACGATGCCTATCAAGACCGCATTTGAAACTTTAATTATTTTGCTAACGCAGTGTAGCAAAATTAAAGTTACAAATACAAGGACTGGCAGTCGTGGTGACCAAGTGGTTAAAACACCAGCCTCTAAAGTGTGATGTAGATTCCGGGTCAGGCAAGTACCAATGTAACTTTTCTAAGTTATATGTACTTACTAAGTATATCTTGGGCACCAACGACTGATTAAAAGGTGAAGGAAAACTCTTGAGGAAAAAAAAATCTTGAGGAAACCTGGACCTTAAGTCTGAAATCGCCAACCCGCATTGAGCAAGCGTTGTGATTACGCTCAATCCTTATCTGTATGAGAGGAGACCTGTGCCCAGCAGTGGGACGATAAAAAGGTTGATGATGATGATGACGATGATACAAAGAACTTATACGTTGCACACATACATGTTATTCCACTTTGTTAACATCCTATCTGTCAGACGTCAGACGATTGTCAGCATCATAAATTATATTTAGATCAAATTAAATAGTCCTACATTATTAATACAGTGGCTAAATTTATAAAAATAGAATAATAATACGGACTTAGCAACAGCTAGGCAGCAACAACTATTCAAACTATTTGCAAATAATTTGATACGAAGTAACAGAAGAACAATGCTGAATTTCAGAATCAGAAGGTGCCAAACAAGAGAAATAAGGATCCTGCGGGAATCCCATGTTAGAAGTCCTAAGGTGGAGACTATTATCATGATACATAAGCATTACAATAGATGGTATAGAAGTATTATATACCTACATAGCTATCAGTAGTAGACGCAAGCATAACAACACCACTTGGCAGTGAGTAGCAACAATTATTACATATATTATTTACAAATATCCTATGCAAATACCTCCTCATTTATACCGCGTACATCGAGCGACTGGAATAATTTGTCAGCGCCGGTGTTTCCGTCGTACTACAATTTAAGTGTCTTCAAGGCTAGAGTAAAGAGGCTCTTAATAAACTAGCGCACTTTACCATCAACGATTGCATCACTGCTTACCATCAGGCAGGATAGCGATCAAGCACTAGTTTATATAATTTATAAAAAAAAGCGCAATTAAAAAAAAAAGTTATTGTTATAAAGATAAATACGACGATGAATCTTTACTCGTAGGCGAAGAAGAATTCTGAGGAGGAGGATCGGAAGGTGCCAAATACATAGAGTAAGGATCCTGCAGTAATCCTAAGTTAGATGTCCCAGCGAGGAGACTACTATCGTCATACGTGGGCATCGTAGTAGACGGCAAAGATGTATCAAATCCATAGCCACTAATTGTAGTTGGAGGCATGATTATACCAGTCGGCAATGAATTGTAATAATTCGAACCAGCACTAAATCTCACCAAATCATCGTTTAACTTTAAGTTAGCTCCGTTTGGCACGTAGCTATCAGATATCAACGAAGGCAGAGTGTTAGAAATCGGTGGCAGTGACTCATGGTTGCTGTATCGATAAACCTCAGACATCGGTGAGTAAACGGCTCCGCTTGGACCTGCTGTATAGTACGATGAATAAGATAAATTCGGCGTGTAGGATGGTAGCTCCATAGTACTCTGTGGTCCTTTTAACACAGATTTCAATGGATTGATTGAGGAGTATTCTGGGGGTCTTGATGTAATGTCGTTCGAATGAAGAAATATTTTAGGATGAGTTGTATGATTGCCAGATAGGACACGCCTATGTCTGTCATGCCCACCGCAGCTTCGTCCGTGACTCATTTTGTGGTCTTGATTAGGTGACATCTCCACAGAGCTTGAGGGACTAATATCGTCTACAGACGAAGATGGCTTGTTGTTTTTATTGTCCTTCTTATACTTCATTCTTCTATTCTGGTACCATATTTTTATTTGACGTTCTGAAAGTTGTAAGTAATTGGCAAGTTCGATACGTCTCGGGCGACAAAGATAATGGTTCTGGCGGAACTCATTTTCCAACTGAACAAGCTGCGAGCTGGTGTAGGCAGTCCGAGCTCGCTTCGTAAATCCTTTCTGATATGTTGATTCGGTTGACATTTCTGTAAAATTAAATTGTGATATGAGCATTTTTGTAAATGAAATGTTGAGTCGAGGACCTCCATAATACTTCAATAATATTTTTTTTTTTGTAAATTATAAACTTGTGCTTGACCACAATCCCGCCTGATGGTAAGTAGTGATGCGATCGTTGATGGTAAAGCGCGCTTCTTTATTAAGATCCTATTTACTAGAGTAAATAGGATCTTAATAAAGAAGCGCGCTTGAAGACATTCAAATTGTAGTGCGAATCTGCTATCAATATCTAATAATTGCATATTATATTAAATAATTGTATGTTTTCTTTTAGGGAAATATGAATAACATTGATAACGTCATGGTTAATAACATTGATTGCACGGTTAGTACAGTGGGCAAGCTGTTTACTGCTGTTGCGGGTTCGATTTCTCAATGGAACAAATATTTGTACAAAATACAAGAAGTTTTTTCAGTTCTGGATGTTTGTGTAAGTGATTACCTTGTGTGAGGTAATGTTTAAAAGTATATATATATATATGTATATATAAGTCCCATGTGTCACAATACGGGAAAGTCTGAAGTAAGTTTAGTAGGTAATATAGTTATAATATAGACTTACTGGTAGCTGAAGCTGGTACAGAAGAAGAAGCTTGGATGGGAGTCATTAATGCAGGCTGACTATTCCATGAAGAATTCTGAAATTAAGTAATAACCACTTATATAATGCGTCTAACTTTGATACACTATAACAAAAAGGTGAGTTCGACCTTATATTTAATAAATGCCACTATCTACCAGGAAATTAAAATGCAATTAGGAATCCGGTTGTTTTGTGGTAAATCACGGTCATCACTGTGTCGGTTTCATGCATGACAAAAATATAAATTTTCCTCTGATACCTGGTTTAATAAAACATATTTTTCTATATCAATTACCTGACTAAGAAAAGTAGAATCGTGCACATCGTTGATTTCTCTTTCAGGATCTTTTGCGACATCGCCGCTTAGATCACTTCTTTTATGACATTGGACAAGTTCATTAGTAGTATCGCTTCTAGAGTAAATAACTTGGTTCCCGATATGTGTAGCGGTCGCACTACAGATCTCGTCACTTTTGACAGGGCAATTCTCTGTAACTACTTCTTCCGTTCCAGAACCACAATTGTTGGAGTTGTTGCTAATGTTTTCGTAATTCGGCATTTGATCCTCGTACTTTAATCCTAAGTTATCTTGAGAATTACCCACAATATACGATTGGTGCAATCCAAGGATGTCTTGAATGCTAAATCCAGTTGAGTCTCTTGAATTAAAATCTTGCACGAAAGTAGAAAGCATTTCTGTTTTACAATCGGCGAATAGATTGTCATTGACGATATAACTGACACTTTCTGATACTATATCTTCTACTCCATGTGAAGTAACTGCGTTTATTTTGCAGTCATTTATCTGAGAATGTTCAATGGTATTATACTTTGACATACCAGAATTTGAGAAGTCAGATGACGTTGTGTCTCGAGAATCATCTGGATCTGAGTGCAGGCTCGGTGGCGTTGGGATCGGCGAAGACATTTTATTTTATTTCACTGATAACATTTCACTATGAAAAACATTAAAATTATTACGATTGTTCCATCACTAATTTTGTGCTGTACATGAAATTGTTCAACCACTTAGCACCTAGGCAACTGCACGGGATGAGGCTTGTTTACCAAATGCTTTTTCGTCATCTGAACATCGTTAATTTGGTAATGACTTTTTGTGTAAGTGTGTATAATGTTTAAAGGGCTAGTGCATATGTGTGGAGCCGATAAGCGGAACATACCGGGGCTGCGATAGTATGCATACAATAGATAAAAGTTTGAAATCTGTTTCGGTAGCCTCACTCACCTGTCACGACAATTTTTATTCTAAATAGTTTTGTACGTTGTTTAGCTACTGGATTATATGAATACCATAACATCGGCTGCCGGCAGAAGTTACCACCCATCAGACAGAGTCTTGCCGCCAAGCGATTAGTCGTGTTCCGGCATGATGTCTGGTGAAGCCGTACGGAGGACGGGTCTGAGCAGTTGTGTTGCGATGTGTGCCGGGTACGATGCGTCAAATGTTGTTGTGCCGGGAGTTTGGTCGTGGAGGGTCTTCACATCAATCTCCCTCTGGCGCAGCATCGTTGGTCGTGTTATTGGGCCTAATATTGCACCACCTCGGTCAACTACCGTCTTCCTTCCTATTCTCTAAGGTTTTTTAAGTGAATAGGCGTAATAAACCAGCGCGCTTTACCATCAATGATTGCATCACTGCTTACCATCAGGAAAACTCATTATAAAAAAAAAACCTATGTAATTGTGTCTTATCGTCTTCTTCTCAGTATTAACTACTATAGATCAAACATGATGTTATGATTTTTCAACTGCCTCGTTGGTGTAATGGGCGCAAGAGAAGATTCTGTGGGTTTTGGTTTGGGTTGGTGGGTTTGATTAATCTCCGTACCCAATCATACTAAACCTTTTCAGGTTTAGTAGAAGCTTGTTTTAGGAACAATTAGTACCCACACTCGTCCCCTTTTAAAGGAGACGTTTGATGATACAGGCTTGTATAACTGCAATCGCTTCAAGTTATGCAAGCTGAAAGTAAATTATAACAAAGAAGAGTTTTATAACACATGATTGCTATTTGGAGTTGATTTAAATTTGGAAAACGGAAATTTTGATATGGAAAACTACACTTTCAGTTGCCTAAATAAAAATTAAATTGGTAAAATACCATTGTCATTGATTTCGTCAACAGTCAATTAGGCTGTCCATATGCGTTGGTAGATATTGAAACCACAAATTCTTGCGTTGTACGTTCTACTTGTGCCTACCGATAGTAAATTCATTAAGATAGCATATATAGATAGACATGTCCCAAAAACATAGACAGTTTAAAAAATATATTTACAAACTATAATATAGTGTGATTATAATAAAAGTATAGATTTTACTAATCCCATAAGTGGGTTTGAAATAAAAATGAATTATAATGGTCATACCAATTATGGTAACGTGCTAAGCAATATAGTTTAAAATGTTTCCCATTCAGGTAATCATAAACCTATTGAGCTTGCACATACTTAGCACATTGACACGTGCTGAAGCGTTGTTTCCATTTGCAAAAAGTAAAATACTTAGGCACTATCATACGTAGATAATAAAGTTTTATAATTGTCCATTCAACTATTTATTGTTTTATTTTTTAATAATTATAAACTAGTGCTTGACTGCAATCCTGCCTATTGGTAAGCAGTGATGCAATCGTTGATGGTAAATCGCGCTAGTTTATTAAGCATATTCACTTAAAAAACTGAGTGAATAGGAAGGAAGACTGCAATTGAGCGAGGTGATACAAGGTTAAACCCAACAACACGACTAACGATGCTGCGCCAGAGGGAAATCGATCTGAAGACCCTCCAGGACCAAACTCTCGACACAACAACATTTGCACATTTGACAACTGCTCAAACCCGTCCTCCGTACCTACTATTATACGAGACTTGGGAATCTTGTTTAAAAAAAAAAAAAAAAAAACTATTATTTAAGCTAAAATAGAATTTAATTAATGGTAGGATTTAGATTACAGAAATAGTAAGAGTTAGGACCTCCGACTCGTACCGAGATTTAGAACCAACTGCCTCGCTGGGCTCATGAATGACGTACTGTAACCCATAATGCAGACGTGGCACAGCTGAGCGTTGTTATGCCATTCCACTAACATTGTAAAGGTATAACAGTACGTTATTAGGGTACCCCTACACGTAAAGTGGGGAATTATTTTTTTTAAATTTCAACCTTAACGCATAATAAATTGTTGGTTAGGTATTTTAAACTGAATTTGGGTTTAATCGCATTATTTTTGATAGTGTTAATATTTTTTGGAAAATTAAAAAAGGGGGTCTTATCCCCTCTAACTTTGAACCGTAAGTTTAAAAACCGACCAAGAGCATATCGGGCTACGCTACGTGTAGGGTTCCGTAGTTTTCCGTTCCCGTTCTAAATGACCACACTTAAGATTTAAAAACATGGCCTATTCAACATTAATTACGGAAACCTAGAAAAGTGTACAAAGGATGGTGATATTTAAAGAAAGAGTAGAGATTTAGCTACTACCTGGTACTCGAAAAATTAATAATGGCGCGAAGTAGCCCAAATCTGCCCAAAGTACAGTGCCATCCGTCGGGATTTGGATTCGGTTACTAATTTACACAAACTAGACAGGGTTTGCATGCTGGATTTTCAGTGATAACATTGGGTTGCATGAACCGATTCTAAAAAAAAACTGTAAGTTATATTGCTTTAAAAAGTATTGTGTTTAGAAAGAAAAAAAAATATCAAAATCAAAAGTCATTTATTCAAATTAGGCTGAGAATCAGCACTTTTTGAATGTCAATATTACATAAGACAGTCCCCCAAAACGCCCACCCATCGACACTTCCTAGTGCTTTCGCTGGGAAGAAGAAGTGGCGGAACAAATTACCCAGCAACACAGCTGCCTGTTTATTAAAAAAAAAAACCATATGACTTTATAAATACGATGAACACAAGAAAATACAACAACAATGAAATTATTTACCATACTCCAGCTACATACAGAAAAATACACTACTACTACACACAGTACTACATCAGTTCTCGATGCTGAGATGTCACTAAGTCGTCGAAACTTAGCAATGAAATTGAGTCCTATGAGCTGATTGTGGATGAGTAATGACTCCTGGAGGGCGATCGCCCTAAAATAATTCAACCAAAACAGAACTGGATCGCAACCAATTCATAATTTTTGTTATGTTTCGTATCGCGCTAGCCTTAGAGCTTGAGAAAGGACATAGGCTATAAAACATCCCGCTATGACCAATAGGCGCAGAGCAGGAACAAAAAATGTTGCGGAAACGGGAGCAAACGCGGACGTACATATTGCTCTCATTATTTTAACAGGCGCTTATATCAACTGAGCTCTTTCGGTTCGAACCTTACGCGGGTTAAACCGCGGGGCACAGCTAATTTACTTATAATTTATTTAGTTTTAATTATTATATCTGATGAAATGACTCACTCATACATTGATTTTACTTCGATCGAAGTTAAAGTTTTAGCGCGATACGAAATGTGATCATAACTAAACCATATAGTGAACCATATAACAGGTAGAGTAGCCAGCCTTTCGGTGTTCTATAGGATGCATTTCGGGGAGTGTGCGATGGAATTGCATGATTTAATTCCCCCATCTCCGTTCCACCAGCGGACGACCCGTCGTACGGCTGGTTTCCACCCTTACGTTGTTAACACCTCTACGATCCGGACGAAGCGTTTCGCCTCCTCCTTTATACCGCGTACACCGAGGGACTGGAATAATTTGCCAGCGGCGGTGTTTCCGTCGGACTACAATTTGAGTGTCTTCAAGGCTAGAGTGAATAGGCTCTTAATAAACTAGTGCGCTTTACCATCAACGATTGCGTCACTGCTTACCATCAGGCAGGATTGCGGTCAAGCGCTAGTTTATAATATATAAAAAAAAAAAAAAAACATAATTTTAACTGGTTTAGATACGAACAAGAGTTGAACTTCTACTGTTTTATTTAGCGCGGTTACCCTCCTGGTGTCGTGGAAGACAATCAGAACAGCGTCATTCCTTCAAGAATTAATGCAAATAAGTGTGAGTATGTACAATTACATTATAATGTGTAGCCGTAAGCTGTGTAGACGTTATCGACATTTACGGCTTCAACAAGCGAACTCTCAACGTGATACAAGCAAATACTGTTTTAATCAACGTCTGCCCAGCCTTATCCCAACTATGTTGGGGTCAGCTTCCAGTATAACCATTGAAGCGACTGCCCATCCGATCTTTGTTTTTGTTCTTGATGGGAAATCGTAAAATGACCTCTCTCTCGCTCTGGGTGGAGCGGAGCGGAAGTGGTAGATTGTTACCGACTAAAACCCACCCGTACGGCCCTGGCGCACAGGCAAGTGAAGAATCACTTGCCTGTGCGCCAGGGCTGCGGTTTCTTTTTTAACCAACCCGCAACCCTGACTCTAGAGGCATCGGTCTTCGTGGACCCCGTCACGATGTGCTGACATCTCTTTGAGACGCACGTGATACACAACGCGCCGTCGCAACTGTCTACTGCTTACCGTCCGTAAGCCCGCATCCCCATCCGACCTTCACCACCCAAGTTTTGGATACCGCTTCACCACTAGGTAAGACTGGTTTTCCGACTTTCCCACCATCACATTATTACGCCAGTAGGTGTGCAAACTACATATCAATTTAGCGCAGTGATTGAGCTATCGACTGCTACGCTGTCACGGTATCAATTCCCGCTCGGAATAAAATTTAAATTATTTTTTTTTTGAGTTTTTGCTCCAGTTCTTGTTATTTGAGTATGTGAGTTTTAATATTTTGAAACTCATCCACGATACAGGAGTAATGCACTATGCCTTTACTCCTGTATCCTGGATGCTTTGATGATGATGTAGAGCAAAGTTAAAAAAAAAATGTATTACAATATTAAACTCCCAACTAAAGTGGTATATAAACAAGAATTTCGATTGTAGGTAATATCGAAACAGATTATAACAAAAACAGTATAAAACAAATTAGGAAAATATTACCGTAGAATGGAACGTTACAAAATTTCTATAGACGAATAAATATATATCCAGTCGGTATAGCTACACCTATTAAACATAAACATAATTTTGTTATTAAATACTCGAGACTAAAATCTTCAAATAGCCCTAAGCTTGATATTACGATGGTTACGTTTTGAATAATTAAACCACAGCTACATTACTGTGTCTGTGTGGTGACTTGAATTTAACCAATCAAAAAAATATGAAAGAAAAAGAAGAAGAAATAAGAGCTCTGATTGGCTAGAACTGCTTTACGATACAACGGATATATGCTAAATGACGATTAACTTTACTCATAACTTGAGGGTATATGGAAAAAACTACCGTATCATAAAAATCATGACAACCGCACAACTAAAAGCCAGATCACAAAAAGAAATAATTGCTTGCTGTATGCACAGTCATTTTCGATAACTCTTTATATTCATTAACCTTACCATGTCAAACGTTTGGTTCAAACCGTTGGCTCCTTTGAGGAATAATAATGAGGTATGTAAACATCTCTTGATTTAATACTTAATTCAAGTCTTTTTTAAAACTATGTTTAGGTAAATACTAAAAAGGAATGAGAGGTGTGAAAAAATGTGGTCAGCGCGTCATCTTGTATATGCTATGTAGATAAATATTTTTTTGTTGTTAATTTACTATAGATAAACAATGTTGTTTTTTATTGTAGATTAATTGTTGGGAAAATAAGCCGTTTATAGCCGTGTGGCCGGAGAATGTAGTACAGAGCAAAGGTTTGTGGTTATTATGTTTTCTTTTTTTTTTATTTTATTTTAGGCAGGAGTGGGAAATCCTCATGGGCGCCCAGACTGCCTCGCTTTTGAGCCAGTCTGGGCAGTGCCGGACTCTTACCAGCTAAAACCTACTCCTGCCTTTGCTAAGTATTCCTCTAACATTATTAGAGTCCTTACATATCCATTTACTAATATGCAATAGCCTATTCTTATTGCTCTCCCTTACAACGATACTTATAATTTTATTTTATGCGACTTACAAGTTTTTCATTACAGTAAACATATATGCTTATACTATTTCTTATTCTATATCTATATGCTATAAATCGTATTTGGATATAGAACAAGAACACTTATTCCTTAACATTACTTTGTATGCCTTAATTCTCGTACACCTTACTTTATAATTATATATGGTATATTAATATATATCTAATTATAGGTATGTTAATTATGCAAGCCTATATATTTTACACTAATATATAGACAACGTGTAACAAAAAGGGTATATACATACCAAGGGCCTGGCATCTTTAGATGATATCAAACGATATCGGAAGGGTTTCAACTCAAAATAAAATACTCAAAAAATTGGTACCAAATTTTCGGTTTCGTGTGTTTCTTAAAATAAAATCATAACAAACGTGGCAGCACACTATATATGTTAGTAACTAGTCGTTACCCGTCACGTTACCTGCCAAAATCTGATAAATGTCTTCAATATATCTGTGCGACTAGTATGATAGTAGCCTATCACAGGCGGTGTTTTTCCTCATAACTTCCTAACATAAAGAGATAGGATTAAAAAACCCTTCCAATATCGTTTGATATCATGTACCTAAAGATGCCATGTCTTTGTTATGTATATACCCTTTATGTTACACGTTGTATATAGCATTGATTTATTGTACTACTATTTGTTTCTACGTAAGTATAACAGATTTTGCAATATCCGTAAAAAACTCAATGAACATTTTTCTATGTTTCCTACGTAGTTTTTATGTTACCTACGTACGTTATACATATCATGATGATTTGTTTAATCTAATTGAATATGAAATGGCCCTGTTTATTTTAGGATCCAAGCTCATTAATAAAACTATACGTATCTAATAATACTAATAAAGTGGCTTAAGAATATTGTAAATAATAAATTATTAGAATATCTTTTAGAATAATTATTTCTCGGTGGTAGGCAACAACATCAGCCGCCGGCATAAGTTACCACCCACCAGACAAAGTCTTGCCGCCAAGCGATTCGTCGTGTTCCGGCATGATGTCTGGTGAAGCCGTACGGTGGACGGGTCTGAGCAGTTGTGTTGAGATATGTGCCGGGTACGATGTGCCTAATGTTGTTGTGTCGGGAGATTGTCTCCCTCTGGACCAGCATCATTGGTCGTGTTGTTGGGTTAAACATTGCATCACCTCGCTCAACTGCCGTCGGTCGTGTTGTTGGGTTAAACATTGCATCATCTCGCTCAACTGCCGTCTTCCTTCCTATTCACTCAGTTTTTTTGAGTGAATAGGCTTAAGAAGCTAGTGCGCTTTACCATCAACGATTGCATCACTGCTTACCATCAGGCGGGATTGCAGTCAAGCACTAGTTTATAACTATTAAAACAAAAATCTAAATATGTATTTTAGCTAATAATCCTATTAAAGGTATGACATACAGACATTTAGAACATATTACTAAAGAGATTGAAATATTATCTATTTTTGATATATTATTTATCACATTTTATAATTTCAGAAATAACCAGCACAATTAATAATAACGGAAAACGGATGCGGACATTCTTCTCAACCGACCGACTGAGAGCTTTAGAAAAGGCGTACTCCCGCCGGAAGTTCGTTGATCCAGAGACACTTGCTCAGCTCGCCAACACTTTGAACATCAGCCATAAATGTATCAAACTTTGGTTCCGAAATAGAAGAAAGAGAGAGAAGAATTCATCTATTAGTATTGAACCACCACCTTCACCTGATTCTACGTCATTAGGGGTAACTACCGCCAATCAGATTCTTAAGTTTTCTCATTACACTGACAATTCCTACCAATTACCCACTTCGTCATCTTCCTCTTATCAGCCTACAGATGTCCACTGCTGGACAAATGCTTTCATTCCATTAAGGGGCATTGCCACACCCACTTGCTATAATTCTAATCCAGTCCAGTCTAACTATAGAGCTGTGACCCCACCTGATTTCGCTACATATTTTCTAAACGATAGCAATGTTTATCCTAATGAATATTATCCCTAATGTTAACTATTCGGTTGATCATGGCTATGGTCATAACCAATATAGCGGTGGCACAAATAACTACTGGAGAGAGAACTAAAATTCGTATACCGAAAGATTAGGTTTTATTTTAAATGACAACAAAAAAAATTGTTTAAGTATATGTATTGCCGTTATGCGACCAAAACCAATTAAATTATTATTCTATTCATTGTTCGTCAATTTTGATACACTCTTTATAAAGCTACTGGAGATCCTGAAGACAGTTTACAAGTCATTAAAAAAGATATGTAAATATCTTTCAAGGAGTCACTAAGATGGTTTTGTATGTGAGAGGAATACTTCAGATTGTAATTATATCTATGTATTTCAATGTACCTACCTATTTGAAAATGTATTTATTTTTATTCTATATACTTCAAGTTACAGTTTTATTTTTGACTTTATTTTTTTATTTATTGATAAATTGTGTGTTAATTGGTTTTGTTTTTTAACGGTCCGTTGTATTGATACATTTTCAGTTATTTTAATTTTTAAAGATATTTTAATAGTTTATATTCTTTTCTACCTTCATAGGTAGAATTTGTTGTTCAATTGTTAATTTTTATTTTTAGTACAATTCGCCATATTCATAAACCTTGCTTAAAGTTAACAAGTGATTAGCGATGTTTTAACTATACATTTTGACGTTTGCACGTTTTTTAACATTAATCATCGTTTATGAATAAATGCCATAGTGTTTAAGGGGTTTATTTAAAAACGACGATTAAAGTAAAGTGACATGCAAACGTCAAAAAGGCATGGTTTAATAATAGCTAATCACTAGTTAACTTTAAACAACGTTTATGAATAAGGGGTATATGTTTAAAATATTCTATGTAGTCTCGATATTTAAAAAAAATGTGTAATATTTATGAAATTGAATTAGATACGTAAGTAGTTACTTTCTAGACTTAAGTTATTTTAAGCAAGGTGACTTGCTTCAATAAAATCCTAATATAACATAAATATAAATAAAATTGATATATTTTTCTCGGTGGTAGGCAACAACATCAGCCGCCGGCATGAGTTACCACCCACAAGACAAAGTCTTGCCGCCAAGCGATTCGTCGTGTTCCGGCATGATGTCTGGTGAAGCCGTACGGAGGACGGGTCTGAGCAGTTGTGTTGCGATGTGTGCCGGGAACGATGTGCCTAATGTTGTTGTGTCGGGAGTGTGGTCGTGGAGGGTCTCCAGATCATCCTCTGGCGCAGCATCGTTGGTCGTGTTGTTGGGTTAAACATTGCATCAGCTCGCTCAACTGCCGTCTTCCTTCCTATTCACTCAGTTTTTTTGAGTGAATATGCTTAATAAGCTAGTGCGCTTTACCATCAACGATTGCATCACTGTTTACTATCCGGCGGGATTGCAGTCAAGCACTAGTTTATATCTAATAATAAAAAAAATATATATTATTCTTTATTAATTTTAAGTTATTTTATCAAAACTTTATGATACGTAGCAACTTTCTAGACATAAGCTATTTTTAGCAATATGACTTGCTTGGATAATATTATTTTATTACTAAATACCATTAATATAATATTCTACATAACTTATATAATATCAGTCGTGACAGCACACCAAAGAAGAAATGCGTAAGAAAAAACAAATAGCAATTTTTTTTCTTAAGTGCATTAGATACATAAGTAGTTACTTTCCAGACTTAAGTTATTTTAAGCAAAGCAATAGTTTATTTTTAGATTTCATTCCATATGTTTAAAATAATTATGATATTTTTAAAAATGTGTATCTTATATTTACGAAATTGCATTAGATACGTAAGTACCTAGTTACTTTCTTGACTTCAGTTATTTCAAGCAAGGTGACTTGCTTTAATAGAATCCTAATATAATATAAATATAAATAAAATTAATATATTATTCTTTATAAATTTTAAGTTACTTTATCAAAGTTTGTTATACGTAGATACTTTCTGGACATAAGCCATTTTTAGCAAGATGATTTGCTTGGATATTATTAATTTGTTAATAAATAAAAGATTGAGAAGAATTTTATTCATAAATAAGTATTTAGTTACTTTCTAGACTTAAGTTATTTTAAGCAAGTGTTTTTAGATTTTATACTGTATGTTTAAAATATTCTAAGAAGTAGCCATATTTAAAAAAAAAGTAATATTTACTAAATTGCATTAGATAACGGCGGGATAGTGCATTAAATAGATAGCGGTAAGTAGTTACTTTCTATACTTAAATTAATTTAAGCAAGGTGACTTACTTTTATAAAATCATCATATTAGATCATCATATTATTCAGTTGTTAATTTTTAGTTTTAGTACAATTCCCCTTATTCATAAACCTTGCTTAAAGTTAACAAGTGATTAGCGATGTTTTAACTATACATTTTGACGTTTGCACGTTTTTTAACATTAATCATCGTTTATGAATAAATGCCATAGTGTTTAAGGGGTTTATTTAAAAACGATGATTAAAGTAAAGTGACATGCAAACGTCAAAAAGGCATGGTTTAATAATTGCTAATCATTATTTAACTTTAAACAACGTTTATGAATAAGGGGTATATGTTTAAAACATTCTATGTAGTCTTGATATTTTAAAAAAAATGTGTAATATTTACGAAATTGAATTAGATACGTAAGTAGTTACTTTCTAGACTTAAGTTATTTTAAGCAAGGTGACTTGCTTCAATAAAATCCTAATATAACATAAATGTAAATAAAATTAATATAATTATTCTTTATTAATTTTAAGTTATTTTATCAAAACTTTATGATACGTAGCAACTTTCTAGACATAAGCTATTTTTAGCAATGTGACTTGCTTGGATAATATTATTTTATTACTAAATACCATTAATATAATATTCTACATAACTTATATAATATCAGTCGTGACAGCACACCAAAGAAGAAATGCTTAAGAAAAGACAAATAGCAATTTTTTTTCTTAAGTGCATTAGATACATAAGTAGTTACTTTCTAGACTTAAGTTATTTTAACCAAAGCAATAGTTTATTTTTAGATTTCATTCCATATGTTTAAAATAATCTATGATATTTTAAAAAATGTGTATCTTATATTTACGAAATTGCATTAGATACGTAAGTACCTAGTTATTTTCTAGACTGCAGTTATTTCAAGCAAGGTGACTTGCTTTAATAGAATCCTAATATAATATAAATATAAATAAAATTAATATATTATTCTTTATAAATTTTACGTTACTTTATCAAACTTTGTGATACGTAGATACTTTCTGGACATAAGCCATTTTTAGTAAGATGATTTGCTTGGATATTATTAATTTGTTAATAAATAAAAGACTGAGAAGAATTTTATTCATAAATAAGTATTTAGTTACTTTCTAGACTTAAGTTATTTTAAGCAAGTGTTTTTAGATTTTATACTGTATGTTTAAAATATTCTAAGAAGTAGTCATATTTAAAAAAAAAGTAATATTTACGAAATTGCATTAGATAACGGCGGGATAGTGCATTAAATAGATAGCGGTTAGTAGTTACTTTCTAGACTTAAATTAATTTAAGCAAGGTGACTTACTTTTATAAAATCATCATATAATATAAATATAAATACAATTAACTTATTATTCTTTATTAATTTTATCAAAACTTTATGATACGTAGATACTTTCTTGACATAAGCTATTTTTAGCAAGGTGACTTGCTTGGATAAATATTTTATTAGCAAATAAAATTAATATATTATTCTTTGCTCATTATAAATTTTGAGTTATATCAATTCTTTATTTAATTTATTTGTATAACTAAGTTTATTACTTTTGTGTAGAACCTCTATATGCAACCTGTATATACATGGAAGCATAACAGGACATATACATATTACACACTTACTATTATTATGTTTTATGTTATATTATTTGTAACATAGAAAACATACTAATAGTCAGTACCTTATAGACAGATATGTTTTCTATCTCCTTTATTTTTCTATATATAAAACATACAACTTGAAATTATATTAAGGGTGTCTTTAATTGTAACATTTTGTTTGATTGTGATATAATATTTAGGTTATAATTATTTATTGATTTTAAAGTCTATATATTTAAATAGACTTCAAAACCATATCTTACTATGAAAACTTAGAATAAAACATCAATAAAAGCCTTTGGTTTCTTTAATTATATAACTTTTTTAATATCAGTTGTGACAGAACCACAAAAAAGAGCAACTTAGAAAAAAAAATACCTAATTTTAAGAGTTTAGTGGGTATATGCACAGAAATAAAACAGCATAACTTGTAACGCACTTAACTGCTCGGCCGCTCGTCTCGCCAGCTGCACCCAGCACCACTGACACCCCCCACCCCCTTTTAGCGTGCTATATTTATTGTAAGTAATACCATACATATTTACCTTTAACAAAATTTTGAAAAATCGAAATTATTATTGTATCGCTCATTAGAATCACAATACTATAACTAACACTTAAAAATAACAAAATCAAAATCAGTCTAAATTAATCAGTTATTGTCTTTCACTGAATTCTTCATAATCATTATTAATTGTCCTTCTCTAAATATTTATTTCGTCATACTTCCTATTTGCCTTAAACCTTCTTTAAGTACACCTAAAGAAAGTCAAAGGCAAATGGGAAGTATGACGAAATAAATATTTATGTATTCCTATGTTGTGGTGGCCTAGTGGTTAAAACACCAGCCTCTCAACTATGAGTGTGCGGGTTCGATTCCAGGTCAGGCAAGTACCAATGTAACTTTTCTAAGTTATATGTACACTCTAAGTATATCTTGGACACCAATGATTGATTACAAGGTGAAGGAAAACATTTTGAGGAAACCTGGACTTTATGTCTGAAATCGCCAATCCACATTGAGCAAGCGTGGTGATTACGCTCAATCCTTCTCTGTATGAGAGCAGACCTGTGTCCAGCAGTGGGACGATAAAAAGGTTGATGATGATATTCCTACGAAGTCGTTTCCCATTTTCGTCATTCACTACTTTAACGTAATTATCTTTCTTGTTTAGTATTGTATGTGGCGCCTCATTAACCCTGGAAAGATAACGTGTGCCTCAGGGGCGCCCGCAAAATACATATTTCGCCGCAATTTTGTTACCGACGCGTGTACAAGCTTGTGTTTCCTAGCCAATTCAGTTCTTGGTCAACACTTCTAAGAGACGGCTGCTACTGTTTGGTAAGTACCATAGTTTTACTGTTGGAGCGATGTGTTGCGCTTGGGAGGCGCATGTTTCTTATCTTTTGTGTAACTTTTGCCACTTTCATAGTGAATTTGTTTTTGTTATTTTTGCAAATGTAAGGTAAGTAATAAAGGTTGTTTTTTTATTAGTGAATACTTATTGTCATCAATTGTTTTTAGGAGTGTTTTAACACCGTGTCCAGCAGAAAAGTGTTGGATAAAAGAGAAATTGTTTCTTTATTGACTGAAGAAGATGAAGGCGCTGACGAGGGCAGTGACAGTGAGATCGAGGACCATGTCAATGACTAATGTTGATGGCCAAGAAGGAGTGATGATCTAAGAAAATTCGAAGGATACTTCATCGCAGAATGTCACTGAAAATACTGGACATGACCAACGCATATTAATTCCGCCTAATGATGTGGGCAGGCATATTAGGTCTACTGCTAAAGGACAAAATACCAGAAAAACGTCTACAATCAATAATGTCATTCAAATAGTGCCTAGTTGCATGTGTCGAAATATTTTTGCACTGTGTTTGAAAACTAGGTTGGGAATTCCTACTTTATCAAGAGGCCTGAGAGAAAGTATTGAATATCCCCTCACAAAGTAACAGAAAGATGTCTGAAGATGCTGATGAGGAACCACTAACTGAAATTCGACGGTACTGTTGCTTATGTACTAAAAAAAGAATTATTCAAAATAATGTGTATAATAGGTATGTAAAAAGAAAGTTGTTTGCAACAATTGCCTTTATCCGTTGATTTTTTCTATATTTTTTTAAAATTTGAAGCTGATTAGATTATAATTAATTAGTTTATAAGAAAAAATGCGTGACTTCGATGTTTGATTCCGTAGCTTGTCTTTTTCTGTTTGCATAATCTTTCCCCTTTGTTTTTCATTTACACTTCTCTGTCCCTTGTTTCGAGATCTACTTCTGCGAATTCAATATCACAGAAGGTAGCTTATCACTAAAGGAGATGTTTCATTTTGGGCCGCCACTATGCACGCTATATAGATAAAAAGGAAAAAAATAAAAGATTTTCATAAAAATACTACTAAATTAATTTGAATAGAAATACAAGTAACTATATATAATTAATTATTTGAAACGTTTTTTAGTGAGATAACCCTTTACTAAGGTAGCCATGACAGTGATTATGACGTTTGATTGGCGACTTTGACAGTTCTATTTTCCCGTTGTGTTCGTGTCGAGTGTTGATTTGAGTTGTTTGTATTTATTTAATGGGCCGTATTTTCGGAATTCATGTTTTCTTTTTTTCGCTGTCATATGGTAGATAATATAGATACGATAGCCTTAGATACGATAGTCAAAATCTTATTTCGCTTATTGTGGACCACCATATTTATTAGTAGTTGTGTTGCATGCCTTGGCCGGGTTAAATTGAATCTGTATAAAACTAAGCCAAAATATAGGAAATTAACATTAAAAACAGTTAACTTTAGCGGAATTATACCTAGCATTAAGTGTACAATGTGCTGGCCCAGACTCATCACACACATTTCTGAAACATCTCCTTTACGCCTGAAAAAACTTTAGCTGGAGATTTACCGGTCACAGAATTAGGGGTGCTATTGTACATGGTCAAATATTTAAGCAAATCTTGCATTGGAAAGATTGATTTTTGGCTTTGATTTATTTGCAACTGTTTCAAATATCTCTGTTTTGCCTCTCAACTTTTCAGTTTTGCTGTGGCCAATAAGGAATGCTATAAAACAATCGAATACTTTCCAAAAACTCTATCCAAAAATTATCGAATTCTATACTAATAAACAGTCGGCCGTTATCAGCAGTAATACGTACCACATACGTGCTTAGTTGAAAAAATATCTCTTTCAGTGTGTTTGTTGCGTGCGTAAAGTCAATAATTTTTACGTCCTTATATCCATACTAATATTATAAATGCGATAGTAACTCTGTCTGTCTGTATGTCTGTTACGCTTTCCCGCTTAAACCTCTTCACCGATTTTGATGAAATTTGGCATAGACAATCTTAAGACCCTGAGAAAGGACATAGCCTACCTTTTATCCTGGAAAAAATTGATATTCCCGTGGGAAATCTAAAAAGCGCGATATAACCGAACTCCACGCGGGTAAAGCCGCGGGTGGAAAGCTAGTCTACTATAATCTATAATGACTAAAAGGTTGTTGAACGTCCAGTTGGCAAGGGTCCAAGAAAATCTAGGGCTATATCAGTCCAGATTTGTAATATAAGCTCTCGTCTGCGCAAAGGTTCGGGGGATTGGGAGCGGAAATTAAAGTGCAGCCCTAACATGGTTTGACATAGTTTTCTGCATGTGTATCTATTTTGGGCCACCATACTTAGAACGTACTCGTGTTTTCATGGCTACGATGCCCGCGATGCGATGACCTTAAACTAGGCGGGATAACGATTTATTCCCTCGCAAGAGCAAATTATGTAGAAAGCATAACTCATGTTCGAAGATGTTGTAAGTGCTGACGCTTTGTTCTCGGCTATTATTATAGATTCCAAAAACAATTGAGAAAGAAGCTTTCTCAATTTGACAATAACGGTTTTCGCAGTCTGATATCTTTTTGTTGCCGAATGGAATTATTCACGGACCAATCTTACCATACTGAACCAGTCCAGTTGGTTTAGTCGCCGTGCTCGCGACTAAACTAACTGGACTAGTATCAGCGTAAACTGGGGTGCGGTTTAGTGAATCGGGGAAGCCGGTCAAGCCATACGCCTACCTGGTGATTTCATATCACCAACACCAGCCACACCGAAGATGGACCACGACTACGTCAACCACCTGCACGACGTCATCACGAAGCTCACACCTACATACAAATCGCATGCAAACAAGCGATGTATGTTCGTGCACAACGATCTACAAACATCTAGCCACGTGTTTGTACGCGATGACATTGTCCGCCAACCTCTGCAGCATCCATACCAAGGTCCATACCAGATCATCGAACGCAAGGAAAAGTACTTCACAATACAACTACCCGGACGATCAAGCAACATATCGATCGATCGCCTCAAACCTGCGTACACAATCAACACAGAAGATGATCCCAAGCATACGAACAGCGAGACCAGTCAAGCACCTGCAGTTACTACAGACGAGCTAACCACAGCCAAGACTCCAGCACCTGCAGCGACCGCAGACGAGCAATCCAGCCTACTCCCAGCCCAGCATACGAGGGAACAACGTACCAGCTCAGGCAGGATCGTCAAGACGCCTGCACGCCACGTGTTTGTCGCGCTAAGGGGGGAGTATTGTAGCAGACAGTTGCTACAATACAACAATTGACGACCTTCCGCGAAATGGTCCAAATAAATCGGAGTACTGTGGCAGCCAGACAGGTGCCACAACTAATCAAATCAAATCAAATCAAATCATTTATTTCAAATAAACCAGTTACAGGCACTTTTGAATTGTCAGAAGGTCGGTCAGTCAATAAGATGAAGCTAGTCGCCCATTCCAAAGAGTAGGTACCTATGGAGAAGAACGGGCAAGAAACTCCATGGACACTCTTTTAAATTTTTAAGCTATTGTTACAAATATTTGATTACATCATTCATGTTGAAATCAACCGCGTGAGAACGATGCAGAAATATATTGTACGCTGAGAGCGTCCATTATGGAAAACATACAAAAATCAATTCAGAAATTAAAATACGCCGTGGCAGCTAAGAGATGACCAGTCCCCTCCGACGGCGTCCGTTCACGAACATGACGTATGGATCAGCATCATTCAGCTCAACCATATCGAAGGGAACCCAATGACCCAAAACACACGCCACCATCAGCGAGACATTTGAGTGAGCATGACATACTCTCAACAGCCAGAGCACAATTAAGTCAATAAAAAAGACTAACCCAACAAATAAATGCCTTACAGCACATTCGTACATTGTGCTCACACGTTTGCCATGCAATTATACAATACTAAGAAATTGAATCTACACAATGCTAAGATAGTTTTGTCCAAGGTTCAGCAGCTCCAACAGTGTTCCCGAATCTGTGGAAAGTTTAACTCCTGTGCAGCTGCAGCTGCACAAGTGCCGAACACCTCTGTCAGCGATACAATTCCGCAACGTACAATATGCTTGGCTACATAGTGTGTAATACAGGCTTTGACTAAATAACATAAACAATTACATATTAAAACTACAAGAGGAAAAATCAAAGAACAATCATTGTATAGAAATCGGACGCAGCTCAAGCCCAAGCCTTTTTGTCCTCAATATAATCCTTCACACTATAAAATGCTTTCTGACACAACTTACGTTTAATGAAGGATTTGAATTTATTCAGGCTCAGATCTTGAACCACCTCTGGAAGTCCATTGTAAAAATGTATACATTGGCATCTGAAAGAGCCACCTATTTTCTTGAGCCTTGTTGTAGGTACAATAAATTTGTGCCTGTTCCTAGTATTTATATCATGGACATCACTGTATTTTTTAAACAATTTTATATTTTTATGAGCATACAAAAGATTTTCATAAATATATTGAGACGGCACGGTCAGTACATTAATCTCTTTAAATTTTTCTATGAGAGAGTGTCTCGGACTTAATTTATAAATTGCACGAACAGCTCGTTTCTGCAAAACAAATATTGTTTGAATATCGGCGGCATTTCCCCACAACAGAATGCCGTACGACATTACGCTGTGGAAATAGCCAAAGTACACTAAACGGGCCGTCTCAACATCAGTCAAATTACGAATTGTTCTAACTGCGTATGCAGCAGAACTTAGCTTTTTTGACAATTTTTCTATATGTGAACCCCATTGAAGCTTAGCATCCAGAGTTATACCCAAGAATACTGTGCTGTCGTCAGATTTCAATTCTTCGCCCTTTATCAACACTTTAGTTTCCACCTGCCTCACGTGAGGTAGAGTAAACTTAATGCATTTGGTTTTTTTCTCGTTTAAGAGTAAATTATTAACATTAAACCAATGGACTACTTTGGAGATCGCGCTATTTACATCATCAGTAACCTGCTGCTGACGTTTCAGTTTAAATAAAAGTGAAGTGTCATCTGCAAACAACACTATATCGTGGTTATCCTTTATTAGGTACGGCAGGTCATTGATGTAAATAAGAAACAAAAAAGGACCAAGAATTGACCCCTGTGGGACTCCCATTGTTACTAAAGATCCAGAAGATCTTTTTCCATTAACGTCAACGCTTTGAATCCTACCACTCAAGTAAGATGTAATAAGATCCAGTGCAGAGTTCCGGATCCCGTAGTGGCGGAGTTTCCTGATTAACGTATCGTGAAGAACGCAATCGAATGCCTTAGACAAATCACAAAAGATGCCCAAGGCATCGCATTTATCCTCCCATGCATTATATATATGACCTAGAAGTTCAACACCGGCATCAGTAGTTGAACGACCCCTTGTAAAACCGAACTGTTTGCTATGTAATAATTTATGTTTATTAAAAAAATTAGCATTTGGTTTAAAATTAATTTCTCAAAAATTTTACTAAAGGTAGGTAGTACAGAAATAGGTCTATAATTTGTGGGGTCTGATGTACTACCAGATTTAAACAAAGGTATTATTTTACTATTTTTCATGAGATCAGGAAACTCTCCACAGTCAATACAAGCATTAAAGATAACAGCTAGAGTGGGTGCCACAATATCAATAATAGACTTAGCAACTTCCACCGAATGACCCCATAGGTCAGCAGTCTTTTTTACATTCAGAGTGTGAAAGATTTTAATTATATCTCTACTGATAACATGTTCAAAATGAAACTCCGAATCACAAACATTAACATTTTCTTTAAGCAAAGACTCCGCAACAGAAGGTGATGAGTTTAGGGATTTAGTAGTTGAAACAGGAATATCCGAAAAGAAATTTTCAAATGCCTCAGAGACTTGCGAGTCTGATTTAATTATGTTGTCATTAATAGACAGGCTATAGTCAGTATTTCTATCACTGGACCTTCCCGTTTCACTATTAATAATTTTCCAAGTCGTTTTAATTACATTGCCACTGTTCTTTATCTTTGAACTCAAGTAACGTGACTTGGCCATATAACAAACTTGTTTGAATAATTTTGAATATTTTCTAACATATAAATTGAATTCAACAGTGTTAATATAAATCCTCTCATTGTACAATTCATAAAGCCGAGTTCTACTTTTATGAATACCGATGGTAGCCCAATCAGAGAAAGATGCTTTACTATTAACAGAGATAGTCTTGGGAACAAAGGTGGAATCAAATAGCTTACAGTATATATTAAAAAAATTGTCATAGAGATGATTAGGATCAGCATTAACAGCACTGGATAAGACTGGCAATTTATTGATGAGATCAAATCTAAAAACCTCCAAGCGGCTTTCAGTTTTGGGGTTAACAGTGATATCCTTTTTGGCCACTTTTTTACTATGGTTTGGAATAGTAATCCTTTGTCCGCAGTGATCAGAATCAAGTAAATTTAAAACTTCTTTGTGGCTTGGTATTATGTTTGTAAAAATATTATCTAGGCACGTGGCACAAGTAGGTGTTATTCTTGTGGGCTCCAAAAATAGGTTTACAAGATTGTAGGACTGAAATAGACTTATAATTTTATTACAATAACCAGAGTTCTCTAATAAATTAATATTAAAATCACCGCAAACGATAATGGCTTTGTTTGAAACACAAATCTTGTGTAAGACTTCATCCATTACCTTTTCAAAGCAGTCATACAATCCTGAAGGGGGTCTGTACACACTTAACACAATGAAGCCCTCCAACTCTATACAGGCAATTTCAGCTGTTCGTTCAACAGACAGGCCCACAATGTCTTTACGATTTTTAAATTTCAACAGGTTACTAACTAAAATTAATGAGCCACCATGTATAGCATTAATTCTGCTAAACGAACTACCAACCTGGTGATTCTTAAAATTAAACAAGAACTGGTGACTTTTTAGCCAATGTTCGGTTATGCAAAGAATATCAATACCATAATGGTTCATGAATAAATCAACCTCTAAATCTTTGTTCATAAATCCTTGAATATTTTGATGCACCAAATTAATATTATCTATTGACTTTAAATTTCCTCCCGAGTTACCTTTGTAATCCTGTATATTGTTATAGCTAGAGGTTGGCTCTATTGTCTTAATTTCTAATTTAAATTATTAATGATGTCAACTGATACCAAATTATTGGCAGAATTAATTCGAATGTCATTGCATTGCTCAAAAGAAGCAAGTTGTTTAGCCAAATTCTTGGCTGTAATAGAAAAAAAATATGATAGCGACACAGCTATCTGTCTTTTAAAGTAATTAGAAAGATAATACAAAACATTGTTATGTCTATCTCTTGTCAAATACAAATTCTTAAAATAATTATTACAAGTACAAGTAATAAAAGTTACATTTAATATTTTTTTGCATAATTCCATATAAAGAACAACCAGGCATGCAGTAGTTCAATATTGAGTGACCCGGACATTCATCAGTCAACAAACGCCCCAAGCCCTTACCTATCTCATCACAGAACAACACAACATCATTAGTCAAGCTTTGTTTAAGACTATTAAGATCATTACAGTCACGGCTATTGGCACTATTAGCAGAAGGAACCATGACATCAACACAGGGCTGCGGCAAGGTGGTATTACATGATGTCAACGAATGATCCGGTGTAAGCACATCTGATGTTAGGCCGCACTCACAGTTGGTTTTTTGTGAGTTAACCAGTTCATTCATCGCCAACACATATTCTCTCATTAGGTCTTCTGAGGTATTATACTTATTAGTCATTGAAATAAGTTTATCTTGCAGATGGTCAAGTTCAGATTGCAATGACTCCATGTCTATGTCATACCTCCTATTACTTTGCTCTAAGTTATAAGAATACATATCCAACTGTTTCAGCAAATTTAATCTCTCCCTGTTCATCTTAACACTTTTTATAAAGTACCTTTGTCTTTTCACCATTTTTTGAGTTTTGACAATGTACTTATTAATTTTTATATATTTTTTTAATTTATTTTTACTGGTTACTACCCTCACTGAATTTGATGACCTTGTATCATTCTATTGACGACCTTCCGCGAAAGGGTTCACATAAATCACACCAGAGTCACACAAGGATCTCGGAAGACAAAGCGCATGGGTCCTGATCGCCTACAGCGAGGGTGCCTAATAAATTTCATCCCGGAACTCCGAAAGCACATCTGGTGACCCACGTGCTTGAGAGCGTGTGAAGCCATAGCGAATCGCCTACCACGTGACTGTAAACTGGCGCGCTATCTACGCTAACCAATCGTACGCCACGTCCTCCATTGATCAACGAATCAGCATCAAGGACGCCCGATTGGTCACCCCACTATTATTTAGATATGGCTAGAGTATTTAAGTTTGTGCATTAGCTTGTAAGAGACACATTTTACATTTTTACATCGGATATTCGATACACATTCACATTCTGTAACATAATCGCGTCCACACTCTTGTAATTAGTCAATTTATATTATACATTGTACTCTAGACTTACGTGCAATATACAACGTTCCATCTATTCGAGTTTTAATCACGCAACACGACCTACGCGCTACAGCTTCATCAGGTATTGCAGCCACTTTGCTTGATGGTGGACGGACTGCACATTCAGCACACAAGTTGCCATTAAACATTCACACGACTTCAGATGCAGTGTGCAACATAAAAAAGCATTCCGGTATGGCTAATATTTGCAAAAATAAAAAAATATTATCTGGTATGAATGCACTATGGCCCACAAGCATTCACTTGAAGCTCTCGATAGACTGATGAAAGATCTAAATAATAACACCAGACTTTTCGGTGGTGTTTCGACTTCTCCTACACTTTTGTGCTACCCTAATAATTATCCTAATTTAAAAAGTAAAAAAATAAGATCATGTGCGTCCTTTAAGGCGGAACAAAGTTCGCCGGGTCAGCTAGTCTTATATAAAATTGTACACTTTAACTAAAAACTTAACCTACATTGCAGTTACATAATTATGATATGTAGTGTAACCTTTCCGAATTCACTCAAGTTGCACCACAGTACATCGACTCTCTCACGAACTTCGTTCACTACGCGCATGGCTCTAATTAGAGGACATTTCGCCAGCAGATTGGTTCTGGCCGCAGGCACAGCAAGCAAGGGCGGGCGTCGCAGCCTCCGTACGTACCGATCTGGCACACAGAGTTCCAGATGCCGCAGCACTCCCGGGTCTTCGTCACGCAGTAGCTTCACTACATAACCTGCGAGCGCAAAATCCCTTCGCACTTTAACGTGTTGTACCTTACCATACCCAGTACAAATTTAATAGTGTAGTGTAGGTACATCAGTGGGTACAATAGATATACCTCATAGACCTTTTTACCTCTTTTTACCCTTACTCTTTTAACCCCATAGACCTTTTTACCCCATATACCTCTTAATTTGATAAACGTTTAGAATTTTGGCACATACCACACTTCTGTGATCCTAGTAGGGTCGCTAATTCTAAGGGTTTGGTATTTGCTAATGAAGACAAAAGTGCATGGAGAACCTAAAGTTGACTTTTGCTTATGAGGTTTTGGATTATGTTTCATGAGAGGACTAGATGGCACTGTTTAGAAATGAAAATAACACAGCAAAGCTTAAAAAAACCTTATTATACAGAGGCACATAATAAAGTTTTTAATACCTATAATAATTATTTAGAAATAAAAACATACATATTTACATTCAAATAAACATAAATTATTTTATTTTCTAATTTCCTAATACTTAATACAGCGCCATCGAAACCAAACCAAATCAACCAATTGGTATGTTAGTTAATTCGACTATAGATGGTGTAGATATATAACGTTAATTTTTTTTTAATGCGAAACCTGAGTTTTTTCAGAATAAGCAACTTAATCGATTGGACATTGCTAGTACCGAGTACGAATCCTAGTTATTACGTGCGTTGCTTTAGAAGATTTATAATGTCGTAGGAGAATTCGTGCTAAAATTTATTAAATTATTGTAATTAGTAAAAAAATAGTTAATATTCTATAACAAGAAATGTATTTGGCAATCCAACTATACTAGCGCCATCTATGTCATCCAAGGCATATTACTAAGGCGATGAAACCCTGTAAAAACGATTTTGGTTTGGAATTCTCTATGAACTTTTGACTTCGTTAGTACACATAAATAAAACAGCAGCTTGACTAGTAACGCTCTTACATAAAATGACACCATAATTAAACTTTTCATGACACCATAATCATTACTTATAGAAATAAAAAATATTATAGGAAAAAATATTTAAAATAACTAAAGTTAGGTAGGTACGACATTTTATTACACATTTTTGCTAAAATCTCGAAAACTGAAAGTCCTATAACCTCAAAACTTTTTGTAAAACTGTTTGACACCTAAACCTTTCATTCAACTCTAATTTTATGTTGATAGCACCATAAACAAAAGATCATATCTTCAAGTTACGTAAATTTATAAGTACATTTTTTTTTAAACTCCCTACAAATTACTTAAAAATCATATAACTGGAATCTTATGTAAACTTACATATAAAGATCCCAATTCTTACGAAACTACATAATGAGAACACAATCCTTTTCTGTCAATTTTATCGATATATACTATACAATATGTAAAGAAAACCCTGTCCGATCCGTGAAGGTATTGTTAGGTATCGTTAACTGATTTCAATAATGCCTACAAAGCCGGGCTAAACTTAAAAAAAAATCCCCCCAAAAAAATAAATATTATTTCGAAAAAGCGAGATAACTTAATGCATGTGCGGTAGGCAACCCGATAGCCCCGCCGCCCCTTCACCCGCGCATACATGCGCGGGTGAAGGGGGGCGGGGCATGCGGCACGTGGTCGCATCGCTATTCGCTCCGTCACAAATGGTGTTGTCAGTTTTTTAAAAATTACTAAATTTCGGGGAAATTGGAATTAATACCCGGGAAAAAAAGATTATTTCAAAATTCATTATTATTGTTACTGTGATGATTATGTAAAATTTTGTATTATATTTGGTCAAGTGTTTACCTAACCTTTATTATCCTTATGGGTCGGACAGGGTTTTCTTTACATATTGTATAAATATCGACCTTTTGGTCGCCATAGTGTGTATGAGAAATTCGTGAATGTACGAGTGTACGTCAAATGCATTGCTTACTTTAGTGTGATCACCAATTACAAACTTATAATCGAAGTGTGAGTATTTATTTGTGTGCGTAATGCGCTTCCGTATTGGTCTCTTGCTTACAGGCGAGTTAAAGAGGGGAATCAAGCGGCGACACGCGTTTTAATACTAATTCCGAACTATTTCCATTCTAATAACATTATCTCTTCTGTGAGGGGAAAACCGTCAGGAAGGCGTGGCCAAAGGTTACGGATAATTGAAGTGTCTTCTCATCCCTTGATTCTCATCCAACGTAGGCGATATTTCGATAAAACATTGAACAATAACTATAGTGTGATGTTCGATTCTTATTATTTTAACTGTACGGACACTTAGATCACTTGAATATTAAGGGATTACAATGATAATCTCAGATTAAAATAAATAAGAGCCAATAGGTTACAGCGTGTGCTTTTCCGTCGGCAGCTGTCAATGATATATGACAGTCGCCACCCCTTCAAATCACGCCTACTACTCTATTCGGTGTTACCCGCTCATATATTACTCGAATCGAGTCGACTAAAACAATATTGAATAAATCGAGTTATGATCTTTCTTATTAGTCTTAATAATCAGCGCGCCATCATATACACAATAACTTACAGCTAATTTTGGGGTTGCAGTAAAAATGCTTAGGTTGTCAAGATTTGGTTTAACAAATGCAAATACAATGACCTAACAATAGAAATGTAGAAGCACCTTTATAATCACAGTCAATTTTTTAGGACTACATAGATGTACCAGGATTTTGATAAGGAATAGCAGTTAAAACATACTGAGGGCACTGTGAATGTGGCATAACACTGTATTGAGCGTGATTCACATTCTCTTGCTCAACACAACATTTACAATTACATTTAGTTTTTTTAACTGTTGGCACATTTAACAATTGATTGCTCAGAGGAGTGACAAGCGATGGATTAGAATTAACAACGGGCATGACTCTCAACGGATTAAAAATAACTCCATTTGCATACATGTAAGACTGTGTATAGAGGGGTGAAGTAGTTGGTAGCAGAGATATAAATCCCGGAATATTAGAGACAGGCCCTGGAGGAGGTTGTTGGGAAAACATCGTAGGAATATTAGTATTTCTACTTTTCGATAAATCTTCTTTTACCGCCTGGTCAACGATTCCTATATCCTTGGACTCTTCATTCTTCTTTACATTTTTTGATTTATTTTTGTCAGCCTGCTGTTCCGCAGAGGGTTTTGCAAAACTATTAGTATTGTTTTCCTTAAACGAATCAATAGAAGAAGTGGACACAGGTGAAATAACTACTTTAGATGTAGTCACTACATTCTGAGTTACAGGTGCAGTTCTTTTTGCTGCAGAATTATTGATTCCTTCTACTTGCTTGATTTGCCTTGATCCATTACATTCATCATTATTTGTGTCCATATTTTGGTAACAGTTTCCTTGAAGAAAATCATTTAATAATGGCGGTTGTGTATTAGTTGATGACACAACATTACTTAATTGATCTTGAGTCGATTCCAAAGATTTTCTATTGGCTTGCGCGTCATCGAATTCGTTACTAGTATTTTCTTTCTTTTCCTTCATTCGTCGGTTCTGGAACCATATCTTGACAGCCCGTTCAGGAATGTTCAACGCTGCTGCTACTTCCTTCCGTTGAACATTGCTGATGTAATGGAACATTTGGAACTGCTTCTCCAAATAGTTCACTTGTTCTGTTGTGAAAGCGCTTCGAAATCTTTTCGCTTTTTTTGGATTATAACGTTGCACCTAAAAATAGAACACATACGATCGATTAATTTGAAATATAATAAGTATAAGTAGGTAATTAAAATTGTTTATGACTTTCTTTTGGAGTTGGTACTTAAAAATGTTAAACTCCGAATCGAAAATTCTTAAGACGAAAAATATATCACTGGCGCGGCGAAAAAATGCTACCAAAATTTGTCTAAACTAAAACTAGCAAATTGTTGTTTTTGTAAGTGCTTCATCATTTTCCTTTGTTTATTACACGCGGGCCTCATTGCCCTCTTAATGTTAATCGTAGAAACTTAGTTTCAATGAACTGGTGGTCCTAATTAAGGTATATAGTACAATCACAACATGTTTTCAACTTTGAAAACTTAAATAATTACTTCTTTTGAACACAAAAATATTCAGCCTGATGATACTCAAATATTAAGAGGCCATTAAGGCCCAAGTACCGTTATAATGGGCCTTATTAACCTCTTGTCACGTTTTTACCGAATAACCTAATAAACCTAAAAACTCTTCGTTTGGATAGAAAAAACCATATCATTTCTATTGTAAAACACATACTTAAGATAATAAATAAAGCATTATTAGTCATTTATTGAATTTAATGTAAAAATATTTACAGTTTCTTGGTATAAAAATTATAAAATTGCACAGTAAACGGTCACTCCGTCACCACATGTCACGTGTTGGGCAAGATGGTAGCTTTGGCGACTGCGGACTAATACGGAGACATTCACACCGACATTTTACACGTGTGCATAAACAGTGAAGTGTCATAGAAATATTTTTCGTCGATATTTTAAATGTGGGCCTTTTTACCCCCTGAGCCTTATTTACCTCAGATCGCTTAAAGGTCTGCTACAAAATACTACAAATCCTTTCGAAGCTTTCATGGTGATTTAATAATAACAGAATCTGGATAATAAAACTTGTTATTTACGAACTTAATTTACAACAAACACGTGTTCATATACGGACGACAGCAGGTCAAGCTACCCGAAACTGTCAAATATTTTCAATCAATATTAAGCCTTAATGCTTTAACGAAGTATAAAGTTGAAAATCTAATAGAGAAATCTGATGCATTGTAGTAGCTTGGTGTGTGCCGAAAAAAACTGGTACTTATATGTTAATTGTGTACCTAGTAGACTAGGTACACAATTAACATTTAAGTACCAATTTTTTTCGGGTCACAGCGAAGCAAAGGTTTTATCGCCTACTGTACGTTTGGTCTATTTAGAATACACGGAATTTCAAAGTTGAAATTATGAATGAAAAGTTCATAATATAGATAAATGAAAGAAAAATCGAGACGGGTTATGCATCATTTTCCGTGTTAATTTTGGAATGCGTGAACCGACTTTAATAATTATTTTTTATTTGAGAGAAGATACGTTCAGAATAATAAAATAATATGCATATTAAGATTTAAAAAAACGCACGGTATACTGATACGGTTAAATTACAAACTTAGTTCTGAAATTATTTTGTACAATTACTCAAAAATTCAAGTTAGAAAAATATGAAAAAAAAAGTGTGTGTGTCAGCTCCGACGCACGACTGGAGTTTACTCCTTAAGTACGAGAAAAAAAAATAAAAAAAAAAACAAAAAAAATATTATTATTATTATTTTAAAAATTATTTATAAAATAAATCATAAAAAATTAAAAAAGTGTGTGTGTCAGCTCCGACGCACGACTGGAGTTTACTCCATAAGAACGAGAAAAAAAAATAAAAAAAAAAAAATATTTTAAAAATTATTTATAAAATAAATCATAAAAAATTACAAAATTTATAAATGCATATTTATGAAAATTTTAACCAATTTTAAGAAAGTTGTATAGTAACGCTTAAAATTCGTTACTCGTTAGTAGGTTTTACCCCTCGGATTTTTCTCATACCGGGCGCATTATACAATATGTAAAGAAAACCCTATCCGATCCGTGAAGGTATTATTAGGTATCGATAACTGATTCTACTAATGCCTACAAAGCCGGGCTAAACTTAAAAAAAAAACCCCCTAAAAAAATAAATATTATTTCGCAAAAAGAGGTAACTTAAAACATGTGCCGTAAGCCATTCAGGCGCGGGGGAAGAGGGGCAGGGCACGCGGCACGCGGCCGCATCGCTATTCGCTCAGAATTATACCGTCAAAAATAATGTTGTCACTTTTTAAAAATTACCAAATTTTGGGGAAGTTGGAATCAATTCGCGGGAAAATAAGATTATTTCAAAATTCACTTGTATTGTTACTATGATGATTATGTAAAGTTTCATATGTTATTTGGTCATGTGTTTACCTAACCTTTAGGTATTATCCTTACGGGTCGGACAGGGTTTTCTTAACATATTATATATGAAAATCGATTCTTAAGGAGTAAACTCCAAAAATTTATAAATGCATATTTATGAAAATTTTAACCAATTTTAAGAAAGTTGATAATAAAAAAATTTTTATAAACATTTTTTTTAAATTAATATAATTTTTTTTTTTAAATAAAACTTTATCTTAATAACTAACAAAATATAGTTGTAAAAAGATAATTATGCCACTTTTTTAGATTAGAAAGTTGCGCACCAAAGGTGCGCACTAAAATAGTAACGCTTAAAATTCGTTACTCGTTATTAGGTTTTACCCCTCGGATTTATGAAAATCGATTTTTAAGGAGTAAACTCCAAAAATATTTCAAAAGTTATTTTGTCTTTTTTTTTAAGTTTATAACCTAGTGTTTAATCGCGATCCCTCCGGATGGTAGCAGTGACGCAATCGTTAATGGTAAAGAGCACTAGTTTATTAAAAGCCTATATGCTCTAGCCTTGAAGACACTTAAATGTTCCAATCCTTCGATGTACGCAGAAAAAGACTAGGCGAAACTTAGTCCGGATTGTAGTGGTATCAACAACGTAAGGGTGGATACTAGCTTATTATTCATACTACGGTTCGTCCGATGAAGTACCGGAGATGGCGGTATTAAGTCATGCGGTTCCCGCGCACACTCTCCAACAATCACAACCCAACCCTTCAGAATACCGACAGGCTGGGTACTCTGAGTCTGTGCTCTAGGCTTTAGAACTTAATGGGTTGAAAAGTTTTTGAAAAATTGTACAAAATAATTTCTAAACTAAGTTCGTAATTTCACAGAATATGCAACATTTCTTTTTTTAAGCTATATTATCTTAGTTTACCTATACATACACATAATCCGTCCATAATGTTCCCACTACCGGCCGGGCCGTAATCACCCACGTGGGCGCAGTGCGGGTTGTTAGTGCATATTTTACATATTATTATTGCTTAATTTACTTATTATTTTATTATTTTGAATGTATTTCTTTCAAATTAAAAGTGATATTAAAATCGGTTCACGCAATCCAAAATTAATACCGAAAATCATAAATACTGTCACAATCAATTAATATTTCAGAATATTTTAGAAATTTATATTAATCGTAAAAAACATAGCACATTACTTACCACTTTGATGTGATATTCCCTCCCAATAATGTCACCACCACCTTGAAACTGTTTACCACCTTTATTGTCTGTGAAGCAGTCTTGAGTCCGCAACATATTTTTTAGGCTACTCATATTATTGACGTCTAAGTTTTCAAGTGACGATGGATTTACATACATCACGTTCACGAAAATCCTGTTGAATTGAAATTACGGATACAATTTGGCAAATAGCTTATAACCTCGATTTAACACACTTTCTAAACTTATTCAGCTGGAACTACAAAGTGAAATAAATCAATTCATGGCCTGAGTAGGTCTTATATATTTGAAACTTAGGCCAATTATAATCTAATGACTATGTCAAACAATATTAACTAATTATTAATGACTTACTGATATGAACCATTAGAATTTCTGAATTTCTTAATGTTTCTTGTGGCTTAAAACTATCTACTCTGTTAGGTTTTGTCCTCCACCTAATAGGGTTTGTAATGAACTCATTACAATCTATTAAATCCCTACTCTTGATAGAGTAAATTAAAGTAAATAATATTAAATTCATATTATATTAGGTTTCGTCCCCTACCTAATAGGGTTCGTAATGAAATCATTACAATCTATTAAATTCCTACGCTTAGTAGAGTTTAATGAATTTATTTTTATTTATTTAATAGAGTGTAATGATTGATGAACCAAATAATAGGATAGGACCTATTCTATCTCTCTCTCATGCGCTCTGCCTCCTCCATTAGCAGCATCATTGCTTAGTAAAAGGAGGTGACGGCCTGCCATGGACTCTCTGGACCATGGCTTCCACCAGGGCCGGACGCGAGAGATCGCGCCGATCGCCAGGAGAGCACCGCCATGCTCCATTCAAGATGGACAGACCTCCACTTTATGCTCCATCGTGTCCTCGGGTAGATCGTCACAGTGGTAACTTATCTTCGCTATTGTTTCGTGCTCAATTTGGTTCTATTTTTTTTGGGATGGGTAATCATCATATGACCTCTCTCGTTCTGGACGGAGCGGAACGGCGTGTCAGACTTTTACTGACTAATACCCACCCGTGTTCCTGCACTTGCCTGTAGGTCAGGGCCACGATTACTTTTTTAACCAACCCGCAACCCTGACCAAGGAGGCATCGGTCTTCGTAGACCCCGTCACGATATTTGGGCCTATCCTTACACATGAAATTTGTATTTTTGTTGAACTAGTCACTTTGATCTCAAATATTTCCTCTTTAGTAAGGAATTTCAATTTAAAACTTATTCAGTTCTCAGTGAAAACCTAATATTAACAGTTGGTATCGATCTACTAATAATAACAGTTGGTATCGATCTACTAATAGCACTTATTGCGTAACAAAATCATTAAATACCCAGTATAAATATTTGGTTTTGAGGTTGGTTAACTGATAGGGTGGAAATGACTCATGATAAGTGTATCTAATTCAGAAGCTATTTAATTCCGTCATTCTTAAAGGCGAAACGCCTAAGGCGTGGCACAGGAAGGTGGTGGTTTTGTTTTTCAAAAAAGGTGACAATACCCTCCTGAAAAACTACAAACCGATATCCCTCCTGAGCCATGTCTACAAGCTGTTTTCTAAGGTCATCACGAATCGTCTCGCTCGCAGGTTCGACGACTTCCAGCCTCCCGAACAAGCAGGCTTCCGAAAAGGCTTTAGCACCATAGACCACATTCATACGCTGCGGCAAGTTATACAGAAGTCCGAGGAGTATAACAAACCACTATGCTTGGCGTTTGTGGACTATGAGAAGGCCTTCGATTCGATTGAGACTTGGGCGGTGCTACAGTCTCTCCAGCGGTGCCAAATTGACCATCGATACATTGAGGTGATAAAGTGTTTGTACAAAAACGCCACCATGTCAGTCCGTCTCCAGGATCAGGACTCGAAACCGATCCAACTGCAGCGTGGAGTGAGACAAGGAGATGTCATATCTCCTAAATTGTTCACTGCTGCTTTGGAAGATGTCTTCAAGCTCCTGGACTGGAAAGGACTTGGCATCAACATCAACGGCGAGTACATCACTAATCTCCGTTTCGCAGATGATATCGTGGTCATGGCTGAGACCCTGGAAGACTTGGGCAAAATGCTCAATGACCTCAGCAGAGCTTCCCAACAAGTGGGTCTAAAAATGAACATGGATAAGACGAAGATCATGTCGAACTCTCATGTCGCACCCACTTCAATTGTAGTTGGTTGCTCTGCACTCGAAGTTGTTGACGAGTATATATACCTGGGACAGACAGTCCAACTAGGTAGGTCCAACTTCGAGAAAGAGGTGTCTCGGTGAATCCAGCTCGGTTGGGCAGCGTTCGGGAAGCTACGCTACATCTTCTCGTCGTCCAAGATACCACAGTGTCTCAAGACTAAAGTCTTTGACCAGTGTGTGTTGCCAGTGATGACTTACGGAACTGAAACGTGGTCGCTCACAATGGGCCTCATACGAAGGCTCAGAGTCACACAAAGGGCAATGGAAAGAGCTATGCTAGGAGTTTCTCTGCGTGATCGAATCAGAAATGAGGAGATCCGCAGAAGAACCAAAGTCACCGACATAGCTCTGCGAGTCGCTAAACTTAAGTGGCAGTGGGCAGGACACATTGCTCGTAGAACCGATGGGCGATGGGGCAGTGAGGTTCTGGAGTGGCGGCCACGTACTGGAAGACGCAGCGTAGGGAGGCCCCCAACAAGGTGGACCGATGATCTGGTGAAGGTCGCGGGAAGCCGATGGATGCGGGCAGCACAAGACCGGTCATCGTGGAAAGCCTTGGGGGAGGCCTTTGTCCAATTAAGTTTATTGTCAATACTTAGGCCTAAAAAAATTGTATTCTCAACTTCTTCAATTTTTTCATTCTTAATAAAATTATGAACTTCCGTCAAAGAGTTGCCAATTCGAAATTAAACGTAAGCTTTAACGTTTAATTTCGAATTGGCAACTCTTTGACAGAAGTTCATAATTTTAGTTTTCTTTAAATTAATAATTAAGTTGTTGTAACCAGTTAACGGCTTGTTGCAATGTATTTGTTATCTTAGTTTCAAAGTCATTATTATTTTTGTCAAGTTTAACAATGATAGTACTGTCGTCGGCAAACAATGTCATAGGATAGGGTATATTTTGAGGAAAGCCATTTATATATATAATAAATAGCAAAGGCCCTAGCACACTGCCTTGGGGCACACCATAGTGTATTTCCCGTTCTTTGGATATGTATTTTACAACTGTTTTATTTGAGTTACAAATTTGACTTATTTCGGTTCTATACTATGCATGTATATCTATATAATTAAAAGTATACTGAGTTATGTTGACATAACTAATTATAAGTGGCTACAAAAGGATAACCCTTTGGTAGACACTTTTAATTAGTTTTAATTAGTACTCGTTACACTTAGACTTCAACTTAGAAAGACAATACCTACCGACAGTTCTTTTTTTTTAAGTTAGGAACCTTTTAGTTATAAGATGACTCTCATAACTTTTGTCAAGTCGTTTCTGAGTAATAAAATTAAAATCTCAAAACGTGAAATGACGCCACTAGGGGCGTAGTACCGAACCATTTAAGCAAAACCGGCATTTTCGGTATTGGCTCCAAACCAATACCGGTAATCCGGTATTTTCGATATTTCCGGGATTAAGCTAATGTAGTACAGCAAAGTTAGGTTAAGTTAAGGAGTATTAGTAAGTAGGTATAGAATTAAATAATGAGACAAAAATCCGTGTGTGTATAACAAAAACAAACCAACAAAACACGCAATGACAAAATGTAAACAGTCGAAATAGAAAATTTGACACTTGTCTCTCGCAACTAATTTCAAATCCTTCACTTGCACCGTTCGCGTCACGCCTTTGACGTGCATCCTATAGAATACCGACAGGCTGGCTACTCTTCGCCTGGGCTCTAGATTTGGAGACCGTTTTAAACCAAATTTTGATCGCCAATTAGCCTCTTCGCACGCCTCTCTACCGAATCCAAAGTTGCCAGGTGGTTTTTTGCAGTACCAGCTCAAATCATCATCATCATCATCATCATCTCAGCGTTAATCCTAGTCTCATACGAAGCCTTTTCATCTTTGAATTAGCCAAAATGAGCATTAGAATGGTAAAGCGGACCCGCTTTAGCAATCTAATGCTCATTTTGGCTAAACTTAGATATTTTCCGTGAAGCGACTGCCGTCTGACCTCCACAACCCGAAGGCGATATCGAAGCATTTTGAGTGACTTTTAAGGGCTCCTACAACCCGTAACCAGTGCCACTAGATGTTCGTATGGCAACCGGGACCAACAGCTTAACGTGCTTTCCTAGGTATGACCAGACCAGTGCAAATATTCATATTCATGCATACAAGTATTTGCACTGCGCTGGGATCAAATCCGCGCCTCCTTGCGCAGCGCCCGCATTCGCTACCGCTATGCCACGGAGGCAGTCTAAAGCTGCAGTACCAGCTTAAATGTGGCTATATTACTCCACACATGAACGAACCTGCGCCAAGATGAATGGGTTCCTTTTGACGGTGAATAGATGCTTGTGTTTTGGCAGGCGTTGAATGCCACAGAATGCACATTGGCTTCGCCCCATTTGGGAACTGCCTGTAGTGCAACAGTGCCCTACCATAGCCTCTCTTTCGAATTTGATTGCTTCCTTACTAGGCCTAGCACCCGGCAGGTACCTCACCACAACTACTGTCGTCTACGTACTATGTAATATAAAAACCATTTTGTAATAATAATAGTCCATAGAAGATAGGTTAGGGTTACAAATTGATGTAAAAGTAAATGAAACAGTGTTTATAAAAAGAATAATAATTTATTTTAAATTTCTGTTTTGTGCAATACTGCGGTGGATCTGTAACAAAGAGTTAAATCATTTCAATAATAATTAGAGCATTTTCATACTTTCCCAGAATATTGAGGAGGGTTTACACTACATACCTGCTAATTTATTTTATGTATTTTTCCACAGTATGTCAATAAGAGTGCAGTGCTGCAGTGCTGAAACTTCAAGAAGATCCCGATTCACCCTGCTATGGTCTTGATAATTAGGCGCTTCTTATTGCTTTCCTCCTAAATTAAAAGACTGATTATTGATTTGTTGTATTATTTAAATGACAAAATGGTTTTTATTTTGTATAATAAAACTTTTTGACTTAATGTAAATAGATATATGTATAGTTATAAATAAATGTTGATTTTTAATAGGTATAGTGGTTTCATTTATGTTGCTCCCAGCAAATACTAGACTATGTCATACTATAAAGGTGCTGAATGCCCTTATGATAGCCGGCCCTGAACGTGACGGGATTACAGATGAATGGAATAAATTTATGGGTGTATGTTTGGTCTTTTGTGAAAGAAAGTATGCGAGAGAGTCCACTGTTCCATGTTAGTTTTAGTGATGGGTTTTAGTAGTAGTTTTTAAGTTAATTAATGTAATTAACGTTGTATCATTGTAGTTAACTATAAATAAATAACTAATAGAAGTCCAACTATTATGTACCTTTACCAACATAGTTAAAAGAAATTACATACCTGCCGCAGTGCTTCTGCATAATCTTCATCAGGTGGCAATAATGCTTTTGGCATATTTGCAATATTTGTGGTTTATTTTTAACCGACTTCAAAAAGGAGCAGGTTACTCAATTCGACCGTATATATATGCTTTTTTTATGTTTGTTCGCGCATAACTTCGTCGTTTATGAACCGATTTTGATAATTCTTTTTCTGTTGGAAAGAAGACGTTCCCAAGGTGGTCCCATGATAAGGATATCAGGGTTTAATGGTAGAAGACCAGAGAAAACAAGGGGAACTTTCAAAAGTTGCAGGGGCGACTACTGCATTTCTTAGCATTTTCATTAAGTATTATAAAGCACTACAATTTAATAAAGGTCTGGAGTAGATCTGATGATGGAGCCGGGAGACAGTCGAAGGAACTCCTCAACAATTCACAGCAGCTACCTTGTGTTTGGGCTCGATTAATTTGTATTGATAAGAACTTTACACCTAGATGGGTTGTGACTGTCATAAGAGCTCTGATGATGAAGACAAAGACCAGTTCTGGGAACTCCTCAACGGTTTACAGTAGCTACTTTGTGGTTGGACTTCATTCATTTATATTGATGAGACCTTTGCACCCATTGGGTTAAAATAATGGTCTGCAGTAAATTTGATGATGAAGACCATAGGCAGTTGAGGGAATACTTACGGGTAAAAATTAAAGTAAACAAAATTACGTCGTTTCCCAACTATATTTGTGTCAGCTTCCAGCCTGAACGGATGCAACTGAATACATAGTAGGTACTTTTAACAACTAAAACGTGTAAAATAAAAACTTTTTTAGAAAAAAACAACCGAGTTCCTAAAACCACTACAAAGTGAAAAATAACTAATTTCGGAAGTCGGTGTCAAAAAACGATTATACAAAACCAAAGACACCGACTTCCGAAATTAGTTATTTTTCACTTTGTAGTGGTTTTAGGAACTCGGTTGTTTTTTTCTAAAAAAGTTTTTTTAGTTTCAATGTCTTTCATTTGTTTCAGTAGACACAGTTATTTGTGAAACTTTATGGAGGGCACCTTGTCCAATTAAATTCTCGTAGAACCTCGATGCATAAAATGCAAATTCTATTAGAATCAGCAATAAAAATATAACATTAATCAATCTATGTCGTATTTGTAGCTATAGTTTACTATAGAATAATACTTCAATTGTCAAATTACGTTTCCTCACCTTAAATTCTGTCCATACGCTTTCGATTCGATGCAGTCTGGCCATAAGGAGAATGAGTTCTTCAATGAACCCTCTTAATGAGACATATTCAAGGTGAAACGTTTTCACAAATTCCGCCCCGGGAATATCAATAAAGGGATTCGTATTCGAACTCGTCAAGCGATGAGTTCCACGTCTCCTGCATATCTTCTTTCTCTAGCATCCACTGAGTTGGCTAGCTCAAGAATATTTGCTAGTAGTGAAAACATTCTCAAATATTCCACAAACACAATAGATATCACACTTTTTGTATAAAACCACCACCACTATCGAGCTGCCGCGCTTCGAAAAGCATTGTTGGAAAAAGACGCCATCATAACACTTCAATGATCAAAAGAACTGTCAAAATTTTAGCAGATTACCGCGTATGTCAGTCATTGATTTGTTATTTTTTACAAGATTAGCGTTTTATGCCATTTCGTTCAGTGATTGACCACTTGGCACGCCATTTTGTTAGTAGATTACGGATTTTGTGAAAATCGGTCATTATGACATTAAAAGTCGACAATTTTGACACTATTGCAATAGCAGACTAGGGCCCCTGATAGTAAGCAGTGATGCAATCGTTGATGGTAAAGTGCACTAGTTTATTAAGCCTATTCACTTAAAAAACTTAAGAATAGGAAGGATGACGGTAGTTGAGCGAGGTGATGCAATGTTAAACCCAAGACCAATATTGCTTTAAATATCTGCATAATCCGTATAGGATGTCAAAAACATGTTATTTACATAAATGGTGTAGAACTATTAAGAAAAGGTTTTTTAATGAGAAAATACACTTTTTAATAAGCCTTCGTAGACGCCTTATTTTACTACGGTAGTATATTAAGTCCATATAAAAATTCCCTTTATTTTTACAGTAAACATACCTAGAAATAGGTTAAAATAAAAGTAAATTCCTGTTTTTTTAATTGTTTCATAATTTTCCTTTATTTATTAAACGTGGGCGTCATTGCCCTCTTAATATTAAGTAATCGTAGACAACTTAGTTTCAATGAACTTAGTGGTCTTAATTAAGGTACTTAATACAATCATAACATGTTTTGTAACTTTGAAAACTTAAATAATCACTTCTTTGCAACACAAAAAAATCCAGTCCGACACTCAAATATTAAGAGGCCATTAAGGCCCAAGTACCGTTATAATGAACTTTATTAACCTCATGCCACATTTTTACCAAATAATCTAATAAACCTAAAAATACTTTCTCTGGATAGGGAAAACCATGTCCTAAGTATGTATTGTACAACACATACGTAAGATAATAAATAGAGCATTATTAGTCATTTATTGAATGAAAGGTAAAATATTTATAGTTTTTTGGTATAAAAATTATAAAATTGCACAGTAAACGGTCACTTCATCATCGCATCTCACGTGTCTGGCAAGATGGTGACTTTGCCGACTGTGGACCAATACGGAGACATTCACACCAACATTTTAAACGTGTGCGTAAAAAGTGAAGTGTCATAGAAATATTTTAAATATGGGCCTTATTACCCCCTGGGCCTTATTTACCTGAGGTACCTTAAATGTCTGCTGTCGAATACACGAAATCCTTCCGAAACTTTCATGGTGATTTAATAACAACAGAATCTGGAAAACTTGTAATAACAAAATTTACGAACTTAATTTACAACAAACACAAGTTCACGTACCGACGACAGAAGGTCAAGCTACCCGAAATGGTCAATTATTTCCAATTTATTCAATATAAAGCTTTAATGCTTTAGTTTAGATAAAGTTGAAAATCTAATAAAGAAATCTGATGATATATTGTAGTATCTATGTATGTTGTAGTCTGTACTAAGGAGTTAGACAAAATGACAACAACAAAATTAACATTTAAATAAAAGGTTTTTCGGGTCACAGCAAACCAGGTTTTACCGCCAGGCCACTGTATATTTGGCGCTTACGTCTTGAATGAAAAGTATATAATGTCGATAAATTCACACTAAAGCAGCTTCTAATGTTGTACAAAGCATAGGTCCGTTCGTTTCTGGAGTACTGTAGCCACATTTGGGCTGGTGATGCAAAATGTCACCTGGCCAGTGGATTCAGTGGAGAGGTGTGCGAAGAGGCTGATTGGCGACCCAGATTTAACTCAAACCTAAAGCCTAGAGTATAGGCGTAGAGTAGCCAGCCTTTCGGTATTCTATAGGACGCATTTTGGTGAGTGTGCGAGGGAATTGGGATTTAATTCCCCCATCTTCGTTCCACCAACGGACGACCCGTCGTACGGCGAATTTCCACCCTTGCGTTGTTAGCACCACTACGATCCGGACAAAGCATTTCGCCTCCTCTTTTATACCGTGTACATCGAGGAACGGGAACAATTTGCCAGCGGCGGTGTTTCCGTTCGGTACAATTGGAGTATCTTCAAGGATAGAGTGAATAGACTCTTAATAAACTAGTGCGCTTTACCATCAACGATTGCGCCACTGCTTACCTTCAGGCGGGATTACGGTCAAGCGCTAGTTTATAATTTATACAAAAATAGGGGGCCTTTTCTCCGTGGAGTGCCCTAAAATCAATTATTTTTTCAGGTTAAAAAAATATATGTTGACAATTAGGGGTTTCTTCGAACAGTGAACAAAATATCATTTCATTATTTGATGAATTTCTCCGTTGTTCGTGTTACATACCTAAATAGTGGTAATTAAGTGTTTGGTGGGTATCTAAAATTTAATTTTCGCGCCAATCATGCATGTTTACATTTTTACTTTGCACTACTACTAATGTCACACACGCACATATAAGATGTCGCGAAAATGTGTCAAATTAACAATATTGTAAATACAAAAGTGCCCAAATGTTAAAACACAATAATGGTTTTAACAAAACAATAATGACATGTTTCAATCAAGTCATTATTGATTTTAGGGTTCCGTATCCAAATGGCAAAAAACGGAACCCTTATAGATTCGTCATGTCTGTCTGTACGTCTGCACGTCCGTTTGTCTTGTCACAGCAATTTTTTCCGAAACTATTAGAGCTATACTTTTGAAACTTGGTAAGTAGATGTATTCTGTGAACCACATTAAGATTTTGATGCCAAAATAAAATAATAATAATAAATATTGGGGGCTCCCTATACTTGGAACAATTTTTTTCATCAAACACATACGTGTGGGGTATCTAGGGATAGGTCTTTAAAAATGATATCGAGGTTTCCAAAATATTTTTTTCTAAACCGAATACTTTGCGTGACAGACGCTTCGTAAACCGCTTATTACCGCGTAATCTTTCATACAAATAACATAGATCCTTTAATTTCATAAATCAATGGTACGGAACCCTTTGTGCGTAAGTCCGACACGCACTTGGCCGGTTTTTTTTTATCGTAATAATGTCCAAGCAATTAGGTTTAATTACTATTATTAATATTATAGAAGTTAAGAGTAATTATACCTAATTACTGAAATCGCCAACCCGCATTGAGCAAGCGTGGTGATTACGCCCAATACTTATCTGTATGAGAGGAGGACTGTGCTCAGCAGTTGGACTATAAAAAGGTTGATGATGATGATAATACAGTATTCCTCAGTACAAACGAACTAAAATAAAAAAAAATATCGCTGGGCAATTGGGCATAATTGGGCGCTGGGGCTTATGTCGAAAATAAGAAAAATATATATAGAAAACTCTTCTTGACTCTCGGAAATAGAAATAAAATTATTTAGGCATTAATAAAATAATATTTACAAAAAAAAAAAATATGTAAGCTTTCCTAACGTAATTTTATTCATTTTTGGACAGTAGGTTTTGACATTGAAACCGAGGCAATGACAGAGAGGGCGTATATGTGACCATAGTAATTTATTCCAAAGCCTTCTATATATTCAGAATGGGCTTGCTGTTTAATTTAAAAAAAAAAAAACAATCTCACCCTAGAAATTTTTCCACTTGGTATTTACATCGCTAAGTTTCAATGGTAATAATAATAGTATATTGATCACTGCAACAATTACAAAATTTCTCTTATTCTACATATGTTCAAAATCATGGAAATAAAGACATTCGTATTTTTATGAAATAACGTTGACGACTATAGGTACTAGAATAATCTGTGTCACAGTCGTCAGCGCCTTCAACACATAAATTATTAGAACCATAATTTATTGTTTTAAGGAAAAGGTCTGTAATATTGATTAATTGGAATGATTGATATAAAATTTAAAAAAAAAACAGGCAAAACTAAACTATTTGGGATAAGTAAATTACCAAATTGGGAAGTGAGGAATGAGTGTGGAGAATATTAGTGAGCGTAGGAGTTGTTATGTGTGTGGGTGTGTGATGTATGTGTGTGTGTGTGATGTGTGTATTGGTGTGCATGTACAGTAGGGCAATCACAATTTTCTTAGTACGTACGGCAAGAATTTATTAACATATGTAAGAACATTATTGTCAATATAATTTAAACTAAGTAATATGTAATGACAATATAAAAACAAATTAAAATATCAAAGAAATTTAACAATGCCCAGTTTGCTACAGATTGCCCAGTAAACATTATTAGGTAGACTTAGTGAAAATTTGGGGTTGGTAATGAATTAAAACTATAAATTATTTCCGTAGACACTTTACATATCAATATGTTTTGCTAGTTGTATGAACTTAGTAGTTACTGTTTTTATTAATTTACTAGAGTAGGTAATTGAAATTGCTTTTTTTGAGGTATTGAAATTTAAATAAAACTTTTCTAAATTAAATCTGAAATCGCCAACCCGCATTGAGCAAGCATAGGGATTACTCTCAATCCTTCTCTGTATGAGAGGAGGCCTATTCCTAGCAGTCATCATCATCATCTCAGCGCCAATCCCAGTCGCATCCGAAGCTTTTTCAGCTTTGGAGCCTGGGGTCCGCTTTATCAGTCTAACTGCTGATTTTGCTCGTATGGCAACCGAGACCAACGGCTTAACGTGCTTTCCGAGGCACGACCAGACCAGTATAAATATTCATATTCATGCATACAAATATTTGCACTGCGCGGGGATTGAACCCGCGCCTCCTTGCGCAGCGGCCGCGTTCGCTACCGTTACGCCATGGAGGCTGCCTATTCCCAGCAGTGTGGGACGATAAAAAGGTTGATAATGATAAGTAATTAGGTATAATTACTCGGAACTTCCGTAATATTAATAATAGTACCTACCTAATTACCTATACCTAATTGCTCGGACATCGATAAAAAAACAATAACGCCCTGTCTTAATTGAAACAGGTCATTATTGTTTTGTTGACTACATTATTGTGTTTTAACATTTGGGCACTTTTGTATTTACAATATTGTTAATTTGACACATTTTCTCGAAATCTTATATGTGCGTGGGTGACTTTAGTTGTAGTGCAAAGTAAAAATATACCTAAACGTGCATGATTCGCCCGAAAATTTACTTTTATATTTCCACCAAAAACTTAAGTATGTACCACTATTTGTTTAACATGAACAATGGAGAAATTCACCAAATAATTAAATGATATTTTGTTCATTGTGAGAAACCCCTAATTGTCAACATAAAATAAATAAAAAAAAATATTTATCGATATTAGGTAGGTATGTACTTTTCATTCATAACTTCAACTTTGAAATTCCGTGTATTCTAAATAGAAGTAGGTAAGTACCAAACATACCTACAGTGGGCTGGCGATAAAACCTTTGCTTCGCTGTGACCCGACTACAGCGCATACAGTATGACACATTTCTCTTTTAGATTTCCAACTTTATCGCTAAAGCATTAAGGCTTAATATTGATTGGAAATATTTGATAGTTTCGGGTAACTTAACCCACTGTCATCCGTTTCTCTATTAGGTTCTCAACTTTTTCGCTAAAGCGTTACGGCTTATTATTAAGGCCTAAGGTTATTGATTGGAAATATTTCACAGTTTCTGGTAGCTTGACCGGCTGTCCGTACATGAACTTATATTTTTTATAAATTCAGTTCGTAAGTTTTGTTATTTACAAGTTTTATTATCCAGATTCTGCTATAATTAAATCACCATGAAAATTTCGGAAGGATTTCTAATATTCGATAGCAGACATTTACATTGACATAAGTGATATTTGATACTGTCTTGATGTTTTCATCTAAAACATTTAAATGCTTAGGTGAAGGTTACTACTTCATTCTACCGGTAGAATGAAGAAGTAACCTTCGCCTAAGCATTTAAAAGTTTGAGATGACTGTCATATCTGTTTGCGAAGTAGTTCCTGAGTAACGTGTGTGTGTGACGTCATTACACGTTTCGAGGTTTTTTTACTCAGGAACTACTTCGCAAACAGTTATGAGAGTCATCTTAATAATAATAGATTGGTAGCACTAAATTTAAAAGTGAACCCTTCAGAAACCAAATTAGTCCAATTAAGAAATTATAGGAGTAAACCCATGAAATTAAATATAAACGTGTCTAACATAACCATTGAAGAAGTAAACGATATCAATTTTCTGGGTGTGACGATAGATCAACATTCGAATTGAAAAGAGCATATTGCAAAAATAAATAAAAAAATATGTAGTGCTTGTTATGCATTATTTATCTTGGCAGAAACCACAAATGTTGATATCACTAGAAGTACCTATTATGGAAATGTTTATCCCTTTTTAACTTATGGTGTTATTTACTGGGGGAACTCGACTAACGTACAATCCACTTTCATTCTCCAGAAAAAATGTATCAAGACAATATGTAACATGCATAGTACTGAATCGTTGAGAGATGTATTTAAAACTAAAGGTTTCCTAACGCTGACTGGAATTTATATACTGGAGTTATGTTTGTTTGTCAAAAATAATATGCAATTTTTTAATTTTAATTGTGACTCAAACAGAAATGTACGTAGGCAATATAAATATGATATTAATTTGCCTTGTGTAAATAATATGATTTATTATAAAAGTACATATATTACTGTCATTCGTGTGTATAACCAACTGCCAATAGCAATTAAGCAATTAAATGGAAATATATATAAAACAGTGTTAAAGAAATTTTTAATTGATAATGTGTTCTATAATTTAAAAGAATATTTTGGTAAAAAGTAATAATGTAATTTAGACTTGTCGTATTGTTTCTAATCTTTTATTTCTTTGATATTGCATTTCCGACTTGGATAGACTGTTGAGCCAAAGCATTGTATTTACACAATTAAATAACACCAATATGTACCTACACAGTTACGCAATAAATGAATATTTATCTTTATCTTTTATTTATCTTAAAACTTAAATGATTATAAATTAAAAAAAAAAATACTGTCGGTTAATTCTATCTTAGTTTATAAAAGAGTAACCGCGGACAGACAGATAGATAGCAGACAGACTTGGCGAAACTATAAGGGTTCTGACTACGGAACTCTAAAATGAAATATTGAGAATTGTAAACGTTTTCAAAGTTGCGATAATTACTCCTATGATCTCCCATTCAATGCATCTATAAATGCAGGTAAGTATGAACTATTATGCACACACCATGTTGAGAGATGGCGATGCTACTTTAAAACCAAATATACCTGTTACGATGTCGTAGATTACGTAGGTAATTACAGAACAATTTTTACATTTTTTCATTTTGTTATAGTCAATGTTTTCAGAGATAGTTGTCCAATTTTCTTAATAGAATAATAATTAGCTTTTAATTAGTTATGCAGTCAAAGCGCCCGACGCCGCGACGCCGTGGAAGTGGCAAAATTTTGGGCCAATAAGATACAATATATAAGTCAATCGTGCCAGCGACAATAAGTAGATTGGTTATTATAAAAGTATACTAGCTACGTCGCACATACAGGTATTTGTAGGATCTACGCGGCCAAAATTATTTTAGTGCTTAATTGATATACAAATGACGTCAATAAATCAAAAACCTACATAAAAATAGTATAAAGAAAAATCACATTATATAATTAAGTATTTTGACTTTCTTCGTCGCTCTCAGACGAATTTTCTGATATATTGGATTCCGTAGATTCAAATATGGCCAAAGTTACGGAATAATGTTCCTGAAACAGTCTGAACCATCGTAGCTTATTTACAACAAATTCACTTGAAATGGTCTAATCCCGACTGTCACCACGAGGTGGGGTTCCGCAGTAGCAGGTAGATGAAGTACCGGTATTGTGTACGAGTTCGTTATCTATTCGTGGAACCCGATTTTATCAATTTTATTATTAATTTGTTTTTGGGACTTTTGGCTGCGTAGATCGTGCAAATATCTGTATGTGCGTCGTGGTAATATGAATTTCTGTGACCTGTGTGAAATTGATATTACAAACACATATATAGCAACAAGTATATAGTAGATATAACAAAATGACGAAGATGTAAATGTTGAAACTTCAGTAAATTGAGCGGTATGAATGGCTTACCACACACCTTAACGTCTTCATCGCTGGATGTACTTACTTTACCATTACTAACACAATAAGGGATCTGCATTTGAACAAATCTATTCTAAATACAAGAATAATTAATGTTCACAATATAAACTTAGCTATTCATAATGTCTGCCCGGATTATGTGAGATTATATATAATATATGCACAACTATCTCGTAGTAAGTAATTAACAAATGAGTTTCATACTGTTCATGGATTATGTGATTAGGGAACTTGTTATGTATGTTATTATTGTTAAAAGTTTTTCATTATAGTTTTTATGTGTAGGTTTTCTTGTTTAATATCAATGGTTTTTTTTTTTGAATTTGTGGAAGGCCTCGCTCGACAACGGAGGTCTGAAACTCAATGTGGCGAAGACTGTGTATATGGCTAGCAACACGACAGAGCCCATATATGTGCACATAGGCGGTGATATGGTCGAGTGCACAGACCAGTTCAAATACTTGGGGTCTGTACTCCATGCGTCCGGCGACATTGATTGCGACGTCAGGGCACGTATTTCCGCAACTTGGGCAAAATGGCGTGAGGTGACAGGTGTCATTTGTGACCCCAAAATGCCGGTTAAGCTTAAGGGGCAGGTCTATAAGACCATTATTAGACCTGTTCTCCTGTATAGCACCGAGTCGTGGCCTGTGCTTGAGCGACACAAGCAGGGGCTTCGGGTCACGGAGATGAATATGCTGCGGCGGATGTGTGGAGTTACGCGGAAGGACCGCATCAGGAACTTCCGCATCCATGGCAGTCTTCATGTCCGTGACATAGCGGACAAACTGCAGGAGGGTCGCCTACGTTGGTACGGTCACGTCCGAAAACCGGAATGTTACGTGGGTCACAAATGTCTTGCCATGGCGCCTCCGCCGGGCCGGAACAAGCGGGGTAGACCAAAAAGGTTCTGGCTTGACGTGGTAAGAGATGACATGCGTGCCATCAATCTCACACCACGGGATGCTAAAGATCGCGCGAAACGGAGGAAATTAAGCAAGAAAGAGGACCCAGGGCTCCAACGCGAAAGCCGCGGATGCAACCGGGATAAACCCTAAGATGATGATGATGATGATCAATGTTTTTTTTGTTCTTGTTCAGTTTACTAAAGAAAGTTCAGTTCAGAATTGTCTGGAAGGTACCAATAATTTCCTTTAGATGCTTTTACTGCTGTGTTCTGTATGTAGGTAACTTTCATGTCTCGTAAGCAAAGTAGTTTCAGACTAACATGCTGTTTTGTTAGAAAAACATACATAAAAAGTATAATATCTACCTATAATGTCACTGCTGTAATGCCACTGCTGGCACAAGTATCGTTCTCTTTTGAGATGGAGTGGCAACGCGCGTAGCAAAGAAGTCACAACTTTCACTACTCACACACACTGATTGACGCACTCATAAAAGTGATTGCATTTTGATTTCTTTTTTTTTTAGAATTTTTTCTCTTTTGATAATTTACCTATTTGTAATATAAGGAAAGAGCGGAGATTCCAACAACAGAGATTCCTATACCTAAATGGGGACTCATTGACATGTCTCGTATCACACAGCGCAACGACTACCTGACTTGGAAAGTGTATGTATGGGCGCCGTATTTTGACTGTATTGAGGACCATTCAGTCAAAATACGGCGCAAATGCATATGCACACTTTACATACCTACTTACATTCAGAATCACAGCTTTCAGAGCAAGATGTGGCTACCACGTACCTGTTAGATGATGGTGACATGTGTTCCTTCTGGCGCCGTGTCTGGTCGCTACCTATTAGTCACACACTCACACCGAAACGAAGTGAAGGGTTTAGTTGAGCTTGGAAAGTCGAGTAAACCCAAAATTTATAGTCGTCACGTGTTTATCGATTGCCTATAAGGTTTTTACATCTACTTTGAGAACTAAAATAAATCAACATTATGTGTGTCTCCCAAAATAATAATAATAGTAATAAAAGCAAATGTCAACATCATATTTTTTTATCAATTTAAGAAATAATATTTATATCAGTTTTTTATCTCTATTCTGTGAAATATTTAACAAAAACCGGAACCCAAAGTTGAAACAGTTTAGAAAATTTATAAAGAGTATATACATTTATCTGCAATAATAAAAATACCGAATCATTGGAGGTGACATCTGTCATGTCACCTCGGACACAGCCATGCAAAACAGTGAACAAACAATTATGAAACAATAAATATGAAATGTTGACACGATCTGCCGCTCGACGTGCACGCCCACCATCTCCGGACTCGTCGCTCAGCTCCGCCTCGCCGCCGCCGGTCTCCAGCCCCACTGTGAACGCTGTGATGACACCGGCCGCGGTAGTTGCGTCGAGCTCGAGCGACGAGTATTTCTCTCCGCCAACGACGCCACCACCTGCTCGCCGACGGGGAGGACGCCGGCCGCCGGACCGCTTAGGACCTCGAGGCCCATCGGCTTCTGACAGGGTCCCAGCTCCCGGCGGAAGTGTGCAGCGCATGAGATGGACACAATCCATCAACGAAAATGTCATGCGCTCATACTATGGGGCTACAGAGGGAGGGAACAACCTGACCGCGTACCGTGTTCGAATGCTCTCTCTGTTTCAGGTGCTTGAGCCAGCTGTCAACGTGTCGGCGCAACGACTGTCGGATCAGGTGCGGGTCATCCAGCGTAACCACATGCTGGATGATGTTGTGCTTGATCGCCTACGCCTCGAGTCACGGAATAGTCATGTTACGCCTGCTTCGTCACTGGTCGCGGTACAACTTAACAGTGTTTCACCGCGACCCAACCACATTGATGAAGAGGATGATGATAGGGCTATATCCGTGAGTCCCCAGTGCAATGAAAAATTGAGGAGCGCTTTGGAGGATGCTTTCCGTGAGTACCGCTCTATTCCGCCTGAACTTAGACCACGTTTGCCTCGATTGCCCATGCATAAAAAAACAAGGCGCTGGTGTGTGCTCTAGACTCTCAGCTGTCTAATTATTTAAAGGACAGCAAAGATCTGAATGATACGCATTCAATCTTGTACTGTGGAGCTGTTGCGATATGTCGTGTGGCTCATGTCAAATTCCCAGACAATGACAGAGCCACACGACCAAAATCAGCTGTACCAGCTTGGCAGTGCAGGATTGAACGTCGTATCGGAGAGACTAGAGCACTCATTGGCAAGCTTGTTAGCTTCAGGGAGGGCAATACACGCCCTAGAGTGATGCGCTTTGTGAGGCGGGCGTTCTCGGGGACTGATACTAGTACTCGAGACTATTTGTTCCGCGTCACAGAGCGCATCGACTTTTTTAAGCAGAAGATTTATGCATGGGCAAACCGTATTCGTCGGTACAGGCGAAGAGTTGAGCGGTATTCTCAGAATCGCAATTTCCAAAGCGATGAAAGGCGGGTCTATAGAGCTTGGGAGCGATCAGACCAAGGTGTCACTGACACGTGCCTACCGGATGATGATGCCACGTGTTCATTCTGGCGCAATATCTGGTCGGTGCCTGTCAGTCACACCGAAGGTAGTTGGACTCGGGTTGTTGAGCGAGCCTGTGATCCAGTACCAGAAATGGGGGCTATTACCATCTGCCCCCAAGATGTAGCTCGTGCAGTCCGTCCGTTGCCTAATTGGAAGTCTCCAGGGCCGGATGGGCTGCACAACTTTTGGATCAAATGGTTTTCCGGGTCGCACGCTCGCTTGGCATCTCAATTCCAGACTGCTTTAGAGTCTGGTTCGCTACCCCAGTTTCTAACAACTGGAGTAACCCACCTGCTCCATAAATCAGGTAGCACCGCGGAACCCAGAAATTATAGGCCGATCACGTGTTTACCGACGGTCTATAAAGTTCTTACATCCATTTTGAAATCTAAAATTAACACACATATTGACAGCAACTCCATCATGTCTGCCTCTCAAAATGGATGTAGGAGCGGGTCCCGCGGTACTAAGGAGCTACTCCTCATTGATATGGCCATTAGCCAACAGGTTCGTCGTTCCCGAAAGGATCTGTCGACATGTTGGATAGATTATAAGAAGGCCTATGACTCAGTGCCACATACATGGCTCATGCGGGTGCTGGAGTTGTATAAAGTGGATGCAACTCTACGCACCTTCCTGATGACGTGTATGAGGACATGGAGGACAGTCCTTCGCTATCCAGGATGTCGAAATATTCAGAGGAATAGCGAACCGATAAGGATCGAGCGAGGTATATTTCAGGGCGATAGTTTGAGTCCACTTTGGTTTTGCTTAGCACTGAATCCTCTAAGCACACTATTAGAGGATTCAGGTCTAGGCTATCGGTTGAGGAGAGGTGGTCAGGTTATATCGCACCTCCTCTACATGGATGACCTGAAACTTTTTGCTCACACCGATTCACAACTGAAGGAACTACTGAAAATTACTGAAACTTTCAGTAGCTCCATCAGGATGGAATTTGGTGTGGACAAATGTGCAGTCATGCATGTAAAGCGAGGAGAGATTATGGAATCCGTGGGAACCCAACTCACGAGTTCCATAAACCTTAGAGCCCTCTCCGCATCCGAAACCTATAAGTATTTGGGTATGTCGGAAGCGTTGGGTATCAATGTTACTGACATGAAGCAATCGTTGAAGGAACGCTTCTTTGGCCGCCTGAAAAAAGTACTTAATAGTCTTCTATCAGGCGGAAACAAGGTGCGCGCTTTCAACGGTTGGGTCATGCCGGTATTGATGTACTCTTTCGGCATACTCAATTGGACTCAAACCGAACTCGACGCCCTGGATAGGAGAGTCCGTACACTGCTGACTGCAAATCGATTGCATCACCCACGGTCATCGGTTATGAGGCTGTATATCCCGCGAAAATGTGGAGGTCGAGGCTTTTAAACGCTAAGACACTCCACAATCGTGAGATATGCAGTCTCAGAGAATATTTCCTAACAACCGACGTGGGAATGCATCGAGATGTGGTCGCAGTTGACAAGGGCCTCACTGCGCTCTCCTTGGCGAAAGAGAACTGGCGCAAACCAGTAGTGCTTGACACCAATGATCGCATGGAGGTATGGAAGAGCAAGGAGCTTCACGGACGCTTTTTCAAAGCCCTACATGGGCCTGATGTAGACTTACAAGCGTCCGTGGCCTGGCTACGATTCGGTGACCTTTTTGGGGAAACCGAAGGTTTTGTATGTGCAATTACGGACGAAGTTATGATGACGAACAATTACCGGAGATTTATTGTGAAAGACGGCACAGTTGACATCTGTCGGGCATGTCACCGGCCGGGGGAATCAATAAGGCATATTATCTCCGGGTGTTCTCGTCTAGCTAACGGAGAGTACTTGCATAGACACAACCTTGTAGCCAGGATCATTCATCAGCAACTTGCTCTTAAATACAACCTTGTGGAATCGGAGGTGCCGTACTACAGGTATACGCCCGACCCAGTTCTCGAAAATGACCATATCACATTGTACTGGGATCGATCCATCATCACTGACAGGACTATTATTGCCAATAAGCCTGATATAGTGCTGGTGGATCGATCAGAGCGGCGTGCAATGATTGTTGACATAACCATCCCACATGATGAGAACCTCGTGAAAGCTGAGAAGGATAAACAAATCAAGTATCTTGACTTGGCTCACGAGGTTGTCGACATGTGGGAAGTGGATTCAGCAATCATTGTACCGATAGTCGTGACAGCCAATGGCTTACTAGCCAAGAGCCTCGACCAACACCTCAGGAGGCTCTCGTTAGGCAGCTGGATCAAGGGCTTGATTCAGAAAGCGGTACTGCTGGACACGGCTCGCATCGTCAGGAAGTTCCTCTCTCTGGAGCCCTGACCGCCGGTAGCTTGGACCCTGTTCCCGATACCGGTGGGCTACTATTTTTTATATTTTTAAATGTTTTTTTATTTATTTATATATAAATATTTAAAAATGTAAAAAAATATGTACATATAGAAAAATAAAGAGAATAATAGTAATAATACGTTTATTATCAAAATCATTTCTGACAACACAACGATTTTGGGAACAATTATAGCGAGCAACAATAGTGTTAAAGAGAGGAGTAAAGTACGGTAAAAACAAAAAAAAAAATGTAACCCTAAATCAAAAAAACTAGGATGCTCCCGTATCTTAGGAGTCCGTGTGTTCGCATTAATAATGCACAAATAGTTTTCAGCGAATTAGCTAATGATAAGATATTATGTTAATAGATGATGTTATTAGCTAATGATAATGATAAGCAGAATATAAACTAAAGCTTAGAAATATACAGGGTGACAATTATGCAAGGTGGTGATGACAACACGCCTGTTGTGTTACCTGTTCACATACGAAAATTCAGTCAAATACAATGAATTTTGTAGACTGTATTCTTCTTCTTCAGCCTATAGATGTCCACTGCTGGACAAAGGCCTCCCCCAAGGCTTTCCACGCTGACCGGTCTTGTGCTGCCCGCATCCATCGGCTTCCCGCGACCTTCACCAGGTCATCGGTCTACCTTGTTGGGGGCCTCCCTACGCTGCGTCTTCCAGTACGTGGCCGCCACTCCAGAAGACTGACTGACTGACTGACTGTATTAGTTTCTTAGAATAAGAGAAATAAAGAGAAAATAAAAATCATATTATCACTTTAGTGGGATTCACACGATAATCCTAAGGAACTCTTACACCTAAGTATTGCAAGTGTGTTCGTTGTCGTTCGTGTTGTCTCCCACAGAAATCGTAATAACAAGTCAATGTTATTACGATTTCTGTGTTGTCTCCACGCTGTCTAATGTATCAGAAATTAATTATTTAACTAATTCTATTATTCATTTAGTTTGTATTGTTCATTTGTTTTGTTTTTGTTGTTGTTTGTTTTGTTGTATTATTCATTTAGTTTGTTTGAGGAGCAGCGCAAGGCTGTCCTCGATGCCAAACTCGACCAATTAAAGGCGCGCCCACCTACTGCCATCACATACAACTACGTCGACGGCGTGCTTACGTGCCCTCAGTGTGCACGAAGTTTCGCCGCCAAGATAAGCTACATATTAAGCCATCTTCGGGCGCATAAGCGCCAAATCATCGGCTAGGAGTCGAAGTGGTCGCCGTGGCCGAAATCGGTCGGAACATTATCATCATCATCATCATTGAATAATAGTGTTGTAGGTATGTGGGCGTCATGTCATGTGCACTTGTGTATATGTGTGCGTGTGTGTGTGTTGGTGTGAATGCTTGTGTTTGGAGAAGCTATCTGGTGAGGTTCGGAGTGGTGTGGTGTGGTGTGGTGAGTATATATATGTATATATACGTGTGTACATAGAAATAATTTTGGTTGTTGCTCTTGTCGCGGTGATGTGAGACTTTAACCCTATGAATGTCCAATTCAGTTAAATTTTTTTTTTTTTATTTAATATTGTGCTGGCGTCTAGCAAAAGCGTCCTATACGGGGCCGAGAGAATAAGGGGCTTATTCTTACGGCGTGATGGAACTGAATGAGGGACAGTATTCTTATTACCACGACGTAGCTAGTATTTTTTTATAATACCCAATCTATTTATTGTCGCTGGAACGACTGACTTATATATATATATTGTATCTTATTGGCCCAAAATCTTGCCACTTCCACGGCGTCCAAGCGCAGTGGGCCCTTAACTCATAACCCCCCAACCTCATGGCCCCTCATAACTAATTAAAAGCTAATTATTATTTTATTAAGAAAATTGGACAACTGTCTCTGAAATCACTGACTAACAAAATGAAAAAATACAAAAAAAACTGTAATTACCTATCATCATCATCATCATCTTAGCGTCAATCCCAGTCGCATCCGAAGCCTTTTCAGCTTTGGAGTCTGGGGTCCGCTTTACCAGTCCAACTGCTGATATGGCTAAACTTCGACATTTTCCATGAGACGACTGCCGTCTGACCTCCACAACCAGAAGGCGACGTCGAAGCATTGCAGTTAGACCAATTGTTGGACTTTTGAGGGCTCCAACAACCCGTAACGACTGCCACTAGATGTTCGTATGGCAACCGGGACCAAGCGCAGTGGGCCCTTTGACCTCATAACTAATTAAAAGCTAATTATTATTTTATTAAGAAAATTGGACAACTATCTCTGAAATCACTGACTAACAAAATGAAAAAATACAAAAAAAAAACTGTAATTACCTATCATCATCATCATCTCAGCGTTAATCCCAGTCGCATCCGAAGCCTTTTCAGCTTTGGAGTCTGGGGTCCGCTTTACCAGTCCAACTGCTGATATGGCTAAACTTCGACATTTGCCGTGAAGCGACTGCCGTCTGACATTCACCATCAGAAGGCGACGTCGAAGCATTGCAGTTAGATCAATTGTTGGACTTTTGAGGGCTTCAACAACCCGTAACGGCTGCCACTAGATGTTCGTATGGCAACCGGGACCAACGGCTTAACGTGCTTTCCGAGGCACGACCAGACCACTGCAAATATTCATATTCATACATACAAATACTTGCACTGTGCGGGGATCCAACCCGCGCCACCTTGTGCAGCGGCCGCGTCCGCTACCGCTACGCCACGGAGGCTGTCAAATCTTTAATTACCTATGTGTTCTACGAAAATGTAACAGGTGTATTTGGTTTTAAAGTAGCATCGCCATCTCTCAACATAGTGTGTGCATACTAATACTATACATACTTATCTGAATTTATAGATGCATGGTATGGGAGACCATATGAGTAATTATCGTAACTTTGAGAACGTTTACAATTCTCAATATTTCATTTTTAGAGTTCCGTAGTCAACTAGGAACCCTTATAGTTTCGCCAAGTCTGTCTGCTATCTATCTGTCTGTCCGCGGTTACTCTTTTATGAACTAAGAAAGAAATAATCGTCAGTATTTTTAAAAAAAATATAATTATTTAAGTTATAAGATGACTATCATAACTGTTTGCCAAATAGTATCTGAGTAAAAAAAATCTCAATACGTGTAATGACGTCACTCATGAGATAAAATGAGGTAGTAACCTTTGCCTAAGCATTTGAATGTTTTATACTCTGTTTTTTAATCTCGTAGACTAAATTGACACATGCAAATGTCAAATTTACATTATTAATTTTGTATTATTACGTTTTTAATAAGTACCTACACATTATTTCAGGATAACTTATTGTAAAAAAAACGATACTTGATTTTATGAACGCTAAGTTTCGGCACTATTTAAAGAATTGCAATAAACTGCCAACACTCGTAATGTCAGTTTAGTCTACGAGATTAAAAAACAGAGTATAGATGAAAACATCAAGTATCAAAATCACTTAAGTCAATGTAAATGTCTGCTATCGAATATTAGAAATCCTTCCCAAATTTTCATGGTGATTTAATTATAACAGAATCAGGTTAATAGAACTTGTAAATAACAAAATTTACGAACTTCATTTACAACAGACACAAGTGCATGTACGGACAGCCGGTCAAGCTACCCGAAACTGTGAAATATTTCCAATCAATAACCTTAGGCCTTAATAATAAGCCGTAACCCTTTAGCGAAAAAGTTGAGAACCTAATAGAGAAATCTGATATAAATTGTAGTAAATTGATGTGCTGTAGTCTGTACGAGCGAGTTTGACAAACTGTCTTTTTTTCGGGTTACAGCCAAGCAAAGGTTTTGTCGCTAGCCCACTGTATGTTTGGTACTTACGTCTATTTAGAATACACGGAATTAAAGTTGAAATTATGAATGAAAAACACATAATATATATAAAAAAAATAATGTTGAAAATCCCTATTTCTAATATCATTTAATTATTTGATGAATTTCTCCATTGTTCATGTTAAATAAATAGTGGTAATTAAGTGTTTTGTGGATATCTAAAAATAACTTTTCGTACCAATCATGCATGTTTACGTACATGTTTACATTGCACTACTACTAATGTCACATAAGCACATGTAATTTTTCGAGAAAATATGTACAATTAACAATATTGTAAATACAAAAGTGCCCAAATGTTAAAACACAATAATGTAGTCAACAAAACAATAATGACCTGTTTCAATTAAGACAGGTTGTTATTGTTTTTTATCGTAATAATGTCCGAGCAAATAGGTATTATTAATATTATAGAAGTTCCGAGTAATTATATCTAATTACTCATCATCATCAACCTGTTTATAGTTCCACATTGCTGGGAACAGACCTCTTCTCTATATCTAGGTTTTTCTATTTTATTTTGTTTCTATATTGCCATTACATATTATTAGTTATACTTAGTTTAAATTACACTAACAATATTGTACCTACTGAGGTTATGACCTGTGCCTGTGTTGCCATGAAATTACCTATTTACGTTATTTATTTTTAAGGGGATTTCTTTCTTTAAGTTTAGCCAGGTTTTGTAGGCATTAGTAGAATCAGTTATCAAACCTAACAATACCTTGACGGGTCGGACAAGGTTTTCTTAACATATTGTATAAAGCTGAAGAGTTTGTTTGTTTGAACGATCTAATCTTAGAAAGTACTGGTCCGATGGGAAAAAATATTTTTGCGTTGGATAGCCCATTAATTCAGGAAGGCTTTAGGCTATATATCATCACGCTGCGACCAATACGAGCGGGGCATATAAAAAAAAACGCGGGTGAAACCGTGTGGCGCAGCTAGTAAATAATAATTCTGTCGTACCACATTTTCAAGTACTGCATTATAATTGTTTCTCAATTGCTTACGATTCACATAAATTACACACACACACACACATACACCCCCCCCCCCTCCCCCACACACACAAGTTATAGAAAAACAAATAATATCATATCTACAAACAATACATCTCATGTCTTTCTCTGTTGGCAAACATGTACTAATTATTACAAGTAGCCCTCTCATTAGAAATTGTCTTTTGCGTCGATATTATATACATATTTTAAAATCTTCACCTAAAAATGCTAGATTTCAAGCGATATTTATTCGGCTCTGGTGTCTGAGTCTAATGAAAAAAAAGAAATTAGCGCTTGACCACAATCCCGCCTGATGGTAAGCAGTGACGCAATCGTTGATGGTAAAGCGCACTAGTTTATTAGGAGCCTATTCACTCTAGCCTTGAAGACACTCAAATTGTAGTCCGACGGAAACACCGCCGCCGGGCAAACTGTTCCAGTCCCTCGATGTACGAGGTATAAAGGAGGAGGCGAAACGCTTCGTTCGGATCGTAGTGTTGTTAACAACGTAAGGGTGGAAACCTGCCGTACGACGGGTCGTCCGATGGTAGAACCGAGATGGGGGAATTTAATAATGCAATTCCCTCGCACACTCCCCAAAATGCATCCTATAGAAGACCGAAAGGCTGGCTACTCTACGCCTGTGCTCTAGGCTTTGGAGACCGTCTCGAGTTAAATCAGGGTCACCAATCAGCCTCTTCGCCCGCCTCTCCACTGAATTCAAAGTGGCCAGGTGACATCCGAAAACCATGCCCTCCCGAAAACCTTGTAAACAATAATGATTTATCTCGGACATCCTTAACTGTATTGTCTGTATTCCACACTAATATCCGTAGTGTAGCTTGTAATTATAATCACCTTATTATTTTACTGCATACAATGTGACATAGGTACTTTCACTCTCAGAATGTTGGCTGAGTAAATGTACAACTGGACCTGAGATCATTGGCTACACGTCATACACATCACACTATCATAATCAAAATGACGGCGTCATTATAAGTATAAAATTTGAAATTAAACACCGTGTAGCAAAACCATCCATGTTAGACGCCAATTGCCTTATTTTGCAATCGGAAAATGAATAATTATATATGCTGTTGTGGCCGTTCACCATCAAACCGAAATATTGATAATTTCTGTGACAGCCTAGATTTGTGTCTTTCATACATAAACTCAGTGAAATCTGTGGTTCTGATAGGTAACATTAATATAAATATATCCCAAAGTGGTAATGATCCAAATTGTAGTAATTACTTGGATCTAATATCATGGTCTTTTACCTGCTGATGTCTTACCTACTCGTAAAACCAGTTGTTCAGACCATGTTCTGTTGAGATCTGACAAATTCTCAGTCACATATGTATTTGATTCGTTTATTACTGACCATGCGCCCCTACTTTTGTCTTGATTGGATAATAAAAAGACACGTTGCTAAGACCTCTTTTAAAAAAAAATATTATCCATCTTTAGTTCATAAACCCTCGAGTACCAAAACTCAGTGAAATCTGTGGTTCTGGTAGGTGACATTAATATAAATATATCCCAAAGTGGCTATGATCCAAATTGTAGTAATTACTTGGATCTAATGGCTTATCATGGTCTTCTACCTGCTCATGTCTTACCTACTCGTAAAACCAGTTGTTCAGACCATGTAACATAATTATGTTGAGATCTGACAAATTCTAAGTCACATATGTACCTACTTGATTCGTTTATTACTGACCATGCGCCCCTACTTTTATGTGTTGATTGTAAAATACAAAGACACGTGTCTAAGACCTCTTTTCAAAAAATTTGCTATCCATCTTTAGTTCATAAACTCTCAAGTACTGATTTTGGTCCTGTTTATGATACTACCGAGAAACCGAAAAAGCCTTACTAAGGCTAAACGTTACCTAATTTTTCAAAAAAATTTCAGAGAGATAAGAGAACTGAGATAGGGCGCGGGCCTGCAGGCGGTGAGCAGTGGGCAGCTCGTCACCCGTTAAGAATCAAGAATCAAGAAGAGCCCGAGTCGACGGCGCGTTGTGTTTCACGTGCGCCTGAAAGAGAATCAGCTTATCGTGACGGGGTACGAAGACGGATGCAGAACAACCTTTTTGAATGCATCCGGAAAAATTCAAATTCCGATGGCGATAGAACGGTTAAAAATATGCGTAATTGTAGATACAAGGATATGGCGACATCGTTTTAGAAAGTTTGTAGAGATATCATCCCAACGCACCACAATGGCGTTTTTTATATCAGATTCGTCAAAATGAAGGAGAACTAGGGAGTCAAGGGGAACATTTCCACGAGGCTGTGTGCATGAGGAGGGGGACATCGGAGGATGCTTATTGATATTAGATGCTAGAACTTTGCCAACATCCGCGAAGTATGAAGAATTTTTAATAAGCCTGTGTTTCTATACACAGGCTTATTAAAAATTCTAGTAGTAGGGGTTTTTTATAGTTCGTAATAACCTTAATTTGTTTTCCACGACGTTTTTATATTTGATTGAGCCCTCTTCAACTTATCCTTTTCATACTACAACTACCAACGTAGTACATTGTTACAGTGATTTCGGTAACGATTACAGGAGATTTTTTGGATGTCATTATCAGGAGACTTTTTAGTGTTCATGTGAAGTAGGTAAATCACGCTGCCGAATGCAACGCATGAGATTAGGCGTTATCCATTATCCATGGCTTAATATTTTTAACGTTTTTAGGAATTTTAGACTCATGTGTATGTGTTTTTAATAAGCCCTAGAGTACGCCGATTGGTTCGTTTACTATAGCGTCTGCACCGTGCCTTCAATTTCCAAAACCAGACTATCGAAGACATCTGGGACATGGTTATTGAAACTGTCGATAGCGCCATCAGGATGGGAATAAGTGTAGACAAATGTGCCTATAAAGCTAGGCGACATTGTGGAGTTTGTGGGCATCCAATTCTTGGATCCAACAAACCTTAGAGCTCTTTTCGCATTCGACATCGTAACTAATTGAGTATATTGGAAGCGTCGGGCATCAATGTTACTGCCATGAAGTAATCATTCAAGGACCGCTAATTTGATCACCTAAAAAAAGTACCTACCATGCAGTCTACTATCAGTCTAAAAAAAGGTGCGTGCCTGTAGTGAATGGGTCATGCCGATTTTGATGTATTCTTTCGGCATACTTAAATGGTCTATAACAAATCAAGTACTATGACTTGGCTCGCGAGGCTATGACATGTGGCCTCGACAAACTCCTGAGGAGGATCTCGGTGGGCAGTTGGATCAGGGGCTTGATTCAGCAGTGGACGTCTTTCGGCTGAAATGATGATGATGATGATGATGGTTATTTAAATTGTTAATTTAAATAAGCATCATCAGCACAAATAAACTTAACATTACATTAGATATTAATTTATTAATAGTCAATTAGATAGCAATAGCCTTATACAATATGTAAAGAAAACCCTGTCCGACCCAAAAGGATAATAAAGGTTAGGTAAACACTTGACCAAATATAATATAAAATTTTACATAATCATCATAGTAACAATACTAATGAATTTTGAAATAATACTTTTTTCCGGGGAATTCATTCCAATTTCCCCGAACTTTGGTAATTTTTAAAAAAGTGACAACACCGGTATTATTATAAGCGAATAGCGACGCGACCACGTCACAGGTGCCGCGTGCCTTGCCCCCCGCCGCCCGCGGAATGGGGTTGCTTACCGCACATGTGTTAAGTTACCTCTTTTTGCGAAATAATATTTATTTTTTTGCGGGGATTTTTTTTTAAAGTTTTGCCTGTCTTTGTGGGCATTATTAGAATCAGTTATCGATACCTAACAACACCTTCACGGATCGGACAGGGTTTTCTTTACATATTGTATAATGACGGGACGTCGTACGCACGGACTAGTAGAATATATATAGGTATACCATCCTATACTGTTAAGACATCATTTTATTAAAGCATAACAATTTATGTTGCATTTCTATATCGAAACGTTTTTACGTCCATTGGTAAAAATTTAAATCCGGTGCATGTGTGTGTAGAATTTCAACGTTATGTGTATCTACCAATTTCACTAAGCATTCTTATCTCGATAAGAGTAACAATATGACGAAGACATACAATCAAATTGATAACTGAAAGTACACAGTGTGATGTGCGTGCCGTTTGGTGATTAACACGGAAGACCAGTTCGGCCATGTGTCAGGCAAATATTGATATTTTCCTGGATGTCTGCAGTGACAGGTAGGTCTACACATTGAACCAACGGGAAAATTGGTGTTATGGCAATGTTATATGCAGAATATTTTTAAGTATACCCGACATTTTAATTATGTTTTATACAAAATGTCTTGTCAAAATGTTTATTAATCTGTGAACTACAGACACACCAACTTATCTGTGAACTGAGTGGTAGCGACACCGTCGCTTTAGTATTGCAAATTAATAAAAGTTTCCTATGATTGGGTATGTCACTTTGACGTTCCGAATTTTTGTACCAGTTTCTTCTGCCGTATTCCCTTCTTTAACTATTTTTGAAATGAGCCCTTGACTCGCACCTGAAATACAGACAAAATTAATTAAGTATTTACACACTGTAGTTAAAATACTAAATGTTTAAATGAGTAACTATTTTTTATGCGGCTTGGACTCGAACGAGCGACTTATACGCTGGAAGGCAGTGTGGAGTGGTGAGAATTTACGCTAAGCCAAACGTACCTATGCGGGAGAACCCCTCAGATTATTCCAGCGTTCTTTTTATGTGTCGGGAACTATAGGTAGTTAAATCACTCAGCTGTATAATTTTTAAGTTACAGTTACATTAAAATGTAATGTGTGAAAAAAAAATCGGGTAATTTACAAAAAGAAAGCAGACAACACTAACCTGTAGCTGCCGAAATCGAATGACATTTCAAAATGGCGGCCGTAGTTCCCATTTTCTCCATTTCACAGATATAAGTTGGCGGGTCTTTAGTGAAATCACTCAATACGCTGCCAGCAACCGAGCACAGCGGACAGCGGACTATTTGTGGAGTTATTGTGCGTGTTTTGTGGGTGTTTTGAATTTTTCTTGGCTGTTGTTTGCATTGGAATTAACCAAATACGGTGGATAAAATGTCTGTAAATATGTAATTCAGCTAAACATTGTTGATAAAAAGTGGAAATAGGACTAAACATATCTCCAAATGAACAAAAAAAAAAAAAAATACGGTGCAAAGGTAAGCGGTAGACGATAAATTTGCGGAAAAAACTCGCTATGGATTCTTGTATAAATTGTGAAACTTAAATTCCGTCTCCTTTCTACAGCCATATGGTGTTAAATCACAAGCTGCACAGAGGTTCACCTACAGCCAGCTCTGAAAAAAATGGCGCCAACCCGACAATCGACATCGTGCAACAATCTGAGTAGGTACGTTGACAAACAAAATATGCATTTTTTTTTGTTATATTTATATACTAGTGGTTGACCGACATCCTGCCTGATGGTAAGCAGTGATGCAATCGTTGATGGTAAAGCGCGTTAGTTTATTAAGCCCAATTAATTAAACACCTTAGTGATTAGGAAAGAAGACGGCAGTTGTGCGAGGTGATGCAATGTTAAACCCAACAACATAATCAATGATGCTGCGCCAGAGGGAGATTGATCTGGAGACCCTCCACGACCAAAGTCCCGATACAACAACATTCGGTCCATCGTACCCGGCACACATCGCAACACAACTGCTGGGACCCGTCCTCCATACTGATTCACCAGACATCAGAACATGACGAATCGCTTGGCGGCAAGACTTTATCTGGCGGGTGGTAACTTCTGCCGGCCGCCGATATCATGGCCTACCACTGTGAATAGAGCAGTTCAGCGATGCAATAGTTAAATGTAATCGTTAATTTTTGTTTGTCTTGTATTCTGCAGGTTTCACATTCTACAAATGGGACGTGGCCGAGGAAACAGGGGACATCAGCCAGCGAAAGAAGGGAGCTATTTACATTTTTATGTAACATTCTCCGACAGAAACATAAAGACATGCACTCTAGTGGGTAGATACATACATTATATACTTAATTGAGACATTTAATGTGATCATATCTAGCTTCCTTTGCGCTTCAATAAGGTACTGTGATATCTATTTTTAATTATTGATCACTTATACAAAAATACAGGATTTTTTTATATTAAATAACAACCAAAACCACTAAGGTTAAAACGTGTCTTTAAACAGATTACGTACTGACGAAAGTAGATGAAGCTACCCGAAAATGTCAAAATAATATTCTCTTGAGCCTTAATGCTTTAGTGACAAAGTTGAAAAATGGCATTTGACAGACTGTAGTAGCTTACCCCCTTATTCATAAACGTTGCTTTATGTTAACTAGTGATTAGCAATTTTTAAACTATAAGTTTTTGACATTTGCACGTTGCTTTACTTTAATCATCGTTTATAAATAACACCCTTAAACACTATGGTGTTTATTCGGAAACGCACAAACGTCAAAAGTATATGGTTAAACAATCGCTAGTCACTAGTTAACTTTAAGCAAAGTTTATGAATAAAGGGGAATATGTGCTGTCGTCTGTACAATCATTCTTAAATATTGCTTCAGTAATCTACCTTAGAATTACGTTTGATATTTTTTGATGTTTATTCATTTAATTCTGAGGGTAGACCATTGATAAGTCTCTGTATAATACTGGTATAAATGGTGTTTCGCTTTCCATATGCGTTATTGGAACGCTGTGCACGAAGCCTTTTCTCAGAAACTGCTCAAGTGCTTACAGGATTTTCATTCATTGAAGATTGATTGAAAAATTTTTTTGTCGGTCTCCGTGGCGCAGCGGTCAACCCGCCTGCCTGCGACGTGGAGGCCCCGGGTTCGATCCCCGGCCAGGTCATGATGGGAAACGATCTTTTCCTAATTGTCCTGGGTCTTGGATGTTTATCTATATATGTATCTATTATAAAATATAGTATCGTTGAGTTAGTATCCCATAACACAAGTCTCGAACTTACTTTGGAGCTAGCTCAATCTGTGTGATTTGTCTGTATAAAAAAAAAAAAAAAAAAAAAAAAAAAAAAAAAAAAAAAAAAAAAAAAAAAAAAATTGTTCTTTTAATAGGACTCAAAAATACTTGTATTATAATATGCACCCTAATTGCGTAACACACTATAACACTCAATTGGAATAATTTTGAAGTATATTACTAAACCATTGCTCGTTATGTTTTTAAAATGTGTTTGCTAAACAACGTAAACAATGCAATGAATATAGTCGAACTGTCACAATGAAACCCATTACTATGGATAGTGTGTTGCTCAATTACCCTGCTGCTTAATTAACATGTAGTGTTTAAAGAGGCTATTTATACTGTCCTAAAATTGTTTAATTCTATTTTAAGGAGATCAGTACGTCCTATTATTTTAATGGCGACATATTTATGTAGCGTAGGATTTGGGGTTAGCTTTTAACCTAACCCTAAATTCCTTTGGTAGTAATTCCATCTACGCCAGTGCTGCAATTTGAATTATACGCCATTGCATAGCTTTTATCTCGGGTTTTGAGCCGGCCACCGAATCAAGAAATTCCGTAACAAAAATAATCTTATCTAACACACCCTTCTTCCATCGGCAAAGCGACGCGGCGGGCGTGTAAACTTTAACCGCGCTTAGTAGGGCAGTATAAACTTTGGAACTTTTAGGAATTGAAATCGTTCGGCACTGCATTTTCTAGGTATTTCACCATGTAGTTAGGCGGGTTGTATATGAGCTGGTTGGTGTGCATGTTGATGCTGCAGTAAGCGGAGTGTGGTAAGATAATAGCTGTTGTAGCAGCTTGTCCTATGCTTGGCATTGCTCGTTTGACGTAAGGTTGGTAGACTCGTACCCGTTTGTTTACCATTTGGAATTTTGTGGCCAGTGCTGAATACTGTTTCACGTGAATATATCCCTGACTGTTCAAGGCTTATACGATGCCATTGAAAATATTACTACTGAATTGCTACGGGTGATGGTACAGGCAAGCTAGTGTTTTAGAAGTCTTGCATACTCTCCGTTCAGTCTTTCTTTGCCTTGTTGCGGCGCATCTGGTACCATTTCTTGATAGCGCGCTTGTTGAGATGCAAAATGTTTGCGAGTTCAATTCTACGAGCACGGATTAAGTAGGATGATCTTGCATACACCTGCTCCAAATTAATCAACTGATGGTTTGAGAATACAGTTCTGACCTGCTTTCTTTATTTTCTTTATCCAGTTGTAATGCTGTTGGCCCAGATTGATGACTCTGAATTGAATGCACCAAGAGCTGGTTACTTAAAACACTCTGGACCTATAATAATCTGACCATTTTGCGCAGGATTTTCTCCGTCTATGATTTGCGGGTTAACTTCTCTTGCAGTTTAAAGTTGCATACCCGTTAGGTACATTTTCCAGGTATGTGTATTCAGTAAACGGAGTGTGGTAAGGTTGTAACTGTTGAAGCAGCTGGTAATATGCTTGACATTCCTCGTCTGATGTGAGGTTGGTAGACTCTTACCCGTTTGTTTACCATTGGGAATTTTGTGGCCAGTGCTGAATACTGTTTGACGTGAATATATCCCTGACTGTTCAATGCTTATACGATGCCATTGAAAATATTACTACTGAATTGCTACGGGTGATGGTACAGTCAAGCTAGTATCTTAGGAGTCTTGCATACTCTCCATTCATCCTCTCCATTCATCCTTTCTTTGCCTTGTTGCGGTGCATTTGGTACTACTGCTTGATAGCGTGCTTGTTAAGATTCAAAACCTCTGCGAGTTTAATTCTATGAGCACCGACTAAGTTGGGTGATCTAGCATACACCTGTTCAAAATGAATCAACTGATGGCTTGAGAATACAGTTCTGATCCGCTTTCTTTATTTTCTTTATCCAGTTGTAATGCTGTTGGCCCAGGTTGGTGATTCTGAAATGAATGCACCAAGAGCTGGTTCATTAAAATACTCTTGTCCTCCAATAATCTGACTATCCAATAGCTTGGATCTAGGGTAATCTGGTGGATTTCCCTTGTATGGTTAAAATTTGTATATCATTGTATCAGCAGATTGGTTCTGGAACCCTATTTTCACAGTGCTCTCTTTGAGCCGCAGAAACTCTGCGAGTTTAATTCTACGAGGACTCTCTATGTAGGGCGTCTTAGCAAACTCCTTTTCCAAACAAATCAACTGTTCAGTTGAAAATAATGTTCTGGTACGTTTTCGCTTTTTCCTCTCTGCAGATGAGTTGTTGCTGGACCCGGCTGGTGAACACGAAATCAATTTTTCTAGAGACGACTGATTAGACATGTTAGGCTCTAGAATAAACTGGTTCACAACCGTCGTACAATCCAAATTGTTATACCCATTAGGTACTACGTTTGCTGAGTAGGGTATTTTCATGTTGCAGCTGTTGGTACTGCACAGAGTTTGGTAGATTTGTACCAAGCATTTCATATGTCCTTGTCGACAGTGCTGAACCCTGTTCCTCGTGATTTTTATGTGAGTCCTCATGCACAGCCCCGATACCTATGTGAGTATTACTCATATCGAGTGATGGCACAGGCATAGTAGCGTCTTCGGTGACATACATTCTCTCAGCAAGATTTATGTATTTGCATATACATTTTCTAAGTATTTCACCATGTGGTTAGGCGGATTGTACACGAGCTGGTTGCTGTGCATGTTGATGCTGCTGGTGTCATGGTAATCAACGATCACACGGCAACATTTGTGCTTCCATATCTGAGGAGAAATTTACTTCAGTAAACGGAGTGTAGTAAGATTGTAGCTGTTGTAGCAGCTTGTCCTATGCTTGGCATTCCTCGTCTGACGTAAGGTTGGTAGACTCGTACCCGTTTGTTTACCATTGGGAATTTTGTGGCCAGTGCTGAATACTGTTTGACGTGAATATATCCCTGATGGTTCAAGGCTTATACGATGCCATTGAAAATATTACTACTGAATTGCTACGGGTGATGGTACAGTCAAGCTAGTATTATATGAGTCTTGCAAACTCTCGGTTCAGTCTTTCTTTGCCTTGTTGCGGCGCATTTGGTACCATTACTTGATAGCGCGCTAGTTGAGATGCAAAACCTCTGCGAGTTTAATTCTATGAGCACCGACTAAGTTGGGTGATCTAGCATACACCTGTTCAAATTGAATCAACTGATGGCTTGAGAATACAGTTCTGATCCGCTTTCTTTATTTTCTTTATCCAGTTGTAATGCTGTTGGCCCAGGTTGGTGATTCTGAAATGAATGCACCAAGAGCTGGTTCATTAAAATACTCTTGTCCTCCAATAATCTGACTATCCAATAGCTTGGATCTAGAGTAATCTGATGGATTTCTCTTGTATGGTTAAAGTTTGTATATCCGTTCGGCACTACATTTTCTAGGTATTTTACCATGTGATTAGGCGGGTTGTACATGACCTGGTTCTTGTGCATGTTGATTCTGCTGGTGCCATGGTAATCAGCGATCACACGGCAACATTTGTGCTTCCATATCTGAGGAGAAATTTACTTCAGTAAACGGAGTGTAGTAAGATTGTAGCTGTTGTAGCAGCTTGTCCTATTCTTGGCATTCCTCGTCTGACGTAAGGTTGGTAGACTCGTACCCGTTTGTTTACCATTTGGAATTTTGTGGCCAGTGCTGAATACTGTTTCACGTGAATATGTCCCTGATGGTACAAGGCTTATAAGAAGCCATTAAAAATATTACTCCTGAATTGCTAGGGGTAATGACACAATCAAGCTAGTGTCTTAGGAGTCTTGCATACTCTCCGTTCACTCTTTTTTTGCCTTGTTGCGGCGCATTTGGTACCATTTCTTGATAGCGCGCTAGTTGAGATGCAAAACCTCTGCGAGTTTAATTCTATGAGCACCGACTAAGTTGGGTGATCTAGCATAAAACTGTTCCAAATGAATCAACTGATGGCTTGAGAATACAGTTCTGATCCGCTTTCTTTATTTTCTTTATCCAGTTGTAATGCTGTTGGCCCAGGTTGATGACTCTGAATTGAATGCACCAAGAGCTGGTTACTTAAAACACTCTGGACCTATAATAATCTGACCATTATGCGCAGGATATTCTCCGTCTGTGATTTGCGGGTTAACTTCTCTTGCATTGTTTAAAGTTGCATACCCGTTAGGTACATTTTCCAGGTATGTGTATTCAGTAAACGGAGTGTGGTAAGGTTGTAACTGTTGTAGCAGCTGGTACTATGCTTGGCATTCCTCGTCTGATGTGAGGTTGGTAGACTCTTACCCGTTTGTTTATCATTTGGAATTTTGTGGCCAGTGCTGAATACTGTTTGACGTGAATATATCCCTGACTGTTCAAGGCTTATGCGATGCCATTGATAATATTGCTCCTGAATTGCTACGGGTGATGGTACAGTCAAGCTAGTATCTTAGGAGTCTTGCATACTCTCCTTTCATCCTTTCTTTGCCTTGTTGCGGTGCATTTGGTACTACTGCTTGATAGCGTGCTTGTTAAGATTCAAAACCTTTGCGAGTTTAATTCTATGAGCACCGACTAAGTTGGGTGATCTACCATACACCTGTTCATAATGAATCAACTGATGGCTTGAGAATACAGTTCTGATCCGCTTTCTTTATTTTCTTTATCCAGTTGTAATGCTGTTGGCCCAGGTTGGTGGTTCTGAAATGAATGCACCAAGAGCTGGTTCATTAAAATACTCTTGTCCTCCAATAATCTGACTATCCAATAGCTTGGATCTAGGGTAATCTGGTGGATTTCCCTTGTATGGTTAAAGTTTGTATATCCGTTCGGCACTACATTTTCTAAGTATTTCACCATGTGGTTAGGCGGATTGTCCACGAGCTGGTTGCTGTGCATGTTGATGCTGCTGTTGCCATGGTAATCAACGATCACACGGCAACATTTGTGCTTCCATATCTGAGGAGAAATTTACTTCAGTAAACGGAGTGTAGTAAGATTGTAGCTGTTGTAGCAGCTTGTCCTATGTTTGGCATTCCTCATCTGACGTAAGGTTGGTAGACTCGTACCCGTTTGTTTACCATTGGGAATTTTGTGGCCAGTGCTGAATACTGTTTCACGTGAATATATCCCTGATTGTACAAGGCTTATGTGATGCCATTGATAATATTGCTCGTGGATTGGCTACGGGTGATTCTACAGTCAAGCTAGTATCTTAGGAGTCTTGTATACTCTCCGTTCAGCCTTTCTTTGCCTTGTTGCCGCGCATTTGGTACCATTTCTTGATAGCGCGCTAGTTGAGATGCAAAACCTCTGCGAGTTTAATTCTACGAGCACGGATTAAGTAGGATGATCTTGCATACACCTGCTCCAAATTAATCAACTGATGGTTTGAGAATACAGTTCTGACCTGCTTTCTTTATTTTCTTTATCCAGTTGTAATGCTGTTGGCCCAGGTTGATGACTCTGAATTGAATGCACCAAGAGCTGGTTACTTAAAACACTCTGGACCTATAATAATCTGACCATTTTGCGCAGGATTTTCTCCGTCTATGATTTGCGGGTTAACTTCTCTTGCAGTTTAAAGTTGCATACCCGTTAGGTACATTTTCCAGGTATGTGTATTCAGTAAACGGAGTGTGGTAAGGTTGTAACTGTTGAAACAGCTGGTAATATGCTTGGCATTCCTCGTCTGATGTGAGGTTGGTAGACTCTTACCCGTTTGTTTACCATTGGGAATTTTGTGGATAGTGCTGAATACTGTTTGACGTGAATATATCCCTGACTGTTCAATGCTTATACGATGCCATTGAAAATATTACTACTGAATTGCTACGGGTGATGGTACAGTCAAGCTAGTATCTTAGGAGTCTTGCATACTCTCCATTCATCCTCTCCATTCATCCTTTCTTTGCCTTGTTGCGGTGCATTTGGTACTACTTCTTGATAGCGTGCTTGTTAAGATTCAAAACCTCTGCGAGTTTAATTCTATGAGCACCGACTAAGTTGGGTGATCTAGCATACACCTGTTCAAAATGAATCAACTGATGGCTTGAGAATACAGTTCTGATCCGCTTTCTTTATTTTCTTTATCCAGTTGTAATGCTGTTGGCCCAGGTTGGTGATTCTGAAATGAATGCACCAAGAGCTGGTTCATTAAAATACTCTTGTCCTCCAATAATCTGACTATCCAATAGCTTGGATCTAGGGTAATCTGGTGGATTTCCCTTGTATGGTTAAAATTTGTATATCATTGTATCAGCAGATTGGTTCTGGAACCATATTTTGACAGTGCTCTCTTTGAGCCGCAGAAACTCTGCGAGTTTAATTCTACGAGGACTCTCTATGTAGGGCATCTTAGCAAACTCCTTTTCCAAACAAATCAACTGTTCAGTTGAAAATAATGTTCTGGTACGTTTTCGCTTTTTCCTCTCTGCAGATGAGTTGTTGCTGGACCCGGCTGGTGAACACGAAATCAATTTTTCTAGAGACGACTGATTAGACATGTTAGGCTCTAGAATAAACTGGTTCACAACCGTCGTACAATCCAAATTGTTATACCCATTAGGTACTACGTTTGCTGAGTAGGGTATTTTCATGTTGCAGCTGTTGGTACTGCACAGAGTTTGGTAGATTTGTACCAAGCATTTCATATGTCCTTGTCGACAGTGCTGAACCCTGTTCCTCGTGATTTTTATGTGAGTCCTCATGCACAGCCCCGATACCTATGTGAGTATTACTCATATCGAGTGATGGCACAGGCATAGTAGCGTCTTCGGTGACATACATTCTCTCAGCAAGATTTATGTATTTGCATATACATTTTCTAAGTATTTCACCATGTGGTTAGGCGGATTGTACACGAGCTGGTTGCTGTGCATGTTGATGCTGCTGGTGTCATGGTAATCAACGATCACACGGCAACATTTGTGCTTCCATATCTGAGGAGAAATTTACTTCAGTAAACGGAGTGTAGTAAGATTGTAGCTGTTGTAGCAGCTTGTCCTATGCTTGGCATTCCTCGTCTGACGTAAGGTTGGTAGACTCGTACCCGTTTGTTTACCATTGGGAATTTTGTGGCCAGTGCTGAATACTGTTTGACGTGAATATATCCCTGATGGTTCAAGGCTTATACGATGCCATTGAAAATATTACTACTGAATTGCTACGGGTGATGGTACAGTCAAGCTAGTATTATATGAGTCTTGCAAACTCTCGGTTCAGTCTTTCTTTGCCTTGTTGCGGCGCATTTGGTACCATTACTTGATAGCGCGCTAGTTGAGATGCAAAACCTCTGCGAGTTTAATTCTATGAGCACCGACTAAGTTGGGTGATCTAGCATACACCTGTTCAAATTGAATCAACTGATGGCTTGAGAATACAGTTCTGATCCGCTTTCTTTATTTTCTTTATCCAGTTGTAATGCTGTTGGCCCAGGTTGGTGATTCTGAAATGAATGCACCAAGAGCTGGTTCATTAAAATACTCCTGTCCTCCAATAATCTGACTGTCCAATAGCTTGGATCTAGGGTAATCTGGTGGATTTCCCTTGTATGGTTAAAGTTTGTATATCCGTTCGGCACTACATTTTCTAAGTATTTCACCATGTGGTTAGGCGGATTGTAAATGAGCTGGTTGCTGTGCATGTTGATGCTGCTGGTGCCATGATAATCAACGCTCACACGGCAACATTTGTGCTTCCATATCTAAGGAGACATTTACTTCAGTAAACGGAGTGTAGTTAGATTGTAGCTGTTGTAGCAGCTTGTCCTATGCTTGGCATTCCTCGTCTGACGTAAGGTTGGTAGACTCGTACCCGTTTGTTTACCATTTGGAATTTTGTGGCCAGTGCTGAATACCGTTTCACGTGAATATATCCCTGTTTGTACAAGGCTTATGTGATGCCATTGATAATATTGCTCGTGGATTGGCTACGGGTGATTCTACAGTCAAGCTAGTATCTTAGGAGTCTTGCATACTCTCCGTTCAGTCTTTCTTTGCCTTGTTGCCGCGCATTTGATACCATTTCTTTATAGCGCGCTAGTTGAGATGCAAAACCTCTGCGAGTTTAATTCTATGAGCACCGACTAAGTTGGGTGATCTAGCATAAAACTGTTCCAAATGAATCAACTGATGGCTTGAGAATACAGTTCTGATCCGCTTTCTTTATTTTCTTTATCCAGTTGTAATGCTGTTGGCCCAGGTTGATGACTCTGAATTGAATGCACCAAGAGCTGGTTACTTAAAACACTCTGGACCTATAATAATCTGACCATTATGCGCAGGATATTCTCCGTCTGTGATTTGCGGGTTAACTTCTCTTGCATTGTTTAAAGTTGCATACCCGTTAGGTACATTTTCCAGGTATGTGTATTCAGTAAACGGAGTGTGGTAAGGTTGTAACTGTTGAAGCAGCTGGTAATATGCTTGGCATTCCTCGTCTGATGTGAGGTTGGTAGACTCTTACCCGTTTGTTTACCATTGGGAATTTTGTGGCCAGTGCTGAATACTGTTTGACGTGAATATATCCCTGACTGTTCAATGCTTATACGATGCCATTGAAAATATTACTACTGAATTGCTACGGGTGATGGTACAGTCAAGCTAGTATCTTAGGAGTCTTGCATACTCTCCATTCATCCTCTCCATTCATCCTTTCTTTGCCTTGTTGCGGTGCATTTGGTACTACTTCTTGATAGCGTGCTTGTTAAGATTCAAAACCTCTGCGAGTTTAATTCTATGAGCACCGACTAAGTTGGGTGATCTAGCATACACCTGTTCAAAATGAATCAACTGATGGCTTGAGAATACAGTTCTGATCCGCTTTCTTTATTTTCTTTATCCAGTTGTAATGCTGTTGGCCCAGGTTGGTGATTCTGAAATGAATGCACCAAGAGCTGGTTCATTAAAATACTCTTGTCCTCCAATAATCTGACTATCCAATAGCTTGGATCTAGGGTAATCTGGTGGATTTCCCTTGTATGGTTAAAATTTGTATATCATTGTATCAGCAGATTGGTTCTGGAACCATATTTTGACAGTGCTCTCTTTGAGCCGCAGAAACTCTGCGAGTTTAATTCTACGAGGACTCTCTATGTAGGGCATCTTAGCAAACTCCTTTTCCAAACAAATCAACTGTTCAGTTGAAAATAATGTTCTGGTACGTTTTCGCTTTTTCCTCTCTGCAGATGAGTTGTTGCTGGACCCGGCTGGTGAACACGAAATCAATTTTTCTAGAGACGACTGATTAGACATGTTAGGCTCTAGAATAAACTGGTTCACAACCGTCGTACAATCCAAATTGTTATACCCATTAGGTACTACGTTTGCTGAGTAGGGTATTTTCATGTTGCAGCTGTTGGTACTGCACAGAGTTTGGTAGATTTGTACCAAGCATTTCATATGTCCTTGTCGACAGTGCTGAACCCTGTTCCTCGTGATTTTTATGTGAGTCCTCATGCACAGCCCCGATACCTATGTGAGTATTACTCATATCGAGTGATGGCACAGGCATAGTAGCGTCTTCGGTGACATACATTCTCTCAGCAAGATTTATGTATTTGCATATACATTTTCTAAGTATTTCACCATGTGGTTAGGCGGATTGTACACGAGCTGGTTGCTGTGCATGTTGATGCTGCTGGTGTCATGGTAATCAACGATCACACGGCAACATTTGTGCTTCCATATCTGAGGAGAAATTTACTTCAGTAAACGGAGTGTAGTAAGATTGTAGCTGTTGTAGCAGCTTGTCCTATGCTTGGCATTCCTCGTCTGACGTAAGGTTGGTAGACTCGTACCCGTTTGTTTACCATTGGGAATTTTGTGGCCAGTGCTGAATACTGTTTGACGTGAATATATCCCTGATGGTTCAAGGCTTATACGATGCCATTGAAAATATTACTACTGAATTGCTACGGGTGATGGTACAGTCAAGCTAGTATTATATGAGTCTTGCAAACTCTCGGTTCAGTCTTTCTTTGCCTTGTTGCGGCGCATTTGGTACCATTACTTGATAGCGCGCTAGTTGAGATGCAAAACCTCTGCGAGTTTAATTCTATGAGCACCGACTAAGTTGGGTGATCTAGCATACACCTGTTCAAATTGAATCAACTGATGGCTTGAGAATACAGTTCTGATCCGCTTTCTTTATTTTCTTTATCCAGTTGTAATGCTGTTGGCCCAGGTTGGTGATTCTGAAATGAATGCACCAAGAGCTGGTTCATTAAAATACTCCTGTCCTCCAATAATCTGACTGTCCAATAGCTTGGATCTAGGGTAATCTGGTGGATTTCCCTTGTATGGTTAAAGTTTGTATATCCGTTCGGCACTACATTTTCTAAGTATTTCACCATGTGGTTAGGCGGATTGTAAATGAGCTGGTTGCTGTGCATGTTGATGCTGCTGGTGCCATGATAATCAACGCTCACACGGCAACATTTGTGCTTCCATATCTAAGGAGACATTTACTTCAGTAAACGGAGTGTAGTTAGATTGTAGCTGTTGTAGCAGCTTGTCCTATGCTTGGCATTCCTCGTCTGACGTAAGGTTGGTAGACTCGTACCCGTTTGTTTACCATTTGGAATTTTGTGGCCAGTGCTGAATACCGTTTCACGTGAATATATCCCTGTTTGTACAAGGCTTATGTGATGCCATTGATAATATTGCTCGTGGATTGGCTACGGGTGATTCTACAGTCAAGCTAGTATCTTAGGAGTCTTGCATACTCTCCGTTCAGTCTTTCTTTGCCTTGTTGCCGCGCATTTGATACCATTTCTTTATAGCGCGCTAGTTGAGATGCAAAACCTCTGCGAGTTTAATTCTATGAGCACCGACTAAGTTGGGTGATCTAGCATAAAACTGTTCCAAATGAATCAACTGATGGCTTGAGAATACAGTTCTGATCCGCTTTCTTTATTTTCTTTATCCAGTTGTAATGCTGTTGGCCCAGGTTGATGACTCTGAATTGAATGCACCAAGAGCTGGTTACTTAAAACACTCTGGACCTATAATAATCTGACCATTATGCGCAGGATATTCTCCGTCTGTGATTTGCGGGTTAACTTCCCTTGCATTGTTTAAAGTTGCATACCCGTTAGGTACATTTTCCAGGTATGTGTATTCAGTAAACGGAGTGTGGTAAGGTTGTAACTGTTGTAGCAGCTGGTACTATGCTTGGCATTCCTCGTCTGATGTGAGGTTGGTAGACTCTTACCCGTTTGTTTATCATTTGGAATTTTGTGGCCAGTGCTGAATACTGTTTGACGTGAATATATCCCTGACTGTTCAAGGCTTATGCGATGCCATTGATAATATTGCTCCTGAATTGCTACGGGTGATGGTACAGCCAAGCTAGTATCTTAGGAGTCTTGCATACTCTCCATTCATCCTTTCTTTGCCTTGTTGCGGTGCATTTGGTACTACTGCTTGATAGCGTGCTTGTTAAGATTCAAAACCTTTGCGAGTTTAATTCTATGAGCACCGACTAAGTTGGGTGATCTACCATACACCTGTTCATAATGAATCAACTGATGGCTTGAGAATACAGTTCTGATCCGCTTTCTTTATTTTCTTTATCCAGTTGTAATGCTGTTGGCCCAGGTTGGTGGTTCTGAAATAATTGCACCAAGAGCTGGTTCATTAAAATACTCTTGTCCTCCAATAATCTGACTATCCAATAGCTTGGATCTAGGGTAATCTGGTGGATTTCCCTTGTATGGTTAAAGTTTGTATATCCGTTCGGCACTACATTTTCTAAGTATTTCACCATGTGGTTAGGCGGATTGTCCACGAGCTGGTTGCTGTGCATGTTGATGCTGCTGTTGCCATGGTAATCAACGATCACACGGCAACATTTGTGCTTCCATATCTGAGGAGAAATTTACTTCAGTAAACGGAGTGTAGTAAGATTGTAGCTGTTGTAGCAGCTTGTCCTATGTTTGGCATTCCTCATCTGACGTAAGGTTGGTAGACTCGTACCCGTTTGTTTACCATTGGGAATTTTGTGGCCAGTGCTGAATACTGTTTCACGTGAATATATCCCTGATTGTACAAGGCTTATGTGATGCCATTGATAATATTGCTCGTGGATTGGCTACGGGTGATTCTACAGTCAAGCTAGTATCTTAGGAGTCTTGTATACTCTCCGTTCAGCCTTTCTTTGCCTTGTTGCCGCGCATTTGGTACCATTTCTTGATAGCGCGCTAGTTGAGATGCAAAACCTCTGCGAGTTTAATTCTACGAGCACGGATTAAGTAGGATGATCTTGCATACACCTGCTCCAAATTAATCAACTGATGGTTTGAGAATACAGTTCTGACCTGCTTTCTTTATTTTCTTTATCCAGTTGTAATGCTGTTGGCCCAGGTTGATGACTCTGAATTGAATGCACCAAGAGCTGGTTACTTAAAACACTCTGGACCTATAATAATCTGACCATTTTGCGCAGGATTTTCTCCGTCTATGATTTGCGGGTTAACTTCTCTTGCAGTTTAAAGTTGCATACCCGTTAGGTAAATTTTCCAGGTATGTGTATTCAGTAAACGGAGTGTGGTAAGGTTGTAACTGTTGAAGCAGCTGGTAATATGCTTGGCATTCCTCGTCTGATGTGAGGTTGGTAGACTCTTACCCGTTTGTTTACCATTGGGAATTTTGTGGCCAGTGCTGAATACTGTTTGACGTGAATATATCCCTGACTGTTCAATGCTTATACGATGCCATTGAAAATATTACTACTGAATTGCTACGGGTGATGGTACAGTCAAGCTAGTATCTTAGGAGTCTTGCATACTCTCCATTCATCCTCTCCATTCATCCTTTCTTTGCCTTGTTGCGGTGCATTTGGTACTACTTCTTGATAGCGTGCTTGTTAAGATTCAAAACCTCTGCGAGTTTAATTCTATGAGCACCGACTAAGTTGGGTGATCTAGCATACACCTGTTCAAAATGAATCAACTGATGGCTTGAGAATACAGTTCTGATCCGCTTTCTTTATTTTCTTTATCCAGTTGTAATGCTGTTGGCCCAGGTTGGTGATTCTGAAATGAATGCACCAAGAGCTGGTTCATTAAAATACTCTTGTCCTCCAATAATCTGACTATCCAATAGCTTGGATCTAGGGTAATCTGGTGGATTTCCCTTGTATGGTTAAAATTTGTATATCATTGTATCAGCAGATTGGTTCTGGAACCATATTTTGACAGTGCTCTCTTTGAGCCGCAGAAACTCTGCGAGTTTAATTCTACGAGGACTCTCTATGTAGGGCATCTTAGCAAACTCCTTTTCCAAACAAATCAACTGTTCAGTTGAAAATAATGTTCTGGTACGTTTTCGCTTTTTCCTCTCTGCAGATGAGTTGTTGCTGGACCCGGCTGGTGAACACGAAATCAATTTTTCTAGAGACGACTGATTAGACATGTTAGGCTCTAGAATAAACTGGTTCACAACCGTCGTACAATCCAAATTGTTATACCCATTAGGTACTACGTTTGCTGAGTAGGGTATTTTCATGTTGCAGCTGTTGGTACTGCACAGAGTTTGGTAGATTTGTACCAAGCATTTCATATGTCCTTGTCGACAGTGCTGAACCCTGTTCCTCGTGATTTTTATGTGAGTCCTCATGCACAGCCCCGATACCTATGTGAGTATTACTCATATCGAGTGATGGCACAGGCATAGTAGCGTCTTCGGTGACATACATTCTCTCAGCAAGATTTATGTATTTGCATATACATTTTCTAAGTATTTCACCATGTGGTTAGGCGGATTGTACACGAGCTGGTTGCTGTGCATGTTGATGCTGCTGGTGTCATGGTAATCAACGATCACACGGCAACATTTGTGCTTCCATATCTGAGGAGAAATTTACTTCAGTAAACGGAGTGTAGTAAGATTGTAGCTGTTGTAGCAGCTTGTCCTATGCTTGGCATTCCTCGTCTGACGTAAGGTTGGTAGACTCGTACCCGTTTGTTTACCATTGGGAATTTTGTGGCCAGTGCTGAATACTGTTTGACGTGAATATATCCCTGATGGTTCAAGGCTTATACGATGCCATTGAAAATATTACTACTGAATTGCTACGGGTGATGGTACAGTCAAGCTAGTCTTATATGAGTCTTGCAAACTCTCGGTTCAGTCTTTCTTTGCCTTGTTGCGGCGCATTTGGTACCATTACTTGATAGCGCGCTAGTTAAGATGCAAAACCTCTGCGAGTTTAATTCTATGAGCACCGACTAAGTTGGGTGATCTAGCATACACCTGTTCAAATTGAATCAACTGATGGCTTGAGAATACAGTTCTGATCCGCTTTCTTTATTTTCTTTATCCAGTTGTAATGCTGTTGGCCCAGGTTGGTGATTCTGAAATGAATGCACCAAGAGCTGGTTCATTAAAATACTCCTGTCCTCCAATAATCTGACTGTCCAATAGCTTGGATCTAGGGTAATCTGGTGGATTTCCCTTGTATGGTTAAAGTTTGTATATCCGTTCGGCACTACATTTTCTAAGTATTTCACCATGTGGTTAGGCGGATTGTAAATGAGCTGGTTGCTGTGCATGTTGATGCTGCTGGTGCCATGATAATCAACGCTCACACGGCAACATTTGTGCTTCCATATCTAAGGAGAAATTTACTTCAGTAAACGGAGTGTAGTTAGATTGTAGCTGTTGTAGCAGCTTGTCCTATGCTTGGCATTCCTCGTCTGACGTAAGGTTGGTAGACTCGTACCCGTTTGTTTACCATTTGGAATTTTGTGGCCAGTGCTGAATACCGTTTCACGTGAATATATCCCTGTTTGTACAAGGCTTATGTGATGCCATTGATAATATTGCTCGTGGATTGGCTACGGGTGATTCTACAGTCAAGCTAGTATCTTAGGAGTCTTGCATACTCTCCGTTCAGTCTTTCTTTGCCTTGTTGCCGCGCATTTGATACCATTTCTTTATAGCGCGCTAGTTGCGATGCAAAACCTCTGCGAGTTTAATTCTATGAGCACCGACTAAGTTGGGTGATCTAGCATACACCTGTTCAAAATGAATCAACTGATGGCTTGAGAATACAGTTCTGATCCGCTTTCTTTATTTTCTTTATCCAGTTGTAATGCTGTTGGCCCAGGTTGATGACTCTGAATTGAATGCACCAAGAGCTGGTTACTTAAAACACTCTGGACCTATAATAATCTGACCATTTTGCGCAGGATTTTCTCCGTCTATGATTTGCGGGTTAACTTCTCTTGCATTGTTTATAGTTGCATACCCGTTAGGTACATTTTCCAGGTATGTGTATTCAGTAAACGGAGTGTGGTAAGGTTGTAACTGTAGCTGGCAGTGCTGAATGCTGGCAGGTTGCAGGTTGGTGATACAGAAATGAATGCACCGAGAGCTAGTTGATTATAACACTCTAGTCCTCCAATAATTTGACCATATTGCTCAGGATATTCTCCGTCTATGATTTGCGGGTTAACTTCTCTTGTATTGTTTAAAATTGTGTACCCGTTAGGTAAATTTTCCAGGTATAGTGTGTAGTTGAACTGGTTGATGTTGTACACCCTGCTGTTGTTGTGATAAACACCGGAAAATTGTTGGTAGATACTGGATTTGACGCAACGCTGGGTGAGGAAAAAAAAAGGGTAACTCGTTCAGCACAAAGAACAAAAAAACAAAAAACAAAGCATTAGTAGTTCTTAATCACAGGCTAGTGCTAGTTGATTTTAAGACTTTTCTACTTATTGTTAGCAAAAAGCAGTGTAGATATTTCTGTCAGTTGGGAGAACTGGTTAACATCATCAATGACACCATTATCATGCCTCCCATCATCAAATATACCTAAAAAAAACGTATTCATCAATAAATTGCAGACGAGCATGGACTTCATAAAATGTCAATTAAATTAAAGTTAAAAATAACTTGGTGTCCGTTGAGTACAACTGCGTATCTGTTTAATCTGAAAAATAAAAATCTTTTGATTTCCCATACATACATTTTTCCATTCAGCCATATTTGTTAAAAACACTCATCACTGTCCCCGACTTTGGAAAATGCTAGAATCAGTACTACAATTTTAAGAGCTCAATCCGAAGAGATACGATATAAAAATTACAATAAAAATTATTGAAGAGCCGCCTGGAAGTAGATTTAAAGACCAATTTAAAAATAGACTAAGAATGCTATTATTTTGTATCCCAATTTCGTAAATAATAAAACTTTAAAGTTTCATAATCTATTATAATAAGTAATATAATTTTGCATATCATAAGTCTGAATGTATAACTGACTCGAAAATATTGTGACAATAAAAATATTAATATTTTTAATACTTACATTATATGCTAATAAACAAATCTGTGTATCCGCTATCTCATCTTTTTATACTCCTTTATAAATACATAAATTAGATAACTGTCCTTATGTCAATTCAATTCGTAAGAATTTTTTTCTGTGTTCCGTCAATTATTTTATTTACATTTTTGTTTAGTTGAAACCTAAAGATAAATGTATCTATAGTTTTAGAGTGCGTAATAATTACTAATTAGGAAAGATTTTTTTTTAAGAAAGTCTATTTTAGGAACTTATTGTAAGACCTTCTCATTATGATTAATTAATACTTAGTGTTAAGTTGTGGTATACAAAGTGAAACTTATTTTGGAAATAAAATATTCTATTATAATTTGAATGTATTGTTTTATTAAATAGGAAGATACTTGAATTGGTCGAAAACGCCCGCCCGCGAAAGCACCAGGAAGTGACGAACATTTCCTGGTGATTTCGCCGGTAGGAAAAAGTGGCGGAACAGACTCTCCAGCAGCACAACGCTGTCTGTTCATTAAAAAAAAATACCAAGAGCGTATCGGGCTACGCCCAGTGTAGGGTTCTGTGGATTTCCGTCCTTCACAATAACTGTCCAAACTTAAGAGTTAAAAGAATGGATATATGTTACATAGACATACAAATGTCAACTTAGACATACTCCTCCTTATTCATAAACGCCGATTAAACTTAACTAGTGATTAGCGATTCTTTAACCATACATTTTTGACCCTTTAACGCCACTTAAATTTAATCATTGTTTATAAAAAAAGTGTTTTAGCGGTTTTTTCAGAAACGATGATTAAAGTTAAGTGACGTGCAAACGTCTTAAATGTATGGTTAAAGAATTGCTAATCACTAGTTAACTTTAATCGGCGTTTATGAATAAGGAGGAGTACTGCGGTTACAAACGCGGCCGCTGCACAAGAAGGCGCAGGTTCGATCCCCACGCAGTGCAAATATTTGTATCCATGAATATGAATATTTTCACTGGTCTTGTAGGTGCCTCGGAAAGCACGTTAAGCTATTGGTCCCGGTTGCCATACGAACATCTAGTGGCAATCGTTACGGGTTGTTGCCCTTTTGTTGCCCACAAAAGTCCAACAATTGCTTTAACTGCAATGCTTCGATATCGCCTTCGGGCTGTGGAGGTCAAACGGGCTAATCACTAATAAACTTTAGGCAAATTTTATGAATCTTCTTCTTCTTCTTCAGCCTATAGACGTCCACTGCTGGACAAAGGCCTCCTCCAAGGCTCTCCACGCTGACCGGTCTTGTGCTGCCCGGATCCATCGGCTTCCCGCGACCTTCACCAGGTCATCGGTCCACCTTGTTGGGGGCCTCCCTACGCTGCGTCTCCCAGTACGTGGCCGCCACTCCAGAACCTTACTGCCCCATCGGCCACCGGTTCTACGAGCAATGTGCCCTGCCCACTGCCACTTAAGTTTAGCGACTCGCAGAGCTATGTCGGTGACTTTGGTTCTTCTGCGGATCTCCTCATTTCTGATTCGATCACGCAGAGAAACTCCTAGCATAGCTCTTTCCATTGCCCTTTGTGTGACTCTGGGCCTTCGTATGAGGCCCATTGTGAGCGACCACGTTTCAGTTCCGTAAGTCATCACTGGCAACACACACTGGTCAAAGACTTTAGTCTTGAGACACTGTGGTATCTTGGACGACGAGAAGATGTGGCGTAGCTTCCCGAACGCTGCCCAACCGAGCTGGATTCGCCGAGACACCTCTTTCTCGAAGTTGGACCTACCTAGTTGGACTGTTTGTCCCAGGTAAACATACTCGTCAACAACTTCGAGTGCAGAGCAACCAACTACAATTGGAGTGGGTGCGACATGAGAGTTCGACATGATCTTCGTCTTATCCATGTTCATTTTTAGACCCACTTGTTGGGAAGTGATAAAGTGTTTGTACAAAAACGCCACCATGTCAGTCCGTCTCCAGGATCAGGACTCAAAACCGATCCAACTGCAGCGTGGAGTGAGACAAGGAGATGTCATATCTCCTAAATTGTTCACTGCTGCGTTGGAAGATGTCTTCAAGCTCCTGGACTGGAAAGGACTTGGCATCAACATCAACGGCGAGTACATCACTAATCTCCGTTTCGCAGATGATATCGTGGTCATGGCTGAGACTCTGGAAGACTTGGGCAAAATGCTCAATTTTATGAATAAGGGGGAATAATTACGGAATCCTACGATGCGCCAAATGTTGTTGTGTCGGGAGTTTGGTCGTGGAGAGTCTTCAGATCAATCTCCCTCTAGCGCAGCATCGTTTGGTCGTGTTTGTCTTGGGTTTAACATTGCATCACCTCGCTAACTGCCGTCATCCTTCCTATTCCTAAGTTTTTTAAGTGAATAGGCTTAATAAACTAGTGCGCTTTACCATCAAAGATTGCATCACTGCTTACCATCAGACGGGATTGCAGTCAAGCACTTCTTTATAATCCTTAAAAAAAAAAAAACTAAAAACAGACCCACAAACGACGGTGGTAACTAAAGGAAGAGTTTAACAATAAATGGAATGTACGAAAAAAATGTAGTCATTTGAGTCCCACCACGAGTAGTGGAAGTATTTAAAATGACACCAAATTTCAATGACAACAATGACAAAGAGAGACCAACCTAATAATTCGACAATTTAATAGGTCATACCTGTTCCAGTGGGTCGGGAGGGGACGGAACTAAGGAAAAATCTTTGCAGTCTCTCGGCAAATTGGGTTACTAGTTTATATATACTAGCTTTCCGCCCGCGGCTTCGCCAGCGTGGAGTTCGGTTATATCGCGTTTTTTAGATTTCCCTCGGGAATAAAACTAATTAAATGACAATTGATCAGTTTTCGACCGCAGATGAAAAATAATTAAATTACTAAAATGGCTATTAAAAAATAAGAGTTGATTGTAGAAGGTTGAAAATTTAGGATTGTATGTATTTTTTGTATGTTGTATCATAAAAAATAGAAACTAAAAATTTTGTCGAAAAAATAAAAAAAAAATAGGGGTAGACTATCCCTAACATTTAGGGGGATGAAAAATAGATGTTGGCCGATTCTCTGACCTACTCAATACGCTCACAAAATTTTATTAGAATTGATCAAGCCGTTTCGGAGGAGTATGGGAACGAAAACTGTGACACTAGAAATTTATATAAGGGGTCATCCATAAAGTACGTCACACATAAAGGGGGGAGGGGGGTGTCGATAAAGTGTGACATGGTGTGACAAGGGGTGGGTAGGGTACTAAGTTTCGTGACATCACATTTCAAAATCTATTATACCTAGAGGTAGTAATCGCGTAATTTGAAATATTAATTATAAACTAAAAAATATATCCAACTCTATCTTTGGGACAATACGGTTTAAATTGTTTTGTTTACGATGTTTTAATTTAATAATTTTTCGATGTGAAATTGCAAAACATGTGACGTCACACTAGGGGGGTTCAGAAATGTGAACACCTGTGACAAGGACGGGGGAGGGCTCAAAAAATCATTAAATGCGTGTGACGTACTTTATGGATGGCCCCTAATTAAGATATACTAAACCAACGATACAGGAGTCATTCCTAGTGTGAGAAAATAAAATAAATACGATACGTTAACCTCTAGGCATAAACGGCATGACAGCTCACATATTTATGCATTGTAAAAAAAAGACAGCTATATTATATGAACTCGTATAACGTGTCAGTAAGCTAATTCTGGAGAAAGAACACTAGTCATTTATATAGTCGTGTACAGAATAATATGCCTTTGAACAAAGGTTGAATTATCTAGATATACAGTATGTTAAATAACAGAGGGCGTTCCCTTAAACTCGTTAATATAAATCATTAATAGATTAAAACAAAAATATCAGCATAGAAAAATAAGCATAAAATAATCCGAATAAAAAAAATTATAATTGAAAATAAATTTGAAACCTCCTGTTTTAAATCAAAATAGTAGCGCAGAATAGTATCTACCTAACGTTTTATTGCCCAAACTGGCAACGTCGCTTACAAAGCGCGCGATGCCGAGCCGGCCGACCGCCGAACGGAACGCGTCATTGACCTTGGACTGTTGAGGACCTACCTATTCGCGAGAGATATAGAGATAGAGCGGTGGGTGGTACATAGTATGACAAGCATACAGTGTTATGAAAAACCAAAATTAATTTAATCTTAAAAATAATGTACCGCTAATAAATAGCCTGCGGTTAAGTCTGAGGAAATTTTAATTTGTTAAAACACAGTTTAGGCTAGGATTAAAATGATAATGACGTATTACACATTAGGAAGTGAATGTTTTCTCCAATAATAGAGATTTAAAAACTTTTTATGTAGTTACCTTCGTAATACCTACCTAAGTACTAGTATACACTTCTGAACTTATTAATTTTGTGGCACAGTCGTTTAGTGTTATTTTTTTTTTCTGCTTGTCTTTCTTTAAAATTTTAAAGGCTGCGACGTGACTCATGAAAAGGCGGCCGGCTCTTCTAGTGCTTGAACCGGGCTCCTCCTCAAAATGCCGTAGCACGTTCTCTTCTTGACGCACAGAGGCACAGACTACACATAGATAATTACACTCAGCATAAATGAGCACTATGTTCACATACTTCTGAGCACTGTACTGATAACGCGGCATTTTTCACAAGAATGACGCAAGACGTTGCAATGCGAAATTAGCACGTCCGGTCAGCGCGTGAGATTACTACCGAATAAAATTAGGGGTGGACATTCGGGGGCAGGGGACGGGGCGGCACACATCAAGCATACGCGGCTCGTCATTCATAAATAAATTGCGACGTTGCCATCTTTCAAGTTCGCGTGTACAGTGTGTTTCTTTTACATGTCAATTTAAAATTTTTATTGAATATTTTCATATTGAAAAAATTTTAAAACATCTTGTTTTCGAATGGAAATATTTTTTTTAGCATGTATGTATGCTATACTATTTCGGGTTAACGGGAACGCCCTCTGTTAGTTAACATACTGTATAGTATTTCCTTAAAAGTAAACAAGAAATTATACCATAACAAAACATCTTGAGGAAAACTGGACTCCAAGTCTTAAATCGCCAACGCGCATTAAAGGTTCTGTCCAGGGATGACGAAATAAAAGAGCGATGGAAGGTTTATTTTGAAAAGCTAATGAACGAAGAGAATAAATGGAGTGGCGTGCTCAAAGAGGTACAAGAGAATATGGGTTGAGTAAGAGAAATTAGCATGGATGAAGTAAGAATAGCAGTTCAAGGTATGAAAAATGGAAAAGCTATGGGCCCAGATGATATACCAGTAGAAGTATGGAAGTGTTTAAAAGGATATGGATGTATGTGGCTGACTTTATTCTTCAATAAGTTGTTGCATGAAGAAGAGATCCCACAAGAATGGTGCAATAGTTCACTAGTGCCCATCTTTAAGAATAAAGGTGATGTACAGGACTGTAACAACTATCGAGGGATAAAGCTCATGTCACATAGTATGAAGGTATGGGAGAAAGTGATTGAGAAAAGATTGCGAGAGGAGAGTGAGATTACCCCAAACCAGTTTGGGTTTATGCCAGGTCGAGGAACAATGTACGCCACTTTTGCACTCCGCCAAGTGTGCGAGAAGTACAGACGTGCACACAAGAACTTGCACATGGTGTTCATTGATCTGGAGAAAGCGTATGATAGGGTACCTCGTGATGTGCTGTGGTGGGCCCTGAAAGAGAAAGGTTTGCCTGGGAAGTATGTAGAGTTAATTCGTGCTATGTACAGTCGATCTCGTACCTACGTCCGGTCGGCTGCTGGCAATACCGACGAGTTCAGTGTGGCGGTAGGCTTGCACCAGGGATCGGCTTTAAGTCCGTACCTCTTCCTGTTGATTATGGACGCTCTTACGTCGGACATCCAGGAGGAGGCACCCTGGTGCATGCTGTTCGCCGATGACATTGTTCTCGTCGGTGAAGATGGACCTGAGATCCAGAGCAGATTGGAGAGATGGCAACAGAAGCTGGAGAATGTTAGCTTGAAAATCAGCAGAACCAAAACCGAATATATGTTCTGCGATTTCGGCGGTCTCTCCACTTCTGGAGCCATAGCCCTTGATGGCGCAATCCTACCAATCTGCTCCGACTTTCGGTATCTCGGTTCACTCGTGCAAAGCGATGGCGAAATAGATCGGACGGTTAAGCACAGAATTAACACTGGGTGGATGAAATGGCGGCAGGTCACGGGAACAATTTGCGACTCCCGCATTCCCCTTAAACTTAAGGGGAAAATATATAAAACCATGATCCGACCTGCTGTCTTATATGGATCAGAATGTTGGGCTACGAAAGGGATGAATGAAAGGCAATTGCATGCAGCCGAGATGAGAATGCTAAGAGGGATGTGTGGTGTTACACGAATGGATAGAATAAGAAATGAGTACATAAGAGGAAGTCTGAAAGTGGCACCGGTAGCTGAAAAGTTGTGTGGAAATCGGTTGTCATGGTACGGGCATGTGTTACGGAGAACTGAGGAGAATGTCGTGAGGAGAGTCTTAATTATGAATGTTGATGGCTATAAGAGTAGGGGAAGACCAAAGAAACGATGGATGGAATGTGTGAAGGATGATATGGCTAAGAAGGTGGTGACTGCCGAGATGGTTTCTGATAGGGATGCATGGAAGAAAAAGACATGTTGCGCCGACCCCAAATAAATTGGGATAAGGGCAGGAGAATGATGATGCATTGAGCAACCATGGTGATTACGCTTAATCCTTCTCTGTATGAGAGGAGGCCTAAGCCCAGCAGTGGGACGATAAAAAACTATTGATTTTTATTGACTCTGATAACTACCGTATATAAGTACTTACATGCATTTCGGTTAGCAACAATGGCAATGTATAATGCAAATTTATGCTATATGCTCTGTAATTAGATAAGTCTGTATTAAGATAAGTAAAACTAATAGGAGATGCCGACAATGCGCTAGTTCTTTTTATTTTTTGGTGCTTTGACCACAGACATAAGAACGAAAGAAAATAATACGCACAGATGTGCGTAGTAAATGCTCTTAGTAATTATGTATTCTTTTAACCTTAATTTTTAAAAAATGGAAAAATGGGGTCTACTAACTGTTTAGAATTAGGTGAATAGTAAAAAGTAACTGTAATGATTATAGTTATTTTACTATGTAAATAACGCCTTGCAAGTTTCCAATGCATTATTTGTAAATAGAACTACAAACGCAATGATTTCTTACCTTTTACACATCTCTCTCATTTCATCTAATTCTAAATAGTAGGTAATAGAACACATTTTTAAAATAATATAGCTCCGATTAAATTGATAATTACGAAATATGACATTAAATTCCGACGTTGCCATTTTTGTTTTGATTAATGGTAGGAGAATGAGTTAGTTATTTACAAATGGGGAAAGGAGAGGAAATTAACAGGATCATATGAGTGGACGGAGTGGGAAGGGAGATAAAATAGTGCGCTTATAAACAGTAAGTATTTGTGACATACGTATTTACGAAATACGTACATTACAATTAAAATGAAACGACGTTTGGTAATAGGGTATTTGACAAAAAACTAATTAGTCCGTCAGTCAGATTTCCAAAAAATACTAGACACGTATTTTTTCTTATTTCATATAAACAAAAAATGAAGACGACACAGCGCGTTGAAAACTCGTGTGACGTCACTGCATGCTACACTTTTTAGCGGCCAGTGATTTTATATTTGTCATTTTTTATTGATTTGTTAAAACAAAATGTAGGTATCCAATATTTTTCTCTAATCTGAATGACGGACTAAATAGATTTTTTTTTTCCCAAGAAACATCACTATTGCCTTTGCCTTTTTTATTTATGCCACACATACAGTCTTGTTACAGGTTTGTTTATTTTGTACCATCATTCATTCTCCTGCCCTTATCCCAATTTATTTGGGGTCGGCGCAACATGTCTTTTTATTTTGTACCATTAAACCATAAATGGTTTTTATAGGTACTCACATTCGCTATAAGTATCTAAGCATAACATATTTTGTATCAATTAGGAATGTATCCACACATTTTTTTTTCTCTTATTATAATATAACCAAATAACATAGGTACACAAAGAGCGTACATTATAACAAAAAATAAGAAAATAAGGGTTAAAAGGGTAATAAAAAACAAAGGTACCTATACCTAAAATCAAATAATATGACAGACAAGTATAGCTGTAAACGAATGAGTACCATTGAGTACCATTATATACATTATATACCATGAGTACCATTCAGTAAGTGAATGAGTCATGTTTGTCATGTTGTCAAAGATCGGTTCTATGTACATATGTAGGTGTTGTACCTACACAAAATTGATCCGAATGTAATAGCAATACAGGTTACTTCGCTTTTATTTATTTTATTACTGTTTTAAATAAATAGTATTTTATATACACGAAATATACAAATAAACAGACTGTCGAGCCATCAGCAGTTACTTCACGCCCTCCAACTCCTCCTTTGCCAACATCACTGCTTCGTAGAAGGAGTCCTGCCATGCACTTTCCAGGCTCTAGAGGCTCCTGGACGCCACAAGGACACAGCGGTGCCCCGCCCAAGCCGGGCAGACCTCAACCGTATGCTCCACAGTGTCCTCAGGGAGATCCCTACAGTGGTGACGCCTTGGCGTTTCCTCCCGCCTTATCCGGAATAGGAACCTCACGAAACAACCGGGTCTGATGAGGACCTGCTTTAGGCGGACGATGAGGACGCCGTGGCGCCTCTCTAGACACTCCTCAAAGAGAGGACTTACCGCCGCTATCGTGGCGTGCCTGCACTAGGTTGCGAAAATCGTAGTCCCCATGTAGTCATGAGATCCCGGCGAAGCAATTTTTTTTTTGTTTTAAGTAATTATAAACTAATGCTTGACTGCAATCCCGCCAGATGGTAAGCAGTGATGCAATCGTTGATGGTAAAGCGCACTAGTTTATTAAGCCTATTCACTTAAAAAACTTAGGAATAGAAAGGATGACGACAGTTGAGCGAGGTGATGCAATGTTAAACCCAAGACCAACACGACCAAACGATGCTGCGCTAAAGGGAGATTGATTTGGAGACTCTCCACGACCAAACTCCCGCCACAACAACATTTGGCGCATCGTACCCGCCACACATCGAAACACAACTGCTCTGTCCACCGTACCGCGATTTCTCGCGGCAGCGAAGTCATTCCCCGGAGTTTTGCCTCTTCTCGCCACTCGCACATGTGGTCAAAGGATCACGTGCCCTGATACGATTTTTTTTTAACTCAACCTAAAAAGTACCCAATGCGATCTAACCGAATCAGAATCGCTATTCACTAGAATGAGAGGATATATAGATATATATATCCTCTCTCCAAACCTTGTCGAAGAAATCTTCTAGAACAAAGAATAGTGTGATTATCATTTTAATGTAAGGAAAAAAAAATACGGATGTGTGTTAAATAATATGTGTATTTGTACGAGAGTTCTCCAGTAGGTACTGCAGGTTAATATCAGTATTTTATATGGAGTGACTGTCGGATTGCCAAACTTCGTTACCTACCGGAGATTAGTTGATAGACTGTTGGGTTTCTGCCTACTACATATCTATTAAAATCATCATCAACCTTTTATCGTCCCACTGCTGGGCACAGGTCTCCTCTCATACAGAGAAGAAAAAATAAATCAAACTAAAATAAACGGAATCTATTTTTTTTTTAATCTATTAAAATAAATAAATAATAATAAAAACTTTATTGTTCAGAAAAACATAACAATATTTAAATAGCACTAGCCTCCACACTAGGATTCCCTGTGTCTGTGATGGGAATTGCAGGATTTAATTCCCCCATCTCCGTTCCACCATCGGACGACCCGTCGTGCGGCGACTTTCCACCCTTACGTTGTCAACACTACTACGATCCGGACGAAGCGTTTCGCTTCTTCTTTTATACCGCGTACATCGAGGGACTAAAACAATTTGCCGGTGGCGGTGTTTCCGTCACACTACAATTTGAGTGTCTTCAAGGCTAGAATGAATAGGCTCTTAATAAACTAGCGCGCTTTACCATCAACAATCGCATCACTGCTTACCATCAGGCGGGATTGCGGTCAAGCGATAGTTTATAATTTATAAAAAAAATCTAGGTGCACTTTTTGCTGCAACGTTAACACATAAGGTTCCAAAAGTTCTCACCTGCGTGACATAAAAATATAACAAGCAACTTATCATAATAACAAAGCTCTTAATTGAAACATAGAACCCTATTTAAGCATATAATATAACTGTATAATACCGGGATCAGGTTAGACTGGACGCAGATCTCAACGTAGTTGGGAGAAGGCTAAGCGTATGATGAATAGGGTATTTGACTAAAAAAACTAATTAGTCCGTTAGTCAGATTTCCAAAAAATACTAGACACGTATATTTTGTTTTATAAAAATTGACAAGTATAAAAGGCATCAAAGATCAGGAGTGCTGGCTGGTGACGTCACTGGCCGCTAAAAAATATAGCGTGCAGTGACGTCACACGAGTTTTCAACGCGCTGTGTCGTCTTCATGTTTTGTTTATATGAACAAAGAAAAAATACGTATAAAGTATTTTATGGAAATCTGCCTGATGGACTAATTCGTTTTTTTTGTAGTCATATACCCTATTATATTAATGATAAAACGATCTCACCTGTATATTACTAGAATAATGTTTATTGATTAACAACATCTGCCATATTTATGATGCTAGAAGTAACTTTTTTTTTTTTTTTGTTGTGGATGGGAAATCATCAAATGACCTCTCCCGCTCTGGGCGGAGCGGAAGGGCGTCTCAGACTTTTACCGACTAAAACTCACCCTCACTCCACCACGTTCCTTCACTTGCCTGTGCACCTGGGCTACGTTTCTATGCGAGAAGTACCTAACATTATTAGATTTTACATTGTTATTGTAATATAATAAATTGTTTAATACCTACTACTGGTAAAATACTGTCAGTTGACGTTGTTATACTTATAAATGATATTTAAGAATTACTAAGTATTTCTTGTTAAATTAATTAATTACTTAATAATGTTCTAAAATGGTTTACTACATACGATTTGATTAGTATTGATTGTGATAGAAGATACCTATTAAGCTAAAATATATGATAATCTGTAATTGTTCTAAAAATGGCGGTAGATGTTTGACATAAAAAGTATTGTCATGTATGTCGCTATGAGGACAGTTGATGTTTTTATGTTGTTGCTACGTGAACTAGATCAACCGGATATTACATACATTTGGTTGATCTTACTTTAATAATTATTGTTTATTACGACTATGTTGTGGTACAAGAGACTGTTATTTAGGAATACCTTCCTAGCTATTGTTATTAAGTTCATATAATTCTGAATTCCGATATTCAAGATGTAAGAAATGTTGTAATTGATTTTATAAATAACGATAATGTATAACGATCTAAGAAACGTCTTTATACTTGTTCGTTTTTCTCCTTAATGACTTGCTAACGGACGACTAGTTTTCTGATTAATCTATACTAATACAGAGTGGTGCTGACAATACGACAATAAATTAAACATCGTGTACCTCAACACATTCTCAGTCTACCTATAAAAAATTATATAAATATATCTATTAGTTTAGTCACAAGAAATTATTTTTCATTTTTCACATTTTCTACATCTTCCTTTATCAAGCGCTTAGAGGTTGATGACCGCCGCATCCAGCGGTACTAAACTTTAATAGTAATGGCGTGAAAAAGCAAGTCGATACAGGAACGCGCTGTCGCCCGCTGATCGGAAGTCATTGAAGCAATATTTTAAAGGATGTTCTGTTCCGTTTGCAATTTTATGCGATTTAATTTGTTTGAAATTTTCATTTTTTTATTTTTAGTGCTAAGTTTTTTTCTATGGTTCAGGATTATTCCTATGAACCAGCATGGTCTGTGTTTTCATTTATTGTCGTATTGTCAGCACCACTATGTATATAAAGCTGAAGAGTTTGTTTGAACGCGCTAATCTCAGGAACTACTGGTCCGAATTGAAAAATTCTTTTTGCGTTGGATAGCCCATTAATTCAGAAAGGCTTTAGGCTATATAACATCACGATGCGATCAACAGAAGCGGAGCATAACCAACTTGTCTATCTGTATTTTTCTTCATAAAACCCTTTCCCTACAAAGAATAAAAAAATTCATAAACAGTAAATACTTAAATAACTAGTTACTATTCTGATACAAGGCTTATTTGAGTAATAGGTAGGTATATATAATTCTGTTATACCTACATTGAATCAAGTAAGTTCATTACAGATTGGAATCATTGGCTGCCAATTACATCGATCATTGCTACGAAGTTAGATCGAGTGACAAAAGGAAACTTGAGTTACGTTTGCTTTAAAACTTTAAAATAAATACAGGAATAACGTATAGCAATTCAAGGAAAATAAAGGAAGAGTGGCGCCACGGTACCCTCACCATATACCTTGGAAGCACCTAGGACGCACTGCTGTTTTGGGAGGTTCCTGTTCCGGATAAGGAGGGAGGAAATGCCAGGGTGCCATCACTTTGGGGATCGCCCTGAGGACACAGTGGAGCATACGGTGGAGGACTGCCCGGCTTGTGCGGAGCATCGCCGTGTCCTCGTGGCGGCGATCGACGGTGATCTCTCACGTCCCTGGTCCAGTGATACTGGCAAAGTAGAAGATGGAGCGCGTAAGGAAGAGGAAATCTCAGCGCCCTCACGCCTCTAGCCGACGACGTGGTCGGGAGACAACATCGAACCCCGGCCATCGTGGTCGCGGGCTTGCAGGCGGCGAGCAGTGGTTAGCTAGGCTCTTATTAGAAATTATCTTATATTAATGGGAGGTAGCTCCTAAGTAAACTGGTACTGACAAGGAAGCGGACTAACTCCTTGTCATCAGATATATTGTAGCGTATAAATAATCTTTATTTATGTGTGTATTTTAAGCTAGTGCTTGACCCCAATCCCGCCTGATGGTATGCAGTGATGCAATCGTTGATGGTAAAGCGCGCTTGTTTATTAAGAGTGCACTCAGTTGTTTTGAGTACTAAATACCAACGATGCTGCGCCAGAGGGAGATTGATCTGGAGACCCTCCACGATCAAACTCCCGACACAACAACAATTGGCGCATCGTACCCTGCACACATCGCAACACAACTGCTCAGACATGCACTTTAATTGAGTAACACACTATTAGTAATAATTAGAATAATTCCGAAGCATATTGCTAATCCATTGCTCCATGTTATCGACAATCTGTCTGCTCAACAACCTAAACAACGCAATGAATATTTTTGAATTGTCAAAATGAAGACCATTGCTGCTGATAGCGTGTTAGGCAATTACCCTGCTGTCTGTCGTACGGCATCAGCTGACATCATGCCAGAACACGACGGCAAGACTTTGTCTGGCTGGTGGTAATTTCAGCCGGCAACCAATTTTATGGCCTACAACCGAGGCATTATACTAATGAGGCAATGGTCAAATTAGTTTATTTCATCATTATCTTATTAGTCTACGCAATTAACTACTTATTATGAGGAAGTAGGCATATCATAATATCGTTTCATTAGTAATATATTTCTGTACATTAGAGAATACAATAAGAGGGTAGATAAGAAAAATATTTGGTACTAATAATATTCATTAACGTTTAACATTTGAAGCAGTTAGTATTGTACATTAGAAATAGCTTGCGCTTGCACATCGTTATGAATAAATTAACTTTACTTAATGATAATGAGGTAAAGAATAGAGTTACTAGTAAAGTAATTAGTGAGTATAGATTTACTTTTTAGCTCTAGTCTGTTATTTTTTTTTTTTCGCTCCAACACGATTGCATTGTCTTTGTGCTTAAAAGTTCGTAATCTGCTAAATTCATAATGATCGATCAATTATCTTAGTTGTCTCGCAATGGAATGATGATAGAATGGCATTGCCGTATTGCCATTATTATAAAAACCCTTCAATAAAAATGATTTTCTAAAAACCAATACTCAAATTGAAAAATTTATATGAAGTGCAGTATCGGTGATTGACCACTGGACAGTTATAATGACGCCATTTGTTAGCAGATTACGAAACTACACAATCGATCATTATGCGATCACTGATCGATTATTCTAGCACTATTGAAATTGTAGACTAGGGCCCCTGGAACATTACAACTGTCATTATAATAGGGATATTTCCTGGGTAAAAAAAAATCATTCAGATTATAGAAAAATATTGGATACGTATATTATGTTTTATCAAATCAATAAAAAATGACAAATTTATAAGGCATCAAAGATCAGGGGCCTTAGTCTGCTATTTTTATAAATTTGTCATTCCAACACGATTCCATTGTCATTGTGCTTAAAAGTTCGTAATCTGCTAAATTCATAATGATCTATCAATTATATCAGTCGTCTCGTAATGGAATGGTGATTGAATCACATTGCACTATTGCCATTATTATAAATCCCGTTAATATAAATGATTTTCTAAATAATACTACTTAATTCAAACATTTATTAATACAGAGTGGAGTGTCTGTGATTGACCACTGGAAAGTCACAATGATGCCATTTTATTAGTAGATTACGAAACTTGTCAAAATCGATCATTATGAGATCACTGATTGATCATTCTAACACTATTGTAATAGCGGACTATGGCCCCTGGAGTGGTGACAGATGACGTCACTCCTCGCTAAAAAGTGTAGCATGCAGTGACGTCACACGAGTTTTCAAACGCACTCGCGTCGTCTTCATTTTTTGTTTATATGAAAAAAGAAAAAATACGTGTCTACTATTTTTTTGGAAATCTGATTGACGGACTAATTAGTTTTTTTTAGTCAACTACCCTATTAGGCAAACGTTGAATTCGTTAGATGTACGATTTCTTTTTTTATTTTTATCTGGATTTTGTTTAAATTTTTTATGCATCCGATCCCTATTTCGTGGACACCTGATGAGTCCTAGCGTCTTTAGTAGTAGCGGCTTTAGTATTCTAAACCTATTTGTATCATTTAATATTTTTGTGTGTATTTGGACAATATGAGATATTTTAGATATATCTGCATAGCAGAATTAGGGTAGAAGCGTTAAAAAATAGAGGTGAATTTCAAAAGTTCACATGCCAGACCAGAATGACCTCATAATTAACTTTAAGTATCTGTTTTTTTTTTAATGTTTATTAACGTTTTTAATTTTCGCACAGCAAAGTATGGGTGAATGATCGGTAATAAGGGATTTAATATTAAACGTGGTTATATTGTGCGTAGTAATTACAAATAAAAAAAAGAACAAGTAATATATTTATTTGTCAGTACATTGTCATGAATGCCACATCTAGTAAAACATATAATTCACTTTAGATCCGTGTTTGTTCGGTTGGTGTTCAGTTGATATTTACTCTTTATTTTGAAGCTACCTTCGAATTCAATATTAATTTATTACTTTTAACGACGATCTTCTATGTACGTTCGCAAACATTTTACGCCCTTGTTCATAAACGTTTCTTAAAGTTAACTAGTGATTAGCGAATGTTTAACCATACATTTTTGACGTTTGCATGTCACTTAACTTTAATCATCGTTTATGAATTAACCCCTTACACACTATGGTGTTTATTCACAAACGAATATTAAAGTTAACCGACATGAAAACGTCAAAATGTATGGTCAAACATTCTTCTTCTTCTTCCTCAGCCTATAGATGTCCACTGCTGGACAAAGGCCTCCCCCAAGGCTTTCCACGCCGACCGGTCTTGTGCTGCCCGCATCCATCGGCTTCCCGCGATCTTCACCAGGTCATCGGTCCACCTTGTTGGAGGCCTCCCTACGCTGCCTCTTCCAGTACGTGGCCGCCACTCCAGAACCTTACTGCCCCATCGGCCATCGGTTCTACGAGCAATGTGCCCTGCCCACTGCCACTTAAGTTTAGCGACTCACAAAGCTATGTCGGTGACTTTGGTTCTTCTGCGGATCTCCTCATTTCTGATTCGATCACGCAGAGAAACTCCGAGCATAGCTCTTTCCATTGCCCTTTGTGTGGTCAAACATTCGCTATACACTAATTAACTTTAAGCAACGTTTATGAGTAAAGGGGTTTTTGTAGATTTAGTTTCTTAGTAAGTGAATTGTTGTTAATTCTTAATGAGAAACAATAATGATCTTAAACCATAACGTTATTATAGGAATTTTTGTCTTCATAGTTGCATGATCAAGACAGCTATTTGCACGAGTTGCTGTGTTAAATGCTGGAATAAGTTCATAAAGGGAAAGAAAATCAAGATAATCAGAAGAATCAATGAAGATCAGAGCTATTGGCAGCAATATTTTTGTTAATGTCACCCACCAGTGTAATAATTTGAAGGCTGACAAACTGTCTATTTGTTTTTGTAGGGACATTAAAAACATTTATGGCTTTGAAAGGTAGGTTTCTTCAGAAAAGGCGCGCAGCTTTCAGGTTCACAGCTGATCGTGTCGGATATAGAAAAGTCATCGATCTCACTTAACTCATCTTTATCGAATTTTAAATATTAACTTTCACAAAGGTGTACGACATTATTACTATTACATAACTTTTATTTATTAATATTGTCAAACAGCAGAGCTGTGTGATGAATTTTAATAAAGGCATTATAGGGTAATCTATTGCGTAAAGTTTGTTAGTTACAGATTTCTTATGCATTATTATGTTATGTGAGGTAGTTAAATCCTTAATTTTTTGTAGGTGTGTGGTGTAAGTAAATATATTTTGGGTACTTATGTATATTTGCTGTGTTGTATATCTGTGAGTAATTTTGTCTAAGTTTACCGTCATACATGCATAATAAAAAATATAGTAAATCTGATTTAAATCTAGCAGCAATTCTAACAATACAAAAACGAACCAATGGCATAACAAAAAAGATACAGTTAAATTAGGAGCTATTTTAGCAATAATATATTTGCTTTGCAAGAATATGACCATGTTATGAGTCATATTTTCGTAGTAATTAATTAGTTTTTCAAGTTGCTCCTCAGTTTTAATTTGGATAGGAAAATCGTTCCATTTGTGGTCTGACAGTATGTCATTTTATTGATTTTAATACACTTTCTTAATTTTAGCATTCGGGGTAAGGTATTCGAAGGCATCTATATCGGAAGGGTTTCAAGTTTTCAACTCAAAATAAAATACTCAAAAAATTGGTACCAAACTTTCGGTTTCGTGTGTTTCTTAAAATAAAATCATAACAAACGTGGCAGCACACTATATATGTTAATAACTACTCGTTACCCGTCACGTTACTTGCCAAAATCCGATAAATGTCTTCAATATCTCTGTGTGACTAGTATGATAGTAGCCTATCACAGGCGGTGTTTTTCCTCATAACTTCCTAACATAAAGAGATAGAATTAAAAAACCCTTCCAATATCGTTTGATATCATGTAAAGATGCCATGCCTTTGTTATGTATATACCCTTTATGTTACACTTTGTATATTATAATTAATAAAATTGGCACCTATTCCCTTGTTCACAATCTAAACTAAATTTAAGTTCAATGCATCTTTATCTTCAATATTTGTGAGTCTTGCATCTGTTTCCATTTAACATATTCTACATACATATTTCTCTCGGTGGTAGGCCATAACATCGGCTGCCGGCAGAAGTTCTTCTTCTTCAGCCTATAGATGTCCACTGCTGGACAAAGGCCTCCCCCAAGGCTTTCCACGCTGACCGGTCTTGTGTTGCCCGCATCCATCGGCTTCCCGCGACCTTCACCAGGTCATCGGTCCACCTTGTTGGGGGCCTCCCTACGCTGCGTCTTCTAGTACGTGGCCGCCACTCCAGAATCTTACTGCCCCATCGGCCATCGGTTCTACGAGCAATGTGCCCTGCAGAAGTTACCACCCACCAAAGTCTTGCCGCCAAGCGATTCGTCGTGTTTCGGCATGATGCCTGGTGAAGCCGTACGGAGGACGGGTCTGAGCAATGTGTACTGGGTACGATGCACCAAATGTTGTTGTGTCGGAAGTTTGGTCGTGGAGAGTCTCCAGATCAATCTCCCTTTGGCGCAGCATTGTTGCTCGTGTTGTTGGGTTTAACATTGGATCTAGATCTGTCGTCATCCTTCCTATTCCTAAGTTTTTTAAGTGAATAGGCTTAATAAACTAGTGCGCTTTACCATCAATGATTGCATCACTGCTTACCATCAGGCGGGTTTGCAGTCAAGCACTAGTTTATAATAATTTAAAAAAAAGACAGGAATTGTGTTTTCATTTCGTTCGTGGTGTTCGTTTGAAGTTTAATAAACATTTGTTTAATATCATCTTTAAAGCTCAAAATATCTCATCTCTGAATGAAATATCCCCAGAATTACTAACGAAGTCAAAAGTGCATGGAGAATTTCAAACCAAAATCGAACAGGGTTTGTAGGGGGGTTTCTAGGTGGTCTTGGATGACATAGATAAAAAAAAATATACATCTCTTGTTACTGAATATTAACTTGTTCTTTGCTAGTTACAATATTAGATAGTTAATTTTAGCACGAATTCTCCTACTATACTACAAGTCTTCCAAAGCAACGCAATTTAATGCTACTGTTCGAATCCTCTTTAATAACTAGGATGCGAACGCGGTAGCATAAAATTCCCCGATACCATTAGCCACTGGACCATTGCGTCATTACCTTCGAGCAACACAGGGTTCCCTGTGTTGCTCGAAGGTCATTACGCAATGAGTTAAAATATTTATATTGGTTGTTCTCTTAATTATATTGAAGTTGTTTAGCGACTTTAACCCGTATCATATTTCTCAAAAGAATTGAGGGTAGTTTAATACCGCCTGTATAAAAATCAAATCTCTTTGTTTAATCATAACCTTCTTCAAAGATAAGTATGATATTGTTGGTGTGTGTAGTAAACTGACGAGTTTGTTTGTTTATTTGAACGCGCTAATCTCAGGAGCGATTTGAAAAATTTTTGTATAAAAGGGGTGGCTCAATAGGTTCTCAGGAATTTTGAAGAGAAAGAGTTCTTGAAGAAGCTGATCACTGATAGTGCTAATTTTAGATGTTATCCTATTGGCATAATCTTGCAAAGTATGAAGGTTATTGAAATCGGCCGATAGTTGGTAGGATCGGCACGACTACTTTTTATACAAGCGCGTCAATATAGGAGACAACTCGCCGCACATGTCTGAAGAACAATCGCTGGTATACCATCTGGACCATTAGCCTTATTCACTTCCAGACGACACAGTACTCACAGAACCTTCTTGTTCCTAATGCGAACCTCGCGCGTTGAAGTATCGCAGTAAGGTAAGTTCGGTGGAGTAGCACTGCTTGTATCGAGACGCGAATTGTGGGAAAAGAGAAATGCAAAGGAACCTGATTTCTCTCTTGCCGTATGAGCCAGTGTTCAATCAGGCTTATCCAGCGAAGGCAGTGTGGGCCGACAGAAGTACTGCTACTGTTATTTTTGAGTTTTCTAATGTGATGTCGTAAATAATATTACGTTTTTACAGCTTACATTGCAAACACAGGCTGAACCCTACAAGATTTATTAAAATAATTGTACTAAATATTGTACACATTGAAAAATTTTACAGAAAACTCCGCGAGGTATTATTAGTATTTATGTCTATCTCTTATGGATATCCCACAATAAATTTTTTTGGTCGTTTACTTTTTCCCGTAACGACAAATTTTTGAAGCGATTTTAACCAATACACCATTAATCTTTATTCAATAAAATACCCTAAATACATTCTTGATTTAATATAGATCTATATGCCCCTTTACACCATATGATTTAAATGAATAATGTCGAAGATGTCACAGATGTGAAAATTGCGGGACGTACAGTTTGCGGCGGTACAGTGAAAGCGGCAGGATGCTATGATTTTATGTAGGTACAGCGTTCACAGTTTTTCTGTAGTATATTTAGTATTATCTGTGCCCCGCGGTTTCACCCGCGTAAGCTTCGAACCGAAAGAGCTCAGTTGATATAAAATAAGCGCCTGTTAAAATAATGGGAGCAATATGTACGTCCGCGTTTGCTCCGGTTTTTGCAACACTTTTTGTTCCTGCTCTGCTCCTATTGGTCATAGCGGGATGTGTTATAGCTTATATCCTTTCTCAGGCTCTATACTATCTTTGTACCAAATTTCATTACAATTGGTTCATTGGTTTTGGCGTGAAAGCCGGACAGACAGACAGACAGAGATATTTTCGCATTTATAATATTAGTATCGATTAAGGCATTGCATCCATGCGAAGCCGGGGCGGGTCTCTAGTAGATTATAAAATCCAATAACTGGGTAGTTAGACGTAGAAACCCGGAGTTGCCTTGTTCTTAAAATTCTTTCAATACTAATAATTTTGATGAAATAGTCCGAACAAATTGCCCAAAACTTTTCTGCAAAACTTTTCATTGGTGTATGTGCCTGTAATTGATATTAATGAGTCCTGGGGCCCTAGTCTGCTATTGCAATAGTGTCAAAATTTACGACTTTTAATGTCATAATGACCGATTTTCCCAAAATCCGTAATCTACTAACAAAATGGCATGCCAAGTGGTCAATCACTGAACGAAATGGCATAAAACGGTAATCTTGTCCAAAATGACAAATCAATGACTGACATACGCGGTAATCTGCAAAAATTTGACAGTTATTTTTCTTTCGTCTTTGTACAAACATTGCTTTTCGAAGCGAGGCAGCTCGATGGTGGTGGTGGTTTTATACAAAAAGTGTGATAACTATTGTGTTTGTGGAATATTGGAGAATGTTTTCACTACTGGCAAATATTCTTGAGCTAACCAACGCAGTGGATGCTAGAGAAAGAAGATATGCAGGAGACGTGGAACTCATCACTTGATGAGTTTGAATAGGAATCCCTTTACTGATATTCCCGAGGCGGAATTTGTGAAAACGTTTCACCTTGAATATGTCTCAGTAAGAGGGTTAATTGAAGAACTCATTCTCCTTATGGCCAGACTGCGTCGAATCGATAGCGCATGGACAAAAATTAAGGTGAGGAAACGTAATTTGACAATTGATGTATTATTCTATAGTAATCTATAGCTACAAACATAGATTGATTAATGTTATATTTTTATTGCAGATTCTAATAGCACTTGCATTTTATGCATCGAGGTCCTACGAGAATTTTATTAGACAAAGTGCCCTCCATTGACAGCCTCCGTGGCGTAGCGGTAGCGGACGCGGCCGCTGCGCAAGGTGGCGCGGTTTCGATCTCCGCACAGCGCAAGTATTTGTATGCATGAATATTAATATTTGCACTGGTCTGGTCGTGCCTCGGAAAGCACGTTAAGCCGTTGGTCCCGGTTGCCATACGAACATCTAGTGGCAGTCGTTTCGGGTTGTTGAAGCCCTCAAAAGTCCCACAAACGGTCTAACTGCAATGCTTCGATGTCGCCTTCGGGTTGTGGAGGTCAGACGGCAGTCGCTTCACGGAAAATGTCGAAGTTTAGCCATATCGCAGTTGGACTGGTAAAGCGGACCCCAGACTCCAAAGCTGAAAAGGCTTCGGATGCGACTGGGATTAACGCTGGGATGATGATGATGATGATGAAAGTCCCCTCCATAAGTTTCACAAATTACTGTGTCTAGTGCAATCAATGAAGGAACAAAGACTTGGAAACTAAAAATAAACCACAAATATTGCAAACATGCCAAAAGCATTATTGCCACGTGATGAAGATTATGCAGAAGCACTGCGGCAGGTATGTAATTTCTTTTAACTATGTTGGTAAAGGTACATAATAGTTGGACTCCTATTAGTTATTTTATTTATTTATAGTTAACTAAAATGGTACAACGTTAATTACATTAATTAACTTAAAAACTACCACTAAAACTAACATGGAACAGTGGACTCTCTCGCATACTTTCTTTCACAAAAGACCAAACATACACCCATAAGCTTATTCCATTCATCTGCAATCCCGTCACGTTCGGGCCCCAATTCTGTAACTTTGTGTTAAGCAACATGCCATAGATATTTTATTGACACACTACAGGAATTATTTTGCGACCGTTGCAAATATGGCATTCTGCAAAAACTTCAATAACGTTTCTGTAGTGTGTCTATAGTATCTCTATAATCTGTCAGCACAATCATTTTTAGTGTTGCTATCAAAAATCTACCATGCGATTATAGAGATGCGCCTAAGCTACTACTTACTAAAATCGTTTTTTATCAATAAAATCTTTATATTAAATGGTTGTTTTAATAATTTAAGATCGTTTTATTATCAAAAACATTAATTTTCACTAAAAATAAGCCTTTATCTTAATAAAAATAAGTTTTTTATCACGACAATTATATTATTGACATTATAAAGACATAAATGGCTTAAATATCTAGTAACCGAGCCAGAAACTTAAAAAAAAAAGAAAGAAAAAAAGCATAATACAAAATAGTCCAAGACCCCAGAGCGATCAGACGTAACTTATTTTCACATGGATGAAACCTTAGGTTCGTAGTAGTGCCTCATGTACTTAGAATACCTGTGTGTTTGTGGAACTTGCGGAGTGACACCTGGGCAGGTACCAGGTGAGAAAGGTAACTAAAAATTAGAGTTATTTTACTTAAATTCTGATGGCTGATATTTATATATATTATGTATTATATTATACTAAACTAGTATCATAAAGTGTCAGACACTTTTCATTGACCAAAACTTTTGTCAGACGCTTTAAAGCTCCATAAAAATTAAATGAACTTTACTTATTTTCACATGTCTGACTTTTACATGTGTTATTGAGGTACACATACACACTTCAATTTTCCGTCTTCCATGGTTTTTTCACTATCACAAATTACTTAATATCAGTAAAAAACAGGGTTCGAAAATATCCGATATTTATAATAAATATCAAAATATCGGATATTTATGATATACATATATCCGATATATATCCAAAATCGGATATATATCCGATATTTATATCCATTTCTTAAGACTGCCATTTTATTATCTTATTACTACCTATACGATTGCCACATGTACATGACAGTTAATTATTATGAATTTATTACAATATAAAAACAACATATTTTTAGTTTTTATTTAACAAAATAAACATAAAATCTTATAGTTCACAAAAATCAACTAAAAATAACTATCTTTTTCTGAGAAAACAAAGTCTATAAATATTAGGGAAACAAAATTAAAATATCTTAAAAATCCTAATATTTGTACTAAAGAAAAGACTATTTTGTTATTTGATTATAACTTGACTAGAGTTATAATCAAATAACAAAATAGTCTTTGACTACTACTACTAGACTATTTTGTTATTTGATTATAACTCGACTAGAGTTATAATCAAATAACAAAATAGTCTTTTTCTAGTCAGCTAGAACTGTCAAATCGCCTGTTGACATTCCTAAAGGATAAACACTACACTTCACTTTTAAGGAGTAGGGATGTTTGCAGATGATAGAATTGAAAATTATTTTGGCTCTTTTACGTTACACTATTACTATTGATTGCAGAACCCTATAGAATATGCCAGCAGCGCGTCGGTAAAAGCACTTAGGTCCGTATTACAGAACGTTACTCAAGCATTGATCTCTGCTTAAGCATTACTTAAAACTAGTTTCAACCAATGAAAAGGCTTGAAACGAGACTTAAGTAGAGCTTGAGTTTGAGTGACGTTCTGTAATACGGACCTTAGATGCAACATACTATAAATTTTGATATATATCACAAAAAATGGTTTGATATATATCAGATTATATATCATGATATATATCAATTGATATATATCCTTCGAACCCTGGTAAAAAAATACACGGCATAAACAAAAAAAAAACATGTGCTCTTTACGGCTCTAAACTCTATACTACGTGACACGTACTAGGCACATACAGTAGAGTGGAGCAGATGGTAAGTTTAAGAAGGGGAACCGAGTTGCTATGGACATCTCACTCGCTGTTCAATGCATGCATAGTGCTTACGCGCTCGCACTCCCAGTCGAATAATTTTTGTCTTAAGGGATGTTTGGTCAGTCAAATTTGTCTGACTGATGAAATATAACTTTGTAGTAGTTACCTCACTAACATATGTAAAAGTCAGACATGTGAAAATAAGTAAAGTTCATTTATTTTTTATGGAGCTTTAAAGCGTCTGACATAAGTTTTGGTCCATGAAAAGTGTCTGACACTTTATGATACTAGTTTAGTATAATATTCTACATAATATATATAAATATCAGCCATTAGAATTTAAGTAAAATAACTCTAATTTTTAGTTACCTTTCTCACCTGGTACCTGCCCAGGTGTCACTCGGCAAGTTCCACAAACACACAGGTATTCTAAGTACATGAGGCACTACTACGAACCTAAGGTTTCATCCATGTGAAAATAAGTTACGTCTGATCGCTCTGGGATCTTACTCTAAAACTTTCAGAGGTTTGGCGGGAATGTCAAGATGAGTGTCACGCTCATTTTTCATTGGACTTTTAAAATTATTTATAGTGTCGTTTACTAAATAAAAACGCGTGATTTATGTAGTAAAAAGTGCATTCAGTGAATAATTCAAAAAGAACAGTGAAATATTGTAGCATAGTGGCCGCATCATGTCTTTACGCTAAACCGCTCCTTATCGTCCAAACGCGAGAAACGCAAGGAGTTAGATTAGTTAGGATAAGTTTAGGATAAGCTAGGATAAGTTAGTATTAATTAGGATAAGTTAGGATAGAAGTTTACTCAAGATTAGTTTACTGAAGACTAGGCTGTATGGCGTACTAGGCCTTTGCCTTTTCCGTTCAGAAGAACGGAAAGAATTTAGCATAACTTTCAGCGGCTGTTTTACATATTTTCAAAAGCGACGACAAAACTTGTTACTCTAGAATTCTAGATCACTACATTCGACTTTCTTTATTTTGAATAAATAAAATAAGAGCCCGCCGCCATCGCTCAATTCCGACGACACTATAACAAGTTTTTGGATTTCTAATTTGAACAACAGTGCGAAAAGGTAAGTAAGAATTTATAGTGATACAAGTTTGGTGAAGTGTGTTAATATTTTTTACAATGACTTATGAGATATGATATGAACTTCCACATAACTATATTTCAGGGTCGACAATATCATGGGAAGTGTGAGCGTAAACCAACTCTCGGCTCTCATGGATTTTTTAGAGTCCAACCGAGAGTTGGCTCTTGGCTATTGTAACAGGAGTAAAGAAGGTCGCAGTCAGGCTAGGCGGCTTTGGGAGCAATGCTCTACCTTACTCAACAGCGTCTCTGCAAACTGTGTGCAAAAAACGCCAGATCAATGGAGACTGGTAAGAATGAGATACCTACTTACTCAGTTACTCTTGTTGGTGTATATTTTTAAATGCCCTTATACTTACATTATTCTTTTTCTACCTTTTTCAGTACTACAATGAGTACAAATCCAAAGTACTAAAAAAAATTAAAATGGAGAAGGCTGCAATGTCAGCTACAGGTGGGTGCATAATAATAATTTTATTCAATTATCACTCCCTTAATAGATATCTTTAAGTTCTACCTTAACAGTTATTTACAACTACATGTTCTCAATGGTTACTAATTCGGCTTTTAGGAGGGGGACCATCAAGCTTGAAAAAGCTTTCACCTATACAGGAGAGGCTGTATAATATTCTTGGACGCGATATAGGGGAACCCTTGCCAGGGGTCCGCCATAATCCTCTCATCACGTCACAGTCTGTGAGTTTTATAACTTAAATTTGTAAAATTGAATAATCATATAGATAAGGGATGTGCAATGGTTTTGCTGGGCACTGGGCATAGTTAATGCTGGGTACCCAGCAGTACAGACAACATACTGTGATGTCTGCCTTCCACTTACTTGTCCCATATTTTAATTCAAAAACTTATGCCGCATCAGATTAATATCATTATTTAAGCTCAATGAGTTGGAAGAGATACAAATAAGACACTAGTTTTTATTTACTTTACAGCAAAGCGGTCAAGCTTCAGTGGAGGTGGTGCAGATTCCTCTAGCTGTGAGTTTTCCTTTTCATATTTATTAGAAGAATATAAATAAATAATTTATCGGGGCTCTTTTTTTCAATCTGACTTTTCTTCCCTTTTTTAAAAAAGGGAAGAAAAGTCAGATTGACATTGATAGATTTTTATTCTTGGTTTAAACCAAGAATAAAAACCTTTTCTATGTATTACCTACATTCCATTTTTCTAGCCTAGAAAACAAATTTCTTTTAAAACACTTAAAATAAAAAAGTGTATGAAAACATATATTTTAGTTTGAAATTAAATGTGCTAATGAGTGCACAATTTATATTAATAACATTCTACAATACCTACTCAATAACATTGTAAATATTTAAGTAGTTTATTATGATTAATAGTAATAAAAATAATGATTCATGCATTATAAAAATAAATTTTAGTATTCCACTATATAAATACCACAAAAGCATAAAATACAGTTCTTTAATGATACTAATTTAATTATTATTTATATTGTTTTTCCTTAAAAAGAGCTTCTTCATCCTCTCTCCTATTAAAAAACATAATACTTTGCTGTGCCTGACTGGACCCATAATTGATTCTATATTTTAATACACCAACTATTATGTACATTGTACACATTATGGAATGCAATAGATTATTGAATATTGAAACTTGTTATTTTTTGCTATATAATAATAGCTACCCATATGAATAATGTTTGTATTTTCATTACACAGGAAAACAGTCAAATTGTAGAAGAGATGGTGCAAATGGTGTGTTTTATTTTATATTAAAATTATCTTTTGTTCATTTTATTTGAAATGGGTACCAACAATTTTTCCTTTTACAGCTAGATGATAATACAGATATTGCACACAACAGTGATGCAGTGCTAGAGTTGCCAATATCTGAGCCTGAGCTGCAACTGTCAGGAGTAGGACCCAGCACAAGCCAAGAGGCTGACAGGGTGCTTCAACCTAGCACACCTACTGCTACTCCTGCACCGCGGCAGCCTTTGCCAACTCTGCGGCGACGTCGACGCCGCGCACAGCGAAGTCCTTTGGAAGGCATCAGAAGTGGGTTGGTATTAATCTTATTTCTATTAAATTATTTGCCTGCCCCATATTTAGTTGCTATAAAATTTTAAATTTATTTAACAGAATATGTTACTACGCAAGAGGCATCTGCAAGGCTGGAGGCTATGGAGCGTCTAAGCACAGAGGCAACAAGGGAGCATGCCCAAGCCACTAATAGACTGGCAGCTGCATTAGAGGCAATAGCAGAGAGGCTAAGAGAGCCAATAAGCATTGTACTGCAAAACACCCCACAAACTGTATGTATTATATAATTTGTTATTAACTTGTAACTCTGTAAAAAAAAGGTTATAATCGGCAGAATCAATAAGGCACTGAACAGCTTACTTTTTAGTGTGCCTTCTGATTTTGTTGATAATCACTATGAAATTACTTAAATTTTACAGTGATGGTTATGTCACATTATTTTATTTGTAAGAAGGGAAGCCTGGGGTGTTAAACCTTAGCGTAGTGGCAGCCTTTTGGCTAATCAATAAAATATAAATTACAAAACAAAACTTAAAATTGTAAAACTCTTTTAATTTTGTCGATTAAATTTGGTGTTCTCTCCACAGCCTTGAAATGAGTGACTGCTGAATCGCCCGGCCTCTTTGCAGCTCTGGGTTGACACGGTGGTGCCCCTGATTCTCCATGCTTCTTGTCTGATCTACAACCTGAGATTAATTAATAAATAAGACTGATTAGATTTTTTAGAATGATAGTGTGATTATAGATACTGAGAATTATATACTTGTAATGTGTAACTTAGAAGAATAATTTTACCAATGATTTACATGCTGTTGGTTATCACTACCAACAGCACGTACATACATCATTGTTAAAATAATTAGTCTTCTAAGTTACCTATACTTTTAGAGATGTGATTTTTTTTTTTCTTAACTTTGTTGATTTTTGTTTTAAATTTTATTGTTCATGTTTATAAAAATATACCAATTTTATTTTTTAGTTAGGTAGTTAATTGTTAACTGTATTAAAAATATATAACATTAGAATCATCTTGTTTTTTCATTTCAATTAAGAAGGTAGACTTGCCTGATATTGTAGCTGATGCTCCATTTCTTCTTCCTCGATTGTCAGCAATGTGACTGGTACCCTGCAGCGGTTAGCAATGTTGTGTAGCATGCAACATGCATTTATTATTTTCCCAGCAGTGATGGGGTCATAGTGCAAAGCTCTTGCTGCTAACAAACATCTGAAAACGAATAACAGTTATTATTATTTATCTAGACATACATCATCATATCACCTCATACACGTCTTCTCTAAGAAGCTGGTTTAGACAGTAGTAGCATGTCTGGGACTTGACAAATAAATATTATATGAATGTATGGATGTTAATTATCCATAGTAATATTATAAATGCGAAAGTAACTCTGTCTGTCTGTCTGTTACGCTTTCCCACTTAAACCTCTCAACCGATTTTGATGAAATTTGGCACAGACAATCTTTAGACCCTGAGAAAGAACATAGGCTACCTTTTATCCCGGAAAATTTGATGTTCCCGAGGGAAATCTAAAAAGCGCGATATAACCGAACTCCACGCGGGCTATTATAGTATATAAAATATCAAACCTAAATCGAGCCTTCAATACTCCTATGCAACGTTCCACGGTGTTGCGTGTTGACACATGAACTTCGTAATAATTGTGTTCAGCAGTCCCCTCCCTTGTATCCAAAATTGGTGTCATCATAGTTGGCCGTAAAGGATAACCGCTATCACCTAGAATTGATATATAGTTGATTACTACTCCTTTAGGTTGTGGTTATTTAGGTCTGTGATCTTATCATAAATAGTATGTAATTGATACCTAACAAAAACACTTCCTCTCCAGCACTTGACACCTCACTTAGATGCCGATTCAGTGGGTGTGTTTGCCACACCATAGAATCATGTGCTGAACCCGGGCTGCTTGCATCAACACACAATATATTTAATTCTGCATCACAAATCTGTAATAAAGTTTATTATACTTTAGTTAATATGCTTACTTAGAATTTGTAGAATTTGGTGACAACTAATTATTGATACAGGATTGTGTCTAAAAATAAATATTTACTTACAATCATGACATTCAGAGAATGGTAGCCTTTTCGGTTATAATATCGCTCTTCATGAAGTACTGGCCTCAATAAAGCGACATGTGTCCCATCAATACAACCCAGTACACCCGGGAAACCAAAATATGAGTAAAATCTGTAAATAATAACATAAACAAAATGAACAACTTTTATCTCAAAACTATGAATTATTGATGTTAAAAAAAACACTCACTTTGCCTTGATAGCATTTCTTTCTTGGGGATTCATTGGCCAAACTATATGTTTTTGGTAAATTTGGTTCATTGCATTAGTGACTTGTGTCACTGCTCTTGACACTGTAGTCTGCGAGACATTATGTAATGCGCTTTGGCCAACCAGTGTTTGGTATGACCCTGTGGCATAAAAGCTCAGCGCAATAAGTACCTGAAATGTTTAGAAGTTTTAAATTTGAATTGTGAGGAAAAACTTTGGCAATTAATAACTCTGATAGTATAATTTAATCACTCATAATTATAATTTATCGTCAAACCTTTAATTCAGCAGGGATTCCACTCCGCCGTCGCTGTCTCGGAAGAAAGGGAATGAGCTCGTTAACTAGCTCCCTTACTTGCTCCTTGCCAAGGCGAAACGTTTTCATAAACTCTGCCTCAGGAAGTTCAATAAAAGCATTTACTTGCAGTCTCATGAGTGCACGAGATTTGCGGCGCTGGCGCAAAAGCAAACGTCGACGGTCAGCATTATAAGCCAGAGTCAAGATACGCATACGCCAGCGCAAAGTAGGCAAAGAAGGCCTCATTATGTAAAAAACTTATGTCCACTTTAATAACGCAATAACTTAAAACGCGCGCACACACGGACACTTTACTGTATTTAAAAAAAATAAACAAATTTGAAGCAAATCATAGGCAAAAAGGGTGTCGTTGTTCGATAACGGCTTGATGGCCAAAACACTATTCAAACACGATAGAAACAACTGTCAAATACGCTTAAAATGTTTACAGAATGCGGTAACTTTAGCTATAACAACGACATAGACACATTATAATGATAAAGAATACCCCTTATTACTATGGCGTTTCAATACAGTTGTGTGGCTAGTCTATGGTCATAAATAAGTTAAAGAATGTCAAATGTCGGTGACTATCCTACTGAGACACTACAGACACAGTTGTTTAGTTTACAGAATTGGGGCCCAGGGCTGGCTATCAGAAGGGCATTCGGCACCTTTATAGTATGACAGACCGGAGATTCAGCTCGGGCTAGTTTTTGCTGTGACCAACATAAATGAAACCACTATACCTATTAAAAATCAACATTTATTTATAAATATACATATATCTATTTTCTCATAAACTAAATATCAACTTTACATTAAGTCAAAAAGTTTTATTATACAAAACAAAAAGACATTTTGTCATTCAATTAATAAAACACATCAATATATAGTCTTTTAATTTAGGAGGAAAGCAATAAGAAGCGCCTAATTACCAAGACCATAGCAGGGTGAATCGGGATCTTCTTGAAGATTGAGCACTGCACTCTTGTTGACATACTGTGGAAAAATACAAAAAATAAATTAGCAGGTATGTAGTGTAAACCCTCCTCAATATTCTAGGATAGTATGAAAATGCTCTAATTATTATTAAAATGATTTAACTCTTTCTTACAGATCCACCGCAGTATTGCACAAAACAAAAAATTAAAATACGTTTTTATTCTTTTTATAAACACTGTGTCATTTACTTTTACATCTATTTGTAACCCATACTGCTAGACATATCTTCTATGGACAATTATTATATTATTATATGGACATACTTGGTAGGTTATAGTTTGTTTAATATTTTAGGAGATCTATCCTACAATATATTTTATTACACTAGCTTTTAATAAATTGTCAAATTTACCTCTTTCATTCTCCAGAAATCTAATGACATTATAATTCTGCAGGGTTTCTGTAAAACAAAATTAACTTTAATAAAAAATAATCTGACATTTGTAACCTAGAGCTTAGTATGTAGGTAGTTGCTACAAAGATTTCAAATTCTAGCCAATGTACTACTACTGATTTATACCTACATCTAACACAAGCTTAGCTGGGGGGTTATATTTAATTTTAATGGTATTGTTTGGCATATTGTGGGTATGTTTGTAGAACACCCAATGAGTGGAAGTTTTGATTATAAAAATAATTAAATTTATTCTACTAAACTTTCATAAAGATGAATTACAAATAATAAACAGTACTTAATTACCTTTTTTTACACAGATGTCTCGGTGAACTATAAACTTGAACCATTTTTTGCTGTGATGGAGCTCTGTCGATTAATGACCTTAGTCAAGTTTTTGATGGTCTGAGCACGTTTAAAAGACGCCTTAGCGTTTCTGACTTCAATTGCATTCAGCCTTGAAGGATGATGCAGCTTCGAGTTTAAAAACAAATCACACTTCGCCTTTTATTGACGCGGCTATAGTGGCCAGGCGCCATATCTCGGCCGAAATTTGCTGCTTGTTTTATTTTTGTTTTTCTTTACATATCTAATATAATTTTAATAATATAAACAAAAATAGCTACATAAAATACCAGCTGTTAAAAAAGAAACAAATAAACGTCAGTCAGTTCGTATTAATGTCTTATTTGACTTTAACAGATAACAAAATATTTAGTTTTATAGTTTCACATTATTGTTTTTTGCTTTTTAATAACTATTTTCTACTCTAGACTGCTTATAAAACTTATAATTAATATTTTAAAATATATATTAACAAAATCTTGCTTAAAGAAATGTTCAAATTGGGTAGTAGTCTTTAGAAACTCATTTCGTCTAACAAGTTTTATAATAATGGCAATACAACAATGAACATTCCGTTACGAGACCAATGACCGATGTTTATGATCTTAGCAGATTACGGGCTAATAGCAAAATGAAAATGGAAACGTGCTGGAATGACAAAATTATATAAGATAGCAGTCATGGAGAATAGTCAAAATAGCACCTAATAGTACTGGAATGCCTATTCTGACCTGTGGTAATGAATGTAAATAATTGCGAGTACAAATACTAAGTATATGCACAAATACAGCACATCAAGCTCCTACAATATGTCAGATTTCTTTATTAAATTTTCAACTTTATTTCTAAAGCTTTAAGGCTCAAGATTAATTGGGAATTTTCGGCAGTTTCGGGTAGCTTGACCTGCTGCCGTCCGTACATTACATTACAATGTTAGTAGCCTATATTTTAATCCTTATTTAACTCTTAACACTTATTATGAAGGACAGCTCGCTATGGAACCCTACGTTTGCGGTTTTTAATAATTTGATTAATAATTTTAGGAGCATCACATGCTGAATGTAAGACGGTTTTTAATAATTTGATTAATGGTCTTGAGGGAGACTAAATTAGACACAGTATAATAAGTCAAGATGAAGTCGACTGTGAATCTCCACCTGAACAGGTTTTCTTTCCTGAATGGATTGGATCAAGGTAAATATGTATAATGATTTAATTAAAAGAAAGTATTTGTTTTCATACAATTACCACAAATTAATCTATAAATATTAATACCAAACATAAGCTACACTAAAATCTAGACACAGTTTACAATAATGAATTGATGAAATAAGAACAAAGGCGATTGTATAATTTAAACTATATATTTAAATCAATAATATGACAGTGCACAATGTGTTACAAGAGAGCGTTGACAAGTAACAGTGCGGTAGATAAGAAGGTTTGCTATTAACTTAGCATAGGCGTCCATACTCTTAATATCCTCTCCTGGACGCAGATGCTTTAAATATAGACCCATAGATGCGGAGAAGTTTTCATGCTTCGGTCGAGGGAGTCCTTTCGTCAATATGTCGGCCACCATCTCTCCAATGCATCTGTATTTAACCAGTATTTCTTTGGCGGTAATCTTTTTTCACAAAAAGTGGTACTGGACGTCTATGTGCTTACTGCGCGCATGGTAGACTGCATCCATTTGGTATATTTTAAGTCTATACTTGGCAGTGAGACCAATAAGGTATTTTGTGGATGTATAGCGGACCACCGGAGCGTATACCTCATGGTAATCAATGCCTTTGACCTGTTTGTATCCTTTTTTTTTTTCTTTAATTACAAATCTAGCTTTATATCATAATAATAGTGACAGAACTAACTAACTAACTTTGTTTTAAAAAACGGCAAAGAATTAGTGACTTTGCTTCTGGTAAGTTTGCTATGGTCTACGTGTTATTCTGTATCAATGACTGTTATTCTGCTTCCATGGCTTTCTTCCATTAATCAGTCTTATCACTGTTAAAAGCAAGGCTTTGTGGACCACTGTTCAGTAAATTCATTGTTGATTCAATATTCTGACAACTACCGTTACGGCTGCCGGCAGAAGTTACCACCCACCAGACAAAGCCTTGCCGCCAAGCCATTCGTCGTGTTCAGACAGGTCTGACCAGTTGTGTTGCGATGTGTGCCGGGTACGATACGTCAAATCTTGTTGTGTCGGAAGAATGGAGAGAACCTCTTTGGAGAGAATGTCTTTTGGAATGTGGTTGTGGAGGGGCTCCACATCAATCTCCCTCTGGCGCAGCATCGTTGGTCGTGTTGTTGGGTTTAACATTGCACCACCTCGCTCAACTGGCGTCTTCCTTCCTATTGACTAAGTTTTTTTATAAGTGAATGGGTTTAATAAACTAGCGCGCTTTACCATCAACGATTGAATCACTGCTCACCATCAGGCGGGATTGCAGTGAAGCCCTAGTTTATAATTATAAAAAAAAAACTTGGTGCCGATTCTCTTAACTAATTTTAAGTTAAATGCATCTTTTTCTTTCTATTTCATTAAGAAACGGATAGAAGATAACATTTTAGTTTAATCCTCTCAAATTAAGATGGTCTCAAGTTTATATTGAATAACGATGGAGAGTCTATCGTATTATCAGGTATGTATGTTTCATTATAAACATTCCCAAATTCATCAGACTTCTATATTTCGTCTCTTTCATGTATCTCATCATCAATATTTCTTTCCTCTGGTTCTTCAGGTTCATCACACAGAGATAAGTATTATTTTTCCTTTTTGTGTTCATTATTTATTTTACTATCTTCATGAGTATTTACAGCGTTATTTTCGTCTATATTGTTATTTTAAACAATTTGTTCTTCTTTTTCAGGTACTTTATCCACTTTATGTCTTTTAATTGCAGCTTCGAGGAATATTGCATCTCTTACAATAATTCCTTTCTTTGTTTCAGGATCTATGAATTTGTACCATCACTGTAGCCAACAAATATTAATTTTCGTAACTTTACACGCTTTTCGTTTCTCCACCATACGACTTCTAAAGTGCAGACCACCACGCACTGTCAAAAGCCCCCTCTATGTCCAGCGAGATGACTACACCGGGTTCTTCTCCTTCAACTTGCAAGTCTATGTGTTGTATCATCTCGTACAGAGCGTCCTCCGTGCTTCTCGGCGGCACGAATCCGTACTGGTATTACTAATGGTGGCCTCGCAGATATCAGCTGAAAAGCTTTTCCAGCTATCAGTTTGTGCTTTGCTTGCTTGAAACTCATACTCTTCTTTTGCTTTCAGATATTCCGTCACGAGTACGACCCATTCCTGACGGCATGGCGCTGCGCAACATATTCTTCGCTTATACGTGCACGTGGTTTTTTAAACCGATCGAGTACTTCGTTCCACTACGGTAAGTATTTTGTATTTACTTTCTTTGTTTTAGGTATCGTCTTGTCGCAAGTTATTGTAATTCATTTTGTTAGTTTAGTTTAGTTTAGTTTTGTGTGTAATTTATTGTTTATTGCATTATTAATTTATTTGACATTGAATTTAATTTTATTTGACATTTTCTACCATGGATTTATTTATTTTTATGATTTGTGTATCGATGCGATGTCAACTATAACTTATTGTGTATTATTTTGCTTGTGTAAAGTTATGGGTCTTGCCTGAAACAAATAATAATTATTATTATACATCTTTTTAATCCTAATAAGCTATTGATTTGTTCTATGTATGTTTTATCTATTTGCTTTTGCAATTCTTTCCGAAATCGCTTCCAATCTTCTTTTTTAGTATTATATATTATATCCTTATATTACTGTATTTCATTTCAGTTACTAATCCCTTTCTTTGTTGTAATTGTGAGTAATACTACATTGTGGTCCAAAGTCATCATTTCTGTATCTACTCTCCATTCTTCCACATTTCTATAGGTACATGTCGTCTGAATAGGCCGCGACGTCTACAGTGCTCTTATCTCTTATCTCTACCTTTTCGCCCCTCGAATGGCATCAAATGTTGGGATGTTTCCACAGTTTAGCACATGGAGGTACAGTTTGTTTAGGGTTCCAGATAAAAGTTCCGCGCCATAGACTTCATGCGTTCAAATCCCCTCCCACCAGTAATTTCGCTCCTTTAGTCTTTGTCACTATTTTCCTCAGCTGTTCGAGGTATGGTTCGATTTCGAGGTGGTCCTCGAAGTAGACGGATGCTACCACGTCTACTTCACCGTCGAAGAAAACTATAGCAGCTTTAATGGGTTTGTCTCCCGAATTCGGTGCTTGCACCATTCTTGTCCCGGGGTAGGTCTCCATTTCACCCCTCGCTGCCACGCTTCCTCAGGGGCCAGTTTCTTTTTTGGGGGTTCTCTTGCACGGCATGATACTGAACCTCTTATTTTTCTCCCCTGTCCGGGCCATAACATTAGCAGTACGCTATTGCTGACCTAGCCAGTGCATACTACTGTTTCCTTATTCAGCAATCGCTATTTGAGACATTAACGTTATGCGCTGAATCCTTATAATTCTGGCTACAGTTCCTGCGTTGTGGTGTTTCATTGAGGGTAACTATATTAGGCTTATTTGCAACAATAGTTCTCCCAATAATGATAGACCGATCCCAGTATAACGTGACATGATCATTTTCAAGAATTGCGCCGGGCACATGTGTACTTATAATACGGTACCTCAGAATCCACAAGTTTATATTTCAAAGCATGTTGCTGGTGTATTCACCAGCAACATGCTTTCAAACCCACCCAAAAGCTGAAGGCGGGCGGTGCACTCCAAGGATACATTCTGAAAAGTAGGAGGCAAGGTAAACTGATTTCTTTTGGCGGACTTTTACAACAAGCTTCCCATGGTCACTCGAAACATGCCTATTAAAAGATTTAAAAGCTGTTTTAAGACTAAACTTTGAAAAAGGGTCTTTTATAAAACCTCAGATTATTTAGAAGACAATAAGCTTGGGATTGAACTGCTCGCTCTGCTAAGCAATGTCATTAAGCATTATGCGCAATTATGCTACAATTATGACATTTTATTCACTGATTTTTTTTTAAATCACATCAATTGTTTGTTATGTACAAAGCAAACCCATATTTTTATTGTAAACATTTTCATTTTTAATGTCTGGACTTGAAAAAAGAGGACGATCCCTGAGTTTGTTTCGGCTTTTCTTCTCAGAGGTAGTCAAAAAGGAAATGCCGGCCCCAGCTAGTTTAAAAAATATGACGTGTAAAAGCATGTACACATACGTTATCAGTGATCCTACTAGCATAATAAACGATTTCATTTTATTTCATTTCATTTCGTTAAGAAGAAGAAATGATGGAACAAAGGCACAACAGCGCAGCTGTCTGTTCATTTAATAAAACATATGGCTCTATAAAATACTAATGATACAGTTAAGTAACTAGTATAATAGAACACAGAATATTAAATTAAATAATACAACAAGGAGGACCGATGACCTGGTGAAGGTCGCGGGAAGCCGATGGATGCGGGCAGCACAAGACCGGAAAGCCTTGTGGGCGGCCTTTGTCCAGCAGTGGACATCTATAGGCTAAAGAAGAAGAAGAAGAAGATATCTATTATTACACCAACAAAGCAAAAATATGTCGGACATAGAAGTAAAAACTGATAGCCTAATTAAAGTCTCCAAAAGGGCACTCATAAAGGGCGTGACAGCTTACATTTTTATGCATTGTAAGAAAATAGACTACCTATTATCTGAACTCTCAATAAACTAATTCTCATCTTAAAATGTGCCATTGTGAATTTGGAGATATAAACGTTTCGCCAAACAATAATTTTATAATGTTTATGATTTTAAAATTTTCGATTAAAGACTATTTTGCTAAAAGAATTACGGAACGTAATAAATAAGCCAAATATAAGGGATAATCACACGCGCTATGGGACTTTGTTTCAGGGTGTCTAACATTTTAATTGAACATATGTGGCTTCGACCTAATGTAAACAAAAAAATATATTTTAAGAACACAATTTTTATTTACAATCTTATTAATAACAGAGACTAATAATATTTATTATTTAATATTTACAAATATTACAATTCAAACTATAACACAAATTATCAACTTTGTATATCAAGACTGAAATTGATCCAGGACAAGTCCGAGCTCTCCTCAGCGGGAGCCCTTGAAGTGGGCGGGTCCGTTTGTGGTTCCGCTTCTAAGGAATAGTGCTGGAATTCAGTAACTGGGGGCTGGTAAGGTTGCACCGGCAAATGTGGCTGCTGGTACTGCGCCTGGCATTCCCCCTCATATATAGGTAACGGTACGTTACAATGCTGGACTTCAGTAACCGCACGCTGGTAAGGTTGCACCGGCAAATGTGGCTGCTGGTACTGCGCCTGGCATTCCCCCTCATGTATAGGTAACGGTACGTTACATTGCTGGACTTCAGTAACCGCACGCTGGTAAGGTTGCACCGGCAAATGTGGCTGCTGGTACTGCGCCTGGCATTCCCCCTCATGTATAGGTAACGGTACGTTACATTGCTGGACTTCAAAAACCGGACGCTGGTAAGGTTGCACCGGCAAATGTGGCTGCTGGTACTGTGCCTGGCATTCCCCCTCATGTATAGGTAACGGTACGTTACATTGCTGGACTTCAGTAACCGCTCGCTGGTAAGGTTGCCCCGGAAAATGTGGCTGCTGGTGGTACTGCGCCTGGCATTCCCCCTCATGTTTAGGTAACGGTACGTTACATTGCTGGACTTCAGTAATCGCATGCTGGTAGGGTTGCACCGGCAAATGTGGCTGCTGGTACTGCGGCTGGCATTCCCTCTCATGCATAGGTAAGTTAATATTACTCGCATCGGGTGAGCCTTGGATACTCTCGACCCCATCTCTTTTACCCTTCATGCGGCGATTTTGGAACCATATCTTGATGGTGCGATCTTGAAGACGCAACGTTTTCGCAAGTTCCATCCTTCGACCAGCATTTAGATAAATGGAATTCGCGTATTCCTGTTCCAACCGAATCAACTGATCTGTCGAGAATTTCGTTCTGATCCTTTTTATTTTCTTTGTTTCTCCGTTTGTTTTGTTGCTCGCCCAGGTTGGTGATTCAGAATTGAATGCACCGAGCGCTGGTTGAAAACACTGTGGTCCTCCAATAATCTGACCATGTGTGTGTGAGGGTAATTCGTTTTGCACAGGAGGCTGCAAAGATTAAAAACAAGGCATTAGTTATTTTCATGTTAATATTTTTTATGACTATTTAGTGCCAATTTTTAAGATGTAAGGGTAAAAAGCTAGAAATTTTGTTTTTAACTTTTGATGTAAGTTACATATAATAAAAATAAATACTATAACTTAACACTGAAAATATTTAAAAGCTTTACCATAGTATTCTGCTCCATATTTATGCTTTGCACTTGGTTCCAGGGACCATCTCCGCATGTGCCTGCTCCATTGCCAATATTATAAGAGTTCTGCATTGAAGACATTGATTCGAAGAAGAAGTTATGCTCGTAACGAAATGTTAGCAATTTATAATGCCTGTCCAGATTGTGCGTAAGTTTATATACGCACAACAATCCCGTAGTACAAGGTAATTAACAAATGAGGTGTAGGGACAGCTCAGTTGTTAGTTGCTCAGACGAATTGTTTGTTCTCCTAATCACCTAGTGCAGGGGGACTAAGTAATTAGGAGAGTAAACACAAGTTTTTTAAATAACAATATTTAAAATGACTTTATTGACAAAAGCTATTGATTATTTTTTTAACCGATTCAAAATAAAGTTCTGAATTTGGATGACCAGGTATATATTTTTGTATGTATTTATACATGTTCGGGCATATCTCCAATATTTATGCAGGATTTCCCAAAACTCAATATCAAGCAGGTATTTGTCGGTAAGTTAGATTGTATTTATTTAGTATGTTGTTCCAAACTACTAGGTATTAAGTTGAGTAATGAATGATATTTTAGTACTGAAACTTCATTATCAACTTATGAGTGAAATTTAACAGCAATGCATCACACATTTCTGTTATGCTCCATCTTGTTTTTTCATCGAAATTCAGTTTCTACTTTAGACTAATATTTTTTGTTACGAAACTTCTTCATTCACATGTGGGAGAGATTTTATAGCAATTTAAAAATACCGGACGACGCTGCTGTTCGATTCCAGCGAGTCATAATCACTTGTAGGATGTCAGTTAAAGACGTACTTGCACAAATGCTGACGTCCTCTTCTTGGACGGCCCAATGGGAGTCAGCGACACTTCAGATCACTTAAAAAGTAACAACGATTTCGTCATTACTAATTACAACCAATCACAAAGTTTATACCTACTTGAGAAAAATGACATATGTCCATTCTAGACAACTTCCACTGACCAAATCTAAAAATAAACACATCATCATGTTGTCAACAAGTGACTGTAATTCATGATTCTCAACTTTATTATATGAGTCCAGATGACCTGTGTATACTACCGAGGTCGACTTGGAGAGGATGGTTAAATGAGACTACTGGATAACTGTACCAACCCGTATAATATTAATTTAGTTACAGTGAATCACAATAGAGGCGCTGCTCTCACTCACAAAATTATGAAAATCCAAACCTCTTATACTTTTGCTGGTAACGAAACCATAGCGCGATCTAATTCGACGCCAACGCCATCTAGGGAGGTAGTCGGTACTAAATTCTGAACCCATACACATTTTATATGCGATCGCGCTTGGGTTTCGTTACTTGCTTGAACATACCGCCCACCAAGGACATATATTGGATTATGTCCTTCACTACCGCCCACCGTGCCGATTTAAGTTGAGGTCAACAAAAGGCGCGCCAATGTCCCTGGTGTGGGGTTAACCAATTTAACAAGCAATTTAAAAACTAATAACATAACATTTAACAAATTTAAAAACAAATAACAAAACCAAATAACAAGAATATGACATATTTAAATAAAACCTTAACATTAATTTGTTGGTAACACGCACAACTTGGACGTCGGTCGTTTTATTTTAGCCGACTGTGTCCGTATTGTTACTACACGCGTAACACCATCCGATCCCGGATGTTTTCCCTCGATCCTACCTAGCAACCACTTGCCAGGGGGCAAATTGTCCTCCTTAACTAACACCACCTCACCAATAGATGGCTCCGGTGTTTTGTAAGCCCACTTATGCCGTTACAGAAATTGGTGAAGGTAGTCGTGCGACCATCGACGCCAAAACTTCTGCATCATCCTTTGATGTAATTGCCATCGCTGTAAATTATTTACGTTCGATCGTTCGTAACTTGAGGCCGGGGGTACCACCTTAGTTTCTGATGTTATCAAAGAAGTATGAACGTTGCCCAAATGATCTACTACTCTTAAGGTAAACCACTGCCGCGTACGCTAGTTTTGAAGCGTCTGAAAACCCGTGTAGCTCTAACTTAATGTTATCAGAACGATTGTGTAACCATCGAGAATTTTTTATCTGACCCAGAGAAGCCAAGCCTTGACGGTAAGTACTCCATTCATCTAATAAGTTGCTTGGAATCTCTTGTTCCCATTGTAATCCAGCTAACCACAATTATTGAATATATATTTTAGCTAAGATTACACTGGGTGCCAACCATCCCAGAGGGTTCAATAAACGCGATATGTCGGAAATAATTTTTCTTTCAGTTACAGGTCCAGTTATCGTCGGGAGATTCAGCGTGTATTAGAAGAAGTCTTCGCCGGGGTTCCAGGTGAGTCCTAATATCTTTACTATATCTTTTTTTTAATTTATTGTTCTTTCCTAATTTTGATTCTAAGCCTTTCTCACCAACCTTGCCGCTTAGATTTGGATTACGTAAAGGTAATGCTACTATATACCTTCCTTCCTTATTACGCAATGTAGAATCCTTAAACAATTGTTCACACTCGACTTCATCCTCCGTAAGCATCTTTTTTGTTACAGATGATTCCGCCTCTAACTCCAAAAATTGTCTTAGCATTTCATCATCTTGGATACTGGAATGCATCACAGTAATGTGTGAATGCATGTTAGGACTATTATCCATTTCAACCGCTCCCGACAGTATCCATCCGAACGCAGTGCCCTGAGCTAAGAGCGTCCCGTTGGAGTTAGTCTGTACCCTGTCCCGAATAATTTGACTGTATACCTCAGCACCTAACAAAATATCTATTTTGTTAGGTCTGAAGTACTCCGGATCAGCCAAATCAGTTTCGCTTATGTCTACCCAATCTACCTTGGTTACCTTGGTAGCTGGGAGAAGTGCCGTGACTGATTTTAGCACGTAAGCGTTTACCCGTAGTTTGAATGTTGGATCAACTCTCGATCCAATCGTCACCTCTACCCTTGCAGTGGAAGTGGTACTTCTATCACCGCCAACACCTGATACCGTATTTTGTACAGGTATTTTCTTCAAACCTAGATACTGGACCATCGATTCCGTTACAAAGGATCCCTGCGATCCCTGATCCAGTAACGCCCTAACGACGCGATAAGTCCCATGTTTCGACTCAGCCTTTACTAAGGCCGTGGGTAATAATACCGTGTTCCTTTTGTTTCCTGTCGAAAAACATGAGACTATTGGGTTATCCTGCACATTTGCGGCGATAACCTTTTCCTCATTAGCAGCCGATGAGGTTCCCTCTTGAACAGCATTACTACCCTCACCAAAAACCGACCCAGCAACACCCGTAGGGTGTAACAACGAATGGTGGCGGCGTTTACACACCTGGCACCTTTGAGTATTTTTGCAGAACCTGACAGAGTGGTTACTATTTAGGCAAATAAAACATAATTTCTTTTCATGTACTATACTTCGACGACTATCCAAAGACTCTTTACAAAACTTAGGACAAGAAGAAATCCTATGATCAGCTGAGCAATACGCGCAAGTAACAAGTTTTTTGTCTTTTAATACATGAAATGATTGTGTATTTTTTAGGGGTTTTTCTATTTTATCATCTAGATTTTCCAAACCTCGGAAGCGACTTATTAAAAATTCACTAAAATTATTAAACGTAGGCAGGTCATCCGCGGGCTCGGATGCTACCTTTAACTCCCAAGCTTACCGTGTTTCTTTGTCTAGCTTGGTACTTACTATATAAATTATCAAGATATCCCAGGATGAAACATTAATACCTAAATTTTCTATGGAACGCAAACAGTCCGTTGTAGTACTAATTAATGTTTTGATATCTGAAGCTGATTCTACCGTTATAGCCCTTTGACCTAATAGACGCTTTAAGACCCCGTTGGCTAAAATTCTTTTGTTATTATACATAGCCTCTAGTTTTTCTCAGCTTGCCTTATAGTTATCAGCAGTGACATTTACATTTCTCAATAATTGTTCGGCCTCTCCCGTTAAATATCCCTTGAGATAATACATTTTCTGTGCATCATCCAGCCTGTTATTTGTATGAATTAACCCTACATATAAGTCCCGAAAAGTCTGCCACTCGAGATATTTTCCGGAGAAGACTGGTATTTTGACCTCTGGTAATCTAAAATTAATCGATTCCTTACTATTACTAGGTCCCGGATTACTGTTAGCTTCCGCAGATTGGATGTTACATTTCGATATTAATTCCTTTAACTCACTTTTGAACTGTATATATAATTCTTCGACATCATCATACACGCAATTTTTATAGTAAGTTGAACTATATAAATCTGACTTTTTAATTTCGCTAATTATTGTAACATGAGTTTTACTAAATAATTGCCACTGTTGTTCGAGATTTTCTAATCGTGTTTCAAGATATGACACAGTGCGACGCTCCTTTGAACATTTTTTGAAATTATTTATAGCCTTACTTATATTTGACCTCACGTCTTCTTGGATGTCATTTAATGAATCCATTTTATAAACAATAATCCGAACAAAAGAAAACACAAAATACCAATTTACAAGAAATACAAATTATCGAGAAATTGCACACACAATAAAGTAACAAAAATAACAACTTGCAAAAAACACAAAAATTGAAGGTAGAAGAAATTAATTATTTACTAAAGTCCACTAAACAATCTTCTTGCACTTCAATACTTTCACATATGTATAAGTATCCGATAAGTTTTTAAAATTTTACAAGTCTTTTCGAAGTATGTTTCTATATAAAATCGGGCATAGATTCCTCGTATGAACCACTTTTTCTTTAAAATTTTACAAGTTCACAATCACTAAAGAATGTCAAAGTTAATTTACTAATGAGAATAAAACTCAAAATTGACTGGCACTGATTAATATCTTCTAAGTTAAATTCCTCCTGATAATAAGATTGCAAATTGTACTCACGATTTTTTTCCACCAAATTCACTCACTGACACTTATGACGTAGCGTTGACCTGCACCACAGACGTGGCGCCCTCTGCTTGTTTGTCCACGAACTTCTGCTTTCCGCCTTCGCGCCGCCCTCCAGATGTTGCCGCCCACCAGTGACGCTCCACCGCCTGCACCACCAGCTGCTCCCGGCTCCTTCCGGTTCCACCTTCAGGTACCTCTCACCTGGTACCCCAATGAAGGGGATGCTCTGGACAGCGATCCACTGCCCAGTAATGACGCGAAGGGTGGTTAGTCTTTACCACGACCGAAGACCACCACAAAACACTCCCGGCCAATCCGGCTCGAAGGACCATGTATACTACCGAGGTCGACTTGGAAAGGATGGTTAAATGAGACTACTGGATTACTGTACCAACCCGTATAATATTAATTTAGTTACAGTGAATCACAATAGAGGCGCTGCTCTCACTCACAAAATTATGAAAATCCAAACCTCTTATACTTTTGCTGGTAACGAAACCATAGCGCGATCTAATTCGACGCCAACGCCATCTAGGGAGGTAGTCGGTACTAAATTCTAAACCCATACACATTTTATATGCGATCGCGCTAGGGTTTCGTTACTTGCTTGAACAACCTGTGTGCATGAATTAGTTCACCGTGAGTTCAAATCTTACACCTTAATTGTAAGATCAGAAGTTATGGGACAGAGCTACATATTATCTATAATTAAAATTTCGAAAAGCTAAATGTAGGACGTAGATCATACTAAACCAAATAAATATTGTATTTGAAACTAATACTTTTAAAATTTAAAAATCTTATTTATTATTCATTTATTATAACGTAGTACCATGTTCATTGATATTTTTAGCCACAACATTGTCTTCACCGCTAAGCTCAGATGTAGCAAAAATGAATACACCTTATTATTTTTTACGCACGTTCTTATCCTTCTTGCTTAACAGCGATCACAAACACAACAAAATAAGCCCTAAAATCTCAATTTATTACAGAAATCATACTCACGACATGTTCTAGTGATAAACAACATTTTAACCTTGTTTCTCGTTATTAATACTACAGTCGCTTGGTATGTCTTTGATAAAACGTATTGGCGTGGTTATTACAAGTCAAAACGGTTCTTTATAACAATTTGCAGGTAACAATAGTGAGAGTTTCAAACTATAATTTGTATTACAAATTCTAACATTTGATTTTGACATTAAATTAATTATTTATTGATTATGACGTTTAAGCATTTATTTAAAACATTCGCCATGCTCTTCCATTTGATCAAGAGTAGGTCAAACCATTTCTGTTAAACAAATATTAATCCAAATCTATTATTAAACTAACCCATGTCGTTTATTAATCATGAAATGAACTAACCATAGATAACTATTTCCTTAAACGTCAGTTTGGATAAACCCTGAACTAAGGATTGCTATTAAAGTAACTGGAAATCCTAACGTAGCTTTCTACATTGGATAGAAGCAAACGAGTAACAACAAATACATTTAAACTTATTTATACCTATTCAGTCATATTAACTATTAAGTCTGAACATAAGTATAATATTTCAAAAGTTGAAATTATCCTTGCGCCGACATATATGTATAATACAAATTGTATTTTCAAATATTAGAACAAAGATATTTAAAAAGTTCAGTGGCTTAAAAAGTCGAAGTGAAGTCTTAAAAAAAAAATAAAAAGCCTTTTATTTCTTGCTATAAGTACATAATACAATTTCAGTATCAGTGTGCATGCAAAAAAATAAAATAAATTAAAATTAATGTGTGATTAGCAATTAATTAGATTATAATAGTAATAAGTATTCCAATCCATTATATTTTTAAAGTTTCATTTTAAAAAGAAAACAATATAAATACGATTAATTAATTATTGGAATATTTGAAGTTAAAATTAGACATAATAATAATACTTATTTAATATTTTGAGCAAGAACCCTCTCAGTTAAAGGTAAAGGCCTCCTCCAGAGTCTTTCTGGTAGACCTGTGAAGCTTAGGTAAATGATGTAACGTTTTAGATATTTTTTCAATCGTGTACCAATTATATCAAAGTTTATTTATTATATTTTCTAAACACTCTGTTCATTGAGAGTATGTCTTCTAAGTTTTAAAATTACGTGTTTCATATGTACCTGTAGGTATTCAGATGGGTGTTGCTTCTACGGTTTGCTGTTATTTTTCTCTGGAGGGTTTTGGTCGTAATCTTCCACGGTGACCGACCGGCTTGGAAGATGTTTTTTATTCTTTATTTGTGTACTTGTCGTGTTTTCCATGTGAGAGAGGGGCGGCAGTTGCTGTTGTTTATAGTTTTTATTAAATTGTTCGGTTGGTGGGTTTCCGGGGTTTTTGTTGGTTAAAAAACTAAGTATTCCTGGTTTAAGAACTCCTTCTGATATACTTGATGATCTCTGTAGTCCTTTTTTTGTCTGGGTTTTGTTCTTTTTGTTTACTTGTGTACCTAGTACTGGTCCTGTAGGATCAACCGGTGAAATTGGTAAGGTTCTTTTCTTATAGACTGGTACGTCTGCGTTATTGCGGCGTATTATTAATTTATCATATCTGATGGTGGCATAGTTTCCTTTCTCTCTTTCTATTTTCATATGTTCTAGTAACTCCTTTCTTTTTTCTAAAATGTGTTGTGGCAAGTCTTCGTTTATATAATAATCAGTATTTTTTAATATTTTTCTCTGTTTATAAATTCTTATTTTTGTGCCCAGTGTAGTGAATGTTACAGTGATTGGTCGGGGTTTTTCTCTTTTCTTCCCTATTCTCCTAATTTCTTGTATATCTCGGTTCTCTAGCTCTATAGAGAAGTAGCGTTTAATGAAATTTCTGATGTTTTCTTCTGAGTTTTCATAAGATGTTTCCGTCTCCGCTAAGCCGAATATAAAAATGTTCCTCTGTCTTGATTGCTTCTCTAGGAAGTATAATCTTTTCTCCTGATTTTCCAGCTGTTTTTCTAGATTATCGTGTATTTCTTCCATTTTTTTGAATTTTTCTTTCAATTTGAGATTTATGGTATGAGTAACTTGTTGCGTAACGTTGTCCGCTGATTGCACAATGGTCAATTTTTGTTCGTTAAGTTCGCTTTGTATTTTTCGGAGCATATTCATTATTTCTTCCATGGTTTGCACAATATAATCTTTGAGATTAGTAAGAAAATGTTTGTTTTGCTACTTGTTCTGCCCTCTATTGGCTTGGTTAGGTACTAGTACGCGGAACGCTGGCTTGGTGTACCTGATATTTATGTGTTTTTCTGATGTAATTGCCTTAGATTACAGGTACCCTCTCCTTGGTATAATCTAAAGTTGCAAGCACATTATTTTGATGGTTAGGATTAATTATTTACTGTATTGTTGATTAATATTACTGTTGAATTACGTACTATTGCTCGTAGGTTATGTAGATCAACTTTTTTGCGCGTAGAAGTCACTGCCAGTATAGTAATACCGTTATTTCACTTCACTGTTTTGCTTGTATTTAGATGGTTATTTACTGGTTTTGGTGCTTTGTCCACAATTTGAAGACACACACACATTGTGAAGTCTTACTAATGCCAAACTGATTTAAAAAACAGAAGCCCAAAAATCTGACAACTAGTTATACCATTGGTATCAAGTAAACGCCTGCTCTTCGCCACTTTCTAATGCTTCAGTTCAGCTGAGAAGAAGAGGTGATGGAACAAAGTCCCAGCAGCGCAGCTGTCTGTTCATTTAAAAAGTATAGGACTATATACAATACTATGCTACAATTATGACATTTTAATCACTGATTTTTTTAAATCACGCAAATTGATTCATCATCATCCTAGCGTTTATCCCAGTCGCATCTGAAGCTTTTTCAGCTTTGGAGTCTGAGGTCCGCTTTGACCAGTCTAACTGCTGATATGGCTAAACTTCGACATTTTCTGTGAAGCGACTGCCTTCTGACCTCCACAACCCGAAGGCGACATTGAAGCATTGCAGCTGACCAATTGTTGGATTTTAAAATATTCGATTAAAGACTATTATGCTAAAAGAATTACGGAACATCAATATTCAGTCAAATAAAAGGGTGTCTAACATTTTAATTGAACATATGTGGCATCGGCCTAATGTAAACAAAAAAATATATTTTAAGAATACAATTTTTATTTCCAATCATAATAATTACAGAGACTAGATATTTACAAAAATTACAATTCAAACACAAATTATCAACTTTGTATATCAAGACTGAAATTGATCCAAAACAAGTCCGAGCTCTCCTCAACGGGAGCCCTTGAAGTGGGCGAGTCCGTTTGTGGTTCCGCTTCTAAGGAATAGTGCTGGAATTCAGTAATTAGGGGATGGTAAGGTTGCACCGGCAAATGTGGCTGCTGGTACTGCGCCTGGCATTCCCACTCATGCATAGGTAACAGTACGTTACATTGCTGGACTTCAAAAACCGGACGCTGGTAAGATTACAAGGGCAAATGTGGCTGCTGGTAATGCGCCTGGCATTCCCCCTCATGCATAGGTAACGGTACGTTACTTTGCTGGACTTCAGTAACCTGACGCTGGTAAGGTTGCACCGGCAAATGTCGCTGCTGGTAATGCGCCTGGCATTCCCCCTCATGCATAGGTAACCGTACGGTACATTGCTGGAACTCAGTAACCTGACGCTGGTAAGGTTGCACCGGCAAATGTGGCTGCTGGTACTGCGCCTGGCATTCCCCCTCATGCATAGGTATCAGTAAGTTAATATTGCTCGCATCGGGTGAGTCTTGGATACACTCGACTCGATCTCTTTTACCCTTCATGCGGCGATTTTGGAACCATATCTTGATGGTGCGATCATTAAGACGCAACATTTTCGCGAGTTCCATCCTACGAGCAGCATTTAGGTAATTTGAATTTGAGTATTCCTGTTCCAACCGAATCAACTGATCTATCGAGAATTTTTTCTGATCCTTTTTATTTTCTTTGTTTCTCCGTTTGTTTTGTTGCTCGCCCAGGTTGGTGATTCTGCTTTGAATGCACCGAGAGCTGGTTGAAAACACTCTGGTCCTCCAATAATCTGACCATTTGTGTGTGAAGGTAACTCATTTTGCACAGGAGGCTGCAAAGAATAAAAACAAAGCATTAGTTATTTTCATATTAGTATTTTGTTATGACTACTTAGTGCCAATTTTTAAGATGTAAGGGTAAAAAGCTAGAAATTTTGATTTTAAGCTTTTGATTTAAGTTACATTAATATAATAAAAATAAATACTATAACTCAACACTAAAAATAATGAAAAACTTAACACTGAAAATATTTAAAAAGCTTTACCATAATATTCTGCTGCATATTTATGCTTTGCATTTGGTTCCAGGGACCATCTCCGCATGTGCCCGCTCCGTTGCCAATATTAAGAGAGGTCTGAATTGAAGACATTGATTCTAAATTAATGCACGGAAGTTAAGTTCGCAAGGAAAAGTTAGCTATTTATAATGCCTGTCCAGCAACAATCCCGTAATACAAGGTAATTAACAAATGAAGTGTAGGGACAGCTCATTGTTAGTTGCTCAGTTGTATTGTTTGTTCTCCTAATCACCTAGTGCAGGGGGATTAAGTGATTAGGAGAGTAAACACAAATATTTTAAATAACAATATTTAAAATGATTTTATTGATAAAAGTTAATAATCAATAACTTTTTTAACGGATTCAAAATAAAGTTCTGAATTTGGATGTCTAGGTATATATTTTTGTATGTACATAATATGCATGTTCTGGCATAACTCCAACATTTATGTAGGGTTTCCTAAAACTCAATATCAAGTAGGTATTTGGCGGTAAGTTAGATTGTATATATTTAGTATTTTGTTCCAAACTATTAATATTAAGTAAAGCAATGAATAATATTTTAGAACTGAAACTTCATTATTCACTTATGAGTGAAATTTAACAGCAATTCATCACAGTTTTCTATTATGCTCCATATTGGTTTTTCATCGAAATTCAGTTATTACTTTAGACTAATATTTTTTGTTATGAAACTTCTTCATTCACGCGTGGAAGAGATTTTATAGCAATGTGAAAAAATATCGTCACAATTTTCTCTTATGCGCCATCTTGTTTTCTAATCAAAATTCAGTTATGATGTAAAAACTAATATTTCAAATATAGTGCTATAACAAAAAACCTATTTCAATTCAAGTAAATTTATCGTTAACATTAAAATGATCACAATTTTCTTTTGACAAATCCAACAAATTCTTAGTGTGGGGAAACGTTTGTTGTTGTTTGTTGTGTGTGTGTGTTTGTTTGTTGTTATAGATATTATATTATGTGTTTAGTCGCCCCCGCAGCGCTCGCGCGCAGGCTATATACCTCGAGTTGCAATTAATGCCTTATAGCCCTTGGCTACGAATCTACTATAACTTTTTTTATAAACCTTATCTATTCAGTTTTAGTAACGTTTTAAATAGTAGATGAATGCCATGAAGAAGTTTTGCTTCATAAGAGTGTACAGTGGTAGACATACGCTACTAATGTAAAAGCAGTTCTTAATAATGCTTTACCTTTATCAAGCGGTTTTAACATTGCGGACTTAAGACTCCACAGTTTATTATGTTATTTGTATATTGTGTTTATTAATATTTCAGCGGTTAAATTAGTTTAGTTTTGTTATGTCCGTCACAATAAGTGTTAAGCATTGTCAAGTATACCTATATAATTATTTTTTGTACTTTAACTTATTTAGTTTCTTTACCACAGGTCAGAATACGCATTCCAGTACTATAAGGTGCTGTTGTGACTATTTACATTGAGGACAGGTCTCGTTACTATCATTTACACACAGAATATAATTATTTTTAGAATTCAATTCTTGGTACCAATTTGATAACTAGATCGCCATCGGATCTAGCCAAAGCTACACCATATTCGGGCATCACCACAGCCACCGTCAACCACTGGAACTGAAATTCGTATTAAAGTGCCAATAGGTTCAGAGGAAACATCTTTTCACTAGATTTCAGCATTTTTCAGCCTGTTGTTGTAGCGTTTTCTTAGGGCTTTTACGATTATCTATTACTTTATATTTTAAGCCTAAACAGACGATACAATACCTTCCCCTCACCCTACTATCCCCGCGTAGCCATTGACATCTCTAGTGTTTTAAATTTCCGATGGCTATTTAGATATTGTACAGATATCCTAGGAAAAGTCTCTAAAAAAATTTATTTTACACATTTTTGTGCGATCTTAGGAATTACGTAAACGTAGCAATTGTATACAATGACAGATAACGTACATTTCCGCTAACAATTATTCATACTCGCTCATCATTACTACCTTGTTTATATAAGGTTCTGAACGAGGCTGGTTTATAATTATTAAATGAGGATGTTCAAGACATAATTAATTGTAAAGTTGTCGGCGCGCTCGATAGATGGCGTTGGCGTCGATTTAGAAGTCGCTATGGTTTCGTTACCGCGTGTAGTATATAAGTTAAGTTTTTTTTTTTTAATAAATGAGATTGTTCAAGAGAGAGATCGAGAGATCGAGTGAAAGAGATCGAGCTATCGAGAGCAATCAGATCAGTACACAGTGGTTTTATTTACAACCCTCACTAGTGTACCAACAGGTCAACTTACCTAAATACCATCGGGGTATTTAACATTGGTCCTTCGAGCCGGATCTCTTGGACAGTTTTTGTTTTCGTCCCGTGTACTTGCAGTGGATCGCTGCTGAAAGGTACACGACCAGCTTCGCCCAGCGTTGCCCAGCGTTGGCGGAGACTAGTTCAACGGGTGGCCACAGAGGGCGCCACTCAGTTCAACACATCACTGGAGGACAGCAAGGTGACGCAGCCACAGCCATCACACGACGTCACAGGTGACATCTCGCACAGTTCAGATTGCGGCCACAGAGGGCGCCACTTGCAGGTTGAAAACGGTGTTTGTGTGAAGTGCAATTTTGTGAGTACATTTTATATATTTATCTTGTCCACGAATTGGACAAACAGTTCGAGTCAACAATTTTGAACTCTATTTCAAGAAGAAATTTAACTTAGGCAATAGTGAAGAAGTTTGGACTTAGAAAATTATTTCGTAATTTTGGACTTGTAAAATTTTAAGAACATTTTTAAACTTAGAAAACTTTTAGTATATAACCAATTTGTGTGCATGTTAGTATTAGGACTTAGAATATTTTATAGAAAACGGAGGAACGGGGAACCTATGCCCGATTTTCACCAGATTTTATTTCTAACTTAAAAACTTGTAAAAATTTAAATAGTGATTTGAGACTTGTATTATTTTGTTCGATGAAAATTATAACTTAGAAAATTTTGTTCAATTGTTATGTTCATTTATAAGTTTTGTTTGCATCACTCAGAAATCTAGCATTTAGTTATCTTTTTGAGAAAGTAGTTATATTATCAACAACTTAAAACATATTTTTTACATTTTATAGTACCTACATAAATTGATCATAATAATGGAAGGATTAATTAACGTTTTAAAAGATCAACAGAATGTTATCACAAAAGGATTGACAAATTTTAAGAAATGTAATAAAGATAGATTAACACCAGAATACATAGAAACAAAGCAAGAATTATTGGAAAAGGATTGGGCATTGTTTAAAGAAAATAATACTAAATTATATGAACATTATAAAGCAGAAGATATAGTACAGAAAGTTGTTGATATCTACGATGCAACAGAAGACACTTATGTTATTTATAAAAGTTTGATAAAAACAGCTCTTAATAAAATTCGTTTAGCTAAGGGTTCTGTACAGCAAGGCGATAATGCTTCCACTTGTATAAATAAGTCAAGTGGTTCTTTTGTTAAGTTGCCCAAAATATCTATTCCAATATTCTCGAGAAAATATGATGAATGGACAACATACCATGATCTTTTTACATCATTAGTACACAAAAATGATACTTTAGATAATGTACAAAGGCTTCATTATTTAAAAGGACATCTTTCTGGCGAAGCAGAGCAATTAATACGTCATACTCCTATAACTGATGCTAATTATATTCAGTGCTGGACTCAGTTACAAAAACGTTATAGCAATAAGAAATATTTAACAAACTGTATTCTTAGGAGGTTGTTCGGTCAAAAACGTATGCAGGCGGAATCACCTACAGCCTTGAAGGATTTGCTTGATACCACTTGCGATTGTCTTAATGCGTTGAGTAATTTGAAAATTGACGTGAGTACATGGGACGTCATAATCATCCACATCGTTTCCTTTAAATTAGACAACGAAACACGTAAACAGTGGGAGCTTTATGTATGCAACAATGACTCCAATAATGACTTACCAACGTTTAATCAATTTCAAACTTTTATAGAAAATCGGTTTCGTGCGTTAGAGTGTTTAGAGCCAATAAAGGCACCAGTTCATCAGGGTAACAACAACAATAAAGGTTCATTTTCTCACACTCCAAAAGCAATGATGGTTACGAATTCATCAATAAAATGTGAATTCTGCTCAGAAGGACACAAATTATGTTTCTGCAAGAAGTTCTCAAAGCAGGCAGTTGAAGTTAGGCGTGATTTTGTAGCCAAACATAAAATTTGCTTCAACTGTTTAGGCAGCAATCATATTGTTTCTGAATGCAGGAAACCTACTACCTGTAAGGTTTGTCAGAGGCGCCATCATTCGCTGTTGCATTTAGGTCAGGAGTCGGACAATAGGGACCAACCTTCGACATCATCAGCTATCGACAGTGTTAGTTCAACTAATACTAGCCCGATTATTTCGTGCCTATCTACAGGTAATATTCCCAAGCCTAAACAGGTTTTACTAGCCACAGTGCTAATAAAGGCCGAGTCACGCTCTGGTGAATTTCAAACTGTCCGAGCCTTGCTCGATCAGGGTTCACAGGCATGTTTCGTAACAGAAGCCGTAGTACAGCTACTAAGACTGAAAAAAATCCCTATTCAAGGAACTATTTCAGGCCTTGGTGGTAATAGTTCAACCATAGCAACATGCATGGTACATTTGAATATCCATTCTCGGATAGATCCAAAGTTTAATCTTAAACTAAACGCTTACGTGCTAAAGAAAATTACATCGTACTTACCTGAGTGCAGAGTCGACACTGCCTTGGATTGGTTAAACGTTAACACGCTGCAACTTGCAGATCCAGGATTCAACACACCTAATAAAATAGATGTTTTGCTAGGCGCTGAGGCTTACAGCTGCATTATTAAGGCAGACATAATTAAAAGTCCGGCAGGCACGCTGATTGCCCAGAGCACTACCTTAGGGTGGGTTCTGTCGGGTGCAGTTAGTAGGGACACATCTAAAGGTTCACCGAAAATTAATGTTATGCATGCGCAAGTTAATAAAGACGAAATACTAAAGAAATTTTGGGAAATCGAAGAGCAAAATAGTTCAAAGAAAATACTGTCACCTGAAGAAAAGAAGTGTGAAGAGTTTTATACTAAAACTACAGTAAGGGATAGCAGTGGAAGGTACGTAGTGAGACTACCTTTTCGCGTGGATAATCCTTCTTGTAAAGGTGGAGGCTCTCGTGCTATCGCTGAAAAAAGATATAAGTCATTAGAAAAAAGGCTAGAAAGAAATACCGATCTAAAGGAAAAGTACAAACAAGTAATAGAAGAATATTTACAATGAGGGAAATAAACAAAAATGATAAAAATAAGGAAATGGCGGTATACTTACCTCACCATGCTGTGATCCGGGAAGACAAAACTACCTCGAAGATACGTGTTGTCTTCAACGCGTCCGAGAAAAACAATAATGGAGTCTCACTCAATGACACGTTGATGGTGGGACCTACATTGCAGTCCGATTTAAGACACACGGTATTAAGATGGAGACTTCATCCTATAGCAATAGTAGCGGACATTGTCAAAATGTACCGCCAGGTCAGGATTTTTGAAGAAGACGCTATGTTTCAGCGCATATTGTGGCGAGACAGTCCTGAGACGGAAATCAAGGACTACGAGCTGATGACGGTGACCTTTGGTACGGCATCAGCACCATACCAAGCTGTTAGAACCCTACATCAAATCGCCCATGATGAAGGTAAAAATTATAATCTGGCTGCCGACATGGTTCTGAACTGCTTCTACATGGACGACTTGATGACCGGTTGTAATAGCATAGAAGCAGGTCTGGAAATCTACAGGCAAATGACAGCGTTATTAAGAAAGGGTGGATTCACACTCCAAAAATGGAACAGTAATAATCAAGAAGTAGTAGACAAAATACAAGAAATAGAAAGTAGTACATTAAAAGAACAAATAGATCAAATTACGATAAAGGACAACATGAATAAGGACAACACAACTAAGCACAAAATCATACAGGACGCAAAACAAGCAATAGAGTACAAAAAATCAAAGAAACCAGAACACAAGGAAAAGGAAGTAGAAATAAAATTAGATAGTACTATTAAAATTCTAGGACTTACCTGGAACCGCAACGCAGACACCTTCCAGTACACGGTGAATCTCCCTCCGCCGACGACCGCCCCAGTAACTAAAAGATCTATTATTTCCGTAATAGCACGACTTTTTGATCCATTAGGCTGGTTAGCCCCGAGTGTGGTATTAGCGAAAGTATTTATCCAGAAGTTGTGGCTTGCAGGTGTTGGTTGGGATGAGGAGATTACCAATGAGTTAAAGAATGAATGGGAATCATATCGTGAAGATTTGGTATTACTCACCAAGATTCGGATTCCTCGTTGGCTTGGCACCAAGTCGAACGACTATCTGGAACTTCACGGTTTTAGTGACGCCTCCAAAACAGCGTACTCAGCTGTGATTTACTTGCGAATGGTAGACGCTGATAAGAATGTTCGTGTATCGTTACTGGTTGCTAAGACCAGGGTCGCACCAGTGAAGCAGATAAGTATTCCGCGGTTAGAGCTTTGCGGTGCAGTCTTGCTGTCACAGATACTAACGCAAACATCTGAGGTGTTGAATATCTCCTCAGAGAAGGTCAAAGCGTATACGGATTCCACTGTAGTATTGGCCTGGATAAACAGTCACCCAAGTAAATGGAAGACGTTTGTGGCCAATAGGACGTCTGAAATATTGACTGCGATGAAAGCGTCGCAATGGTTTCACGTCTCCACTAAGGACAATCCAGCAGACTGTGCCTCCAGAGGTATAATTCCCAGTTCCCTGCTAGAAAACGATTTATGGTTTTCTGGACCATCTTTTCTTAAATTAAGAAATGTTATTTATAATAGGCCAAATAATGATTGCAATATAGATTTAGAAGAGTCAGCAAAGGCACATGTAGCGGTCATTCCAAACTGTTCCTTCTTCGATAAATTTTCTCAATTACGAAGATTGGTTAGGGTTGTTGCATACTGCCGAAGATTTTTAAAGGAAAACAAACCATACAGGAAAGCGTATCTACAAAAAACAGAATTAGACGCTGCGCTCGAATGTTGTATTAAGAAAACTCAGGAAGAACAATTTAGTACAGAATATAAGGAACTCAAGGACAAAGGATATACATACTCAAAAACAAGTTCAATAAAATCACTTTGCCCCTATCTCGACGATAATGGCATCATGAGAGTAAGAGGTAGACTGGAGAAATCAGAGCTATGCGAACAAATGAAACATCCGATAATCCTGCCTCACTCTAGTCATTTAACTCGGTTAATCATAGCTGACGCACACTGTAAAACCCTTCACGGGGGTCCTCAGCTGATGATAAATTACTTGAGGACAGCCTATTGGATTATAGGTGTCAGAAATGTGGTCAAACACCATGTCATCAAGTGTGTGACATGTGCCAGGCAAAGAGCTAGTACTAAAAACCAATTAATGGGTTCACTACCAGCTGTTCGATGTACCCCAGCTCGACCATTTTTACATAGCGGGGTTGATTATGCTGGTCCAATTAATGTGAGGACAACAAAGGGTCGTGGCCACCGTTCATACAAAGGCTATATATGTCTGTTTGTATGCATGGTCACTCGTGCTTTGCATTTAGAAGCAGTGAGTGACATGAGCACTCAATCCTTTTTAGCTGCGTTTAGACGTTTTGTCTCAAGACGAGGTCATTGTGCCAAACTGTGGAGTGACAATGGCACCACGTTTGTAGGTGCTTCCAAGGAATTAAAGCAGTTGACAGCTATTTAATCGTCCATAGCCGAACATCTCGAAGCAAATGGCACGGAGTGGCATTTCATTCCTCCTCATAGTCCCAACTTTGGCGGACTTTGGGAGGCAGGAGTAAAGTCCACAAAGTTCCATTTAAAACGCGTGATCGGTGAAACGACACTTACATTTGAAGAACTAACGACACTCCTCAGTCAAGTGGAAGCGTGTTTGAACTCGCGACCTATGAGTACAATTAAAGTTGATGATCCTGGTGAACCGTTACCTTTAACGCCTGGACACTTTCTGATAGGAGAGCCCTTAGTAAATGTATCAGATAACAAGTACGACGATTCGAATATTAATTATTTATCACGCTGGCAGTTTATTCAACGAATGCTTCAGTCATTTTGGAGACGTTGGTCTCACGAATATCTCGTTACTTTGACGAATCGTTACAAATGGTCTTCCCAAGTTGTTGAACCAAAAATTGGAGACATTGTGTTAGTCAAAGAAGACGACTTGCCGCCAAGTCGTTGGTTAATGGGTAGAATAGTACAAAAACATCAAGGGGATGACAATATTACCCGTGTAGTCACTTTACGCACGAAATCCTCAACAATCAAAAGACCAACATCCAAAATATGTATTTTACCAGTAGTTGAATAAAAATTTGTACTGTATTTATTGTTTATAAGACAGATTTTATAGAACCATGAACTTTATACCTTATATGTTATGAAAACCAACTTATTTTTACCATTTCTAGGCATGTAAACTTTAGATCAACTGTGAAAAATCAAATTATACACATATTTTAAGTTTTTTTTTACACTGTTTACAATTTTTATGTTATGGTTAAGTACACCTTTACGGGATAATCTAGGATAATGCATGTTTAGCTTCAAGTTATTGTAACATTTTCCTGCCTTTATGTATTGAGTATTTTAGTTAGTATCCGAACCATAGCTTGTAAGTTTTAGTTCAAATTATTTCTTATGTATTACAACCGTTTAGTTCAACTTGCATTAGCAATGTGTCAGACTAGTTCAGTTTAAAAGGACATTCCGTCAGTTATGTCCTTGGTGGGCGGTATGTTCAAGACATAATTAATTGTAAAGTTGTCGGCGCGCTCGATAGATGGCGTTGGCGTCGATTTAGAAGTCGCTATGGTTTCGTTACCGCGTGTAGTATATAAGTTAAGTTTTTTTTTTTAATAAATGAGATTGTTCAAGAGAGAGATCGAGAGATCGAGTGAAAGAGATCGAGCTATCGAGAGCAATCAGATCAGTACACAGTGGTTTTATTTACAACCCTCACTAGTGTACCAACAGGTGAACCTACCTAAATACCATCGGGGTATTTAACAGAGGATCCATAATTATTTACTTGTAGGCGTGCGATTTACGGCTGCCACTTACGTTGGTAATAGCAGTAGATAGTGTCAATAGGGACTTGTCTGACGCTCTTATATTATTTTATGTAATGTTATATTATCTTATCACATACATAAATGCTTACGTCCTCTTCTTGGACGGCCCAATGGGAGTCACCGACACATGAGATCACTTAAAGAGTAACAAGAATTTCGTCATTACTAATTAAAACCAATCACACAATTTATACCTACTTGAGAAAAATTACGCATGTCCATTCTAGTCAACTTCCACTGACCAAATCTAAAATTAAACACATTATCATGTCGTGAACAAGTGACTGTAGTTCATGATTTCAGTTTTATTTTATGAGTCCAGATGATCTGTGTGCATGAATTAGTTCACCGTGAGTTCAAATCTCACGCGGTAAGTAGACTTTAATAGTAAGATTAGAAGTTATGGGACAGATCTACATACCAGTACAGTACCATGTTCATTGGAATTTTTGGACACTACATTGTCTCCCCCGCTTAACTCAGTTGTAGCAACATTTGATATTTTTTTTCCAGCTTGGTGTACTAACAAACATTGATGATAAACTTTCTTTTATAATTAAGATTAAACTGTGCAAAATAGTAGTTTATGATATTGATACATAATGAGGGGTATTAAGCACGAGTGTGAGTTTAAAAAACGAGCGAAGCGAGTTTTTTAATAGTAAGACACGAGTGTGTAATACCTAATTATGTACAGTTTCATACACTAGTTTATCTAATCTCAGTGCGTCTAACGCCAACGCAACACAATTCCATTTATTAAGTTTCATAATTGTAATATGCAAAATGTTAACAATTCTGCACCCTGCATCACAGCGCATGCGCCAAAGCGCGCGCAGCCACAGATAAAAAATTAAATTGATACAACATCTACATTGATATAATATTAAACAGATATGATATTTTGTATGCTTCAAGTTCAATGCGCTAGTGACTTATCTACCTTAGTTTAATATTATATGAATGGCCGTCTATGGTTTGTACCGTAATGAAAAAAAAAAATTATAACATTAGTTTGTTAGAGAAATATTGTTATAATTTAATTTTTTAATATCCTTTCGATATACTATTGGTACAGTACGTCAATATAAACTCCTTTTTGCTTTTATATTTTTTGATATCAGAGTAGATAAAAGGGTATTATGAAATGTCAGATTATTTAGAAGACAATAAAGCTTGGGATTAAACTGCTCGCTCTGCTAAGAAATGTCATTAAGCGATATGCGTAATTATGCTACAATTATGACATTTTAATCACTTTTTTTTAAATCACGTAAATTCATTGTTATGTACAAAGCAAACACATATTCAAAGTCATGGTTCATTCATGGTCATGGTGGTTGGTTCATTTGCAAAGTCGTGGTGGCCTAGTGGTTAAAGCACCAGCCTCTCAAGTATGAGTGCGCGGGTTCGATTCCAGGTCAAGCAAGTGCCAATGCAACTTTTCTAAAGTTATATGTAATTTCTAACATCTTAGACTCCAATGACTGAAGGTGAAGGAAAACATCTTGAGGAAACCTGGACTTTAAGTCCGAAATCGCCAACCCGCATTGAGCAAGCGTGGTGATTACGCTTAATCCTTCTCTGTATGAGAGGAGACCTGTGCCCAGCAGTGGGCCGATAAAAAGGTTGATGATGATGATGATGATGAAACACATATTGTTATTGTAAACATTTTCATTTTTAATGTCTGGACTTGAAAAAAGAGGACGATCCCTGAGTTTGTTTCGGCTTTTCTTCTCAGAGGTAGTCAGTAAAGAAATGCCGGCTCCAGCTAGTTTAAAAACATATGACGTAAAAGTGATCAGTGATCCTACTTGCCTGATAAACGATTTCATTTCATTTCGCTGAGAAGAAGAAATGATGGAAAAAAGGCCCAAGAGCGCACTGCTGTTATTGTTCATTTAATAAACCATATGGCTCTATAAAATACTACGACCATATGACTACGAAACAGAACATTAAATTAAATTATATATATCATTACATCAGCAAAGCAAAAATATATTGGAAATGGAAGTAAAAACTGATAGCCTAATTAAAGTCTCCAAAAGGGTACTCAAAAAGGGCGTGACAGATTACATTTTTATGCATTGTAAGAAAATAGACGACCTATTTATTACTTGAACTCTCAATAAACTAATTCTCATCTTAAAATGTGCCATTGTGAATTCGTAGATGTTCACTTCGCTAAATGAAAATTTTATACTATTTATGATTTTAAAATATTCGATTAAAAACTATTATTCTAAAAGAATTACGGATTATCAATATTCAGCCCAAAAAAGGGATAATCTCACGCGCTAAGGAACTTTGCTTCAGGGTGTCTAGAATTTTAATTGAACATATATGTGCCTTTAGCCTAATGTAAACAAAAAAATATATTTTAGGAACACAATTTTTATTTACATTCATAATAATTACAGGGACTAGATATTTACAAATATTACAATTCAAACTATAACACAAATTATCAACTTTGTATATCAAGACTGAAATTGATCCAGGACAAGTCCGTGCTCTCCTCAGCGGGAGCCCTTGAAGTGGGCGGGTCCGTTTGTAGTTCCGCTTCTAAGGAATAATGCTGGAATTCAGTAATCGGGGGCTGGTAAGGTTGCACCGGAAAATGTGGCTGCTGGTACTGCTCCTGGCATTCCCCCTCATGCTTATGTAACGGTACGTTACCTTGCTGGGCTTCAAAAACCGGATGCTGGTAAGGTTGCACCGGCATATGTGCCTGCTGGTACTGCGCCTGGCATTCCCCCTCATGCCTAGGTAACGGTACGTTACATTGCTGGACCTCAAAAACCGAACGCTGGTAAGGATGCACCGGCAAATGTGGCTGCTGGTACTGCGCCTGGCATTCCCCCCCATGCATAGGTAATGGTACGTTACATTGCTGGACTTCAGTAACCTGAAGCTGGTAAGGTTGCACCGGCAAATCTGGCTGCTGGTACTGCGCCTGGCATTCTCCCTCATGCATAGGTATCAGTAAGTTAATATTGCTCGCATCGGGTGAGTCTTGGATACACTCGACGCGATCTCTTTTTTCCTTCATGCGTCGATTTTGGAACCATATCTTGATGGTGCGATCATTAAGACGCAACATTTCCGCGAGTTCCATCCTACGAACAGCATTTAGGTAATTTGATTTCGAGTATTCCTGTTCCAACCGAATCAACTGATCTGTCGAGAATTTCATTCTAATCCTTTTTATTTTCTTTTTTTCTCCGTTTGTTTTGTTGCTCGCCCAGGTTGGTGATTCTGCTATGAATGCACCGAGAGCTGGTTGAAAACACTCTGGTCCTCCATTAATCTGACCGTGTGTGTGTGAGGGTAACTCGTTTTGCACAGGAGGCTGTAAAGAATAAAAACAAAGCATTAGTTATTTTATATTAGTATTTTTTTATGACTGCTTAGTGCCAATTTTTTAACTGTAAGGGTAAAAAGCTAGAAATTTTGATTTTAAATTTTTGGTGAAACTTACATATAATAAAAATAAATACTATCACTCAACACTGAAAATAATGAAAAAGCTTTACCATGGTATTCTGCTGCTTATTTATGCTTTGCAATTGGTTCCAGGGACCATCTCCGCATGTGCCCGCTCCGCTGCCAATATTATAAGAGTTCTGCATTGAAGACATTGTTTCTAAATTAATGCACGGAAGTTATGCTCGCAACGAAATGTTAGCAATTTATAATGCCTGTCCAGATTGTGCGTAAGTTTATATACGCACAACAATCCCGTAGTAGAAGGTAATTAACAAATGAGGTGTAGGGACAGCTCAGTTGTTAGTTGCTCAGTTGTATTGTTTGTTCTCCTAATCACCTAGTGCAGGGGGATTAAGTGATTAGGAGAGTAAACACAAGTTTTTCAAATAACAATATTAAAAATGATTTTATTGATAAAAGCTTTTGATTATTATTTTTAACCGATTCAAAATAAAGTTCTGAATTTGGATGTCTAGGTATATATTTTTGTATATTACATGGTCGGGCATAACTCCAATATTTATGCAGGATTTCCCAAAACTCAATATCAAGCAGGTATTTGCCGGTAAGTTAGATTGTATTTATTTAGTATGTTGTTCCAAACTACTAGGTATTAAGTAAAGTAATGAATTATATTTTAGTACTGAAACTTCATTATCAACTTATGAGTGAAATTTAACATCAATGCATCACACTTTTCTGTTATGCTCCATCTTGTTTTTTCATCGAAATTCAGTTTCTACTTTAGACTAATATTTTTTGCTATGAAACTTCTTCATTCACGTGTGGGAGAGATTTTAGAGCCATGTAAAATACCGGGTGTCGCTGGTTCGATTCCAGCGAGTCCTAATCACTTGTAGGATGTCAGTTAAAGACGCACTTGCACAAATGCTGACGTCATCTTCTTGGACGGCCCAATGGGAGTCAGCGACACTTGAGATCACTTAAAGAGTAACAACGATTTCGTCATTACTAATTACAATCAATCACACAATTTATACCCACTTAATAAAAATGGCATATGTCCATTCTAGACAACTTCCACTGACCAAATCTAAAAATAAACACATCATCATGTCGTCAACAAGTGACTGTAATTCATGATTTCAACTTTATTTTATGAGTCCAGATGACCTGTGTGCATAAATTAGTTCACCGTAAGTTCAAATCTCACGCGGTAAGTAGACTTTAATTGTAAGATTAGCAGCTATGGGACAGATCTACATATTATCTATAATTCAAATTTCGAAAAGCTAAATGTAGGACGTAGATCATACTAAACCATATAAATATTGTATTTGAAACTAATACTTTTAAAATTTTTAAATGTTTAATTCTTATTTATTATTCGTTTATTATAATGGAGTACCATGTTCATTGATATTTTTAGCCACAACATTGTCTTCACCGCTAAGCTCAGATGTACCAAAAATGAATACACCTTATTATCGTCGTCGTTGTTTATCGTGCTCAGGGAGCGATAATTAAAGTGATGTACTTCAAAAAAAGAATGTTTTCTACTAGAAAGCTTTACGAAATATGTAATCTACTATCAGTGAGAAAATTATACATTCTACATATTATGCTCAAAACGCACAAAGAGACACCATACGATGCTAAGATACTAAGAAAAAGAAATAAATACTGCATACTAAAGGTTCCCAAAACTAAAACCGAATTTGCTAGCAGGAAATTCAAAAAACGCTCATCCTTTTTATATAATAAGATTAATAAAGTCATATATGTCTATGATAAAAAATTATTTCAATGCAAAAAAGAATTAACAATCTGGCTACATAATTTAAGTTACGATGATACAGAGGGACTTTTGCAACCAGTGACCTAATAGTGTCATTAATAATTGAACAAAAACATTTCTTTTATTTATTCACGCACGCAAATACTTACTCACTCTCTCACACACACACACACACCTCCCACACGCACGCACTCATACAATTACTAGCATTTTGTTATTTATTGTTATTTTTCTCGTTTTCCTTTTTGTTACTTTCATATTTACAATTAACGGAGCCTTCAACTACAGGCATCACTATGCCTAAATGGAGACTCCTTGACATGTAATGTAAGACAATTTTATATGAAATAAAGTTATTATTATTATTATTTTTTACGCAGGTTTTTTTTCTTCTTGCTTAACAGCGATCACAAACACAACAAAATAAGCCCTAAAATCTCAATTTATTACAGAAATCGTACTCACGATATATTCTAGTGATAAACAGCATTACCAATTTCTCGTTACTAATATCACAATCGCTTAAATTGGTATTTCTTTCAGAAAACGTAATGGCGTCATTGTTAGAAGTCAAAAAACTTCTTTTATAACAATTTGCAGGTAACAATATTGAGAGTTTCAAACTATAAATTGTATTAAAAATTCTAACATTTGATTTTGACATTAAATTTATTATTTAATGATTAAGACGTTTAAGCATTTATTTAAAACATTCGCCATCCTCTTCCATCCGAATCTCCCATTTGATCAAGAGTAGGTCAAACAATTTCTGTTAAACAAATATTAATCCAAATCTATTATTAAACTAACCCATGTCGTTTATTAATCATGAAATGAACTAACCACCATAGATAACTATTTTCTTAAACCTTAGTTTGGATAAACCCTCAATTATAGATTGCTATTAAAGTAACCGGAAATCCTTACGTAGCTTTCTACATTGGAAAGAAGCAAACTGGTAACAACAAATAAATTTAAAGTAATTCAAAAGTTGAAGTTAGCCTTGCGCCGACATATATGTATAATACAAATTGTATTTTAAAATATTAGAACATAAAGGTATTTAAAAAATTTAGTGACTAATATAGTCAAAGTGGGGTCTTACTAATGCCAAACAGATTACAAATCAGAAGCCCAAAAATCTGAGAACTAAGTAGTCATGCCATTGGTATCAAGTAAACGCCCACCCTTCACCACTTTCTAATGCTGAAGCATTAGAAAGTGGCGAAGGGTGCACCTGAGAAGAAGAGATGATGGAACAAAGTCCCCAGCAGCGCAGTCGTCTGTTTATTTAAAAAGCATAGGACTGTATACAATACTGTGTTAGTTAAACAACTAGCATAAGAGAATATTAAATTATATATAATAGGGGTTAAATTATGAAATTGCCGAATTGTTATGAAAATCTATGTTATTTATTATAATTTTTTTATCTAATTTATTTAATCAAAATAGTTATTATTATTATCTATACCTACATTGCGCTGCCTCCTCTGTTTTTTATATATTTGTATTTTTTACTGTCCATTTTGTACTGCCTCCTGGGTAGAAAACTTCTTGTCGCATAGATAATTCAAATCACGAAAAAATGGTTGTTCGATGGAGCAAGGTCTGGTAAATACGGAGGATGGAGAATGGTTTCTAACTACAGTTCCTGATGGGTCAAAAATAGTTTCTCGTGCTGTGTGAAGTCTCGAATTGTCATGGAGCAACGAAATGAAATGAAATCGTTTATTATGCAAGTAGGATCACCGATCACTTTTACACGTCATATTTTTTTTAAACTAACTGTAATAATAGCTGCAATAATTTTTAACATCAATTCATGAGTCAGGGCTGTTTTACTGCTAGTTTTGTCAACATTGTTCAGCACAAAAAACATTTGCCGTTATTGCTTGACCGGATCGGAGAAAACCATAGTGAATAACACCAAGCTGACACCACCAAACAGTTACCAATGGTAACTGTTTGGTGTAACGTAATACGTTTTATTGGTAAGTTTTGATTTAGGACACTGTTGTGACATTTGATCTGGGGTCAACCATTACATTTGTCATAAGGTTGTCATAAAGAATCCACTTTTCATCAAATGAACAATAAACATCAATATACCGTCATCACGAGGTGGCGGGTGGTGGTGGTATCTGACGGGTCTCGATGGAATAAGCGATAAGGTGAGGTGTAACACTGGATATGACTCTGATTTTAATTTGAATCCAGTGCACTGAAAAAGGCTAAAGTACATTAAAACCTAGTTCTAACTAACAGGCTAGTTGAATATAAGATAACTTTAATAAACGGAATTCTACCTGAATTTCATTCATAATCAAAATAAAATAAAAGTCATTAACTCAAACTGGACTGAGAATCAGCACTTTTTGAACGTCAATATTACATAAGGCAGTACCCCCAAAACGCCCGCACTTCGGCACTTCCTAGTGCTTTCGTTGCGAAGAAGAAGTAGCGGAACAAACTCCTCAGCAGCACAGCTGACTGTTCATTTAATAAAAACACATGACTTTATACAATACTAGTACTATGTAGGTACAGTAATGAACATAAGAAAACAACAATAATGAAATTATTTATCATATACCAGCTAGTCACGCCAAAATACCAGCAAAGCAAAACAAAAAAAAGTAGGTATCATTTAAATGGAAACGGAAATGTAAATAAGTAAAACCTTGTTACCTAAATAAAAGCCCCAGGTACAAAGGGCGTGACAGCTCACATATTTATGCATTGTAAAAAAGCAAATTATAATATTATAAATTTTAATATAACACTTATAGCAAGCAAATACAGAGTGACGCCTAATAAAAATATATCAATACCAGGATGTAGATAGCAAGCTGCTGTTCAAGCAGCTCGACTGACTGATGCAATTACAAATGGACACAAAATGAAAACTCAACACAGGCACGTTTAAACAGGCACGGCAGGTAGTGCATCATTCTCATATGCATAAATTTTAATATTTATAATGTAACCAATAATTTTTAAAGTATACTATTTTTATATTAAGGTTTATTCATGGTTTTTCTTCTCTATTATTCCCTACAACAATTTGGATTAGGCTACTATTAGCTGTTTTTTATTATTAGCTTTATCTTTTTGACTCCCCAGCCCTTCAACATATCAAAAGTGCAAGCAATTGGTTTATTTGATATAAATAAAGTTACTGTGAGTTTTAATTTGCACTTTGTGCGAATTACATTATTATCACCGTTCAGAAAACGGTGAAGGAAAACATTGTGTGGAAATAGACACGCCCTAAAATTAATAATAAGTTCACACAAGCGTGGAAGCATTATAGGTTGCTCAAGTTTATGTAAACATACTATTGACACATAAACAGAAAAAACAAAATAGGAAACGTAAACATATTTTAAATTTTCGAACCCTATATCCTTTATAAGAACTAAAAAAAAGTGTTAGTTTACAGATGCATTAAGTTGTTTATGCTTCTGATGTTCAACAATGTCTCCATACGTACGACTTGGCTCTTTATGAAACCCATCACTTTTGGTGGATATTTTTCAGTCCATTAGTGTAATATATAGTTTAATATATTCAGGTAAGATTTCAACTTAGTCATTAAAGTCGTCTTAACTTCAACTAGTCTGTGAGTTAGAACTAAGTTTAATGTACTTTTGCCTTTTTCAGTATAAGTACTAGATTCAAATCAAAGTCAGTGTCATATCCAGTATTACACTTGGAATATTTTCCTAAGAATAAAATATTATTGAAGATCTACAAAACAAAAGTCTCTTATCAACTTCAGACCCTTTATCTCTTTAACGGTAAACAAACAAAAAAATAAGAAAAAAAACATGTCTCCGAATCACGTCAATAAAGTAATTAGTTACTTTAAAGTGTAGGCGGTAAACAAACAAAATAATAAAATCTGTAGTTTCTGCGTCTGCTTTAAAGCAGAGCTTATAATATGTTTGTAATGATGAAATGTTATTTTTTCTGTGTGACTTATTCTTTTAAATGTATTTTTAAATTTTGGTGAAAAATACAGTATGTTAACTAACAGAGGGCGTTCCCGTTAACCCGAAATAGTATAGCATACATACATGCTAAAAAAAATATTTCCATTCGAAAACAAAATGTTTTAAATTCTTTTCCAATAAGAAAATATTCAATAAAAATTTTAAATTGACATGTAAAAGAAACACACTGTACACGCGAACATGAAAGACGGCAACGTCGCAATTTATTTATACATGACGACTACTATTTTGATTTAAAACAGGAGGTTTCAAATTTATTTCCAATTAGAATTTTTTTTTATTCGGATTTTTTTATGCTTATTTTTCTATGCTGATATTTTTATTTTAATCTATTAATGATATATATTAACGAGTTTACGGGAACGCCCTCTGTTATTTAACATACTGTATAAATGATTAGAATAAATTTACAAAGGAGGATGCAAATCCTGGTCCCACCTTCCAATAGCTATGTGTGTTACATCGTTAAATAGGTATTTTTGAGTTGAATAAAAGTTACTATGGCGCCAAGTTCCAAATCTTAGTCGGTTCAGAGTTATTTTTTTATAAACATGGTAGTTTTACCAGTAGCCAAGTAATGCCATTTTTACAAAATAAGTAATTGCATTTGTGTTTTATAAAACTTTTTTATCGCTTTGTCTCACTCATCCTCAGAAATAAAAGCAATAATGGATAGAAAATGTACCGATTTGAAAGAACCAAAACTTTATTTATGAGAAGTGGGCGTTTCCATACTTCTGCTTCAGCAAAACAGGTATACCTATAGAATATGTAAAGAAAACCCTGTCCAACCCATAAGGGTAATAAAGGTTAAGTAAACACCAAATATAATATAAAATTTTACTGATGAATTTTGAAATACTCTATTCCCGTGAATTAATTCCAACTTCCCCGAAATTTGGTAATTTTTAAAAAAGTGACTACACTATTTTGAAGGTATTATCACAGTATAAATCATACAGTAGGTCGACGCCTTTGATCTCGTATAAAATGCCGACAACATTTACTAAGGGAACAACTCGAGACAGATTTAAGTTATTTTGATGGCATTTTCATAACCACACCCCAATCCACCACTGAATTAACACCCATATCATATTAATATACCTACATTTAAATTGCCGTCTGCCATCTTGGATTTCAAAAAGGGTGCCTTTTTCGTAACAAGCATCCCAATTATACTCAAAATTGACACTCATACCAAATTATAAAAAAATAACGGCCGCCAATTTGGATGTCAAAAAGGATGGCTTTTTCGTAATAAGCACACCAGTTATACTCAAAATTGACACTCATATCAAATTATAAAACAAACAAATAAAAAAACAAACACGCGTTAGCCCTTAATGATAGATACCGAGCTAGGAACATCGTTTCGTTCGCAGCTCGGGTGCCGCTTACCCGCGTCTCGCCCCTCACACCCCGCACGATTGCTTTGTCCAGACATCTTCGTCGGACGACTGTATGATTTTTAGACTGTGGTATTATTATAAGTGACGCGACCACGTGTCGCGTGGCCTGCCCCCCATTGCCCGCGAATGTATGGCCTACCGCACATGTATTAAGTTACCTCTTTTTGCGAAATAATATTTATTTTTTAGGGGGATTTTTTTTAACTTAGCCCGGCTTTGTGGACATTAGTAAAATCAATTATCGATACCTAACAATACCTTCTCGGAGCGGACAGGGTTTTCTTTACATATTGTATAAAAATAAATAAAACTGAATTGCTTATTTATCAAATCAAAATAACAGCTTTTTACATATGTATTGTATGTGTATATGTGACAGCCTCCGTGGCGTAGCGGTAGCGGATGCGGCCGCTGCGCCAGGTGGCGCGGGTTCGATTCCCGCACAGTGTAAGCATTTGTATGCATGAATATGAATATTTGCACTGGTCTAGTCGTGCTTCGGAAACACGTTAAGCCGTTGGTCCCGGTTGCCATACGAACATCTAGTGGCAGACGTTACGGGTTGTTGGGGCCCTCAAAAATCCAACAATTGGTCTAACTGCAATGCTTTGATGTCGCCTTCGGTTTGTGGAGGTCAGACGGCAGTCGCTTCACGGAAAATGTCGAAGTTTAGTCATATGAGCAGTTGGACTGGTAAGCGGACCACAGACTCCAAAGCTGAAGAGGCTTCGGATGCAACTGGGATTAACGCTGGAATGATGATGATGATGATGATTGTATGTGTATATGTAACGCATATAAAATATGTATAAAGTAGTTATAACAAGAACATGTTTCTCCGTCTGTGTGTTTTGCTGGACCGATTTTGATGGGACGTTTACTGTGAGATAGCTGATGTTATAAGGTGTGTCATCAACTTTTCGTGCCGATAGCCAATTTCCATGGGGTAAATCTTTTTGCAATTATTTTAAAAAACTGGTATATTATATTTTATCAGGAACTAACTTATTAACATATTTAGTGTTGCCCAAATGCAAGAACAAGACGAGACTTAGCCAGTCTTGGTCTTGGTCTTGCGCCAATACACCTGGTCTTGGTCTTGGTCTTGGTCTTGCGCTCCCAGTCTTGGTCTTGGTCTTGGTCTTGCAGCAAGAGTCTTGCAAGTCTTGCAATTACCTATTAGTATATTACTATTTATTAAAGTTTACTTTAAATCTTAGAAAAACGTATTAGAATTCTAACATTGTGAACTTGAATTAACATAGCCATAGTAAAGATCAAGCAGATTAATAAATAACTGAAGATTTGATAAGAAATTCGAAAAATCAACTGACCTATATGTCGTTTTCCATGGAAGTAACTGTTTCTTAATAAACATTTATGATTTATAAGCTTACATTTGCTAAAACATGTAAAAAAACAAATTTTTGTAGAATTTTTTTACACGTTTCAAGTATATTTAAAAGTGGCTACAATATTTATTAAACGGGTGATATTTGAACACTTTTTTGCTATTTTTTCTTGTAAAAACTTAATAAATACAATATGTAAAGAAAACCCTGTCCGACCCATAAGGATAATAAAGGTTAGGTAAACACTTGACCAAATATAATATAAAATTTTACATAATCATCACAGTAACAATAATAATGAATTTTGAAATAATATTTTTTTCCCGGGTATTAGTTCCAATTTCCACGAAATTTGGTAATTTTTAAAAAACTGACAACACTATTTGTGACGGAGCGAATAGCGATGCGACCACGTGCCGCATGCCCCGCGCATGCATATGCGCGGGTGAAGGGGGCGGGGCTATCGGGTTGTCTACCGCACATGCATTAAGTTACCTCGCTTTTTCGAAATAAATATTTTTTTTTTTGGGGGATTATTTTTTTAAGTTTAGCCCGGCTTTGTAGGCATTATTAGAATCAGTTAACGATACCTAACAATACCTTCACGGATCGGACAGGGTTTTCTTTACATATTGTATAATGACTAAATGTACAATAATAGTACCTAAGTAATTAGTTTAAAACCATATAAGTAATCAATATTATAATATATACTTACTAGAATGAATTAATATGACATCTACTACCTATCCTTACCATTTTATCCTAATCATAATACTACTTGCGTGATCAGTATAATGTATTCATTTTCATTCTAAGCACTCTGAAACTTATTTATTCTTTGGAACACCTGTAGGTACTCTTAAAATTCGAAATTATTTTGCATGAGTATACCTACGCCCTATGGCGGCAATCAAATAGTGTCAAATGATGATTTCGGCGTGGCGGCAACGATTGTTTTAGATTTCAAAAGAAGCCGCCGGCGCGTGTATCATAACCATGTACTTCCGAAAAGCGGCAAATTTCTTTGAGAAGTAAGTACAAAACCTTTGATTGATGCCGCATTATCAAAGTGCCGATGGTTAAAACATAACTATGCATGCACTCAGTTTGATTTTAATACATATTTTTTTATTCGCTATGTTTATGGTATTAGTCGTAATGCGCAGTTTTTCATATTCTTTGATACAGTTTTTTGCGTCTCATAGAATTCCTAAGCGTACCTACCTATACACCGAACTGTTACACCTAACTACTCAATGAAATAGCGCTAAGTCCTAGCTGCAAGACGCAAGAGTCTTGCAGGCTATGTCTTGTTCTTGCTCAAGTCTTGCACGGTCAGTCTTGGTCTTGGTCTTGCTAAAAATACGCGGTCTTGTTCTTGGTCTTGGTCTTGCAAAAACGCAAGAACAAGACCAAGACTGCAAGACCAAGACTGAATTTGGGCAACACTAAACATATTACCATAATATTAACTAATTACTGTAATATTAACTAATTAATATAGTATTAACTAATAGGGAACTAATTTAGTTATCAGTCATTATAGATTCAGTTTCTTAGTATCGTATAATTGCATGACACACGTCGTATAAGCACAATGTAAGAATGTGCTATAAGGCATCTATTTGTTGCGTTAGTCTTTTTTATTGACTTGATTGTGCTCTGACTGTTGTTGTATATCATGCTCACTCAAATGTCTCGCTGGAAGTGGCGTGTGTGTTGGGTCATTGCGTTCCATTCAATATGGTTGAGCTGAATGATGCTGATCCATACGTCATGTTCGTGAACGGACGCCGTCAGAGGGGACTGATCATCTCTTAGCTGCCACGGCGTATTTTAATTTCTGAATTGCTTTTTGTGTGTTTGCCATAATGGACGCTCTCAGCGTACAATATATTTCTGCATCGTTCTCAAACGGTTGATTTCAACATGAATGATGTAATCAAAATATTTGTAACAATAGCTTAAAAAATTAAAAGAGTGTCCATGGAGTTTCTTGCCCGTTCTTCTTCGGTACCTACTCTTTGGAATGGGCGACTAGCTTCATCTTATTGACTGACCGACCTTCTGACAATTCAAAAGTGCCTGTAACTGGTTTATTTGAAATAAATGCTTTGATTTGATTTGGTCGTTGTGCACCGGAACTCGAAACTAGAGTTTGTATGTGGGCATCTAAGCCTATTATTATAGATTTCTCTATAGCTGATACTCTACTCTCAATAAATACCATTTAAGAGTATGAAGAAGATGCGGCTAAAATTCTACAAATAGTGAATCAAAATATGAATAAAAATAATGATCTGTCTGATTATGTTCAGAATTAAAATCTTAATAGAAGTAGGGCAGATTTTCGCAACATTACTGTTAGTAGTGAAATTGTAACTGAATTCCCTGCTTTAAATGTTAGTGATTTAATATTGATTGTATGTGGGACTTACCAACTTAAGCAAGCTTACTCATATTATAGCGAACACATAAGATTTAATGGAACATTATTGTATTGTAGTGTGCACTAATGCTAGAAATAGAATCATGAATGGCAATATATATGGACATAACTGTTAACTGGTGAGGGCCAGAATCGCTAATCGTCGTGTTAGTCGCAAAGTATACTCCGTGTATGACTTAGGCAGCACTGCTAACACAGGCCGCGCAGCAATACAGCAGTACCTACTGCTGTAACTGTATTGTCGGCCGAAGCACTGAAGGATGCTGTACCCACATTATGATAGTGATATGGTAACTTAGGATGGGCACGGGATCAGAATAATATTTTTCCATCGGCACAATTTTTAGATGATGTTTTGTTAAGTGATATATGATGATGAACAAAATAAAAACACGAAAATACAATTTTGTATTATTTGACTCCGAGTTAATTATATTCATTGACATAAACAGTATTGATGGAATATAAGAATTTTAAATAACTTCGAAATGCTAAGTTTTTTGTAGATTATTTCTATTACTAATTAATTGTTAGAATTGCCCCCTATTATTATCATTGTTTTATACAGCATGATGTTACAAAGGAGGATATGAAAAAGGAGGATATGAAAAAGGAGGATGAATAGGCTTTACAACGCACAAAGAAGTTTTCAAATCAGACCAGTAGTCCCTGAGAATAGCGCGTTCAAACAAACAAACAAACAAACTCTTCAGGTTTATTACTATGGCGACTTGGCATTCCCCTTTAGGAAGTTGTATTTTTCCCCTAACTATTGTAAACATTTTGATTTATTTAAAATCTATAAGTCTTTATATCTATACCGGCAATTTTATAAAAGAAATCAATTTTAGTGTATCAAAGCGAACAATTCTCTAATAAACTTTTTTTTGTATTCGACAATTTGTAATATTGAAACAAAAATATTCAAAATATAATTTAAACAAAATTACTGCATTATATTAAAGTCTCAAAAAATAGATGAAAGTGTCTCAGTGACGACATTGGTAAAAATAGGTTTTGATATGACACAAGAAAATGTTGGTATACTAACATTTTCCAAGGTACAGTGGTTTGATCGGTGACCACCACGCTAGATGGAACGTATGTTATAGGTGTCATCAAACCTTTCATTATATAGATAAGTAAACAGTATGTATTATTCAGAGGAATAGTTATGTGCTTAAAACTACTGTGAAGAGTGTGTATTTCACACATTTGTGTGTGAGGGTGTGCATACGAGGGTGTGTATAAAGGGTGTATCTGACATCAACGCACCAACGAGTACCATGGATCCAGTATATGATTCTGAACCCCCCAGTGGTGGAATTTTTCGTCGGCCTTTTCATGATTTCCAAAAAATATATATGTAGTTTTTTTCACTTTAGACCGTTCATAATTGCTATACCCAATAAGATTTTAAAGTAAAAATTATTTTTTTCGCTAATTACACAAAAAAGCGCAATGGAAACAAAACTCGAAAAACGACCTTATCAGCTGACTTAATAGAGTTCACATCAGAGATCAACGTCATACCTACAAACACGTACGGCGGCACGCTAGCAGCGTTCAAACGCCGAGCCGACACTTTTTTAAACACTGTGAATTCTGTAACCGTTCATTAACGACATAAATGACTATCATAATTGTGTTAGTGGCATGAGGTCTAGCCTTTTCGCAAAGTTTGCGTTACGATGTCAGATACATCCTGTATATAGGGTGGAGATTCTCTTAGTTTTGTATATTGCGATTTAAGTAGGTCTTCTGTTTTAGTACACTTAAGCGTATTTAATATATATAGCCTAGATTTACATGAAAAGTGTGTAGGTAATGTTATGTTGTATTTAGGTTCACAGTAGCCACCAGGAGCCTGGTCTTCGTCCGGTTGATGACAATAGACTCATCTTGTATTTCAAGATATCCGAAAAAACTTGTGAAATTGCGGCGCACAACATATGTGGTACTAACAACAACAACAATAAATATATATACATAACTCTCTGAGGATTACGGGCTGGGCGGGATGTTATGTGAATCGATCAAACACTGTAACGAATACGATTTGTTTACAATAGATACATTAGGTACATAATGTGCATATACATACTTATTGTTTCGTGTGAAACTTTAATAGAAGTCATCATCATCCCAGCGTTAATCCCAGTTGCATCCGCAGCCCTTTCAGCTTTGGAGTCTGGGGTCCGCTTTACCAGTCCAACTGCTGATATGGCTTAACTTCGACATTTTCCATGAAGCGACTGCCGTCTGACCTCCACAACCCGAAGGCGATATCGAAGCATTGCAGTTAGACCAATTGTTGGATTTTTGAGGGCTCCAACAACCCGTAACGACTGCCACTAGATGTTCGTATGGCAACCGGGACCAACGGCTTAACGTGCTTTCCGAGGCACGACCAGACCAGTGCCAATATTCATATTCATGCATACAAATACTTGCACTGTGCGGGGATCGAACCCGCGCCACCTTGCGCAGCGGCCGCGTCCGCTACCGCTACGCCACGGAGGCTGCGTGTAAACTTTAATAGAAGTATAGAGTGTTTACATCACTTTGAAAAAGCAAATAATTCCTTGTATTTCTATTAAAGAGGTAAACAACATAGGTATTTAAATTGATGCAAGATTTCAAGATTTAAAATCATAACTGGTCATCAAAAACTTCTTTAGAAAAACAGGAATTATGCAATCCTTATACATACCTATATATAACGGAGTTTTGCCCCAACATACATATATGAAAAAATAAAAATACCTGAATTGAGTCCCTACTCCGTTTAAATGTTACAGTCACAAATTTTTAATAATAATATCTTTACACAACAAGTTTGGGCTTCTTATCACCTAATCCAGGGAAAGTACCACTTGCTTGTTAGTGACTCATTAGCTAATCACCTCGTAAAAAGGGCTTTTTTTGCATATATAAGGCAGGATACATCTGGTCATTCATTTATTAATAGCTAAACTTTCGTTGCCATCATCAATTACTTCATCTTGTATCAATATCTACAATGGAGACTTATAATATTGCCAATGGTGCCGGTACATTCAGAGATCGACCCTGGAACCAAGTGCATAGAACTACTGCGTTCCAGAATAGTACGGTAATTTGATTTTATAATTCTCAGTGTTTGGTTATAGTATATATCAATGTCATATTATTATCTAACACCAAAAGTTCTAAATGAAAATTCTGTTTTTAATTTTATGTCTCTTGCATCTTAGGATCCCTTAAATGACTACTAATATTTTTTGTTCTTTGCAGTCCACGGTGCGGAACGATCTAACACCATACTGCGTTCCGTCACTCCCGGTGGCTACGAACAATATTTCCCGTGATAACTACAGCCACCAGGTCGCTTACAATCCGCCCAACTACATGAAAATTTATTTTATGAGTCCAGATGATCTGTGTGCATGAATTAGTTCACCGTGAGTTCAAATCTCACGCGGTAAGTAGACTTTAATTGTAAGATTAGAAGTTATGGGACAGATCTACATATCTATAATTCAAATTTCGAAAAGCTAAATGTAGGAGGTAGATCATACTAAACCAAGTAAATATTGTATATGAAACTAATACTTTTATAATTTTAAAATCTTATTTATTATTCGTTTATTTCAACATATATATATAACGGAGTACCATGTTCATTGGAATTTTTAGACACTACATTGTCTCTACCGCTAAACTCAGATGTAGCAAAAATGTTTAGCTGTTTTTCGTCAAGAATTGTTTGAGTCTATAATAACCAAAAAAAATTGGGCGCACCAATAAACAAAAGTAAAAGTGCCATATCTGTTATTTCTGAGGTCTATGAATTTAACTTATTTTTGTTAGTACTTCGTTCGCCAGACAGCGCTAGTACCTAATATTTTGTAATTGTAGAGGTGGGGCGCGGTGAAAAGGGAGCAAATGCTCAAGGTCATTTGGTCAGGGTATGGTCTTAAGCGAACAACTAACTCACATGTACCTTGATAAACGGTATAATCTCTCATTTTCCTGAAAGATTAAAAATAATAATATGTAATCTCTATCAGAAGATGGATAGCACTAATTTTAATTCCCAATATGATATGATTCATTTTTAAATTCAGCGGTAAATTAAATAACCTAAAATATCAAAATTGTGCTAGTAGGACAACAATTTATAGTCTCCTTATATTTACATTCTAACCTTTATATAAACAATGTCAAAAATCCTCATTTTAGTCTTAAAATGCATGTATTTATAGTATTTTAAGTTATTATGTTGATATAGTATTTTATATGTTTATATGGGCCTTGATGCCTGAAATAAATGGATAAATAAATAAATGGATTAATATATAAATAAATATCATCCATATTTGATCATTTTTTTTCCAGCTTGGTGTACTAACAAACATTGATGATAAACTTTCTTTTATAATTAAGATTAAACTGTTCAAAATAGTAGTTTATGATACTGATACCTAATTATGTACAGTTTCATACACTGCTTTATCTAATCTCAGTGCGTCTAACGTCAACGCAACACAATTCCATTTATTCAGTTTCATAATTTGTAATATGCAAAATGTTAACAATTCTGCACCCTGCATCACAGCGCATGCGCCAAAGCGCGCGCAGCCACAGATAAAAAATGAAATAGTACTGTCTACATTGATATAATATTGAACAGATATGATATTTTGTACGCTTCAAGTTCAATGCGCTAGTGACTTATCTACCTTCGTTTAATATTATATGAATCGCTTATATTAGTTTGTTAGAGAAATAATGTTATAATTTAATTTTATAATATCCTTTCGACATACTATTGGTAAAGTACGTCAATATAAACTCCTTTTTGCTTTTATATTTGTAATTTTTTGATATGAGAGTAGATAAAAGGGTATTATGAAATGTCAGATTATTTAGAAGACAATAAAACTTGGGATTAAACTGCTCGCTCTGCTAAGAAATGTCATTAAGCGATAAGCGTAATTATGCTACACTTATGACATTTTAATCACTTTTTTTTAAATCACGTAAATTCATTGTTATGTACAAAGCAAACACATATTGTTATTGTAAACATTTTCAGTAGTCAGTAAAGAAATGCCGGCTTTTACATCATATTTTTTTAAACTAGCTGGTAGTTTAAAAAAATATGATGTAAAAGTGATCAGTGATCCTACTTGCATGATAAACGATTTCATTTCATTTCGCTGAGAAGAAGAAATGATGGAACAAAGGCCCAAGAGCGCAGCTGTCTGTTCATTTAATAAACCATATGGCTCTATAAACTACTACGACTATATGACTACGAGACAGAACATTAAATTAAATTATTTATATCATTACATCAGCAAAGCAAAAATATATTGGAAATGGAAGTAAAAACTGATAGCCTAATTAAAGTCTCCAAAAGGGCACTCATAAAGGGCATGACAGCTTACATTTTTATGCATTGTAAGAAAATAGACTACCTATTTATTACCTGAACTCTCAATAAACTAATTCTCATCTTAAAATGTGCCATTGTGAATTCGTAGATACAAACGTTTCGCCAAATGAAAAATTTATACTGTTTATGATTTTAAAATATTCCATTAAAAACTATTATGCTAAAAGAATTACGGATAATCAATATTCAGCCCAAGAAAAGGGATAATCTCACGCGCTAAGGAACTTTGTTTCAGGGTGTCTAGCATTTTAATTGAACATATATGTGCCTTTAGCCTAATGTAAACAAAAAAATATATTTTAAGAACACAATTTTTATTTACATTCATAATAATTACAGGGACTAGATATTTACAAATATTACAATTCAAACTATAACACAAATTATCAACTTTGTATATCAAGACTGAAATTGATCCAGGACAAGTCCGAGCTCTCCTCAGCGGGAGCCCTTGAAGTGGGCGGGTCCGTTTGTAGTTCCGCTTCTAAGGAATAATGCTGGAATTCAGTAACCGGGGGCTGGTAAGGTTGCACCGGCAAATGTGGCTGCTGGTACTGCTCCTGGCACTCCCCCTCATGCATAGGTAACGGTACGTTACCTTGCTGGACTTCAAAAACCGGATGCTGGTAAGGTTGCACCGGCATATGTGCCTGCTGGTACTGCGCCTGGCATTCCCCCTCATGCCTAGGTAACGGTACGTTACATTGCTGGACTTCAAAAACCGGACGCTGGTAAGGATGCACCGGCAAATGTGGCTGCTGGTACTGCGCCTGGCATTCCCCCTCATGCATAGGTAACGGTACGTTACATTGCTGGACTTCAGTAACCTGACGCTGGTAAGGTTGCACCGGCAAATGTGGCTGCTGGTACTGCGCCTGGCATTCTCCCTCATGCTTAGGTATCAGTAAGTTAATATTGCTCGCATCGAGTGAGTCTTGGATACACTCGACTCGATCTCTTTTTTCCTTCATGCGTCGATTTTGGAACCATATCTTGATGACGCGATCATTAAGACGCAACATTTTCGCGAATTCCATCCTACGAACAGCATTTAGGTAATTTGATTTCGAGTATTCCTGTTCCAACCGAATCAACTGATCTGTCGAGAATTTCGTTCTGATCCTTTTTCTTTTCTTTTTTTCTCCGTTTGTTTTGTTGCTCGCCCAGGTTGGTGATTCTGCTATGAACGCACCGAGAGCTGGTTGAAAACACTCTGGTCCTGCAATAATCTGACCGTGTGTGTGTGAGGGTAACTCGTTTTGCACAGGAGGCTGCAAAGAATAAAAACAAAGCATTAGTTATTTTATATTAGTATTTTTTTATGACTGCTTAGTGCCAATTTTTAAGATGTAAGGGAAAAAAGCTAGAAATTTTGATTTTAATTTTTTGATGAAACTTACATACAGTATGTTAACTAACATAGGGCGTTCCCGTTAACCCGAAATAGTATAGCATACATACATGCTAAAAAAAAATATTTCCATTCGAAAACAAAATGTTTTAAAAAATTTTCCAATATGAAAATATTCAATAAAAATTTTAAATTGACATGTAAAAGAAACACTGTACACGCGAACATGAAAGACGGCAACGTCGCAATTTATTTATACATGACGACTACTATTTTGATTTAAAACAGGAGGTTTCAAATTTATTTCCAATTAGAATCTTTTTTTATTCGGATTTTTTTATGCTTATTTTTCTATGCTGATATTTTTATTTTAATCTATTAATGATATACAGTATGTTAAATAACAGAGGGCGTTCCCTTAAACTCGTTAATATATATCATTAATAGATTAAAATAAAAATATCAGCATAGAAAAATAAGCATAAAAAAATCCGAATAAAAAAATTCTAATTGGAAATAAATTTGAAACCTCCTGTTTTAAATCAAAATAGTAGTCGTCATGTATAAATAAATTGCGACGTTGCCGTCTTTCATGTTCGCGTGTACAGTGTGTTTCTTTACATGTCAATTTAAAATTTTTATTGAATATTTTCTTATTGGAAAAAAATTTAAAACATTTTGTTTTCGAATGTAAATATTTTTTTTAGCATGTATGTATGCTATACTATTTCGGGTTAACGGGAACGCCCTCTGTTAGTTAACATACTGTATATTAACGAGTTTAAGGGAACGCCCTCTGTTATTTAAGATACTGTATAATAAAAATAAATACTATAACTCAACACAGAAAATAATGAAAAAGCTTTACCATGGTATTCTGCTGCATATTTATGCTTTGCACTTGGTTCCAGGGACCATCTCCGCATGTGCCCGCTCCGTTGCCAATAAAAGAGTTTTGCATTGAAGACATTGATTCTAAATTAATGCACGGAAGTTATGCTCGCAACGAAATGTTAGCAATTTATAATGCCTGTCCAGATTGTGCGTAAGTTTATATAGGTACGCACAACAATCCCGTAGTACAAGGTAATTAACAAATGAGGTGTAGGGACAGCTCAGTTGTTAGTCGCTCAGTTGTATTGTTTGTTCTCGTAATCACCTAGTGCAGGGGCATTAAGTGATTAGGAGAGTAAACACAAGTTTTTCAAATAACAATATTAAAAATGATTGTATTGATAAAAGCTTTTGATTATTATTTTTAACCGATTCAAAAAAAAGTTCTGAATTTGGATGTCTAGGTATATATTTTTGTATGTATATATACATGTTCGGGCATAACTCCAATATTTATGCAGGATATCCCAAAACTTAATATCAAGCAGGTATTTGGCGGTAAGTTAGATTGTATTTATTTAGTATGTTGTTCCAAATTACTAGGTATTATGTAAAGTAATGAATTATATTTTAGTACTGAAACTTCATTATCAACTTATAATTGAAATTTAACATCAATGCATCACAGTTTTCTGTTATGCTCCATCTTGTTTTTTCATCGAAATTCAGTTTCTACTTTAGACTAATATTTTTTGCTATGAAACTTCTTCATTCACGTGTGGGAGAGATTTTAGAGCAATGTAAAAATACCGGGTGTCGCTGGTTCGATTCCAGCGAGTTGTAATCACTTGTAGGATGTCAGTTAAAGACGCACTTGCACAAATGCTGACGTGCTCTTCTTGGACGGCCCAATGAGAGTCAGCGACACTTGAGATCACTTAAAGGGTAACAGCGATTTCGTCATTACTAATTACAACCAATCACACAATTTATACATACTTGAGAAAAATGGCATATGTCCATTCTAGACAACTTCCACTGACCAAATCTAAAAATAAACACATCGTCATGTCGTCAACAAGTGACTGTAATTCATGATTCTCAACTTTATTTTATGAGTCCAGATGACCTGTGTGCATGAATTAGTTCACCGTGAGTTCAAATCTCACACCTTAATTGTAAGATTAGAAGTTATGGGACAGATCTACATATTATCTATAATTAAAATTTCGAAAAGCTAAATGTAGGACGTAGATCATACTAAACCAAATAAATATTGTCTTTGAAACTAATACTTTTAAAATTTAAAAATCTTATTTATTATTCGTTTATTATAACGGACTACCATGTACATTGATATTTTCAGCCACAACATTGTCTTCACCGCTAAGCTCAGATGTAGCAAAAATGAATACACCTTATTATTTTTTACGCAGTTTTTTTACCTTCCTGCTTAACAGCGGTCACAAACACAACAAAATAAGCCCTAAAATATCAATTTATTACATCGTATCACGACAAATCGTACTCACGACATATTCTAGTGATAAACAGCATTACCAATTTCTCGTTACTAATATCACAATCGCTTAAATTGGTATTTCTTTCAGAAAACAAAATGGCGTCATTGTTAGAAGTCAAAAAACTTCTTTTACAACAATTTGCAGGTAACGATATTGAGAGTTTCAGACTATAAATTTTATAAAAAATTCTAAAATTTGATTTTGACATTATATTTGGCATTTATTTAAGACATTCGCCATCCTCTTCCATCCAGATCTCCCATTTGATCAAGAGTAGGTCAAACAATTTCTGTTAAACAAATATTAATCCAAATCTATTATTAAACTAACCCATGTCGTTTATTAATCATGAATTGAACTAACCATAGATAACTATGTGTTAATGCCAAGCAACTAATGCCAAACAGATTACAAAACAGAAGCCCAAAAATCTGAGAACTAAGTAGTCATGCCATTGGTATCAAGTAAACGCCCACCCTTCGCCACTTTCTAATGCTGAAGCATTAGAAAGTGGCGAAGGGTGCAGCTGAGAAGAAGAGATGATGGAACAAAGTCCCCAGCCAGGACTGTATACAATACTATGTTAGTTAAACAACTAGCATAAGAGAACATTAAATTATATATAATAGGGGTTAAATTATGAAATTGCCGATTTGTTATGAAAATCTATGTTACTTATTATAACATTTTTATCTAATTTATTTAATCAAAATAGTTATTGTTATTATCTATACCTACATTGCGCTGCCTCCTCTGTTTTTTATATATTTGTATTTTTTACTGTCCATTTTGTACTGCCTCTTGGGAAGAAAACTTCTTGTCCCATAGATAATTCAAATCACGAAAAAATGGTAGTTCGATGGAGCAAGGTCTGCCAAATACGGAGGATGGAGAATGGTTTCTAACTACGGTTCCTGAAGGGTCAAAATAGTTTCTCGTGTAGTGTGAAGTCTCGAATTGTCATGGAGCAACGAAATGAAATGAAATCGTTTATTTTGCAAGTTCAATTTTTTTCAATTTTCAATTTTTCAAGATCACCGATCACTTTTACAAGTCATATTTTTTTAAAGTAACTGGAATAATAGCTGCAATAATTTTGAACATCAATTCATTAGTCAGGGCTGTTTTACTGCTAGTTTTGTCAACATTGTTAAGCACAAAAAACATTTGCCGTTACTGCTTGACCGGATCGGAGAAAACCATAGTGAATAACACCACGCTGACACCACCAAACAGTTACCAATGGTAACTGTTTGAGCATACTTCTGATTCAGCAAAACAGGTATACCTATACAATATGTATAGAAAACCCTGTCCGATACATAAGGATAATAAAGGTTAGGTAAACACATGACCAAATATAATATAAAATTTTACGTAATCATCATTACTATGATGATTACGTAAAATTTTACTGATGAATTTTGAAATAATCTGTTTTCCCGTGAATTAATTCCAACTTCCCCGAAATTTGGTAATTTAAAAAAAAAGTGACAACACCGGTTTGACGGTATTATTATAAGCGACGCGACCACGTGCCCCGTGGCCTGCCCCCCGTTGCCCGCGCATGGATGGCTTACCGCACATGTATTAAGTTACCTCTGTTTGCGAAATAATATTTTTTTTTTTTTGGGGATTTTTTTTAACTTAGTACGGCTTTGTGGACATTAGTAGAATCAATTATCGATACCTAACAATACCTTCACGGATCGGACAGGGTTTTCTTTACATATTTTATAAAAAATAAATAAAACTGAATTGCTTATTAACCGACTTCAAAAAGGAGGAGGTTACTCAATTCGACCGTATATATGCTTTTTTTATGTTTGTTCGCGCATAACTTCATCGTTAATGAACGGATTTTGATAATTCTTTTTCTGTTAGAAAGAAGACGTTCCCAAGGTGGTCTCATGATAAGGATATCAGGGTTTGATGGTGGAAGACCAGAGAAAACAAGGGAAACTTTCAAAAATTGCAGGGGCGACTAGTGCATTTCTTAGCATTTTCATTATGTATTTTAAAGCACTACAATTTAATAAAGGGCTGGAGTAGATATGATGATGGAGCCGGGAGACAGTCGAAGGAACTCCTCAACAATTCACAGCAGCTACCTTGTGTTTGTGCTTGAATAATTTGCATTGACAAGAACCTTACACCTAGATGGGTGGTGACTGTCATTAGGGAGCTAATGATGATGACAAATGTCAGTTCAGGGAACTCCTAAACGATTTACAGTAGCTACCTTGTATTTGAACTCAATTCATTTATATTGATGAGACCTTTGCACCCATTGGGTTAAAATAATGGTCTGCAGTAAATTTGATGATGAAGACCATTGGCAGTTGAGGGAATACTTACGGGTAAAAATTAAAATAAACAAAATTGCGTCGTTTCCCAACTATATTTGCGTCAGCTTCCAGTCTGACCGGATGCAACTGAATAGATAGTACTTTTAACAACTAAAAAGTGTAAAAAAAACTTTTTTACAAAAAAACAACCGACTTCCAAAAACCACTACAAAGTGAAAAATAACTAATTTCGGAAGTCGGTGTCTTTGGTTTTGTATATTCATTTTTGACACTGACTTCCGAAATTAGTTATTTTTCACTTTGTAGTGGTTTTTGGAAGTCGGTTGTTTTTTTGTAAAAAAGTTTTTTTTATCAAATCAAAATAACACACACATACACATATGCGTTACATATACACATATGTAACGCATATAATAATATACATATAAATTAGTTATAACAAGAACATGTTTGTCCGACTGTGTGTTTTGCTGGACCGATTTTGATGGGACGTTTACTGTGATGTTATAAGGTGTGTCATCAACTTTTCGTGCCGGTAGCCAGTTTCCATGGGGTAAATCTTTTTCCAATTATTTTAAAAAACTGGTACATTATGTAACAGGAACTAACTTATTAACATATTACTATAATATTAACTAATTACTATAATATTAACTAATTACTGTAATATTAACTAATTACTATAATATTAACTAATAGGGAACTAATTTAGTTGTCAGTCGTTGTGCACGGTAATTCGAAACTAGTTTGTATCTAAGCATATTATTATAGATTTCTCTGTAGCTGGTGCTCTTATACTCTCAATAACTACTATTTGAGAGTGTGAAGAAGATGCGGCTGAAATTTTGCAAACACTGAATCAAACTATGAATAAAAATAATGATCTGTCTGATTATGTTCAGAATCAAAATCTTAATAGGAGTAGGGCAGATTTTCGCAACATTACTGTTAGTAGTGAATTCCCTGCTTTAAATGTTAGTGATTTATTATTGATTTTATGTGGTACTTACCAACTTATGCAAGCTTACTCATATTATAGCGAACACATAAGATTTAATGGAACATTATTGTATTGAAGTGTGCACTAATGCCAGATATAGAATCATGAATGGCAATATATATGAGCATAACTGTTCACTTGTGAGGGCCAGAATCGCTAGTCGTCATGTTAGTCGCAAAGTATACCTACTTCGTGTATGTTTTAGTCAGCACTGCTAACAGAGGCCGCGCAGCAATACAGCAGTACTGCTGTAGCTGTATTGTCGGCCGCCGCACTGAAGGATGCTGTACCCACGTTATGATGGTGATATGGTACTTAGGATGGGCACGGCATCAGAATAATATTTTTCCATCGGCACAATTTTTGGATGATGTTTAGTTATGTGATATATTATGATGATGAACAAAATAAAAACACGAAAATACAATTTTGTATTATTTTACTCCGAGTTAATTATATTCATTGACATAAACAGTATTGATGAAATATAAGAAGTTTAAATAACTTCGAAATGCTAAGTTTTTTGTAGATTATTTCTATTACTAATTAATTGTTAGAATTTGCCCCCTATTATTATCATTGTTTTATGCAGCATGATGTTAAAAAGGAGGATATGAAAAAAGAGGATGAATAGGCTATCCAACGCACAAAGAATTTTTCAAATCAGACAAGTAGTTCCTGAGAATAGCGCGTTCAAACAAACAAACTCTTCAGGTTTATTACTATGGCGAAATGGCATTCCCCCCCTTTAGGAAACTGTATTTTTCCCCTAACTATTGTAAACATTTTGATTTATTTAAAATCTATAAGACTATTAAAGTCTTAAAGATTTTAAATAAATCAAAATGTTTACAATAATTTTTAAAACCCATTTTTGCGATTGCGGGTATAGATATATAATCTATACCCGCAATCGCAAAAATAGGTTTTGATATGACAGAAGGAAATGTTGGTACACTACCATTTTCCAATGTACAGTGGTTTGATCGATGACCACCACGCTAGATGGAACGTGTGTTATAGGTGTCATCAAACCTTTTATTATACAGATCTGTAAACAGTATATATTATTCAGAGGAAATTTATGCGCTTAAAACTACTGTGAAGAGTGTGTAGGCATACATTTGTGTGTGAGGGTGTGCATACGAGGGTGTGTATATATAGGGTGGAGATTCTCTTAGTTTTAAGTAGGTCTTCTGTTTTAGTACACTTAAGCGTATTTAATATATATAGTCTAGATTTGCATGAAAAGTGTGTAGGTAATGTTATATTGTATTTAGGTTCACAGTAGCCGCTAGGAGCCTGGACTTCGTCCGGTTGATGACAATAGGCTCATCTTGTATTTCAAGATATCCGAAAAACTTGTGAAATTGCGGCGCACAACATATGTGGTACTAACAACAACAACAATAAATATATATACATAACTCTCTGAGGATTACGGGCTGGGCGGGATGTTATGTGATTTGATCAAACACTGTAACGACTACGATTTGTTTACAATAGATACATTAGGTACATAATGTACATATACATACTTATTGTTTCGTGTGAAACTTTAATAGAAGTCATCATCATCCCAGCGTTAATCCCAGTTGCATCCGCAGCCCTTTCAGCTTTGGAGTCTGGGGTCCGCTTTACCAGTCCAACTGCTGATATGGCTTAACTTCGACATTTTCCGTAAAGCGACTGCCGTCTGACCTCCACAACCCGAAGGCGACATCGAAGCATTGCAGTTAGACTAATTGTTGGATTTTTGAGGGCTCCAACAACCCGTAACGACTGCCACTAGATGTTCGTATGGCAACCGGGACCAACGGCTTAGCGTGCTTTCCGAGGCACGACCAGACCAGTGCAAATATTCATATTCATGCATACAAATACTTGCACTGTGCGGGGATCGAACCCACGCCGCCTTGCGCAGCGGCCGCGTCCGCTACCGCTACGCCACGGAGGCTGTGTGTAAACTTTAATAGAAGTATAGAGTGTTTACATCACTTTGAAAAAGCAAATAATTCCTTGTATTTCTATTAAAGAGGTAAACACCATAGGTATTTAAATTGATGCAAGATTTCAAGATTTAAAATCATGACTGGTCATCAAAAACTTCTTTATAAAAACAGGAATTATGCAATCCTTATACAATATGTAAAGAAAACCCTGTCCTATCCGTGAAGGTATTGTTAGGTATCGTTAACTGATTCTAATAATGCCTACAAAGCCGGGCTTAACTTTAAAAAAAATCCCCCAAAAAAAATAAATATTATTTCGAAAAAGCGAGGTAACTTAATGCATGTGCGGTAGGCAACCCGATAGCCCCGCCCCCCTTCACCCGCGCATGTATGCGCGGGTGAAGGGGGGCGGGCATGCGGCACGTGGTCGCATCGCTATTCGCTCCGTCACAAATGGTGTTATCAGTTTTTTAAAAATTACCAAATTTCGGGGAAATTGGAATGAATACCCGGGAAAAAAAGATTATTTCAAAATTCATTATTATTGTTACTGTGATAATTATGTAAAATTTTATATTATATTTGGTCCAGTGTTTACCTAACCTTTATTATCCTTATGGGTCGGACAGGGTTTTCTTTACATATTGTATATATAACGGAGTTTTGCCCCAACATACATATATGAAAAAATAAAAATACCTGAATTGAGTCCCTACTCCGTTTAAATGTTACAGTCACAAATTTTTAATAATAATATCTTTACAAAACAAGTTTGGGCTTCTTATCACCTAATCCAGGGAAAGTACTACTTGCTTGTTAGTGACTCATTAGCTAATCACCTCGTTAAAAGGGCTTTTTTGCATATATAAGACAGGATACATCTGGTCATTCATTTATTAATAGCTAAACTTTCGTTGCCATCATCAATTACTTCATCTTGTATCAATATCTACAATGGAGACTTATAATATTGCCAATGGTGCCGGTACATTCAGAGATCGACCCTGGAACCAAGTGCATAGAACTACTGCGTTGCAGAATAGTACGGTAATTTGATTTTATAATTCTCAGTGTTTAGTTATAGTATCTATCAATGTCATATTATTATCTAACACCAAAAGTTCTAAATGAAAATTCTGTTTTTAATTTTATGTCTCTTGCATCTTAGGATCCCTTAAACGACTACTAATATTTTTTGTTCTTTGCAGTCCACGGTGCGGAACGATCTAACACCATACTGCGTTCCGTCACTCCCGGTGGCTACGAACAATATTTCCCGTGATAACTACAGCCACCAGGTCGCTTACAATCCGCCCAACTACATGAAAATACCCTACTCAGCAAACGTAGTACCTAATGGGTATAACAATTTGGATTGTACGACGGATGTGAACCAGTTTATTCTAGAGCCTAGCTTGTCTAATCAGTCGTCTCTAGAAAAATTGATTTCGTGTTCACCAGTCGGGGCCAGCAACAACTCATCTGCAGAGAGGAAAAAACGTACCAGAACATTATTTTCAACCGAACAGTTGATTTGTTTGGAAAAGGAGTTTGCTAAGACGCCCTACGTAGAGAGTAATCGTAGAATTAAACTCGCACAGTTTTTGCGGCTCAAAGAGAGCACTGTCAAAGTATGGTTCCAGAACCGCCGCATGAAGGCAAAGAAAGATCAAGCTGAGAGAATGTATGTCATCGAAGACGCTACCATGCCTGTGCCATCACTCGATATGAGTAATACTCACATAGGTATCGGGGCTGTGCATGAGGACTCACATCAAAATCACGAGGAACAGTGTTCAGCACTGTCGACAAGGACATATGAAATGCTGGGTACAAATCTACCAAACTCTGTGCAGTACCAGCAGCTGCAATATAGGCAAAATAATCACAGCCCGTTAAATGAAGTCCAGCAGTTCTCCTCACAAGTGGAAGTACGAACGAACTCGTCCAGTTCAAGTACTGCCATTCAGGAGAACATTGATTTAGACCTGATAACAGAATGGATTTCTGAACAGGGAAATCATTAGTGTTATAGTTCTAGTCTTTTTAAGTTTTCATACTATATAAAAATTGTGTTCGTGAAATAAAAAAAAATGTAATTCACGAATATATTTTTTATTTAATATGAAAACTTATAAAGATTAGAACTAGAATACTAATCATTTCCCTGTTCAGAATTCCGTTCCAGAATCAGGTCTAAATCAATGCTCTCCGCAATGGTAGCACTTGAGGTAAGGCGAGTCCGTTTATAGTTCCACTTTAGGGGAGAACTACTGGACTTCGTTATACGAGTTGTGCTAATGTTGTTGCTGGTACTGGACTGGTGGACTGGTAACGGGCATTGGATACGTTGCCGACACTGCTCAACATTGTTCCACATGAATTTGTTGTGCGTGCTCATGCACAAGCCCGATGGCTACATGAATATTGCTCGTATCAAGCGATGGCACAACCAGGTAGTGTCTTCGGAGACTTACGTTTTCTGGCTTTGTCTTTCTTTGCCCTTCATACGGCAGTTCTGGAACCATGTATTAACAGTGCGCTAATTGAGACGCAAAAACTCTGCGAGCTAATATGTAGTTTCATAATTTGTAAGTTTTCATACTAAATAAAAATTGTATTGGTATAATGTGTTTTTATTTATATTACACCGTTGAATAGTTCCCATATGATCAATTACACAAATTTGTTAGATATCCTGAAATAAAGTAATACTGTGCAGTGTGCATGTGGTTACATAGAATAATCACTCGAGTCCTAATGTGACTTATTGCACATTACACAATCCAAAGGTTCTAGCACGAAAGACGTGAATACAACGTAAATTCCAACATATTAAATTCGATATTTTAATGAGAATTACACTACACAATATTGATTTTAGATTAAATTGTTACAAGCGCAATAAGCATTTTGTTATCCAATGAGAATATGAAGAAATCTTCGGATTAAATAAATAATTTAAATAAACTAAAGTTTTTGAATTTAAAACTTTGTTTATTATATTTTATTTTTCGTGTATTACAACATGAACAATAAGCATGTAAAGAAAACCCTGTCCGATCCGTGAAGGTATTGTTGGGTATCGATAACCGATTTTACTAATGCTTACAAAGCCTGGCGAAACTTAAAAAAAATCACCCATAAAAAATAAACGGAGACGGGAGAGGTTGGAAGCGGCGCGAAGGTAATAATTTCTTCAAATGCCTATTTTCCAAATTCCTAGGCACTAGTGTCCCCTCTCAAGATGCGTTAAACAGACAACTTTTAGGTATTTGAGGGGGTGTAGCAGACGAGGTGTAAGACGATTAGCCCCGCCCACTGCGGGGCGTACCGCGCGAATTCATCGATGCGTCATGAATGAATTCGCGCATTTTATTATCCATACCAGCTATTCTATATTTTATCTATATTTAGAAGCGTAATTTAACAAGAAAACGTTAACCATGAATCACTCTGCGTGTCACAGTCCTGGTTTGCATCAAACATCCGCGGCGATCACCACGATGGAATCCCACGGTTACTTTACGTTGCGATTTTCGAAAATGTATGTATGTATAGTGTATCTATAAAGTCGTGAAAATAAATGAGGGCGTTGCGGTCGTGCAAATAGCAACCCTGGTATTGTGATTGAAATCATATTGATACTAGCACATTATTTTGTACTAGAAGCAAAACTGGTTTTAATGAAAACACAAATCTATAGTCTCTGGCATTTAAATAAAATGAGTAAAACAAAAAATAAAATCATATACAATATGTTAAGAAAACCCTGTCCGACCCGTGAAGGTATTGTTAGGTATCGATAACTGATTCTACTAATGCCTACAAAAACTGGCTAAACTTAAAAAAAAAAATCCCCCTAAAAAATAAATAAAATAAATAGGTAATTTCATGGCAACACAGGCACAGTTCATAACCTCAGTTGACCTCATGCATGTAAGTATAGGTAGTTCATCGACGTTTATCGAGTCTCGAAAGAAATAATGATACTTAGGCAGCTCGTGAAAAGAACTTTTTTTTTAAGTAGGAAAGTCGTCTGACTCTCCGAATGTATCATTTCATTCGATGAGCATAATGGCTGTGGCGAAGATGTTGTTCCATATTTCAAATCCGCGCTGGCCACAGTTGGTCCACCCTTACCAATCCACTGCGCGCCGAACTGATAATGGAGGTTCTCACGTACATACATAAATCTAATTAAATCTCGTCTTTAAGAATCCTTGTTTTGGCAACCTTATTAGACCGTATTGTTAATTGGCAATAGGAACAAAACATTGTTCACAAGTAGGGTTACTAACTTTTTTCACAAAAAACGTATAAAGTGGTTTGGATAGGAAAAAAATAATGTATTGGGTAGAAAAAAGTATTTTTCAAATATTATGTCTTATTGCGTATTTTTGTGTGCTTTTAGCACATGCTAACAATTTTTTGTCATCTTTAAATGTTACAAAGCTTGCTTGACAATTAACATTTAAAGGAGAATGGCCACGGCCCATACAAAAAAAAAAAAAAACAGCCTAAGCCCGATGCAAAAGTTTTATATATGAGATTTTAGATTAAAATTAGTATAGTTGTTTTGAGTTATGATCGTTGCTGAATTCGGTGGCTAACATGTTTTTTTGGCCATTAAATTTGCGTAGGCGCTCAAGGAAAACAATGTATTTTTATAAATTGTCATTTTTTGCCTAAATGATTATTATACAAAAGGACTCTAGAAAGTAAACAATGCTTGTAATACTACAAAAATATATATAAACATATTAAAAATAACAGAAGTATTGTATTATCGTATTTAATAAAACATTACTTAAAAAAGTTATACTGTATTACATAATGAAAACTAATGGCGACTACTAATGACAAGATTATATTACAATAATACAATATTATATTACACAACAACTCTCGCTTGCATCGTCTAGCTTACACTACCTCGCGGCGTCACCATCTTTTTAGCTCATTCACATCCACGTATCTAATCACTTGCTTATTTCATTGTTATGGCCAGGCTTACTTAATACAATAATCATATAAAATAATGTGAATAAGGTATTGATAAGTTTTACAATAAAAAAGCATTGTTTGCCTCAAGCGCCAGCTAAGCAACTACTATGGGCAAATAAAATATGTTAGCCACTGAATTTAGCTATGATCAGAACTGAGAATAACTATGCTAAATCAAATTTAAAATCTGAAAGATAAAACTTTTGTGCTGGGCCTGGGTTTTTTTTTGGTCATTCTCCTTTCAATAAATAGCGTTGTGACTGAAATTTATTGGTGCTCTATTTCTCTCTTCTCGCCACTTTAGATTCATTACAAAAAAAAACTCTCTCAGTAAAAGCTGAATTCGCAGGAATGGAGAGTAGGTAAGAAATATTTTGTTCATTTCAAATTGTTTCCATTATCCGTTATAAACATTTTGTTCAGTAACCGATTCAAAATAAAGTTCTGAATTTGGATGTGTAGGTATATATTTTTGTATGTACATAATATGCATGTTCTGGCATTACTCCAACATTTATGTAGGGTTTCCTAAAACTCAATATCAAGTAGGTATTTGGCGGTAAGTTAGATTGTATATATTTAGTATTTTGTTCTAAACTATTAATATTAAGTAAAGCAATGAATAATATTTTAGAACTGAAACTTCATTATTCACTTATGAGTGAAATTTAACAGCAATTCATCACAGTTTTCTATTATGCTTCATATTGGTTTTTCATCGAAATTCAGTTATTACTTTAGACTAATGTTTTTTGTTATGAAACTTCTTCATTCACGTGTGGGAGAGATTTTATAGCAATGTGAAAAAATATCGTCACAATTTTCTCTTACGCGCCATCTTGGTTTCTAATCAAAATTCAGTTATGATGTAAAAATATAATATTTCAAATATAGTGCTATAACAAAAAAACCTATTTCAATTCAAGTAAATTTGTCGTTAACATAAAAATGATCACTATTTTCTTTTGACAAATCCAACAAATTCTTAGTGGGGGGCAACGTTTGTTGTTGTTTGTTGTGTGTGTGTGTTTGTTTGTGTTGATTGTTGTTATAGATATTATATTATGTGTTTAGTCGCCCCCGCTGCGCTCGCGCGCATGCTATATAGGTACCTCGAGTTGTGTTACTGGCAACATAAGAAATTTAAACATGACAGGTTTTTATTATCTGTGCAACTGTGCTCTAAAGACAAGAGTAAGATGGTTGTTTGAAAAGAATTTTTTTATAAAATTATAAAACGTGTTCCTGTGTAACATTAAAAAGCAAAGGAAATAAACTCATTAAAACTGACTGCAACGTCCTTTTATTAAAATAATAATAGGTTATGGGCCCAGACCCGCCTATTTTTAAAGATTAACGTGGATGCAATCAGGATATCAAGATTAGAAATAAAACTCAGAACTGTTGGCCATCATGGATTCTTCAGGTACTGTTTCTGGGGTTGGAGTAAATGTTGCAGGAATTACGGTGGTAAAACTTACGGGCAGCGAAAACTGGTCGTTATGGAAATTCCAAACGAAGATTTTACTTAATGGACAAGGCCTCTTTGGGATTGTCGACGGCACAGTCAAGAAAAATGACTCCAGTTTGAAGCCAAACGAATGGGAGGTGTTGGATGCCAAAGCACAAATACACATCGTGTCGAGAGTTACCGAAAACGTTATGCAACATTTGCTAACGTGTTGTACTGCGGCAGAAATGTGGAGTAAATTGTCATGTATTTACGAACTCAAAAGCTCAACGAGCGTTCATCTACTTCAAGAGAGGTTCATGAGATATAAATATGAAGAAGGAGGTATGGCAAATTTATTTAGTAAAGTAGAACACTTTGCAAATCAACTAAAACAGTTAGGTGAGCCAGTCTCTGACCAAATGATCATCACAAAAGTGATCATGACGTTGCCACCTCAGTATAGACATTTCGTATCAGCGTGGGAAAGTGTTTCTCAGGAATCCCAAACCTTGAACGGTTTGCAGGCAAGACTGCTCATAGAAGAAGAGCGCATGAAAGAAAACGAGGAGCCCGTTGCCTTAACTGTGCAAAATATAAAATGTTTTAAATGTGGGAAGATTGGCCATAAGAAAAATGTTTGCAGATCAAATACTTCTTGTTCCTATTGCAAGAAGATGGGACACACAATGGAGCAATGCTATTTTAAGAAAAAAAAAGAAAAAGGAAATAGTTCCAAAGAAAATAAAGAAAGTCGTTCGAAGAACAATAAAGGAAATAACTCACATGATAAAAAGGGGGATAACTCAAAAGCAAATGCATTTATTTCTAGTGCATTTGTTGCCAATGAAAATAGCCAAGAAGAGTGGATATTGGACAGTGGTGCAAGTGACCACATAACCCCTAATAAAAATAATTATTTTAGCTTTTCAGGTATTTCAGGTGATGGATATGTCATAGTTGGAGACGGCAGAAAACTAAAAGTACAAGGAATCGGACAAATACTTCTGAAGGCTTTTGATGGTACTGATTATGTGGAGACGTCACTAAATGATGTATTATATGTTCCTGAACTTAAGGTAAATTTATTCTCTGTAACAAAAGCTATAAATAAAGGTTATATGTTACAAATTAAAGGTAAAAGCTGTGAGCTAATTAAAAATAACATAATATGTTGTGTCGGTAAATGTGTTGGTAAGTTCTATGTAATGCAGTTTACCTCTGCTACCTCACATAGGGCTAACTTGACTACTCAAGTTAAAGAAAATAATACCCTTATGGATTGGCATGAAAAATTGGCACACCAAAATTTAGATTACTGTCGCTCAATCTTAAAAAATAATAACATTAAATTCATTGATTCTGATGATTCTTGTGTTGCATGTATGGAAGGAAAATGTCACCGCTTACCATTTCCTCGGAGTTTAAATAAAACAAACATGTGTTGTGAAATATTACATGCTGATGTTTGCGGACCGATGGAAGTTTCATCTGTTGGTAGTTCAAGGTATATTTTAGTAATCAAAGATGATTTCTCAAAATATAGGAAAGTTTACTTTTTAAAACATAAGTCTGAAGTGCCAGAAAGAATAAAACAGTTCATTAATTATGCTGAAATTGAAACAAATAGTAAAGTCAAGATTTTAAGAACTGATAATGGGACTGAATTTTTAAATAAAACTTTAGAATCTTTTTTAAGTAATAAAGGTATTCAACATCAAACTACGGTTGTTTATACACCGGAACAAAATGGTAAGATAGAAAGAGAAATGCGAACAATAATAGAAGCTGCTAGAACTATGTTAATTAAATCTAAATTAGATAAAACGCTGTGGGCTGAAGCGGTTAATACAGCTGTGTACACATTAAATAGAACTTATGTTAAAAATGAAAATACTGATAAAACACCTTATGAATGTTGGTCAGGCCGAAATTTTGAGATACATGGTTTACATAAATTTGGTAATCCAGTATTTAGTCATGTACCTAAGGAGAAAAGAAGAAAATTAGATTCCAAAGGTAAGAAAGGATATTTTGTTGGGTATGGAGAACTGACTAAGGGGTATAGAATTTATTATAAGGAGGAAAACATAGTAGAGTTTAAAAGAGATGTAGATTTTATTAAAGATAGCGATATTAATGATAGCAATAAAATATCTAATACTGATATAACAGAAAATATTGAAATCACAATAGAAAGAGAAAATTTAAATTCAGTAAACTCATCAGAGGAAAATAGTGACAGTATTATACAGAATGAAAATAGTAGGGATAGTACAATAAATAGTCAAACGGAAGTAAATATTGAAACATTAGGTCAAAATCTAAATAACAGTGTAAATGTTGATGAATTGATTAATGAGTCTAATGAAGAGTTCTATAATACAAATACTGAAGTTCAAAGTCAGGTAGAACAAACTAGTAGGTTTAGACCTAGAAATCAGATTAGACCGCCAGAGTGGCATAAGGATTACAGTACAGACTATACATGTTTTTTGAGTTTTATAGAGGAAAATCCTCAAACATATGAGGAAGCCATGAAAAGTGCTGAAAAAGCAAGTTGGAAAAAAGCAATGGAGGAAGAGATAAGTAGTTTAAAAGAAAATAATACATGGGAGTTAGTGCCTAAACCAGTAAATTGTAAAGTTATTGAAAGCAAATGGGTATATAAAAGAAAACTTGATGATCAAGGTAATATAGCTAGTTACAAGGCTAGGCTCGTAGCTAGAGGCTTTCAACAAACTGATTTTACTGATGATAATCTATTTGCACCAGTTGCCAAGCTTCCAACCGTTCGCACTCTATTGGCAGTTTGTAATCAAAAGGGTATTTTAGTACATCAAATGGATGTTAAAAGTGCATTCCTTCACGGTGATATTAAAGATGAGATATATTTGTCATTACCAAAAGGTTATACTGATAATAATATGGTATGTAAGCTGAAAAAGTCATTATATGGTTTGAAAAGTTCACCAAAGAACTGGAATGATAAATTCAACTCAGTTATGTTGTCTGAAGGTTTTAAACAATGTAAAACTGATTATGGTCTTTATGTAAAACAGTATAATGGACAGATAGTCTATTTATTACTCTATGTTGATGATTTGTTAATTTCAGGGACGGATATTGAATGTGTAAACAAAACCAAAGAAATGTTAAAGAGAAATTTTTCAATGAAAGACTTGGGTCTAGCAAAATACTTTTGGGTATATCTATTGAACAGGATGCTATTAATGGTATCTTAAAAATAAGTCAGAAAGCATTCCTAAAACAGATTTTACAAAAATATAATATGTCAGAATGTAAAAGCGTTGCTACACCCATGGATTCAAAATTTAAAACTGATAGTCTTAATAAGCAAAAATCTGAATCTCAAGAGTTAGAAACAAGATGTAGACAACTAATTGGATGCTTATTGTATGCAGTATTAGGCAGTAGACCTGATTTATGTGCTTGTGTTTCAATCTTAAGTCGTTTCCAAAAATGTGCTAGTGAAGAGTTGTGGAATATGTTAAAAAGAGTTCTCAGATACATTAAAGGGACAATTGATTTAAGTTTAGTGTTTGAAAGAAACAAGAATGATGTTATCATTGTAGGTTATGTAGATTCTGATTGGGGAGGTGATTTAGTTGACAGAAGGTCAACAGCTGGATTTGTTTTTAAAATTTTTGGTTCTCCTGTTTCATGGTGTACTAGAAAGCAGCCATCAGTAGCTTTGTCCTCAACTGAAGCTGAGTACATGGCACTTAGTATGGCTACAGCAGAAGCTTGTTGGCTTAAACAGCTAATAACTGATTTTTTTATTAATGTTGAGTATGTATTAATATATGAAGATAACCAGAGTTCAATTAAGGTTGCTAAAAATCCAGTTTTGCATAAAAGAATGAAACACATAGATATTAAACATCATTTTATTCGTGAGAAAATTGTAGAAGGTTTAATAAAGTTAAGTTATGTAGAAACATCAGAGCAAGTAGCTGACTTGCTAACTAAACCTTTATCAAGTCCAACATTTGTTAAATTAAGGGGATATTTAAACTTAATGATTGATATAAAATAGTCTTACAAGAAAAGTTTAATTGTTTTGTTAAATGATACTATACATATAAGTGAAGATTTCATAGTTGTGTATAAATTAAGAAACTGTAAAAGTGTATAAGTTAATTACTTTGTATGTAAAGGAAAAATGTAAAAGTTTGTAAGTCATGTTTTGAATATGATAAGGTTGTATTAATTTCTTAAATTGAATTCCATTTCATTTAATTGATTGAATTTCTTATTTTGAGGGACGGTGTTACTGGCAACATAAGAAATTTAAACATGACAGGTTTTTATTATCTGTGCTACTGTGCTCTAAAGACAAGAGTAAGATGGTTGTTTGGAAAGAATTTTTTTATAAAATTATAAAACGTGTTCCTGTGTAACATTAAAAAGCAAAGGAAATAAACTCATTAAAACTGACTGCAACGTCCTTTTATTAAAATAATAATAAGTTGCAATTAATGCCTTACAGCCCTTGGCTACGAATCTACTATAACTTTTTTTATAAACCTTATCTATTCAGTTTTAGTAACGTTTTAAATAGTAGATGAATGCCATGAAGAAGTTTTGCTTCATAAGAGTGTACAGTGGTAGACATACGCTACTAATGTAAATGCGGTTCTTAATAGTGCTTTACCTTTATCAAGCGGTTTGAACATTGCGGACTTAAGACTCCACAGTTTATTATGTTATTTGTATATTGTGTTCATTAATATTTCAGCGGTTAAATTAGTTTAATTTTGTTATGTCCATCACAATAAGTGTTAAGCCTTGTAAAGTATATATACTTATTTTATGTACTTTAACTTATTTAGTTTCTTTACCACAGGTCAGAATAAGCATTCCAGTACTATAAGGTGCTGTTGTGACTATTTACATTGGGGACAGGTCTCGTTACTATCATTTACACACAGAATATAATTGTTTTTAAAATTCAATTCTTGGTGCCAATTTGATAACTAGATCACCATCGGATCTAGCCAAAGCTACACCATATTCGGGCATCACCACGTCCACCGTCAACCACTGGAACTGAAATTCGTATTAAAGTGCCAATAGGTTCAGAGGAAACATCTTTTCACTAGATTTCAGCATTTTTCAGCCCGTTGTTGTAGCGTTTTCTTAGCGCTTTTACGATTATCCATTACTTTATATTTTGAGCCTAAACAGACGATACAATACCTTTCCCTCACCCTACTATCCCCGCTATTTAGATATTGTATAGATTTCCTAGGAAAAGTCTCTAACAAAATTTATTTTACACATTTTTGTGCGATCTTAGGAGTTACGTAAACGTAGCAATTGTATACAATGACAGATAACGTACATTTCCGCTAACGAATATTCGTACTCGCTCATCATTACTACGTTGTTTATATAAGGTTCTGAATTAGGCTGGTTTATAATTAATAAATGAGGATCCATAATTATTACTTGTAGGCGTGCGATTTACGGCTGCCACTTACGTTGGTAATAGCAGTAGATAGTGACAATAGGGACTTGCCTAACGTTCTTATATTATTTTATGTAATGTTATATTATCTTATCAACTAATATTCCAAGTTGTAACGTAAAAATAACCCGATTAGTTCTACACACTCAGGTATATTCATCTTACGTGAGCGTAGCCGATACAGTGTTCGTAGGCTCGTAGCGCATGTAGACGTAGCACTGTTATACGTTCCGCATATCCCGCCACTATTTAAAGCCCAATGCTACGAGCACAGCAGAGAGTCAACCTAGCAAACGAGGTAAAATAACTGGGCTTCGCTGGTTCGATTCCAGCGAGTCACAATCACTTGTAGGATACCTATCAGTTAAAGACGCACTTACATAAATGCTTACGTCCTCTTCTTGGACGGCCCAGAGGGAGACACCGACACATGAGATCACTTAAAGAGTAACAAGGATTTCGTCATTACTAATTAAAACCAATCACATAATTTATACCTACTTGAGAAAAATTACGCATGTCCATTCTAGTCAACTTCCACTGACCAAATCTAAAATTAAACACATCATCATGTCGTCAACAAGTGACTGTAGTTCATGATTTCAGTTTTATTTTATGAGTCCAGATGATCTGTGTGCATGAATTAGTTCACCGTGAGTTCAAATCTCATGCGGTAAGTAGACTTTAATTGTAAGATTAGAAGTTATGGGACAGATCTACATATCTATAACTCAAATTTCGAAAAGCTAAATGTAGGAGGTAGATCATACTAAACCAAGTAAATATTGTATATGAAACTAATACTTTTATAATTTTAAAATCTTATTTATTATTCGTTTATTTCAACATATATATATAACGGAGTACCATGTTCATTGAAATTTTTAGACACTACATTGTCTCCACCGCTAAACTCAGATGTAGCAAAAATGTTTAGCTGTTTTTCGTCAAGAATTGTTTGAGTCTATAATAACCAAAAAAATTTGGGCGCACCAATAAACAAAAATAAAGTGCCATATCTGTTATTTCTAAGGTCTATGAATTTAACTTATTTTTGTTAGTACTTCGTTCGCCAGACAGCGCTAGTAATATTTTGCGAAGTATTGTAGAGGTGGGGCGCGGTGAAAAGGGAGCAAATGCTCAAGGTCGTTTGGTCAGGGTATGGTCTTAAGCGAACAACTAACTCACATGTACCTTGATAAACGGTATAATCTCTCATTTTCCTGAAAGATTAAAAATAATAATATGTAATCTCTATCAGAAGATGGATAGCACTAATTTTAATTCCCAATATGATATGATTCATTTTTAAATTCAGCGGTAAATTAAATAACCTAAAATATCAAAATTGTGCTAGTAGGACAACAATTTATAGTCTCCTTATATTTACATTCTAACCTTTATATAAACAATGTCAAAAATCCTCATTTTAGTCTTAAAATGCATGTATTTATAGTATTTTAAGTTATTATGTTGATATAGTATTTTATATGTTTATATGGGCCTTGATGCCTGAAATAAATGGATAAATAAATAAATGGATTAATATATAAATAAATACCATCCATATTTGATCATTTTTTTCCAGCTTGGTGTACTAACAAACATTGATGATAAACTTTCTTTTATAATTAAGATTAAACTGTTCAAAATAGTAGTTTATGATACTGATACCTAATTATGTACAGTTTCATACACTGCTTTATCTAATCTCAGTGCGTCTAACGTCAACGCAACACAATTCCATTTATTCAGTTTCATAATTTGTAATATGCAAAATGTTAACAATTCTGCACCCTGCATCACAGCGCATGCGCCAAAGCGCGCGCAGCCACAGATAAAAAATGAAATAGTACTGTCTACATTGATATAATATTGAACAGATATGATATTTTGTACGCTTCAAGTTCAATGCGCTAGTGACTTATCTACCTTCGTTTAATATTATATGAATCGCTTATATTAGTTTGTTAGAGAAATAATGTTATAATTTAATTTTATAATATCCTTTCGACATACTATTGGTAAAGTACGTCAATATAAACTCCTTTTTGCTTTTATATTTGTAATTTTTTGATATGAGAGTAGATAAAAGGGTATTATGAAATGTCAGATTATTTAGAAGACAATAAAGCTTGGGATTAAACTGCTCGCTCTGCTAAGAAATGTCATTAAGCGATAAGCGTAATTATGCTACACTTATGACATTTTAATCACTTTTTTTTAAATCACGGAAATTCATTGTTATGTACAAAGCAAACACATATTGTTATTGTAAACATTTTCAGTAGTCAGTAAAGAAATGCCGGCTTTTACATCATATTTTTTTAAACTAGCTGGTAGTTTAAAAAAATATGATGTAAAAGTGATCAGTGATCCTACTTGCATGATAAACGATTTCATTTCATTTCGCTGAGAAGAAGAAATGATGGAACAAAGGCCCAAGAGCGCAGCTGTCTGTTCATTTAATAAACCATATGGCTCTATAAACTACTACGACTATATGACTACGAGACAGAACATTAAATTAAATTATTTATATCATTACATCAGCAAAGCAAAAATATATTGGAAATGGAAGTAAAAACTGATAGCCTAATTAAAGTCTCCAAAAGGGCACTCATAAAGGGCATGACAGCTTACATTTTTATGCATTGTAAGAAAATAGACTACCTATTTATTACCTGAACTCTCAATAAACTAATTCTCATCTTAAAATGTGCCATTGTGAATTCGTAGATACAAACGTTTCGCCAAATGAAAAATTTATACTGTTTATGATTTTAAAATATTCCATTAAAAACTATTATGCTAAAAGAATTACGGATAATCAATATTCAGCCCAAGAAAAGGGATAATCTCACGCGCTAAGGAACTTTGTTTCAGGGTGTCTAGCATTTTAATTGAACATATATGTGCCTTTAGCCTAATGTAAACAAAAAAATATATTTTAAGAACACAATTTTTATTTACATTCATAATAATTACAGGGACTAGATATTTACAAATATTACAATTCAAACTATAACACAAATTATCAACTTTGTATATCAAGACTGAAATTGATCCAGGACAAGTCCGAGCTCTCCTCAGCGGGAGCCCTTGAAGTGGGCGGGTCCGTTTGTAGTTCCGCTTCTAAGGAATAATGCTGGAATTCAGTAACCGGGGGCTGGTAAGGTTGCACCGGCAAATGTGGCTGCTGGTACTGCTCCTGGCACTCCCCCTCATGCATAGGTAACGGTACGTTACCTTGCTGGACTTCAAAAACCGGATGCTGGTAAGGTTGCACCGGCATATGTGCCTGCTGGTACTGCGCCTGGCATTCCCCCTCATGCCTAGGTAACGGTACGTTACATTGCTGGACTTCAAAAACCGGACGCTGGTAAGGATGCACCGGCAAATGTGGCTGCTGGTACTGCGCCTGGCATTCCCCCTCATGCATAGGTAACGGTACGTTACATTGCTGGACTTCAGTAACCTGACGCTGGTAAGGTTGCACCGGCAAATGTGGCTGCTGGTACTGCGCCTGGCATTCTCCCTCATGCTTAGGTATCAGTAAGTTAATATTGCTCGCATCGAGTGAGTCTTGGATACACTCGACTCGATCTCTTTTTTCCTTCATGCGTCGATTTTGGAACCATATCTTGATGACGCGATCATTAAGACGCAACATTTTCGCGAATTCCATCCTACGAACAGCATTTAGGTAATTTGATTTCGAGTATTCCTGTTCCAACCGAATCAACTGATCTGTCGAGAATTTCGTTCTGATCCTTTTTCTTTTCTTTTTTTCTCCGTTTGTTTTGTTGCTCGCCCAGGTTGGTGATTCTGCTATGAACGCACCGAGAGCTGGTTGAAAACACTCTGGTCCTGCAATAATCTGACCGTGTGTGTGTGAGGGTAACTCGTTTTGCACAGGAGGCTGCAAAGAATAAAAACAAAGCATTAGTTATTTTATATTAGTATTTTTTTATGACTGCTTAGTGCCAATTTTTAAGATGTAAGGGAAAAAAGCTAGAAATTTTGATTTTAATTTTTTGATGAAACTTACATACAGTATGTTAACTAACATAGGGCGTTCCCGTTAACCCGAAATAGTATAGCATACATACATGCTAAAAAAAAATATTTCCATTCGAAAACAAAATGTTTTAAAAAATTTTCCAATATGAAAATATTCAATAAAAATTTTAAATTGACATGTAAAAGAAACACACTGCACACGCGAACATGAAAGACGGCAACGTCGCAATTTATTTATACATGACGACTACTATTTTGATTTAAAACAGGAGGTTTCAAATTTATTTCCAATTAGATTTTTTTTTATTCGGATTTTTATGCTTATTTTTCTATGCTGATATTTTTATTTTAATCTATTAATGATATATATTAACGAGTTTAAGGGAACGCCCTCTGTTATTTAAGATACTGTATAATAAAAATAAATACTATAACTCAACACAGAAAATAATGAAAAAGCTTTACCATGGTATTCTGCTGCATATTTATGCTTTGCACTTGGTTCCAGGGACCATCTCCGCATGTGCCCGCTCCGTTGCCAATAAAAGAGTTTTGCATTGAAGACATTGATTCTAAATTAATGCACGGAAGTTATGCTCGCAACGAAATGTTAGCAATTTATAATGCCTGTCCAGATTGTGCGTAAGTTTATATAGGTACGCACAACAATCCCGTAGTACAAGGTAATTAACAAATGAGGTGTAGGGACAGCTCAGTTGTTAGTCGCTCAGTTGTATTGTTTGTTCTCGTAATCACCTAGTGCAGGGGCATTAAGTGATTAGGAGAGTAAACACAAGTTTTTCAAATAACAATATTAAAAATGATTGTATTGATAAAAGCTTTTGATTATTATTTTTAACCGATTCAAAAAAAAGTTCTGAATTTGGATGTCTAGGTATATATTTTTGTATGTATATATACATGTTCGGGCATAACTCCAATATTTATGCAGGATATCCCAAAACTTAATATCAAGCAGGTATTTGGCGGTAAGTTAGATTGTATTTATTTAGTATGTTGTTCCAAATTACTAGGTATTATGTAAAGTAATGAATTATATTTTAGTACTGAAACTTCATTATCAACTTATAATTGAAATTTAACATCAATGCATCACAGTTTTCTGTTATGCTCCATCTTGTTTTTTCATCGAAATTCAGTTTCTACTTTAGACTAATATTTTTTGCTATGAAACTTCTTCATTCACGTGTGGGAGAGATTTTAGAGCAATGTAAAAATACCGGGTGTCGCTGGTTCGATTCCAGCGAGTTGTAATCACTTGTAGGATGTCAGTTAAAGACGCACTTGCACAAATGCTGACGTGCTCTTCTTGGACGGCCCAATGAGAGTCAGCGACACTTGAGATCACTTAAAGGGTAACAGCGATTTCGTCATTACTAATTACAACCAATCACACAATTTATACATACTTGAGAAAAATGGCATATGTCCATTCTAGACAACTTCCACTGACCAAATCTAAAAATAAACACATCGTCATGTCGTCAACAAGTGACTGTAATTCATGATTCTCAACTTTATTTTATGAGTCCAGATGACCTGTGTGCATGAATTAGTTCACCGTGAGTTCAAATCTCACACCTTAATTGTAAGATTAGAAGTTATGGGACAGATCTACATATTATCTATAATTAAAATTTCGAAAAGCTAAATGTAGGACGTAGATCATACTCAACCAAATAAATATTGTCTTTGAAACTAATACTTTTAAAATTTAAAAATCTTATTTATTATTCGTTTATTATAACGGAGTACCATGTACATTGATATTTTCAGCCACAACATTGTCTTCACCGCTAAGCTCAGATGTAGCAAAAATGAATACACCTTATTATTTTTTACGCAGTTTTTTTACCTTCCTGCTTAACAGCGGTCACAAACACAACAAAATAAGCCCTAAAATCTCAATTTATTACATCGTATCACGACAAATCGTACTCACGACATATTCTAGTGATAAACAGCATTACCAATTTCTCGTTACTAATATCACAATCGCTTAAATTGGTATTTCATTCAGAAAACAAAATGGCGTCATTGTTAGAAGTCAAAAAACTTCTTTTACAACAATTTGCAGGTAACGATATTGAGAGTTTCAGACTATAAATTTTATAAAAAATTCTAAAATTTGATTTTGACATTATATTTGGCATTTATTTAAGACATTCGCCATCCTCTTCCATCCAGATCTCCCATTTGATCAAGAGTAGGTCAAACAATTTCTGTTAAACAAATATTAATCCAAATCTATTATTAAACTAACCCATGTCGTTTATTAATCATGAATTGAACTAACCATAGATAACTATGTGTTAATGCCAAGCAACTAATGCCAAACAGATTACAAAACAGAAGCCCAAAAATCTGAGAACTAAGTAGTCATGCCATTGGTATCAAGTAAACGCCCACCCTTCGCCACTTTCTAATGCTGAAGCATTAGAAAGTGGCGAAGGGTGCAGCTGAGAAGAAGAGATGATGGAACAAAGTCCCCAGCCAGGACTGTATACAATACTATGTTAGTTAAACAACTAGCATAAGAGAACATTAAATTATATATAATAGGGGTTAAATTATGAAATTGCCGATTTGTTATGAAAATCTATGTTACTTATTATAACATTTTTATCTAATTTATTTAATCAAAATAGTTATTGTTATTATCTATACCTACATTGCGCTGCCTCCTCTGTTTTTTATATATTAGTATTTTTTACTGTCCATTTTGTACTGCCTCTTGGGAAGAAAACTTCTTGTCCCATAGATAATTCAAATCACGAAAAAATGGTAGTTCGATGGAGCAAGGTCTGCCAAATACGGAGGATGGAGAATGGTTTCTAACTACGGTTCCTGAAGGGTCAAAATAGTTTCTCGTGTAGTGTGAAGTCTCGAATTGTCATGGAGCAACGAAATGAAATGAAATCGTTTATTTTGCAAGTTCAATTTTTTTCAATTTTCAATTTTTCAAGATCACCGATCACTTTTACAAGTCATATTTTTTTAAAGTAACTGGAATAATAGCTGCAATAATTTTGAACATCAATTCATTAGTCAGGGCTGTTTTACTGCTAGTTTTGTCAACATTGTTAAGCACAAAAAACATTTGCCGTTACTGCTTGACCGGATCGGAGAAAACCATAGTGAATAACACCACGCTGACACCACCAAACAGTTACCAATGGTAACTGTTTGAGCATACTTCTGATTCAGCAAAACAGGTATACCTATACAATATGTATAGAAAACCCTGTCCGATACATAAGGATAATAAAGGTTAGGTAAACACATGACCAAATATAATATAAAATTTTACGTAATCATCATTACTATGATGATTACGTAAAATTTTACTGATGAATTTTGAAATAATCTGTTTTCCCGTGAATTAATTCCAACTTCCCCGAAATTTGGTAATTTAAAAAAAAAGTGACAACACCGGTTTGACGGTATTATTATAAGCGACGCGACCACGTGCCCCGTGGCCTGCCCCCCGTTGCCCGCGCATGGATGGCTTACCGCACATGTATTAAGTTACCTCTGTTTGCGAAATAATATTTTTTTTTTTTTGGGGATTTTTTTTAACTTAGTACGGCTTTGTGGACATTAGTAGAATCAATTATCGATACCTAACAATACCTTCACGGATCGGACAGGGTTTTCTTTACATATTTTATAAAAAATAAATAAAACTGAATTGCTTATTAACCGACTTCAAAAAGGAGGAGGTTACTCAATTCGACCGTATATATGCTTTTTTTATGTTTGTTCGCGCATAACTTCATCGTTAATGAACGGATTTTGATAATTCTTTTTCTGTTAGAAAGAAGACGTTCCCAAGGTGGTCTCATGATAAGGATATCAGGGTTTGATGGTGGAAGACCAGAGAAAACAAGGGAAACTTTCAAAAATTGCAGGGGCGACTAGTGCATTTCTTAGCATTTTCATTATGTATTTTAAAGCACTACAATTTAATAAAGGGCTGGAGTAGATATGATGATGGAGCCGGGAGACAGTCGAAGGAACTCCTCAACAATTCACAGCAGCTACCTTGTGTTTGTGCTTGAATAATTTGCATTGACAAGAACCTTACACCTAGATGGGTGGTGACTGTCATTAGGGAGCTAATGATGATGACAAATGTCAGTTCAGGGAACTCCTAAACGATTTACAGTAGCTACCTTGTATTTGAACTCAATTCATTTATATTGATGAGACCTTTGCACCCATTGGGTTAAAATAATGGTCTGCAGTAAATTTGATGATGAAGACCATTGGCAGTTGAGGGAATACTTACGGGTAAAAATTAAAGTAAACAAAATTGCGTCGTTTCCCAACTATATTTGCGTCAGCTTCCAGTCTGACCGGATGCAACTGAATAGATAGTACTTTTAACAACTTAAAAGTGTAAAAAAAACTTTTTTACAAAAAAACAACCGACTTCCAAAAACCACTACAAAGTGAAAAATAACTAATTTCGGAAGTCGGTGTCTTTGGTTTTGTATATTCATTTTTGACACTGACTTCCGAAATTAGTTATTTTTCACTTTGTAGTGGTTTTTGGAAGTCGGTTGTTTTTTTGTAAAAAAGTTTTTTTTATCAAATCAAAATAACACACACATACACATATGCGTTACATATACACATATGTAACGCATATAATAATATACATATAAATTAGTTATAACAAGAACATGTTTGTCCGACTGTGTGTTTTGCTGGACCGATTTTGATGGGACGTTTACTGTGATGTTATAAGGTGTGTCATCAACTTTTCATGCCGGTAGCCAGTTTCCATGGGGTAAATCTTTTTCCAATTATTTTAAAAAACTGGTACATTATGTAACAGGAACTAACTTATTAACATATTACTATAATATTAACTAATTACTATAATATTAACTAATTACTGTAATATTAACTAATTACTATAATATTAACTAATAGGGAACTAATTTAGTTGTCAGTCGTTGTGCACGGTAATTCGAAACTAGTTTGTATCTAAGCATATTATTATAGATTTCTCTGTAGCTGGTGCTCTTATACTCTCAATAACTACTATTTGAGAGTGTGAAGAAGATGCGGCTGAAATTTTGCAAACACTGAATCAAACTATGAATAAAAATAATGATCTGTCTGATTATGTTCAGAATCAAAATCTTAATAGGAGTAGGGCAGATTTTCGCAACATTACTGTTAGTAGTGAATTCCCTGCTTTAAATGTTAGTGATTTATTATTGATTTTATGTGGGACTTACCAACTTATGCAAGCTTACTCATATTATAGCGAACACATAAGATTTAATGGAACATTATTGTATTGAAGTGTGCACTAATGCCAGATAAAGAAACATGAATGGCAATATATATGAGCATAACTGTTCACTTGTGAGGGCCAGAATCGCTAGTCGTCATGTTAGTCGCAAAGTATACCTACTTCGTGTATGTTTTAGTCAGCACTGCTAACAGAGGCCGCGCAGCAATACAGCAGTACTGCTGTAGCTGTATTGTCGGCCGCCGCACTGAAGGATGCTGTACCCACGTTATGATGGTGATATGGTACTTAGGATGGGCACGGCATCAGAATAATATTTTTCCATCGGCACAATTTTTGGATGATGTTTAGTTATGTGATATATTATGATGATGAACAAAATAAAAACACGAAAATACAATTTTGTATTATTTTACTCCGAGTTAATTATATTCATTGACATAAACAGTATTGATGAAATATAAGAAGTTTAAATAACTTCGAAATGCTAAGTTTTTTGTAGATTATTTCTATTACTAATTAATTGTTAGAATTTGCCCCCTATTATTATCATTGTTTTATACAGCATGATGTTAAAAAGGAGGATATGAAAAAAGAGGATGAATAGGCTATCCAACGCACAAAGAATTTTTCAAATCAGACAAGTAGTTCCTGAGAATAGCGCGTTCAAACAAACAAACTCTTCAGGTTTATTACTATGGCGAAATGGCATTCCCCCCCTTTAGGAAACTGTATTTTTCCCCTAACTATTGTAAACATTTTGATTTATTTAAAATCTATAAGACTATTAAAGTCTTAAAGATTTTAAATAAATCAAAATGTTTACAATAATTTTTAAAACCCATTTTTGCGATTGCGGGTATAGATATATAATCTATACCCGCAATCGCAAAAATAGGTTTTGATATGACAGAAGGAAATGTTGGTACACTACCATTTTCCAATGTACAGTGGTTTGATCGATGACCACCACGCTAGATGGAACGTGTGTTATAGGTGTCATCAAACCTTTTATTATACAGATCTGTAAACAGTATATATTATTCAGAGGAAATTTATGCGCTTAAAACTACTGTGAAGAGTGTGTAGGCATACATTTGTGTGTGAGGGTGTGCATACGAGGGTGTGTATATATAGGGTGGAGATTCTCTTAGTTTTAAGTAGGTCTTCTGTTTTAGTACACTTAAGCGTATTTAATATATATAGTCTAGATTTGCATGAAAAGTGTGTAGGTAATGTTATATTGTATTTAGGTTCACAGTAGCCGCTAGGAGCCTGGACTTCGTCCGGTTGATGACAATAGGCTCATCTTGTATTTCAAGATATCCGAAAAACTTGTGAAATTGCGGCGCACAACATATGTGGTACTAACAACAACAACAATAAATATATATACATAACTCTCTGAGGATTACGGGCTGGGCGGGATGTTATGTGATTCGATCAAACACTGTAACGACTACGATTTGTTTACAATAGATACATTAGGTACATAATGTACATATACATACTTATTGTTTCGTGTGAAACTTTAATAGAAGTCATCATCATCCCAGCGTTAATCCCAGTTGCATCCGCAGCCCTTTCAGCTTTGGAGTCTGGGGTCCGCTTTACCAGTCCAACTGCTGATATGGCTTAACTTCGACATTTTACGTGAAGCGACTGCCGTCTGACCTCCACAACCCGAAGGCGACATCGAAGCATTGCAGTTAGACTAATTGTTGGATTTCTGAGGGCTCCAACAACCCGTAACGACTGCCACTAGATGTTCGTATGGCAACCGGGACCAACGGCTTAGCGTGCTTTCCGAGGCACGACCAGACCAGTGCAAATATTCATATTCATGCATACAAATACTTGCACTGTGCGGGGATCGAACCCACGCCGCCTTGCGCAGCGGCCGCGTCCGCTACCGCTACGCCACGGAGGCTGTGTGTAAACTTTAATAGAAGTATAGAGTGTTTACATCACTTTGAAAAAGCAAATAATTCCTTGTATTTCTATTAAAGAGGTAAACACCATAGGTATTTAAATTGATGCAAGATTTCAAGATTTAAAATCATGACTGGTCATCAAAAACTTCTTTATAAAAACAGGAATTATGCAATCCTTATACAATATGTAAAGAAAACCCTGTCCTATCCGTGAATGTATTGTTAGGTATCGTTAACTGATTCTAATAATGCCTACAAAGCCGGGCTAAACTTTAAAAAAAATCCCCCAAAAAAATAAATATTATTTCGAAAAAGCGAGGTAACTTAATGCATGTGCGGTAGGCAACCCGATAGCCCCGCCCCCCTTCACCCGCGCATGTATGCGCGGGTGAAGGGGGGCGGGCATGCGGCACGTGGTCGCATCGCTATTCGCTCCGTCACAAATGGTGTTATCAGTTTTTTAAAAATTACCAAATTTCGGGGAAATTGGAATGAATACCCGGGAAAAAAAGATTATTTCAAAATTCATTATTATTGTTACTGTGATAATTATGTAAAATTTTATATTATATTTGGTCCAGTGTTTACCTAACCTTTATTATCCTTATGGGTCGGACAGGGTTTTCTTTACATATTGTATATATAACGGAGTTTTGCCCCAACATACATATATGAAAAAATAAAAATACCTGAATTGAGTCCCTACTCCGTTTAAATGTTACAGTCACAAATTTTTAATAATAATATCTTTACAAAACAAGTTTGGGCTTCTTATCACCTAATCCAGGGAAAGTACTACTTGCTTGTTAGTGACTCATTAGCTAATCACCTCGTTAAAAGGGCTTTTTTGCATATATAAGACAGGATACATCTGGTCATTCATTTATTAATAGCTAAACTTTCGTTGCCATCATCAATTACTTCATCTTGTATCAATATCTACAATGGAGACTTATAATATTGCCAATGGTGCCGGTACATTCAGAGATCGACCCTGGAACCAAGTGCATAGAACTACTGCGTTGCAGAATAGTACGGTAATTTGATTTTATAATTCTCAGTGTTTAGTTATAGTATCTATCAATGTCATATTATTATCTAACACCAAAAGTTCTAAATGAAAATTCTGTTTTTAATTTTATGTCTCTTGCATCTTAGGATCCCTTAAACGACTACTAATATTTTTTGTTCTTTGCAGTCCACGGTGCGGAACGATCTAACACCATACTGCGTTCCGTCACTCCCGGTGGCTACGAACAATATTTCCCGTGATAACTACAGCCACCAGGTCGCTTACAATCCGCCCAACTACATGAAAATACCCTACTCAGCAAACGTAGTACCTAATGGGTATAACAATTTGGATTGTACGACGGATGTGAACCAGTTTATTCTAGAGCCTAGCTTGTCTAATCAGTCGTCTCTAGAAAAATTGATTTCGTGTTCACCAGTCGGGGCCAGCAACAACTCATCTGCAGAGAGGAAAAAACGTACCAGAACATTATTTTCAACCGAACAGTTGATTTGTTTGGAAAAGGAGTTTGCTAAGACGCCCTACGTAGAGAGTAATCGTAGAATTAAACTCGCACAGTTTTTGCGGCTCAAAGAGAGCACTGTCAAAGTATGGTTCCAGAACCGCCGCATGAAGGCAAAGAAAGATCAAGCTGAGAGAATGTATGTCATCGAAGACGCTACCATGCCTGTGCCATCACTCGATATGAGTAATACTCACATAGGTATCGGGGCTGTGCATGAGGACTCACATCAAAATCACGAGGAACAGTGTTCAGCACTGTCGACAAGGACATATGAAATGCTGGGTACAAATCTACCAAACTCTGTGCAGTACCAGCAGCTGCAATATAGGCAAAATAATCACAGCCCGTTAAATGAAGTCCAGCAGTTCTCCTCACAAGTGGAAGTACGAACGAACTCGTCCAGTTCAAGTACTGCCATTCAGGAGAACATTGATTTAGACCTGATAACAGAATGGATTTCTGAACAGGGAAATCATTAGTGTTATAGTTCTAGTCTTTTTAAGTTTTCATACTATATAAAAATTGTGTTCGTGAAATAAAAAAAAATGTAATTCACGAATATATTTTTTATTTAATATGAAAACTTATAAAGATTAGAACTAGAATACTAATCATTTCCCTGTTCAGAATTCCGTTCCAGAATCAGGTCTAAATCAATGCTCTCCGCAATGGTAGCACTTGAGGTAAGGCGAGTCCGTTTATAGTTCCACTTTAGGGGAGAACTACTGGACTTTGTTATACGAGTTGTGCTAATGTTGTTGCTGGTACTGGACTGGTGGACTGGTAACGGGCATTGGATACGTTGCCGACACTGCTCAACATTGTTCCACATGAATTTGTTGTGCGTGCTCATGCACAAGCCCGATGGCTACATGAATATTGCTCGTATCAAGCGATGGCACAACCAGGTAGTGTCTTCGGAGACTTACGTTTTCTGGCTTTGTCTTTCTTTGCCCTTCATACGGCAGTTCTGGAACCACGTATTAACAGTGCGCTAATTGAGACGCAAAAACTCTGCGAGCTAATATGTAGTTTCATAATTTGTAAGTTTTCATACTAAATTAAAATTGTATTGGTATAATGTATTTTTATTTATATTACACCGTTGAATAGTTCCCATATGATCAATTACACAAATTTGTTAGATATCCTGAAATAAAGTAATACTGTGCAGTGTGCATGTGGTTACATAGAATAATCACTCGAGTCCTAATGTGACTTATTGCACATTACACAATCCAAAGGTTCTAGCACGAAAGACGTGAATACAACGTAAATTCCAACATATTAAATTCGATATTTTAATGAGAATTACACTACACAATATTGATTTTAGATTAAATTGTTACAAGCGCAATAAGCATTTTGTTATCCAATGAGAATATGAAGAAATCTTCGGATTAAATAAATAATTTAAATAAACTAAAGTTTTTGAATTTAAAACTTTGTTTATTATATTTTATTTTTCGTGTATTACAACATGAACAATAAGCATGTAAAGAAAACCCTGTCCGATCCGTGAAGGTATTGTTGGGTATCGATAACCGATTTTACTAATGCTTACAAAGCCTGGCGAAACTTAAAAAAAATCACCCATAAAAAATAAACGGAGACGGGAGAGGTTGGAAGCGGCGCGAAAGTAATAATTTCTTCAAATGCCTATTTTCCAAATTCCTAGGCACTAGTGTCCCCTCTCAAGACGCGTTAAACAGACAACTTTTAGGTATTTGAGGGGGTGTAGCAGACGAGGTGTAAGACGATTAGCCCCGCCCACTGCGGGGCGTACCGCGCGAATTCATCGATGCGTCATGAATGAATTCGCGCATTTTATTATCCATACCAGCTATTCTATATTTTATCTATATTTAGAAGCGTAATTTAACAAGAAAACGTTAACCATGAATCACTCTGCGTGTCACAGTCCTGGTTTGCATCAAACATCCGCGGCGATCACCACGATGGAATCCCACGGTTACTTTACGTTGCGATTTTCGAAAATGTATGTATGTATAGTGTATCTATAAAGTCGTGAAAATAAATGAGGGCGTTGCGGTCGTGCAAATAGCAACCCTGGTATTGTGATTGAAATCATATTGATACTAGCACATTATTTTGTACTAGAAGCAAAACTGGTTTTAATGAAAACACAATTCTATAGTCTCTGGCATTTAAATAAAATGAGTAAAACAAAAAATAAAATCATATACAATATGTTAAGAAAACCCTGTCCGACCCGTGAAGGTATTGTTAGGTATCGATAACTGATTCTACTAATGCCTACAAAAACTGGCTAAACTTAAAAAAAAAATTCCCCCTAAAAAATAAATAAAATAAATAGGTAATTTCATGGCAACACAGGCACAGTTCATAACCTCAGTTGACCTCATGCATGTAAGTATAGGTAGTTCATCGACGTTTATCGAGTCTCGAAAGAAATAATGATACTTAGGCAGCTCGTGAAAAGAACTTTTTTTTAAGTAGGAAGGTCGTCTGACTCTCCGAATGTATCATTTCATTCGATGAGCATAATGGCTGTGGCGAAGATGTTGTTCCATATTTCAAATCCGCGCTGGCCACAGTTGGTCCACCCTTACCAATCCACTGCGCGCCGAACTGATAATGGAGGTTCTCACGTACATACATAAATCTAATTAAATCTCGTCTTTAAGAATCCTTGTTTTGGCAACCTTATTAGACCGTATTGTTAATTGGCAATAGGAACAAAACATTGTTCACAAGTAGGGTTACCAACTTTTTTCACAAAAAACGTATAAAGTGGTTTGGATAGGAAAAAAATAATGTATTGGGTAGAAAAAAGTATTTTTCAAATATTATGTCTTATTGCGTATTTTTGTGTGCTTTTAGCACATGCTAACATTTTTTTGTCATCTTTAAATGTTACAAAGCTTGCTTGACAATTAACATTTAAAGGAGAATGGCCACGGCCCATACAAAAAAAAAAACAGCCTAAGCCCGATGCAAAAGTTTTATATATGAGATTTTAGATTAAAATTAGTATAGTTGTTTTGAGTTATGATCGTTGCTGAATTCAGTGGCTAACATGTTTTTTTGGCCATTAAATTTGCGTAGGCGCTCAAGGAAAACAATGTATTTTTATAAATTGTCATTTTTCCTAAATGATTATTATACAAAAGGACTCTAGAAAGTAAACAATGCTTGTAATACTACAAAAATATATATAAACATATTAAAAATAACAGAAGTATTGTATTATCGTATTTAATAAAACATTACTTAAAAAAGTTATACTGTATTACATAATGAAAACTAATGGCGACTACTAATGACAAGATTATATTACAATAATACAATATTATATTACACAACAACTCTCGCTTGCATCGTCTAGCTTACACTACCTCGCGGCGTCACCATCTTTTTAGCTCATTCACATCCACGTATCTAATCACTTGCTTATTTCATTGTTATGGCCAGGCTTACTTAATACAATAATCATATAAAATAATGTGAATAAGGTATTGATAAGTTTTACAATAAAAAAGCATTGTTTGCCTCAAGCGCCAGCTAAGCAACTACTATGGGCAAATAAAATATGTTAGCCACTGAATTTAGCTATGATCAGAACTGAGAATAACTATGCTAAATCAAATTTAAAATCTGAAAGATAAAACTTTTGTGCTGGGCCTGGGTTTTTTTTTGGTCATTCTCCTTTCAATAAATAGCGTTGTGACTGAAATTTATTGGTGCTCTATTTCTCTCTTCTCGCCACTTTAGATTCATTACAAAAAAAAACTCTCTCAGTAAAAGCTGAATTCGCAGGAATGGAGAGTAGGTAAGAAATATTTTGTTCATTTCAAATTGTTTCCATTATCCGTTATAAACATTTTGTTCAGTAACCGATTCAAAATAAAGTTCTGAATTTGGATGTGTAGGTATATATTTTTGTATGTACATAATATGCATGTTCTGGCATTACTCCAACATTTATGTAGGGTTTCCTAAAACTCAATATCAAGTAGGTATTTGGCGGTAAGTTAGATTGTATATATTTAGTATTTTGTTCCAAACTATTAATATTAAGTAAAGCAATGAATAATATTTTAGAACTGAAACTTCATTATTCACTTATGAGTGAAATTTAACAGCAATTCATCACAGTTTTCTATTATGCTCCATATTGGTTTTTCATCGAAATTCAGTTATTACTTTAGACTAATGTTTTTTGTTATGAAACTTCTTCATTCACGTGTGGGAGAGATTTTATAGCAATGTGAAAAAATATCGTCACAATTTTCTCTTACGCGCCATCTTGGTTTCTAATCAAAATTCAGTTATGATGTAAAAATATAATATTTCAAATATAGTGCTATAACAAAAAAACCTATTTCAATTCAAGTAAATTTGTCGTTAACATAAAAATGATCACTATTTTCTTTTGACAAATCCAACAAATTCTTAGTGGGGGGCAACGTTTGTTGTTGTTTGTTGTGTGTGTGTGTTTGTTTGTGTTGATTGTTGTTATAGATATTGTTACGAATGGACCTTATGTCGATGGCATAAGGTTCAATATCGCGTGACAAGCAGTGTGTCACTTTTCAAGTCCTATTTCGCCAGATCTAGACATTTTCTAGGTACAATAATAAAACGCCTATCGAATGGTACAGGTCTCAACAGTTTTGTCAACAAAGTGTCGACATCGAAATTTCTGGAAACCCGTTTCCGGGAATTACCATAGGTACTTACATGGCCGGTGACCTCGAAATTATGCAGTATTATTATTACGTCTAGAGGATTCCGGAATGTTCGATCAGCTGGCCTATATATAGGCGGCGCGACGCCGGCGCACAGTCAGTCTACACTCGACTAGCGATACGAAAACAGCGACAGTTAAGAAGCGATCTTAAAGAAGACCTACTGCGACAACTGTAACGAGAACTGTAAGTACTACGTGGAGTAACATCTGTACTGTTATTGTGTGTTTACAACACGGACTTCGCGGACATAAGGAAAGACTTCGGTGCAACGTCAGCGACATTCTACTTGTCATTGCCTACAATCGACTGTACCTTCGTTGCCAATAAACTTCGTAACCCTTAACCGGCGTTTAAGTACCCCTAGCCCGTAACAATATTATATTATGTGTTTAGTCGCCCCCGCTGCGCTCGCGCGCATGCTATATAGGTACCTCGAGTTGCAATTAATGCCTTACAGCCCTTGGCTACGAATCTACTATAACTTTTTTTATAAACCTTATCTATTCAGTTTTAGTAACGTTTTAAATAGTAGATGAATGCCATGAAGAAGTTTTGCTTCATAAGAGTGTACAGTGGTAGACATACGCTACTAATGTAAATGCGGTTCTTAATAGTGCTTTACCTTTATCAAGCGGTTTTAACATTGCGGACTTAAGACTCCACAGTTTATTATGTTATTTGTATATTTTGTTCATTTATATTTCAGCGGTTAAATTAGTTTAGTTTTGTTATGTCCGTCACAATAAGTGTTAAACCTTGTAAAGTATATATACTTATTTTTTGTACTTTAACTTATTCAGTTTCTTTATCACAGGTCAGAATACGCATTCCAGTACTATAAGGCGCTGTTGTGACTATTTACATTGAGGACAGGTCTCGTTACTATAATTTACACACGGAATATAATTGTTTTAAAATTCAATTCTTGGTACCAATTTGATAACTAGATCATCATCGGATCTAGCCAAAGCTACACCATATTCGGGCATCACCACGTCCACAGTCAACCTCTGGAACTGAAATTCGTATTAAACTGCCAATAGGTTCAGAGGAAACATCTTTTCACTAGATTTGAGCATTATTCAGCCTGTTGTTGTAGCGTTTTCTTAGCACTTTTACGATTATCCATTACTTTATATTTTAAGCCTAAACAGACGATCCCCCCACCCCCCCGATTCCCCTCACCCTACTATCCCCGCGTACCCATTGACATCTCTAGTGTTTTAAATTTCCGATGGCTATTTAGATATTTTATAGATTTCATAGGAAAAGTCTCTATCAACATTTATTTTACACATTTTTGTGCGATTTTAGGAATTACGTAAACGTAGCAATTGTATACAATGACAGATTACGTACATTTCCGCTAACAAATATTCATACTCGCTGATCATTACTACGTTGTTTATATAAGGTTCTGAATGAGGCTGGTTTATAATTAATAAATGAGGATCCATAATTATTACTTGTAGGCGTGCGATTTACGGCTGCCACTTACGTTGGTAATAGCAGTAGATAGTGACAATAGGGACTTGCCTAACGTTCTTATATTATTTTATGTAATGTTATATTATCTTATCAACTAATATTCCAAGTTGTAACGTAAAAATAACCCGATTAGTTCTACACACTCAGGTATATTCATCGTACGTGAGCGTAGCCGATACAGTGTTCGTAGGCTCGTAGCGCATGTAGACGTAGCACTGTTATACGTTCCGCATACCCCGCCACTATTTAAAGCCCAATGCTACGAGCACAGCAGAGAGTCAACTTAGCAAACGAGGTAAAATAACTGGGCTTCGCTGGTTCGATTCCAGCGAGTCATAATCACTTGTAGGATACCTATCAGTTAAAGACGCACTTACATAAATGCTTACGTCCTCTTCTTGGACGGCCCAGAGGAAGACACCGACACATGAGATCACTTAAAGAGTAACAAGGATTTCGTCATTACTAATTAAAACCAATCACATAATTTATACCTACTCGAGAAAAATTACGCATGTCCATTCTAGTCAACTTCCACTGACCAAATCTAAAATTAAACACATCATCATGTCGTCAACAAGTGACTGTAGTTCATGATTTCAGTTTTATTTTATGAGTCCAGATGATCTGTGTGCATGAATTAGTTCACCGTGAGTTCAAATCTCATGCGGTAAGTAGACTTTAATTGTAAGATTAGAAGTTATGGGACAGATCTACATATCTATAATTCAAATTTCGAAAAGCTAAATGTAGGAGGTAGATCATACTACACCAAGTAAATATTGTATATGAAACTAATACTTTTATAATTTTAAAATCTTATTAATTATTCGTTTATTTCAACATATATATATATAACGGAGTACCATGTTCATTGGAATTTTTAGACACTACATTGTCTCCACCGCTAAACTCAGATGTAGCAAAAATGTTTAGCTGTTTTTCGTCAAGAATTGTTTGAGTCTATAATAACCAAAAAAAATTGGGCGCACCAATAAACAAAAATAAAAGTGCCATATCTGTTATTTCTGAGGTCTATGAATTTAACTTATTTTTTGTTAGTACTTCGTTCGCCAGACAGCGCTAGTACCTAATATTTTGTAATTGTAGAGGTGGGGCGCGGTGAAAAGGGAGCAAATGCTCAAGGTCATTTGGTCAGGGTATGGTCTTAAGCGAACAACTAACTCACATGTACCTTGATAAACGGTATAATCTCTCATTTTCCTGAAAGATTAAAAATAATAATATGTAATCTCTATCAGAAGATGGATAGCACTAATTTTAATTCCCAATATGATATGATTCATTTTTAAATTCAGCGGTAAATTAAATAACCTAAAATATCAAAATTGTGCTAGTAGGACAACAATTTATAGTCTCCTTATATTTACATTCTAACCTTTATATAAACAATGTCAAAAATCCTCATTTTAGTCTTAAAATGCATGTATTTATAGTATTTTAAGTTATTATGTTGATATAGTATTTTATATGTTTATATGGGCCTTGATGCCTGAAATAAATGGATAAATAAATAAATGGATTAATATATAAATAAATATCATCCATATTTGATCATTTTTTTTCAGCTTGGTGTCCTAACAAACATTGATGATAAACTTTCTTTTATAATTAAGATTAAACTGTTCAAAATAGTAGTTTATGATACTGATACATAATGATGGGTATTAAGCACGAGTTGGAGTTTAAAAAACGAGCGAAGCGAGTTTTTTAATACTACCACACGAGTGTGCAATACCTAACTATGTACAGTTTCATACACTGCTTTATCTAATCTCAGTGCGTCTAACGCCAACGCAACACAATTCCATTTATTCAGTTTCATAATTGTAATATGCAAAATGTTAACAATTCTGCACCCTGCATCACAGCGCATGCGCCAAAGCGCGCGCAGCCACAGATAAAAATTGAAATAGTACTGTCTACATTGATATAATATTGAACAGATATGATATTTTGTACGCTTCAAGTTCAATGCGCTAGTGACTTATCTACCTTAGTTTAATATTATATGAATGGCTGTCTATGGTTTGTACCGTATTGAAAAAAAAAATTATAACATTAGTTTGTTAGAGAAATAATGTTATAATTTAATTTTATAATATCCTTTCGACATAATATTGGTAAAGTACGTCAATATAAACTCCTTTTTGCTTTTATATTTGTAATTTTTTGATATGAGAGTAGATAAAAGGGTATTATGAAATGTCAGATTATTTAGAAGACAATAAAGCTTGGGATTAAACTGCTCGCTCTGCTAAGAAATGTCATTAAGCGATAAGCGTAATTATGCTACACGTATGACATTTTAATCACTTTTTTTTAAATCGCGTAAATTCATTGTTATGTACAAAGCAAACACATATTGTTATTGTAAACATTTTCATTTTTAATGTCTGGACTTGAAAAAAGAGGACGATCCCTGAGTTTTTTCGGCTTTTCTTCTCAGAGGTAGTCAGTAAAGAAATGCCGGCTCCAGCTAGTTTAAAAAAATATGATGTAAAAGTGATCAGTGATCCTACTTGCATGATAAACGATTTCATTTCATTTCGCTGAGAAGAAGAAATGATGGAACAAAGGCCCAAGAGCGCAGCTGTCTGTTCATTTAATAAACCATATTATGGCTCTATAAACTACTACGACTATATGACTACGAGACAGAACATTAAATTAAATTATATATATCATTACATCAGCAAAGCAAAAATATATTGGAAATGGAAGTAAAAACTGATAGCCTAATTAAAGTCTCCAAAAGGGCACTCATAAAGTGCGTGACAGCTTACATGTTTATGCATTGTAAGAAAATAGACTACCCATTTATTACCTGAACTCTCAATAAACTAATTCTCATCTTAAAATGTGCCATTGTGAATTCGTAGATACAAACTTTTCGCCAAATGAAAAATTTATACTGTTTATGATTTTAAAATATTCCATTAAAAACTATTATGCTAAAAGAATTACGGATAATCAATATTCAGCCCAAGAAAAGGGATAATCTCACGTGCTAAGGAACTTTGTTTAGGGTGTCTAGCATTTTAATTGAACATATTTATGTGCCTTTAGCCTAATGTAAACAAAAAAATATATTTTAAGAACACAATTTTTATTTACATTCATAATAATTACAGGGACTAGATATTTACAAATATTACAATTCAAACTATAACACAAATTATCAACTTTGTATATCAAGACTGAAATTGATCCAGGACAAGTCCGAGCTCTCCTCAGCGGGAGCCCTTGAAGTGGGCAGGTCCGTTTGTAGTTCCGCTTCTAAGGAATAATGCTGGAATTCAGTAACCGGGGGCTGGTAAGGTTGCACCGGAAAATGTGGCTGCTGGTACTGCTCCTGGCATTCCCCCTCATGCATAGGTAACGGTACGTTACCTTGCTGGACTTCAAAAACCGGATGCTGGTAAGGTTGCACCGGCATATGTGCCTGCTGGTACTGCGCCTGGCATTCCCCCTCATGCCTAGGTAACGGTACGTTACATTGCTGGACTTCAAAAACCGGACGCTGGTAAGGATGCACCGGCAAATGTGGCTGCTGGTACTGCGCCTGGCATTCCCCCTCATGCATAGGTAACGGTACGTTACATTGCTGGACTTCAGTAACCTGACGCTGGTAAGGTTGCACCGGCAAATGTGGCTGCTGGTACTGCGCCTGGCATTCTCCCTCATGCATAGGTATCGGTAAGTTAATATTGCTCGCATCGAGTGAGTCTTGGATACACTCGACTCGATCTCTTTTTTCCTTCATGCGTCGATTTTGGAACCATATCTTGATGGTGCGATCATTAAGACGCAACATTTTCGCGAATTCCATCCTACGAGCAGCATTTAGGTAATTTGATTTCGAGTATTCCTGTTCCAACCGAATCAACTGATCTGTCGAGAATTTCGTTCTGATCCTTTTTATTTTCTTTTTTTCTCCGTTTGTTTTGTTGCTCGCCCAGGTTGGTGATTCTGCTATGAACGCACCGAGAGCTGGTTGAAAACACTCTGGTCCTCCAATAATCTGACCGTGTGTGTGTGAGGGTAACTCGTTTTGCACAGGAGGCTGCAAAGAATAAAAACAAAGCATTAGTTATTTTATATTAGTATTTTTTTTATGACTGCTTAGTGCCAATTTTAAGATGTAAGGGTAAAAAGCTAGAAATTTTGATTTTAATTTTTTGATGAAACTTACATATAATAAAAATAAATACTATAACTCAACACTGAAAATAATGAAAAAGCTTTACCATGGTATTCTGCTGCATATTTATGCTTTGCACTTGGTTCCAGGGACCATCTCCACATGTGCCCGCTCCGTTGCCAATAAAAGAGTTTTGCATTGAAGACATTGATTCTAAATTAATGCACGGAAGTTATGCTCGCAACGAAATGTTAGCAATTTATAATGCCTGTCCAGATTGTGCGTAAGTTTATATACGCACAACAATCCCGTAGTACAAGGTAATTAACAAATGAGGTGTAGGGACAGCTCAGTTGTTAGTTGCTCAGTTGTATTGTTTGTTCTCCTAATCACCTAGTGCAGGGGGATTAAGTGATTAGGAGAGTAAACACAAGTTTTTCAAATAACAATATTAAAAGTAAAAACAAGATTCAAAAAAAAGTTCTGAATTTGGATGTCTAGGTATATATTTTTGTATGTATATATACATTTTCGGGCATAACTCCAATATTTATGCAGGATATCCCAAAACTCAATATCAAGCAGGTATTTGGCGGTAAGTTAGATTGTATTTATTTAGTATGTTGTTCCAAATTACTAGGTACTAAGTAAAGTAATGAATTATATTTTAGTACTGAAACTTCATTATCAACTTATAAGTGAAATTTAACAGCAATGCATCACAGTTTTCTGTTATGCTCCATCTTGTTTTTTCATCGAAATTCAGTTTCTACTTTAGACTAATATTTTTTGCTATGAAACTTCTTCATTCACGCGTGGGAGAGATTTTAGAGCAATGTAAAAATACCGGGTGTCGCTGGTTCGATTTCAGCGAGTCATAATCACTTGTAGGATGTCAGTTAAGACGCACTTGCACAAATGCTGACGTCCTCTTCTTGGACGGCCCAATGAGAGTTAGCGACACTTGAGATCGCTTAAAGAGTAACAACGATTTCGTCATTACTAATTACAACCAATCACACAATTTATACATACTTGAGAAAAGTGGCATATGTCCATTCTAGACAACTTCCACTGACCAAATCTAAAAATAAACACATCATCATGTCGTCAACAAGTGACTGTAATTCATGATATCAACTTTATTTTATGAGTCCAGATGACCTGTGTGCATAAATTAGTTCACAGTAAGTTCAAATCTTACGCGGTAAGTAGACTTTAATTGTAAGATTAGAAGTTATGGGACAGAGCTACATATTATCTATAATTAGAATTTCGAAAAGCTAAATGTAGGACGTAGATCATACTAAACCAAATAAATATTGTATTTGAAACTAATACTTTTAAAATTTTTAAATCTTATTTATTATTCGTTTATTATAACGGAGTACCATGTACATTGATATTTTCAGCCACAACATTGTCTTCACCGCTAAGCTCAGATGTAGCAAAAATGAATACACCTTATTATTTTTTACGCAGTTTTTTTTACCTTCCTGCTTAACAGCGGTCAAAAACACTACAAAATAAGCCCTAAAATCTCAATTTATTACAGAAATCGTACTCACGACATATTCTAGTGATAAACAGCATTACCAATTTCTCGTTACTAATATCACAATCGCTTAAATTGGTATTTCTTTCAGAAAACGTAATGGCGTCATTGTTAGAAGTCAAAAAACTTCTTTTATAACAATTTGCAGGTAACAATATTGAGCGTTTCAAACTATAAATTGTATTAAAAATTCTAACATTTGATTTTGACATTAAATTTATTATTTATTGATTAAGACGTTTAAGCATTTATTTAAAACATTCGCCATCCTCTTCCATCCGAATCTCCCATTTGATCAAGAGTAGGTCAAACAATTTCTGTTAAAAAAATATTAATCCAAATCTATTATTAAACTAACCCATGTCGTTTATTAATCATGAAATGAACTAACCATAGATAACTATTTTCTTAAACCTTAGTTTGGATAAACCCTCAATTATAGATTGCTATTAAAGTAACCGGAAATCCTTACGTAGCTTTCTACATTGGAAAGAAGCAAACTGGTAACAACAAATAAATTTAAAGTAATTCAAAAGTTGAAGTTAGCCTTGCGCTGACATATATGTATAATACAAATTGTATTTTAAAATATTAGAACATAAAGGTATTTAAAAAGTTTAGTGACTAAAATAGTCAAAGTGGGGTCTTACTAATGCCAAACAGATTACAAAACAGAAGCCCAAAAATCTGAGAACTAAGTAGATAGTCATGCCATTGGTATCAAGTAAACGCCCACCCTTCGCCACTTTCTAATGCTGAAGCATTAGAAAGTGGCGAAGGGTGCAGCTGAGAAGAAGAGATGATGGAACAAAGTCCCCAGCCAGGACTGTATACAATACTATGTTAGTTAAACAACTAGCATAAGAGAACATTAAATTATATATAATAGCGGTTAAATTATGAAATTGCCGATTTGTTATGAAAATCTATGTTACTTAGAATAAATTTTTTATCTAATTTATTTAATCAAAATAGTTATTATTATTATCTATACCTACATTGCGCTGCCTCCTCTGTTTTTTATATATTTGTATTTTTTACTGTCCATTTTGTACTGCCTCCTGGGAAGAAAACTTCTTGTCCCATAGATAATTCAAATCACGAAAAAATGGTAGTTCGATGGAGCAAGGTCTGCCAAATACGGAGGATGGAGAATGGTTTCTAACTACAGTTCCTGAAGGGTCAAAATAGTTTCTCGTGCAGTGTGAAGTCTCGAATTGTCATGGAGCAACGAAATGAAATGAAATCGTTTATTTTGCAAGTAGGATCACCGATCACTTTTACACGTCATATTTTTTTAAAGTAACTGGAATAATAGCTGCAATAATTTTGAACATCAATTCATTAGTCAGGGCTGTTTTACTGCTAGTTTTGTCAACATTGTTCAGCACAAAAAACATTTGCCGTTACTGCTTGACCGGATCGGAAAAAACCATAGTGAATAACACCACGCGGACACCACCAACGTGACACTGTTGTAACGTAATACGTTTTATTGGTAAGTTTTGATTTAGGACACTGTTGTGACATTTGAACTGGGGTCAACCATTACATTTTTGGTTGTCATAAGGTTGTCATAAAGAATCCACTTTTCATCAAATGAACAATAAACATCAATAAACCGTCATCACGAGGTGGCGGGTGGTGGTGGTGGCTGACGGGTCTCGATGGAATAAGCAATAAGGTGAGGTGTAACATTGGATATAACTCTGATTTTAATTTGAATCCAGTGCACTGAAAAAGGGTAAAGTACATTAAAACCTAACTCACAGGCTAGTTGAATATAAGATAACTTTAATAAACGGAATATTACCTGAATTTCATTCATAATTAAAATAAAATAAAAAGTCATTTACTCAAACTGGACTGAGAATCAGCACTTTTTGAACGTCAATATTACATAAGGCAGTACCCCTAAAACGCTCGCACTTCGCCACTTCCTAGTGCTTTCGCTGGGAAGAAGAAGTAGCGAAACAAACTCCTCAGAAGCACAGCTGACTGTTCCTTTAATAAAAACACATGACTTTATACAATACTAGTACTATGTAGGTACAGTAATGAACATAAGAAAACAACAATAATGAAATTATTTATCGTATACCAGCTAGTCACGCCAAAATACCAGCAAAGCAAAACAAAAAAAATGTTTCATTTTGTTATATATGTTAAGGTAGTTATAATAATTATGTATGTAGGTAGGCGGTTTTTACGCCGAGCTCGGCAGTCAAATAAACGCAGATACTGATAAATAAAAGACGTGCATGTAGCCAATGCACGTCTTTTATTTATCAGTGGCGACGAGTAAAATAACTAATCGGTTTCGTGGACATTATAGCGTGCAAATAAGGACAAAATGTCGGTGGGAAAAGTGCGAGAATATGACGTTAAAAAAGGAAATTGGTGTGCGTACGTGGATCGAGTGGAAATGTACTTCGTGGCAAACAATATTGCGGACGACATTAAGTTACCGACACTCATAGCGATGATGGGTGAACAAGCGTATGAATTATTATCAACATTAGCCAGTCCAAAGAAGCCCTCTAAACTTACGTATGAAGAAGCCGTTAAGTTGTTAGAATCACATTTACAACCCAAACCATCAGTTTTGGCCGAACGATTCAGATTTCGTTAAAGGAGACAGCTGAGTACAGAAACGATATCAGAATATGTAGCGGAGCTGAAAAAGATGGCTAGATATTGTGAGTTTAAAAAGACATTGGAAGAAAACCTAAGAGATCAATTTGTTTGCGGATTACGTAACGAAACTATCCGTCAACGGTTATTCGCGGAAGATGATCTAGAATATTCGAAAGCTGTCGTACTAGCCAGCAATTTAGAGGCAGCCGAGCGGGATGCCGGGGCTGTGGAGAAGGTACAGGAACAGGAACGGACGGATAATATAAACAAATTGAGTATAAAAGCGTGTACAGCCTGCGGAGATGATAAACATCGCACATGGGACTGCAGATACAAAGATTTCCAGTGCAGTTACTGCGGGAAGGTGGGCCACCTGCGCAGGGTTTGCTGGAAAAAACCGGAGGGAGTCATCAACACGGGGCAAGGCGGACATCGGAAGCAACAGAGGTCACGCGGAGGTCGCGGCGCCAGGACCAGCAACGACGGCGGAGAGGGGCGCGGCGGGAGCGGGGCGCGAGGAGCGCACGGCCGCGCACGCAGCGACCGGGGGACGGCGGCGGCCGGGCCGAGCCAGCCAAGCGCAGCGCACTGGGTGGACGGCGCGGCGGCGGACAGCGCCGACGACAGCGGGGGTCACCAGGAGCAACCGATGTACCAAATGTCTTTAAGCAGATATAAGCCGGTGTGTGTGCCTGTGTTAGTTAATAATAAAGAAATAACAATGGAAATTGATACAGGATCGGCACTATCGTGCATCAGTAAATCGATTTACAATGAAATGTTTAACGAATTACCGTTGAGGGCCTGTCGATTAAGTTTAAAGTTTTATGATGGGTCAGTCGTACGCCCGGTTGGTTTTATAGAAACGGTGGTAGAATATAAAGGTGATAAAAAAATGTAAGATCTGTATGTCATTGATAAGGGTACAACAAATTTACTCGGTAGACAGTGGTTGACAGAACTTAATATAAAAATCCCAAAACTAAGTTTGTACAACTTAAAAAGTGGTGAAATATCAAAAAATAAAATGATCCATGATATCATTTCCAGACATAGGAGCTTGTTTGACGGAACGTTGGGCAAATATACCGGCGGTGAGGTGAGCTTGCATGTACGCGACAATGCGGAACCAATTTTTCATCGCGCGCGGCCCGTCCCGTACGCCTTGCGCCCGCGCGTCGATGCTGAACTCGACGCGATGCTGCGCGCCGGCGTCATTGAACCGGTGGAGCGCTCGGACTGAGCTACGCCGCTGGTAATAGCAAGAAAAGCGGGCGGCGGCATCGACAAGGAAGAACGGAGTCGCTTGTCACTCGTAACTCGCTGACCGTTACTTACATTCTGCGACGCATTAGTTATATCGCAATTCGTAATCATTTCATTTATCACTCTCTTTTTTAATTGGTCTACGTGTCGATGCACCACAGTTCCATAGATAGATTTTACTTTGTAATCCGTGTTCCCTACTCTCTCTATGGTTGTTGTTGAAATGGAAACGGAAATGTAAATAAGTAAAACCTTGTTACCTAAATAAAAGCCCCAGGTACAAAGGGCGTGACAGCTCACATATTTATGCATTGTAAAAAAGTAAATTATAATATTATAACACGAAATGAAAACTCAACACAGGCACGTTTGAACAGGCACGGCAGGTAGTGCATCATTCTCATATGCATAAATTTTAATATTTATAATGTAACCAATAATTTTTAAAGTGTACTATTTTTATATTAAGGTTTATTCATGGTTTTTCTTCTCCATTATTCCCTACAACAATTTGGATTAGGCTACTATTAGCTGTTTTTTATTATTAGCTTTATCTTTTTGACTCACCAACCCTTTAACAAATCAAAAGTGCAAGCAATTGGTTTATTTGAAATAAATAAAGTTACTGTGAGTTTTAATTTGCACTTTGTGCGAATTATATCATTATCACCATTCAGAAAACGGTGAAGGAAAACATTGTGTGGAAATAGACACGCCCTAAAATTAATAATAAGTTCACACAGGCGTGGAAGCATTATAGGTTGCTCAAGTTTATGTAAACATATTATTGACACATAAACAGAAAAAACAAAATTGAAAACGTAAACATATTTTAAATTTTCGAACCCTATATCCTTTATAAGAACTAAAAAAAGTGTTTGTTTACAGATGCATGAAGTTGTTTATGCTTCTGATGTTCAACAATGTCTCCATACGTATGATTGGCTCTTTATGAAACCCATCACTTTTGGTGGATATTTTTCAGCCCATTAGTGTAATATATTCAGGTAAGATTACAACTTAGTCATTAAAGTCGTCTGAACTTCAACTAGTCTGTGAGTTAGAACTAGGTTTAATGAACTTTTGCCGTTTTCAGTACACTAGATTCAAATCAAAGTCAGTGTCATATTCAGTGTTACACATGGAATATTTTCCTAAGAATAAAATATTATTGAAGATCTAGAAAACAAAAGTCTCTTATCAACATCGTCTGAAGTTCACTGTGGCGTGTAAAGAGATAAAGGGTCTCCTTTATCTCTTTAACGGTAAACAAAAAAAATAAGAAAAAAACATGTCTCCGAATCACGTCAGTAAAGTGATTAGTTATTTTAAAGTGTAGGCGGTAAACAAACGAAATAATAAAATCTGTAGTTTCGTTAGCGTCTTCTTTAAAGCAGAGCTTATAATAAATGTTTGTAATGATGAAATGTTATTGTTTCTGTGTGACTTATTCTTTAAACTGTATTTTTAAATTTTGATGAAAAATATATAAATGATTAGAATAAATTTACAAAGTAGGATGCAAATCCTGGTCCCACCTTCCAATAGCTATGTGTGTTACATCGTTGAATAGGTATTTTTGAGTTGAATAAAAGTTACTATGGCGCCAAGTTCCAAATCTTAGTCGTTTCACAGTTATTTTGTAATAAATATGGTAGTGTTATCAGTAGCCAAGTAATGCTATTTTTACATAATAAGTAATTGCATTTGTGCTTTATAAAACTTTTTTATCGCTTTGTCTCACTCGCCCTCAGAAAGAAAAGCAATAATGGATAGAAAATGTACCGATTTGAAAGAACCAAAAGGTTACTTATGAGAATTGGGCGTTTCCATACTTCTGCTTCAGCAAAACAGGTATACCTATACAATATGTAAAGAAAACCCTGTCCGATGCATAAGGATAATAAAGGTTAGGTAAACACATGACCAAATATAATATAAAATTTTACGTAATCATCATTACTATGATGATTACGTAAAATTTAACTGATGAATTTTGAAATAATCTGTTTTCCCGTGAATTAATTCCAACTTCCCCGAAATACGGTAATTTAAAAAAAAAGTGACAACACCGTTTTGACGGTATTATTATAAGCGACGCGACCACGTGCCGCGTGGCCTGCCCCCTGTTGCCCGCGCATGGATGGCTTACCGCACATGTATTAAGTTACCTCTGTTTGCGAAATAATATATATTTTTTGGGGGATTTTTTTAACTTATCCCGGCTTTGTGGACATTAGTAGAATCAATTATCGATACCTAACAATACCTTCACGGATCGGACAGGGTTTTCTTTACATATTTTATAAAAATAAATAAAACTGTTTTGCTTATTTATCAAATCAAAATAACAACTTTTTAGATACGTATTGTATGTGTATATGTAACGCATATAATAATATATAAAGTAGTTATAACAAGAACATGTTTGTCCGTCTGTGTGTTTTGCTGGACCGATTTTGATGGGACGTTTACTGTGAGATAGCCGATGTTATAAGGTGTGTCATCAACTTTTCGTGCCGGTAGCCAGTTTCCATGGGGTAAATCTTTTTGCAATTATTTTAAAAAACTGGTACATTATTTAACAGGAACTAACTTATTAACATATTACTATAATATTAACTAATTACTTTAATATTAACTAATTACTGTAATATTAACTAATTACTATAATATTAACTAATAGGGAACTAATTTAGTTATCGGTCGTTGTGCACGGGAACTCGAAACTAGTTTGTATCTAAGCATATTATTATAGATTTCTCTGTAGCTGGTGCTCTTATACTCTCAATAAGTACCATTTGAGAGTGTGAAGAAGATGCGGCTGAAATTCTGCAATTAGTGAATCAAAATATGAATAAAAATAATGATCTGTCTGATTATGTTCAGAATCAAAATCTTAATAGGAGTAGGGCAGATTTTCGCAACATTACTGTTAGTAGTGAAAATGTAACAAAATTCCCTGCTTTAAATGTTAGTGATTTAATATTGATTGTATGTGGGACTTACCAACTTATGCAAGCTTACACATATTATAGCGAACACATAAGATTTAATGGAACATTATTGTATTGAAGTGTGCACTAATGTCAGAAATAGAATCATGAATGGCAATATATAGGTATGAACATAACTGTTCACTGGTGAGGGCCAGAATCGCTAGTCGTCATGTTAGTCGCAAAGTATACTTCGTGTATGTTTTAGTCAGCACTAATAACAGAGGCCGCGCAGCAATACAGCAGTACTGCTGTAACTGTATTGTCGGCCGCCGCACTGAAGGATGCTGTACCCACGTTATGATAGTGATATGGTACTTAGGATGGGCACGGCATCAGAATAATATTTTTCCATCGGCACAATTTTTGGATGATGTTTTGTTATGTGATATATGATGATGAACAAAATAAAAACACGAAAATACAATTTTGTATTATTTTACTCCGAGTTAATTATATTCATTGACATAAACAGTATTGATGAAATATAAGAAGTTTAAATAACTTCGAAATGCTAAGATTTTTGTAGATTATTTCTATTACTAATTAATTGTTAGAATTTGCCCCCTATTATTATCATTGTTTTATGCAGCATGATGTTAAAAAGGAGGATATGAAAAAAGAGGATGAATAGGCTATCCAACGCACAAAGAATTTTTCAAATCAGACAAGTAGTTCCTGAGAATAGCGCGTTCAAACAAACAAACTCTTCAGGTTTATTACTATGGCGAAATGGCATTCCCCCCCTTTCGGAAACTGTATTTTTCCCCTAACTATTGTAAACATTTTGATTTATTTAAAATCTATTTAAGACTATTAAAGTCTTAAAGATTTTAAATAAATCAAAATGTTTACAATAATTTTTAAAACCCATTTTTGCGATTGCGGGTATAGATATAAATCTATACCCGCAATCGCAAAAATAGGTTTTGATATGACAGAAGGAAATGTTGGTACACTACCATTTTCCAATGTACAGTGGTTTGATCGATGACCACCACGCTAGATGGAACGTGTGTTATAGGTGTCATCAAACCTTTTATTGTACAGATCTGTAAACAGTATGTATTATTCAGAGGAAATTTATGCGCTTAAAACTACTGTGAAGAGTGTGTAGGCATACATTTGTGTGTGAGGGTGTGCATACGAGGGTGTGTATATATAGGGTGGAGATTCTCTTAGTTTTAAGTAGGTCTTCTGTTTTAGTACACTTAAGCGTATTTAATATATATAGTCTAGATTTGCATGAAAAGTGTGTAGGTAATGTTATATTGTATTTAGGTTCACAGTAGCCGCTAGGAGCCTGGACTTCGTCCGGTTGATGACAATAGGCTCATCTTGTATTTCAAGATATCCGAAAAACTTGTGAAATTGCGGCGCACAACATATGTGGTACTAACAACAACAACAATAAATATATATACATTACTCTCCGAGGATTACGGGCTGGGCGGGATGTTATGCGATTCGATCAAACACTGTAACGACTACGATTTGTTTACAATAGATACATTAGGTACATAATGTACATATACATACTTATTGTTTCGTGTGAAACTTTAATAGAAGTCATCATCATCCCAGCGTTAATCCCAGTTGCATCCGCAGCCCTTTCAGCTTTGGAGTCTGGGGTCCGCTTTACCAGTCCAACTGCTGATATGGCTTAACTTCGACATTTTCCGTGAAGCGACTGCCGTCTGACCTCCACAACCCGAAGGCGACATCGAAGCATTGCAGTTAGACTAATTGTTGGATTTTTGATGGCTCCAACAACCCGTAACGACTGCCACTAGATGTTCGTATGGAAACGGGACCAACGGCTTAGCATGCTTTCCGAGGCACGACCAGACCAGTGCAAATATTCATATTCATGCATACAAATACTTGCACTGTGCGGGGATCGAACCCACGCCGCCTTGCGCAGCGGCCGCGTCCGCTACCGCTACGCCACGGAGGCTGTGTGTAAACTTTAATAGAAGTATAGAGTGTTTACATCACTTTGAAAAAGCAAATAATTCCTTGTATTTCTATTAAAGGTAGGTATAGGTATTTAAATTGATGCAAGATTTCAAGATTTAAAATCATGACTGGTCATCAAAAACTTCTTTATAAAAACAGGAATTATGCAATCCTTATACAATATGTAAAGAAAACCCTGTCCTATCCGTGAATGTATTGTTAGGTATCGTTAACTGATTCTAATAATGCCTACAAAGCCGGGCTAAACTTTAAAAAAAATCCCCCAAAAAAATAAATATTATTTCGAAAAAGCGAGGTAACTTAATGCATGTGCGGTAGGCAACCCGATAGCCCCGCCCCCCTTCACCCGCGCATGTATGCGCGGGTGAAGGGGGGCGGGCATGCGGCACGTGGTCGCATCGCTATTCGCTCCGTCACAAATGGTGTTATCAGTTTTTTAAAAATTACCAAATTTCGGGGAAATTGGAATGAATACCCGGGAAAAAAAGATTATTTCAAAATTCATTATTATTGTTACTGTGATAATTATGTAAAATTTTATATTATATTTGGTCCAGTGTTTACCTAACCTTTATTATCCTTATGGGTCGGACAGGGTTTTCTTTACATATTGTATATATAACGGAGTTTTGCCCCAACATACATATATGAAAAAATAAAAATACCTGAATTGAGTCCCTACTCCGTTTAAATGTTACAGTCACAAATTTTTAGTAATAATATCTTTACAAAACAAGTTTGGGCTTCTTATCACCTAATCCAGGGAAAGTACTACTTGCTTGTTAGTGACTCATTAGCTAATCACCTCGTTAAAAGGGCTTTATTGCATATATAAGACAGGATACATCTGGTCATTCATTTATTAATAGCTAAACTTTCGTTGCCATCATCAATTACTTCATCTTGTATCAATATCTACAATGGAGACTTATAATATTGCCAATGGTGCCGGTACATTCAGAGATCGACCCTGGAACCAAGTGCATAGAACTACTGCGTTGCAGAATAGTACGGTAATTTGATTTTATAATTCTCAGTGTTTTTGTGGTAGGCAACAACATCAGCCGCCGGCGTAAGTTACCACCCACCAGACAAAGTCTTGCCGCCAAGCGATTCGTCGTGTTCCGGCATGATGTCTGGTGAAGCCGTACGGAGAACGGGTCTGAGCAGTTGTGTTGCGATGTGTGCCGGGTACGATGTGCCTAATGTTGTTGTGTCGGGAGTTTGGTCGTGAAGGCTCTCCAGATCATCCTCTGGCGCAGCATCGTTGGTCGTGTTGTTGGGTTAAACATTGCATCACCTCGCTCAACTGCCGTCTTCCTTCCTATTCACTCAGTTTTTTTGAGTGAATAGGCTTAATAAGCTAGTGTGCTTTACCATCAACGATTGCATCACTGCTTACCATCAGGCGGGATTGCAGTCAAGCACTAGTTTATAACTATTAAAAAAAAAAAAATTAGTTATAGTATCTATCAATGTCATATTATTATCTAACACCAAAAGTTCTAAATGAAAATTCTGTTTTTAATTTTATGTCTCTTGCATCTTAGGATCCCTTAAACGACTACTAATATTTTTTGTTCTTTGCAGTCCACGGTGCGGAACGATCTAACACCATACTGCGTTCCGTCACTCCCGGTGGCTACGAACAATATTTCCCGTGATAACTACACCCACCAGGTCGCTTACAATCCGCCCAACTACATGAAAATACCCTACTCAGCAAACGTAGTACCTAATGGGTATAACAATTTGGATTGTACGACGGATGTGAACCAGTTTGTTCTAGAGCCTAGCTTGTCTAATCAGTCGTCTCTAGAAAAATTGATTTCGTGTTCACCAGTCGGGGCCAGCAACAACTCATCTGCAGAGAGGAAAAAACGTACCAGAACATTATTTTCAACCGAACAGTTGATTTGTTTGGAAAAGGAGTTTGCTAAGACGCCCTACGTAGAGAGTAATCGTAGAATTAAACTCGCACAGTTTTTGCGGCTCAAAGAGAGCACTGTCAAAGTATGGTTCCAGAACCGCCGCATGAAGGCAAAGAAAGATCAAGCTGAGAGAATGTATGTCATCGAAGACGCTACCATGCCTGTGCCATCACTCGATATGAGTAATACTCACATAGGTATCGGGGCTGTGCATGAGGACTCACATCAAAATCACGAGGAACAGTGTTCAGCACTGTCGACAAGGACATATGAAATGCTGGGTACAAATCTACCAAACTCTGTGCAGTACCGGCAGCTGCAATATAGGCAAAATAATCACAGCCCGTTAAATGAAGCCCAGCAGTTCTCCTCACAAGTGGAAGTACGAACGAACTCGTCCAGTTCAAGTACTGCCATTCAGGAGAACATTGATTTAGACCTGATAACAGAATGGATTTCTGAACAGGGAAATCATTAGTGTTATAGTTCTAGTCTTTTTAAGTTTTCATACTATATAAAAATTGTGTTCGTGAAATAAAAAAAAATGTAATTCACGAATATATTTTTTATTTAATATGAAAACTTATAAAGATTAGAACTAGAATACTAATCATTTCCCTGTTCAGAATTCCGTTCCAGAATCAGGTCTAAATCAATGCTCTCCGCAATGGTAGCACTTGAGGTAAGGCGAGTCCGTTTATAGTTCCACTTTAGGGGAGAACTACTGGACTTCGTTATACGAGTTGTGCTAATGTTGTTGCTGGTACTGGACTGGTGGACTGGTAACGGGCATTGGATACGTTGCCGACACTGCTCAACATTGTTCCACATGAATTTGTTGTGCGTGCTCATGCACAAGCCCGATGGCTACATGAATATTGCTCGTATCAAGCGATGGCACAACCAGGTAGTGTCTTCGGAGACTTACGTTTTCTGGCTTTGTCTTTCTTTGCCCTTCATACGGCAGTTCTGGAACCATGTATTAACAGTGCGCTAATTGAGACGCAAAAACTCTGCGAGCTAATATGTAGTTTCATAATTTGTAAGTTTTCATACTAAATAAAAATTGTATTGGTATAATGTGTTTTTATTTATATTACACCGTTGAATAGTTCCCATATGATCAATTACACAAATTTGTTAGATATCCTGAAATAAAGTAATACTGTGCAGTGTGCATGTGGTTACATAGAATAATCACTCGAGTCCTAATGTGACTTATTGCACATTACACAATCCAAAGGTTCTAGCACGAAAGACGTGAATACAACGTAAATTCCAACATATTAAATTCGATATTTTAATGAGAATTACACTACACAATATTGATTTTAGATTAAATTGTTACAAGCGCAATAAGCATTTTGTTATCCAATGAGAATATGAAGAAATCTTCGGATTAAATAAATAATTTAAATAAACTAAAGTTTTTGAATTTAAAACTTTGTTTATTATATTTTATTTTTCGTGTATTACAACATGAACAATAAGCATGTAAAGAAAACCCTGTCCGATCCGTGAAGGTATTGTTGGGTATCGATAACCGATTTTACTAATGCTTACAAAGCCTGGCGAAACTTAAAAAAAATCACCCATAAAAAATAAACGGAGACGGGAGAGGTTGGAAGCGGCGCGAAGGTAATAATTTCTTCAAATGCCTATTTTCCAAATTCCTAGGCACTAGTGTCCCCTCTCAAGACGCGTTAAACAGACAACTTTTAGGTATTTGAGGGGGTGTAGCAGACGAGGTGTAAGACGATTAGCCCCGCCTACTGCGGGGCGTACCGCGCGCATTCATCGATGCGTCATGAATGAATTCGCGCATTTTATTATCCATACCAGCTATTCTATATTTAGAAGCGTAATTTAACAAGAAAACGTTAACCATGAATCACTCTGCGTGTCACAGTCCTGGGGCCCTAGTCTACTATTTTTATAAATTTGCCATTCCAACGCGATTCCATTGTCATTGTCCTTTAAAAGTTCGTAATCTGCTAAATTCATAACGATCGATCAATTATCTCAGTCGGCTCGTAATGTAATGGTGATAGAATGACATTACCGTATTGCCGTTATAATAAAACCCATTAATAGCAATGAGTTTCTAAAAACCAATACTCGATTTGAACATTTATTAATATGGAGTGCAGTGGCAGTGATTGTCCACTGGAATGTCATAATGACGCCATTTTGTTAGTAGATTACGAAACTTGTCAAAATCCGTCATTATGAGATCACTGATCGACTATTCTGGTACAATTGTAATAGCAGACTAGGGCCCCTGGGGCTCTAGTCTGGTATTTTTATAAATTTGTCATTCCAACACGATTCCATTGCCTTTGTGCTTAAAAGTTCGTAATCTGCTAAATTCACAATGATCGATCAATTATCTCAGTCGTCTCATAATACAATGGTGATAGAATGCCATTGCCGTATTGCCATTATAATAAAACCCGTTAATAGAAATAATTTTCAAAAAACCAAAACTCAATTTGAACATTTATTACTATGGAGTGCAGGGTCGCTGATTGACCACTAGAAAGTCATAATGACGCCATTTTGTTAGTAGATTACGAAACTTGTCAAAATCGATCATTATGAGATCACTGGCCGATCATTCTAACACTATTGTAATAGTAGACTAAGGCCCCAGGTTTGCATCAAACATCCGCGGCGATCACCACGATGGAATCCCACGGTTACTTTACGTTGCGATTTTCGAAAATGTATAGTATAGTGTATCTATAAAGTCGTGAAAATAAATGAGGGCGTTGCGGTCGTGCAAATAGCAACCCTGGTATTGTGATTGAAATCATATTGATACTAGCACATTATTTTGTACTAGAAGCAAAACTGGTTTTAATGAAAACACAAATCTATAGTCTCTGGCATTTAAATAAAATGAGTAAAACAAAAAATAAAATCATATACAATATGTTAAGAAAACCCTGTCCGACCCGTGAAGGTATTGTTAGGTATCGATAACTGATTCTACTAATGCCTACAAAAACTGGCTAAACTTAAAAAAAAAAATCCCCCTAAAAAATAAATAAAATAAATAGGTAATTTCATGGCAACACAGGCACAGTTCATAACCTCAGTTGACCTCATGCATGTAAGTATAGGTAGTTCATCGACGTTTATCGAGTCTCGAAAGAAATAATGATACTTAGGCAGCTCGTAAAAAGAACTTTTTTTTAAGTAGGAAGGTCGTCTGACTCTCCGAATGTATCATTTCATTCGATGAGCATAATGGCTGTGGCGAACATGTTGTTCCATATTTCAAATCCGCGCTGGCCACAGTTGGTCCACCCTTACCAATCCACTGCGCGCCGAACTGATAATGGAGGTTCTCACGTACATACATAAATCTAATTAAATCTCGTCTTTAAGAATCCTTGTTTTGGCAACCTTATTAGACCGTATTGTTAATTGGCAATAGGAACAAAACATTGTTCACAAGTAGGGTTACCAACTTTTTTCACAAAAAACGTATAAAGTGGTTTGGATAGGAAAAAAATAATGTATTGGGTAGAAAAAAGTATTTTTCAAATATTATGTCTTATTGCGTATTTTTGTGTGCTTTTATTTTAGCACATGCTAACAATTTTTTGTCATCTTTAAATGTTACAAAGCTTGCTTGACAATTAACATTTAAAGGAGAATGGCCACGGCCCATACAAAAAAAAAACAGCCTAAGCCCGATGCAAAAGTTTTATATATGAGATTTTAGATTAAAATTAGTATAGTTGTTTTGAGTTATGATCGTTGCTGAATTCAGTGGCTAACATGTTTTTTTGGTCATTAAATTTGCGTAGGCGCTCAAGGAAAACAATGTATTTTTATAAATTGTCATTTTTTGCCTAAATGATTATTATACAAAAGGACTCTAGAAAGTAAACAATGCTTGTAATACTACAAAAATATATATAAACATATTAAAAATAACAGAAGTATTGTATTATCGTATTTAATAAAACATTACTTAAAAAAGTTATACTGTATTACATAATGAAAACTAATGGCGACTACTAATGACAAGATTATATTACAATAATACAATATTATATTACACAACAACTCTCGCTTGCATCGTCTAGCTTACACTACCTCGCGGCGTCACCATCTTTTTAGCTCATTCACATCCACGTATCTAATCACTTGCTTATTTCATTGTTATGGCCAGGCTTACTTAATACAATAATCATATAAAATAATGTGAATAAGGTATTGATAAGTTTTACAATAAAAAAACATTGTTTGCCTCAAGCGCCAGCTAAGCAACTACCATGGGCAAATAAAATATGTTAGCCACTGAATTTAGCTATGATCAGAACTGAGAATAACTATGCTAAATCAAATTTAAAATCTGAAAGATAAAACTTTTGTGCTGGGCCTGGGTTTTTTTTTGGTCATTCTCCTTTCAATAAATAGCGTTGTGACTGAAATTTATTGGTGCTCTATTTCTCTCTTCTCGCCACTTTAGATTCATTACAAAAAAAAACTCTCTCAGTAAAAGCTGAATTCGCAGGAATGGAGAGTAGGTAAGAAATATTTTGTTCATTTCAAATTGTTTCCATTATCCGTTATAAACATTTTGTTCAGTAACCGATTCAAAATAAAGTTCTGAATTTGGATGTGTAGGTATATATTTTTGTATGTACATAATATGCATGTTCTGGCATTACTCCAACATTTATGTAGGGTTTCCTAAAACTCAATATCAAGTAGGTATTTGGCGGTAAGTTAGATTGTATATATTTAGTATTTTGTTCCAAACTATTAATATTAAGTAAAGCAATGAATAATATTTTAGAACTGAAACTTCATTATTCACTTATGAGTGAAATTTAACAGCAATTCATCACAGTTTTCTATTATGCTTCATATTGGTTTTTCATCGAAATTCAGTTATTACTTTAGACTAATGTTTTTTGTTATGAAACTTCTTCATTCACGTGTGGGAGAGATTTTATAGCAATGTGAAAAAATATCGTCACAATTTTCTCTTACGCGCCATCTTGATTTCTAATCAAAATTCAGTTATGATGTAAAAATATAATATTTCAAATATAGTGCTATAACAAAAAAACCTATTTCAATTCAAGTAAATTTGTCGTTAACATAAAAATGATCACTATTTTCTTTTGACAAATCCAACAAATTCTTAGTGGGGGGCAACGTTTGTTGTTGTTTGTTGTGTGTGTGTGTTTGTTTGTGTTGATTGTTGTTATAGATATTATATTATGTGTTTAGTCGCCCCCGCTGCGCTCGCGCGCATGCTATATAGGTACCTCGAGTTGCAATTAATGCCTTACAGCCCTTGGCTACGAATCTACTATAACTTTTTTTATAAACCTTATCTATTCAGTTTTAGTAACGTTTTAAATAGTAGATGAATGCCATGAAGAAGTTTTGCTTCATAAGAGTGTACAGTGGTAGACATACGCTACTAATGTAAATGCGGTTCTTAATAGTGCTTTACCTTTATCAAGCGGTTTTAACATTGCGGACTTAAGACTCCACAGTTTATTATGTTATTTGTATATTTTGTTCATTGATATTTCAGCGGTTAAATTAGTTTAGTTTTGTTATGTCCGTCACAATAAGTGTTAAACCTTGTAAAGTATATATACTTATTTTTTGTACTTTAACTTATTCAGTTTCTTTATCACAGGTCAGAATACGCATTCCAGTACTATAAGGCGCTGTTGTGACTATTTACATTGAGGACAGGTCTCGTTACTATAATTTACACACGGAATATAATTGTTTTAAAATTCAATTCTTGGTACCAATTTGATAACTAGATCATCATCGGATCTAGCCAAAGCTACACCATATTCGGGCATCACCACGTCCACAGTCAACCTCTGGAACTGAAATTCGTATTAAACTGCCAATAGGTTCAGAGGAAACATCTTTTCACTAGATTTGAGCATTATTCAGCCTGTTGTTGTAGCGTTTTCTTAGCACTTTTACGATTATCCATTACTTTATATTTTAAGCCTAAACAGACGATATACCTTCCCCTCACCCTACTATCCCCGCGTACCCATTGACATCTCTAGTGTTTTAAATTTCCGATGGCTATTTAGATATTTTATAGATTTCATAGGAAAAGTCTCTATCAACATTTATTTTACACATTTTTGTGCGATTTTAGGAATTACGTAAACGTAGCAATTGTATACAATAACAGATTACGTACATTTCCGCTAACAAATATTCATACTCGCTGATCATTACTACGTTGTTTATATAAGGTTCTGAATGAGGCTGGTTTATAATTAATAAATGAGGATCCATAATTATTACTTGTAGGCGTGCGATATACGGCTGCCACTTACGTTGGTAATAGCAGTAGATAGTGACAATAGGGACTTGCCTAACGTTCTTATATTATTTTATGTAATGTTATATTATCTTATCAACTAATATTCCAAGTTGTAACGTAAAAATAACCCGATTAGTTCTACACACTCAGGTATATTCATCGTACGTGAGCGTAGCCGATGTGTGTAGTGTTCGTAGGCTCGTAGCGCATGTAGACGTAGCACTGTTATACGTTCCGCATACCCCGCCACTATTTAAAGCCCAATGCTACGAGCACAGCAGAGAGTCAACTTAGCAAACGAGGTAAAATAACTGGGCTTCGCTGGTTCGATTCCAGCGAGTCACAATCACTTGTAGGATACCTATCAGTTAAAGACGCACTTACATAAATGCTTACGTCCTCTTCTTGGACGGCCCAGAGGAAGACACCGACACATGAGATCACTTAAAGAGTAACAAGGATTTCGTCATTACTAATTAAAACCAATCACATAATTTATACCTACTCGAGAAAAATTACGCATGTCCATTCTAGTCAACTTCCACTGACCAAATCTAAAATTAAACACATCATCATGTCGTCAACAAGTGACTGTAGTTCATGATTTCAGTTTTATTTTATGAGTCCAGATGATCTGTGTGCATGAATTAGTTCACCGTGAGTTCAAATCTCATGCGGTAAGTAGACTTTAATTGTAAGATTAGAAGTTATGGGACAGATCTACATATCTATAATTCAAATTTCGTTTATTTCAACATATATATATAACGGAGTACCATGTTCATTGGAATTTTTAGACACTACATTGTCTCCACCGCTAAACTCAGATGTAGCAAAAATGTTTAGCTGTTTTTCGTCAAGAATTGTTTGAGTCTATAATAACCAAAAAAAATTGGGCGCACCAATAAACAAAAATAAAAGTGCCATATCTGTTATTTCTGAGGTCTATGAATTTAACTTATTTTTGTTAGTACTTCGTTCGCCAGACAGCGCTAGTACCTAATATTTTGTAATTGTAGAGGTGGGGCGCGGTGAAAAGGGAGCAAATGCTCAAGGTCATTTGGTCAGGGTATGGTCTTAAGCGAACAACTAACTCACATGTACCTTGATAAACGGTATAATCTCTCATTTTCCTGAAAGATTAAAAATAATAATATGTAATCTCTATCAGAAGATGGATAGCACTAATTTTAATTCCCAATATGATATGATTCATTTTTAAATTCAGCGGTAAATTAAATAACCTAAAATATCAAAATTGTGCTAGTAGGACAACAATTTATAGTCTCCTTATATTTACATTCTAACCTATAAAGGTTAGAATGTAAATATAAGGAGACTATAAATTGTTGTCCTACTAAAAAAACAATGTCAAAAATCCTCATTTTAGTCTTAAAATGCATGTATTTATAGTATTTTAAGTTATTATGTTGATATAGTCTTTTATATGTTTATATGGGCCTTGATGCCTGAAATAAATGGATAAATAAATAAATGGATTAATATATAAATAAATACCATCCATATTTGATCATTTTTTTCCAGCTTGGTGTACTAACAAACATTGATGATAAACTTTCTTTTATAATTAAGATTAAACTGTTCAAAATAGTAGTTTATGATACTGATACCTAATTATGTACAGTTTCATACACTGCTTTATCTAATCTCAGTGCGTCTAACGTCAACGCAACACAATTCCATTTATTCAGTTTCATAATTTGTAATATGCAAAATGTTAACAATTCTGCACCCTGCATCACAGCGCAAGCGCCAAAGCGCGCGCAGCCACAGATAAAAAATGAAATAGTACTGTCTACATTGATATAATATTGAACAGATATGATATTTTGTACGCTTCAAGTTCAATGCGCTAGTGACTTATCTACCTTAGTTTAATATTATATGAATCGCTTATATTAGTTTGTTAGAGAAATAATGTTATAATTTAATTTTATAATATCCTTTCGACATACTATTGGTAAAGTACGTCAATATAAACTCCTTTTTGCTTTTATATTTGTAATTTTTTGATATGAGAGTAGATAAAAGGGTATTATGAAATGTCAGATTATTTAGAAGACAATAAAGCTTGGGATTAAACTGCTCGCTCTGCTAAGAAATGTCATTAAGCGATAAGCGTAATTATGCTACACTTATGACATTTTAATCACTTTTTTTTAAATCACGGAAATTCATTGTTATGTACAAAGCAAACACATATTGTTATTGTAAACATTTTCATTTTTAATGTCTGGACTTGAAAAAAGAGGACGATCCCTGAGTTTGTTTCGGCTTTTCTTCTCAGAGGTAGTCAGTAAAGAAATGCCGGCTCCAGCTAGTTTAAAAAAATATGATGTAAAAGTGATCAGTGATCCTACTTGCATGATAAACGATTTCATTTCATTTCGCTGAGAAGAAGAAATGATGGAACAAAGGCCCAAGAGCGCAGCTGTCTGTTCATATAATAAACCATATGGCTCTATAAACTATTACGACTATATGACTACGAGACAGAACATTAAATTAAATTATATATATCATTACATCAGCAAAGCAAAAATATATTGGAAATGGAAGTAAAAACTGATAGCCTAATTAAATTCTCCAAAAGGGCACTCATAAAGGGCGTGACAGCTTACATTTTTATGCATTGTAAGAAAATAGACTACCTATTTATTACCTGAACTCTCAATAAACTAATTCTCATCTTAAAATGTGCCATTGTGAATTCGTAGATACAAACGTTTCGCCAAATGAAAAATTTATACTGTTTATGATTTTAAAATATTCCATTAAAAACTATTATGCTAAAAGAATTACGGATAATCAATATTCAGCCCAAGAAAAGGGATAATCTCACGCGCTAAGGAACTTTGTTTCAGGGTGTCTAGCATTTTAATTGAACAACCTTTAGCCTAATGTAAACAAAAAATATATTTTAAGAACACAATTTTTATTTACATTCATAATAATTACAGGGACTAGATATTTACAAATATTACAATTCAAACTATAACACAAATTATCAACTTTGTATATCAAGACTGAAATTGATCCAGGACAAGTCCGAGCTCTCCTCAGCGGGAGCCCTTGAAGTGGGCGGGTCCGTTTGTAGTTCCGCTTCTAAGGAATAATGCTGGAATTCAGTAACCGGGGGCTGGTAAGGTTGCACCGGCAAATGTGGCTGCTGGTACTGCTCCTGGCACTCCCCCTCATGCATAGGTAACGGTACGTTACCTTGCTGGACTTCAAAAACCGGATGCTGGTAAGGTTGCACCGGCATATGTGCCTGCTGGTACTGCGCCTGGCATTCCCCCTCATGCCTAGGTAACGGTACGTTACATTGCTGGACTTCAAAAACCGGACGCTGGTAAGGATGCACCGGCAAATGTGGCTGCTGGTACTGCGCCTGGCATTCCCCCTCATGCATAGGTAACGGTACGTTACATTGCTGGACTTCAGTAACCTGACGCTGGTAAGGTTGCACCGGCAAATGTGGCTGCTGGTACTGCGCCTGGCATTCTCCCCCATGCATAGGTATCAGTAAGTTAATATTGCTCGCATCGAGTGAGTCTTGGATACACTCGACTCGATCTCTTTTTTCCTTCATGCGTCGATTTTGGAACCATATCTTGATGGTGCGATCATTAAGACGCAACATTTTCGCGAATTTCATCCTACGATCAGCATTTAGGTAATTTGATTTCGAGTATTCCTGTTCCAACCGAATCAACTGATCTGTCGAGAATTTCGTTCTGATCCTTTTTCTTTTCTTTTTTTCTCCGTTTGTTTTGTTGCTCGCCCAGGTTGGTGATTCTGCTATGAACGCACCGAGAGCTGGTTGAAAACACTCTGGTCCTCCAATAATCTGACCGTGTGTGTGTGAGGGTAACTCGTTTTGCACAGGAGGCTGCAAAGAATAAAAACAAAGCATTAGTTATTTTATATTAGTATTTTTTTATGACTGCTTAGAGCCAATTTTTAAGATGTAAGGGAAAAAAGCTAGAAATTTTGATTTTAATTTTTTGATGAAACTTACATACAGTATGTTAACTAACAGAGGGCGTTCCCGTTAACCCGAAATAGTATAGCATACATACATGCTAAAAAAAATATTTCCATTCGAAAACAAAATGTTTTAAAAATTTTTCCAATAAGAAAATATTCAATAAAAATTTTAAATTGACATGTAAAAGAAACACACTGTACACGCGAACATGAAAGACGGCAACGTCGCAATTTATTTATACATGACGACTACTATTTTGATTTAAAACAGGAGGTTTCAAATTTATTTCCAATTAGAATCTTTTTTTATTCGGATTTTTTTATGCTTATTTTTCTATGCTGATATTTTTATTTTAATCTATTAATGATATATATTAACGAGTTTAAGGGAACGCCCTCTGTTATTTAAGATACTGTATAATAAAAATAAATACTATAACTCAACACTGAAAATAATGAAAAAGCTTTACCATGGTATTCTGCTGCATATTTATGCTTTGCACTTGGTTCCAGGGACCATCTCCGCATGTGCCCGCTCCGTTGCCAATAAAAGAGTTTTGCATTGAAGACATTGATTCTAAATTAATGCACGGAAGTTATGCTCGCAACGAAATGTTAGCAATTTATAATGCCTGTCCAGATTGTGCGTAAGTTTATATAGGTACGCACAACAATCCCGTAGTACAAGGTAATTAACAAATGAGGTGTAGGGACAGCTCAGTTGTTAGTCGCTCAGTTGTATTGTTTGTTCTCCTAATCACCTAGTGCAGGGGGATTAAGTGATTAGGAGAGTAAACACAAGTTTTTCAAATAACAATATTAAAAATGATTGTATTGATAAAAGCTTTTGATTATTATTTTTAACCGATTCAAAAAAAAGTTCTGAATTTGGATGTCTAGGTATATATTTTTGTATGTATATATACATGTTCGGGCATAACTCCAATATTTATGCAGGATATCCCAAAACTTAATATCAAGCAGGTATTTGGCGGTAAGTTAGATTGTATTTATTTAGTAGGTATGTTGTTCCAAATTACTAGGTATTAAGTAAAGTAATGAATTATATTTTAGTACTGAAACTTCATTATCAACTTATAATTGAAATTTAACATCAATGCATCACAGTTTTCTGTTATGCTCCATCTTGTTTTTTCATCGAAATTGAGTTTCTACTTTAGACTAATATTTTTTGCTATGAAACTTCTTCATTCACGTGTGGGAGAGATTTTAGAGCAATGTAAAAATACCGGGTGTCGCTGGTTCGATTCCAGCGAGTTATAATCACTTGTAGGATGTCAGTTAAAGACGCACTTGCACAAATGCTGACGTCCTCTTCTTGGACGGCCCAATGAGAGTCAGCGACACTTGAGATCACTTAAAGGGTAACAGCGATTTCGTCATTACTAATTACAACCAATCACACAATTTATACATACTTGAGAAAAATGGCATATGTCCATTCTAGACAACTTCCACTGACCAAATCTAAAAATAAACACATCATCATGTCGTCAACAAGTGACTGTAATTAATGATTTCAACTTTATTTTATGAGTCCAGATGACCTGTGTGCATAAATTAGTTCACAGTAAGTTCAAATCTCACGCGGTAAGTAGACTTTAATTGTAAGATTAGCAGCTATGGGACAGATCTACATATTATCTATAATTAAAATTTCGAAAAGCTAAATGTAGGACGTAGATCATACTAAACCAAATAAATATTGTATTTGAAACTAATACTTTTATAATTTAAATATCTTATTTATTATTCGTTTATTATAACGGAGTACCATGTTCATTGATATTTTTAGCCACAACATTGTCTTCACCGCTAAGCTCAGATGTAGCAAAAATGAATACACCTTATTATTTTTTACGCAGTTTTTTTTACCTTCCTGCTTAACAGCGGTCAAAAACACTACAAAATAAGCCCTAAAATCTCAATTTATTACAGAAATCGTACTCACGACATATTCTAGTGATAAACAGCATTACCAATTTCTCGTTACTAATATCACAATCGCTTAAATTGGTATTTCTTTCAGAAAACGTAATGGCGTCATTGTTAGAAGTCAAAAAACTTCTTTTATAACAATTTGCAGGTAACAATATTGAGCTTTTCAAACTATAAATTGTATTAAAATTCTAACATTTGATTTTGACATTAAATTTATTATTTATTGATTAAGACGTTTAAGCATTTATTTAAAACATTCGCCATCCTCTTCCATCCGAATCTCCCATTTGATCAAGAGTAGGTCAAACAATTTCTGTTAAACAAATATTAATCCAAATCTATTATTAAACTAACCCATGTCGTTTATTAATCATGAAATGAACTAACCATAGATAACTATTTTCTTAAACCTTAGTTTGAATAAACCCTCAATTATAGATTGCTATTAAAGTAACCGGAAATCCTTACGTAGCTTTCTACATTGGAAAGAAGCAAACTGGTAACAACAAATAAATTTAAAGTGATTCAAAAGTTGAAGTTAGCCTTGCGCCGACATATATGTATAATACAAATTGTATTTTAAAATATTAGAACATAAAGGTATTTAAAAAGTTTAGTGACTAAAATAGTCAAAGTGGGGTCTTACTAATGCCAAACAGATTACAAAACAGAAGCCCAAAAATCTGAGAACTAAGTAGATAGTCATGCCATTGGTATCAAGTAAACGCCCACCCTTCGCCACTTTCTAATGCTGAAGCATTAGAAAGTGGCGAAGGGTGCAGCTGAGAAGAAGAGATGATGGAACAAAGTCCCCAGCCAGGACTGTATACAATACTATGTTAGTTAAACAACTAGCATAAGAGAACATTAAATTATATATAATAGCGGTTAAATTATGAAATTGCCGATTTGTTATGAAAATCTATGTTACTTGATATAAAATTTTTATCTAATTTATTTAATCAAAATAGTTATTATTATTATCTATACCTACATTGCGCTGCCTCCTCTGTTTTTTATATATTTGTATTTTTTACTGTCCATTTTGTACTGCCTCCTGGGAAGAAAACTTCTTGTCCCATAGATAATTCAAATCACGAAAAAATGGTAGTTCGATGGAGCAAGGTCTGCCAAATACGGAGGATGGAGAATGGTTTCTAACTACAGTTCCTGAAGGGTCAAAATAGTTTCTCGTGCAGTGTGAAGTCTCGAATTGTCATGGAGCAACGAAATGAAATGAAATCGTTTATTTTGCAAGTAGGATCACCGATCACTTTTACACGTCATATTTTTTTAAAGTAACTGGAATAATAGCTGCAATAATTTTGAACATCAATTCATTAGTCAGGGCTGTTTTACTGCTAGTTTTGTCAACATTGTTCAGCACAAAAAACATTTGCCGTTACTGCTTGACCGGATCGGAAAAAACCATAGTGAATAACACCACGCTGACACCACCAACGTGACACTGTTGTAACGTAATACGTTTTATTGGTAAGTTTTGATTTAGGACACTGTTGTGACATTTGAACTGGGGTCAACCATTACATTTTTGGTTGTCATAAGGTTGTCATAAAGAATCCACTTTTCATCAAATGAACAATAAACATCAATAAACCGTCATCACGAGGTGGCGGGTGGTGGTGGTGGCTGACGGGTCTCGATGGAATAAGCAATAAGGTGAGGTGTAACATTGGATATAACTCTGATTTTAATTTGAATCCAGTGCACTGAAAAAGGGTAAAGTACATTAAAACCTAACTCACAGGCTAGTTGAATATAAGATAACTTTAATAAACGGAATATTACCTGAATTTCATTCATAATTAAAATAAAATAAAAAGTCATTTACTCAAACTGGACTGAGAATCAGCACTTTTTGAACGTCAATATTACATAAGGCAGTACCCCTAAAACGCCCGCACTTCGCCACTTCCTAGTGCTTTCGCTGGGAAGAAGAAGTAGCGAAACAAACTCCTCAGAAGCACAGCTGACTGTTCCTTTAATAAAAACACATGACTTTATACAATACTAGTACTATGTAGGTACAGTAATGAACATAAGAAAACAACAATAATGAAATTATTTATCGTATACCAGCTAGTCACGCCAAAATACCAGCAAAGCAAAACAAAAAAAATGTTTCATTTTGTTATATATGTTAAGGTAGTTATAATAATTATGTATGTAGGTAGGCGGTTTTTACGCGGAGCTCGGCAGTCAAATAAACGCAATGGCTACATGCACGTCTTTAATTTATCAGTGGCGACGAGTAAAATAACTAATCGGTTTCGTGGACATTATAGCGTGCAAATAAGGACAAAATGTCGGTGGGAAAAGTGCGAGAATATGACGTTAAAAAAGGAAATTGGTGTGCGTACGTGGATCGAGTGGAAATGTACTTCGTGGCAAACAATATTGCGGACGACATTAAGTTACCGACACTCATAGCGATGATGGGTGAACAAGCGTATGAATTATTATCAACATTAGCCAGTCCAAAGAAGCCCTCTAAACTTACGTATGAAGAAGCCGTTAAGTTGTTAGAATCACATTTACAACCCAAACCATCAGTTTTGGCCGAACGATTCAGATTTCGTCAAAGGAGACAGCTGAGTACAGAAACGATATCAGAATATGTAGCGGAGCTGAAAAAGATGGCTAGATATTGTGAGTTTAAAAAGACATTGGAAGAAAACCTAAGAGATCAATTTGTTTGCGGATTACGTAACGAAACTATCCGTCAACGGTTATTCGCGGAAGATGATCTAGAATATTCGAAAGCTGTCGTACTAGCCAGCAATTTAGAGGCAGCCGAGCGGGATGCCGGGGCTGTGGAGAAGGTACAGGAACAGGAACGGACGGATAATATAAACAAATTGAGTATAAAAGCGTGTACAGCCTGCGGAGATGATAAACATCGCACATGGGACTGCAGATACAAAGATTTCCAGTGCAGTTACTGCGGGAAGGTGGGCCACCTGCGCAGGGTTTGCTGGAAAAAACCGGAGGGAGTCATCAACATGGGGCAAGGCGGACATCGGAAGCAACAGAGGTCACGCGGAGGTCGCGGCGCCAGGACCAGCAACGACGGCGGAGAGGGGCGCGGCGGGAGCGGGGCGCGAGGAGCGCACGGCCGCGCACGCAGCGACCGGGGGACGGCGGCGGCCGGGCCGAGCCAGCCAAGCGCAGCGCACTGGGTGGACGGCGCGGCGGCGGACAGCGCCGACGACAGCGGGGGTCACCAGGAGCAACCGATGTACCAAATGTCTTTAAGCAGATATAAGCCGGTGTGTGTGCCTGTGTTAGTTAATAATAAAGAAATAACAATGGAAATTGATACAGGATCGGCACTATCGTGCATCAGTAAATCGATTTACAATGAAATGTTTAACGAATTACCGTTGAGGGCCTGTCGATTAAGTTTAAAGTTTTATGATGGGTCAGTCGTACGCCCGGTTGGTTTTATAGAAACGGTGGTAGAATATAAAGGTGATAAAAAAATGTAAGATCTGTATGTCATTGATAAGGGTACAACAAATTTACTCGGTAGACAGTGGTTGACAGAACTTAATATAGAAATCCCAAAACTAAGTTTGTACAACTTAAAAAGTGGTGAAATATCAAAAAATAAAATGATCCATGATATCATTTCCAGACATAGGAGCTTGTTTGACGGAACGTTGGGCAAATATACCGGCGGTGAGGTGAGCTTGCATGTACGCGACAATGCGGAACCAATTTTTCATCGCGCGCGGCCCGTCCCGTACGCCTTGCGCCCGCGCGTCGATGCTGAACTCGACGTGATGCTGCGCGCCGGCGTCATTGAACCGGTGGAGCGCTCGGACTGAGCTACGCCGCTGGTAATAGCAAGAAAAGCGGGCGGCGGCATCGACAAGGAAGAACGGAGTCGCTTGTCACTCGTAACTCGCTGACCGTTACTTACATTCTGCGACGCATTAGTTATATCGCAATTCGTAATCATTTCATTTATCACTCTCTTTTTTAATTGGTCTACGTGTCGATGCACCACAGTTCCATAGATAGATTTTACTTTGTAATCCGTGTTCCCTACTCTCTCTATGGTTGTTGTTGAAATGGAAACGGAAATGTAAATAAGTAAAACCTTGTTACCTAAATAAAAGCCCCAGGTACAAAGGGCGTGACAGCTCACATATTTATGCATTGTAAAAAAGTAAATTATAATATTATAAATTTTAATGTAACATTTATAGCAAGCAAATACAGAGTGACGCCTAATAAAAATATATCAATACCAAGATGTAGATTGCAAGCTGCTGATCAAGTAGCCCGACTGGCTGATGCAATTACAAAGGGACACGAAATGAAAACTCAACACAGGCACGTTTGAACAGGCACGGCAGGTAGTGCATCATTCTCATATGCATAAATTTTAATATTTATAATGTAACCAATAATTTTTAAAGTATACTATTTTTATATTAAGGTTTATTCATGGTTTTTCTTCTCCATTATTCCCTACAACAATTTGGATTAGGCTACTATTAGCTGTTTTTTATTATTAGCTTTATCTTTTTGACTCACCAACCCTTTAACAAATCAAAAGTGCAAGCAATTGGTTTATTTGAAATAAATAAAGTTACTGTGAGTTTTAATTTGCACTTTGTGCGAATTATATCATTATCACCATTCAGAAAACGGTGAAGGAAAACATTGTGTGGAAATAGACACGCCCTAAAATTAATAATAAGTTCACACAGGCGTGGAAGCATTATAGGTTGCTCAAGTTTATGTAAACATATTATTGACACATAAACAGAAAAAACAAAATTGAAAACGTAAACATATTTTAAATTTTCGAACCCTATATCCTTTATAAGAACTAAAAAAAGTGTTTGTTTACAGATGCATGAAGTTGTTTATGCTTCTGATGTTCAACAATGTCTCCATACGTATGATTGGCTCTTTATGAAACCCATCACTTTTGGTGGATATTTTTCAGCCCATTAGTGTAATATATTCAGGTAAGATTACAACTTAGTCATTAAAGTCGTCTGAACTTCAACTAGTCTGTGAGTTAGAACTAGGTTTAATGAACTTTTGCCTTTTTCAGTTCACTAGATTCAAATCAAAGTCAGTGTCATATTCAGTGTTACACATGGAATATTTTCCTAAGAATAAAATATTATTGAAGATCTAGAAAACAAAAGTCTCTTATCAACATCGTCTGAAGTTCACTGTGGCGTGTAAAGAGATAAAGGGTCTCCTTTATCTCTTTAACGGTAAACAAAAAAAATAAGAAAAAAACATGTCTCCGAATCACGTCAGTAAAGTGATTAGTTATTTTAAAGTGTAGGCGGTAAACAAACGAAATAATAAAATCTGTAGTTTCGTTAGCGTCTTCTTTAAAGCAGAGCTTATAATAAATGTTTGTAATGATGAAATGTTATTGTTTCTGTGTGACTTATTCTTTAAAATGTATTTTTAAATTTTGATGAAAAATATATAAATGATTAGAATAAATTTACAAAGTAGGATGCAAATCCTGGTCCCACCTTCCAATAGCTATGTGTGTTACATCGTTGAATAGGTATTTTTGAGTTGAATAAAAGTTACTATGGCGCCAAGTTCCAAATCTTAGTCGTTTCACAGTTATTTTGTAATAAATATGGTAGTGTTATCAGTAGCCAAGTAATGCTATTTTTACATAATAAGTAATTGCATTTGTGCTTTATAAAACTTTTTTATCGCTTTGTCTCACTCGCCCTCAGAAAGAAAAGCAATAATGGATAGAAAATGTACCGATTTGAAAGAACCAAAAGGTTACTTATGAGAATTGGGCGTTTCCATACTTCTGCTTCAGCAAAACAGGTATACCTATACAATATGTAAAGAAAACCCTGTCCGATGCATAAGGATAATAAAGGTTAGGTAAACACATGACCAAATATAATATAAAATTTTACGTAATCATCATTACTATGATGATTACGTAAAATTTAACTGATGAATTTTGAAATAATCTGTTTTCCCGTGAATTAATTCCAACTTCCCCGAAATACGGTAATTTAAAAAAAAAGTGACAACACCGTTTTGACGGTATTATTATAAGCGACGCGACCACGTGCCGCGTGGCCTGCCCCCTGTTGCCCGCGCATGGATGGCTTACCGCACATGTATTAAGTTACCTCTGTTTGCGAAATAATATATATTTTTTTGGGGGATTTTTTTAACTTATCCCGGCTTTGTGGACATTAGTAGAATCAATTATCGATACCTAACAATACCTTCACGGATCGGACAGGGTTTTCTTTACATATTTTATAAAAATAAATAAAACTGATTTGCTTATTTATCAAATCAAAATAACAACTTTTTAGATACGTATTGTATGTGTATATGTAACGCATATAATAATATATAAAGTAGTTATAACAAGAACATGTTTGTCCGTCTGTGTGTTTTGCTGGACCGATTTTGATGGGACGTTTACTGTGAGATAGCCGATGTTATAAGGTGTGTCATCAACTTTTCGTGCCGATAACCAGTTTCCATGGGGTAAATCTTTTTGCAATTATTTTAAAAAACTGGTACATTATTTAACAGGAACTAACTTATTAACATATTACTATAATATTAACTAATTACTATAATATTAACTAATTACTGTAATATTAACTAATTACTATAATATTAACTAATAGGGAACTAATTTAGTTATCGGTCGTTGTGCACGGGAACTCGAAACTAGTTTGTATCTAAGCATATTATTATAGATTTCTCTGTAGCTGGTGCTCTTATACTCTCAATAAGTACCATTTGAGAGTGTGAAGAAGATGCGGCTGAAATTCTGCAATTAGTGAATCAAAATATGAATAAAAATAATGATCTGTCTGATTATGTTCAGAATCAAAATCTTAATAGGAGTAGGGCAGATTTTCGCAACATTACTGTTAGTAGTGAAAATGTAACAAAATTCCCTGCTTTAAATGTTAGTGATTTAATATTGATTGTATGTGGGACTTACCAACTTATGCAAGCTTACACATATTATAGCGAACACATAAGATTTAATGGAACATTCTTGTATTGAAGTATGCACTAATGTCAGAAATAGAATCATGAATGGCAATATATAGGTATGAACATAACTGTTCACTGGTGAGGGCCAGAATCGCTAGTCGTCATGTTAGTCGCAAAGTATACTTCGTGTATGTTTTAGTCAGCACTAATAACAGAGGCCGCGCAGCAATACAGCAGTACTGCTGTAACTGTATTGTCGGCCGCCGCACTGAAGCATGCTGTACCCACGTTATGATAGTGATATGGTACTTAGGATGGGCACGGCATCAGAATAATATTTTTCCATCGGCACAATTTTTGGATGATGTTTTGTTATGTGATATATGATGATGAACAAAATAAAAACACGAAAATACAATTTTGTATTATTTTACTCCGAGTTAATTATATTCATTGACATAAACAGTATTGATGAAATATAAGAAGTTTAAATAACTTCGAAATGCTAAGATTTTTGTAGATTATTTCTATTACTAATTAATTGTTAGAATTTGCCCCCTATTATTATCATTGTTTTATGCAGCATGATGTTAAAAAGGAGGATATGAAAAAAGAGGATGAATAGGCTATCCAACGCACAAAGAATTTTTCAAATCAGACAAGTAGTTCCTGAGAATAGCGCGTTCAAACAAACAAACTCTTCAGGTTTATTACTATGGCGAAATGGCATTCCCCCCCTTTCGGAAACTGTATTTTTCCCCTAACTATTGTAAACATTTTGATTTATTTAAAATCTATTTAAGACTATTAAAGTCTTAAAGATTTTAAATAAATCAAAATGTTTACAATAATTTTTAAAACCCATTTTTGCGATTGCGGGTATAGATATATAATCTATACCCGCAATCGCAAAAATAGGTTTTGATATGACAGAAGGAAATGTTGGTACACTACCATTTTCCAATGTACAGTGGTTTGATCGATGACCACCACGCTAGATGGAACGTGTGTTATAGGTGTCATCAAACCTTTTATTATACAGATCTGTAAACAGTATATATTATTCAGAGGAAATTTATGCGCTTAAAACTACTGTGAAGAGTGTGTAGGCATACATTTGTGTGTGAGGGTGTGCATACGAGGGTGTGTATATATAGGGTGGAGATTCTCTTAGTTTTAAGTAGGTCTTCTGTTTTAGTACACTTAAGCGTATTTAATATATATAGTCTAGATTTGCATGAAAAGTGTGTAGGTAATGTTATATTGTATTTAGGTTCACAGTAGCCGCTAGGAGCCTGGACTTCGTCCGGTTGATGACAATAGGCTCATCTTGTATTTCAAGATATCCGAAAAACTTGTGAAATTGCGGCGCACAACATATGTGGTACTAACAACAACAACAATAAATATATATACATTACTCTCCGAGGATTACGGGCTGGGCGGGATGTTATGCGATTCGATCAAACACTGTAACGACTACGATTTGTTTACAATAGATACATTAGGTACATAATGTACATATACATACTTATTGTTTCGTGTGAAACTTTAATAGAAGTCATCATCATCCCAGCGTTAATCCCAGTTGCATCCGCAGCCCTTTCAGCTTTGGAGTCTGGGGTCCGCTTTACCAGTCCAACTGCTGATATGGCTTAACTTCGACATTTTCCGTGAAGCGACTGCCGTCTGACCTCCACAACCCGAAGGCGACATCGAAGCATTGCAGTTAGACTAATTGTTGGATTTTTGATGGCTCCAACAACCCGTAACGACTGCCATTAGATGTTCGAATGGCAACCGGGACCAACGGCTTAACGTGCTTTCCAAGGCACGACCAAACCAGTGCAAATATTCATATTCATGCATACAAATACTTGCACGGTGCGGGGCACGAACCCGCGCCACCTTGCGCAGCGGCCGCGTCCGCTACCGCTACGCCACTGAGGCTGTGTGTAAACTTTAATAGAAGTATAGAGTGTTTACATCACTTTGAAAAAGCAAATAATTCCTTGTATTTCTATTAAAGAGGTAAACAACATAGGTATTTAAATTGATGCAAGATTTCAAGATTTAAAATCATGACTGGTCATCAAAAACTTCTTTATAAAAACAGGAATTATGCAATCCTTATACAATATGTAAAGAAAACCCTGTCCGATCCGTGAAGGTATTATTAGGTATCGTTAACTGATTCTAATAATGCCTACAAAGCCGGGCTAAACTTTAAAAAAGATCCCCCAAAAAAAATAAATATTATTTCGAAAAAGCGAGGTAACTTAATGCATGTGCGGTAGGCAACCCGATAGCCCCTCCCCCTTTCACCCGCGCATACATGCGCGGGTGAAGGGGGGCGGGCATGCGGCACGTGGTCGCATCGCTATTCGCTCCGTCACAAATGGTGTTATCAGTTTTTTAAAAATTACCAAATTTCGGGGAAATTGGAATTAATACCCGGGAAAAAAAGATTATTTCAAAATTCATTATTATTGTTACTGTGATGATTATATAAAATTTTATATTATATTTGGTCAAGTGTTTACCTAACCTTTATTATCCTTATGGGTCGGACAGGGTTTTCTTTACATATTGTATATATAACGGAGTTTTGCCCCAACATACATATATGAAAAAATAAAAATACCTGAATTGAGTCCCTACTCCGTTTAAATGTTACAGTCACAAATTTTTAATAATAATATCTTTACAAAACAAGTTTGGGCTTCTTATCACCTAATCCAGGGAAAGTACTACTTGCTTGTTAGTGACTCATTAGCTAATCACCTCGTAAAAAGGGCTTTTTTGAATATATAAGACAGGATTCATCTGGTCATTCATTTATTAATAGCTAAACTTTCGTTGCCATCATCAATTACTTCATCTTGTATCAATATCTACAATGGAGACTTATAATATTGCCAATGGTGCCGGTACATTCAGAGATCGACCCTGGAACCAAGTGCATAGAACTACTGCGTTCCAGAATAGTACGGTAATTTGATTTTATAATTCTCAGTGTTTAGTTATAGTATCTATCAATGTCATATTATTATCTAACACCAAAAGTTCTAAATGAAAATTCTGTTTTAAATTGTATGTCTCTTGCATCTTAGGATCCCTTAAACGACTAATAATATTTTTTGTTCTTTGCAGCCTACGGTGTGGAACGATTTATCACCATGTTGCGTTCCGTCAGTCCCGGTGGCTACGAACAATATTTCCGGTGATAACTACAGCAACCAGCTCGTGTATAATCAGCCCAACTACATGAAAATACCCTACTCAGCAAACGTAGTACCTAATGGGTATAACAATTTGGATTGTACGACGGATGTGAACCAGTTTATTCTAGAGCCTAACATGTCTAATCAGTCGTCTCTAGAAAAATTGATTTCGTGTTCACCAGCCGGGTCCAGCAACAACTCATCTGCAGAGAGGAAAAAGCGAAAACGTACCAGAACATTATTTTCAACCGAACAGTTGATTTGTTTGGAAAAGGAGTTTGCTAAGACGCCCTACATAGAGAGTCCTCGTAGAATTAAACTCGCAGAGTTTCTGCGGCTCAAAGAGAGCACTGTCAAAATATGGTTCCAGAACCGCCGCATGAAGGCAAAGAAAGATCAAGCTGAGAGAATGTATGTCACCGAAGACGCTACCATGCCTGTGCCATCACTCGATATGAGTAATACTCACACTGTTCAGAATTCCGTTCCAGAATCAGATCTAAATCAATGCTCTCCGCAATGGTAGCACTTGAGGTAAGGCGAGTCCGTTCATAGTTCCACTTTAGGGGAGAACTGCTGGAGTTCTTTATACGAGTTGTGGTAATGTTGTTGCTGGTACTAGACTGGTAGACTTGTATCGGGCATTGGATACGTTGCCGACACTGCTGAACACTGTTCTACATGAATTTGTTGTGCGTGCTCATGCACAAGCCCGATGGCTCTATGAATATTGCTCGTATCGAGCGATGGCACAGGCGAGATAGTGTCTTCGGAGACTTACGTTTTCTGGCTTTGTCTTTCTTTGCCCTTCATACGGTAGTTCTGGAACCATGTATTAACAGTGCGCTAATTGAGACGCAAAAACTCTGCAAGTTAATAGTTTCATAATTTGTAAGTTTTCATACTAAATAAAAATTGTATTCGTATAATATGTTTTTTATTTACATTACACCGTTGAATAGTTGCCATATGATCAATTACATAATTTTGTTAGAGATCCTGAAATAAAGTAGTATTGTGCGTGTCGTTACATAGAATAACCATTGGGCTACCATCGGTATTTATAAAAGTAGAACTCGGCTTTATGAACTGTATAATGAGAGAATTTATATTAACACTGTTGAATTCAATTTGTATGTTAGAAAATATTCAAAATTATTTAAACAAGTTTGTTATATGGCCAAGTCACGTTACTTGAGTTCAAAGATAAAAAACAGTGGCAATGTAATTAAAACGACTTGGAAAATTATTAATAGTGAAACGGGAAGGTCCAGTGATAGAAATACTGACTATAGCCTGTCTATTAATAACAACATAATTAAATCAGACTCGCAAGTCTCGGAGGCATTTGAAAATTTCTTTTCGGATATTCCTGTTTCAACTACTAAATCCCTAAACTCATCACCTTCTGTTGCCGAGTCTTTGCTTAAAGAAAATGTTAATGTTTGTGATTCGGAGTTTCATTTTGAATATGTTATCAGTAGAGATATAATTAAAATCTTTCACACTCTAAATGTAAAAAAGACTGCTGACCTATGGGGCCATTCGGTGGAAGTTGCTAAGTCTATTATTGATATTGTGGCACCCACTCTAGCTGATATCTTTAATGCTTGTATTGACTGTGGAGAGTTTCCTGATCTCATGAAAAATAGTAAAATAATACCTTTGTTTAAATCAGGTAGTACATCAGACCCCACAAATTATAGACCTATTTCTGTACTACCTACCTTTAGTAAAATTTTTGAGAAATTAATTTTAAACCAAATGCAAATTTTTTTTAATAAACATAAATTATTACATAGCAAACAGTTCGGTTTTACAAGGGGTCGTTCAACTACTGATGCCGGTGTTGAACTTCTAGGACATATTTATAATGCATGGGAGGATAAATGCGATGCCTTGGGCATCTTTTGTGATTTGTCTAAGGCATTCGATTGCGTTCTTCACGATACGTTAATCAGGAAACTCCGCCACTACGGGATCCGGAATTCTGCACTGGATCTTATTACATCTTACTTGAGTGGTAGGATTCAAAGCGTTGACGTTAATGGAACAAGATCTTCCGGGTCTTTGGTAACAATGGGAGTCCCACAGGGGTCAATTCTTGGTCCTTTTTTGTTTCTTATTTACATCAATGACCTGCCGTACCTAATAAAGGATAACCACGATATAGTGTTGTTTGCAGATGACACTTCACTTTTATTTAAACTGAAACGTCAGCAGCAGGTTACTGATGATGTAAATAGCGCGATCTCCAAAGTAGTCCATTGGTTTAATGTTAATAATTTACTCTTAAACGAGAAAAAAACTAAATGCATTAAGTTTACTCTACCTCACGTTAGGCAGGTGGAAACTAAAGTGTTGATGAAGGGCGAAGAATTGAAATCTGAAGACAGCACAGTATTCTTGGGTATAACTCTGGATGCTAAGCTTCAATGGGGTCCACATATAGAAAAATTGTCAAAAAAACTAAGTTCTGCTGCATACGCAGTTAGAACAATTCGTAATTTGACTGATGTTGAGACGGCCCGTTTAGTGTACTTTGGCTATTTCCATAGCGTAATGTCGTACGGCATTCTGTTGTGGGGAAATGCTGCCGATATTCAAACAATATTTGTTTTGCAGAAACGAGCTGTTCGTGCAATTTATAAATTAAGTCCGAGACACTCTCTCAGAGAAAAATTTAAAGAGATTAATGTACTGACCGTGCCGTCTCAATATATTTATGAAAATCTTTTGTATGCTCATAAAAATATAAAATTGTTTAAAAAATACAGTGATGTCCATAATATAAATACTAGGAACAGGCACAAATTTATTGTACCTACAACAAGGCTCAAGAAAATAGGTGGCTCCTTCAGATGCCAATGTATACATTTTTACAATGGACTTCCAGAGGTGGTTCAAGATCTGAGCCTGAATAAATTCAAATCCTTCATTAAACGTAAGTTGTGTCAGAAAGCATTTTATAGTGTGAAGGATTATATTGAGGACAAAAAGGCTTGGGCTTGAGCTGCGTCCGATTTCTATACACTGATTGTTCTCTGATTTTTCCTCTTGTAGTTTTAATATGTAACTGTTAATGTTACTAATTCAAAGCCTGTATTACACACTATGTAGCCAAGCATATTGTACGTTACGGAATTGTATCGCTGACAGAGGTGTTCGGCACTTGTACAGCTACACAGGAGCTAAACTTTCCACAGATTCGGGAACACTGTTGGAGCTGCTGAACCTTGGACAAAACTATCTTAGCATTGTGTACATTCAATTTCTTAGTATTGTATAATTGCATGGCAAACGTGTGAGCACAATGTACGAATGTGCTGTAAGGCATTTTTTTGTTGGGTTAGTCTTTTTTATTGACTTGATAGTGCTCTGGCTGTTGAGAGTATGTCATGCTCACTCAAATGTCTCGCTGATGGTGGCGTGTGTGTTGGGTCATTGGGTTCCCTTGAATATGGTTGAGCTGAATGATGCTGATCCATTCGTCATGTTCGTGAACGGACGCCGTCGGAGGGGACTGGTCATCTCTTAGCTGCCACGGCGTATTTTAATTTCTGAATTGATTTTTGTGTGTTTTCATAATGGACGCTCTCGGCGTACAATTTATTTCTGCATCGTTCTCACACGGTTGATTTCAACATGAATGATGTAATCAAATATTTGTAACAATAGCTTGAAACTTTAAAAGAGTGTCCATGGAGTTTCTTGCCCGTTCTTCCCCATAGGTACCTACTCTTTGGAATGGGCGACTAGCTTCATCTTATTGACTGACCGACCTTCTGACAATTCAAAAGTGCCTGTAACTGGTTTATTTGAAATAAATGCTTTGATTTTGATTTTGATTTTGAACCACTCGAGTCCTAATGTAACTTATGAAATGCTCATTAAACAACCCAAAGGTTCCAGCACGACCGTAAGACGTGAATACAACGTAAATTCCAACAATATTTTAATAAAAATTACACTACACAATATTGATTTTAGATTAAATTGTTACAAGCTCAATAAGCATTTATTATCGCATGATAATATAAATAAAATCATCGAATTAAGTAAATAATTTATATAAAACTAATATTTTCGATTTTAAAAGTTTGCTTATTATTTTATTTTTCATTCATTACAACGTATTATACAATAAGTATATAAAGAAAACCCTGTCCGATCCGTGAAGGTACTGCTAGGTATCGATAACCGATTTTACTAATGCCTACAAAGCCAGGCGAACTTAAAAAAAATCACCCTAATAAAATATTATTTATAAGGAGGTAAATTAATGCATGCGTGGGCGAAGGGGGGCAGGGTACGCTGCACATGGTCGTATCGCTCATAATACCATTAAAAATGGTGTTGTCACTTTTTAAACAAATACCAAATTATGGAGAATTTGGAATTATTCGCGAAAAAAGAAGATTATTTCTAAATTTATTAGTATTTTTATTATGATGATTATGTAAAATTTCATATTAGGTATATTTGGTTATGAGTTTACCTAACCTTTTTTTAGGGTTTTCTTTACGTATTGTATACATATAAATTAATTGTATTTATATTCAGAATACAAAACTAATTAAAAATAGTTGCCCATCGGTATCGGGACCAGGGTCTTAGCAGCAATCGTAATAAAATTTAGATAGGGAAATAACATTTTTTAATACAATAAATGTGAGAAAGCCGAGTTAATGTTGTTTGGGACGTTGGACGCCATCTATTGGCGAGTGGGGCGAACTAGCAATCGAGTGAACTCTACACATCGTTCAACGTGGGAGTTGTTCGTTCTCTCGGTCATACTCAATCATTCGTTTAAAATTTTGAATATGTATACTGTTCGATTCCGACACTCATTCGAAAGCCATGTTATAAAAACGTTGTTCGTTAATAAATTCATTTTTTATCACAAGAAAATAAAACGTTCATTGAAGAAGCCCTATTCCCGTCCCGTTGGATTACAAGAGGAGTAGGCCTAACATTTGGTCCTTCCGAGCCATATTACGGTCAATCTACCGGCGACCACGCAGCACAAACGAAGAACTTCACCGGAGGAGGATCAAGAGCAGGATTAGCGGCGGGCGCCGGCGTTCTGGTGATATAACCCTTCCTATCCTCTCCTGTTTCACTAATTTGCGTTAACCGGTGACATTTCTTGCGTTGCAGTCGTTTCATTGCCAAGTGCTGCGCTGTGCGGAGACCGGTGCTGACAGGAAACTGTAAGTACTCTTGTCTTCTACAATTTGCCAAAATGAGTGATGATGATAGTCCCAAAATCTTACCAGATGAGCAACTCGTTAGCTTAAAAAAGCAGCGAGCAATGCTCAAAGGTCGTCTACCATTATTTGAAAAGTGGGTAGATAAATATCAAAAATTAGCATTAAATCCTTACACAAAGGCTGAACTGGAATTGCGAATCCAGTCCAGTTCCGTTATATACCAAAGTTTTAACGATATTCAAGGTAAAATAGAAGAATTAGGAGAAGATTCAGAAAGCATGTCACAATTAAGTTATAGGGAATCGTTTGACGAGAAATACTTTTCTGTAATGGCTGCCGCGAAGTGTTTGCTAGATGCAAATAGTAGTGAGCATCAAATATCTAACGATAATATGGTCAAATCTCCGAGTCTTGCGTCCATTAAGTTGCCAGAAATTAAATTACCTGCCTTTGACGGTTCATATAACCAATGGTTAGAATATAGAAATTCGTATGTGACAATGATTCACAACCGGAGGGATTTAAATGAAATACAAAAATTTCATTATTTAAAATCTTCCCTCAGTGGTAGTGCGTTGCAAGTAATAAACGCTTTAGAATTCACGGCTCCTAATTATCATCACGCATGGGATTTACTTGAAATGCGCTATCATAATGATCGGTTATTAGTAAAAAATCACGTAAAATCCTTATTTAACGTTCCGTCGCTACAAACTGAATCCCACGTGCAAATCAGAAAGTTAATAGATTCAACTTTGCGTAATTTACGTGCTCTCAAATCGTTAAATGAGTCCACGGATTACTGGGATACGTTAGTTATATACCTAGTTGTCTCTAAACTTGATCCAGCTACAGAGCGCCAGTGGGAAGTTCATAGTGGTACACTGATTACAAGGCAGAGTGACAGTGCAACGAAAACAAAAATTAAATTAGACGATTTACTTAATTTCCTAAGAAACCGAGCTGATATGCTGGAAATGATAACTTCAAAGAAACAAAATAATAATGAGTCGAAGCTAAATTCAAATAAAAAACCTTCTACCTCCAAATCAAACTCGTCGTCACATACTCATTCATACGTTACCGCCACGCAGAGAAATAAACCGAACACGAATAACATTAACAAACGTGAATGTGTCCAATGCGGTGCGGAACACTTTTTGTTTACATGTGCTCAGTTCTTAAATATGTCTGTGCAAGAAAGGTGTACAATTGTACGGGATAAAAAGATATGCCAGAATTGTTTACGATTCCGCCATTCGGTGGATGAATGTACATTTGGCCTTTGCAAAATATGCAATAAAAAACATAATACGTTACTGCATACTAACACTCCTGCTAAGGAAAGTATAGGTATGTGTGCGTCCACGTTAAGTTCGCGCCCCGAGTCAAACATCGTAAACGAATCAGCTGACGCGCAAGTAAATCCCGAGCGAAACGTACTTATGTGTAATGCCGCGGTACGACCCGTTTTGTTATCGACGGCACTGATTAATGTCCTTGACTCAAACAATAAATATCACACAGTCAAAGCACTGGACAACGGTAGTCAGAACTGTTTTATGACTGAATCGTTATGTAATCGTTTAAATTTACCCGTAATTCAGTCCGTTATTAATATATCTGGTGTAGGGCAAAGCGTTTCAAAATGTTCTCACACTTGCAGAATAAATATTCGTTCAAAGGTCAATGACTTTAACATTGACGTTCAGTGTTTAGTCTTACCGAAGATTACATCACAGTTACCATAGAATAAAGAGAGGGAAGTACGTTATCTTCATACAAACGGACCGCGCGCGGCTTGTATGTGTGCGCCATAGTATCTATGCGTCGCCGCACGCACACCTAAACACAATATTAGAGTGCCTATGACTGCGCTAGTCGCGGCTAGCACGGAACGAGGTTCGCGCGTCACGACTCACGGCTTTTCGGCACATTAGCTTTTAAAAAATGATCACATAAACTGCAAAGTTGGTATGTCTATTTATGAACAAATAAAAGACTTATATTTTTCAAATTATATTTCTAAAAGTTATTTACAAGGATACGGATATATTACACATTAAAGTTTAATAACAACGCGTTTCGTAATAGTCGAAACCGAAGAAAGTAGGTATTTTTCTGTAGCTAATTTGTAATTTTGTATTAAATGTGTGATTCAATAGATGTTATGTTTGTATTATTTATATTTGTATTAATTAAAAATAAAAATAAATATGGTTCTTTATGTGTACAAAACTAAAAATAAAAATTACAAAAAAAAAACTGACTAGTATATGTAAACTAAATACTAAGCAAATAATTTAAACATAAGCTCTTAGTCTATAAATATTTGTTAGCGGTTTGGGCGACAACCGTAACCGACGAAGCGCGGACAGTCGTCAACCCTAAGACAGTAGGCAATTAAATCGCGGATTGGGTCGCAGATAACCTACTTCCCCTCTTTATTCTATGCAGTTACCCTCGATAGATGTTTGCCGCGAGTCGATGTGTATACCTACCCACATTACGCTCGCGGATCCTACGTTTGGTGTCCCGTCCGATATTGACATACTTATAGGTGCTGATATATTTTGGGACTTGTTAAATAAAAATAAATTAAAGCTCAGTTGTGGTCCAACCCTATACGATTCGAAATTAGGATGGATAATATCGGGCCCAATTTATTATAAACAATCGTTTAAAATTGACAAAGCTCAATGTAATCTCGTTCAAATTGATTCACAATTACGAAAGTTTTGGGAATTAGAGGAACTAACGGACTTACCTATTGTTTTATCTAAAGAAGATCGGTACTGTGATACGTTATTTACAGAAACTACACAACGCGATGAACACGGCAGATTCTCTGTACGTATTCCTCTCCGTGAATCTAGCGATGGTTTAGGTGACTGGTACACTAACGCTAAAAATCATTTTTTATCTCTAGAAAGAAAGCAAGATCGTTCGCCTCAATATAAAAAAAATATATTCTGAATTTATGAGTGAGTACGAAACACTTGGACATAGCTATGTCTCCGGTATTAAATGTCGAAAAATTAATAAGTGAACCGCATTATATTTTACCTCACCATGGCGTTTACAGAGGGAATAGTATTACGACTAAATTACGCGTCGTATTTGACGCGAGCGCCAAAACATCTTGTAACAAATCTTTAAATGACATACAGTATATAGGTCCACCACTTCAAAACGATATTTTATCAATTTTACTAAGATTCAGACAATATAAATACGTAGTTTGCGCCGACGTAGAAAAAATGTACCGGCAAATATTAGTTGCAGAAGACCAACACAATTTACAACTAATATTATGGAGGCAACATCGCGACTTGCCGTTGCAATTATATCGTTTGAAAACCGTTACTTATGGCACTGCGTCGGCTCCTTTTTTAAGTATGCGTTGCTTAAAACAATTAGCACAGGAATGTGATAACGATTCCATTGCTAGAATAATTAACGAGGACTTCTACGTAGACGATCTGATTACCGGTCATGATGACTTGAACGCGCTTACCGAGATATGCAACAAGATCGCTGCGATATTAAGTCAAGGTTGTTTTCCGCTCCATAAATGGACTTTTAGTCATAAAGTTGCCCCTGAGAACACTAAAGATTTGAACATAGGTGAACATCAGCTATCAAAAACTTTAGGCTTAGGTTGGTCTACGGAAAGTGATGAATTACATTTCACATCTGAATTCACACAGCGTGATTCAATTATTACGAAGCGTATAATGTTGTCAATAATTTCACAGGTGTACGATCCGCTAGGTTTGTTGGCTCCCGCCATTATTATTGTTAAATCGTTATTGCAAAAATTGTGGCTTCAAAAGTTAGATTGGGACGAACCAGTTCCCGAAGACATTGCAAACAAATGGCTTAAATTCGTTTCTGATTTAAAATATTTATCCGATATAAAAATACCTCGTTATGTAACAAATACAAACTCGAGTTATAAAGAATTGCACATATTTACCGACGCGTCGCAAAATGCCTACGGTGCATGTGCCTATATTCGTTCGTGTCATGATAACGGTGATCAGACTATACCTATATCTGTGCATTTATTGTGTGCAAAAGGTAAGCTAGCACCTATAAAGACCAAAAGCATTCCTAGGCTTGAACTATGTGGTGCACTACTAGGTGCAAAGCTATACGATAAAATAAAAAAGTCGTTACGGTTAACGTTTGATAAGGTTTATTTTTGGACGGATTCGACAATAGTTCAAGGTTGGCTACGTATGTCCCCACACTTACTTAAAACATTTGTGCAAAACCGTGCTGTACAAATTAACGAATTAACAGATGATAGTATTTGGCGACATGTCAGGGGCACTGAAAACCCCGCTGACTATTACAAGAGGCGCAACTCTTGAGTCGTTAAAGTACGACAACAATAGTACGTGGTGGTGCGGGCCTGCGTTCTTGAAGGATCCAAGCGTTACATGGTCTAATCACAATGAAGAACTTAAACCTATCGTATTACCGGAACTCAAACCTTTGCACACATTGAACTTAACATCTAGTGAAATTCTACCACTATTCGACCTGGAACGCTTCTCGTCCTTTATTCGTTTACAAAGAGTGTGTGCGTATGTATTGCGCTTTATAGACAACATGCGTGCGTCGACTCGCGGCGGCATTCAACACCGCAAAACCGGTTCGTTATGAGTAGACGAACTACAAAATTCACTTAATATTTTAGTACATTTTGTGCAATTAGAATCGTTTAGTAATGAATACAACAATCTTAAAAACAATTTATCGTTAAAATCTAAAAAGTCCAATCATAAAATAGCTGGGTTAAATATATTCATTGATAAGTCGAATATTATTCGTGTAGGGGGTAGATTGTGTAACTCGACTGAGTTCAGTTATGACAAAAAACATCCGATATTATTAAGTGGTAAGCATCGATTTACGAGATTACTGTGTGAATATGAGCATAGACGGCTACTTCACGCAGGACCTCAACTGCTAGTATACACCATGCGAGAAACCTGGTGGGTATTAGGAGCTAGAAATTTAGCCAGGCAAATCGTACATAACTGCGTCACATGTACGCGCATGAAAGGGAAGTCGGTGACTCCGATAATGGGTAACTTACCATCCGAAAGATTAGAGTCAAGCTTTCCGTTTATGCAGTGTGGCGTAGATTACGCGGGACCATTGCTTATATTGGACCGCAAAGGCAGAGGAGCTAAATTGATAAAGGCATATATTTGTTTATTTGTTTAACGACTCGAGCGTTACATTTAGAATTAGTTGGCAGCTTAAGCACACAAGATTACATTTTAGCTTTAAAACGTTTTGTGTCACGACGTGGAAAGCCATATCAGATATTTTCAGATAATGGTAAAAACTTTGTCGGTGCTGAAAGGGAATTAGCTGTCATTTTGAACATGTAAATGATATTTCGGACTTTGCTAGTAATAACCAAATTCGTTTAAATTTCATTCCACCCTACAGTCCTCATTTTGGCGGGTTGTGGGAGGCAGGAGTCAAGTCCTGTAAGTACCACCTGCGGCGGGTACTGGGTGGTGCGAGGCTGACACGTGAGGAATTGGAAACAGTCTTAACGCAAATTGAATCAGTCCTTAACTCCCGTCCTTTGTCCCCTCTCTCCTCTGACCCCGATGATTATTTCCCTCTGACTCCAGCTCACTTCTTGATCGGCCGTCCGCTGACTGCGCCAGCCTGCGCAGACCTGACTGAGATCCTGCCTGCACGACTGGGACGCTACGACCGGGTGGAGCAGCTCAGGCAACACTTTTGGCAACGTTGGTTAAAAGAGTATATCTCAGAACTTCAACAACGCACTAAATGGCAAATCGGCGGCGAAACCATTATACCGAATAGTTTAGTACTAATTAAAGAAGATAAAATGCCCCCGTTTAAATGGAAACTGGGACGAATCATGCAAGTATTCCCAGGAAAAGATGGTGTCTCCCGCGTAGCTGAAATACGAACAGCAGCTGGCAACATTCGTCGTTCATTTGCGAAGATCTGCCCGTTACCCGTGCATTAGCCAAGCTGCCACCACATCGAGTTACCTACATTGGAAGTTTGGTTCCGGATACTTCCAAGGCGGCCGGCATGTTTGGGACGTTGGACGCCATCTATTGGCGAGTGGGGCGAACTAGCAATCGAGTGAACTCTGCACATCGTTCAACGTGGGAGTTGTTCGTTCTCTCGGTCATACTCAATCATTCGTTTAAAATTTTGAATATGTATACTGTTCGATTCCGACACTCATTCGAAAGCCATGTTATAAAAACGTTGTTCGTTAATAAATTCATTTTTTATCACAAGAAAATAAAACGTTCATTGAAGAAGCCCTATTCCCGTCCCGTTGGATTACAAGAGGAGTGGGCCTAACAAATGTATTTCTCAAGTTGCTAAGGACACCAACTCTCGAGGGTATACTCGGCTAATAAGTAGATCTAAGTATTTTAAGAAAGATGTACGGCACATATTGAAGCTGATGGTAAACAATTTGAGCATTGATGGTAATAAAAAAAAATCTTGATTTTATTCCAATGAACTGAACCAGGTCACGACTTTTCATTATTTTATTAATTTTAGTTACTTTTGTTGACTGTAGTAAAAGTGGGGTCACTCTCTGTCTCGCTCACTCATGGCAGACATGTACACTATCCATCTCTCTCATTATTTTACCTAATGAGGGAACTCTAGTGGTGCTTTCTCTATACAAACGTATTCCGCTGCTTTCTTCGTGGATAATGCATTTAGAGCAATTTTTTTTCTACAATTTTACTCCGTGATTAAACGTGCCACTATCATTTGATTTTTTTCGAAACTTAATTAATAAAGGAAATACGATACCTCAAAATCGCGAAAAATAACCCATTTTTACCGTAATGTTCAGATGCCTATTAGATAAACGTGATAAGTTTTGACAAAAAAGAAAATAATAGAAGCATAGCAGTACTTTTCTTCTAAATTTTGATATAAAAATAATTGAGATCTGTCGTGTTTTGAAAAAGAAAACAGCGTAAGACATAACGTATTTTGGTCAACGATTTTGTAGGTAAAATCAGTCTAAGCTGCAACTGTCCTTTTCGCGCTTTAACGGTAGAGGAATTTCCTCGACACTAGAGTCCCCTCTAGAGACGCGGTGAACAGACAACTTTTAGGTATTTGAGGGGGTGAAGTAGACGAGGTGGGAGACGACTAGCCCCACCCAAGGCGGGGCGTACCGCGCGAATTCATCGATGCGGCATGCGTCGATGAAATCGCGCGTTTAATTATCCATACCAGCTATTCTCTATTTTATCTATATTTAGAAGTGTAATTTAACAAGAAAACGTGAAACATGATTGACTCGGCGCGTCACAGTCCGGGTTTGCATTAAACATCCGCGGGGATCACCAGGATGGAATCCCACATACATTTATTTTACGTTGCGATTTTCGAAAATGTATATACAGTATCCAAAAATGTATAGTAGTGGTAGAAAATGTATAGTACAATAGTATCAGTACGGGCACCAACGCTAAAGCCGTGGATGCAACCGGGATAAACGCTGAGATGACGATGATGATGATGATGATGATTTATAGTATTAAATAATCGAGGTGTCGCATTTATCATAGAAAACAAACTCTAAATAAATAAAGATACAAACAAAATTGCTACGGTCACTTAGATATTATGAGTTACTAATAGATGTGCAGCACACAGAAGCCCAAAAGTCTGACAACTAGTCATATCATCGATATGGAGTAAACGCCCCACTTCGCCACTTTCTAGTGCTTTCGCTGAGAAGAAGCTTTGTTCCATCATTTCGATGGAATACACTTCTCAGCAGCGCAGCTGCCTGTTCATTTAAAAAACATATGACTATATATTCAATACTAAGTACCTATGTTTCATAACTAGCAGAACAGAACATAGAACGTAAAATTAAATAATACAATGTTATTTTTCGTTTATGCGAAAACAGTTTGTTCAGAATAAGCAACTAAATCGATTCCAATCATTTTTACACCATGTTATAATTTTTCCGAAATACATTTAGAATTTGTTGCAATGTAGTTACCGAGCATGCTACGCTGCTTTCGGTAGATCATCGCTCGTGCAACACCTGACGCCAGAGGTCAATGCAACGCTCGCCCGCCCGAACGGAGCGTGAACCATATTTTTGTTGGGACAGCCAAGTAGGACAACAACCTCATAACTTTGTGGTTTTTCATAACATCTGTTTGAAATTTTGTACATAGATCCTTTACTTGAAAATACTGGACACGTGTTTCGGGTTTCGCATAAACAAACAATAATGTTGTATAAGTATATTATTACACCAGCAAAACAAATAAAATGCATTTGAAATGTAAATGTATGTTTTTATATCGTTCGGCCGACGATACAGCCATTAATCATCGGTTGAGTTAGATCGACTGGCACAACACAGTGAGCTCTGGGACACTGGTAGATGCTTATTTTGTACCAGTTAGGACGTTGGTTCCAATTAGCAGATAGGCTCTCTGGTTCAAACAGTGTCTAATAAAAAAATTAAGAAATACGGAGACCTCTCTGATCATGTATATGTCTTCGGAATAACGTAAACAAAAAAACATATTAAATAAAAACAATTTTTATTTACAATAATATTTACAGAATGTGAAATATTACAATTTCATCTATAACAGTAATTATCAACTTTATAAATCAAGACCCAACCTGAACCAGAACAAGTCCGAGCTCTCCTCAGTTGAGCTGGGCGGATCCGCTTGTGGTTCCAATTCTGAGGACAATTGCTGACCTTCAGTAAAGGGAGGCTGGTGGTAAGGTTGCACCGGCAAATGTGGCTGCTGGTACTGCGCCTGGCATTCCCACTCGTGCATAGGCAACGGTACGTTACATTGCTGGACTTTAGTAACCGGAGGCTGGTAAGGTTGCACCGGCAAATGTGGCTGCTGGTACTGCGCCTGGCATTCCTGGCATTTCTGGCAGTAAAAGATTTAAAAGCTGTGTTAAGACCAAACTTTGCAAAAAGGGTCTTTTACAAAATCTCCGATTATTTAGAAGACAATAAGCTTGGGATTGAACTGCTCGCTCTGCTAAGCAGTGTCATTAAGCATTATGCGCAATTATGCTAAAATTATGACATTTTATTCACTGATTTTTTTTAAATCACGTCAATTGTTTGTTATGTACAAAGCAAACACATATTGTTATTGTAAACATTTTCATTTTTAATGTGTGGACTTGAAAAAAGAGGATGCTCCCTGAGTTTGTTTCGGCTTTTCTTCTTAGAGGTAGTCAAAAAGGAAATGCCGGCCCCAGCTAGTTTAAAAAAAATATGACGTGTAAAATCACGTACACATACGTTATCAGTGATCCTACTTGCATAATAAACGATTTCATTTTATTTCATTTCATTTTGCTAAGAAGAAGAAATGATGGAACAAGGGCACAACAGCGCAGCTGTCTGTTCATTTATTAAAACATATGGCTCTATAAAATACTAATGATACAGTTAACTAATTAGTATAATAGAACACAGAATATTAAATTAAATAATACAACAAGGAGGACCGATGACCTGGTGAAGGTCGCGGGAAGCTGATGGATGCGGGCAGCACAAGACCGGAAAGCCTTGGGGGCGGCCATCTATTGTCCAGCAGTGGTAAAAACTGATCTATCCAAAAGGCATAAAGAAGAATTGAAGAAAATAGACTACCTATGAACTCTCAATAAACATTCTCACAATGTGCCAAAGAGAAAAAAAAAACAATAATTTTATAATGTTTATGATTTTAAAATGTTCGATTAAAAACTATTTTGCTAAAAGAATTACGGAACATAATAAATAAGCCAAATATAAGATATATATATAATCACACGCGCTATGGGAGTTTGTTTCAGGGTGTCTAACATTTTAATTGAACATATGTGGCTTCGACCTAATGTAAACAAAAAAATATATTTTAAGAACACAATTTTTATTTACAATCATATTAATAACAGAGACCTAAATATTTACAAATATTACAATTCAAACTATAACACAAATTATCAACTTTGTATATCAAGACTGAAATTGATCCAGGACAAGTCCGAGCTGTCCTCAGCGGGAGCCCTTGAAGTGGGCGGGTCCGTTTGTGGTTCAGCTTCTAAGGAATAGTGCTGGAATTCAGTAACTGGGGGCTGGTAAGGTTGCACCGGCAAAGCTGTGGCTGCAGCGGGAGCCCTTGAAGCATGGGCGGGTCCGTTAGGTAACGGTACGTTACATTGCTGGACTTCTAAGGAATAAGTGCTGGAATTCAGTAACTGGGGGCTGGTAAGGTTGCACCGGCAAATGGTGGCTGCTGGTACTGCGCCTGGCATTCCCCCCCATGTATAGGTAACGGTACGTTACATTGCTGGACTTCTAAAACCGGACGCTGGTTAGGTTGCACCGGCAAATGTGGCTGCTGGTACTGCGCCTGGCATTCCCCCTCAAGTATCGGTAACGGTACGTTACATTGCTGGACTTCAGTAACCGCTCGCTGGTAAGGTTGCCCCGGCAAATGTGGCTGCTGGTACTGCGCCTGGCATTCCCCCTCATGTATAGGTAACGGTACGTTACATTGCTGGACTTCAGTAACCGCACGCTGGTAAGGTTGCACCGGCAAATGTGGCTGCTGGTACTGCGGCTGGCATTCCCTCTCATGCATAGGTATCAGTAAGTTAATATTACTCCCATCGGGTGAGTCTTGGATACTCTCGACCCGATCTCTTTTATCCTTCATTCGGCGATTTTGGAACCATATCTTGATGGTGCGATCTTGAAGAGGCAACGTTTTCGCAAGTTCCATCCTTCGAACAGCATTAAGGTAAATGGAATTCGAGTATTCCTGTTCCAACCGAATCAACTGCTGTGTCGTGAATGTCGTTCTGGTGCGCTTTGTTTTCTTTCTTTCTCCGTTTGTTTTGTTGCTGGCCCAGGTTCGTGATGGAGAAATGAATTCTTCAAGAGCAGGTTGATTAAAACTAAATGCCCTTCCAATAATCTGACCATTTTGAGTAAGATTTGTCCCGTCTGTGATTTGTGGATTCATTTCTTCGTTTAAATTTAAATATCCGTTAGGTATATTTATTTCTAAACTTTCTGGGTATGGTGTGTAGCCCAACGGGTTGATATTGTTGACGCTATTGCCATGGTAATCAACGGGATAATAATTGATGTTAGACAGCGGGACTGACGTGCTTTGGCATTGCTGTGTGGAATTGCTGTGTGGGGGTAACCCGTTCGGCACAGGAGGCTGCAAAGAATAAAAACATAGCATGAATTACTTTCATATTAGTATTTTCTTATGACTGCTTAGTGTCAAATCTTAAGATTTTAGGGTATACAATTATAAAGAGACTTCTGGTGTAAGTTAATGTGAAATTAATAAATGCTATAACTAAACATTGAAAATAATGAAAAAACTTTACCGTAATATTCTGCAGCCTATTTGTATTTTGCACTTGGTTCCAGGAAGCATCTCCGCAAATGCCCGTTCCATTGCCAATATTGTATATATCCATTGTAGAGATTGATATAAGAGGAAGTAATTGATGTTGATAGCGAAAGCTCAGCTAGTAATAATGAATGTCCAGATTTTCCGTTCCCTTATATATGCACAACAAACCCTTTTTAGGAGGTGATTAGCTAATGAGTCACCAACTTTCACTGGATTAGGTGATAAGGAGTGCAAACTTGTTTTGTAAAAATATTATTATTAAAAAATTGTGACTTTAGTCTTTAAACGGAGTAGGTACTCAATTCGAATGCTTTGATAATTCTGCTATTCTCCTAATCATGTTTGTACGTTCGAGCATAACTTCATCATATATATATGAATTGCATAATTCCTGTTTTTCTAAAGAAGTTTTTGATGACACAGCATGATTTTAAAATTTTGCATCAATTTAAATATACCTATTGTTCATCTTTTTAATTTTTCTGTAATAATTAATAATATTATAAATATTTTTTTTATGACGCAGTCAATGAACTACATGATTCTTTTGTGCCAGTTAGGACGGTAGTTCCAATTAGCAAATACCCTCTCTGGTTCAACAGTGTCAGATAAAAAATTTCAGAAATACGGAAACCTGTCTGATCTGTCTTTCCTCAGACAGCGTGCCAAGATTTTATTTAAATTCTGCAAAGCAATCATTATTTATAATATTTATGGTATAAAAATATTAGATTAAAGACAAATGTCTAGGCTTATGTAAAATTAATTAAGGAACATCAAAATTTTGCAATATAAAATTAATACAGCTTAATCACTTGCGATATGGTACTCTATTTCAGGATATTTAACATTTTAGTTAAATATAATGTGTCTTCGGAATAAACAAAAAAACATATTTTTAGAATACAATTTTTATTTACAATAATAATTACAGAAACTACATATACAATTTCATCTATAACAGTAATTATCAACTTTATAAATGAAGACCCAACCTGGACCAGAACAAGTCCGAGCTCTCCTCAGTTGAGCTGGGCGGATCCGCTTGTGGTTCCAATTCTGAGGACAATTGCTGGACTTCAGTTAGCGGAGGCTGGTGGGCAAATGTGGCTGCTGGTACTGCGCCTGGCATTCCCCCTCATGCATAGGTAATGGTACGTTACATTGCTGGACTTCAGTAACCGGAGGCTGGTAAGGTTGCACTGTACCGCAATCACAAAATATATTGTAATTGAAGGTTCGCATTCAGAGCATTCCTACGTGGCGAAGGGTCGGTTACAGATAACGGGGCGGGCGCCTCGTCTAAACCGGTTTGATGCACGCAGCGCCACGTGACTCGTACTTGCGGTGTCACAGTAATATCTACGCAGTTTCACGATATGAAATGTTTTAAGCAGAGGTACCCATTTACACCTATCGCTATATACGGCATCGGGTACAGGTGTATCTAAGTTAGATTGAATCGCCAAGTATTCTGAGTAATGATTTTCCCGATTACACAAACATAAACCCGATTCATAAACATCACAAATTTACATTATTACTAGAAACATGTTCCGTTTCGTAGCCCTTTGTTCGACGCTAATGAGCCTATTTTCATAGATATTTTCATGAATGCATAGTGTATTTATCATTTAAATATTTCGTTGGATTCACATCTCACGGTCTTGCTAGAACCTCTGTGCAGTTAGTTACATTAAGACACGATGGTTATTCTATGTAACTAGGTACACGCGAATAATACTTTATTTCAGGATTTCTAACAAATTTAATTGATCATATGGCAATTATTCAATCGCATAATGTACTTCGGAGACTTGCATTCTCTCCGCTTGGTCTTTCTTTACCTTCATGTGGCGGTTCTCGAACCATATTTTAACAGGAGGCGCAATATCTCTGCGAGTTTAATAATTATTTTATTTAGTAATTTCCCTGTTTAGAAATACATTCCATAATCAGGTGCCTATGCTCTTCCCAATTGTAGCACTTGAGATGAGTGAGATTTGCGTTCTCTGGGCTTGGTATTTCTTTGCCTTCATGCAGTGGTTCTGGAACCATATTTTAATAGTGCGCTCATTGAGACGTAAAAACTCTGTGAGTTTATTAATAGTTTTATAATTTAATTTAATAATTTCTAAAAAAGTTTATAGCGCAACGGTATTTATTGAAGATTGAGCATAATTGTATGTGTGTGTACGCTATCTTTTCTCAACTACACAACAGAACGTCATGCTTGTATCCTCTAAAACATATAATTGAATATCCATCATGAACGGCTTCATTTTTGTGAACAAGATTACTGAAAATTTATTCTAATCATTTATTTTTCAACGAATATTAAAGATATATTTGAAAGAATGAGTTCCACAGAAACGGGTTTTATTTTTATTTATTATTTACAAACATATGGAAGCTCTGCTTTAAAGGAGAGGCCAAAACTACGGAATTTATTATTTTGTTTGTTTAGCGCCTACCCTCTAAAATAACTAATCACTTTGTTGACGTGATTTGCAGACATGTTTTTCTTATAATTTTTTGTTTACCTTTAAAGAGATAAAGGGTATGAAGTTGTTAAGAGAATTTCGTTTTGTACAATTAACACGTTATACGTACAATTTTGAAAATCCGGAACATAAACAACTCCATGCAACTGAAAACAAACACCTTTTCTTAGTTCCAATTCACATCTTGCTATTGATTTTTTTTATTAGGCGTCAATCTGCATTTGCTTACTGATGAGGCGAGTCGGGTGAAAATATGTGCATTGGCAATAATTTACAAGTGAACAAATTCTTAAAGCAAAAACGTTGCTGTTAGAATACCTTTCATTGGAGGTGCGTAGTACTATCCGCAAAGGGAAAGGCAAAGAGAACTGAGTCCTAAACGACATCATTGGCATTTTCAATGTGGCTGATCCTGATACTCTGCCTGTGTTTGTAGCTCGTGACCTAAGTATACTGCCACCCATCACTCTCGATCATTTGGATGTCTCACAGCTACAAAAGGACTTAGTACTGGTACAGGAGGAAACAGAGAACATTAAATCTTCTTATGTTACTCAGGATGAGCTAAAGATTCTAAAGGACCAGTCTGACAAGAAACAGTCATTACCACCACTACACATGGTAACAAATGTCAACGCAAGGAGAGGTGCTTATTTGGACGAGAATGTGAACCGTACTAGTTATGTAAAATAATATAACTCTGGGGAAGGATTACATTCAGGGGAAAAACGATTATTGTCAACTAAAAATTAATAAAAAAGCGCTAGAATGTAGTTATGAAATGGAATTACCAACGGCCGAACGAGGTGACGACGCCATAACGAAGCGCGTAACAAGTCCAAGAGGCGTGGCGGATACGTCATCGTCCTCTTCAGTTGTGAACGGTGGAGGCACTCGCATTAGCGGTTCGTTCGGGCCATGCGATCAGCTGTCTGACAATAATGAGATACAGAGTACAATTGTACAGAGGAAATCCTATGCGAGTGTTGTGGCAAGGAAAGATAATAGATATTTCGACATTCTGTTAATTATAAAAAAAAACGTAATAGAACATCAAAAGACGTAGATCTCGGCATTATAGATTAACATAGTTCTTAAGGTTTACTATCTGTGTCTTTGTTACTAGAATAAAGATATTATTATTTATTTATTTATAAATGATACATTAAAAATTCCAATGTATTCCCAGCGACAGTAAGCTACCGCGTACATCGTTATAGACAATGAATCATAAAATATATGTAATTGTAGGTTCGCATTCCGAGCATTCATACGCGGTGGAGGGTCAGTTACTGATAACAAGGCGAGCTCCTCGACTAAACCGGTTTGATGCACGCAGCGCCGCGTGATTCGTTCGCACGGCTTCGCAGTAATATCTAGGCAGCTTCACGTTTTGAAATGTCTTTAGCAGATCCACCCATTTACACCTCTCGCTATATACATCATCGGGTATTGGTTTATGCCAGGTAAGATTGAATCGCCAATATTCTGAAGAATAATTTTTCCGATAAAGTAAATGAAGAATAAAATCCATAGGCATCCCACATTTCCATTTTAAGTGCGTTTTTGCCCTGCTAGTGTAATAATAATAATAATAATAATTTAATTCAATGCCTTATGCTAGTAATTTAACATACATACAGTCATGTGTAGTCATATTATTTATTATAGACATATTACAGTCATATAGTAGGTACTGAGGCACTGTTGACAGCCTACTATGGTCTAGCAGAAACCCATCTACGTTATGGTGTCATTTTCTGGGGCAACTCAACAGAAAGGGAAACGGTGTTCAAGGCTCAAAAGAGATGCATACGTTCTATGTTTAAAATAAAACCAACCGATAGTTGCGTTCCTTGCTTTGAAAGATATAAAATTCTTACGTTACCATGTCTTTACATCTTAGAAATGGCGATTTTTGTTCAAAGTAATACTCATCGTTTCAAATTAATAAATGAAGTAATTCCAAGAAACAGACGCGACAATGGAAGGATATGCAGCAGGGCTATCTATCAGGACCTGGACGCGTTCCTTGCCCTATTCAACAAGTGCCTAGAGATAGGTCACTTTCCGGACATCTGGAAGCAGGCAACCGTGGTAGTCTTGAGAAAACCGGGCAAGGATGACTACACGAACCCCAAAGCTTACAGGCCTATTGGTCTGTTGCCGGTTTTGGGGAAGGTCCTGGAGAAGATGACAGTAGCAAGAATTAAATGGCACATCATACCGAGGATTAGTACTCGCCAGTTTGGTTTCATGCCCCAGAAGAGCACCGAGGACGCCCTCTATACTCTAATACACCGAATCAAGGGTCTGATAAAGCAGAAAAAGCTAGTTACCCTAGTGTCATTGGATACAGAGGGGGCCTTCGATAGCGCATGGTGGCCGAAAATCCGAAACCGTCTGGCTGAGGAAAAGTGTCCGGTTAATATCAGGAGGCTACTGGATAGCTATCTGGACTGCAGAAAAGTCAGTGTAAGGTACGCCGGGGAAGAATGCACGAGGAGCACCAACAAAGGTTGTGTGCAAGGGTCAATCGGTGGTCCCGTCCTATGGGACCTTCTACTGGATCCTCTACTGCGAGAGCTGGAGGCGATGGGGGTGTATGTGCAGGCTTTCGCGGATGACGTCGTTATGGTTTTTGACGGAGATACTGGACTTGGCGTCTCGAGGCAGGCGAACGTGGCACTCGCCTATGTTCAGCAGTGGGGTGTCAGAAATAAGTTAAAGTTTGCGCCACATAAAACCTGCGCAATGGTGTTAACCAGGAAACTTAAGTATGACACCCCGCAGTTGAGCATGGGAGGGGTCAGCGTTGGCATGTCACGGGAAGTCAAGATCCTAGGACTGACTATTGACGACCGACTGAATTTTAAGACGCATGTAGCGTTACAGTGCCGGAAAGCCTTGAATATTTACAAACAACTATCCAAGGCTGCCAAGGTAGACTGGGGTCTGCACACCGACGTAATCCGCTCAATCTATACGGCCACTGTAGAGCCGATTATAATGTACGCGTCTGCTGTGTGGGCACCCGCGGCTATGAAAATCGGGGTACGTAAGTTGCTCAACACGGTCCAGAGAGGTTTCGCTCAGAAGCTCTGCAAATCTTACCGCACGGTTTCTCTACACTCCGCTCTGGTCTTAGCGGGGATACTTCCTCTCGACCTCAGGGTACAAGAAGCAGCCGCATTGTACGAGGCAAAGAGAGGGTCGCCCCCGCTGGAGCTGTGTGATAGGGAAACGGAGCGTCCGGTGGGGTTTGCAGAAACTCCTCACCCGGCAGAGCATATGGCTTTAGAATTCACCCAACTGATAGACCAAAGCCTTGTGGACAGGTGTAATGTGCAGCAGGTGCGAATCTTCACCGACGGCAGTAAGATTGATGGGAAGGTCGGAGCCGCGCTATGCTTGTGGAATAGCGAGGCCGAATTCCGGAACATCAAGCTTTGTCTGTCCGCGTACTGCACTGTCTATCAGGCGGAGCTTCTGGCCATATGTAAAGCCACGAGCGTCATCCTCAAGGGTAAGGAGTTGACCTATGGTCTATACAGCGACTCGAGAGCCGCTTTGGAGACGGTCGTTAACCATGGGTCACTCCACCCACTGGCCGTGGAGACGAGGGAGAATCTGCGGAAAGCCTTGGCTCAGGGCAAGGCTGTGTCATTGTACTGGGTCAAGGCCCATGCGGGACTCCCGGGGAACGAGCGTGCTGACGATTTGGCTAAGGAGGCGGCTCTGGCATCGAGAAGGAAGCCTGATTACGACCAGTGTCCCATATCCTACGTGAAGCGGCTTATACGTCAGTCATCGTTGGATGAATGGAACAGTCGGTATATAGCCGGGGACACTGCGTCGGTCACTAAGATATTCCTTCCCGATGTCAGAGTGGCACACCGCTTTGTACTCAAGGTCAAGCCCGAGGGGAAGCTCACCCAGGTGCTGACGGGGCATGGTGGATTCTCCCAGTACTTAAGCCGGTTTAAGTTAAAGGAGAGTCCATCATGCATCTGTGAGCCAGACGCTGTAGAAGATGTCGTGCACATTCTTATCGACTGCCCCGTTCACGCAACGCGAAGGTACGCCCTAGAACAAAAATTAAAAGTAAAATTAGTTAGGCAAAACCTGTCGGAACTACTTACTAGTGAAACGAGTCGTAAACAATTTGTGGACTACTGCACGGATATCTGTATTATTGTAAACAATAGAAATAAGTGATGGATAAATAAGATTGTTAAATTATATATTTTAGTATAATATATAAACGTTAACAAAATGTTGCTATTAGTTAAATAAATTTAAGAATAAATGTGTAGAAATAAGATACAGTCAAATAAATAGTATTAATAAAAAATAGATAAGTAGAATAAAGTAAAATTATTGTCATAAGTAAAAGGTACAAATGTAACAAGTAAAAATATGTTAGTATATAAGATGTGAATATGTATGATATAAATAAGTAAAGATCGGGCTAGCGGAAATAGAAAAAAAAAAAAAAAAGTTAGGAGATCCATCCTCTCATCCCTTCCCGTAGTACTATAATCCTGGAAGGAAATCCGGGTTCCCCATGCTCATAATGCCCTGTGATGGCGGGTGCATCCAATCCCCCCATCCAAAAAAAAAAAAAAAGTATATGCCTTCGGGCTGCGGGAACAGCACTTATGCGCAAAAGTGTGTTCTGTATGGCTCCGACCATATTAAATTTTTAATAAACTGCCATTGCCACTGTTCAAAAAAATACTGCAGAACTTTCTTATTCGTAAAGTATATTATAATATTTTAGATTTCCTTAATGAGAAAGATTGTAATGTAATTCTTTATCGTTATTTTTATACTCAACAATTTTTATGTACGTTTGTAACGCTCAATTATAATATATTGCATGCCGATTGGTAAAATATGGCTGATCTTACTACCTTTATTTATGTAACAACATTATTGTACCCATATTTGCAAAATAAATTGTCTTTGTCTTTGTGTTTTTTAAATGAACAGACAGCTGCGCTCCTGGGAAGTTTGTATCATCATTTCTTGTTCTCAGCGAAATCACTAGATAGTGGTGAAGGGCGGGCGTTTATACGATACTGGTTTGGTTCACTTTGTTAGAGTGAATAGGCTCTTAAACTTGCGCGCTTCGCCATCAACGATTGCAACACTGCTTACCATCCATTTTTTCCACAATTATAAACTAGTGCTGTACCGCAATCCCGCCCGATTGCGGTCAAGCACTAGTTTATAATTGTGGACAAAACTTATATCAAATTACATAGTTAATTCTGCAAAAATATTGAAAACGTTGTCTAGATAAGTAATTCTGGGACTCACTTGACTAGTAAATTTATTCTTTAACTCATTATTATTATTATTTTACACACTATAAACCAGCGCTTGACCGCAATCCTGCCTGATGGTAAGCAGTGACGCAATCGTTGATAGTAAAGCGCACGAGTTTATTAAGAGCCTATTAATAATATAATTTTAATTATCCATAATGATGTCCAAGTGCACCAGTATGACTAAGCAAACCATACTAATATTGTAAATGTGATAGTGTCTCTGTATGTCTGTCTGTCTGTCTGTACGGCTTACACGCCAAAAGTACAGAACCGAATGTAACGAAATTTGGTACACATATAGTCTACAACTAGAGAAAGGACATAAGTTATATAACATCCCGCTATGGCCAATTGGGGAAGAGCAGTAACAAAAAATGTTGCGAAAACGGGAGCAAACACGGACGTACATATTGCTCCCATTATTTTAACAAGCGCTTATTTTATATCAACTGAGTTCTTTTTAATTTTCGGGAACCACCGCGCGCTGTAAACTGCAGTACACGCAGACGGAGTCGCGGGAAACAGCTAGTTCCTAATAATTTCAGATGTATTAGCTGCTTTGAATGTTAAACTACTAGTTTGATTACAATAAAAAAGAATTAAAATTAATTATTTCCGGGTAAAGTACCTAAAATAAAACAAACTTAATTTTGCGGCTCGATTCCTAGACCCGCTTACTATACCAACAGTAAATAATAAGTTTGTCGTAGGTCACGTCACCCGCGTTGCAGTTCACTATGGGGCTCTGCACACGGCTAAGATACTATAATATTTTACACACACATATTTTACATACTACGAAGAAAATACTTAATATTTCAAATTTTCGTTATTTTATAATACTGGTAGGTAGGATTAGTCATTTGTATAGTTACATAGATATTAGTAACATTGGTTTTAGGGATTTTGCTTATTTATTAGATTAAAATTAGTAATTTCAGGTATTTTATTTTCTGTTAGTGCTTAAGTATACTTTTAATTTCAAGTAACGGTTATTTTTAATACTCTTGGGGAAAATTTGTCAGTCGTATAGATACTTATTAGTTTTTAGGGATGTTGCTTATTTATTGGTTATTATAAACATACGAGCTCTGGCCTTGTCCTTATTATATGATCTAACAGCAGATATTAGTGACTGTTTCTTCAATACATTGGTAAATTCTACAATAACTGGACGAGGAGAAGAAGTTGCTTGTGATTTACCTGGTAGACGGAAGACGTCTCTAAGCTCAGATTCCGAAATTTGAACTCCAATAGCCTCGCCGATATTACGTATTTAGTCTATTCATATTACATACTGGCTATTAATTGTTTCGCTGCTTGGTAGCGGTAAGTTTCTTATTTCTATGCCGGATGATCTTGACATGTACTGCATATCCTGTACCTTTTTCTCTAGGGATGCTACATATTGTTTCAGTTCCGATCGCTCCTTCCTCAAGTCTTCTACCTCCCTTCTTAATTCTTCGAATTGATTATTCATGAAGCCCATAGCAGTCACAATCTCGTCATTTGCCTTGCGTATTTCAGCGTTTGACTGTTGAATCTGCGAATTTTGGATTTTAATTTCCTTAATATCCGTCGATAATTTATTTAAGACACTAGTCTGATCCATCAACATCTTTGCAATGGAGTTTTCTTGTTCCTCCTGACCGCTGTCTATTTCAGGGCGCTGCGGAGAATTATCCCGGCGAGGACGCTTTTGACGGGCCGTATTGACGTAGTCGCTCATTGATATTGCTGAGTTAATATCAGGGGTTGGATTGGGTTTGAAAGATATTATCTGTTTGCGTTCTTGAATTTTTTGGAGGAGTTCTCTTTACACTACCCATTGTTTTATTTCTTTAAATAATAATTGTATAAGCGCGGCGAGTCAGGAAATGTTAAGTTCGACGTTAGCGGAGATAATCTATCTCGTAGCCGATAGAATGTTGTCGCGGTCGGACGTAGCACCAGTACCGTTTGGCGCTCTGTGTAGCACTCGTAGCGTTCAACTCTCTGCGTAGCAATGACGTCAGCTGCACGTAGCGGGCCAGTATTTCGAGGATAGCGGTCACTTGCTCCGTGGCTCGTTGGCGTGTCGCGCGACCCTCCACGGGCGCATAGATGGGAGGCCGCCGGTTCGAACCCACAAATCACAGGCAGTTTTTGAAGTCAAATTAGGATTTCTTGACAGAAATAGTACTATCTCACTCTAAGACAGCCCACTGGGTGGTAACTTTGGGTAAAACACATGTAAGACAAAGAATTTAAAATACTTTAAAGGACCAATCACAAAAAACTATAGATAAAAGCACAGACGATGAGCAACACGCGTTCACACTGTTCAACGTTTGACGGCCGAATCATTTATATATCAATTATCTCATATTATTTCAGAATAGGGTCAAAATCACTGAAGGATCATAACATACGTGATTTACTGCATCAAGATGCGAAGCGAAGATGGTTTAGAAGACGATGATGATAGCGTTATTGATCCAGATTTTCAACCATTATTAGAAGATTTGAAATTTTTACCTGATTTTGAAGAAGATATTACAGGTGATGTGGACACAATTGTTGAAGAATGTGAACGCAGTCAGCCTATTGCTGGCCTCTCATCTGCAGATCCTGGACAGCAAGATAGTCATTCAAATAAAACTTTCACTAATCAAAAGCTAAAAGAAAAACGGAAATTACAATGGAAAAAGAAAAACCTACTTCTAAACGACCAGCAGTTAAGAATTACAGGAAATACTACTTTAGCGCCTAATTTAGTTACTTGAGCTCCAAACACCAATTCAATTCTTTTTATATCTTTTCCATGAAACGGGGGCTAAAAATATTTTACACCCCGATGACCCAGATTTAGGAGCATCTTCAAATATATTACTCATAATGGCGCGAGGCATACCAAGACATCAGAACTATCAACTTTATTTTGATAATTACTTCACTTCCTTGGCATTACTGGAGTATTTAGCTAAAGAGGGCATATTGAGTCTTGGGACAATACGACGCAAACTACCTGCTGACAAGGAAGTAATGAAAAAAAAAACGCGGTTTTTCCATTGATTATGTGGCGAGTATGGATGGCATTGATGTTTCAAACGTTATATGGAAAGACAACAAAGTTGCGACTCTGGTGTCATCTTTTGCTGATGAATTGCCGAAGGCCCAAGTGAGACGTTACGATAAGGCCAATAAAAAGTACATCAACATCGATCGCCCCCATATCGTTGGGGAATATAATCGGCATATGGTAGGCGTAGATTTGATTGACAGTATTATGGGAAGGTATAAAATTTTGATACGAAGTAAAAGATGGCAGGTTCGGATCTGACTATGGCTAATTCTTGGCTGTTATATCGAAGAGTAAGGCAGGCAAAAAACCGCAGTGACAAACAATTGTCCTTAGCAGATTTTCGACTTGAGATCTGCTAGACTTTATGCAAACTAGGCTTGAAACCTAATATCAAGAACCGAAGGACAATTTAAAATTAAATTCAAGCCATAAAACAAAGGGGCCAGCTCAACATGTCTCCCCCCATTGGCAGTAAGGCAGGATCAAATTGGCCACTGGCCGATTTGGGTAGAAAAAAGTATTCGGTGCAAGCCATAATAAACAAAATAATTGCTTTAGATCCTTCCATACCACTTAAGTAGATTTTATTTTTGTTTCACCCAATGTTACAGTTATGTTACACTCACTAAAATGCCAAATAAATAAAAAATAATAAACATTTTTTAATTACTGAAAAATACGTGTTTCTTTGTTTGTTTAACCTAACATCATCATCATCATCCCAGCGTTAATCCCAGTCGCATCCGAAGCCTTTTCAGCTTTGGAGTCTGGGGTTCGTCTTACCAGTCCAACTGCTGATATGGCTAAACTTCGACATTTTCTATGAAGCGACTGCCGTCTGACCTCCACAACCCGAAGGCGACATCGAAGCATTGCAGTTAGACAAATTGTAGGACTTTTGAGGGCTCCAACAACCCGTAACGACTGCCACTAGATGTTCGTAGGGCAACCGGGACCAACGGCTTAACGTGCTTTCCGAGGCACGACCAGACCAGTACAAATATTCATATTCATGCATACAAATACTTGCACTGTGCGGGGATCGAACCCGCGCCACCTTGCGCAGCGGCCGCGTCCGCTACCGCTACGCCACGGAGGCTGTCAAACCTAACATATTCCAAAGTAATTAAAAATTTTATGATCTTGGGCTACAAAGGGATATATTTGTATTTTTTGCTGTCCATTTTGTACTGCCTCCTGGGAAGAAAACTTCTTGTCGCATAGATAATTAAAATCACGAAAGAATAGTAGTTCGATGGAGCAAGGTCTGGCAAATACGGAGGATGGAGAATGGTTTCTAACTGCAGTTCCTAAAGGGTCAAAATTGTTTGTCGTGTTGTGTGAAGTCTCGAATTATCATTGTACGACCACCCTTAGTAGAACAACAACTATAACAGTACTAGCATCGTATTCTAGAGAAACAAACTTCTCTCTAAACAGTCAGATTGTACCAACAAACATAAAAGACATAGCTAAAGAACAAGTACTAGACAGTTCAAAGGGCTTCTAGAACTTAGGTGTTAGATTAGGTTCTGTTAACTTGCCTTGCCTTTTGTCAACATTGTTCAGCACAATAAACACTTGCCGTTATTGCTTGACCGGATCGGAGAAAACCATAGTGAATAACACCACGCTGACACTACGTACGACAAACGTATAAGCCCCGCACGATGATATTGCGATTGGCGGCCATCTTGGTGACGTAGGCGAACTCGCACCGTCGGTACCGTTCGCAAGTTCAGTCCGCGCTTACCCACTTACGCACATCGAATATTTTTGTTAGCTTTTTGTTTTTGTTATCCTGTTTTATTGTTATTCTTGAGTTTTGTTGTTTAGTTTTGTTAACTGTTACTCGTTAAAATGAGTAAGAAATTAATTAATAGTCGTGCTCGTGAAATTATAATTAAAGTGGACAATTATTTTGTTAAAGAGAAAGAGGATTGTAAGTTAGTTCTTGAAAGTATAAACCGTGCTTTAAAAAGTGCTTCGGACATTTTAATACCGAAGCAACTGCTTACAGTTATTAAAAATATTTTGCAAAATTCTATCAAAGTCACGGAGTGTGTGGCATGTGCCACAGGCGTTGCAAAAAATACTGTGACGAAATTGAGACGAGAGCATGAGTCAGCAACAGCCAGTGGCAGCAAAATGAGAACTCCTACTAAAGGAAAAAGACAAAAGAAGAAATATTTCGACGGGTTTTCCTTAACAGCTTTAAGAAATATTATAGATTCAATGTGTACCGTGAGGAGAGAAATACCCACAAAGCGCAAAATCTTGGCGGCTTCAAAAGTAGACCTTAATTATACTGGTAGTGAAACTACATTAAGAAAAATAATGAAATGTGATTTAGGCTACCAATTTAAACGATGCTACAAAAAAGACTGGCCCTAATTCAAAGACCCCAAATTCAAGCGTGGAGGGCTAAATATTTACGACGTATGAAAGAAAATGACTCGCTTGGTAATAACAAAAGACCCGTTATTTATCTCGACGAAACGTGGATACATGCACACTAAACGGTAGAAAAATGTTGGCAAACAGCAACCGATGGAGTGAGACGGAACGACAGCCCCGGCCGCCGATGGATAATAGTTCACGCGGGAAGTTAAAGCGGTTTTGTTGACAATGCCCTTTTAATGTTTAAAGCAGACACCAAAACGGGGGATTACTATGATCAAATGAATGCTGAGTATTTCACCAAGTGGCTTACAGACAAAATAGTACCCAACATACCACGCAACTCCAAAATTGAGATGGACAACGCCCCTTATCACAGTAGGGATGAGAATAGGCCACCAAGTATGAACAATAAAAAACAGTTGATTGTTGAGACTTTCCCAACGACAGTACAAAACCTGAATTGTATTTATTAATTAAACGGCACAGACCGCCGAAAAATTATAAAATTGACAATTTATTAGCTGGCAATGGCCATGAAGTCGTTAGATTACCACCTTACAACTGCGACCTCAACCCCATTGAGTACATCTGGAATCTGGTAAAGATGAGGGTGTCAGAAAAGAATGTGGAGCAGTTGGAAAGTCGCATTGAAGCTCTGACGTTGGAGTCGTTGGCGTCAATAACTCCAGATGACTGGCGAAAGGAAGTCAATCATGTTAAACGGCTTGAAGAGGAATACCTATTGGAATAAAGATCGAATAATTGACGAGTTATTTGTCATAAATACGGCGACGACAGTGAATCGGAAACGACAGACACAGAAAGCAGTTATGATTCGGAAGACTATATACATTTTTTTACATATTATCCTGGTTTTATTTATAAGCTGATAAATGTAGGTAGTAATTAAAACATGACTACTACACAGTGGACTCTGGTTCAATTCCCGCTCGCAAATTAACAGAAATGTAGTTAGAAAAACATAGTATACATGTAAGAAAGATATACGAATAGGTAAGTATATTTTTCTTACGTCTACAAAAATTATTTCCTTGAAATTTTGAATAATGAAAGTTTATTTGTCAGAATATGGGTGAGTAAGTATACCTAAGATAGAATGTTAAATGAAAAATTAATATTAATTTTATTATACATACACTCTTTATAAAGAGTGTAATAAAATTATAAAATACAAATAAACCCTTAACCCTAATATTAATTTATACATACACTCTTTATAAAGAGTGTAATAAAATTATAAAATACAAATAAACCCTTAACCCTAATATTAATTTTGCATTTAACATTCTTTTGCTAGCTGTCCTTTTGTGTGACAGATGACGTCACAACGCTGTTATTGTGACAAGGTTCCATCGCAATATCATCGTGCGGGGCTAGTAATACGTTTTATTGGTAAGTTTTGATTTAGGATACTGTTGTGACATTTGACCTGGGGTCAACCATTACATTTTGGTTTAAGGTTGTCATAAAGAATCCACTTTTCATCAAATGAACAATAAACACCAATAAACCGTCATCACGAGGTGGCGGGTGGTGGTGGTAGCTGACGGGTCTCGATGGAAAAAGCGATAAGGTGTGGTGTAACACTGGATATGACTCTGATTTTGATTTGAATCCAGTGCACTGAAAAAGGCTAAAGTACATTAAAACCTAGTTCTAACTCACAGACTAGTTGAATATAAGATGACTTTAATAAACGGAATCTTACCTGAATTTCATTCATAATCAAAATAAAATAAAAAGTCATTTACTCAAACTGGCCTGAGAATCAGCACTTTTTGAACGTCAATATTACACAAGGCAGTACCCCCAAAACGCCCGCACTTCGCCACTTCCTAGTGCTTTCGCTGGGAAGAAGAAGTAGCGAAACAAACTCCTCAGAAGCACAGCTGACTGTTCATTTAATAAAAACACATGACTTTATACAATACTAGTACTATGTAGGTACAGAAATGAACATAAGAAAACACAACAATAATGAAATTATTTATCATATACCAGCTAACCACGCCAAAATACCAGCACAGCAAAACAAAAAAAGGTAGGTATCATTTAAATGGAAATGGAAATGTAAATAAGTAAAACCTTGTTACCTAAATAAAAGCCCAAGGTACAAAGGGCGTGACAGCTCACATATTTATGCATTGTAAAAAAGCAAATTATAATATTATTTTAATGTAACATTTGTAGCAAGCAAATACAGAGTGACGCCTAATAAAAATATATCAATACCAAGATGTAGATTGCAAGCTGCTGTTCAAGCAGCCCGACTGGCTGATGAAATTACAAAGGGACACAAAATGAAAACTCCGCACAGGCACGTTTGAACAGGCACGGCAGGTAGTGCATCATTCCCATATGCATAAATTTTAATATTTATAATATAACCAATAATTTTTAAGTTATACTATTTTTATATTAAGGTTTATTCATGGTTTTTCTTCTCCATTATTCCCTACAACAATTTGGATTAGGCTACTATTAGCTGTTTTTTATTATTAGCTTTATCTTTTTGACTCATCAACCCTTTAACAAATCAAAAGAGCAAGCAATTGGTTTATTTGAAATAAATAAAGTTACTGTGAGTTTTAATTTGCACTTTGTGCGAATTATATCATTATCACCATTCAGAAAACGGTGAAGGAAAACATTGTGTGAAAATAGACACGCCCTAAAATTAATAATAAGTTCACACAGGCGTGGAAGCATTATAGGTTGCTCAGGTTTATGTAAACATATTATTGACACATAAACAGAAAAAAACAAAATAGAAAACGTAAACATATTTTAAATTTTCGAACCCTATATCCTTTATAAGAACTAAAAAAAAGAGTTTGTTTACAGATGCATTAAGTTGTTTATGCTTCTGATGTTCAACAATGTCTCCATACGTATGACTTGGCTCTTTATGAAGCCCATCACTTTTGGTGGATATTTTTCAGCCCATTAGTGTAATATATTCAGGTAAGATTTCAACTTAGTCATTAAAGTCGTCTTAACTTCAACTAGTCTGTGAGTTAGAACTAGGTTTAATGAACTTTTGCCTTTTTCAGTACACTAGATTCAAATCCCCAAAATCAATCAAAGCTCTTGAGCCCTTTATCTCTTTAACGGTAAACAAAAAAAAAAAAGAAAAAATAAGAAAAAAACATGTCTCCGAATCACGTCAATAAAGTGATTAGTTATTTTAAAGTGTAGGCGGTAAACAAACAAAATAATAAAATCTGTAGTTTCTGTGTCTTCTTTAAAGCAGAGCTTATAATAAATGTTTGTAATGATGAAATGTTATTGTTTTTAAATTTTGGTGAAAAATAATTATATTCACCGTCCAATAGCTATGTGTGTTACATCGTTGAATAGGTATTTTTGAGTTGAATAAAAGTTACTATGGCGCCAAGTTCCAAATCTTAGTCGGTTCAGAGTTATTTTTTAATAAACATGGTAGTGTTATCAGTAGCCAAGTAATGCTATTTTTACATAATAAGTAATTGCATTTGTGTTTTATAAAACTTTTTTATCGCTTTGTCTCCATTGATAAAATATTAAACTAAGGTAGATATGTCACTAGCGCGCTAAAAATGAAGCGTACAAAAGGAGGTAAGTCCTGTATCTCGCTTTAGTCACTCTCGATACACTCATAAAAACAAACGACAAACACTAACAGCGCAAACGACAAACACTAGCCATCTTTTTCTTCTATAAGCTTTAGATTGCGCCCCATCTCACTCACACTGTACCGATGTATGCCGAATAAAAATATACATGTGTGCTGCTGCTGTGTTTGGCACATTTTTTTTTGGTCAGTTTGTTAGAATATATCGTATCTGTTTAATATTTTATCAATGTTTGTCTCACTCGCCCTCAGAAAGAAAAGCAATAATGGATAGAAAATGTACCGATTTGAAAGAACCAAAAGGTTACTTATGAGAATTGGGCGTTTCCATACTTCTGCTTCAGCAAAATAGGTATACCTATACAATATGTAAAAAAAAACCCTGTCCGATGCATAAGGATAATAAAGGTTAGGTAAACACATGACCAAATATAATATAGTATTTTACGTAATCATCATTACTATGATGATTACGTAAAATTTTACAGATGAATTTTAAAATAATCTGTTTTCCCGTGAATTAATTCCAACTTCCCCGAAATTTGGTAATTTTTAGAAAAGTGACAACACCATTTTGAGGGTATTATTATAAGCGACGCGACCACGTGCAGCGTGGCCTGCCCCCCGTTGCCCGCGCATGGATGGCTTACCGCACATGTATTAAGTTATCTCTGTTTGCGAAATAATATTTATTTTTAAGGGGGATTATTTTAACTTAGCTCGGCTTTGTGGACATTAGTAGAATCAATTATCGATACCTAACAATACCTTCACAGATCGGACAGGGTTTTCTTTACATATTTTATAAAAATAAATAAAACGGAATTGCTTATTTATCAAATCAAAAGCTTTTTACATTACGTATGTAAAAAGCTGTTATTTTGATTTGATGTATGTATGTGTATATGTATGTAACGCAATATAATTCTGCTGTACGTGTGTATGTCATTGAACTCCTTCTAAACGGCTTGACCGATTTAAATGAATTTTTCTATATGCGTTTCAGTGGTGCCGTGGATGGTTTAGATTCACAAATCAGCCCGGCTGATGGCGCTGATTGCTTGAAAAAGCATGTGATCTCGGTAACATTGTTTCTACTTCTCAAACAATTTCGTGCTACCCTGGTACCTAGCACCTCCACAAAGTAGGCAAAATAAAACTTCTTCCATGTATTATCTATAATTATTATACAACATATTTTTTAAGAATGGCTGAACCGATTTTGTTGAAAATTGGTAAGAAGAGGTAGCTAAGAACTGGGAGAAGGACATTGGATATATCTTCTTATCCCATTCCCGTGGGCATGAATGAGCTTCATTGTTTCAACTTCTATAGTTTTGTGCTACCCTGGTACCTTGCACCTCCTCAATCCTCAAAGTAGAGAAAATGAAATTTCTTCTATGTATTTACTATGATTTAATGATGAAATGTTACAAACCGATTTTACAAGGTGAAGGAAAACCATCTTAAGGAAACCTGGACTTTAAGTCTGAAATCGCCAACCCGCATTGAGCAAGCATGGTGATTACCCTCAATTCTTCTCCTTATGAGAGGAGAGCTATGCCCACCAGGGGGACGATAAAAAAGGTTGATGATGATGAGCTTCATTGTTTCGACTTCTCCTACATTTTTGTGCTACCCTAATTATCCTAATTTAAAGATCATGTACCTAATATTGTTGCCTTTAAGGTGGAACAAAGTTCGCCGGGTCAGCTAGTAATAATATATAAAGTAGTTATAACAAGAACATGTTTGTCCGTCTGTGTGTTTTGCTGGACCGATTTTGATGGGACGTTTACTGTGAGGTAGCTGATGTTATAAGGTGTGTCATCAACTTTTCGTGCCGGTAGCCAATTTCCATGGGGTAAATCTTTTTGCAATTATTTAAAAAAACTGGTATATTATTTATCAGGAACTAACTTATTAAGATATTACTATAATATTAACTAATTACTATAATATTAACTAATTACTGTAATATTAACTAATTACTATAATATTAACTAATAGGGAACTAATTTAGTTATCGGTTGTTGTGCACGGGAACTCGAAACTAGTTTGTATCTAAGCATATTATTATAGATTTCTCTGTAGCTGGTGCTCTTATACTCTTAATAAGTACCATTTGAGAGTGTGAAGAAGATGCGGCTGAAATTCTGCAAATAGTGAATCAAAATATGAATAAAAATAATGATCTGTCTCATTATGTTCAGAATCAAAATCGTATATCTATCGTATGTGTATAAGTATTGATGGAATATAAGAATTTTAAATAACTTCGAAATGCTATGTTTTTTGTAGATTATTTCTATTACTAATTAATTGTTAGAATTGATCCCTATTATTATCATTGTTTTATACAGGATAATGTTATATAGCCTAAAGCCTTCCTGGATTAATAGGCTATACAACGCACAAAGAAGTTTTCAAATCAGACCAGTAGTCCCTGAGAATTCTTCTTCTTCTTCCAGTGCCTCTTCAATCCTGAAGGTTGGCCGTCAGCTTCTTGTACTCGGTCTTGTCAACCGCGAGTCGGAACAGTTTTTCGACTGAAGTAATGCCGGTCCACTCCCTGATGTTACGCAGCCACGACTTTCTCTTTCGTCCAGCGCGCCTTTTTCCTTCTACCTTGCCCATCATAATGAGTTGGAGTAGCGCATATCTACCGTGTCGGAGCACGTGACCGAGATAATCTATTTTGCGTTTCTTTATGATGGGCAACAACTTTCGAGGCATTTGAACGCGCTGAAGGACGGTGTCATTTCTGACCTTTTGGGTCCAGCTTATACGTAGCATACGACGGTAACACCACATTTCAAAAGCCCGCAAGCGTCGCGTGGTGTCCTCTTTCAGAGTCCATGCTTCGCAGCCGTACATGACGACAGGCCATACGTAGCACATCAGTAACCTGACTCGGAGCTTTATGTGGAGTTTACGACAGCACAGAACTTTCTTCATTTTGTTGAAAGATGCTCGGGCAAGTTCTATCCGGGTCTTAACTTCTTGGTCGGACTCCCATGCTTCATTTACCCAAGCACCGAGATACTTGTACTGTCGTACACGCTCAAGTTGTTTGCCTGCCACTGATATGCTTGGGCGTAAGTCTGGGTTTCTAGAGACCACCATAAATTTTGTCTTGCTGATGTTCATCGACAGACCGGCCTTCTCGCTGCACTCATTGACTCTATCCACAATGGCTTGCAAGTCTTGCTCAGAGGATGCAATGAGAACAGTGTCGTCCGCATAACGCAGGTTATTAACGACCTTGCCGTTGATCTTCACTCCGGCTTCCAGACCCTCAAGAGCCTCCGACATCACTGCCTCGGAATAAATATTAAAGAGCAACGGAGACACAACACAGCCTTGTCGAACTCCACGACAGATCCTGATTTCCTCCGTTTCCCCACCTTCAACTCTGATTGTGGCTACTTGGTTCTCGTACAGATTACGGATAATTCTGACGTCCTTACCATCGAGTCCAATATCCGTTAATAGACCCAGGAGATGCTGGTGCTTAACTCGATCGAATGCCTTTTCATAATCTATGAAGCACAGCAATACGTCGGTTTGCATATCCCTGCATTTTTGTACGAGAACATTGAGGGCAAAAAGAGCTTCACGAGTACCGACACCAGAGCGAAATCCGAATTGGCTGTCGCCCAGTTGTTCGTCACACTTCGGTCTCACCCTGTTCTGTATGATGTTTAAGAACACTTTGAGGACGTGGCTCATTAGGCTAATCAAACGGTACTCTCCACACTTCCTGGCGTTTTGCTTTTTGGGTATTGTGGTAAAAATAGATTTTAACCAATCGATTGGGATGTTACCGGTTTCGTAGATGTAGTTGAAGAGCTGTGTCAGCACGTCAAGTTGATTCTCCTCCAGTAGCTTCAGAATTTCAATGGGTATGTTATCAGGTCCCGGCGATTTACCTGTTTTAGCTGATTTCAAGACGCGTAAAACCTCAGATTTTAAAATAGGCGGGCCGTCATCTTCAATGAGCATTGAAATATTTCTTGAAGTATCAGCAAACATCTCCGAGACATACAAACACCATTGTTTCTTCTTTTCATCGAGATCTAGAATCAAATTCCCTTCGTCATCGGTCAAGGCACTATTGATTTTACGTCTTTGACCCACCATTTCGTTAATATGTTTATGCGCATTGAAACTGTCGTGCTTGCGAAAAAGATCTTCCATGTGTGCGCATTTATTATCATAATAGGTATGCCTGGCTTTCGCGATCTCTATTTTGATGGTGTCATCGATCTGTTTGTACCTGTCTGGGTTTGTGTTCTTGTACTTGCGCCGTTCTTCCATTAATTGTAGGATTGCGTCCGTCATCCAATCCTGTTTCTTAACCAGTGGCGGTGGTTGTAGATATTTGTTGCAGATATCATATATGTTCTCCTTAAGGCTGGTCCACGTGCTGAGATCGGGGCTAGCGGATGTAGTGCGATGGTCAGTGGCCCATTGGTTAATGGCATTGTACACCTTTACTCGCGTGTCGGGCTCAGCTAGTTTGCGCACATTTGGCCTCCTATCCAGTCTTTTTGGTTGTACCTTCTTAAGTCTGCATTTCACGTCCACCACCACTGGATTGTGGTCCGATCTAATGTCGGCTCCAGGGTAAGTTTGTGCTTTTTTGACAAAGTTGCGGTACCGTTTATTAATCATCACGTAATCGATTTGATTCCTCACAACGTGATCCACTGTGTGCATTGGTGATGTCCATGTATATAAACGGCGTGGTGGTAGTTTGAAGAAGGTGTTCGCAATAACAAGCTCCCTGTCTTGGCAATATTCCACCATCATATCACCACGGTCATTTCGGATGCCAAGTCCATAAGCACCAGCAACTCCAGGAACGATGGTCGAACCCACCTTCGCGTTCATATCGCCCATAACGATAACCACCTCGTGTTTTTTCGTGGCTTTTAATAGCGTGTCAACATCTTTGTACAGGTCCTCCATTTCAGTTACAGGCTTATCTGCGGTGGGTGCATACAGTTGTATAATGTTGATGCTATATGGTTTAGCCTCCAGTCTGATTAGCATGGCTCTGTTGGACAAGGGAACAAAATTGCTAACACATTTGGACATTTCTCTTCCCAGAAGAATTCCCACACCATAACGTTCTGTGGGCTGGTCACTTCCTGAGTAGTAGAGGACATTGTCGTCCGGTGTGAAGTGCTCGCCCTGACCTGGCCATTTAGTATCACTGATACCAAGAATGTCCACCCGCAGTCGCCTCATTTCCTGTAAAACATTAGGGAGCTTTCCATCTTGTTTAAGACTTCTCACGTTCCAGGTTCCTATTCTTAGTGTTTTCCGCCCGGGGATTCTTAGCACCCCTGTCCCATTTAAGAGACGCCGGGCACTCGGGGCCATGGCTATATGTGACTTTTCCATTAAAGCTAACTTCTAGGGAATATAGTGCAGTGGTTTCCCGTTGCCTTCTGCACCAGACGTTTTAGAGGTTATTTATACCTCAGGGCCGCTGTAGCCCCTACCAACCAGTTTCCTGGCCGGGTGTGTGGTTATACCGCCATTGTTCGGTCGCCAGAGCCTCGTCTGTTGTCTAGCAGGGAGCACCACGGCGCGGTATTCGCTACGCCGTCGCCATCTGGCGCGTGCAGGTGAGGTTGACAGTAGGGCCGGACTAGATGTTATTGCCGTTCTCCCCTTACTCCCCTATTACCCGCGCTATTCTCCCTGAGAATAGCGCGTTCAAACAAACAAACAAACAAACTCTTCAGGTTTATTACTATGGCGACTTGGCATTCCCCTTTAGAAAACTGTATTTTTTCCCTTAACCATTGTAAACATTTTGATTTATTTAAAATCTATAAGAGTTTATATCTGTACCCGCAATTTTATAATAGAAATCAATTTTAGTGTATCAAAGCGAACAATTCTCTAATAAACTTTTTTTTTTGTATTCGACAATTTGTAATATTGAAACAAAAATATTCAAAATATAATTTAAACTAAATTACTGCATTATATTAAAGTCTCAAAAATAGATGAAAGTGATATGATATTTGATATGACAGAAGAAAATCTTGGTATACTACCATTTTCCAATGTACAGTGGTTTGATTGATGACCACCACGCTAGATGGAACGTGTGTTATAGGTGTCATCAAACCTTTTATTGTACAGATCAGTAAACAGTATGTATTATTCAGAGGAATAGTTATGTGCTTAAAACTACTGTGAAGAGTGTGTAGGCATACATCTGTGTGTGAGGGTGTGCATACGAGGGTGTGTATATATAGGGTGGAGATTCTCTTAGTTTTAAGTAGGTCTTCTGTTTTAGTACACTTAAGCGTATTTAATATATATAGTCTAGATTTGCATGAAAAGTGTGTAGGTAATGTTATATTGTAAGGTGGGTGGACCATGGAAGGCCATGCTCCTTTGAAGGCCAACTATTAAAAAATCGTAGTTATTGACATTTAAATACATATTCCTGATATTACACACTAAAATCCTACAGACTAAATGCCACAAACGTGGCGGCGTGTCGATTGTGTCGCTATTGTGGCAGTGCGATCCAACGTTTCGTAGGCTTCGGTCGTCGACGTTACAATTGTTATTCGCGCGCACAACATACCGTAAACTTTTAGTCAATAGCCTCTTATTATTTCATGTTTTTTTATTGTGAATTGTCATATTAGTACATGTGTATGGTACTAAAGAAAAAAAAACATAGCTTTGCCTCAATTTACATTAAAATATTGGTAGTGTTCCTAGGAAAGCCGGTGGTTCCTTATAAGGCCAATCAAAAATTGGACGGTTGGCCTTGCTATGGTGTAAGGAACCATAAGGAACATTCATAAATCCTGAACAAATGAACACTTACTTTTTGGTTATAAATAATGAGAAATTGTTTTAATTATAGCAGTTTGTAGATTCTATTATTTATTTTTATTTAGGACAAAGTTATAATCATAATTATCAATTTTGGCCTTACAAAGAATGGACCCATAAGAAGGCATTCGAAACATAATCGCATTAGAAACAAGGAGGTTCTGAGAGTACTGTGTCGTCTGGACGTGAATAAGGCTAGTGGTCCGGATGGTATACCAGCGATGGTTCTTAAAGCATGTGCGCCCGAGTTGTCTCCTGTATTGACGCGCTTGTATCGCCTCTCATTTAGGACTGGTATAGTGCCCAAGTCCTGGAAGCTTGCTAACGTGCGGCCTGTGCCCAAGAAGGGTAGTCGTGCCGATCCTGCCAACTATCGGCCGATTTCGATCACCTCCATACTTTGCAAAATTATGGAGCGTGTATTGAACTCGCGCCTCTTGGCATACCTGGAAGGTAACGATCTCCTCAGTGACCGTCAGTACGGGTTTCGCCGCAATCGATCAACTGGGGACCTACTAGTGTATGCCACTCACTTGTGGGGCGAGGCCCTCGAGAAGAATGGGGAAGCGATTGCTGTCTCCCTTGATGTCTCGAAGGCCTTCGACCGGGTTTGGCACGCTAGCCTTTTGAGTAAGCTTCCAGCGTACGGCATTTCCCCTAGTCTGACTGGCTGGGTAAAAGACTTCCTGACTGAACGGTCCCTCCGAGTTGTTGTCGACGGATGCTCTTCTGAGCCCATGTCAACTAATGCCGGTGTTCCTCAGGGGTCTGTTCTCTCTGCAACTCTGTTTCTGCTGCATATTAACGATCTGCTGATGCCCGGTATCTATGGTTATGCAGATGACAGCACAGTTGTAGAGAGATACCTGCCGGATGCTCGGGCTAGTAGGGAATCAATCCGGTCCGAAAGAGAGGCCATGGTTGAGCGAACGAGTGTTGCACTGCAGGCAGTCTCCGAATGGGACAATGCCAATCTTGTAGCATTCAATGCCGCCAAAACACAGGCGTGTCTTTTCACCGCCAAAAGGAGCCCGTTCACCTTGGCCCCTACTTTTCGGAATGTGTCCTTGGAGTGTTCCGACCGCCTTCAGCTTTTGGGAGTTGAGATTTCCTCGGACCTTAACTTTGGGCGGTTCATTGAGTCCAAGGCTAAGGTGGCTGCCAGGAAACTTGGCGTTATGGCAAAGGTCCGGCAGTACTTCACACCTGGGCAGCTTCTAATGTTATACAAAGCACAGGTCCGTTCGTGTGTGGAGTACTGCAGCCACATTTGGGCTGGTGCTGCCAAGTGTCACCTGGCCACTTTGGATTCAGGGGAGAGACGTGCAAAGAGGCTGATTGGTGACCCTGATCTAACTCGAGTTGGTCTCCAAAGCCTAGAGCACAGGCGTAGAGTAGCCAGCCTTTCGGTGTTCTATAGGATGCATTTCGGGGAGTGTGCGATGGAATTGCATGATTTAATTCCCCCATCTCCTTTCCACCAGCGGACGACCCGTCGTACGGCTGGTTTCCACCTTTACGTTGTTAACACCACTACGATCCGGACGAAGCGCTTCGCCTCCTCCTTTATACCGCGTACATCGAGGGACTGGAACAATTTGCCAGCGGCGGTGTTTCCGTCGGACTACAATTTGAGTGTCTTCAAGGCTAGAGTGAATAGGCTCTTAATAAACTAGTGCGCTTTACCCATCAACGATTGCGTCACTGCTTACCATCAGGCAGGACTGCGGTCAAGCGCTGGTTTATAATTTGTAAAAAAAAAAAAAGGCCATTTTTGAATAAAAAAAAATTGTATTTTCATAATAAAACCTGATGGCAAGTTATTTAAGGCCAATATAATACTCATTACTAATATTTTTAAATAATTTATATTAATAGATTCTTAGTTATAGAATGGTGTTCAAGTATTGTTCGTAGAGTTTTTTATAGATGATAAAAATATATTGAGCATTTAATGCTTCGCTTAAATAATAGAGCTTATTATGTAGTTTTAGTAAAAGCGAATATATTTAATGTTACAACTCTATTTTTAAGTTTAACGACAGATGTATAATATTGGCCTTGTTTGGAGCCGTGTTCCATGCAAAGCCATTTGGAAGAGCTTTACAAAACTTGAATTTAATAAATGTTGTTTAAAGTTAGGTAAAAAAAAACATGTTTTATACGGTGGACGATGAAACAAAGTATTACTTAATGATTTGTTTCCTTCATTTATCCAATAAATAAACGAATTAAAAGTACTTTTTCGTTAGAGTGGCCATCCATGGTCCACCCACCTTATTTAGGTTCACAGTAGCCGCTAGGAGCCTGGACTTCGTCCGGTTGATGACAATAGGCTCATCTTGTATTTCAAGATATCCGAAAAAACTTGTGAAATTGCGGCGCACAACATATGTGGTACTAACAACAACAACAATAAATATATATACATAACTCTCTGAGGATTACGGTCTGGGCGGGATGTTATGTGACTCGATCAAACACTGTAACGACTACGATTTGTTTACAATAGATACATTAGGTACATAATGTGCATATACATACTTATTGTTTCGTGTGAAACTTTAATAGAAGTCATCATCATCCCAGCGTTAATCCCAGTTGCATCCGCAGCCTTTTCAGCTTTGGAGTCTGGGGTCCGCTTTACCAGTCCAACTGCTGATATGGCTAAACTTCGACATTTTCCGTGAAGCGACTGCCGTCTGACCTCCACAACCCGAAGGCGACATCGAAGCATTGCAGTTAGACCAATTGTTGGATTTTTGAGGGCTCCAACAGCAACCGGGACCAACGGCTTAACGTGCTTTCCACGGCACGACCAGACCAGTGCAAATATTCATATTCATGCATACAAATACTTGCACTGTGCGGGGATCGAACCCACGCCGCCTTGCGGCCCGCTACGCCACGAAGGCTGTGTGTAAACTTTAATAGAAGTATAGAGTGTTTACATCACTTTGAAAAAGCAAATAATTCCTTGATTTTCTATTAAAGAGTTAAACAACGTAGGTATTTAAATTGATGCAAGATTTCAAGATTTAAAATCATCACTGGTCATCAAAAACTTCTTTAGAAAAACAGGAATTATGCAATCCTTATATATATAACGGAGTTTTGCCCCAACATACATATATGAAAAAATAAAAATACCTGAATTGAGTCCCTACTTCGTTTAAATGTTACAGTCACAAATTTTTAATAATAATATCTTTAGTGTAACATAAAGGGTATATACATAACATAAAGGGTATATACTTAACAAAGGCATGGCATCTTTACATGATATCAAACGATATTGGAAGGGTTTTTTAATCCTATCTCTTTATGTTAGGAAGTTATGAGGAAAACCACCGCCTGTGATAGGCTACTATCATACTAGTGGCACAGAGATATTGAAGACATTTATCGGATTTTGGCAAGTAACGTGACGGGTAACGAGTAGTTATTAACGTATGTAGTGTGGTGCCACGTTTGTTATGATTTGATTTTAAGAAACACACGAAACCGAAAATTTGGTACCAATTTTAGAGTATTTTATTTTGAGCTGAAACCCTTCCGATATCGTTTGATATCATCTAAAGATGCCATGCCCTTGGTATGTATATACCCTTTTTGTTACACGTTGTATATATAACGTAGTTTTGCCCCAACATACATATATGAAAAAATAAAAATATCTGAATTGAGTCCCTACTCCGTTTAAATGCTACAGTCACAAATTTTTAATAATAATATCTTAACAAAACAAGTTTGGGCTTCTTATCACCTAATCCAGGGAAAGTACTACTTGCTTGTTAGTGACTCATTAGCTAATCACCTCGTAAAAAGGGCTTATTTTGCATATATAGGACAGGATTCATCTGGTTATTCATTTATTAATAGCTGAACTTTCATAGTCATTATCAATTAGGTACTTCCTCTTGTATCAATATCTACAATGGAGACTTATAATATTGCCAATGGTGCGGGTACATTCAGAGATCGACCCTGGAACCAAGTGCATAGAACTACTGCGTTCCAGAATAATACGGTAATTTGTTTTTATAATTTTCAGTGTTTAGTTATAGTACCTATCAATGTCATATTATTATCTAACACCAAAAGTTCTAAATGAAAATTCTGTTTTTAATTTTATGTCTCTTGCATCTTAGGATCCCTTAAACGACTACTAATATTTTTTGTTCTTTGCAGTCCACGGTGCGGAACGATCTAACACCATACTGCGTTCCGTCACTCCCGGTGGCTACGAACAATATTTCCCGTGATAACTACACCCACCAGGTCGCTTACAATCCGCCCAACTACATGAAAATACCCTACTCAGCAAACGTAGTACCTAATGGGTATAACAATTTGGATTGTACGACGGATGTGAACCAGTTTGTTCTAGAGCCTAGCTTGTCTAATCAGTCGTCTCTAGAAAAATTGATTTCGTGTTCACCAGTCGGGGCCAGCAACAACTCATCTGCAGAGAGGAAAAAACGTACCAGAACATTATTTTCAACCGAACAGTTGATTTGTTTGGAAAAGGAGTTTGCTAAGACGCCCTACGTAGAGAGTCATCGTAGAATTAAACTCGCACAGTTTTTGCGGCTCAAAGAGAGCACTGTCAAAGTATGGTTCCAGAACCGCCGCATGAAGGCAAAGAAAGATCAAGCTGAGAGAATGTATGTCACCGAAGACGCTACCATGCCTGTGCCATCACTCGATATGAGTAATACTCACATAGGTATCGGGGCTGTGCATGAGGACTCACATCAAAATCACGAGGAACAGTGTTCAGCACTGTCGACAAGGACATATGAAATGCTGGGTACAAATCTACCAAACTCTGTGCAGTACCAGCAGCTGCAATATAGGCAAAATAATCACAGCCCGTTAAATGAAGTCCAACAGTTCTCCTCACAAGTGGAAGTACGAACGAACTCGTCCACTTCAAGTACTGCCATTCAGGAGAACATTGATTTAGACCTGATAACAGAATGGATTTCTGAACAGGGAAATCATTAGTATTATAGTTCTAGTCTTTTTAAGTTTTCATACTATATAAAAATTGTGTTCGTGAAATAAAAAAAATGTAATTCACGAATATATTTTTTATTTAATATGAAAACTTATAAAGATTAGAACTAGAATACTTATCATTTCCCTGTTCAGAATTCCGTTCCAGAATCAGGTCTAAATCAATGCTCTCCGCAATGGTAGCACTTGAGGTAAGGCGAGTCCGTTTATAGTTCCACTTTAGGGGAGAACTACTGGACTTCGTTATACGAGTTGTGGTAATGTTGTTGCTGGTACTGGACTGGTGGACTGCATTGGATACGTTGCCGACACTGCTCAACACTGTTCCACATGAATTTGTTGTGCGTGCTCATGCAGAAGCCCGATGGCTATATGAATATTGCTCGTATCAAGCGATGGCACAGGCCAGGTAGTGTCTTCGGAGACTTACGTTTTCTGGCTTTGTCTTTCTTTGCCCTTCATACGGCAGTTCTGGAACCATGTATTAACAGTGCGCTAATTGAGACGCAAAAACTCTGCGAGCTAATATGTAGTTTCATAATTTGTAAGTTTTCATACTAAATAAAAATTGTATTGGTATAATGTATTTTTATTTATATTACACCGTTGCATCCCATATGATCAATTACATAAATTTGTTAGATATCCTGAAATAAAGTAATACTGTGCATGTGGTTATATAGAATAACCACTCGAGTCCTAATGTGACTTAATGCACATTACACAATCCAAAGGTTCTAGCACGAAAGACAAAGTAAATTCCAACATATTAAATTCGATATTTTAATGAGAATTACACTACACAATATTGATTTTAGATTAAATTGTTACAAGCGCAATAAGCATTTTGTTATCCAATGAGAATATGAAGAAATCTCCGGATTAAGTAAATAATTTAAATAAACTAAAGTTTTTGAATTTAAAACTTTGTTTATTATATTTTATTTTTCGTGTATTACAACATAAACAATAAGCATGTAAAGAAAACCCTGTCCGATCCGTGAAGATATTGTTGGGTATCGATAACCGATTTTACTAATGCTTACAAAGCCTGGCGAAACTTAAAAAAAATCACCCAAAAAAAAATAAACGGAGACGGGAGAGGTTGGAAGCAGCGCGAAGGTAATAAATTCTTCAAAAAACTATTTTCCAAATTCCTAGGCACTAGTGTCCCCTCTCAAGACGCGTTAAACAGACAACTTTTAGGCATTTGAGGGGGTGTAGCAGACGAGGTGTAAGACGATTAGCCCCGCCCACTGCGGGGCGTACCGCGCGAATTCATCGATGCGTCATGAATGAATTCACGCATTTTATTATCCATACCAGCTATTCTATATTTTATCTATATTTAGAAGTGTAATTTAACAAGAAAACGTTAACCATGAATCACTCTGCGTGTCACAGTCCTGGTTTGCATCAAATATCCGCGGCGATCACCACGATGGAATCCCACGGTTACTTTACGTCGCGATTTTCGAAAATGTATTTATGTATAGTGTATCTATGAAGTCGTGAAAATAAATGAGGGCGTTGCGGTCGTGCAAATAGCAACCCTGGTATTGTGATTGAAATCATGTTGATACTAGCACATTATTTTGTACTAGAAGCAAAACTGGTTTTAATGAAAACACAAATCTATAGTCTCTGGCATTTAAATAAAATGAGTAAAACAAAAAATAAAATCATATACAATATGTTAAGAAAACCCTGTCCGACCCGTGAAGGTATTGTTAGGTATCGATAACTGATTCTGATTGTACCTACGCGGCTGGCCTCGCGGCATCCTTTGAGTAAATAGGGATGTGTAAGTAATCAAAATATTGATTTTCGATGGAAACAATTTACTCGTCTATTTTTGTTATCGATTTAGTATTGTAGTTTCTCATTCTCATTCTAGATCTCATTCCATGCGATGTTGATCGCATGGAATTGTTTAGAACTTTTTCAAAACTTAAATTCGTTAGGTACACTGCTGTAAATGAAAATCATGCCAATTTTTTAATTTCAGTTTCTGTCTCAAAATCGATGATATTGACCGTTAAAATATTTGTAAAATTTTACTAAAATTGTGTTTCATAAGTCCTTCTCGTTTCTGTTTACTAATACTTGTGTTATAATAATGTTATTAGTAATTAATCGATAAAAAAACAAAAGTACTTTTACCATTGGGTAATCTGTGTTTTTAACAAATCATTCAACCAGATACAAGTTTCGATTAATAGCGATAATAAAACGTTATTGCGCAAAAATTAGTGCATCACTAGTTATTTCTTTTACGTCGCCGACAACGCTCACGCGCGACGCCGCCAAAGAAATAAATAATCTAACAAAACAATAAAAGGAAAGCCGACAATAATACCGCCTAAAATGGTGTTGTCACTTTTTTAAAAACACCACATTTTGGGGAAGTTAGCGTAAATTCGCGGGGGAAAAAGATAGTTTCAAAATTGATTAGTATTGTTACTATGATGATTATGCAAAATTTCAAATTTTATTTGGTCATGTGATTGCCTAACCTTTATTATCCTTATGGGTCGGACAGGGTTTTCTTTACATATTGTATATTGATTATTATATGTTTTATCGTGATTTTACCAATAAGAAGTATTCCAAAACATAATAATTGCTTTCATAATCTGATTCCAAATATTATTCTTAAAAAAGTATTTTCATTGTCTGCGTTATTACCATTGTTTACGGCTACGCCCAGGGGGGGTTCACTTAGAAATCAGCAACTGAAGCAAAGTGACTAATGACATCTTTGAACGTGAACAGCATACCTAAACATTGGTTGGTACCCATGGCATGCCGATAGGTGCCGCTATAATAAAATTTAACTTTTCTAACTAGATTGTCGATAATGTCGATAAAGCAGTGCACTGTGGTTTGTGGTCACGGCTTGCACGTGTTTGTTTGTTACGTATTCATTTTGCGCATATTTTTTGGTTTTCGAGAGGATTTCTGTGTTATTGACGTCGAGTTGAGATCTCTTGGGACCTCCTCCGTCCTGATAATCAGTCTTACCCGGAAATCAGTTCTGCCTTCGCAGTGTTGTACCTGTGCGCTGTGAATTGTGATTCCATAAGAAATCGTGAAATACACTCTTATAATTGCGAAAAGACGCTTGTGTTCTGTGTGTGTGTCTTTTAAAATAGAAAAAATGCCGCATCACTGTGCTCTTGGATGTAAGAACATAAGAAAAGTATAAAAGTAATAAATAAATATTGTGTTATTATATTCTATCATGTGGTTTTATTTCTATTATATATTCATTACATTAATGTTACTTCCGCTAAAAGCTATTTAGTTTCAATGATTTATAATCTCTGTAACTTGCTGAAACAAAATAGCTTATAAGGAAGTAACATTAATAACCTCTAATCAATAGGACCATACAATATATCTATCTATAGCTATGGTATGCGTAGGTATATATATATTGACGTTAATGTACGTTCAGAAAACCAGGGGGCGCTTTCAAACGATATGCACAAAATTCTCTCGAGAGGGCTCTCTTTTACCCTATTATTATTATACTCTTTGGCTACGCCACTGACAACGTCTCCGCTAAACTGCTGTCATCAGCCTGCTATCCAAGGGGGGGACAGTTCCCTTGATCGAACATGTAGTAAAGAAAGTAGCGCCATCTACAATTACTGATCTAAAACCATGTCATTGAGGTCACGGTAAAAATTAAAAATAGAGTATTTTGCATTTTTATGAAAAAATACGATAACTTTTTAATAATTAGAAAGAGATAATTTCAATTATCAAATCTAATTAAATCTTGTCTTTAAAAATCCTTGTTTTGGCAACCTTATTAGACCGTTTTGTTAATTGGCAATAGGAACAAAACATTGTTCACAAGTAGGGTTACCAACTTTTTTCACAAAAAACGTATAAAGTGGTTTGGATAGGAAAAAAATAATGTATTGGGTAGAAAAAAGTATTTTTCAAATATTATGTCTTATTGCATATTTTTGTGTGCTTTTAGCACATGCTAAAAATGTTTTTGTCATCTTTAAATGTTAGAAAGCTTGCTTGACAATTAACATTTAAAGGAGAATGGCCACGGCCCATACAAAAAAAAAAAAACAGCCTAAGCCCGATGCAAAAGTTTTATATATGAGATTTTAGATTAAAATTAGTATAGTTGTTTTGAGTTATGATCGTTGCTGAATTCAGTGGCTAACATGTTTTTTTGGCCATTAAATTTGCGTAGGCGCTCAAGGAAAACAATGTATTTTTATAAATTGTCATTTTTCCTAAATGATTATTATACAAAAGGACTCTAGAAAGTAAACAATGCTTGTAATACTACAAAAATATATATAAACATATTAAAAATAACAGAAGTATTGTATTATCGTATTTAATAAAACATTACTTAAAAAAGTTATACTGTATTACATAATGAAAACTAATGGCGACTACTAATGACAAGATTATATTACAATAATACAATATTATATTACACAACAACTCTCGCTTGCATCGTCTAGCTTACACTACCTCGCGGCGTCACCATCTTTTTAGCTCATTCACATCCACGTATCTAATCACTTGCTTATTTTATTGTTATGGCCAGGCTTACTTAATACAATAATCATAATAAATAATGTGAATAAGGTATTGATAAGTTTTACAATAAAAAAGCATTGTTTGCCTCAAGCGCCAGCTAAGCAACTACTATGGGCAAATAAAATATGTTAGCCACTGAATTTAGCTATGATCAGAACTGAGAATAACTATGCTAAATCAAATTTAAAATCTGAAAGATAAAACTTTTGTGCTGGGCCTGGGTTTTTTTTTGGTCATTCTCCTTTCAATAAATAGCGTTGTGACTGAAATTTATTGGTGCTCTATTTCTCTCTTCTCGCCACTTTAGATTCATTACAAAAAAAAAACTCTCTCAGTGAAAGCTGAATTCGCAGGAATGGAGGGTAGGTAAGTAATATTTTGTTCATTTCAAATTGTTTCCATTATCCGTTATAAACATTTTGTTCAGTAATTACAAATCGATAAGTACCTATAATGAATATTTTGTTTTAAGCATCACAGTAAAGGTTCAAAATAAAGTATTTTTGCATACTTTATTTGTATGTAAAAGTATAATTACCAAAAATAAAGTAGGATTTGGGATACGTTATTATAAAGTATGGTTGGCAACCCTATTCACACGATGGCCACTTTTTCGTTTCATGTGCGTAAAAAAAATAAATTCTAGAAGATCCGTAGCCAAGTAACAAGTTATTTTGTTTAATTATCTTGTTGTAATGTTTTTCAAAGAATACCAACAACAAAATTAAACATATTAACTTGTTATTGGGAACGGGTCTACTGGCACTTTGCGTAGGAATATATCTATATATATATATATAAGGGATATCTATATATATATATATATATATATATATATATATATATATATAAATATATATATATATATATATATATATATATATATATATATATATATATATATATATATATAGCAAAGTATACGTATGTATAGCATAGCTATAACTCTATTCAAGACTTCTAGATGGCGCTTCAAAAAAACTTGCTTGCATAAAAACTTCTCTTTTTCCCTAGTATTATTATACTCTTTGCTGCTATCTTCACTTAAGCGAACAACTAACTCACATATATCTTGATAAAGGGTTTACTCTCACATTTTCCTAAAAGATTAAAAATAATAATATATAATTTCTGTCAGAAGATGGATAGCACTAATTTTATATCTCAACATGATACGATTCATTTTTAAAATCAGCGGTAAATTAAATAACCTAAAATATAAAAACTGTGCTAGTAGGACAACAATTTATGGTCTACATAATTATATTTACATCCTAACCTATTGTAGCGCGTAGGTCGTGTTACGCAATTAAAACTTGGATAGATAGAACGTTATATATTGCACGTAAGTAAAGAGTACAATGTATATCATAAGTTAATTATTTACAAGAGTGTAGACGCGACTCGATATAAGAACAGAATGTACAGAATGTAAATGTTACAGAAATGTGTATGCGAATGTCACTTACAGGCTATGCACTAACTTAAATACTATAGCTATCTCTAAACAGTGAAAGAGTGAAGAGAGTGCGCCAATTTACAGTCCACGTGCTGGGCGGTTTGCTATGGTTTCACACGCTCCCACGCACATACATACGCACAACAATCCCGTAATACAAGGTAATTAACAAATGAAGTGTGGGGACAGCTCATTGTTAGTTACTCAGTTGTATTGTTTGTTCTCCTAATGACCTAGTGCAGGGAGATTAAGTGATTAGAAGAGTAAACACAAGTATTTTAAATAACAATATTAATATTTAAAATGGTTTTATTGATAAAAGTTAATAATCAATAACTTTTTTAACCGATTCAAAATAAAGTTCTGAATTTGGATGTGTAGGTATATATTTTTGTATGTACATAATATGCATGTTCTGGCATTACTCCAACATTTATGTAGGGTTTCCTAAAACTCAATATCAAGTAGGTATTTGGCGGTAAGTTAGATTGTATATATTTAGTATTTTGTTCCAAACTATTAATATTAAGTAAAGCAATGAATAATATTTTAGAACTGAAACTTCATTATTCACTTATGAGTGAAATTTAACAGCAATTCATCACAGTTTTCTATTATGCTCCATATTGGTTTTTCATCGAAATTCAGTTATTACTTTAGACTAATGTTTTTTGTTATGAAACTTCTTCATTCACGTGTGGGAGAGATTTTATAGCAATGTGAAAAAATATCGTCACAATTTTCTCTTACGCGCCATCTTGGTTTCTAATCAAAATTCAGTTATGATGTAAAAATATAATATTTCAAATATAGTGCTATAACAAAAAAACCTATTTCAATTCAAGTAAATTTATCGTTAACATAAAAATGATCACTATTTTCTTTTGACAAATCCAACAAATTCTTAGTGTAGGGCAACGTTTGTTGTTGTTTGTTGTGTGTGTGTGTTTGTTTGTGTTAATTGTTGTTATCGATATTATTGTATGTGCTTAGTCGCCCCCGCTGCGCTCGCGCGCATGCTATATACCTCGAGTTGCAATTAATGCCTTACAGCCCTTGGCTACGAATCTACTATAACTTTTTTTATAAACCTTATCTATTCAGTTTTAGTAACGTTTTAAATAGTAGATGAATGCCATGAAGAAGTTTTGCTTCATAAGAGTGTACAGTGGTAGACATACGCTACTAATGTAAATGCGGTTCTTAATAGTGCTTTACCTTTATCAAGCGGTTTTAACATTGCGGACTTAAGACTCCACAGTTTATTATGTTATTTGTATATTTTGTTCATTTATATTTCAGCGGTTAAATTAGTTTAGTTTTGTTATGTCCGTCACAATAAGTGTTAAGCCTTGTAAAGTATATATACTTATTTTTTGTACTTTAACTTATTCAGTTTCTTTACCACAGGTCAGAATACGCATTCCAGTACTATAAGGCGCTGTTGTGACTATTTACATTGAGGACAGGTCTCGTTACTATCATTTACACACAGAATATAATTGTTTTTAAAATTCAATTCTTGGTACCAATTTGATAACTAGATCACCATCGGATCTAGCCAAAGCTACACCATATTCGGGCATCACCACGTCCACCGTCAACCACTGGAACTGAAATTCGTATTAAAGTGCCAATAGGTTCAGAGGAAGCTGTCCAGCTGTCCCAGGGTGGCGTCGGGTTTATTGTCCACAAGTCCCTCGTGAACAACGTTGTTAAAGTCGGGAGCTTTTCGACTCGGGTGGCGTACCTTGTACTCAGAATAACAAAACGATATTCGTTAAAGGTTATACAGGTCTACGCCCCGACGTCTAAACACTCTGACGATGAGGTGGAGGCCATGTATGAGGACGTCAGTAGAGCCATACATTCCTCCAAAACCCACTACACCGTTGTCATGGGGGACTTTAACGCAAAACTGGGCATGCGAGAGGCGGACGAGACGAAAGTGGGGCAATTTGGAGTTGGAAATCGGAATCCCAGAGGTCAGATGCTAATGGATTTCATGGAAAAGGAAGGACTCTTTGCGATGAATTCTTTTTCAAGAAACCATTGCACCGCAAGTGGACCTGGCTCAGCCCCGATGGTCAGACCAAAAACGAGATAGACTTCATAATGTCAACGAGAAGGCAAGTGTTCAACGATGTCTCCGTGATCCATGCGGTTAAAACCGGGAGTGATCACCGTATTGTTAGAGGCATCTTGAACCTCAACATTAAGCTCGAACGCTCTCGACTTATGAAGTCTACGCTCCGTCCAGCGTCAACACAACTCCAAAACCCCGAGAGCTTTCAGATCGAACTACAAAACCGCTTCGAATGCCTCGGTGAATGCGTAGATGTGGACGACTACAACAGCAGGTTTGTGGAAACTCTCCAAACGGAAGGGTCTAAGTTCTACAAAACCCTCCGTTCAAAAGGACAGAAGAAGATCTCCGGTCCCACCCGCCGGCTAATGGAAGAAAGACGGGAGGTGATCTTAAAATCCCCTGATGACGCTTCGCGTATCAGATGCCTTAACAGACAAATCTCAAAGTCTCTGACTCGCGATATACGCCAATTTAATACAAATTGTATTAAAGAGGCTATCGAGCGAACAAAGGCTCCAAAGTGTTCGCACGAGAATTGTCTGTTGGACAGAGTCTACTTGCGAAGCTGAAGACTGGGGATGGTAGGATCGTCACTTCCAAGCCCGAGCTTTTGGGTGAGATTGAGAAATTCTACGGAGAGTTATACACATCAACACACGCACCTGTTGTAAGCCTGGCTAATGATCCTAGAGCCAGACTAACCCGACACTACACCGACGATATCCCGGACGTTAGCCTGTACGAGATTGGTATGGCCCTGAAACAGCTCAAGAACGATAAGGCGGCTGGAGATGATGGAATTACGGCTGAGCTTTTGAAAGCGGGTGGCAAACCGGTTCTTAAAGCGCTTCAGAGGCTATTTAATTCCGCCATCCTTAAAGGCGAAACGCCTAAGGCGTGGCACAGGAGCGTGGTGGTTTTGTTTTTCAAAAAAGGTGACAATACCCTCCTAAAAAACTACAGACCGATATCCCTCCTGAGCCATGTCTACAAGCTGTTTTCTAAGGTCATCACGAATCGTCTCGCTCGCAGGTTCGACGACTTCCAGCCTCCCGAACAAGCAGGCTTCCGAAAAGGCTTTAGCACCATAGACCACATTCATACGCTGCGGCAAGTTATGCAGAAGTCCGAGGAGTATAACAAACCACTATGCTTGGCGTTTGTGGACTATGAGAAGGCCGTCGAATCGATTGAGACTTAAGCGGTGTTACAGTCTCTCCAGCGGTGCGAAATTGACCATCGATACATTGAGGTGATAGTGTTTGTACAAAAACGCCACCATGTCAGTCCGTCTCCAGGATCAGGACTCGAAACCGATCCAACTGCAGCGTGGAGTGAGACAAGGAGATGTCATATCTCCTAAATTGTTCTCTGCTGCGTTGGAAGATGTCTTCAAGCTCCTGGACTGGAAAGGACTTGGCATCAACATCAACGGCGAGTACATCACTAATCTCCGTTTCGCAGATGATATCGTGGTCATGGCTGAGACCCTGGAAGACTTGGGCAAAATGCTCAATGACCTCAGCAGAGCTTCCCAACAAGTGGGTCTGAAAATGAACATGGATAAGACGAAGATCATGTCGAACTCTCATGTCGCACCCACTCCAATTGTAGTTGGTTGCTCTGCACTCGAAGTTGTTGACGAGTATATATACCTGGGACAGAAAGTTCAACTAGGTAGGTCCAACTTCGAGAAAGAGGTGTCTCGGCGAATCCAGCTCGGTTGGGCAGCGTTCGGGAAGCTACGCTACGTCTTCTCGTCGTCCAAGATACCACAGTGTCTCAAGACTAAAGTGTTTGACCAGTGTGTGTTGCCAGTGATGACTTACGGAACTGAAACGTGGTCGCTCACAATGGGCCTCATACGAAGGCTCAGAGTCACACAAAGGGCAATGGAAAGAGCTATGCTAGGAGTTTCTCTACGTGATCGAATCAGAAATGAGGAGATCCGCAGAAGAACCAAAGTCACCGACATAGCTCTGCGAGTCGCTAAACTTAAGTGGCAGTGGGTAGGGCACATTGCTCGTAGGACCGATGGCCGATGGGGCAGTAAGGTCCTGGAGTGGCGGCCACGTACTGGGAGACGCAGCGTAGGGAGGCCCGCAACAAGGTGGACCGATGACCTGGTGAAGGTCGCGGGAAGCAGATGGATGCGGGCAGCACAAGACCGGTCAGCGTGGAGAGCCTTGGGGGAGGCCTTTGTCCAGCTGTGGACGTCTATAGGCTGAAGAAGAAGGTTCAGAGAAAACATCTTTTCACTAGATTTCAGCATTTTTCAGCCTGTTGTTGTAGCGTGTTCTTAGCGCTTTTACGATTATCCATTACTTTATATTTTGAGCCTAAACAGACGATACAATACTTTTCCCTCACCCTACTATCCCCGCTATTTAGATATTGTATAGATTTCCTAGGAAAAGTCTCTAACAAAATTTATTTTACACATTTTTGTGCGATCTTAGGAGTTACGTAAACGTAGCAATTGTATACAATGACAGATAACGTACATTTCCGCTAACGAATATTCATACTCGCTCATCATTACTACGTTGTTTATATAAGGTTCTGAATGAGGCTGGTTTATAATTAATAAATGAGGATCCATAATTATTACTTGTAGGCGTGCGATTTACGGCTGCCACTTACGTTGGTAATAGCAGTAGATAGTGACAATAGGGACTTGCCTAACGTTCTTATATTATTTTATGTAATATTATATTATCTTATCAACTAATATTCCATGTTGTAACGTAAAAATAACCCGATTAGTGCTACACACTCAGGTATATTCATCGTACGTGAGCGTAGCCGATACAGTGTTCGTAGGCTCGTAACGCATGTAGACGTAGCACTGTTTTACGTTCCGCATACCCCGCCACTATTTAAAGCCCAATGCTACGAGCACAGCAGAGAGTCAACCTAGCAAACGAGGTAAAATAACTGGCCTTCGCTGGTTCGATTCCAGCGAGTCACAATCACTTGTAGGATATCAGTTAAAGACGCACTTACATAAATACTTACGTCCTCTTCTTGGACGGCCCAGAGGGAGACACCGACACATGAGATCACTTAAAGAGTAACAAGGATTTCGTCATTACTAATTAAAACCAATCACACAATTTATACCTACTTGAGAAAAATTACGCATGTCCATTCTAGTCAACTACTACTGACCATATCTAAAATTAAACACATCATCATGTCGTGAACAAGTGACTGTAGTTCATGATTTTAGTTTTATTTTATGAGTCCAGATGATCTGTGTGCATGAATTAGTTCACCGTGAGTTCAAATCTCACGCGGTAAGTAGATTTTAATTGTAAGATTAGAAGTTATGGGACAGATCTACATATCTATAATTCAAATTTCGAAAAGCTAAATAATAATAATAATAATAATAAAAAAAAAAAATTGGCAACATCAAATGTCAACATCATATTTTCATCCATATCAAATATATTATTTTATATCAGTTTTTCATTTGCATATTGTGATATCTTCAAGAGAAAACCCAAGCCCAAATCCAAAATAATAAAATTCAACAACAAAAACAGTTTCTATACACGATGGAGAAGTTTTCTACTCGAACCAAACCGACCCGTTGGAAATGACATCTGTCATGTCATGTCGGAAAATACAAACCAGAAAAATATGTGAATAATATGATTGTGCGATGTTGACAAGATCTGCCGCTCGAAGAGCACGCCCACCATCTCCGGACTCGTTGCTCAGCTCCGCCTCGCCGCCGCCGGCCTCCAGTACCACTGTAAGTGCTGTGACGACCCCGGCCGCGGCAGTTGCGTCGAGCTCGAGCGACGAGTACTTCTCTCCGCCGACGACGCCACCACCTGCACGCCGACGGGGAGGACGCCGGCCGCCGGACCGCTTAGGACCTCGAGGCCCATCGGCTTCTGACAGGGTCCCAGCTCCCGGCGGTAGTGTGCAGCGCATGAGAAGGACACAATCCATTAATGAAAATGTCATGCGCTCATACTATGGGGCTACAGAGGGAGGAAACAACCTGACCGCGTACCGTGTTCGAATGCTCTCTCTGTTTCAGGTGCTTGAGCCAGCTGTCAACGTGTCGGCGCAACGACTGTCGGATCAGGTACGGGTTATCCAGCGTAATCATATGTTGGATGATACTGTGCTTGATCGCCTGCGAAACGAAATGCAGAGTAGCCGTATCATTGCTCACCAGTCGCAGACTGCGGAGATACCACCGCAGCACACAAACTATGCTGACGAGGGGAGTAATGATAGGGCTACCAATGTAAGTACCCAGTGCAATGAGGAGTTAATAAATGCTTTGGAGGCTGCGATTCGGGAATATCGTTTCACCCCGGCAGAACTAAGACCACGCCTGCCACGTTTGCCCATGCATAACAGAAATAGGGCACTGATGGCTGCTCTGGATGCGCAGTTATCAGATTATTTTGATACCTGCGAGGACCTCACTGATACTCATTCAATCCTGTACTGCGCAGCTGTAGCAGCTTGTCGTGTAGCTCATGTCAAATTTCCCAGTGACTCTAGGGCTACACGACCTAAACCAGTAGTACCAGCTTGGCAGCACAGGATTGAACGTCGTATTGGTGGGGCCAGAGCACTCATCGGTAAACTAATCTGCTTCAGGGAGGGTAATACTCGTCCCAGAGTGATGCGCTTTGTGAGGCGGGCATTTGCAGGTACAAATATCAGCCCACAAAATTATATGGCCCGTGTCACGGAGCGCATCGACTTCCTGAAGCAGAAAGTGTATGCATGGGCGAACCGTATCAGAAGATACAAACGACGAGTGGAACGGTACACCCAGAATCGCACCTTTCAAAGCAATGAAAGGTGGGTTTATAGGGACTGGGAACGACCAGAACAAGGTGTGACTGACACGTGCCTACCGGATGATGATGCCATGTGTTCATTTTGGCGCAGTATCTGGTCGGTACCTGTCAGTCACACTGAAGGTGACTGGGCCCGGGATGTCGAGAGAGCCTGCGATCCAATACCTGAAATGGGGGCTATTACCATCTGCCCCAAGATGTAGCTTGTGCAGTCCGTCCGTTACCTAACTGGAAGTCTCCAGGACCGGACGGGCTGCATAACTTTTGGATAAAATGGTTTCCAAGGTCGCACGCTCGCTTGGCATCTCAATTCCAGACTGCTTTGGTGTCTGGTTCGTTACCTCAGTTCCTAACTACTGGAATAACCCACCTGCTCCATAAATCAGGTAGCACCGCGGAACCCAAAATTATAGGCCGATCACCTGTTTACCGACGGTCTATAAAGTTCTTACATCCATTTTGAAAACTAAAATTAACAAACATATTGACAGCAACTCCATCATGTCTGCCTCTCAAAATGGATGTAGGAGCGGGTCCCGCGGTACTAAGGAGCTACTCCTTATTGATATGGCCATTAGCCAACAGGTTCGTCGTTCCCGAAAGGATCTGTCGACATGTTGGATAGATTATAAGAAGGCCTATGACTCAGTCCCACATACATGGCTCATGCGGGTGCTGGAGTTGTATAAAGTGGATGCAACTCTGCGCACCTTCCTGATGTCGTGTATGAAGACATGGAGGACAGTCCTTCGCTATACAGGATGTCGAAATATTCAGAGGAATAGCGAACCGATACGGATCGAGCGAGGAATATTTCAGGGCGATAGTTTGAGTCCACTTTGGTTTTGCTTAGCATTGAATCCTCTAAGCACACTATTAGAGGATTCAGGTCTAGGCTATCGGCTGAGGAGAGGTGGTCAGGTTATATCGCACCTCCTCTACATGGATGACCTGAAACTTTTTGCTCACACCGATTCACAACTGAAGGAGCTACTGAAAATTACTGAAACTTTCAGTAGCTCCATCAGGATGGAATTTGTTGTGGACAAATGTGCGGTCATGCATGTAAAGCGAGGAGAGATTATGGAATCCGTGGGAACCCAACTCACTGATTCCATAAACCTTAGAGCCCTCTCCGCATCCGAAACCTATAAGTATTTGGGTATGTCGGAAGCGTTGGGTATCAATGTTACTGACATGAAGCAATCGTTGAAGGAACGCTTCTTTGGCCGCCTGAAAAAAGTACTTAATAGTCTTCTATCAGGCGGAAACAAGATGCGCGCTTTCAACGGTTGGGTCATGCCGGTATTGATGTACTCTTTCGGCATACTCAAATGGACTCAAACCGAACTTGGCGCCCTGGATCAGAGGGTCCGTACGCTGCTGACTGCAAATCGATTGCATCACCCACGGTCATCGGTTATGAGGCTGTATATCCCGCGAAAATGTGGAGGTCGTGGCTTTTTAAACGCCAAGACCCTCCACAATCGCGAGGTATGCAGTCTCAGGGACTATTTCCTAGTAAACGACGTGGGGATGCATCGAGATGTGGTCGCGGCTGACAAGGGCCTAACTCCGCTCTCCTTGGCTAAAGAGAACTGGCGTAAACCAGTAGTGCTTGACACAAATGATCGCATGGAGGTATGGAAGAGCAAAGAGCTTCACGGACGCTTTTTCCGAGCCCTACACGGGCCCGATGTAGACTTACAAGCGTCCGTAGCCTGGCTACGTTTCGGTGACCTCTTTGGGGAAACCGAAGGTTTTGTCTTTGCAATTATGGACGAAGTTATGATGATGAACAATTACCGGAGATTTATTGTGAAAGACGGCACAGTTGACATCTGTCGGGCATGTCACCGGCCGGGGGAATCAATAAGGCATATTATCTCCGGGTGTTCTCGTCTAGCTAACGGAGAGTACTTGCATAGACACAACCTTGTAGCCAGGATCATTCATCAGCAACTTGCTCTTAAATACAACCTTGTGGAATCGGAGGTGCCGTACTACAGGTATACGCCCGACCCAGTTCTCGAAAATGACTATATCACATTGTACTGGGATCGATCCATCATCACTGACAGGACTATTGTTGCCAATAAGCCTGATATTGTGATGGTGGATCGATCAGAGCGGCGTGCAATGATTGTTGACATAACCATCCCGCATGATGAGAACCTCGTGAAAGCCGAGAAAGATAAACAAATCAAGTATCTTGACTTGGCTCACGAGGTTGTCGACATGTGGGAGGTGGATTCAGCAATCATTGTACCGATAGTCGTGACAGCCAATGGCTTAATAGCCAAGAGCCTCGACCAACATCTCAGGAGGCTCTCGTTAGGCAGCTGGATTAAGGGCTTGATTCAGAAAGCGGTACTGCTGGACACGGCTCGCATCGTCAGGAAGTTCCTCTCTCTGGAGCCCTGACCGCCGGTAGCTTGGACCCTGTTCCCGATACCGGTGGGCTACTATTTTTTTTATATTTTTAAATGTTTTTTATGTATTTTTTATGTAGAAATATTTAAAAATGTAATTTATATGTATATACAATAAAATAAAGGAATAATAATAATAATAATATTTATTTAGACACATTTTGTTGACAGCATAAGCACAACAGAGTAAGACAAAAGGCAAGAAAATACAAATCAAAATGAACAAGAAACATGTCGTGCAATGTAGCAACTCTAGATCCCATACTAGGATACCCTGTGTCGTGGGATCCAGTTACTTCAATGTTGTAGACACCTTATATGTGCGAGTGGTTGCTTATACTAAACAATATTTAAACTTTTAAAGTATGTAAGAGAAAACATGCAAAACATGACAGAAAACATGTAAGAATTGTGTGGAGTGTAATGTAGTGCAGTATGCATGTACGGACGACAGCAGGTCAAGCCACCCCAAACCGCCAGACCGTCCCAACCAACCCTGAGCCTTAATGCTTTAGAGATAAAGTTGAAAATCTAACAAGGAAATCCGACAGACCGTAGCAGCCCGATGTGCCGTCGTCCGCACAAATGTGTGTGTAATGTGTGTGTTAAAGGGATGTGTTTGGGAGAAGTGTTGCACCTGGTTGAGCATTTGGAGGAGAAATCAATGCATGGGAGTAAGGAAAGATTCAGTCCGTGCATAGTCTTGAGCTGAAAGCCACTTTGTGATTTTAACTCTACACTCTACACTCTCTAAATGTAGGAGGTAGATCACACTACACCAAGTAAATATTGTATATGAAACTAATTAAATCAATCAATATACTTTCAATCAATATTCACTTTGCTATAATAACCAAAAGTATTTGGGCGCACCAATAAACAAAAATAAAAGTGCCATATCTGTTATTTCTGAGGTCTATGAATTTAACTTATTTTTGTTAGTACTTCGTTCGCCAGACAGCGCTAGTAATATTTTGCGAAGTATTGTAGATGTGGGGCGCGGTGAAAAGGGAGCAAATGCTCAAGGTCATTTGGTCAGGGTATGGTCTTAAGCGAACAACTAACTCACATGTACCTTGATAAACGGTATAATCTCTCATTTTCCTGAAAGATTAAAAATAATAATATGTAATCTCTATCAGAAGATGGATAGCACTAATTTTAATTCCCAATATGATATGATTCATTTTTAAATTCAGCGGTAAATTAAATAACCTAAAATATCAAAATTGTGCTAGTAGGACAACAATTTATAGTCTCCTTATATTTACATTCTAACCTTTATATAAACATTGTCAAAAATCCTCATTTTAGTCTTAAAATGCATGTATTTATAGTATTTTAAGTTATTATGTTGATATAGTATTTTATATGTTTATATGGGCCTTGATGCCTGAAATAAATGGATAAATAAATAAATGGATTAATATATAAATAAATATCATCCATATTTGATCATTTTTTTCCAGCTTGGTGTCCTAACAAACATTGATGATAAACTTTCTTTTATAATTAAGATTAAACTGTTCAAAATAGTAGTTTATGATACTGATACATAATGATGGGTATTAAGCACGAGTTGGAGTTTAAAAAACGAGCGAAGCGAGTTTTTTAATAGTACCACACGAGTGTGTAATACCTAACTATGTACAGTTTCATACACTGCTTTATCTAATCTCAGTGCGTCTAACGCCAACGCAACACAATTCCATTTATTCAGTTTCATAATTGTAATATGCAAAATGTTAACAACTCTGCACCCTGCATCACAGCGCATGCGCCAAAGCGCGCGCAGCCACAGATAAAAAATGAAATAGTACTGTCTACATTGATATAATATTGAACAGATATGATATTTTGTCCGCTTCAAGTTCAATGCGCTAGTGACTTATCTACCTTAGTTTAATATTATATGAATGGCTGTCTATGGTTTGTACCGTACTGAAAAAAAATATTATAACATTAGTTTGTTAGAGAAATAATGTTATAATTTAATTTTATAATATCCTTTCGACATACTATTGGTAAAGTACGTCAATATAAACTCCTTTTTGCTTTTATATTTGTAATTTTTTGATATAAGAGTAGATAAAAGGGTATTATGAAATGTCAGATTATTTAGAAGACAATAAAGCTTGGGATTAAACTGCTCGCTCTGCTAAGAAATGTCATTAAGCGATAAGCGTAATTATGCTACACTTATGACATTTTAATCACTTTTTTTTAAATCGCGTAAATTCATTGTTATGTACAAAGCAAACACATATTGTTATTGTAAACATTTTCATTTTTAATGTCTGGACTTGAAAAAAGAGGACGATCCCTGAGTTTTTTTCGGCTTTTCTTCTCAGAGGTAGTCAGTAAAGAAATGCCGGCTCCAGCTAGTTTAAAAAAATATGATGTAAAAGTGATCAGTGATCCTACTTGCATGATAAACGATTTCATTTCATTTCGCTGAGAAGAAGAAATGATGGAACAAAGGCCCAAGAGCGCAGCTGTCTGTTCATTTAATAAACCATATTATGGCTCTATAAACTACTACGACTATATGACTACGAGACAGAACATTAAATTAAATTATATATATCATTACATCAGCAAAGCAAAAATATATTGGAAATGGAAGTAAAAACTGATAGCCTAATTAAAGTCTCCAAAAGGGCACTCATAAAGTGCGTGACAGCTTACATGTTTATGCATTGTAAGAAAATAGACTACCCATTTATTACCTGAACGCTCAATAAACTAATTCTCATCTTAAAATGTGCTATTGTGAATTCGTAGATACAAACGTTTCGCCAAATGAAAAATTTATACTGTTTATAATTTTAAAATATTCCATTAAAAACTATTATGCTAAAAGAATTACGGATAATCAATATTCAGCCCAAGAAAAGGGATAATCTCACGTGCTAAGAAACTTTGTTTAGGGTGTCTAGCATTTTAATTGAACATATTTATGTGCCTTTAGCCTAATGTAAACAAAAAAATATATTTTAAGAACACAATTTTTATTTACATTCATAATAATTACAGGGACTAGATATTTACAAATATTACAATTCAAACTATAACACAAATTATCAACTTTGTATATCAAGACTGAAATTGATCCAGGACAAGTCCGTGCTCTCCTCAGCGGGAGCCCTTGAAGTGGGCGGGTCCGTTTGTAGTTCCGCTTCTAAGGAATAATGCTGGAATTCAGTAACCGGGGGCTGGTAAGGTTGCACCGGCAAATGTGGCTGCTGGTACTGCTCCTGGCATTCCCCCTCATGCATAGGTAACGGTACGTTACCTTGCTGGACTTCAAAAACCGGATGCTGGTAAGGTTGCACCGGCATATGTGCCTGCTGGTACTGCGCCTGGCATTCCCCCTCATGCCTAGGTAACGGTACGTTACATTGCTGGACTTCAAAAACCGGACGCTGGTAAGGATGCACCGGCAAATGTGGCTGCTGGTACTGCGCCTGGCATTCCCCCTCATGCATAGGTAACGGTACGTTACATTGCTGGACTTCAGTAACCTGACGCTGGTAAGGTTGCACCGGCAAATGTGGCTGCTGGTACTGCGCCTGGCATTCTCCCCCATGCATAGGTATCAGTAAGTTAATATTGCTCGCATCGAGTGAGTCTTGGATACACTCGACTCGATCTCTTTTTTCCTTCATGCGTCGATTTTGGAACCATATCTTGATGGTGCGATCATTAAGACGCAACATTTTCGCAAGTTCCATCCTTCGACCAGCATTTAGATAAATGGTATTCGAGTATTCCTGTTCCAACCGAATCAACTGATCTGTCGAGAATTTCGTTCTGATCCTTTTTATTTTCTTTGTTTCTCCGTTTGTTTTGTTGCTCGCCCAGGTTGGTGATTCTGAATTGAATGCACCGAGCGCTGGTTGAAAACACTGTGGTCCTCCAATAATCTGACCATGTGTGTGTGAGGGTAACTCGTTTTGCACAGGAGGCTGCAAAGATTAAAAACAAGGCATTAGTTATTTTCATATTAATATTTTTTATGACTATTTAGTGCCAATTTTTAAGATGTAAGGGTAAAAAGCTAGAAATTTTGTTTTTAACTTTTGATATAAGTTACATATAATAAAAATAAATACTATAACTTAACACTGAAAATAATTAAAAAGCTTTACCATAGTATTCTGCTGCATATTTATGCTTTGCACTTGGTTCCAGGGACCATCTCCGCATGTGCCCGCTCCATTGCCAATATTATAAGAGTTCTGCATTGAAGACATTGATTCTAAATTAATGCACGGAAGTTATGCTCGCAACGAAATGTTAGCAATTTATAATGCCTGTCCAGATTGTGCGTAAGTTTATATACGCACAACAATCCCGTAGTACAAGGTAATTAACAAATGAGGTGTAGGGACAGCTCAGTTGTTAGTTGCTCAGACGAATTGTTTGTTCTCCTAATCACCTAGTGCAGGGGGATTAAGTAATTAGGAGAGTAAACACAAGTTTTTTTAATAACAATATTTAAAATGACTTTATTGACAAAAGCTATTGATTATTTTTTTAACCGATTTAAAATAAAGTTCTGAATTTGGATGTCTAGGTATATATTTTTGTATGTATTTATACATGTTCGGGCATATCTCCAATATTTATGCAGGATTTCCCAAAACTCAATATCAAGCAGGTATTTGGCGGTAAGTTAGATTGTATTTATTTAGTATGTTGCTCCAAACTACTAGGTATTAAGTTGAGTAATGAATGATATTTTAGTACTGAAACTTCATTATCAACTTATGAGTGAAATTTAACAGCAATGCATCACACATTTCTGTTATGCTCCATCTGGTTTTTTCATCGAAATTCAGTTTCTTCTTTAGACTAATATTTTTTGTTACGAAACTTCTTCATTCACATGTGGGAGAGATTTTATAGCAATGTAAAAATACCGGACGACGCTGCTGTTCGATTCCAGCGAGTCATAATCACTTGTAGGATGTCAGTTAAAGACGTACTTGCACAAATGCTGACGTCCTCTTCTTGGACGGCCCAATGGGAGTCAGCGACACTTCAGATCACTTAAAAAGTAACAACGATTTCGTCATTACTAATTACAACCAATCACAAAATTTATACCTACTTGAGAAAAATGGCATATGTCCATTCTAGACAACTTCCACTGACCAAATCTAAAAATAAACACATCATCATGTTGTCAACAAGTGACTGTAATTCATGATTCTCAACTTTATTTTATGAGTCCAGATGACCTGTGTGCATGAATTAGTTCACCGTGAGTTCAAATCTTACACCTTAATTGTAAGATCAGAAGTTATGGGACAGATCTACATATTATCTATAATTAAAATTTCGCAAAGCTAAATGTAGGACGTATATCATACTAAACCAAATAAATATTGCATTTGAAACTAATACTTTTATAATTTAAAAATCTTACTTTTTATTCATTTATTATAACGTAGTACCATGTTCATTGATATTTTTAGCCACAACGTTGTCTTCACCGCTAAGCTCAGATGTAGCAAAAATGAATACACCTTATTATTTTTTACGCACGTTTTTATTCTTCTTGCTTAACAGCGATCACAAACACAACAAAATAAGCCCTAAAATCTCAATTTATTACAGAAATCATACTCACGACATATTCTAGTGATAAACAACATTTTAACCTTGTTTCTCGTTATTAATACTACAGTCGCTTGGTATGTCTTTGATAAAACGTATTGGCGTGGTTGTTACAAGTCAAAACGGTTCTTTATAACAATTTGCAGGTAACAATAGTGAGAGTTTCAAACTATAATTTGTATTACAAATTCTAACATTTGATTTTGACATTAAATTAATTATTTATTGATTATGACGTTTAAGCATTTATTTAAAACATTCGCCATGCTCTTCCATTTGATCAAGAGTAGGTCAAACCATTTCTGTTAAACAAATATTAATCCAAATCTATTATTAAACTAACCCATGTCGTTTATTAATCATGAAATGAACTAACCATAGATAATTATTTCCTTAAACGTCAGTTTGGATAAACCCTGAACTATGGATTGCTATTAAAGTAACTGGAAATCCTAACGTAGCTTTCTACATTGGAAAGAAGCAAAAGAGTAACAACAAATACATTTAAACTTATTTATTCCTATTCAGTCATATTAACTATTAAGTCTGAACATAAGTATAATATTTCAAAAATTGAATTTATCCTTGCGCCGACATACCCATATTGTATTGTGTTTGTAATTGTATTTTCAAATATTAGAACATAAAGATATTAAAAAGTTCAGTGGCTTAAATAGTCGAAGTGGAGTCTTACTAATGCCAAACTGATTTAAAAAACAGAAGCCCAAAAATCTGACAACTAGTTATACCATTGGTATCAAGTAAACGCCTGCCCTTCGCCATTTTCTAATGCTTCAGTTCAGCAGAGAAGAAGAGAGGATGGAACAAAGTCCCAGCAGCGCAGCTGTCTGTTCATTTAAAAAGTATAGGACTATATACAATACTATGCTACAATTATGACATTTTAATCACTGATTTTTTTAAATCACGCAATTTGAATAATCATCATCTTAGCGTTTATCCCAGTCGCATCCGAAGCTTTTTCAGCTTTGCAGTCTGAGGTCCGCTTTGACCAGTCTAACTGCTGATATGGCTAAACTTCGACATTTTCTGTGAAGCGACTGCCTTCTGACCTCCACAACCCGAAGGCGACATTGAAGCATTGCAGCTGACCAATTGTTGGATTTTAAAATATTCGATTAAAGACTATTATGCTAAAATAATTACGGAACATCAATATTCAGTCAAATAAAAGGGTGTCTAACATTTTAATTGAACATATGTGGCATCGGCCTAATGTAAACAAAAAAATATATTTTAAGAATACAATTTTTATTTCCAATCATAATAATTACAGAGACTAGATATTTACAAAAATTACAATTCAAACACAAATTATCAACTTTGTATATCAAGACTGAAATTGATCCAAAACAAGTCCGAGCTCTCCTCAACGGAAGCCCTTGAAGTGGGCGAGTCCGTTTGTGGTTCCGCTTCTAAGGAATAGTGCTGAAATTCAGTAATTAGGGGATGGTAAGTTTGCACCGGCAAATGTGGCTGCTGGTACTGCGCCTGGCATTCCCACTCATGCATAGGTAACGGTACGTTACATTGCTGGACTTCAAAAACCGGACGCTGGTAAGATTACAAGGGCAAATGTGGCTGCTGGTAATGCGCCTGGCATTCCCCCTCATGCATAGGTAACGGTACGTTACTTTGCTGGACTTCAGTAACCTGACGCTGGTAAGGTTGCACCGGCAAATGTCGCTGCTGGTAATGCGCCTGGCATTCCCCCTCATGCATAGGTAACCGTACGGTACATTGCTGGAACTCAGTAACCTGACGCTGGTAAGGTTGCACCGGCAAATGTGGCTGCTGGTACTGCGCCTGGCATTCCCCCTCATGCATAGGTATCAGTAAGTTAATATTGCTCGCATCGGGTGAGTCTTGGATACACTCGACTCGATCTCTTTTACCCTTCATGCGGCGATTTTGGAACCATATCTTGATGGTGCGATCATTAAGACGCATCATTTTCGCGAGTTCCATCCTACGAGCAGCATTTAGGTAATTTGAATTCGAGTATTCCTGTTCCAACCGAATCAACTGATCTGTCGAGAATTTCGTTCTGATCCTTTTTATTTTCTTTGTTTCTCCGTTTGTTTTGTTGCTCGCTCAGGTTGGTGATTCTGCTTTGAATGCACCGAGAGCTGGTTGAAAACACTCTGGTCCTCCAATAATCTGACCATTTGTGTGTGAACGTAACTCATTTTGCACAGGAGGCTGCAAAGAATAAAAACAAAGCATTAGTTATTTTCATATTAGTATTTTGTTATGACTACTTAGTGCCAATTTTTAAGATGTAAGGGTAAAAAGCTAGAAATTTTGATTTTAAGCTTTTGATTTAAGTTACATTAATATAATAAAAATAAATAAGTACTATAACTCAACACTAAAAATAATGAAAAAGCTTTACCATAATATTCTGCTGCATATTTATGCTTTGCATTTGGTTCCAGGGACCATCTCCGCATGTGCCCGCTCCTTTGCCAATATTAAGAGAGGTCTGAATTGAAGACATTGATTCTAAATTAATGCAAGGAAGTTATGTTCGCAAGGAAAAGTTAGCTATTTATAATGCCTGTCCAGCAAGAATCCCGTAATACAAGGTAATTAACAAATGAAGTGTAGGGACAGCTCATTGTTAGTTGCTCAGTTGTATTGTTTGTTCTCCTAATCACCTAGTGCAGGGGGATTAAGTGATTAGGAGAGTAAACACAAATATTTTAAATAACAATATTTAAAATGATTTTATTGATAAAAGTTAATAATCAATAACTTTTTTAACCGATTCAAAATAAAGTTCTGAATTTGGATGTCTAGGTATATATTTTTGTATGTACTATCAGCTGTAGAAGTCCATTCCCACCTTAAAGACTACTGTCGCCTGCGCTAAACCGGCCACGCACACTACCGCATTATTTTTTTTTCGCAGTCTTCGTCTTTCTTTAAAGTAATGCAAAATTTCATTACTTCATTTGAAGTTAAGTTAGCGGCCGCACTTAACAATGGTGCTATCATAAGCGAGCGATTGTGGGTTCGATCCTTATTATAGGCAACTCTTTTTGTTGTTTCATATAATTTAAAATTATGATAATTGATTTGTATTTTAAAGTAAAAATGTTTGCAAATAATATTTAAACAAATAGGAAAATTTATTGAATATTTATCCCAAAAAAGGGTTTTATTATATGTTTTAGTTTACTATAGGGGTAATATAATTAAAAATATATAAAAATAAAACAATAAGCATATTATAATGCAATATATTATAAAGTTATATATTATTCGGTATAGATATACTTATACTAACAAATGAAACAAACGTTGAAACGGCAGCATTGTAATATTTTATATAAAAGTAATCCTTGACAAACTTATGATATTGTTATGGTAAAAAATACAAAAAACATTTTTGGTTGTTAGATATGTAAAATATAATATTATACATATATTATGATTAAAGAGGTTATAGCTTAATTATTCATTTTCTTAAAGAAAAGAGGATTGAAGCTTAACCTGAATATTATTGCAATCATAAAATAATCTATACTTAGAACACATAATAGTGCTTATTACATTTACAATTTTTTTGCGTGTATAGCATGGTACTAATGCTGCCATCCTGTAGTGACTTTTTCGGAGTTTGATGGCATGAGATTATAATCTTCAAGCGCTTTCTTAGTTCAAAAGTAAACGAACTTATTTCTTATCGAATTCCAAAATGATAGTTTTTATAATTTACCAAAAGTAATTTGTATTGAAATTGCAAAAGGCGACATCTGTTAGCCATTAAGCCAACCGAACATATTACTGTCACTTAGCTAAATTACTTTAGAGATGGTTTAGAGTCCGTTATTAAGATATTTATTGGTATATATTTAAAACACTCTGTAGGACACTTCTGCACTGTTTTTGTTATAAATAGTTTTTTTTTTTGTTTAGCTCGATAAGACTCCACCAGCCTCGCCAATTTATTTTTAAACCACAAATGCAACCTATCTTCTTCGCACGATTTAAAAGTTTATTCAACGGTAAATATTGTCGTTTCGTTTCACTTGTCTCGACAGCTACCTTCGTCCTCCAACCTCTTGACCTTGACCTCCAACGGTTTACAGTATTTCTCTAAAACAATAACAATTTTATTACACACTTGCTACAAGCGATTGGTTTGCACCTTACATAAATAATAATAAAAACAACTTACACAAAAGCCGGTTTCATATGATATTTGAGATATATTACTGCATATGCCTGCATATTGATTAAAAAGTAAAACTAATAACACTAACTGGTAACTATATGTTCACCAACCAACAACAACTAAGTAATATTATTTGAGTTATTGTAGCTAATAATAGTTATTGTAGGTAGCGGAATATTTTTTGTGAAGTAGTGATTCAGATTATTTTAAGTCTACCGTCATCTTTTTATAATGACTCTAATATAGAAAAAATCTTAAAAGAAAGTATCATCTTTAAGTTGCAGATCGGTATTTTTAGATATTTTTGTTGTCAGCATTCATAACTCACCAATAAACATTTAAAAAATATTTTTGTAAGTTATTAGATTTGAACTCGAACCACCTTGAACGCCTATCAAGGCGAAAACCGTTAGGCCATTGAAACACTTACTGTAGACATTGAAATTAGTAAGTAGTACCTAACAATCATAAGCGGGCAGTAAGTGTATGAGTGTGTATCAAACTTTATTATAGAAGAATGTCGTAACTACAACTAGTATTGCTTGGCCATAGTTTTGTGAGATTGCAACTCGACTTTTGGTCTTGACTGTACATAATATGCATGTTCTGGCATAACTCCAACATTTATGTAGGGTTTCCTAAAACTCAATATCAAGTAGGTATTTGGCGGTAAGTTAGATTGTATATATATATATTAAGTAAAGCAATGAATAATATTTTAGAACTGAAACTTCATTACTCACTTATGAGTGAAATTTAACAGCAATTCATCACAGTTTTCTATTATGCTCCATATTGGTTTTTCATCGAAATTCAGTTATTACTTTAGACTAATATTTTTTGTTATGAAACTTCTTCATTCACGCGTGGAAGAGATTTTATAGCAATGTGAAAAAAGATCGTCACAATTTTCTCTTACGCGCCATCTTGTTTTCTAATCAAAATTCAGTTATGAAGTAAAAACTAATATTTCAAATATAGTGCTATAACAAAAAACCTATTTCAATTCAAGTAAATTTATCGTTAACATTAAAATGATCACAATTTTCTTTTGACAAATCCAACAAATTCTTAGTGTGGGGAAACGTTTGTTGTTGTTTGTTGTGTGTGTGTGTTTGTTTGTGTTGTTTGTTGTTATAGATATTATATTATGTGTTTAGTCGCCCCCGCAGCGCTTGCGCGCAGGCTATATACCTCGAGTTGCAATTAATGCCTTACAGCCCTTGGCTACGAATCTACTATAACTTTTTTTATAAACCTTATCTATTCAGTTTTAGTAACGTTTTAAATAGTAGATGAATGCCATGAAGAAGTTTTGCTTCATAAGAGTGTACAGTGGTAGACATACGCTACTAATGTAAATGCGGTTCTTAATAGTGCTTTACCTTTATCAAGCGGTTTTAACATTGCGAACTTAAGACTCCACAGTTTATTATGTTATTTGTATATTTTGTTCATTTATATTTCAGCGGTTAAAATAGTTTAGTTTTGTTATGTCCGTCACAATAAGTGTTAAGCCTTGTAAAGTATATATACTTATTTTTTGTACTTTAACTTATTTAGTTTCTTTACCACAGGTCAGAATACGCATTCCAGTACTACAAGGTGCTGTTGTGACTATTTACATTGAAGACAGGTCTCGTTACTATTATTTACACACAGAATATAATTGTTTTTAAAATTCAATTCTTGGTACCAATTTGATAACTAGATCACCATCGGATCTAGCCAAAGCTACACCATATTCGGGCATCACCACGTCCACCGTCAACCACTGGAACTGAAATTCGTATTAAAGTGCCAATAGGTTCAGAGGAAACATCTTTTCACTAGATTTCAGCATTTTTCAGCCTGTTGTTGTAGCGTTTTCTTAGCGCTTTTACGATTATCTATTACTTTATATTTTAAGCCTAAACAGACGATACAATACCTTCCCCTCACCCTACTATCCCCGCGTAGCCATTGACATCTCTAGTGTTTTAAATTTCCGATGGCTATTTAGATATTGTATAGATTTCCTGGGAAAAGTCTCTAACAAATTTTATTTTACGGCTGCCACTTACGTTGGTAATAGCAGTAGAAAGTGACAATAGGGACTTGTCTGACGCTCTTATATTATTTTATGTAATGTTATATTATCTTATCAACTAATATTTCAAGTTGTAACGTAAAAATAACCGGATTAGTTCTACACACTCAGGTATATTCATCGTACGTGAGCGTAGCCGATACAGTGTTCGTAGGCTCGTAGCGCATGTAGACGTAGCACTGTTATACGTTCCGCATACCCCGCCACTATTTAAAGCCCAATGCTACGAGCACAGCAGAGAGTCAACCTAGCAAACGAGGTGAAATAACTGGGCTTCGCTGGTTCGATTCCAGCGAGTCACAATCACTTGTAGGATATCAGTTAAAGACGCACTTACATAAATGCTTACGTCCTCTTCTTGGACGGCCCAATGGGAGCCACCGACACATAAGATCACTTAAAGAGTAACAAGAATTTCGTCATTACTAATTAAAACCAATCACACAATTTATACCTACTTGAGAAAAAATACGCATGTCCATTCTAGTCAACTTCCACTAACCAAATCTAAAATTAAACACATCATCATGTCGTCAACAAGTGACTGTAGTTCATGATTTCAGTTTAATTTTATGAGTCCAGATGATCTGTGTGCATGAATTAATTCACCGTGAGTTCAAATCTCACGCGGTAGTAGACTTTAATTGTAAGATTAGAAGTTATGGGACAGATCTACATATTTATAATTAAAATTTCGAAAAGCTAAATGTAGGAGGTAGATCATACTACACCAAGTAAATATTGTATATGAAACTAATAATTTTATAATTTTAATATCATAATTATTATTCGTTTATTTCCATGTTCATTGGAATTTTTAGATACTACATTGTCTCCACCGCTAAACTCAGATGTAGCAAAAATGTTTAGTTGTTTTTTGTCAATAATTTTATTGTTTGAGTCTATAATAACCAAAAGTATTTGGGCGCACCAATAAACAAAAATAAAAGTGCCATATCTGTTATTTCTGAGGTCTATGAATTTAACTTGTTTTTGTTAGTACTTCGTTCGCCAGGCAGCGCTAATAATATTTTGCGAAGTATTATAGTGGTGGGGCGCGGTGAAGAGGGAGCAAATGCTCAAGGTCATTTGGTCAGGGTATGGTCTTAAGCGAATAACTAACTCACATGTATCTTGATAAACGGTATAATCTCACATTTTCCTGAAAGATTAAAAATAATAATATTTAATTTCTATCAGAAGATGGATAGCACTAATTTTAATTCCCAATATGATATGATTCATTTTCAAATTCAGCGGTAAATTAAATAACCTAAAATATCAAAACTGTGATAGTAGGACAACAATTTATAGTCTACTTATATTTACATTCTAACCTATATATGAACAATGTCAAAAATCTTCATTTTAGTCTTAAAATGCATGTATTTATAGTATTTTAAGTTATTATGTTGATATAGTATTTTATATGTTTATATGGGCCTTGATGCCTGAAATAAATGGATAAATAAATAAATGGATTAATAAATAAATAAATATCATCCATATTTGATAAATTTTTTCCAGCTTGGTGTACTAACAAACATTGATGATAAACTTTCTTTTATAATTAAGATTAAACTGTGCAAAATAGTAGTTTATGATACTGATACATAATGAGGGGTATTAAGCACGAGTGTGAGTTTAAAAAACGAGCGAAGCGAGTTTTTTTATAGTATCAAACGAGTGTGCAATACCTAATTATGTACAGTTTCATACACTATTTTATCTCATATCAGTGCGTCTAACGCCAACGCAACACAATTCCATTTATTCAGTTTCATAATTGTAATATGCAAAATGTTAACAATTCTGCACCCTGCATCACAGTGCATGCGCCAAAGCGCGCGCAGCCACAGATAAAAAATGAAATAGTACTGTCTACATTGATATAATATTAAACAGATATGCTATTTCGCGGGTAGATTCGCGGGTAGGTGTGGAAATAAGTCAGACGTATCTCTTGCATTTAATTTTTGAAAAAATAGTAATTTCTAATTTTATAACAATTTTTTTACAATTTATTAGTGTGTAACTTCTGTACAACTAGCACAAGCGTTTGCGGCACTCTGATGAGACTTCAGCAATAATTGCACACCACCTGCCAGCTCATCACTTAACACCAATTTATCTCAGTCACTGGACGCAAGAACTAATCCCAATAATGTCTCAGCTTGATGAAATTTTCGCTGCACAGAAGAGCCTGGAGGATAGTTTTATCCGGAAGATGGGTGAATTGGAAGCACAAATCCAGAGCGCAGGACCAGCAAAGGATACTGTAGCTAGGGTCGCTGAAGAGTTCCGCACGTTTAGAGAACTGATCTTTAGCATGTTGAGCCTTCTGAGGAGACAGATCAGCGAGTGTGCTCGGCAAGTTGACAGTTTGGAGTCCAGGCAGAGGAGAAAGGCTCTGATTTTCCAGGGAATTGCCGAGGTTGACGGGGAGGTTAGCAGCGCAGTCATCCTGGAGGTTATAAGAAAGAAGCTGGCCCTCAATACTGTGACTGCATCTTCCATCAAGGTCTGTCACAGACTAGGTGTAGTTAATAAAGATCACCACAGACCCATCCTCGTTAAGTTCTCCAGCTATGATGACAAGGCTGCAGTTTGGAGAGCGAAGACTGGACTTAAGGGTTCTTCCATCTCTGTCAAGGAATTCCTAACGAAGACCCGTCAATCCGTATTTGGGAAGGCACGGCTCCACTTTTCGATGCGTTCGTGTTGGACTCAGGATGGCGTGGTTGTTGTTAGAGCCCCCGATGGGAGCAGGCACAAAGTTACAACATTGGACGAACTCAGACCACTGCTGGAGAAGTATCCAAAAGTTCAGACGTCTGGAGGTAACCTGAAAGACAAAGCACGTTAAATTTGCTAATATTATTATGGGTAATTGTATTTCACAACATACCAATACCTACATTCTGTAGGTTACTTACTTACCGTCTATCTATTACGCTATTGATATGTCACAATCTTTGTTATTCCTTAATTTCTTGTCTCTCATGTCTACATATTTTTACAATGTTAAATCGGTGTTTACCATTATTAAGTTTTCTTTTTTTGTTCTCATTTCGTTAAATCATAGAATACCCTCATTAAATTATATAATGCATGTCATGTCAAATGTTTTTAACTTTTTGTGTTCGGATACTTTCACGATGTCAATAATGTTGTTTATTGAAGGGTGCGTTCCGAAGATCTTAATTAAGTTGTTATAGTATTGTGGTTGTTAGCTGGCGGGTGGTGCAGTATTGCAAACGCTGATTAATACTTTTATTTTTTTGTGGTATTCATATTTTATTCAGTTTTATTTTTATATATTTTTATTTTATTATAGGTATATATATATATTTTATGTCAGCACCTTTTGAGAATGAGTCTTTTTTCTCTGCCAATGAATCTGTAGCCACTTCCGATGATGATAGTTTTTGCTCTGTCACTGACACTCTTGGTGATTTTTTGCCTCAGACTTTCAATCAAAACTTTGACCGTCGACTTAACATCTGTCACATCAATGCCCAGAGTATACCGAGCCATTATAGTGAACTATACGACACGTTTGCGAATAACTACGTACATGCCGTCCTGGTATCTGAGACCTGGTTAAAACCAGAGCTTCTTTCCTCCTCTTACTCTCTTCCAGGATTCATTCTTCTACGGAATGATAGAATCGGTAGGAGGGGGGGTGGTGTAGCAATTTACCTCCGAGCTGACCTTCCTTTTAAAATTCTTGCTACTTCTCCCTCTAATAGTTCTGCTGAGTTTCTTTTTCTCGAGGTTTGTGTTAAAGGAATTAAAACCATTATTGGAGTTGTATATTGCCCCCCTTCCCTTGATTACTTCATCGAATTCGAATCGATCCTAGAATCTTTGGGTTCGGAGTACGCACATCACATAATAATGGGAGATTTCAACACCAATCTCCTCGCCCATAACTCCACTAGGTCCTGCAAACTCCTACAACTGGTTGAGTCAGCTAGTTTGCACGTGTTGCCACTGGAAGCAACGCATCACAACACTGTCGGTGATGATACCTGGCTCGACCTGATCCTCATTTCTAATCCTTCCCTAGTTTCCTCTCATGGTCAACATATCGCTCCTGGCTTTTCTCATCACGACCTTATTTTCCTATCCTATGTCCTTAAACCCCCAAAACCAAAACCTAAATTCCAGTACAGGCGTGCCTTTGCGCGGATGAACACTGAAAAACTCATAAATGATGCTTCAAATATTGACTGGACGCCCTTGGAGGAAGCTACTACAGTTGATGACAAGGTAAATCTTTTTAACATAGCTGTTGTCAAATTGTACGACACTCATGCTCCCATTAGGAAAGTAAAGCTGAAGCGGCCGCCTGCTCCATGGATGAATCAGGGTGTTCGGATGGCTATGCGGCGTAGGGACCGTGCGTTCCGGAAATTTAAGAGGGATAGGTCGGAGAATAACTGGACTCTCTTCAAGACTGCTCGCAACCGTTGTAACCAGATGATACGCAACGCTAAACGCCGCCACATTCTTGATAATATCACTTCCTCTTCTCCTGTCGATATTTGGAAGTTCCTTAGAACTCTAGGTATTGGCAGAACGCGGCATTCAGACCTTCCTAATACATTTGGTTTGGACCATCTAAACCGTCATTTCACCACTGTCCCTACTCTTGATACTCATACCAAATGTCAAACTGTTCACTACCTTACTGGTCTGACACGCCCCAATATTACCACATTTGTCTTCACCCCAGTTAACCCGGAAGAGATTAAGAAGATTATCCTGTCTATTAAATCTAAAGCCGTGGGCTGCGACAACATCAGCCACTACATGATTGTGACGGCTCTCGACCCGCTCCTTCCTGCAATTTCGCATGTTATTAACTTCTCCCTAATTACTGCTGACTTCCCTTCGCTATGGAGGAAAGCTCATGTTTGTCCTCTACCTAAAGTCCCTAATCCCACCCTTCTTAGCCACTTCCGTCCTATCTCTATCCTCCCCTTTTTGTCTAAAGTGCTTGAGGCCTGTGTCCATAAGCAATTTTCCCACTTCATTCTGCTAAACTCCCTCATTAGTCCTTTCCAATCTGGGTTTAGGCCCGGTCACAGCACTGTTTCTGCTTTACTTAAAGTGACTGACGATATAAGGCGGGGAATGGAAGACACTAAAGTCTCCGTTCTGGTTTTGATAGTTTTTTCGAACGCTTTCAATACCGTCAATCATGAAGTCCTTTTATCCATCCTATCCCATGTTATGGTCTCTTCCGAGGTTCTGGATTGGTTCTCCTCGTATCTTCGGGGGCGTCAGCAGACAGTTCTTGCGAGGGATTCGTCTTCTAACTGGTGTGAGCTTGTTTCTGGCGTCCCACAAGGCGGTATATTATCCCCACTTTTGTTCTCAATCTTTATTGATCTCATTACTACTGAACTTCAGTGTGCGTATCTTCTTTACGCTGATGACCTGCAGCTCTACACTCGGGCAAGTGTTGACAACTTATCGGATGCGATTGAGGAGCTGAACCGGAATTTGGAAGTGGTGAGGGATTGGTCTAATCGTTTCGGGGTAGCGGTTAACCCTACAAAATGCCAGGCCATTATCATAGGGAGTACTTTTAGTCAGCGTAGGCTGAGTGGCTTAGTGGTGCCACCAGTTATTTATGATGACAGAGTCATTCCGTTCAGCTCCGACGTCAAGGATCTGGGTCTGCATGTTGACACTTGCCTGGACTGGCGTAAGCAGGTTGCAAGTGTGAGCAAAAAAGTCACCGGGACGTTGCGGTCGCTTTACAGGCTAAAAAATGTTCTTCCTTCACATATAAAGGCAATGCTTGGTTCAATTCCTTATCTTCCCCATTATTGATTATGGTGATGTGTGCTATTACGACCTGAATGCAGATCTACTCAATAAACTCGACCGACTTCTAAATAACTGCATTCGATTCGTATTTAATCTTCGTAAGTACGATCATGTATCTACTCACCGGTCCATCTTAAAATGGCTACCCATCAGGCAGCGCAGAGCTCTAAGAGCCTTGACGTCCTTGTTTTCACTCCTACACAAACCCTGTTCTCCTTCTTATCTTACTTCTCATTTTCAATATTTATTCACTGCGCACAATAAGAATCTTCGTTCTTCCAATAATTGTCTTCTACGATATCCTTCTCACCGCAATGGTTTTCTTAAATCTTCATTTCTTGTCCAGGCGGTTTTCCTTTGGAATGATCTTCCTCAGAATATCAGGACGTTGACAAGTCAGTACACATTTGAAGTTAAAGCTCGGGAATATCTACGTAAGAAATTGGAAGATTCATCCGACATATAATTTATTTATTTTTTCTCTATCTATTATTTTTATCTCTCTCTACTGTTTATATTTTGTATGTATGTATTTATGTATTTATTATAATATTTTTAATACTTTTTTTTCTCTCTTTTAATTTTAATTTATTTGCACCTACCATGTTTGTCTCTGCATCACCTCAAGGTAGACTGGTAGAAAATGCCTGAGGCATTAAGTCCGCCATTGTGCAATGTTTGTGCATAAAGTTTTAATAAATAAATATTTTGTACGCTTCAAGTTCAATGCGCTAGTGACTTATCTACCTTAGTTTAATATTATATGAATGGCTGTCTATGGTTGTACCGTAATGAAAAAAAAAATATTATAACATTAGTTTGTTAGAGAAATAATGTTATAATTTAATTTTATAATATCCTTTCGATATACTATTGGTGAAGTACGTCAGTATAAACTCCTTTTTGCTTTTATATTTTTAATTTTTTGATATGGGAGTAGATAGAAGGGTATTATGAAATGTCAGATTATTTAGAAGACAATAAAGCTTGGGATCAAAGACATTAAAATTATATTTACAATAGACAGGACATCAAGAACAAAATCGTAATCCAATACTTCTGGCAAACTGGTTAAATGTCACTTAGTCTAGTGTGGTACCCCTGCGCATCAAGACGTAATTTGTGTCCACTAAGAATAAACATTTTCTAAGGAAATATGCCCGGTTGCGCTTTGCGTTACTGTACATCTCGTTATGGTAAAACGACTGGACCTAACTTCGGATTATTTTCGTATGAATTGTTTATATTTTCTCTGTAATTAAAATTTTAAAAAATTCGTAGATAGATCTAGAAAGTTTTCTATTATTGTAATAAGCGTCCTCTATTGTTGAGTAGTTTTACTATTTACTAAGTAGAGATGTAGTAATGTTGTTTATCGATGTAGTTATCGATAATATTTATTAAGTTGAAAACTTATTGCTATATTTTATTGACATTTAAAATAAAGCTAAATAAACTTAAATATTTCTATATTTCAAGTTTATTTGTTTTTAACTCTATTTGAACATAATCATGTCATATTGATGAACAAAATTTAATGAAGAAGTACTATTCATTCACCTAGGTTTTTGTTATTTTTGGACTACCATTTTTGTCCTGATTTGGACAATTATCTACGTGACAAGAAATTTTCTTCCCAGGAGGCAGTTCTGTTTTCACACAGTTTGTGCAGTCTAGAACCTCAGAGTTCTATCGCAAAGGCATAAATGACCTTCCTATTATAAGGCAGCAATGTATACATAATAATGGTAATTATTATGTATACATTAGCTATTTTGATAAAATAAATTAGTTGAAAATTAAAAAATAAACAATTCAGATTTTCAGTACAAATCGGCAAGTTTAAACTTTAGCGCCTATTATATTAAAAGAATTATATAAATAAAAAACTGTAAACAACATTACCTATAAACTTTCTGCTTCCTAATTTTTTTGTTTCAAACTATCAAAATTCGAAAACTTCTTTAAATATTATCGATAACTTTATATCGAAATGATACAAACCCTACTAAAGTTTTTAGTATTGCCATTTAAAAACATTTGCAAACAAACATGTAAAAAGAATAATTTTGCTAAAAACAAAATGCAAACAAAAATTGCAAAACAAAATGCGCTTTATGGCCTAAAAGGTTTATTATACTCAAAAATCGCAATAAATTGAGTATTATAATAATTCGTAAGCAAAACATATCTAAAATACCAATAGACGGTGTCACGGAAAATGAATAGTAGCGAATAAAATACTAAAACAGTTTTTGATGTTTGTACAAAACAAGTTTCACATAATTTGTTTACTTTTCAATATTTATTTACCCGATTTGAATTATACTAGGGTATTAAATCGGATCTGGCAACATAGACCACACTGGCCACCTACTGGGCAATAGCTGAATATATTTTGTCTCCAAGTGTCGATCTAATTTTGCTATATTGTACTAGATGGCGGAACTGAGACATGGGATCACAGTTTTTCTACGCCATTTTGACACATGCCCACTCTATTCATCTTAAATCTCTTTGCTTGGGATTAAACTGCTCGCTCTGCTAAGAAATGTCATGAAGCGATATGCGTAATTATGCTACAATTATGACATTTTAATCACTTTTTTTAGATCACGTAAATTCATTGTTATGTACAAAGCAAACACATATTGTTATTGTCAACATTTTCTTTTTTAATGTCTGGACTTGAAAAAAGAGGACGATCCCTGAGTTTGTTTCGGCTTTTCTTCTCAGAGGTAGTCAGTAAAGAAATGCCGGCTCCAGCTAGTTTAAAAAAATATGACGCAAGTAGGATCACTGATCACTTTTAGTGATCAGTGATCCTACTTGCATGATAAATGATTTCATTTCATTTCGCTGAGAAGAAGAAATGATTGAACAAAGGCCCAAGAGCGCAGCTGTCTGTTCATTTAATAAACCATATGGCTCTATAAAATACTACGACTATATGACTACGAGACAGAACATTAAATTAAATTATATATATCATTACATCAGCAAAGCAAAAATATATTGGAAATGGAAGTAAAAACTGATAGCCTAATTAAAGTCTCCAAAAGGGCACTCATAAAGGGCGTGACAGCTTACATTTTTATGCATTGTAAGAAAATAGACGATCTATTTATTACCTGAACTCTCAATAAACTAATTCTCATCTTAAAATGTTCCATTGTGAATTCATAGATACAAACGTTTCGCCAAATGAAAATTTTATACTGTTTATGATTTTAAAATATTCGATTAAAAACTATTATGCTAAAAGAATTACGGATAATCAATATTCAGCCCAAAAAAGGGATAACCTCACGCGCTAAGGAACTTTGCTTCAGGGTGTCTAGCATTTTAAATGAACATATATGTGCCTTTAGCCTAATGTAAACAAAAAAAAAAAAAATTTAAGAACACAATTTTTATTTACATTCATAATAATTACAGGGACTAGATATTTACAAATATTACAAATCAAACTATAACACAAATTATCAACTTTGTATATCAAGACTGAAATTGATCCAGGACAAGTCCGAGCTCTCCTCAGCGGGAGCCCTTGAAGTGGGCGGGTCCGTTTGTAGTTCCGCTTCTAAATAATAATGCTGGAATTCAGTAACCGGGGGCTGGTAAGGTTGCACCGGCAAATGTGGCTGCTGGTACTGCTCCTGGCATTCCCCCTCATGTATAGGTAACGGTACGTTACTTTGCTGGACTTCAAAAACCGGATGCTGGTAAGGTTGCACCGGCATATGTGCCTGCTGGTACTGCGCCTGGCATTCCCCCTCATGCCTAGGTAACAGTACGTTACATTGCTGGACTTCAAAAACCGGACGCTGGTAAGGATGCACCGGCAAATGTTGCTGCTGGTACTGCGTCTGGCATTCCCCCTCTTGCATAGGTAACGGTACGTTACATTGCTGGACTTCAGTAACCTGACGCTGGTAAGGTTGCACCGGCAAATGTGGCTGCTGGTACTGCGCCTGGCATTTTCCCTTATGCATAGGTATCAGTAAGTTAATATTGCTCGCATCGGGTGAGTCTTGGATACACTCGACTCGATCTCTTTTTTCCTTCATGCGTCGATTTTGGAACCATATTTTGATGGTGCGATCATTAAGACGCAACATTTTCGCGAGTTCCATCCTACGAACAGCATTTAGGTAATTTGAATTCGAGTATTCCTGTTCCAACCGAATCAACTGATCTGTTGAGAATTTCGTTCTGATCCTTTTTATTTTCTTTCTTTCTCCGTTTGTTTTGTTGCTCGCCCAGGTTGGTGATTCTGCTATGAATGCACCGAGAGCTGGTTGAAAACACTCTGTTCCTCCAATAATCTGACCGTGTGTGTGTGACGGTAACTCGTTTTGCACAGGAGGCTGCAAAGAATAAAAACAAAGCATTAGTTATTTTCATATTAGTATTTTTTTATGACTGCTTAGTGCCAATTTTTAAGATGTAAGGGTAAAAAGCTAGAAATTTTGATTTTAATTTTTTGATGAAACTTACATATAATAAAAATAAATACTATAACTCAACACTGAAAATAATGAAAAAGCTTTACCATGGTATTCTGCTGCATATTTATGCTTTGCACTTGGTTCCAGGGACCATCTCCGCATATGCCCGCTCCGTTGCCAATAAAAGAGTTTTGCATTGAAGACATTGATTCTAAATTAATGCACGGAAGTTATGCTCGCAACGAAATGTTAGCAATTTATAATGCCTGTCCAGATTGTGCGTAAGTTTATATAGGTACGCACAACAATCCCGTAGTACAAGGTAATTAACAAATGAGGTGTAGGGACAGCTCAGTTGTTAGTCGCTCAGTTGTATTGTTTGTTCTCCTAATCACCTAGTGCAGGGGGATTAAGTGATTAGGAGAGTAAACACAAGTTTTTCAAATAACAATATAAAAAATCATTGTATTGATAAAAGCTTTTGATTAGTATTTTTAACCGATTCAAAAAAAAGTTCTGAATTTGGATGTCTAGGTATATATTTTTGTATGTATATATACATGTTCGGGCATAACTCCAATATTTATGCAGGATATCCCAAACCTTAATATCAAGCAGGTATTTGGCGGTAAGTTAGATTGTATTTATTTAGTATGTTGTTCCAAATTACTAGGTATTAAGTAAAGTAATGAATTATATTTTAGTACTGAAACTTCGTTTTCAACTTATAATTGAAATTTAACATCAATGCATCACAGTTTTCTGTTATGCTCCATCTTGTTTTTTCATCGAAATTCAGTTTCTACTTTAGACTAATATTTTTTGCTATGAAACTTCTTCATTCACGTGTGGGAGAGATTTTAGAGCAATGTAAAAATACCGGGTGTCGCTGGTTCGATTCCAGCGAGTTATAATCACTTGTAGGATGTCAGTTAAAGACGCACTTGCACAAATGCTGACGTCCTCTTCTTGGACGGCCCAATGAGAGTCAGCGACACTTGAGATCACTTAAAGGGTAACAACGATTTCGTCATTACTAATTACAACCAATCACACAATTTATACATACTTGAGAAAAATGGCATATGTCCATTCTAGACAACTTCCACTGACCAAATCTAAAAATAAACACATCATCATGTCGTCAACAAGTGACTGTAATTCATGATTTCAACTTTATTTTATGAGTCCAGATGACCTGTGTGCATAAATTAGTTCACATTAAGTTCAAATCTCACGCGGTAAGTAGACTTTAATTGTAAGATTAGAAGTTATGGGACAGATCTACATATTATCTATTATTAAAATTTCGAAAAGCTAAATGTAGGACGTAGATCATACTAAACCAAATAAATCGACCGTAGCAATTAACATTGTCGGATCTACTTTTTTGCGATTTTCATTTTATTGCATTAAAGGTTTTATAATACATGTATAAACGTCCCCGTAAATTATTACATTTCTGAAATAAGCCGTCTCTGTTTTTCCAAGTTAAAAAAGTAGTATGTGTCCAATACATACGATTAATATTGTCGCATAGTACAATGAGACGTTATTTGCGGGGCATGGAAGGGGAAAAGCCGCGAGCGCACGGCGCAGATCTGCCACTTCAGACAATGTTAGCGGGAGAAGCGTAAGCATCAATTTTGTATTTCAACGCGGAAGCAGTTTCGCTAATATTATTATTAAATTTAGTGAATCCGTTATGTCGAGGTCAAGACGAATCTTGGATATATTAAATCCATCAGTTCTGTTACAAAACGATAAAAATTATGGATTAGCGGGCACTTTACAAACTCGTCTAAGAAGAAAAAAGAGAAAAAGTAAGTAAAAAATATGTCTTGGCATTTCACCATTTCTTGCTCAAACCTAATTAACAATAGGCTATTTGACAGTATGAACTTTTTTGTGATTATTTGCTTTAAATGCATAAAATGAGGGTTCTTTATGTCATTTACATGAGTTTTAATAAGAATAATTATAATTAATATATCCTAAAACACAAAAATATGTTTGACTTTTGGTATCTCGCGCCACATATTGTGAAACGATCCGGAATGGCTAATGTCACGATGACGTCATACGCGCATCAGCAATTGTTGTTGTTCTGTGTTTTATCGATGTATTTGTACAACCCGGTACAGCACACCACTTGTAAACAATTTTATTAGATATACAACAACAAATAACAAATAAATACAAACACCACTGCGAAATCGAAAATTGTTTATATTGCCTTGTGACGTCACTTACCAGGTTTGACGCCATATTGCTGAATAAATCGTTTCAGCGGCTTATTTGAATTTTGAATTTTTATTTGCATGTTTCTTACGAAATACGTATTTAAAATAAAAAAAAATACTTTTGGTGAACTTCTTAACCGCAACCAAGTAATTCAAGATAGAAATTATAAATCTGTCAAATAGCCTATTGTTTATTATGAGTGCCTTATGCAATTGTTTTATTTTTTAAATAAAGTTTGTTGGCGCCATCTATTGGCGTTTATAAATGGAACTGTTGCGCAGAATCTCTTAGCTAATTTCCTTTTACCCCTTAACCTACATACCGTCATGCACCCGCTGCCCGTGAGATGGCGCTGTTCGCTATTGATCGTGGACGCGTCGAATCGTGCGTGAAAGAACACAGTTTAGTATCCAGTTGGAACTCAACCGCTAAACCGCGTTTCGCATTGCTTTGCGATGTGATCCTATCCGCTATCCGCTGTCGCCGCAGTGGTGGTACCGCTCCCGCTGTCACCGTAATAGTATCGCTTCCGCTCCCGCGAGTCGCATGGCTTTTGCTGTGTGAATCCTTTTCGCTAAACGATATAATCAAGCGATTATAAGTTATATCCAACCGCTAGCCGCAACCGCAAGAAAAGAAACCAAAGCTGTTAGCGGAGAACTTGATAACCACATGTGTTTTGTTGAGCTTGTGCCGAACTGCGAGGGTGAAGAACCGTCGAAGACAAAGTGGACTGATCGAACTCCTACGAGACGACGGAACAGCCCGTGAAGAGAGGTAAGGTGCACGATACTCCATAACCCATTCCTAGGTTAAAAGTTTACAGCTCGACAGTGACGCCATTTTTCTTTTCAACTATTTTACAAATTACAGTCCAGATCGAAGGAAGGTATATTAAATCTCGCGAAGCCACTTGGCCCCTCCAAAGTTGAAAGCTGCTTTGAACGGAAAATAATGTCGTATATGCCAGATACATCAATGTTTATGGTTTTCTATTTCTTTGTCGGATGTGTCACATACTACATTATTGCTTGATCAGAAACTGTTTTATTTTGTCGAATATGGTACTACAGACTTTGTTGCATGTTCACATGTGAAATAATATTGTAGGATATACTACTTCCCACATTATTAACTGTTCTTTAGGTGAATGCATTTTGTCGGTTATGGCATTATTGACTTTGTTTATTGTTTAATTCTAAGGTCTTGGTGGCGAATGTACTATATTCGATTTTATTGTTTACTTTATGTTAGCAAACTAACTTTAAAAATGGTACTAACAACATCCTTGTTTCCTAAGGGCACTTGGTTTAATTTGCCGACCGATCCAAAACCGAACCGACTTCAAAAAGGAGGAGGTTACTCTTTGACTAACATTAACATTTTAGGAGACCGACGCCTCTTCCTGCTGACTTTGACGAGGAGCTCGTGCATCTAGAAGATCTGATTGGAAACGTTTTTGATGACAGTGTAAATAGCCTCGTAGGAGACTTTTTTGATGAGAATACAAAGAGCCCCGTGAACAATAAATAGCTGTCTAATCTTTTACAGAGACACATGAATGCTCCTGACGTCATAGCAACATGTCACAAAATGCCAAAAGATGAAATCAATGAAGATGAAAGTTACACACACGTTAGACTTAATTACACAGCAACAACACTGATGCCGTTCTCGAGTCCTACTGTTTGACTTCCTAACGACGGTGATAGTGTACATACAGAAATACCATACTGTTCTGTGATTCCTTCCTACCCACGAGGTTTATAAAAACATGGGTACACCATTTGAAATCTCTTCTGTAAGTCATGTTCATACTCCCTGTACCGATAAGTACCGTTTAAAGTGTACCCTAAATATTACTCATGAAGATCGAAAGCGAGTCTTTAAATATTTTTACAGGAAGAAGAAAAGTCACTTGAAATTTGTTATTAAAAACACAAAGAAGCACGATAGACACTTATCAGACATACTTATCAGTAGGTACTTTTTGCCGAATTCAGAAGAGAAACCCGGCAAAACGTGGGGAACACGGCCTGGAAGAAATTTGATGGGATAGAAGATGACAAAAGAGGTCTTTATGAACATGATGAACGAGTTTAAAATGCTAACTTGGTCAAAAGCGTTTGCGATCACGTAGGATGATTTCGAGTAGTTAAAGATCACTAGTTTAGTAAAAATTCAAGCAAGCTCTACCTAGAAGTTGTTCAGAGTTTATCTCGGATGTAAAAACTGTACTGCGAATGGTTCGATGCTTCCAAATTATTCCTCAAAAGCAACTACGAAAAGGCAGTATAGGGAAATAGTTAAAGCAAATTTCAACCTAGCACTACACAGACCTAAAGAAGATAAATGTGATGTCTGCTACGTGTTTGAGATGTGTTTAAGAACTAGTCAACGACTTTTATTTAAATTTTCCCCCATACTAACGCTTCTAATCTGACTCATGGAGAACGTGATTCAGAAGACAATTAGGCTAAAACCGATCAACACCTTATTTGCGTAATATTCTATTACTAACAACTTGAATAATTTTGAATCATATTGCTAATACATTGCTCCGATTATTTGAAAAATGTGTGTGGGTCAAAATGAAACCCACTGATAGTGTGTTACGCAATTACTCTGAATGTTCAAGGTGTTTCTAGATCTGTGCTTTATATTATGATTATGTATAAAGGTAAAACTTACCAAGTGCCATAAATGTTATGAATTTATATGAAGCTGTGGTTATGGTTACTACTAATATAAACATGGTAGCCTACAGTAATGAAAGTTCTTATTGAACAAAAATAAGTTCATGTCAAATGAGGCTGATCTCACAATATAACTTAAAAGACTGTCTTTTCATTAGTTGTTTAGTGTAGTTTCAGAAATCTTAATTCGTGTTTTATTGATTCATAAATTAAGTTAATTAGTAATTGCGTTATAAAACTCTGGATTATTACTTAGTTTTTCAATAAAGAATCTTATTTTGATTACATTACAAAGTGACTTCTTCCTTCTTCCTCTTCCTTCCTTCTTTCTTCTTCCCGAGAATTTGTAAGTTGTTTGACATGTATACCTTACATAAAATAGGTACGTCTTCCTGGCCATGCATGATTTAGAAGTACGATTACCTATTCATATCTTGTGAGACAGCGTAGATAGAACCCGCGTATCTGTAGTAGTACCTACATACATAGGTATTCTGTCAGGACCAATACCTGTATCTATAAAAGAACACCATACTAATTAACATCCGTTCCTCTGTTCATCTGTTCCTTATTGCCATCTTGCCAAAATCATTGAAGTTAGAGACTTGAAATTAGGAATATAGATGTCTTATAATAAAATAATAACACCCTTCTCTGTATGAGAGGAGACCTGTGCCCAGCAGTGGGGCGATAAAAAAGGTTGATGATGATGATGATAATGAATAGACTCCTGCTAACAGGGAAATCCAAGTATTTTTCACGGGAAAGGTTTACGGTAGGCATTTACTTAATGGTGGACGGATTTGTAATCGCAGTGAAGTATTACAAGTCAAAGTATTAATTATTTTTTCTTTACCATATAGACCTTAAGACCTTAAGACTTGTAGGTCTTTCGTCAATCATCATCATCATCATTTCAGCCGAAAGACGTCCACTGCTGGACATAGGCCTTCCCCAAAGTTCTCCACGACGACCGGTCCCGCGCCTGCCGCATCCAGCGGTTTCCCGGTTTCCATGTCTTTCATATGATAAGGAAATTAATATTTTTCAATTTACCGTTTAAGTACATAAGTCGGTACTAGGTAATTATATTATGTGTAACTCACAAGTTACTACCCAAATCTACAATAGTGTAAGTGGTATCTACATCATACAGCTTTATATTTTACGGGTAATAACATATTAAGTGGGACATCCGACTTAAATGAGCTTTTAAGATCCAGATAATACTGTAGGATGTGCTACTTCCGACAAAATTCAGAAATCGTCGTCCGGTTAATAATGTCGGATCTACCATTTCCGACAAAACAGTTGCATAATTAGACGGTTAATAATGTTGCATGTGCAGTTTTTTCTTATTCCCGATACATTTTTGATAAACTTGCATTACTACCATGTCAGACAATAACTATTTATATATCATACCAAATTTGGTTAAGGTACACTGACTATGGTTCACTTTATACAAATTTGAAACTTTGAACGACTGTACCCTAAAGTAGTGATTTTTCACATACGACTATATTAATCGCTACGGTCGAAATATTCTATTTGAAACTAATACTTTTAAAAATTTTAAATCTTATTTATTATTCGTTTATTATAACGGAGTACCATGTTCATTGATATTTTCAGCCACAACATTGTCTTCACCGCTAAGCTCAGATGTAGCAAAAATAAATACACCTTATTATTTTTTACGCAGTTTTTTTACCTTCCTGCTTAACAGCGGTCACAAACACTACAAAATAAGCCCTAAAATCTCAATTTATTACAGAAATCGTACTCACGACATATTCTAGTGATAAACAGCATTACCAATTTCTCGTTACTAATATCACAATCGCTTAAATTGGTATTTCTTTCAGAAAACGTAATGGCGTCATTGTTAGAAGTCAAAAAACTTCTTTTATAACAATTTGCAGGTAACAATATTGAGAGTATCCAAACTATAAATTGTATTAAAAATTCTAACATTTGATTTTGACATTAAATTTATTATTTATTGATTAAAACGTTTAAGCATTTATTTAAAACATTCTCTATCCTCTTCCAACCGAATCTCCCATTTGATCAAGAGTAGGTCAAACAATTTCTGTTAAACAAATTGTTGAGAACAACATAAAAGGATCGTCCTACCAAGGCCGATATAAAATTAAAAAGTATAAAAATGTTGTCTTTGACTTGCGTTACCGTCTCGTTCCATTTGACATTGCATGATTTCACGCTCTTACTGCGGACCTTCAACCAAAACGCACGCGTCCATTCGATTAGTGCTGTAAGTGATTAAAATAAACTATCTGTCTTGTGATAACAATAAACGGTGTGTACAACATACAACGACTATCATTCCCAACTCCTGGCAGGCTCTCCGGCACCGCACCTAAAATCTACAGTCCACTACAAACATTCTATGCGCGGCCATCTTGTCCCGCACATAATGGTCCTTACATCGCCGTTATCAACATCTCGTGAGCCTTGCCGGAGTTGGTGAGTGATTGAAAAGTAAATCTCTCCGTTGTTACCTGTCGTCGCGTCACATTCAGCAAGCTACAGCACAACGAGCACGAGTGGGCTATTTCGACCACGTGGACGGCCATCCTTTGCCGTACCTACATAAGGGCAAGCAGAAGAGCATCAAAAAAGAGCCCCATTGGATTTCGCAGAGACTGAAAGAGGTACCTACACAACACATGAACGTGCGATTTTATGTGGTTTTCGCTCAACCCTTGCGGTGCCGGCCATTACCCCATTTCACATTGGCGCGCTGGCAGCGGAACAATATCCCACAAATAGGGCGTCGTGTTAGGTTCCCAGCGGCTCCAATCAATTTTGGACTCATCAAATTAGTGAACAACATAAACCAACTTGAAGTTAGCAGTGGAAGAGTCTACGGTGGAAGACAAAATTTTTGTTGCAACGTTGGTAGCGCTCTCCTCGGCGCGAGCGCCATTCGTCGAGCGAGCAACAGCGGCGCCACCTTCAGGCACGCGAACACAACGAGTCTGCGAGCGCCGCGTATGCACGCCATTTTATTTTTTTATCTCGTGCTAAAGTATTAAACCAACTATTTGCAGTGAAATCATAATCATCCATCAACATCCATTGCTATAAATCGGGTTTTAGAGACAGTAGAATTAAAATTTATTATTAAGTGCCGTATAAATGTAATTATTGTGATTTTCTCAAAAATGGCAGACCTCAAAGGTCTCATAGCCTCACGCGGCTATGCAAAGGCTAGCTTTACTCGCATTACTAAAATGCTCTCGTCGCCGGAAATCACAGGTATGTCAATCTTTCGTTTGAAAAGTACAAGTGAAAGGCTTAAAGAGGTATTTTCTGAGTATACAAGGCTATGTGTCGCCATCAGCATGGTTAGTGAAAAAGACGCTGAGGACCCCAGCGAGCTCGAGGAGCACTATATCGAGCTCATAGCTACGATAGATGAAGCCCTTAATAAGGCGAGCACGTGTCATATCGCTAGTAGTAATAATTCAAGAATAAAATTGCCGCACGTGTCAATACCCAGTTTTAGTGGAAAGTACACTGAATACTATGAATTCATAAATGTTTTTACTGCTATGATTCACAAGGACAGTTCACTGGCACCAGTGCAAAAATTATACTATTTAAAAAGTTTTCTTACGGGTGAACCACAGTCTCTAGTTAGTAACCTACCATTAACAGATGACAGTTATGGGCAGGCCCTAAAATTATTGAAAGAGCGTTATGATACCAAAATCAAAATAGTTCATGAACATATTTGTGCAATTCTAGACTTACCAAATATAACAAAGTCTACTTCAACTAATATACGCAATTTGATCTCAGATATTAAACAAAACTTAGCCGCGCTCAAGAACCTGCGTGAGCCAGTGGATTCATGGGACAGCGTTATCGTCTGCATCATCATGCGGAAGCTGGACATGGTAACGAACCGCGCTTCTCAGCTTGATAGGGACAGAAAGGAGCTTCCAACCATTCAAGAGTTAGCTCTTGAATGAATTAAAGTACTTGGAGAAGCGTGCGCTTGCCATGGAGTCAATAGATGTTAACCAGCGACCACAGGCTCACCGGTTTGCAGCACACACGGTAGCTGCCAACTCATCATCAACATGTATATTCTGTAAGTCTATTGATCATAGATTGTTTAAATGCCCCACTTTCAAACTTGCAACGCAAGGCAAGCGCTTGGAATTTGCACGCTCAAACAAGCTATGCAGGGTTTGCTTATCGCTACACAAGCGCAAATGTAAATTTCATTTTAAATGTACAGAATGCTATGGGGATCATAACACGCTTTTGCATGGAATTGAGTCAGAGCAACCCAGCCCTTCGGTTACCTTGCTTTCTAATCAGAATGATGCACAAGCTCAAGTTTTGTTGCCTACAGCTGAGGTCAAGCTAATAACAAGCTCAGGTACTGACATTTATCTAAGATGTCTTCTCGACTCTGGGTCACAAGCTTCATTTGTCACAAGCAGGGTTGTTGACATGCTGGGTGTTGCACCAATTCACACCAAAACAAATATTATAGGCATCACAAATACTGAGCAAGCTGTCAATAACAGTGTAAGCTTAACTATATATTCTACTGTATACCCATTCAAGATTCAAGTTATTTGTCATGTTGTCGACACCATCACTACAAAATTACCACAACATCATTTCGATGTGTCATCAATTACATTCCCTGCCAATTGTAAGCTAGCTGACGCAACATTCAATGTGCCAGGTGATGTGCATGTTTTGCTTGGAGCTGACATTTTTTTCCAGGTCCTGTTGCCGCAGCCTGATGTGGTGGTATCACCTACTGCGAGCAACCAACAGCCTGCAACAAGTTCAGCCTCCCTCGAGCAACCATCTATAGTGCACACCGCATTCGGGGACATCGTCGCTGGTCGCAGCAACACAAGAACAAACAATCAGGTTGTATTGTTTTGTAATAAATGTAATTCTAGTCTTAGTGATGATTTAAAAGCCTTCTGGAAAACAGAAGCAGTGCCTGAAATCTTCCCAGAGCAACTACCGGAACATGAATACTGCGAGACCCTTTTCAAGGACACCACAGTGTTTGAAAACAATAAGTTCACAGTAACAATGCCTATTAAAGTTCCGTTAGAGCAAGTCAATTCTGAACTAGGGGAGTCTTTTCCATTAGCACTTAAAAGTTTTTCCAACCTAGAGAAGCGATTGCATAAAAACGCGACGCTTCACGAAGAATACACAAAATTTATTAACCAATATATTTCTTTGAAGCATGGTCAATATCGTGACATAGGTAGCTATGATTTGTCAAAGGACCCAGTCTACTTTTGGCCTGACCATGCAGTTATAAAGGAGTCCAACAAAATAACAAAACTTAGAACAGTATTTGATGGGTCCATGCCCACTACCAACAAAGTTTCATTAAATAATATATTAATGAATGGTAAAGTGGATCAGAGGGATTTATTTGAGATTTTATTATTGTTTAGATTACTTCTATTGTTTAGAACTTCTTGAGCGCCTCATCGTTCCACGTTTACTACCGAACGGTCCAAAATTTCATAGTAATCAATATGGCTTCAACGTAAATCAACAGTCGACGCGGCGCTTTCTGTCAGAAGAACCGTTAACCAGTCGGAACACAAGTACGTGATTGGTATCTTTTTGGATATTTCTGGGGCTTTTGATAACGCTTGGTGGCCTATGCTGTTGTTAAAATTAAAAAACCGCGGTTGCTATAGAAACATATATAATCTCGTTTACTCGTACTTTATAAACGGTTCCGCGGTACTTAAGCTCGGTCATTTTTCTAGTACTAAAGCACTAACCATGGGATGTCCTCAGGGTTCAGTTGTCGGTCCTTATTTATGGAATTTGGGTTTTGATGATTTTCTCGCGATCCCGCTTCCTTGCGGCTGTTCACTTACTGGTTACGCGGACGACGGCCTACTGCTCATTCAGTCAAGTACCCGAGCCGGACTTGAGAACTTGGCCCATACTTGCCTAAATCTAATATCTCAGTGGGGTGATCGTAACCGCCTAGCGTTTGCGCCGCATAAAACCTATCAACTTCTACTAAAAGGTAATCTTAAATCATTGCCTACTATTAAATTTAATAACGTTCCCGTTAAAAAACAGCAATCCGTATGCTACCTTGGTATGGTCTTAGAAAGGAATTTTTCATTTATCGAACATATAAAAATAGTTGGCGAAAAAGCTAAAAGGAACTTTTATGCCCTAACTAGAATATCCAAAGCAACTTGGGGTCTATCATTCCTAACTTTAAAAACTATATATGGAGCTACCTACTTAGGATGTATGTGCTACGGTGCACCTGTTTGGGCCGATAGGGCCAGCATAGGGGCGGCGCGACGTAAACTGCTTCAAAGCCAACGTTTGGCATTGATATTTTTATGCAAGGCGTATAGAACAGTCAGTACTGAAGCCTTACCCGTTCTGGCAGGTGTACTTCCAGTCGATCTTGAAGTACAGCGACGTGCTTCAATGTACTACTCCGCGAGGGGGGAGGCCATGGACACTAACTTTGTTACACAACGCGACTTCAATAGAATTTCTAGATTATTTAAACCTCAGACTGACGTCTGGGAGGACCTCTTATCCGAATGGCAAAGTAGGTGGGATAATTCCATCAAGGGCCATCAAGGATATCTCCATCTGTTCTTTCCATCCGTTGGCGATCGGCTGGCTAAGACATGGCTGGAGGTTGACCACTGCGTTGCCCAATTTCTCACAGGTCATGGCAACTTTAAAAGTAAACTGTATTCTCTTAAACTTGTTCCTTCGCCTTTGTGTCAGTGTTCTACATCGAACTGTGAATTTGAACAGTCCGCACATCACATCTTGTGGGAGTGTATTCTTTGGCAGAATGAACGCAATATAATGTTGGATAGTGTACAAGTTACATCCGGAGTTGTTTATTATACGGACCTTGTTGAAACTAGAACTAATTTCCGTGCGTTCAGGCGCTTTTGCCATACCTATTATTGGAATCAATTGTAACAGCAAATACCTACTTAGGACCCATTAACTTGATCAAATGTTATTCCGTGGTGCTTGGCAATCTGGGCTTCTCCCAGTTGCAATAATGTCCCTTTGTGCCGATTGGCCTAGTTCTATTCTGTCTCCTGCTTATTATGGAGGGAAGTGGAAAAAATATCTTTTTTCTTACTCCTCCGCTATTCTTTTCTGATTAATTTCGTTGCGGGACCCAAGACAGTTGAAACGTTTCTCCGGGACTCGTCGAGCTTCATTGCTCGGCGTTTTTCTGGCGGTCTCCACTGTTGATTCTGGCTTTCAGGAGTTGCAGTGGGTTGGGAACAGTGTGGCGCGTTATTGTTTAGATTAGAAAAGCTCTTTTTTATTTGCGACATAAAAATGATGTTTAGATGTATTTATTTGGACGCCTCACAGAGGTCACTCCAGAACATATTGTGGCGTGAATCCCCTGACGAAGATGTGAAATGCATCCAGTTAAACAAATCCTCATCTTTCCTTGCGACTCGATGCCTAATTGAGTTAGCAAATAAGTATCAAGATCAATTCCCATTAGCATCATCAATTTTAAAAAATAACACTTATGTTTATGACATCCTATCGAATAGTAACTCGGAACAACAATTACTTAAAATGCAGTCTGAACTAATTCAATTGCTTGCTCTTGGAGGATTTCAGTTACACAAATGGGCATCTAACTGTGGTAGGGTACTTTCAAACGTTCCTAGGGATAGCCATCACTTTGGTGAGATTGACTTGCAGAAACATGATATGTCAGTCAAGACATTGGGGGTACAGTTCAATGTAGAAGAAGACATGTTCACAACTACTACTCCTAAACCTTATGCTAGTAGTACAAACTCGAAGCGTGATATCTTGAGCTATATCTCCAAGTTTTTTGATCCCATGGGTTTAATTGGGCCTATACTTGTGCCTGCCAAGATCATCATGCAACAAATCTGGTCTACTAGCACAACCTGGGACTCTGCTTCACCTGAAAATATACAGGCCATGTGGGAGAACTTTATAAAGAATTTGACCCAAATGAGGGAGATCTCTGTTTCCCGCTGTGTTAAGCCTCACGATGCAGTCCTGGTGCAGCTAGTTGGCTTTGCTGATGCATCATCAGTGGCATATGGCTGTGCTCTATACTTACGCACCATTGATTCCCATGGTAAAGTGCATGTTTCACTCCTTTGCTCAAAATCGAGGATCAATCCCCTCCATAAGCAGCTAAGCATCCCATGGCTGGAGCTGAATTCTGCTTTGCTACTTGCCCGCTTGACACACAAGGTATCACAAGCACTAGCCACAAGTATTCAAGTTAGTGACACATTTCTCTTTTCCGACTCTCAGATTGTCTTAGCATGGTTAAAGACCGATGCTACAAAACTACAGACATATGTAGGGAATAGGGTCAGAGCGATTTTGGAGTCTGCGCATGGCTGTCATTGGTACTATGTAGATACTGCAGATAACCCAGCCGATTGTCTCAGCAGGGGTTTCAAGCCACTTGAGCTCAATGACTTTGATTTATCGTGGCACGGTCCATCCTTCTTGTTAGATAGGACTTGTACTTTTCAATCAGAGTGCGACCTGCCTGATGTCCTGCCAGAATTAAAACATATTGATAGTAAGATTGTATGTGCAACTATCAGTAGTCAGGACTTTGATGTCATTGAACATTTAAAAAGGTTTTCAAATATTAATAAAATAATTCGTATACTGGCTTATGTACTCAGATTTTACAATAATACAAAATGTAAAGTAGATAAACACACAGGCTTTTTGTCTTCAATTGAAACTGAAAGATCATTGCACATGATTGTAAAGCATGAGCAGAAAAAATTCTATGCTAATGAAATAAAGTGTTTAAACTCTCTTACTCCTGTTAGTGGTAGTCTGAAGCCTCTTTCTCCATTTCTAGACAATATTGGTCTCATACGAGTGGGAGGGCGATTACATCATGCGCCTATTGCATATGCCAAACAGCATCCCATTGTTTTACCCAAAGACTCTGATATTACTATCCTAATAGTGAAAGATGGACACTTAAAACTGCTCCATGCTGGTCAACGACTAGTCTTAACCTCTCTTAGACAACGATTTTGGATTGTAGATGGTCTACGGACAGTAAAAAAAATATTACGTAAATGTATAATATGTTTCAGATGAAAGCTGCTGCGACAACTCAACTGATGGGTTCCATGCCTTCTGTTCGAGTCACTGCTGGAGGCAGAGCATTCCAAAGAATTGGAACTGACTTCGCTGGGCCAGTTTCAGTCAAAAGCAGCAGAATAAGGGAACCAATCATAGGAAAGGGTTACATAGTTTTATTTGTTTGTTTCACCACTAAAGCAATTCATCTAGAACTTGCTTCTGATCTGACTACAGAGACTTTCTTAGCTTGTTTTAAGCGATTCATTGCTAGACGAAATTTGCCCAGCGATGTTTACTGTGATAATGGCTCTACATATAAGGGGGCAAGGAATCTGTTAGATGAGTTGTATCGGTTACATGCCTCTCGAAGCCATCAGACTACAGTACAGGCTTATGCTCTTGAGATAGGCATTCAGTTCCAATTCATACCAAGCTATAGTCCTGTATTCGGTGGGCTTTGGGAGAGCGGTGTCAAAAGTGTAAAGCACCATTTAAAAAGGGTTATAGGAAAGGCATTGTTAACATATGAACAACTCAATACTGTTTTATTTGAAATTGAGGGAGTCTTAAATTCTCGACCATTAACTGCTGTAACTTCAGACCCTAACGATTTTTCTTACCTATCTCCTGGCCATTTTCTAACTGGTGCGCCTCTTAATACTATTCCAGAACATGGTCTGGCTAGTTCTAAGTCTCTACTTCAATTCTGGTCTACAACTGTAAGCATGAAGCAAAACTTTTGGAAATTTTGGAGCAAACACTATCTTACTATGTTGCAAAGTAGACCTAAGTGGCGGGATAGCATGCCCAATGTCACTATGGGCAGTTTAGTAATCTTAAAAAATGATAATGCTGCTCCCTTACATTGGTCCATGGCTCGCATCACAAACCTATTTCCGGGAAAAGACCGCAAGGTTCGTGCTGTCGAAGTTCAGACAGCAAATGGCCACAGGCACAATAGGTCTATTACAAAAATATGTGTATTGCCACTAGATAACTAGTTAGTTTATTCAGTCTTATTTTCTATTTTTGTTTAAATCTCTATCTCATAGGCTAGCCCTAGGTAGATAGTTATTACATTTTTATTCTTTTATTTTATAGAATTAAGTTAAAAATATGTTGTAAATTTAAACATAGTTAATTGTACGACATTCATTATGACTTTGTTTAAAATATTTATCTTAAGTTGCTGTTATATTGTCATAATTTTACAGAGTTTCACAGAATCTTTTACATAAGCGATATATAATAATAAATAATGTTCAAGAGCATTGTCTCTTATATACTACTACTAAATACTTATATACTTTTGTAATTTTTGGAACAGTAACTTCATACGAGCGTCATGACTCAGAAATCATTGTATTGTATCCTTAACATTTGGAACTATAACTTCATAGGAGCGTTATAGCTCAGAAACCATTGTACCCTTTGTCTCCGAGGCCGCAACTTATGTTGAGAACAACATAAAAGGATCGTCCTACCAAGGCCGATATAAAATTAAAAAGTATAAAAATGTTGTCTTTGACTTGCGTTGCCGTCTCGTTCCATTTGACATTGCATGATTTCACTCTCTTACTGCGGACCTTCAAACGAAACGCACGCGTCCATTCGATTAGTGCTGTAAGTGATTAAAATAAACTATCTGTCTTGTGATAACAATAAACGGTGTTTACAACATACAACGACTATCATTCCCAACTCCTGGCAGGCTCTCCGGCACCGCACCTAAAATCTACAGTCCACTACAAACATTCTATGCGCGGCCATCTTGTCCCGCACACAAATATTAATCCAAATCTATTATTAAACTAACCCATGTCGTTTATTAATCATGAAATGAACTAACCATAGATAACTATTTTCTTAAACCTTAGTTTGGATAAACCCTCAATTATAAATTGCTATTAAAGTAACCGGAAATCCTTACGTAGCTTTCTACATTGGAAAGAAGCAAACTGGTAACAACAAATAAATTTAAAGTAATTCAAAAGTTGAAGTTAGCCTTGCGCCGACATATATGTATAATACAAATTGTATTTTAAAATATTAGAACATGAAGGTATTTAAAAAGTTTAGTGACTAAAATAATCAAAGTGGGGTCTTACTAATGCCAAACAGATTACAAAACAGAAGCCCAAAAATCTGAGAACTAAGTAGTCATGCCATTGGTATCAAGTAAACGCCCACCCTTCGCCACTTTCTAATGCTGAAGCATTAGAAAGTGGCGAAGGGTGCAGCTGTGAAAAAGAGATGATGGAACAAAGTCCCCAGCAGCGCAGTCGTCTGTTTATTTAAAAAGCATAGGACTGTATACAATACTGTGTTAGTTAAACAGAGAACATTATATTATAATTATATAATAGGGGTTAAATTATGAAATTGCCGATTTGTTATGAAAATCTATGTTACTTATTATAAAATTTTTATCTAATTTATTTAATCAAAATAGTTATTATTATTATCTATACCTACATTGCTCTGCCTCCTCCGTTTTTTATATATTTGTATTTTTTACTGTCCATTTTGTACTGCCTCCTGGGAAGAAAACTTCTTGTCGCATCATCATCATCATCATCATCAACCTTTTTATCATCCCACTGCTGGGCACAGGTCTCCTCTGGTAACTATTTGAGCATACTTCTGCTTCAGTAAAACAGGTATACCTATACAATATGTAAAGAAAACCCTGTCCGATACATAAGGATACTAAAGGTTAGGTAAACACATGACCAAATATAATATAAAATTTTACGTAATCATCATTACTATGATGATTACGTAAAATTTTACTGATGAATTTTGAAATAATCTGTTTTCCCGTGAATTAATTCCAACTTCCCCGAAAATTGGTAATTTAAAAAACAAGTGACAACACCGGTTTGACGGTATTATTATAAGCGACGCGACCACGTGCCGCGTGGCCTGCCCCCCGTTGCCCGCGCATGGATGGCTTACCGCACATGTATTAAGTTACCTCTGTTTGCGAAATAATATTTATTTTTTTTGGGGGGATTTTTTTTAACTTAGCCCGGCACAATACCTTCACGGATCGGACAGGGTTTTCTTTACATATTTCATAAAAAATAAATAAGACTGAATTGCTTATTAACCGACTTCAAAAAGGAGGAGGTTACTCAATTCGACCGTATATATGCTTTTTTTTATGTTTGTTCGCGCATAACTTCATCGTTAATGAACGGATTTTGATAATTCTTTTTCTGTTAGAAAGAAGACATTCCCAAGGTGGTCCCATGATAAGGATATCAGGGTTTGATGGTGGAAGACCAGAGAAAACAAGGGAAACTTTCAAAAATTGCAGGGGCGACTAGTGCATTTCTTAGCATTTTCATTAAGTATTTTAAAGCACTACAATTTAATAAAGGGCTGGAGTAGATATGATAATGGAGCCGGGAGACAGTCGAAGGAACTCCTCAACAATTCACAGCAGCTACCTTGTGTTTGTGCTTGAATAATTTGCATTGACAAGAACCTTACACCTAGATGGGTGGTGACTGTCATTAGGGAGCTAATGATGATGACAAAGGTCAGTTCAGGGAACTCCTAAACGATTTACAGTAGCTACCTAGTATTTGAACTTAATTCATTTATATTGATGAGACCTTTGCACCCATTGGGTTAAAATAATGGTCTGCAGTAAATTTGATGATGAAGACCATTGGCAGTTGAGGGAATACTTACGGGTAAAAATTAAAGTAAACAAAATTGCGTCGTTTCCCAACTATATTTGCGTCAGCTTCCAGTCTGACCGGATGCAACTGAATAGATAGTACTTTTAACAACTAAAAAGTGTAAATAAAAACTTTTTTACAAAAAAACAACCGACTTCCAAAAACCACTACAAAGTGAAAAATAACTAATTTCGGAAGTCGGTGTCTTTGGTTTTGTATATTCATTTTTGACACTGACTTCCGAAATTAGTTAATTTTCACTTTGTAGTGGTTTTTGGAAGTCGGTTGTTTTTTTGTAAAAAAAGTTTTTTTATCAAATCAAAATAACAGCTTTTTAGATACGTATTGTATACACATACAATACGTATCTAAAAAGCTGTTATTTTGATTTGATAAAAAAACACACACACACATACACATATGCATTACATATACACATATGTAACGCATATAATAATATACATATAAATTAGTTATAACAAGAACATGTTTGTCCGACTGTGTGTTTTGCTGGACCGATTTTGATGGGACGTTTACTGTGATGTTATAAGGTGTGTCATCAACTTTTCGTGCCGGTAGCCAGTTTCCATGGGGTAAATCTTTTTCCAATTATTTTAAAAAACTGGTACATTATGTAACAGGAACTAACTTATTAACATATTACTATAATATTAACTAATTACTATAATATTAACTAATTACTGTAATATTAACTAATTACTATAATATTAACTAATAGGGAACTAATTTAGTTATCAGTCGTTGTGCACGGGAACTCGAAACTAGTTTGTATCTAAGCATATTATTATAGATTTCTCTGTAGCTGGTGCTCTTATACTCTCAATAAGTACTATTTGAGAGTGTGAAGAAGATGCGGCTGAAATTTTGCAAACACTGAATCAAACTATGAATAAAAATAATGATCTGTCTGATTATGTTCAGAATCAAAATCTTAATAGGAGTAGGGCAGATTTTCGCAACATTACTGTTAGTAGTGAATTCCCTGCTTTAAATGTTAGTGATTTAATATTGATTTTATGTGGGACTTACCAACTTATGCAAGCTTACTCATATTATAGCGAACACATAAGATTTAATGGAACATTATTGTATTGAAGTGTGGACTAATGCCAGATATAGAATCATGAATGGCAATATATATGAGCATAACTGTTCACTGGTGAGGGCCAGAATCGCTAGTCGTCATGTTAGTCGCAAAGTATAGGTACTTCGTGTATGTTTTAGTCAGCACTGCTAACAGAGGCCGCGCAGCAATACAGCAGTACTGCTGTAGCTGTATTGTCGGCCGCCGCACTGAAGGATGCTGTACCCACGCTATGATAGTGATATGGTACTTAGGATGGGCACGGCATCAGAATAATATTTTTCATCGGCACAATTTTTGGATGATATTTTGTTATGTGATATATGATGATGAACAAAATAAAAACACGAAAATACAATTTTGTATTATTTTACTTCGAGTTAATTATATTCATTGACATAAACAGTATTGACGAAATATAAGAATTTTAAATAACTTCGAAATGCTAAATTTTTTGTAGATTATTTCTATTACTAATTAATTGTTAGAATTTGCCCCCTATTATTATCATTGTTTTATACAGCATGATGTTAAAAAGGAGGATATGAAAAAAGAGGATGAATAGGCTATCCAACGCACAAAGAATTTTTCAAATCAGACCAGTAGTTCCTGAGAATAGCGCGTTCAAACAAATAAACTCTTCAGGTTTATTACTATGGCGAAATGGCATTTCCCTTTAGGAAACTGTATTTTTCCCCTAACTATTGTAAAATAATTTTTAAAACCCATTTTTGCGATTGCGGGTATAGATATAAATCTATACCCGCAATCGCAAAAATAGGTTTTGATATGACAGAAGGAAATGTTGGTACACTACCATTTTCCAATGTACAGTGGTTTGATCGATGACCACCACGCTAGATGGAACGTGTGTTATAGGTGTCATCAAACCTTTTATTGTACAGATCTGTAAACAGTATGTATTATTCAGAGGAAATTTATGCGCTTAAAACTACTGTGAAGAGTGTGTAGGCATACATTTGTGTGTGAGGGTGTGCATACGAGGGTGTGTATATATAGGGTGGAGATTCTCTTAGTTTTAAGTAGGTCTTCTGTTTTAGTACACTTAAGCGTATTTAATATATATAGTCTAGATTTGCATGAAAAGTGTGTAGGTAATGTTATATTGTATTTAGGTTCACAGTAGCCGCTAGCAGCCTGACAATAGGCTCATCTTGTATTTCAAGATATCCGAAAAACTTGTGAAATTGCGGCGCACGACATATGTGGTACTAACAACAACAACAATAAATATACACACATCAAAAGTGTCTAGGGATCAACATATATTTTTGCAATAACTTTTCTCCTGATTGATATTAATTAAAATTTTCTTTAAGGATTCATCAAATAAAGTGTTTTCGTTTGTCACAGTAACGATAAACCAAGTCACCTTTGCATTAATAAAGAAATTTGCCATTTTCCTAATAAAGGGATATTTGACATTTGAACCACTAACACAAAAGTTCGAAAAAAAGACTGAAATAACAGTTTTCTCTAAAATTTTATTGGGTAACTTAAACAATTAATAATCCGTGTTTCTACCGCGAACACTAACAACACAAGAACATCGGTTTGGCATACTCAAAATGAGTTCATCCAAATCACGCTGTGGAATGGCCGCCCATGTTCGTTGCAACAACAAAAAAAGGTCTTCTTGCGACTGGATACCCTCCATATTCGGCAGAGCTCTTCTCTGTAGCATATCCCATGCATGCTCAATCGGGTTCAAGTCTGGCGACTGAGCAGGCCAGGGCAGGACATTGATGTTAGCTGCGGCGAGAGTCTGTCTTACAACTCTTGCGGTGTGCGGTCGTGCATTATCATGCATTAACTGAAATAAGGGACCGATTTGCACTTGTAGAGGAACGATGACGTCTGATACAATCGTTTCAGCATAAATTTGAGCGTTGAGGTTGCCTCTGATCCAAATCAACTCAGTTCTTCCGCCGATCCAAATACCCGCCCATACCATGATGGTTCCACCACTATAAGGATGGACTTCCTGGCAGGATTTTAATCGCTGTTGGCGTCCAGGGGTTCTCCAGTGTCGTATACGTCTTGTATCCGGTCTCATACCAAAACGAGACTCATCAGAAAAGCACACGAAACGCCATTGTTCTTCTGCCCAATTTCTGTGTTCAAGAGCCCATTGATATCGAATCCTACGATTGTGCATTGCTATAGGTGGTACCCGTAGCGGTCTTCGGGAATGAAGGTTCACTTCATGCAAGCGGTTTCTGACTGTTTGGTCGCTAATTAAGTTCCCTGAAGAGTGATGAAGCCTCACGGCTAACATCATGGCGGTTATTGTTGGAGCTCTTCGAGTTAAGATTTGAATGTATCGGTCTTGTCTCCGTGTGGTGCAGCGATACCGTCCTCCATGGCGCTCAGCCACGGTACCAGTGCTTCGGTAACGTGTCCAAAGTCGACTGATAACACTCTGACTTGTATTCAGAGCTAAAGCCACAGTACGTTGCCGGGAACCAGCTTCTATCATTCCCACGGCTCTGAGCATTTCTTCCCTGCTTAAATGACGTCGCCGCTCCATAATAACGTTGGTTTTAATCAGTAGTAGGGAAACAGTAGCACTAATAATGTCTTCAATGCGTTGTATGTTTTTATAGGGAAAATATTGACAGCTGATTTTCATCTTTTACTCGAATTTGATTCACAGTTCCTGATTCAAATTATGAAATGCACCAAAAAGGATCCATATAAATTTATAAAATCATAAATTTATTACAAAGCCACATCTCAATCTCAAGAAATCCGCATAAAAATGCTTGATCCCTAGACACTTTTGATGTGTGTATATACATTACTCTCTGAGGATTACGGGCTGGGCGGGATGTTATGTGATTCGATCAAACACTGTAACGACTACGATTTGTTTAGAATAGATACATTAGGTACATAATGTGCATATAAATACTTATTGTTTCGTGTGAAACTTTAATAGAAGTCATCATCATCCCAGCGTTAATCCCAGTTGCATCCGCAGCCCTTTCAGCTTTGGAGTCTGGGGTCCGCTTTACCAGTCCAACTGCTGATATGGCTAAACTTCGACATTTTCCGTAAAGCGACTGCCGTCTGACCTCCACAACCCGAAGGCGATATCGAAGCATTGCAGTTAGACCAATTGTTGGATTTTTGAGGGCTCCAACAACCCGTAACGACTGCCACTAGATGTTCGTATGGCAACCGGGACCAACGGCTTAGCGTGCTTTCCGAGGCACGACCAGACCAGTGCAAATATTCATATTCATGCATAAAAATACTTGCACTGTGCGGGGATCGAACCCACGCCGCCTTGCGCAGCGGCCGCGTCCGCTACCGCTACGCCACGGAGGCTGTGTGTAAACTTTAATAGAAGTATAGAGTGTTTACATCACTTTGAAAAAGCAAATAATTCCTTGTATTTCTATTAAAGAGGTAAACACCATAGGTATTTAAATTGATGCAAGATTTCAAGATTTAAAATCATGACTGGTCATCAAAAACTTCTTTATAAAAACAGGAATTATGCAATCCTTATACAATATGTAAAGAAAACCCTGTCCTATCCGTGAAGGTATTGTTAGGTATCGTTAACTGATTCTAATAATGCCTACAAAGCCGGGCTTAACTTTAAAAAAAATCCCCCAAAAAAAATAAATATTATTTCGAAAAAGCGAGGTAACTTAATGCATGTGCGGTAGGCAACCCGATAGCCCCGCCCCCCTTCACCCGCGCATGTATGTGCGGGTGAAGGGGGGCGGGCATGCGGCACGTGGTCGCATCGCTATTCGCTCCGTCACAAATGGTGTTATCAGTTTTTTAAAAATTACCAAATTTCGGGGAAATTGGAATTAATACCCGGGAAAAAAAGATTATTTCAAAATTCATTATTATTGTTACTGTGATAATTATGTAAAATTTTATATTATATTTGGTCAAGTGTTTACCTAACCTTTATTATCCTTATGGGTCGGACAGGGTTTTCTTTACATATTGTATATATAACGGAGTTTTGCCCCAACATACATATATGAAAAAATAAAAATACCTGAATTGAGTCCCTACTCCGTTTAAATGTTACAGTCACAAATTTTTAATAATAATATCTTTACAAAACAAGTTTGGGCTTCTTATCACCTAATCCAGGGAAAGTACTACTTGCTTGTTAGTGACTCATTAGCTAATCACCTCGTTAAAAGGGCTTTTTTGCATATATAAGACAGGATACATCTAGTCATTCATTTATTAATAGCTAAACTTTCGTTGCCATCATCAATTACTTCATCTTGTATCAATATCTACAATGGAGACTTATAATATTGCCAATGGTGCCGGTACATTCAGAGATCGACCCTGGAACCAAGTGCATAGAACTACTGCGTTGCAGAATAGTACGGTAATTTGATTTTATAATTCTCAGTGTTTAGTTATAGTATCTATCAATGTCATATTATTATCTAACACCAAAAGTTCTAAATGAAAATTCTGTTTTTAATTTTATGTCTCTTGCATCTTAGGATCCCTTAAACGACTAATAATATTTTTTGTTCTTTGCAGCCTACGGTGTGGAACGATTTATCACCATGCTGCGTTCCGTCAGTCCCGGTGGCTACGAACAATATTTCCGGTGATAACTACAGCAACCAGCTCGTGTATAATCAGCCCAACTACATGAAAATACCCTACTCAGCAAACGTAGTACCTAATGGGTATAACAATTTGGATTGTACGACGGATGTGAACCAGTTTATTCTAGAGCCTAACATGTCTAATCAGTCGTCTCTAGAAAAATTGATTTCGTGTTCACCAGCCGGGTCCAGCAACAACTCATTTGCAGAGAGGAAAAAGCGAAAACGTACCCGAACATTATTTTCAACCGAACAGTTGATTTGTTTGGAAAAGGAGTTTGCTAAGACGCCCTACATAGAGAGTCCTCGAAGAATTAAACTCGCAGAGTTTCTGCGGCTCAAAGAGAGCACTGTCAAAATATGGTTCCAGAACCGCCGCATGAAGGCAAAGAAAGATCAAGCTGAGAGAATGTATGTCACCGAAGACGCTACCATGCCTGTGCCATCACTCGATATGAGTAATACTCACATAGGTATCGGGGCTGTGCATGAGGACTCACATAAAAATCACGAGGAACAGGGTTCAGCACTGTCGACAAGGACATATGAAATGCTTGGTACAAATCTACCAAACTCTGTGCAGTACCAACAGCTGCAATATGGGCAACATAATCACCGCCCGTTAAATGAAGTACAGCAGTTCTCCTCAGAAGTGGAAGTACGAACGAACTCGTCCACTTCAAGTACTGCCATTCAGGAGAACATTGATTTAGACCTGATAACAGAATGGATTTCTGAACAGGGAAATCATTAGTGTTATAGTTTTTTAAGTTTTCATACTATATAAAAATTGTGTTCGTGAAATATAAAAAATGTAATTCACGAATATATTTTTTATTTAATATGAAAACTTATAAAGATTAGAACTAGAATACTAATCATTTGCCTGTTCAGAATTCCGTTCCAGAATCAGATCTAAATCAATGCTCTCCGCAATGGTAGCACTTGAGGTAAGGCGAGTCCGTTCATAGTTCAACTTTAGGGGAGAACTACTGGACTTCGTTATACGCATTGGATACGTTGCCGACATTGCTGAACACTGTTCTACATGAATTTGTTGTGCGTGCTCATGCACAAGCCCGATGGCTATATGAATATTGCTCGTATCGAGCGATGGCACAGGCGAGATAGTGTCTTTGGAGACTTACGTTTTCTAGCTTTGTCTTTCTTTGCCCTTTATACGGAAGTTCTGCAACCATGTATTAATAGTGCGCTAATTGAGACGCAAAAACTCTGCGAGTTAATAGTTTCATAATTTGTAAGTTTTCATACTAAATAAAAATTGTATTCGTATAATATGTTTTTATTTACATTACACCGTTGAATAGTTGCCATATGATCAATTACATAAATTTGTTAGAGATCCTGAAATAAAGTAGTATTGTACGTGTGGTTACATAGAATAACCACTCGAGTCCTAATGTAACTTATGAAATGCTCATTAAACAACCCAAAGGTTCTAGCACGACCGTAAGACGTGAATACAACGTAAATTCCAACGATATTTTAATAAAAATTACACTACACAATATTGATTTTAGATTAAATTGTTACGAGCTCAATAAGCATTTATTATCGTATGATAATATGAATAAAATCATCGAATTAAGTAAATAATTTATATAAAACTAATATTTTCGATTTTAAAACTTTGCTTATTATTTTATTTTTCATTTATGACAACGTATTATACAATAAGTATATAAAGAAAACCCTGTCCGATCCGTGAAGGTACTGCTAGGTATCGATAACCGATTTTACTAATACCTACAAAGCCAGGCGAACTTAAAAAAAATCACCCTAAACAAATATTATTTATAAGGAGGTAAATTAATGCATGCATGGGCGAAGGGGGGCAGGGCACGCTGCACATGTTCGTATCGCTCATAATACCATTAAAATGGATTTGTCACTTTTTAAACAAATACCTACCAAATTATGGAGAATTTGGAATTAATTCGCGAAAAAAGAAGATTATTTCTAAATTTATTAATATTTTTATTATGATGATGATGTAAAATTTCATATTATATTTGGTTATGAGTTTACCTAACCTTTATTATCCTTATGGGTCGAACGGGGTTTTCTTTACGTACTTATTGTATACATATAAATTAATTGTATTTATATTCAGAATACAAAACTAATTAAAAATAGTTGCCCATCGGTATCGGGACCAGGGTCTTAGCAGCAATCGTAATAAAAGTTAGATAGGGAAATAACATTTTTTAATACAATAAATGTGAGAAAGCCGAGTTAATGTATTTCTCAAGTTGCTAAGGACACCAACTCTCGAGGGTATACTCGGCTAATAAGTAGATCTAACTATTTTAAGAAAGATGTACGGCACATATTGAAGCTGATGGTAAACAATTTGAGCATTGATGGTAATATAAAAAATCTTGCTTTTATTCCAATGAACTGAACCAGGTCAAGACTTTTCATTATTTTATTAATTTTAGTTACTTTTGTTGACTGTAGTAAAAGTGGGGTCACTCTCTGTCTCGCTCACTCATGGCAAACATGTACACTATCAATCTCTCTCATTATTTTACCTAAAGAGGGAACTCTAGTGGTACTTTCTCTATACAAACGTATTCCGCTGTTTTCTTCGTGGATAATGCATTTGGAGCAATTTTTTTTTTCTACAATTTTACTCCGTGATTATACGTGCCACTATCATTTGATTTTTTTCGAAACTTAATTAATAAAGGAAATACGATACCTCAAAATCGCGAAAAATAACCCATTTTTACCCTAATGTTCAGATGCCTATTAGAAAAACGTGATAAGTTTTTGACAAAAAAGAAAATAATAGAAGTATAGCAATACAAAAAATAAAATAAAATAAATAATACTATAAATTACTATTATTACTATTAATTATACTATATATAACACTCTAAATTTTGATGAAAAAATAATTGCGAACTGTCTTGTTTTGAAAAAGAAAACAGCGTAAGACAAAACGTCTTTTGGTCAACGTTTCTGAAGGTAAAATCAGCCTAAGCTGCAACTGTCCTTTTCGCACTTTAACGGTACAGGGATTTCCTCGACACTAGAGTCCCCTCTAGAGACGCGGTGAACAGACAACTTTTAGGTATTTGAGGGGGTGAAGCAGACGAGATGGGAGACGACTAGCCCCACCCACGGCGGGGCGTACCACGCGAATTCATCGATGCGGCATGCATCGATGAATTCGCGCGTTTAATTATCCATACCAGCTATTCTCTATTTTATCTATATTTAGAAGTGTGATTTAACAAGAAAACGTGAAACATGATTGACTCGGCGCGTCACAGTCCGGGTTTGCATTAAAAATCCGCGGGGATCACCAGGATGGAATCCCATATACGTTTATTTTACGTTGCGATTTTCGAAAATGTATATACAGTATCCGAAAATGTATAGTAGTGGTAGAAAATGTATATTACAATAGTATCAGCATGGGCACCAACGCCAAAGCCGTGGATGCAACCGGGATAAACGCTGAGATGACGATGATGATGATGATGATGATTTATAGTATTAAATAATCGAGGTGTCGCATTTATCATAGAAAACAAACTCTAAATAAATAAAGATACAAACAAAATTGCTACGGTCACTTAGATATTATGAGTTACTAATAGATGTGCAGCACACAGAAGCCCAAAAGTCTGACAACTAGTCATATCATCGATATGGAGTAAACGCCCCACTTCGCCACTTTCTAGTGCTTTCGCTGAGAAGAAGCTTTGTTCCATCATTTCGATGGAATACACTTCTCAGCAGCGCAGCTGCCTGATGACTATATATTCAATACTAAGTACCTATGTTTCATAACTAGCAGAACAGAACATAGAACGTAAAATTAAATAATACAATGTTATTTTTCGTTTATGCGAAAACAGTTTGTTCAGAATAAGCAACTAAATCGATTCCAATCATTTTTACACCATGTTATAATTTTTCCCAAATACATTTAGAATTTGTTGCAATGTAGTTATCGAGCACGCTACGCTGCTTTCGGTAGATCATCGCTCGTGCAACACCTGACGCCAGAGGTCAATGCAACGCTCGCCCGCCCGAACGGAGCGTGAACCATATTTTTGTTGGGACAGCCAAGTAGGACAACAACCTCATAACTTTGTGGTTTTTCATAACATCTGTTTGAAATTTTGTACATAGATCCTTTACTTGAAAATACTGGACACGTGTTTCGGGTTTCGCATAAACAAACAATAATGTTGTATAAGTATATTATTACACCAGCAAAACAAATAAAATGCATTTGAAATGTAAATGTATGTTTTTATATCGTTCGGCCGACGATACAGCCATTAATCATCGGTTGAGTTAGATCGACTGGCACAACGCAGTGAGCTCTGGGACACTGGTAGATGCTTATTTTGTACCAGTTAGGACGGTGGTTCCAATTAGCAGATAGGCTCTCTGGTTCAAACAGTGTCTAATAAAAAATTTAAGAAATACGGAGACCTCTCTGATCATGTATATGTCTTCGGAATAACGTAAACAAAAAAACATATTAAATAAAAACAATTTTTATTTACAATAATATTTACAGAATGTGAAATATTACAATTTCATCTATAACAGTAATTATCAACTTTATAAATCAAGACCCAACCTGAACCAGAACAAGTCCGAGCTCTCCTCAGTTGAGCTGGGCGGATCCGCTTGTGGTTCCAATTCTGAGGACAATTGCTGACCTTCAGTAAAGGGAGGCTGGTGGTAAGGTTGCACCGGCAAATGTGGCTGCTGGTACTGCGCCTGGCATTCCCACTCGTGCATAGGCAACGGTACGTTACATTGCTGGACTTCAGTAACCGGAGGCTGGTAAGGTTGCACCGGCAAATGTGGCTGCTGATACTGCGCCTGGCATTCCTGGCATTTCTGGCAGTAAAAGATTTAAAAGCTGCGTTAAGACCAAACTTTGCAAAAAGGGTCTTTTACAAAATCTCCGATTATTTAGAAGACAATAAGCTTGGGATTGAACTGCTCGCTCTGCTAAGCAGTGTCATTAAGCATTATGCGCAATTATGCTAAAATTATGACATTTTATTCACTGATTTTTTTTAAATCACGTCAATTGTTTTTTATGTACAAAGCAAACACATATTGTTATTGTAAACATTTTCATTTTTAATGTGTGGACTTGAAAAAAGAGGATGATCCCTGAGTTTGTTTCGGCTTTTCTTCTTAGAGGTAGTCAAAAAGGAAATGCCGGCCCCAGCTAGTTTAAAAAAAATATGACGTGTAAAATCACGTACACATACGTTATCAGTGATCCTACTTGCATAATAAACGATTTCATTTTATTTCATTTCATTTTGCTAAGAAGAAGAAATGATGGAACAAAGGCACAACAGCGCAGCTGTCTGTTCATTTATTAAAACATATGGCTCTATAAAATACTAATGATACAGTTAACTAACTAGTATAATAGAACACAGAATATTAAATTAAATAATACAACAAGGAGGACCGATGACCTGGTGAAGGTCGCGGGAAGCTGATGGATGCGGGCAGCACAAGACCGGAAAGCCTTGGGGGCGGCCCTTGTCCAGCAGTGGACATCTATAGGCTAAAGAAGAAGAAGATATCTATACCAACAACAAAGGAAAAAAAAAACAAAGCAAAAATATGTTGGAAATAGAAGTAAAAACTGATAGCCTAATTAAAGTAAACAAAAAAATATATTTTATGAACACAATTTTTATTTACAATCTTATTAATAACAGAAACCTAAATATTTACAAATATTACAATTCAAACTATAACACAAATTATCAACTTTGTATATCAAGACTGAAATTGATCCAGGACAAGTCAAAGCTGTCCTCAGCGGGAGCCCTTGAAGTGGGCGGGTCCGTTTGTGGTTCCGCTTCTAAGGAATAATGCTGGAATTCAGTAACTGGGGGCTGGTAAGGTTGCACCGGCAAATGTGGCTGCTGGTACTGCGCCTGGCATTCCCCCCCATGTATAGGTAACGGTACGTTACATTGCTGGACTTCTAAAACCGGACGCTGGTTAGGTTGCACCGGCAAATGTGGCTGCTGGTACTGCGCCTGGCATTCCCCCTCAAGTATCGGTAACGGTACGTTACATTGCTGGACTTCAGTAACCGCTCGCTGGTAAGGTTGCCCCGGCAAATGTGGCTGCTGGTACTGCGCCTGGCATTCCCCCTCATGTATAGGTAACGGTACGTTACATTGCTGGACTTCAGTAACCGCACGCTGGTAAGGTTGCACCGGCAAATGTGGCTGCTGGTACTGCGGCTGGCATTCCCTCTCATGCATAGGTATCAGTAAGTTAATATTACTCCCATCGGGTGAGTCTTGGATACTCTCGACCCGATCTCTTTTATCCTTCATTCGGCGATTTTGGAACCATATCTTGATGGTGCGATCTTGAAGAGGCAACGTTTTCGCAAGTTCCATCCTTCGAACAGCATTAAGGTAAATGGAATTCGAGTATTCCTGTTCCAACCGAATCAACTGCTGTGTCGTGAATGTCGTTCTGGTGCGCTTTGTTTTCTTTCTTTCTCCGTTTGTTTTGTTGCTGGCCCAGGTTCGTGATGGAGAAATGAATTCTTCAAGAGCAGGTTGATTAAAACTAAATGCCCTTCCAATAATCTGACCATTTTGAGTAAGATTTGTCCCGTCTGTGATTTGTGGATTCATTTCTTCGTTTAAATTTAAATATCCGTTAGGTATATTTATTTCTAAACTTTCTGGGTATGGTGTGTAGCCCAACGGGTTGATATTGTTGACGCTATTGCCATGGTAATCAACGGGATAATAATTGATGTTAGACAGCGGGACTGACGTGCTTTGGCATTGCTGTGTGGAATTGCTGTGTGGGGGTAACCCGTTCGGCACAGGAGGCTGCAAAGAATAAAAACATAGCATGAATTACTTTCATATTAGTATTTTCTTATGACTGCTTAGTGTCAAATCTTAAGATTTTAGGGTATACAATTATAAAGAGACTTCTGGTGTAAGTTAATGTGAAATTAATAAATGCTATAACTAAACATTGAAAATAATGAAAAAACTTTACCGTAATATTCTGCAGCCTATTTGTATTTTGCACTTGGTTCCAGGAAGCATCTCCGCAAATGCCCGTTCCATTGCCAATATTGTATATATCCATTGTAGAGATTGATATAAGAGGAAGTAATTGATGTTGATAGCGAAAGCTCAGCTAGTAATAATGAATGTCCAGATTTTCCGTTCCCTTATATATGCACAACAAACCCTTTTTAGGAGGTGATTAGCTAATGAGTCACCAACTTTCACTGGATTAGGTGATAAGGAGTGCAAACTTGTTTTGTAAAAATATTATTATTAAAAAATTGTGACTTTAGTCTTTAAACGGAGTAGGTACTCAATTCGAATGCTTTGATAATTCTGCTATTCTCCTAATCATGTTTGTACGTTCGAGCATAACTTCATCATACACAACGTGTAACAAAAAGGGTATATACATACCAAGGGCATGGCATCTTTAGATGATATCAAACGATATCGGAAGGGTTTCAACTCAAAATAAAATACTCAAAAAATTGGTACCATATGTTCGGTTTCGTGTGTTTCTTAAAATCAAATCATAACAAACGTGGCAGCACACTACATACGTTAATAACTACTCGTTACCCGTCACGTTACTTGCCAAAATCCGATAAATGTCTTCAATATCTCTGTGCGACTAGTATGATAGACGCCTATCACAGGCGGTGTTTTTCCTCATAACTTCCTAACATAAAGAGATAGGATTAAAAAACCCTTCCAATATCGTTTGATATCATGTAAAGATGCCACGCCTTTGTTATGTATATACCCTTTATGTTACACGTTGTATATATGAATTGCATAATTCCTGTTTTTCTAAAGAAGTTTTTGATCACACAGCATGATTTTAAAATTTTGCATCAATTTAAATATACCTATTGTTCATCTCTTTAATTTTTCTGTAATAATTAATAATATTATAAATATTTTTTCTATGACGCAGTCAATGAACTACATGATTCTTTTGTGCCAGTTAGGACGGTAGTTCCAATTAGCAAATACCCTCTCTGGTTCAACAGTGTCAGATAAAAAATTTCAGAAATACGGAAACCTGTCTGATCATATGTCTTTCCTCAGACAGCGTGCCAAGATTTTATTTAAATTGTGCAAAGCAATCATTATTTATAATATTTATGGTATAAAAATATTAGATTAAAGACAAATCTCTAGGCTTATGTAAAATTAATTAAGGAACATCAAAATTTTGCAATATAAAATTAATACAGCTTAATCACTTGCGATATGGTACTCTATTTCAGGATATTTAACAGTTTAGTTAAATATAATGCGTCTTCGGAATAGGTAACGTAAACAAAAAAACATATTTTTAGAATACAATTTTTATTTACAATAATAATTACAGAAACTACATATACAATTTCATCTATAACAGTAATTATCAACTTTATAAATGAAGACCCAACCTGGACCAGAACAAGTCCGAGCTCTCCTCAGTTGAGCTGGGCGGATCCGCTTGTGGTTCCAATTCTGAGGACAATTGCTGGACTTCAGTTAGCGGAGGCTGGTGGGCAAATGTGGCTGCTGGTACTGCGCCTGGCATTCCCCCTCATGCATAGGTAATGGTACGTTACATTGCTGGACTTCAGTAACCGGAGGCTGGTAAGGTTGCACTGTACCGCAATCACAAAATATATTGTAATTGAAGGTTCGCATTCAGAGCATTCCTACGTGGCGAAGGGTCGGTTACAGATAACGGGGCGGGCGCCTCGTCTAAACCGGTTTGATGCACGCAGCGCCACGTGACTCGTACTTGCGGTGTCACAGTAATATCTACGCAGTTTCACGATATGAAATGTTTTAAGCAGAGGTACCCATTTACACCTATCGCTATATACGGCATCGGGTACAGGTTTATCATAAGTTAGATTGAATCGCCAAGTATTCTGAGTAATGATTTTCCCGATTACACAAACATAAACCCGATTCATAAACATCACAAATTTACATTACTACTAGGAACATGTTCCGTTTCGTAGCCCTTTGTTCGACGCTAATGAGCCTATTTTCATAGATATTTCCATGAATGCATAGTGTATTTATCATTTAAATATTTCGTTGGATTCACATCTCACGGTCTTGCTAGAACCTCTGTGCAGTTAGTTACATTAAGACACGATGGTTATTCTATGTAACTAGGTACACGCGAATAATACTTTATTTCAGGATTTCTAACAAATCTAATTGATCTATGGCAATTATTCAATCGCATAATGTACTTGGGAGACTTGCATTCTCTCCGCTTGGTCTTTCTTCACCTTTCTTTTTTCTTCACCTTTTATTTTTCTTTCTTTCTTTACCTTCATGTGGCGGTTCTCGAACCATATTATAACAGGAGGCGCAATATCTCAGCGAGTATAATCATTATTTTATTTAGTAATTTCCCTGTTTAGAAATACATTCCATAATCAGGTGCCAATGCTCTTCCCAATTGTAGCACTTGAGTTGGGTGAGATTTGCGTTCTCTCGCTTGGTATTTCTTTGCCTTCATGCAGTGGTTCTGGAACCATATTTTAATAGTGCGCCCATTGAGACGTAAAAAAACTCTGCCAGTTTATTAATAGTTTCATAATTTAATTTAATAATTTCTAAAGAAGTTTATAGCGCAACGGTATTTATTGAAGATTGAGCATAAGTGCATGCACGCTATCTTTTCTCAACTACACAACAGAACGTCATGCTTTTATCCTCTAAAACATTTAATTGAATACCCATCATGAATGGCTTCATTTCTCTGAACAGGATTACTGAAAATTTATTATAATAATTTATTTTTCAACGAATATTAAAAATACATTTGAAAGAATGAGTCCCACAGAAACGGTTTTTTTTATTTATTATTTACAAACATATGGAAGCTCTGCTTTAAACGAGAGGCCAAAACTACACAATTTATTATTTTGTTTGTTTACCGCCTACCCTCTAAAATAACTAATCACTTTGTTGACGTGATTTGCAGACATGTTTTTCTTATAATTTCTTGTTTACCTTTAAAGGGATAAAGGGGCTGAAATTGTTAAGAGAATTTCGTTTTGTAGATCTTCAACAATATTTCATTCTTTAATAGGAAAATATTCCGTATGTAACACTGGTTATGACACTGAATTTGATTTGAATCCAGTGCATCGAAAACGGTAAAAGTTCATAAAAACTTAGTTCTAACTCCTAGTTGACGTTAAGATGACCTTAATAAACGGAATCTCACCTGAATTTCCTCTCATTGAATGCTACACTGATGCACTGATAAATTACCATAAAAGTGACTGGTTTCATAACGAGCTGGATCACAATACCTTATGGAGAAACACGTTACACGTACAATTTTGAAAATCCGGAACATAAACAACTCTATGCAACTGAAAGCAAACACCTTTTCTTAGTTCCAATTCACATCTTGCAATTGATTTTTTTTTATTAGGCGTCATTCTGCATTTGCTTGCTGATGAGGCGAGTCGGGTGAAAATATGTGTATTGGCAATAATTTACAAGTGAACAAATTCTTAAGGCAAAAACGTTGCTGCTAGAATAACTTTCATCGGAGGTGCGTAATATTGTGCGCAAAGGAAAAGGCAAAGAGAACTGAGTCTTAAACGACATCATTGGCAATTTCAATGTGCCTGATCCTGATACTCTGCCTGTGTATTTAATTTTCGAGAAGCATCGCGCGCTGTAAACTGCAGTACACGCGGACGGAGTCGCGGGAAACAGCTAGTTCCTAATAATTTCAGATGTATTAGCTGCTTCAAATGTTAAACTACTAGTTTGATTACAATAAAAAATAAATAAAATTAATTATTTCCGGGTAAAGTACCCAATAAAAAACAAACTTAATTTTGTGGCTCGATTCCTAGACCCGTTTACTATACCAACAGTAAATAATAAGTTTGTCGTAGGTCACGTCACCCGCGTTGCAGTTCACTATGGGGCTCTGCACACGGCTAAGATACTATAATATTTTACACACACACATATTTCACACACTACGAAGAAAATACTTAATATTTCAAATTTTCGTTATTTTATAATACTGGTAGGTAGAATTAGTCATTTGTATAGTTACATAGACAGATATTAGTAACATTGGTTTTAGGGATTTTGCTTATTTATTAGGTTAAAATTAGTAATTTCTGGTATTTTATTTTCTCTTATTGAGTTTTTTTTTTTAAATTAGGTAGGTACTTAAGTATACCTACTTTTAATTTCAAGTAACGGTTATTTTTAATACTCTTGGGGAAAATTTGTCAGTCGTATAGATATTAGTTTTTATGGATGTTGCTTATTTATTGGTTATTATAAACATATGAGGCATATAAAATCAAAATCAACTAAATCCATTTTTGGTCATTTTCAAGCTGGGTATAATAAATTATTCGTTAAGCAAAATGCTAATATGTCCTCAATTCTTTGGCACCAGAAGCAGATAGATCCACCTTTAAAATCGTTACGAAAAATGCAGTTAGTTACAGAGGTAGCTATATCGCGCTTCCCGAAAATAAAAGACAGCTAAAGTTATAACTGACCAATCAGAGAGCTCAGTTGTGCTTCCAATCTGACAGACCTCATACTATCGAGTTCATTTTGTGTGGTGTTATTTTATTGAAAACTTGGGCTTTTGGGTTTTTCGGAAATAAAAGAGAATAAAAAACTTGGTGTACCAAAAGCTATTCCAGGGAAGGCAGGGAAGGAAAAGTTGAGACCAATATCAGTTATGTCCATTTTAATTAATTCAATATAATAAGAACCTTGCACTTTGGCAGTTTAGATGGTTATCCATGAGCCTTTAATAACTTATGTATATGTCTAGAACAAAAGTCGTAAATATCAAAGTAACATTTTTCTTTATTTGTGAAAAAAAAAGATAATTGGATTTAGCTGTGTTGGTTTTTTACGCCTCATACAAGTGTAGGTAGGCGCTATGTGTTACGGCTCTCCTATAAATATAGCCTTATAGATTTTGTAATTCGCCACAATGGGCGGCTCGTCCTTGGGCAGAAGTATCTATTAAAACCTGTATGCTCGATAGATAACGTTCTACACAAATAGCACTTTACAGAAAAAACTCACTGATAAATCTCGTCGTCCACGCGATCGAAGTCGCGGGCACACCTGGTTTTGAAAATATACACATAATTAATCCTACTAATATTATAAATCCGAAAGTTTGTGACAATGTATGGAATGGATTTTGTTACTTCTTCACGCAAAAACTACGAAACGGATTTGGGTCAAATTTGGCACATGGTTTATAACCAGGAATAAAACACATAGAATACTTTTATCATCAATTTAAATATACCTATTGTTCACCTCTTTAATAAAAAATCAACGAATTATTTGATTCTTCAAAGTCTTAAAGGTACACATGACACAATAAGAATGTATATGTAGTATAACGACAGTAAGCTTCCGTGGGCATCGCTTTAGATGATGAATCACAATATACAGTATGTTAAATAACAGAGGGCGTTCCCTTAAACTCGTTATTATCTATCATTAATAGATTAAAATAAAAATATCAGCATAGAAAAATAAGCATAAAAAAACCGAATAAAAAAAATTATAATTGAAAATAAATTTGAAACCTCCTGTTTTAAATCAAAATAGTAGTCATCATGTATAAATAAATTGCGACGTTGCCGCAATTTAAAATTTTTATTGAATATTTTCATATTGGAAAAAATTTTAAAACATTTTGTTTTCGAATGGAAATATTTTTTTTAGCATGTATGTATGCTATACTATTTCGGGTTAACGGGAACGCCCTCTGTTAGTTAACATACTGTATAATGTAATTTATAATTTTTCTGTTATAATTAATAATATTGTAAATATTGTACCGCAATCACAAAATATATTGTAATTGTAGGTTCGCATTCAGAGCATTCCTATGTGGCGAAGGGTCGATTACAGATAACGAGGCGGGCGCCTCGTCTAAACCGGTTTGATGCACGCAGCGCCACGTGACTCGTACGTGCAGTGTCGCAGTAATATCTATGCAGGCTCACGATATGAAATGTTTTTAGCAGAGGTATTGTAACGCTTTAAAAAAAAAACTCTGGGGTGTCTTACTCTACCCTTACCCGGCAGTTACAGTAAATTTAATTATGTAAATAAATACTTGGTAGCTAGGAGCATTAAATAAAACAATAAATGGATACAATTACAAATTTATTTTATAATTACCCTGTGTCATAAATATATGACAAAACAAACTCCTAACTTACCTAGACGATTTCCTGACTCACTCCGTCTCGGGTCGGAGTGGGACAGGGAATCCACATGAGACAATTCAGCAAGCTCAGGGTCGCTTGACGAGGATTCGTGAGGTGAACCGTTGTGATCACGGCTCAGTCGTTACCAAAGTATCTCAGGTTATGCACACAATATCAAGCCAATAGCCTACTTAAATGCAACCTGTCGGAAACCCACTCTCAATCACTAGATACAACAAAACAAAGAAACAAGGACAGGAAGTCTACGTTTCAGATTAGCTCTCCTGACTAACACTTCTGAATTACGCTTCTAACTAACACTTCTGAATTACGCTTCGGGATTTCGTTAGCTCTCCTGCCTAACGCCTCTGGATTACGCTTCTAGATTACGTTAGCTCTCCTGCCTAACACCTCTGGATTACGCCTCCAGATTACACTTCTAGATTACGTTAGCTCTCCTGCCTAACACCTCTGGATTACGCCTCCAGATTACACTTCTAGATTACGGTACAAAGACCCTTGGCTTCACTAACTGACGGGTGTCAGATTAATGCACGGTTGAACGCGGCCTGCGGGATTAGGTATCTCGGGAACACCAGGAGCAAAATAATCATGACAGCTTATACCTGTCTAGTCGTCGTCGAAAGAGAACTCGATGTGCCGTACCATCAGGGTTCAGCCACATCCACTCCAACAAGCCTGATCCAATGGGAATCAAGGCCACCAAAGATAAATTATGACGCGACGCCTCTCAAAACGGGTTCCCACCCTAGGCCCGCCAATAGAGCCAAATCTAGAACAACATTTAACCCAATTCAGCACTACAGAACAAGAAAACACGTGGAGAAAATATTCCGGGTACAGAAATGAATACTCACAGAGAGATGAGCCAGACTTCAGGTGCACCACCCCATGGGGTTTATCGCGCCACAAGCCAGCCTTGGGTACCGGCTATTTCCACAAAAAAACTCGCGACACCACGCAAGCTTCGGTAGTTCTTTTCCTTCTCGAAGCTTCTCTCCCTTCCGACCGACCACTCCCAATTGTCTTTTCCTGAACCATAGACTCGTGCGTTCCGCGACTTGTATTTTATTTCAGACTCATGAGTTGGTTCTTATTTTTTTTAATATCTTTATTTTAAGTCCTTCTTTTATATTATATTATTTAACCCGGTCGTTCTATATTTAAATTTATTTATTATATTAACGACCGTCCTTTCGCGCAACGCCATCTCTCGGCTCGATGTAAAATATGTGACCCGAGTTCAGCCCTAGTCCACGAGATGTCGCCTGCTGCTATATTTTGCTACGTGACAATGCCCCCTTTCCCACGGAAAGGTTTTCTGCGTAAGCAGAAAACCGTACACCGCCCTCGGTGTTTAAACTATGCGAAGAGGCAACATACTTGTCTTGAACGTAGCTAATGGCAATTTTCACCTAAATTTTTTTCTAAAATAACTATTGATGTTTACTCTGCCTAAAGTGATATGCTATTCTTCTCTAACTCGACTTTGCCAGGAAATATCTTCTACCAACCGACTTTCATCCTACAGTCCGGGCATAAACCCCCCCGTAATCTTTTATACATCTCCATCCATTCCTCTATCATACCTCTCTCACAGATCCGTAGCAACCTGCATCCTTTCGCAGGAAGCCACTCCTTGCAGTTCCCCCGAATTCCTCCTGTTCGCCAGTGGAACTCTAATGATTTTTCGCTTTTGTTTATAAACGGTACTACTGGTGAACATGTTCAGCTAGCTGAAACATAATTACATGGGCAATCATATCCCTATCCCTATCGCAGCAAAACTTCTGTAAAAACATATTGTGTAGGCCTATTTTAGAAGTCACAATCCGCTTCATAAATGATAGTAAACGAAATTCATTTGACCTGTTACCATCGTGTAGGCTTATTTTTGAAGTCACAACCCGCTTCATAAATTATTGGTAAACGAGGTGCATTTGAATTGTTACTAAAGTGTAGGCTTATTTCAGAAGTCACAATCCGCTTCATAAATGATAGTAGACAAAATTCATTTGACCTGTTACCATCGTGTAGGCTTATTTTTGAAGTCACAACCCGCTTCATAAATTATTGGTAAACAAGGTGCATTTGAATTGTTACTAATGTGTGGGCTTATTTTTGAAGTCACAATCCGCTTCATAATAAACACCATCAATACATTATTCATTTTAAGTATTTGATATGCATACGCCTTGTCGTCGTTGCTGGAAGAAACTCCAAACAACACGTGCAAGCACGGACTACGGCTAATATACTACCTCGACTGTCTTTGTTGGAAAGAAAAAACTAATATGTGATAAAAAGATTTCGTTAATTTATCTTAATATCTTTTATGTGCCACGAGCCTAATGATTTCCCATCTAGTCCCACTAGTTCATAAACTAGGGGTGAAAGCACCTTCCTTACTATGCACTGTTCGTATAATTTAGGAGCTAATTTTGAAGCTTTGTATTTAGCTGCGTCACTTTGGACATACGTTTTACGCCAAACCTGCTGTCCTTCACGTAAAGTTACGTGACGTCTACGTAAGTTGTAATATTTCGCGTTGGTTGCATGCGCTTTAACTATATTAGCACGCACCTTTTCGAAAATATCCTTAAGGACTCCTAATTCCCCTGCGTACTCCTCACGAGGCATAGTAACTTCATAATCGCAATCTTCTGCGTTTTTATAAAATGTGCCATTTATAATGGGTTCTCGGCCATGGACTAAGAAAAACGGTGTAAACCCGGTTGTTTCGTTTACTGTACTGTTTATAGCAAATTGAATTTTGTTCAAATTTAGATCCCATGTCCTATGATCCTCTTTGACATAAGACGATACTGCTGTCATAACTGTTTTGTTGTATCTCTCCACCATATTAACTTGTGGAGCGTATCTAGGCCCGTAGTGCACTCGTGGTATGTTATACTTCTTTAAATTATTTTTAAATTTAAAGACTACAAAATTCTGATCCCGTGAATTGAACCCCGTTATCGGTAATTACGGTTTCCGGAATTCCGTGAGTGAGAAGAACATAATTTTCGAAGTTTTTAGCTACTAATGCACTAGTTGCTCTACGTAATGGAAACGAAAATGTGTATTTTGAGAAACAACATGTAACTACTAATAAATGTATGTAACCTGAACGTGATTTTGGTAGAGGACCAACTAAATCTATTGATACTGCTTGAAACGGTCTATAGCATTGTTTGGGTTGACCCATGAGGCCTGGTGTAGGAGTGGTTTTATGTTTGTAGGCTGTACAAACACTACACCGTTTAACAAAATCTACTACGTCTCGATACATGCCTGGCCAAAAATACCTCAGACTTAACTTCCGGTGTGTCTTAAAGACTCCCATGTGTCCTGAAGTAGGAGGTTCATGGTTTTCAGATATAATCTGGGAACGCAGTAATTTGGGGACCACTTCCTTCCATTCAAACTCTTGTGTCAGCGCGTATTTACCTTTGCTATATCTATAGAGTGTGCCTTTTTCTACTCGATAGTTGGGATAATTTTTCGGACATGACGTTATACCGGCATAAACCTTATCATACCATCCGTCTCCAGTCGGTGTTGGCGTAGTAGGTGTATTAACTGCCTCTACCTTAAGTAACCTGGATAAAGCATCAGGTACAACATTATCCTTACCCTTCCTATGCTCTATAGTATAATTATACTGTGACAGTCGACATCCCCATCGCGCTAGACGACCTGTTGGATTCTCTAAGTTCTTAAACCACTTTAGTGAAGCATGATCTGTAATGACTGTAAAATGTCTACTTCCCAAATATGGTTCAAATTTTTTTACTGCATATATCACAGCTAGTGCTTCACGTTCAGTTGCACTATAATTACGTTCAGTTTTACTAAGGGATCTACTAATGTAGGCAATAGGATGATCATTCCCCTCAATGTTCTGGGTTAGCATACCTCCTATGCCGTAACTTGATGCATCACAGTGAACAGTAAACGGTTTTTCAAAATCTGGACAAGCTAATATTGGTGCAGTTATTAATGTATTTTTCAATGAATTAAAAGCGTTTTCAGCTTCTTGGTTCCATTTAAATTTTATTTTTGTACTGGTAAGTGCATTTAATGGCGCTGCAATTGTTGAAAAGTTTCTGATGAATCTACGGTACCAAGAACAAGTACCTAAAAACATCTTGACTTATTTAGAAGTTCTTGGCACTGGGAAATCCAATATTGCACGCACTTTTCCGGGGTCAGTCCTAAGACCACACTCATCTACTACGTAGCCTAAGAATTTCAAGGATTTTCGAAAAAATTTGCTTTTCCCAAAATTTATCGTTAAAGGAGACGGGCGAAATTGGGCCTGAACTGTACACAAATGAGTTATTTGTCAATAATTTTCATTTATTTTTTTGTTTTCAATCATTTATTACTAATTCTGGATTCGTCAGAATAAAAAAGATAATATTTAATGAAATAATACTGACTTTCTTTACTTTCACTTTTCAACAATGTTACCAGATGAAATTCTTTACTTTCACTTTTCAACAATGTTACCAGATGAAATGCGAATCATTAATAAGTTCTAATCGATACATCAAATTATTACAAAAATAAAATTAAAAATGTATCAGTACATTTCTATAGATTCGTTTTAGAAAATCTTTTAATATAAGGTCTTAATTATATTACCTATTATTTACTTATTTACAAAAACATCTTAAAACAAATTGATCAACAGATCGATTTAATAATCAATTCAACTTTTTTATTATACAGGCAACAAAGTAAACTCGTGACAACGTGACAACGTGACGCCAAACGTCAAAAATTATTCCCTTCCGGGTTTGAACTTGCCGTAGTGGATATTGTATTTTATTGTATTTTTGTGTCGTTTTATATTATTTTGCGTCTTTGGCAACGTATTTAGGATTCTGACGGTTATTATTTTGTTGTGAGAAATGCGTGACTTATTTCGAAACAACTGTACAATGACGGACCAAAGTCTTTATTGCATCAATTGCGGCATTTCTCAGGGTAATTCTATCGGATTACGACAAATAGAAGCGGAAAGCATTCTTTCAGTTATAGAGCAATGGGTTGCACCTCAAGTCGTAAGTATTTATTTAAAACTTATGTATTTAAATAAAACTTCATATTGTGATAGTTTCCGAGTTTATTCCAGCAAGGATACCTATACATATATAGGTATATTATTGAAGTAAGTTTCAATAATAATATTCCTATATATATATATATCACTCTATTGAATTTGATTTATTTATGTTCCAAGTAAGATTTGCAGTTTGATTATCAATTACGGAAGATAGTTCTTTTTATATGTTCTGCATCATAATTCTGTAATTATTATTTGTGGAAGCCGTAAATAACAATCCAATTTTTTTTTTTGAAAAGATACAGTTTTCTCACCGTTTTTATTTTGTACAACAAACATATACAATGTTCTGATTCATAAATCTGTAATTATTATTTGTGGAAACTGTAAATAACATACTAATATTGTTGTAGGACAAAGGATCACATCATATTTGCCAAGGATGCAGAGATTTAGTCGTGAATACTTTGAGCACATATGAGCAACTTCCATCTTCAATGACTGGACATCGCCAAGTGTGCGTGAACTGTGGATTTCAGTTTTGCGGGCAATATCTTATTTATTGCGTTCTGACACCGTTCAAGAAAGAAGAATTCATAGTCATTTCCTCATAGATACTGCCTCAGAATGTGAGTTTTATTAGGTTTAGTTGTTTTGTATTCTCTATAGTTTATTAATTTTTTCGCACTAATTAAGAAATATCAGTCAGATTTAGATAATAATTTTTGTATATTATTGTCACATTCATGTGAAAGATTTGGAAAAGGAATAAATGGGATATGGGTTTACAAAGGTACGAACAAAAGCTAGTGTAATATAGTTAGGCAATGTAATAAAATGCAAAGAATTATATTGCAGCCTGTATTTGTTGTTAGTTGTAAGGTGTAGATAAAAGGAGACATACATTTTCCAGCACTGTTTGCATTCTCACCTTTTTTTACACAAAAGTCTCATGACAAAATTATTTTTCAGATTTCACTGGACTTTTTTGGATTGGACTGGACCATCTGGATCTTCAGCATCAGTAGATGTAACAAGTGAACATGATGAATCAACTTCATAGTCTAATATCGATGTAGCTAACAAACAAATATACAAAAACCAAAGACACCATGATCGTGAACATATTATGTATTCCTTTTTGCCACCGACTTCCGAAATTAGTTATATTTCACTTTGTGGTGCTTTTTTTTTAAGTCTGTTGTATTTCTTTGTATAACATACCCTCTGCTTTGCTAGACTTGCCTTACAATGCATTTAAAGCACAAATCAAAACCAAGCTTAATATATAATAAGCTTAATATAAAAGCATATTATTCCGTAAATGACACCTTTCTCCAGATTTAGCTTACTGACACATTATATAGTTCATAGAATTTTCTTTTTCACAATGCATAAATATGTGAGCTGTCACGCCTTTTATACCTGGGGCTATTATTTAGGTAAAAGTTTTTACTTATTTACATTTCCATTTTAATGATATTTTATTTTTTGTTGTTGCTTTACTGGTATTTTTGCGTGCCTAGCTGGCATATGATAAATAATTTCATTGTTGTTGTGTTTTCTTGTCTTCATTACTGTACCAACATAGTATTGTATAAAGTCATGTTTTTTTTTTTAAATGAACAGACAGCTGTGCTGCTGGGGAGTTTGTTCCGCTACTTCTTTTTTCTTCTTTATTCATATAATTTTTTTTTCACTATGCATAAATATGTGAGCTGTCACGCCTTTTATACCTGGGGCCTTTATTTAGATACTTAAAAGTTTTTACTTTTTTTACATTTCCATTTTAATGATATTTTGTTTTTGCTTTGTTGGTATTTTAGCGTGGCTAGCTGGCATATGATAAATAATTTCATTGTTGTTGTTTTCTTGTCTTCACTACTGTACGAACATATTATTGTATAAAGTCATGTTTTTTTTTTAAATGAACAGACAGCTGTGCTGCTGGGGAGTTTGTTCCGCCACTTCTTCTTCCCAGCGAAAGCACTAGGAAGTGTCGATGGGTGGGCGTTTTGGGGGACTGTCTTATGTAACAACGATGTTCAAAAAGTGCTGTATCTCAGCCTATTTTGAATAAATGATTTTTGATTTTGATTCTTTTTTTTTTTTGTTCATACCAGCACCTATGATGGCCGGGAGTTCAATATTGTCTCCCGATCAGGGCGTCATTTGCTTCGCCTAGAGGCGTGAGGGCGCTGAGAGTCCTGCTCCCTCACGAGCTTCGCCACCTTTGCCAGCATTAATTGTATATGATGAATTGGATGATTAATAAATCGATATAAGAGAAATATGATTTTTATTCCTGCTTACTGTTTTCTATAATTAGATTGTAAATGGTTTTCCTAATTCTTTTTTAACCTCCTTTGTAACATTTAATATGCAGTTAAGCGCCGCCGGCCCTTTGGAAACCACACTCTCGATGTGTTAATGTCATAAAAATACATTCTGATAAAATCTAGTCTATAAAAAAGTCTGAATAATTATTTAATTACACCATAAGAGCGCTGACAGCTTGTAAGAAAACTTGTAAAAACGCAATTGAGGTTAGTTTTCTGCAAGCTAATAATACCCTATTTCTTTTTTCTCCGAATCTGTCATTCTAAATAAAGTTTTATTTTTTAAATAGTAATAATATTGAAATGATTTAATGCAATAATCGTTGCTGTACAATCAGGCCCAACTTTGTATGAACTTTCGCCCGTCTCCTTTGCACTTTGAATTCGTTCATGGAGTCTTTTCAGAAGATGAATATGGGTATCTAAGTCCTCGGATACTACACAAATGTCATCAACGTAGCAGAATATTAGTCCTTTTGTGATATCATTACAAAATGGATGTCCAAACAACATATCCATTAGTCTTTGTTGACGAGCTGGTGCTCCGCAAAGACCAAACGGCATGACTTTAAATTTAAAAAGTCCTCGACCAGGAACAGTAAAGCTGGTTTTTTCCTGTGAGGTTTCCTGCAGTGGGATTTGCCAGAAACTAGATTTAAAATCTACTGTACTAATGTATTTTGCATTTTTGAGGCTATCTAAGATTTGAGGTATATAAGGTATTGCATACGCGTCCCCTTTTGTAACTGCATTTAATTTACGACAGTCAAGACAGAACCGCCATGACCCGTCAGGCTTTGGAACCATAAGGACCGGATTATTCCATGGACTCTCACTAGGTACTACCACATCGAGCTTCAACATGTTGTCCAATTCCTTATGAAGTTCTTTTAACTTTTCCTGTGACATAGGATAAGGTCTGCATTTAATAGGTAAGGCTTCGCCTGTATCTATGACGTGTTGAGTTAAATGAGTTCTACCTAACCCTTTGCTCTCAAAAGAAATATCTTGAAATTGTTGTACTATCAATTCTGCTATCGATTTATGTTCTGGCTTCATGTTTTCTAATGATTCAATTGTATTTATTATGCTCCCACTATTGTTTATATTATTTATTATGAATTGTTTTGGAGTCTCCATATAATTTATATGACTAAATATTTCTGGTAATAAATTAAAAGCTAACCAAAAGTCTATACCAAATATTACATTTGATGTTATTCCCGGGATGACATAAAATTTAATGACCTTAGTTACCCCATTTAAGGTAATCGGCAACCTTAAAATTCCAGTAGGACTACTTTCAGAACCATTTGCAACCAATATCTTGTCCTTTAAATCGCTTAAGGTATCCAGTGAATAACCTAAGCTAATGAACTTTTCATGAGCTCCATTTCCTATTATTGAAATGTCTGCCCCTGAATCTAACAAACCGTAAAATGCCACATCATATAGATTGACATTCAAATATGGCCGAACATCTTTATTTCTATTTGGCTGAAACAGTGCTGCCAACGCTTTATTCTATTTATGGAAGTTAGAGACAAAGTCTAACCATGACTTCCACTCACCTGAATTGACCTGTTTAGGTGGTTGTTGACAGACTGTTGATGCTAGTTTTTTGGATCATTTGGTATTTTTGTACAATCAGGACAAGTTTTTACTGTGTATCCTAGCTTCCCACATTTATAACATTTAAATTTCCTCTTAGGACATTTAAAATTTGGACATGTTTGCTTAGCATACCCTAGCTTTCCACATTTAAAACATTTCACTTCATTCTTAGTGGACTGTGGCCTTTGTTTACCGTCTGTTTGTTTGTGTGTGTTTTTATCTGACAACTGGTTCACGCTTGCTATCTTTTGTTTTTGCTTTGAATATGTTGGTGTATTGTTGTAGGTGTTTGACTTTATATCCTCAGCCTCTAATAGGCGGCAAACATCTTTTAATTCCGCTACTGAATCTGGCTTTACTAAAACTAAACCTCTGGAGATGGATGGTTTGACATTCTTTTTGAGTATTTTTATCTTCTCTTGTTCTGTTAATGGTATTGTTAATCGCGAGAATAAGGCATTCATAACAGCAGAATACATATGAATAGGCTCATCATTACCCTGCATACGTTTCTTAGCAACATCTAATAAGTTGTCCTCGTAATCTATGGCATTGAATTCCCTAAGGAGTAGGTCTGCTAATTCCTTCCATGTACTCACTTGGCATTTCGCACTTCTATGCCACAACAAAGCGTCTCCTTTAAAGAATGCAAAAGCTGAATCAAATAACACGGAATCCGGTACCTTAAACGCCTTTGCACGTTCAGCAATTGATTCCAAAAACTGAAATGGGCATGTCTTGCCATCAAAATAGACGTTCCATTTACAGACATGTTTACTTAAAACCATATATAAGAAAATTTTTGGGTCTAAATGAGCGCTCTATTAAAATATGGTTCCAGAACCGCCGCATGAAGGCGAAGAAACATCAAGCCGAGAGAATGCAAGTCTCTGAAGATACCACCTCACCTATGCCATCGCTCGATGTGAGCAATATTCACATAGGCTTCGGGCCTATGAATGAGCACTTATACAGTCAGGGACAAATAACCGATGACTGGTTAACAAACAGCATTGTAGATATTCCTGTTGAAGAAGTTGTAGGAATTAATAGTAGTCCTATTTATGAACCTATTTCTCCGGCTAGTACTAGTGAGAATAATGAAGAAGATAAGTTTGCATATTGGACACCGCCTGACCCAAAAGAATCACTGGATATACTTTTTGATTTGCAAAATATGCCATTATTGTAGTCTGTGTCTAGGTTGTTTTTAGATTAAGTAACTTATTGAACAATTTGTGATAATTATGTGAAAATAAATTCTTATAAATAAACTTCTGAATTTTATTAACTATGATCCAATCTATTCCTCGAGAGCATCTTTCCTAATAACAGTGGAAGAAAGCCAATTTTCCAGTAATTAATTTGAATCAATATCTTCAATGCAGACCCTATTTGATATTGATTTATTTAGGATCTCCATTAAAGCAGTGGTCGGCAACCCGCGGCCCGCGACTGTTTTGTAAAATAAACTACAATACTAAAAATGATAAAATGAAAGATATTTTAATACAACTGCATAATCAGTTCAGTGACAGATTTGGTGACTTGAAAGGGTTTCTGAATGAAGATTTTTACAAATCCTTTTTCGTGTGACATTGAGGATGTACCAAGTCATTTACAAATGAACGGGATTGTTGTTCAATCTAATGACATTCTTAAAAGCTCATTTAATTAGACCAATGATCGTGTTAAGTTCTATGGCTGCTTGCCAACTGATTTCGACGATTTGAAAAGGTTTGCTCAAAACTCTATTACAATTTTCGGCGGTAAGTACATGCGAGCAAACATTTTCTATTCTTTTTTTTTGGGATGGAAAATCCTCAAATGACTTCTCCCACTCTAGGTGGAGCGGAAGGGCGTGTCAGACTTTTACTGAACTAAAACCCACCCGTGTTTTGGATTGGTTTTTCCAATTGGTTCAAACAGTGTCTGATAAAAAACATTAAGAAATGCGGAGACCTGACTGATCATGTGTCTTTTCTCAGACAGCGTGCCAAGATTATTTTTAAATTCTGCAAAGCAATCATTATTTATAATATTTATGGTATAAAAATATTCGATTAAAGACAATTATGCCAAATGTCTAGGCTTATGTAAAATTAATTTCGGAACATCAAAATTTTGCAATATAAAATTAATCCAGCTTAATCACACGCAATGTGGAACTTTATTTCAGGTTGTTTAAAATTTTAATTAAATACACGTGTCTTCGGAATAACGTAAATAAAAAAAAAATTTTTAGAATACAACTTTTATTTACAATAATAATTACAGAAACTACATATTCACAAATATTACAATTTCATCTATAACAGTAATTATCAACTTTATAAATTCAGACCCGACCTGAACCAGAACAAGTCCGAGCTCTCCTCAGTTGAGCTGGGCGAATCTGCTTGTGGTTCCAATCCTGAGGATAATTGCTGGACTTCAGTAAAGGGAGGCTGGTGGTAAGGTTGCACCGGCAAGTGTGGCTGCTGGTACTGCGCCTGGCATTCCCCCTCATGCATAGGTAAAGGTACGTTACATTGCTGGACTTCAGTAATCGGGGGCTGGTAAGTTTGCACCGGCAAATATGGCTGCTGGTACTGTGCCTGGCATTCCCCCTCATGCATAGGTAACGGCGCCTTTGGAGTCTTGAATACTCTCGACTCGGTCTGTTTTTTCCTTCATGCGGCGATTTTGGAACCATATCTTGATGGTGCGTTCATTAAAATGCAACAAATTCGCGAGTTCCATTCTACGACCAGCATTTGGGTAATTTGAATTATAGTATTCTTGTTCCAACCGAATCAATTGCTGTGTCGTGAATGTCGTTCTGGTGCGCTTTGTTTTCTTTCTTTTTCCGTTTGTTTTGTTGCTGGCCCAGGTTCGTGATAGAGAAATGAATTCTTCAAGAGCAGGTTGATTAAAACTAAATGGCCTTCCAATAATCTGATCATTTTGAATAAGATTTGTCCCGTCTATGATTTGCTGGTTCATTTCATTGTTTAAATTTAAATACTCGTTAGGTATATTTATTTCTAAACTTTCTGAGTATGGCGTGTAGCCCAACGGGTTGATGTTGGAAATAGTCGTGGTGGCCTAGCGGTTAAAACACCAGCCTCTCAAGTATGAGTGCGCGGGTTCGATTCCAGGTCAGGCAAGTACCAATGTAACTTTTCTAAAGTTATATGTACTTTCTAAGTATATCTTGGACACCAATGACTGAAGGTGAAGGAAAACATCTTGAGGAAACCTGGACTTTATAAGTCTGAAATCGCCAACCCGCATTGAGCAAGCGTGGTGATTACGCTCAATCCTTCTCTGTATGAAAGGAGACCTGTGCCCAGCAGTGGGACGATAAAAAGGTTGACGATGATGAAACCCGATTTATAAACATCACAAATTTACATTACTACTCGAAACATGTTCCGTTTCGTAGCCCTTTGTTCGACGCTAATGAGCCTATTTTCATAGATATTTTCATGAATACATAGTGTATTTTTCATTTAAATATTTTGTTCACATTTCACGGTCTTGATAGAATCTCTGTTTTGTGTAATGTGCAGTTAGTTACATTAAGACACGATGGTCATTCTATGTAACTAGGTACACGTGAATAATACTTTATTTCAGGATTTCTAACAAATTTAATTGATCATATGGCAATTATACAATCCCATAATGTACTTCGGAGACTTGCATTCTGTCCGCTTGGTCTTTCTTTATCTTTATACGGCGGTTCTTGAACCATATTTTAACAGTGTGCTCATTGAGGCGCAATATCTCTGCGAGCTTTATAATAATTTAATTTACTAATTTCCCTGTTTAGAAATATATTCCATAATCAGGTCAAAATCAATGCTCTTCCCAATTGTAGCACTTGAAGTGGGTGAGATTTGCATTCTCTCGGCTTGGTATTTATTTGCCTTCATGTGGTGGTCTGGAACCATATTTTAACAATGCGCTCGTTGAGAAGAGTTTTAGTTTCATAATTTAATTTAATAACTTCTAAAGAATTTTAATATTGGAGATTGAGCATACGTGTATGCATGTTATCTTTTCTCAACTACACAACAGAACGTCAAGCATGTATCCTCTAAAACATTTAATTGAATATCCATCATGAATTACTTCATATCTCTTCACAAGTTTACTGAAAATTTATTCTAAACATTTATTTTTCAACGAATACTAAAAATACATTTGAAAGAATTAGTCATACAGGAACAGTTATTTTTTATTATCCATACTAATATTATAAATGCGAAAGTAACTCTGTCTATCTGTCTGTCTGTCTGTTACGCTTTCCCGCTTAAACCTCTCAACCGATTTTGATGAAATTTGGCACAGACAATCTTTAGACCCTGAGAAAGGACATAGGCTACCTTTTATCCCGGAAAAGTTTGATGTTCCCGAGGGAAATCTATAAAGCGCGATATAACCGAACTCCACGCGGGCGAAGCCGCGGGCGGAAAGCTAGTTAGTTATAAACATATGTAAGCTCTGCTTTAAAGGATAGGCCGAAACTACAGAATTTATTATTTTGTTTGTTTACCGCCGACCCTCTAAAATAACTAATCAATTTGTTGACGTGATTTGCACACATGTTTTTGTTATAATGTCTTTTTTCCCTTTAAAGAGATGAAGTTGATAAGAGAATTTTGTTTTGTAGATCTTCAATAATATTTCATTCTTTAATAGGAAAATATTACATGTGTAAGACTGGATATGACATTGAATTTGATTTGAATCCAGTGCATTGAAAAAGATAAAAGTTAATTAAAACCTAGTTCTAACTCACAGGCCAGTTGACGTTAAGATGATTTTAATAAACGGAATCTCACCCGAATTTCCTTTAAAAGAATGCTAAAGTAGCTGGTTTCATAACGAGCTAGATCACAATGCCGTATGGAGAAACACGTTACACGTACATTTTTGAAAATCCGGGGCATAAACAACTCCATGCAACTGAAAAACCGATTCACATCTGGGAATTGATTTTTTTTATTAGGCGTCACTCTGCATTTGCTTGCTGGTGAGGAGAGTCTGGTGAAAATATGGCAATAATTTACAAGTGAACAAATTCTTAAAGCAAAAACGTTGCTGTTAGAATCACTTTCATCGGGGGTGCGTAGTATTGTGCGCAAAGGCAAAGAGAACTGTTAAACGACATCATTGCCATTTTCAATGTGGCTGATCCTGATACTCTACCTGTGTTTGTAGCTAAATAAATTGCCACCCATCACTTTCGAACATTTGGATGGATGGGATTAATTTTGTTGGAATCTGTGTAATTTCTGGTATTGTTGAATAAATGTTGAAAAGAATAAAAATAGTAAAAACAGTATGTGATGGTTGCTATATTCGAAAGTAAGTCATATCTATTTATTTCTTTTAATATTGACATTAGAAAAAAATATCAAAAAGTACTTAGTACTGAAAAGACCAAGTAGACAACATCCGCCCTTAATGGAAATAAAAAGACAAAGTAGTAATGCTAAACATAATACAAAAATAAAACATTACTACCAGACTAAATAGATACAAAATATAAACCGACCAAAAATAAATAGAAAATTATTCTACCTATTTATCAAACCCATATTAACAACGCACCTAAGATGTTTTACGCGCCTTAAGGGCTTAGTTAGAAAGTCGGCTGTCATTTTATCCGTAGGTATATATTTTATGTCTATAAGACCCTCCGTAACCTTTTCACGAATAAAATGATATCTCGTATCAATATGTTTGGTTCTATTGTGGTGGACTGGATTGAGCACAAGTTTCTGTGCACTTTGACTATCGTTGCATAACAACACCCGATCAGCAAAATCAGTAATGTCACACACTAACCGTCTGAGGAAAATAGCCTCCTTTGCAGCACTGGTCAAGGACTTATACTCAGCTTCTGTAGAAGATAAGGCTACCGTCGGCTGTTTCTTACACTCCCAGCTAATAGGTCCACCTGCCAGCGTAAAGTAGTAACCGGTGTACGACCGGCGGTCATGCACACAGTTCGCCCAGTCAGCATCCGTGTATCCACACAGATGTCCACCAACTTTCCTGTAAGTAATAGAGTAATCCACAGTACCTTTTAAATACTGTAACACCCTTTTTGCGGCCAACCAATGCCTTTTATCAAAACAGCTATTAAACTGACTTAAATAGCTTGTGGCATAAGCTATATCGGGTCTCCCTCCTCATCTAGATTGTAATTTACTGTCGGTTAAAAAAGCAGTAGAGAAAGGTCTCTCAGTTGTTTTTGATAGTAATGGCTGTAATTTTTATAATTCTAATGATGTTTCTTTTACAAATGGTCCTGTTTTACATGGTTCTATTTGTGGTGGATTGTACACTTTAGATTGTACAGTAAAGCCGCAAAGTGTTTCAGCTTATAATGTTCACACTAATTTGTCCCAGTTTCAGCTTTGGCATAAGCGTCTAGGGCACCTCTGCCGTATTGGTATGGATCTACTCAGAAAAGGTCTAGCTGTTGGTGTGGAGTACACTGAGGTTGACAAAGAATCATGCGTACCTTGTGTAGAAGGTAAGCAGGCCCGGAAGCCTTTCAAAGGGATAAAGTATAAGAAGGCTTCGTTACTATTAGAATTGGTCCATACGGATGTTTGTGGACCCCTGTCTACTGAATCTTTTAAAGGCAATAAATATTTTATTATTTTTATAGACGACTATACACGTTTTATAACCCTATATTGTATGTCATCTAAGACAGAAGTTCAGAAGTATTTTTGTGTTTTCCAAACACTTGTTGAGAGACAGACTGGCATTAAAATTCGAACCCTTCGGTCAGACAATGGGACTGAGTATGTCAATAAGGAGTTGACCGACTATTTGCAGGCTCAAGGGATTCGACATGAAATATGTTGGAATCTGTGTAATTTCTGGTATTGTTGAATAAATGTTAAAAGAATAAAAACAGTAAAAACAGTATATGATGGTTGCTATATTCGAAAGTAAGTCATTCTACTTATTTCTTTTAATATTGACATTAGAACAAAATATCAAAAAGTACTTAGTACTGAAAAGACCAGGTAGTTTTACAATATCCGCCCTTAATGGAAATAAAAACACAAAGTAGTAATGCTAAACATAATACAAAAATAAAACATTACTACCAGACTAAATATAAACCGACCAAAAATAAATAGAAAATTATTCTACCTATTTATCAAACCCATATTAACAACGCACCTAAGATGTTTTACGCGCCTTAAGGGCTTAGTTAGAAAGTCGGCTGTCATTTTATCCGTAGGTATATATTTTATGTCTATAAGACCCTCCGTAACCTTTTCACGAATAAAATGATATCTCGTATCAATATGTTTGGTTCTATTGTGGTGGACTGGATTGAGCACAAGTTTCTGTGCACTTTGACTATCTTTGTATAACAACACCCGATCAGCAAAATCAGTAATGTCACACACTAACCGTCTGAGGAAAATAGCCTCCTTTGCAGCACTGGTCAAGGACATATACTCAGCTTCTGTAGAAGATAAGGCTACCGTCGGCTGTTTCTTACACTCCCAGCTAATAGGTCCACCTGCTAGCGTAAAGTAGTAACCGGTGTACGACCGGCGGTCATGCACACAGTTCGCCCAGTCAGCATCCGTGTATCCACACAGATGTCCACCAACTTTCCTGTAAGTAATACAGTAATCCACAGTACCTTTTAAATACTGTAACACCCTTTTTGCGGCCAACCAATGCCTTTTATCAAAACAGGTATTAAACTGACTTAAATAGCTTGTGGCATAAGCTATATCGGGTCTCGTATTCACAGCTAGGTACATGAGACATCCTATCAAGTTTTGGTAAGGATATTCGCCAAGAGATGTTGGATTACCTTTCTCTAACTTATTATTCTCCAAAGGTGTAGACATCTCCTTACAATCTCGCATATTAAACCGCTCCAACACTGCCTGAATGTAGTTCTTCTGACTGACCACGATTTTATCGTCATCACGGATAATATTTAAGCCTAAACAATACGATAATTGTCCCAAATCTTTTATTGAGAAAAATTTTTCCAAGTCATTTTTGACAATGTCAAATGAACTTTTTTCTTTGTAAAAGACAATAAGATCATCGACATAGACTGCGAGAATTATTGTTTCACTACCAAACTTTTTCAAAATAAACACATGATTCCGCAGATGTTCGTGCAAAGCTAATTTTTGATAGGGCTTGATGCAATTTAATATTCCAGGCTCGAGCTGCCTGCTTCAACCCATAAATGGATTTTCTGAGCAAACAGACTTTACCTTCTGCCCCGTGCTCAGCAAATCCCTCAGGCTGTTGCATATACACTTCCTCCTCTAAGTACCCATTGAGGAATGCGGTATCAACATCCATGTGTTGTATTTTCAAATCCATTTCTACCGCCAACGCTATAAGGGTACGCAGAGATGAATTTCGAACCACAGGGGCAAATGTTTCATTATAGTCAGTCCCCCAAACTTGACTAAAACCTTTCGCAACTAGTCACGCTTTATATTTGACTATTGCACCGTGCGCGTCTCTCTTTATCTTGAACACCCATTTACATGGAATAACCCTTTTATTTGGTTTATACACTAATGTCCAAGTTTGCTTATTCAACAAGGCATTGTACTCATCATTCATTGCGGAGATCCAGTTATCTTTATCAACGCTATTAATAGCTTCACGATAACTTTTCGGATCCTCACATAACAAGTCATCACCGAGAGTGCCGTATGAATAATAATCTGGAGGCTTACGTACTCGTACAGGATATCGTCTTTCAGCATAAACATCACTGGATTCATATGAAGGAACCAGAGACAGATCAGTTGTTCACCCGATTGTGAAGACTCCACGTCAGCTACATCACCCGTTTCATCAGTCGCGTCCACATAAACCTCAGCTTGCTCTACCGGGGCCATCTCCACGTCTTCTGAAGTAGGTGAAGAAGAAGTAGAAGCAGATGAGATAGAAGTTGCCAGTGGCGATGTGGTATCTGAAGAAGTTTGTGAAAACCAGTTAATGACATTGGGACTCATAACAAGATCAGGCTGAACAGGCTTATCCTTTAATCCTGAAAAGTTATTTTCAAAAAACGTAATATCCCGTGACTTAATCAATCTCCGAGGGTTTTCCGCGCTACGGAAATAATAACTTCGTGGATCGTCTGAATATCCAATAAATATACATTCAGAAGCTTTCATATCTAGCTTAGTTCTTTGGCATGAAGGCACGTGAACTAAAGCTCGACAACCAAACACCCTTAAATGAGACAGGTTGGGTTTACTCCCACGCCACATTTCATATGGCGTCTTACCATGAAGTGCACGATGAGGTGACCTATTCATTAAATAAACACTGGTCTCAACAGCATCTTGCCAAAAAGCTTTCGACAGAGAGCTCTGTGCCAGCAAGGAACGGGCCTTCTCCACAATACTACGATTGCAACGTTCACTTACCCCATTTTGTTGAGGGCTATATGGTACAGACGTTTCATGTCGAATCCCTTGAGCCTGCAAATAGTCTGTCAACTCCTTATTGACATACTCAGTCCCATTTTCTGACCGAAGGGTTCGAATTTTAATGCCAGTCTGTCTCTCAACAAGTGTTTGGAAAATACAAAAATACTTCTGAACTTCTGTCTTAGATGACATACAATATAGGGTTATTAAACGTGTATAATCATCTACAAAAATAATAAAATATTTATTGCCTTTAAAAGATTCAGTGGACAGAGGTCCACAAACATCCGTATGGACCAATTCTAATGGTGACGAAGCCTTCTTATACTTTATCCCTTTGAAAGGCTTCCGGGCCTGCTTACCTTCTACACAAGGCACGCATGGTTCTTTGTCAACCTCAGTATACTCCACACCAACAGCTAGACCTTTTCTGAGTAGATCCATACCAATACGGCAGAGGTGCCCTAGACGCTTATGCCAAAGCTGAAACTGGGACAAATTAGTGTGAACATTATAAGCTGAAACACTTTGCGGCTTTACTGTACAATCTAAAGTGTACAATCCACTACAAATAGAACCATGTAAAACAGGACCATTTGTAAAAGAAACATCATTAGAATTATAAAAATTACAGCCATTACTATCAAAAACAACTGAGAGACCTTTCTCTACTGCTTTTTTAACCGACAGTAAATTACAATCTAGATCAGGAACATGTACAACATTAGAAATCTTCTTGTAATTGGTATTTGTGTCAATCGCAACGTCTCCTAAGCCCACAGCCGGCAAACTTTTACCATTTGCGACAGTTATCTTCCCATCATGGGGTTGATAACTATTAAACCATTCAGCATGTGGAGTCATGTGAGTAGTCGCACCAGAGTCGATAATCCATTTCTCAGATATCTGAACATTAGGTGCAGACAAAGCCAGTTCCGTGACACCATCCAAAACCAATTTCGTGACATTTCCTGAACTTGAAACAACTAATCCCTTATCCTTAGAACAACTTTCTGTAGAGCAACTCGCCTTTGCCTTTTTCTCCTTCTTTTTGAGAGGGCAATTAGGGCTCTTGTGCCCAGGCTTCTTACACCTAAAGCAAATAACTTGTTTTGTTTGCAACGCAGTCACATCATCTTTAGTCTCCTTCGTCATTTCGCTCAACAACTTAGTCCTCACCAAATCTGTTGTGACTTCGACGCTCCCATTCTCAAGCGCCATGATCATGGGCTCGAAACGAGACGTCAGACCTCCCAATATAATTGCTGCCAGAGAACTATCTTCTATGGTCTTGCCAATATCGACCAGGTCTAGTGCTGTTGTAGTTATTGCGGTTAAGTAAGCCTCTACGTCAGAAAACTCAGATAAGGAGTACCTGTACAACTTGCGTTCCAGTGACAATTTACGACCCAAACTGCGATCCTCGTAGGATTTTTGAAGAGCATCCCACGCTTCTTTTGCGGTTTTAGCTGGTCGAACAATCGAAATAGCAGCACCATCTACAGTAAGGCATATCTTAGAAAGAGCCTTTTCATACTTACGTACATCGTCAGGCGTCTTATTCCCTTCAAATGTTCCGCTTACTGTTTCCAATAATCCTTCATGCATTAACAACATTCGCATTTTAAATTTCCAAATTGTGTATCCTTCTCTGTTACAAAGCATCGGAATACCATTTAGGGACATACCAGAAACTGCAGCAGACATGGTTATTAAGTATATTTTCTACCACCAATCTCCTTTTAAATTTGATTGTAAAATATACAGAGCCTCGTGCTGATAACGTATGTTGGAATCTGTGTGATTTCTGGTATTGTTGAATAAATGTTGAAAAGAATAAAAACAGTAAAAACAGTATATGATGGTTGCTATATTCGAAAGTAAGTCATTCTACTTATTTCTTTTAATAGACCAAGTAGTTTTACAACAAATTTACACAAAGTGCAAATTAAAACTCACTATAACTATTTATTTCAAATAAACCAATTGCTTCACTTTTGAGTTGTCAAAGAGTACGTCAGTCAGATACATAAAGCTAGTAGCCCATTCCATATGGTTGTTGGAAATTATGGCGAAGAACGTGCAAGAAAAACCAAGAATAAACGTTAATATCAAAATAATCTACTTTAAAAATTATTGGTTACATTATACATATTTATTAAAATTCATGCATGTGAGAATGATGCACTATCTGCCGTGTGTGTTCAAAAGTTCCTGTGTTCAGTTTTCATTTTGCGTTGCCTTGACGATGGATCACAAAATATGTGTAATTGTAGGTTCGCATTCCGAGCACTCATACACAGCCGAGGGTCGGTTACAGACAATGAGGCGGACGACTCGACTAAACCGGTTTGATGCACGAATGCGCCGCATGGTTCGTACGCACGGCGTCGCAGTAATATCTATGCAGCTTCACGCTATAAAATTTTGTTAGTAGATCCAGTCATTAACACCTCTCGCTATACAACGTGTAACATAAAGGGCATATATACATATACACACTAAGGTTAAGGCATCTTTAGATGATGAGATCCCCTTTCTGTTACACGTTGTATATGTCATCGGGTATAGGTTTATCCAAGGTTAGATTGAATCGACAAGTATTCTGAATAATAATTTTTCCGATTATAGTAAATGTTGAAAGAATATTTAATATTTATTAGAAATCTTATTTAACAACACTATTCTAGACGTATTTTAAGAGCAGACATTAAAACTTCACTTATATTTTCTTTTAGGTGATAATGGGCTACTAGCTTTATCGTTCTGACTGACCTACTCTTTGACAGCTCAAAAGTGCAAGCAATTGGTTAATTTGAAATAAACAGTTAAATAAACCAGTTACAGGCACTTTTGAATTTGCTACATAGTGGTGCTGTCTGACAATAATGAAATATGCCATTATTGTAGTCTGTGTCTAGGTTGTTTTTAGATTAAGTAACTTATTGAACAATTTGTGATAATTATGTGAAAATAAATTCTTATAAATAAACTTCTGAATTTTATTAACTATGATCCAATCTATTCCTCGAGAGCATCTTTCCTAACAACAGTGGAAGAAAGCCAATTTTCCAGTGATTTATTGATTTATTTAGGATCTCCATTAAAGCAGTGGTCGGCAACCCGCGGCCCGCGACTGTTTTGTAAAATAAACTACAATACTAAAAATGATAAAATGAAAGATATTTTAATACAACTGCATAATCAGTTCAGTGACAGATTTGGCGACTTGAAAAGGTTTCTGAATGAAGATTTTTACAAATCCTTTTTCGTGTGACATTGAGGATGTACCAAGTCATTTACAAATGAACGGGATTGTTCTTCAATCTAATGACATTCTTAAAAGCTCATTTAATTAGACCAATGATCGTGTTAAGTTCTATGGCTGCTTGGCAACTGATTTCGACGATTAGAAAAGGTTTGCTCAAAAGTCTATTACAATTTTCGGAAGTAAGTACATGCGAGCAAACATTTTCTATTCTTTTTTTTGGGATGGGAAATCATCAAATGACTTCTCCCACTCTAGGCGGAGCAGAAGGGCGTGTCAGACTTTTACTGAACTAAAACCCACCCGTGTTTAGGGTTGGTTTTTCCAATTGATTCAAACAGTGTCTGATAAAAAATTTAAGAAATACGGAAACCTGTCTGATCATGTGTCTTTTCTCAGACAGCGTGCCAAGATTATATTTAAATTATGCAAAGCAATCATTATTATTAAAAAAAAAATATTTTTAAAATATAAATAAATATTTTTAATTAAAATATTTTTAATTATTATTATTAAAAATATTCGATTAAAGACAATTATGCCAAATGTCTAGGCTTATGTAAAATTAATTTCGGAACATCAAAATTTTGTAATATAATATTAATCCAGCTTAATCACACGCGATGTGGAACTTTATTTCAGGTTGTTTAAAATTTTAATTAAATACACGTGTCTTCGGAATAACGTAAACAAAAAAAACATATTTTTAGAATACAACTTTTATTTTCAATTATTTTTCACAGAAACTACATATTCACAAATATTACAATTTCATCTATAACAGTAATTATCAACTTTATAAATCCAGACCCAACCTGAACCAGAACAAGTCCGAGCTCTCCTCAGTTGAGCTGGGCGAATCTGCTTGTGGTTCCAATTCTGAGGATAATTGCTGGACTTCAGTAAAGGGAGGCTGGTGGTAAGGTTGCACCGGCAAATGTGGCTGCTGGTACTGCGCCTGGCATTCCCCCTCATGCATAGGTAACGGTACGTTACATTGCTGGACTTCAGTAACCCGAGGCTGGTAAGGTTGCACCGGCAAATGTGGCTGCTGGTACTGCGCCTGGAATTCCCCTTCATGCAAAGGTAACGGTACGTTACAATGCTGGACATCAGTAATCGGGGGCTGGTAAGCTTGCACCGGCAAATGTGGCTGCTGGTACTGTGCCTGGCATTCCCCCTCATGCATAGGTAACGGTGCGTTAAACGTGGTCGTATCGGGTGATATTCTAATGCCTTTAGAGTCTTGGATACTCTCGACTCGGTCTCTTTTTTCCTACATGCGGCAATTTTGGAACCATTCGAATGCTTTTGTAATTGTGCTATTCTCCATAACTCCATCATATATATATGAATTGCATATATATATGATGACAAATCATGATTTTAAAATTTTGCATCAATTTAAATATACCTATTGTTCATCTCTTTAATAAAAAATCAACGAATTATTTGATTCTTCAAAGTCTTAATGGTACACATGACACAATAACAATGTATATGTAGTATAACGACAGTAAGCTTCCGTGTGCATCGCTTTAGATGATGAATCACAATATATAATGTAATTTATAATTTTTCTGTTATAATTAATAATATTGTAAATATTGTACCGCAATCACAAAATATATTGCAATTGTAGGTTCGCATTCAAAGCATTCCTACGTGGCGAAGGGTCGATTACAGATAACGAGGCGAGCGCCTCGTCTATACCGGTTTGATGCACGCAGCGCCACGTGACTCGTAGGTACGTGCGGTGTCGCAGTAATATCTATGCAGGTTCACGATATGAAATGTTTTTAGCAGAGGTACCCATTTACACCTATCGCTATATACGGCATCGGGTGCAGGTTTATCATAAATTAGATTGAATATCCAAGTATTCTGAGTAATGATTTTCCCGATTACACAAACATAAACCCGATTTATAAACATCACAAATTTACATTACTACTACTACTGTTCCGTTTCGTAGCCCTTTGTTCGACGCTAATGAGCCTATTTTCATAGATATTTTCATGAATGCATAGTGTATTTTTCATTTAAATATTTCGTTCACATTTCACGGTCTTGCTAGAACCTCTGTGTTGTGTAATGTGCAGTTAGTTACATTAAGACACGATGGTCATTCTATGTAACTAGGTACACGCGAATAATACTTTATTTCAGGATTTCTAACAAATTTAATTGATCATATGGCAATTATTCAATCCCATAATGTACTTCGGGGACTTGCATTCTGTCCGCTTGGTTTTTCTTTACCTTCATGCGGCGGTTCTCGAACCATATTTTAACAGTGTGCTCATTGAGGCTCAATATCTCTGCGAGTTTTTTAATAATTTAATTTAGTAATTTCCCTGTTTAGAAATATATTCCATAATCAGGTCAAAATCAATGCTCTTCGCAATTGTAGCACTTGAGGTGGGTGAGATTTGCATTCTCTCGGCTTGGTATTTATTTGCCTTCATGTGGTGGTCTGGAACCATATTTTAACAATGCGCTCGTTGAGAAGAGTTTTAGTTTCATAATTTAATTTAATAACTTCTAAAGAATTTTAATATTGATGATTGAGCATACGTGTATGCATGTTTTCTTTTCTCAACTACACAACAGAACGTCATGCATGTATCCTCTAAAACATTTAATTAAATATCCATCATGAATTACTTCATATCTCTTCACGAGATTACTGAAAATTTATTCTAAACATTTATTTTTCAACGAATATTAAAAATACATTTGAAAGAATGAGTCATACAGAAACAGTCATTTTTTATTATTAGGTATAAACATATGGAAGCTCTGCTTTTTAAAGGATAGGCCGAAACTACATAATTTATTATTTTGTTTGTTTACCGCCGACCCTCTAAAATAACTAATCAATTTGTTGACGTGATTTGCAGACATGTTTTTGTTATAATGTCTTGTTTACCTTTAAAGAGATGAAGTTGATAAGAGAATTTTGTTTTGTAGATCTTCAATAATATTTCATTCTTTAATAGGAAAATATTCCATGTGTAAGACTGGATATGACATTGAATTTGATTTGAATCCAGTGCATTGAAAAAGGTAAAAGTTAATTAAAACCTAGTTCTAACTCACAGGCCAGTTGACGTTAAGATGACTTTAATAAACGGAATCTCACCCGAATTTCCTTTAAATGAATGCTACACAGATGCACTGATAAGTTACCATAAAAGTGACTGGTTTCATAACGAGCTAGATCACAATACCGTATGGAGAAACACGTTACACGTAGGTACATTTTTGAAAATCCGGGGCATAAACAACTCCATGCAACTGAAAACAAACACCTTTTCTTAGTTCCGATTCACATCTGGGAATTGATTTTTTTTATTAGGCGTCACTCTGCATTTGCTTGCTGGTGAGGAGAGTCTGGTGAAAATATGGCAATAATTTACAAGTGAACAAATTCTTAAAGCAAAAACGTTGCTGTTAGAATCACTTTCATCGGGGGTGCGTAGTATTGTTCGCAAAGGGAAAGGCAAAGAGAACTATTAAACGACATCATTGCCATTTTCAATGTGGCTGATCCTGATACTCTACCTGTGTTTGTAGCTAAATAAACTGCCACCCATCACTTTCGATCATTTGGATGTTTTACACCTACTCAAGGACTTAGTATTAGTACAGGAGGAAATAAAGAACATTAAATCTTCTTATAATATTCAGGATTAGCTAAAGATTCTAAAGGACCAGTGTGACAAAAACAGTCATTTCCACCACTACACCGCATGGTAACAAAAATGTCAACGCAAGGAGAGGTGCTTATTTGCACGAGAGTGTGAACCGTACTAGTCGGGTAGAAAATAATAATAATAATAATAATAATCGTTTATTTTCAGACAAAACAAAAGTCCATAATAAAAAATACTAAATAATAAAAATAATAAATAATAAAAAATAATAATTAATAAAATGTGCACATCACTAGACATTACAAAAAGGGCTTATCAAACCCCCGAATATGAAGTTCAGTGAACCTCTTCAGAAAAACAGTGTCAGTTCTCTCTCCTATCCATTTAAGGGCACCGTTTCGACTCCCCCGAACCCGCCTTACAACCGACGCCACTTTCTTCCTCATCAACGCGTGGAAGCCGTCAACGCTCGCGTCGGCAAACATGCCAGATGCACTACAATATCGAGGGAGGCGGAACAGTGACCTGAAAATGTTGTTATAAAGGACACGCAAGGCGCTATAGGTCCTCTGAGTAAAGCTGGCCCACAAGCCACAGGTGTAAAACGCCTGACAATACGCTTTGAACAGCGTAACTTTGACAGGCGCCGTACACCTAGCGAACCTATGTGCCAGCATATTACCACGAACCGATAGCGCCCTGCGCTCCCTCTCAATATCTTCCTCGTCACTAACATTTTCTGTCATCACGTGTCCTAAATACTTAAATCTTGTAACTCGACCTAGAGGCATTCCATTGAGCAAAAGTGGTGTGAAAGAGGATGGTTCGACGTTAAAGGAATTACTTTTGCATTTAAATAGCATATACTCACTCTTACTCACATTATACTCCAGGCCGTGCTCAAGTGCATAGGTTTCACATAATCTTAACAGCTTTCTAAGACCACCAATTGAGGGGCTCAGCAGCACCATATCGTCTGCATAACTAAGATTATTCACACAAATATTATCAATGTGGCAGCCGACATGTGTACTGCTAAGCTCCTCAACTAACTGGTTTATATATATATTAAACAATCGAGGAGAAGTCAGACCCCCCTGCCTAACACCGCACTCTAAAGAGTATTCATCAGAATATACATTACCCCACTTTACAGCATTTCGTTGGCTGTTGTACCAGAAACTCAACATATCAATTAGATCACCCGGCACACCTAAGTTTCTTAGCTTTGCCCAAAGCTTATTATAAGACACACGATCAAAAGCCCTGGACAAATCCAAGAAACAGGCATACACAGGTGTCTTGCGCTTTACATAATAGTTAACTGTTTCCTTTAGACATAGTATTGCACCCTCTGTAGACAATCCTTCCCTAAAACCAAACTGCGTGTCCCCTAGCGAAGTATATTTAGCAAGTTGTTTATCCAACAATCCATCAAGTACCTTTGCTATTATGGTTGCCAAAGATATTGGTCTATAGTTATTTCTACTTGAGGTGTCGGCTGTTTTATTTTTAACTATAGGGACCACAATAGTTCTCATCAGGTCAGGCGGTAGGTAGGAGTGCCGGATACAGAGCGTAAAAAAAATAGCCAGTACTCTGCATAAATGAACGCCCGCATGCCGTAGGTGCTCAACACTGAGTCCATCATGCCCAGGCGATTTCCCTCGTTTCATACTTTCTATAACACTGGAAACCTCTTTACTTGAAAAACCTATGGGGTGAGTGACCGCCTGGGGTTCAGATTCCAGCACCCACGGCAATAAGGAACTCACCTGAAAATGCTGCTTAAATGAGTTAGCAATTTCCTTGGGGTCATCACTACCCTCAATGCTGACAGGTAGCTTCACATTACCATTTAGTTGTTTGGTACCCTTCCAAAACTTCTGAAAACTTTTATCAGAGTGCTGTGTGGCAAGGATATCCATTCTTATTTGCTCCTGATTATTTTGACAATATCTGAGTCGCGATTTAAAAATTCTGCGACTCATACACATTTGCTCAAATATAGGTCCACTTTCAGGTTTCCCTGCACACAAATACCATTGATAGTCTAATCTAGCCTGTTTGTGCACTTCCTTTACATGTTTATTCCAACCATATACACATTTGACATTACCTGGTTTTCTTATATTTTTATAGCTTAATATGGATGCCTGACATAATGAACTGATAATATCATTGTACATACAATCAATTATATCTCTATGCCGAATATTTTGACATATTTTGTCCGCGCACTCCTGAAGAACCGGAGGAAAATCAATATTTCTCAATTTATTGTTACAAATCTCCCGATATTTATCTATTTCCTCTACTTCCCTTGCGCCCCATATTATCTTATTACATACATTAGACTTAACTATAATTTTAGATTTTATTAATTTTAAATTATATACCATTTCAATCGGCATATGGTCCGACCAATAGGCATCTTGTAAAACTCTAATACTACTAACCGCTTCCCATGCCGACTTGGAAACAACACAATGATCGAGCCATCGTTTGCACCCGTGTGCCTCGCTCTGAAAAGTATAAGTATTAGATGACTCATCTGTCAATTCCAAGTCAGCACAGATCCAGTCATTTTCACTACAGAACTCTAAAAGCTCTACACCAAAAGGAGCAGTAGGGTGGGCATTAAAATCCCCCAACATAAACACTACTTCTGTATTATTATCTTGTATTAACGCGTTCATCTCACCTAAACATTGTGAGAATACAGGTAAGTTATCTACCTGATCTGTAGGCATGTATACACATATTATGAGCATTTCACGTCCGTCGTTTGAATTTGTTTTGATAGCTACAATCCGGTCACTTTTTTTTTTACTGAGACTTTAGGAAACACACTCTTCCGCCATAGAATTGCTACACCTCCGTGAGGCCTGCCACGCAGAACCCCTGCACTAATATCCACCGCTGACTTAGCTGTATACCCGAAATTGTTGTCAATATCTCCTAACAGATGTAAATCGTACTGCAACAACCATGTTTCCTGCAAAGCGATCAAATCCGCTGATTTGCAGAGCTTTCTGACACATTCTATGCTTCTTTTAATGTTTTTACAATTAAAACTAATAAATTTACTATGTCCCACATTACTACTATTAATTATTTGAGTCTATGTCTGTTATTTCATTTCTCTGAGTCTGTTCTTTATTCTTGAACACAACAAACTGTCTAAAAGATACGCCCTCAGGCCATAGATTCTCATCCATAAAAACCGGGAGCTTACTTCTTGGGATCAAAAATTTATAAGCTACATATTCTTACTTTAATTTCATATTTATTCTTTCTGGTAAAATCTCAACATGGGTTTTACTCAAGACATACTCCGCTACATCCTTTTCCGAAGCTCCCATGTCTACATTATAGATATAGAATGGGATTCTAATATCCGCAGCTTTAAATTTGCTGTCTGATTTTGCTAATGCCTTCCCTCTCTTACCAGTAAACCGGTTATTTACCCTCTTTTTGTACGACACTTGTTGCCACTGCCCGCCTCGGCAATATTAGAAAAATATAACTCTGTGGAAGGATAATATTCAGGGGAAAAACGATTATCTTCGGGAGAAAAAAGTAGTGTACTAAAAATTAATAAAAAAAAAGCGCTAGAATGTAGTTATGAAATGGAATTACCAACGCCCGAACGATGTGACGACGCCATAACGAAGCGCGTAACAAGTGCAGGAGGCGTGGCGGATACGTCATCGTCCCCTTGAGTTGTGAACCTTGAGTTTGGGCCATGCGATCAGCTCAAATCAAATCAAATCATGTATTTCAAATAAACCAGTTACAGGCACTTTTGAATTGGCTACATAGTGGTGCTGTCTGACAATAATGAGGTACAAAGTACAATTGTACAGAGAAAATCTTATGCAAGTGTTGTGGCAAGGAAAGATAATGACGGTTTCACATTGGTGCAAAATAATGAAGTCCATTTTTTCCTACTACTAGTAAGTGTATCCATATGATAAGGTTTACGGTACGTTACATTGCTGGACTTCAGTAATCCGAGGCTGGTAAGGTTGCACCGGCAAATGTGGCTGCTGGTACTGCGCCTGGAATACCCCTCATGCAAAGGTAACGGTACGTTACAATGCTGGACATCAGTAATCGGGGGCTGGTAAGCTTACACCGGCAAATGTGGCTGCTGGTACTGTGCCTGGCATTCCCCCTCATGCATAGGTAACGGTGCATTAAACGTGGTCGTATCGGGTGATATTCTAATGCCTTTAGAGTCTTGGATACTCTCGACTCGGTCTCTTTTTTCCTTCATGCGGCGATTTTGGGACCATTTGAATGCTTTTGTAATTCTGCTATTCTCCTAATCATGTATAAATGTTCGGGCATAACTCCATCATATATATATGAATTGCATAATTCCTGTTTTTCTAAAGAGGTTTTTGATGACAAATCATGATTTTAAAATTTTGCATCAATTTAAATATACCTATTGTTCATCTCTTTAATAAAAAATCAACGAATTATTTGATTCTTCAAAGTCTTAAAGGTACACATGACACAATAACAATATATATGTAGTATAACGACAGTAAGCTTTCGTGTGAATCGCTTTAGATGATGAACACAATATATAATGTTATTTATAATTTTTCTGTTATAATTAATAATATTGTAAATATTGTACCGCAATCACAAAATATATTGTAATTGTAGGTTCGCATTCAAAGCATTCCTACGTGGCGAAGGGTCGATTACAGATAACGAGGCGAGCGCCTCGTCTATACCGGTTTGATGCACAATATCTATGCAGGTTCACGATATGAAATGTTTTTAGCAGAGGTACCCATTTACACCTATCGCTATATACGGCATCGGGTGCAGGTTTATCATAAGTTAGATTGAATAGCCAAGTATTCTGAGTAATGATTTTTCCGATTACACAAACATAAACCCGCTTTATAAACATCACAAATTTACATTACTACTCGAAACATGTTCCGTTTCGATGCCCTTTGTTCGACGCTAATGAGCCTATTTTCATAGATATTTTCATGAATGCATAGTGTATTTTTCATTTAAATATTTCGTTCACATTTCACGGTCTTGAATTTGAAAATAATGAAAAAACTTTACCGTAATATTCTGCAGTATATTTGTATTTTGCACTTGGTTCCAGGAAGCATCTCCACAAGTGCCCGTTCCGTTGCCAATATTGTATATATCCATTGTAGATATAGATATAAGAGGAAGTAATTGATGTTGATAGCGAAAGCTCAGCTAGTAATAATGAATGTCCAGATTTTCCGTTAAATATACCTATTGTTCATCTCTTTAATAAAAAATTAACGAATTATTTGATTCTTCAAAGTCTTAAAAGTACACATGACACAATAACAATGTATATGTAGTATAACGACAGTAAGCTTCCGAGTGCATCGCTTAAGATGATGAATCAGAATATATAATGTAATTTCTAATTTTTCTGTTATAATTAATAATATAGTAAATATTGTACCAAAATCACAAAATATACACACATCAAAAGTGTCTAGGGATCAACATATATTTTTGCAATAACTTTTCTCCTGATTGATATTAATTAAAATTTTCTTTAAGGATTCATCAAATAAAGTGTTTTCGTTTGTCACAGTAACGATAAACCAAGTCACCTTTGCATTAATAAAGAAATTTGCCATTTTCCTAATAAAGGGATATTTGACATTTGAACCACTAACACAAAAGTTCGAAAAAAAGACTGAAATAACAGTTTTCTCTAAAATTTTATTGGGTAACTTAAACAATTAATAATCCGTGTTTCTACCGCGAACACTAACAACACAAGAACATCGGTTTGGCATACTCAAAATGAGTTCATCCAAATCACGCTGTGGAATGGCCGCCCATGTTCGTTGCAACAACAAAAAAAGGTCTTCTTGCGACTGGATACCCTCCATATTCGGCAGAGCTCTTCTCTGTAGCATATCCCATGCATGCTCAATCGGGTTCAAGTCTGGCGACTGAGCAGGCCAGGGCAGGACATTGATGTTAGCTGCGGCGAGAGTCTGTCTTACAACTCTTGCGGTGTGCGGTCGTGCATTATCATGCATTAACTGAAATAAGGGACCGATTTGCACTTGTAGAGGAACGATGACGTCTGATACAATCGTTTCAGCATAAATTTGAGCGTTGAGGTTGCCTCTGATCCAAATCAACTCAGTTCTTCCGCCGATCCAAATACCCGCCCATACCATGATGGTTCCACCACTATAAGGATGGACTTCCTGGCAGGATTTTAATCGCTGTTGGCGTCCAGGGGTTCTCCAGTGTCGTATACGTCTTGTATCCGGTCTCATACCAAAACGAGACTCATCAGAAAAGCACACGAAACGCCATTGTTCTTCTGCCCAATTTCTGTGTTCAAGAGCCCATTGATATCGAATCCTACGATTGTGCATTGCTATAGGTGGTACCCGTAGCGGTCTTCGGGAATGAAGGTTCACTTCATGCAAGCGGTTTCTGACTGTTTGGTCGCTAATTAAGTTCCCTGAAGAGTGATGAAGCCTCACGGCTAACATCATGGCGGTTATTGTTGGAGCTCTTCGAGTTAAGATTTGAATGTATCGGTCTTGTCTCCGTGTGGTGCAGCGATACCGTCCTCCATGGCGCTCAGCCACGGTACCAGTGCTTCGGTAACGTGTCCAAAGTCGACTGATAACACTCTGACTTGTATTCAGAGCTAAAGCCACAGTACGTTGCCGGGAACCAGCTTCTATCATTCCCACGGCTCTGAGCATTTCTTCCCTGCTTAAATGACGTCGCCGCTCCATAATAACGTTGGTTTTAATCAGTAGTAGGGAAACAGTAGCACTAATAATGTCTTCAATGCGTTGTATGTTTTTATAGGGAAAATATTGACAGCTGATTTTCATCTTTTACTCGAATTTGATTCACAGTTCCTGATTCAAATTATGAAATGCACCAAAAAGGATCCATATAAATTTATAAAATCATAAATTTATTACAAAGCCACATCTCAATCTCAAGAAATCCGCATAAAAATGCTTGATCCCTAGACACTTTTGATGTGTGTACATATTGTAATTGTAGGTTCGCATTCAGAGCATTCCTATGTGGCGAAGAGTCGATTACAGATAGCGAGGCGGGCGCTTCGTCTAAACCGGTTTGATGCACGCAGCGCCACGTGACTCGTGCGTGCAGTGTCGCAGTAATATCTATGCAGGCTCACGATATGAAATGTTTTTAGCAGAGGTATCCATTTACACCTATCGCTATATACGGCATCGGGTGCAGGTTTATCATAAGTTAGATTGAATCGCCAAGTATTCTGAGTAATGATTTTCCCGATTACACAAACATAAACCCGATTTATAAACATCACAAATTTACATTACTACTACTACTGTTCCGTTTCGTAGCCCTTTGTTCGACGCTAATGAGCCTATTTTTTACACTATACATTCATGAAAATATCTATTTTCATGAATGCATAGTGTATTTTTCATTTAAATATTTCGTTGAATTCACATTTCACGGTCTTGCTAGAACCTCTGTGTTGTGTAATGTGCAGTTAGTTACATTAAGACACGATGGTCATTCTATGTAACTAGGTACACGCGAATAATACTTTATTTCAGGATTTCTAACAAATTTAATTGATCATATGGCAATTATTCAATCCCATAATGTACTTCAGAGACTTGCATTCTGTCCGCTTGGTTTTTCTTTACCTTCATGCGGCGGTCCTCGAACCATATTTTAACAGGGTGCTCATTGAGGCTCAATATCTCTGCGAGTTTTATAATAATTTAATTTAGTAATTTCCCTGTTTAGAAATATATTCCATAATCAGGTCAAAATCAATGCTCTTCCCAATTGTAGCACTTGAGGTGGGTGAGATTTGCATTCTCTCGGCTTGGTATTTATTTGCCTTCATGTGGTGGTCTGGAACCATATTTTAACAATGCGCTAGTTGAAAAGAGTTTTAGTTTCATAATTTAATTTAATAACTTCTAAAGAATTTTAATATTGAAGATTGAGCATACGTGTATGCATGTTATCTTTTCTCAACTACACAACAGAACGTCATGCATGTATCCTCTAAAACATTTAATTGAATATCCATCATGAATTACTTCATATCTCTTCACAAGATTACTGAAAATTTATTCTAAACATTTATTTTTCAACGAATATTAAACATACATTTGAAAGAATGAGCTCTGCTTTAAAGGATAGGCCGAAACTACATAATTTATGATTTTGTTTGTTTACCGCCGACCCTCTAAAATAACTAATCAATTTGTTGACGTGATTTGCAGACATGTTTTTGTTATAATGTCTTGTTTACCTTTAAAGAGATGAAGTTGATAAGAGAATTTTGTTTTGTAGATCATCAATAATATTTCATTCTTTAATAGGAAATTATTCCATGTGTAAGACTGGATATGACATTGAATTTGATTTGAATCCAGTGCATTGAAAAAGGTAAAAGTTAATTAAAACCTAGTTCTAACTCACAGGCCAGTTGACGTTAAGATGAATTTAATAAACGGAATCTCACCCGAATTTCCTTTAATTGAATGCTACACAGATGCACTGATAAGTTACCATAAAAGTGACTGGTTTCATAACGAGCTAGATCACAATACCGTATGCAGAAACACGTTACACGTACATTTTTGTAAATCCGGGGCATAAACAACTCCATGCAAGTGAAAACAAACACCTTTTCTTAGTTTCGATTCACATCTGGGAATTGATTTTTTTTATTAGGCGTCACTCTGCATTTGCTTGCTGGTGAGGAGAGTCTGGTGAAAATATGGCAATAATTTACACCAATTACATATATTTTGCCATAGATAGCGATGTACGCGGTAGCTTACTGGCGCTAGGAATACAATGGAATTTTGATGTAACATTTGTAGTAAGCAAATGCCTAATAAAAAAAAATCAATACCAAGATGTGAATTGGAAGCTCCCGTTCAAGCAGCTCGACTGGCGGATGCAATTACACAGGAAACTGAACACAGAAACTTTTAAATACACACGGCAAATAGTGAGATATTCTTACATGCATGAATTTTAATAAATATGTATAATGTAACCAATAATTTTTAAAGTACATTATTTTGATATTAAGGTTTATTCGTGGTTTTTCTTGCTCGTTCTTCTCCATAATTCCCAACAACAATATGGAATGGGCTACTTACTAGCTTTATCGTTCTGACTGACCTACTCTTTGACAGCTGAAAAGTGCAAGCAATTGGTTAATTTGAAATATACAGTTATAGTGAGTTTCAATTTGCACTTTGTGTGAATTATATCATTATCACCGTTCAGAAAACGGTGAAGGAAAACATCGTGTTGAAATAGATACGTCTTAAAATTAAAACTAAGTTCACACAGGCGTGGAAGCATTATACGTTGCTGAAGTTTACATAAACATATTATTGAATATGTGATGCTTCCACGCTGCTTCTTTGCTTGCTGCTTTTCTGTTTATGTGTCAATACACATAAACAGAAAAACAAAATAGAAAATGTAAACATATTTTCAATTTTCGATCCCTATATAAAAACTCATAAATGGTGTTTGTTTTCAGATGCATGGAGTTGTTTATGCTTCTGATGTTCAACAATAGCTCCATACGGTATGACTTGTGATACAGCTTAATAGGAAACTCATCACTTTTTATGGACATTTTTCAGCGCATCAGTGTAACATAATTCAGGTAAGATTCCTTTCATAACTCAGTTATTAAAGTCGTCTTAACTTCAGCTAGCCTGTGAGTTAGAACTATGTTTTAATGAAGTTTTGCCTCTTTCAGTGCACTGGATTTAAATCAAAGCGTCATATCCAGTGTTACACATGGAATATTTTCCTATTAAACAATAAGATATTATTGAAGATCTACCAAACAAAATTCTCTTATCAACTTCAGACCCCTTCGCTCTATACAGGTAAACAAGTCATTTAGAGAAAAACATGTCTGCTATTCACGTCAACAAAGTGATTAGTTGCTTGAGAGGGTAAACAGTAAACAAAAAAAAATAATAAATTCCGTAGTTTCTGCCTCTTCTTTAAAGTAGAGAACTGATGTGGATACAGCCAGAATTGTTTATTTTAGTTATTTTCATAGTCGTATGACTTATGGGATTCTTCTCTGGGGAACTTGTGCGGACATCAATACCATCTTTGTTTTACAGAAGAGGGCTGTTCGAGCCATTTACAACCTTGGTTCTAGAGAATCTTTTAGAGAAAAGTTCAGAGAGGTGAACATTCTGACTGTAGCTTCACAATATATATTTGAAAATCTTATGTATGTTCATAAAAATATCTCGAATTTTAAGAAAATAAGCGATATTCATAATATAAATACCAGGAACAAACACAATCTTGCTGTACATCACACTCGTCTCCACAGAGCAGGCAACTCGTTCATGGGTCAATGTATACTCTTTTACAACAAGCTTCCCATGGACGTTCGAAACTTACCCATTAAACGATTTAAGAACCGTATAAAGGCCAAACTTTGCAAAATGGGGTATTATAAAATCACAGATTATTTAGAAGACAAAAAAGCTTGGGACTGAGCTGCTCGCTCTGTTAAGCATTGTTAATTGTTATTAAGCAATTTGCGTATTTATAAGGTAAATTATTGTAAACATTTTCATTTTTAATGTCTGGACTTGAAAAAAGACGATGATCCCTGAGTTTGTTTCGGCTATTTCTTCTCAGAGGTAGTCAGTTAGGAAATGCCGGTTTCATCTAGTTAAAAAAATAAAATAAAAAATAAACATTTTTTTTTTAATAGTTATAAACTAGTGCTTGACTGCAATCCCGCCTGATGGTAAGCAGTGATGCAATCGTTGATGGTAAAGCACACTAGCTTATTAAGCCTATTCACTCAAAAAAACTGAGTGAATAGGAAGGACGACGGCAGTTGAGCGAGGTGATGCAATGTTTAACCCACCAACACGACCAACGATGCTGCGCCAGAGGATGATCTGGAGAGCCTTCACGACCAAACTCCCGACACAACAACATTAGGCACATCGTACCCGGCACACATCGCAACACAACTGCTCAGACCCGTTCTCCGTACGGCTTCACCAGACATCATGCCGGAACACGACGAATCGCTTGGCGGCAAGACTTTGTCTGGTGGGTGGTAACTTATGCCGGCGGCTGATGTTGTTGCCTACCACCGAGAACATGACATGACGTGTAAAAGTGATCCGATCAGTGATTCTACTTGCTTAATAAACGATTTCATTTCATTTCATTTATAATATAGGTTTGTAATGATGAAATATGATTTTTTTTTTGTTTGATTTATTCATCCAGATGTATTTTTAATTTTCTGTGATTATTAAATAAATGAACAGGATAAATTTTCAAATTTTCCATAAACATGTACAAAGAAATAAAGTCATTCATGATGGATATACAATTTTCTTTTTGAAATGGGTAACATTAATTAATATTTGTCCTTGATGGGGTACACTTTATCCATCTCAGTTACTTGCAAGATTTGAGATAGGCACCCCACCTAACATCTTTAACAGAAATTAGGGTTTACCGTGGTATATTGAACACATCAGCTTTACGTTCTGTTGTATGGTTGAGAAAATATTGCATGCGTACACGTACACGTAATCCTTAATCCTTACCCACTTATATTATAAATCGGAAAGTGAGTTTGTTTGTTCCGCTTTCACGCCTTAACTAGTGAATCGATTGCTTTGAAATTTAGAAGACGTAAAGTTAGAAGTCCGAATTAAATAAAGATGTACTTTTATCCGGGAATAAATTGATATTCCCAAGGGAAATCTAAAAAGCGCGATATAACCGACGATCACGCGGGCGAAGCCACGGGTGAAAAGCTAGTCAAAAATAGGAATTTTTCAAATTCATATGTATTTGACCGACTTATTACATACATAAAAAAATATAAACCTAACTTTCTCTTTTTTTCAAGACGGTTAAAGAGACTACAGTCACAAACTTTTAATAATAATAATAACATGTTTACAAAACAAGTTCGCTCACCTTATCGCACATTCCATCGCGATGCGTCAGCTACCCTCACCACCCGCCACCTCGTGATAACGGTTTGTTGTGCATATATATAAGGCCCCCGAGAATTTGGACAGGCATTACCAGTAATTGAGCTTTCGCTGTGAACATTACTTCGTCTTGTAATAATTTGAATCAATATCTTCAATGCAGACCCTATTTGATATTGGCAATTCTGCAGGTACATTCGAAGATGGACCCTGGAACCAAGCGCATTACACTGATATGCTGCAGAGTACTACGGTAATTTGTTTTCATAATTTTCTGTGTTCAGTTATAGCACAGATTACAGAATGGTTATAGAATCTATCAATGTCACATGAAAATTCCTTATTCCTTTTTTAATTATATATACTTTGCATGTTAGGATCTCTCAAACAACTAACTAATAATATTCTTACTTCTAACTAATAATTTCTTTCTTTTGCTCTTTGCAGTCTACGGAGTGGAACGATTTATCACCACACTGTCTGGTGTCTACAAACGATGATTACTACGGCACCAGCAAAGTAAACATCTTAAGCAACCAGCTCCTGTTCAAGCCTAACTACGTGAACATACCATTCACAGGAAACACAGTATCTAATGGGTACACAAATTTATTATCTACAACAGAAATAAACCAGCCCATTCTAGAGCCTACCTTTTCCGACCAGTCGGCTTTCGGGAGATTCATTTTGCATTCACCAGCCACGGCCAGCAACAACACAATATCTGCAGAGAAGAAAAAGCCAAAACGTACGAGAACCTTATTCTCAACCGAACAGTTGATTGGCTTAGAACGGGAATACGCTAGATCACCCTATTTAAAGAGCACTCGTAGAATAGAACTCGCAAAATTTTTGGGTCTAAATGAGCGCTCTGTTAAAATATGGTTCCAGAACCGCCGCATGAAGGCGAAGAAACATCAAGCCGAGAGAATGCAAGTCTCTGAAGATACCACCTCGCCTATGCCATCGCTCGATGTGAGCAATATTCACATAGGCTTCGGGCCTATGAATGAGCACTTATACAGTCAGGGACAAATTACCGATGACTGGTTAACAAACAGCATTGTAGATATTCCTGTTGAAGAAGTTGTAGGAATTAATAGTAGTCTTATTTATGAACCTATTTTTTCGGCTAGTACTAGTGAGAATAATGAAGAAGATAAGTTTGCATATTGGACACCGCCTGACCCAAAAGAATCACTGGATATACTTTTTGATTTGCAAAATATGCCATTATTGTAGTCTGTGTCTAGGTTGTTTTTAGATTAAGTAACTTATTGAACAATTTGTGATAATTATGTGAAAATAAATTCTTATAAATAAACTTCTGAATTTTATTAACTATGATCCAATCAATAGATTGGAAGATACCACCTCGCCTATGCCATCGCTCGATGTGAGCAATATTCACATAGGCTTCGGGCCTATGAATGAGCACTTATACAGTCAGGGACAAATTACCGATGACTGGTTAACAAACAGCATTGTAGATATCCCTGTTGAAGAAGTTGTAGGAATTAATAGTAGTCCTATTTATGAACCTATTTCTCCGGCTAGTACTAGTGAGAATAATGAAGAAGATAAGTTTGCATATTGGACACCGCCTGACCCAAAAGAATCACTGGATATACTTTTTGATTTGCAAAATATGCCATTATTGTAGTCTGTGTCTAGGTTGTTTTAAGATTAGGTAACTTATTGAACAATTTGTGATAATTATGTGAAAACAAATTCTTATAAATAAACTTCTGAATTTTATTAACTATGATCCAATCTATTCCTCGAGAGCATCTTTCCTAACAACAGTGGAAGAAAGCCAATTTTCCAGTGATTTATTGATTTATTTAGGATCTCCATTAAAGCAGTGGTTGGCAACCCGCGGCCCGCGACTGTTTTGTAAAATAAACTACAATACTAAAAATGATAAAATGAAAGATATTTTAATACAACTGCATAATCAGTTCAGTGACAGATTTGGCGACTTGAAAAGGTTTCTGAATGAAGATTTTTACAAATCCTTTTTCGTGTGACATTGAGGATGTACCAAGTCATTTACAAATGAACGGGATTGTTCTTCAATCTAATGACATTCTTAAAAGCTCATTTAATTAGACCAATGATCGTGTTAATTTCTATGGCTGCTTGCCAACTGATTTCGACGATTAGAAAAGGTTTGCTCAAAAGTCTATTACAATTTTCGGCAGTAAGTACATGCGAGCAAACATTTTCTATTCTTTTTTTTTGGGATGGGAAATCATCAAATGACTTCTCCCACTCTAGGCGGAGCGGAAGGGCGTGTCAGACTTTTATTGAACTAAAACCCACCCGTGTTTTGGGCTGGTTTTTCCAATTGGTTCAAACAATGTCTGATAAAAAATTTTAAAAATACGGAAACCTGTCTGATCATGTGTCTTTTCTCAGACAGCGTGCCAAGATTATATTTAAATTCTGCAAAGCAATCATTATTATTAAAAAAAAATATTTTTAAAATATAAATAAATATTTTTAATTAAAATATTTTTAATTATTATTATTAAAAATATTCGATTAAAGTCAATTATGCCAAATGTCTAGGCTTATGTAAAATTAATTTCGGAACATCAAAATTTTGTAATATAAAATTAATCCAGCTTAATCACACGCGATGTGGAACTTTATTTCAGGTTGTTTAAAATTTTAATTAAATACACGTGTCTTCGGAATTACGTAAACAAAAAAACATATTTTTAGAATACAACTTTTATTTACAATAATTTTTACAGAAACTACATATTCACAAATATTACAATTTCATCTATAACAGTAATTATCAACTTTATAAATCCAGACCCAACCTGAACCAGAACAAGTCCGAGCTCTCCTCAGTTGAGCTGGGCGAATCTGCTTGTGGTTCCAATTCTGAGGATAATTGCTGGACTTCAGTAAAGGGAGGCTGGTGGTAAGGTTGCACCGGCAAATGTGGCTGCTGGTACTGCGCCTGGCATTCCCCCTCATGCATAGGTAACGGTACGTTACATTGCTGGACTTCAGTAATCCGAGGCTGGTAAGGTTGCACCGGCAAATGTGGCTGCTGGTACTGCGCCTGGAATACCCCTCATGCAAAGGTAACGGTACGTTACAATGCTGGACATCAGTAATCGGGGGCTGGTAAGCTTACACCGGCAAATGTGGCTGCTGGTACTGTGCCTGGCATTCGCCCTCATGCATAGGTAACGGTGCGTTAAACGTGGTCGTATCGGGTGATATTCTAATGCCTTTAGAGTCTTGGATACTCTCGACTCGGTCTCTTTTTTCCTTCATGCGGCGATTTTGGAACCATTTGAATGCTTTTGTAATTCTGCTATTCTCCTAATCATGTATAAATGTTCGGGCATAACTCCATCATATATACAATATGTAAAGAAAACCCTGTCCGATCCGTGAAGGTATTGTTAGGTATCGTTAACTGATTCTAATAATGCCTACAAAGCCGGGCTAAACTTAAAAAAAAATCCCCCAAAAAAAATAAATATTATTTCGAAAAAGCGAGGTAACTTAATGCATGTGCGGTAGACAACCCGATAGCCCCGCCCCCCTTCACCCGCGCATGTATGCGCGGGTGAAGGGGGGCGGGGCATGCGGCACGTGGCCGCATCGCTATTCGCTCCGTCACAAATGGTGTTGTCAGTTTTTTAAAAATTACCAAATTTCGGGGAAATTGGAATTAATACCCGGGAAAAAAAGATTATTTCAAAATTCATTATTATTGTTACTGTGATGATTATGTAAAATTTTATATTATATTTGGTCAAGTGTTTACCTAACCTTTATTATCCTTAAGGGTCGGACAGGGTTTTCTTTACATATTGTATATGAATTGCATAATTCCTGTTTTTCTAAAGAGGTTTTTGATGACAAATCATGATTTTAAAATTTTGCATCAATTTAAATATACCTATTGTTCATCTCTTTAATAAAAAATCAACGAATTATTTGATTCTTCAAAGTCTTAAAGGTACACATGACACAATAACAATGTATATGTAGTACAACGACAGTAAGCTTCCGTGTGCATCGCTTTAGATGATGAATCACAATATATAATGTAATTTATAATTTTTCTGTTATAATTAATAATATTGTAAATATTGTACCGCAATCACAAAATATATTGTAATTGTAGGTTCGCATTCAAAACATTCCTACGTGGCGAAGGGTCGATTACAGATAACGAGGCGAGCGCCTCGTCTATACCGGTTTGATGCACGCAGCGCCACGTGACTCGTTGGTACGTGCGGTGTCGCAGTAATATCTATGCAGGTTCACGATATGAAATGTTTTTAGCAGAGGTACCCATTTACACCTATCGCTATATACGGCATCGGGTGCAGGTTTATCATAAGTTAGATTGAATTGCCAAGTATTCTGAGTAATGATTTTCCCGATTACACAAACATAAACCCGCTTTATAAACATCACAAATTTACATTACTACTCGAAACATGTTCCGTTTCGATGCCCTTTGTTCGACGCTAATGAGCCTATTTTCATAGATATTTTCATGAATGCATAGTGTATTTTTCATTTAAATATTTCGTTCACATTTCACGGTCTTGAATTTGAAAATAATGAAAAAACTTTACCGTAATATTCTGCAGTATATTTGTATTTTGCACTTGGTTCCAGGAAGCATCTCCACAAGTGCCCGTTCCGTTGCCAATATTGTATGTATCCATTGTAGATATAGATATAAGAGGAAGTAATTGATGTTGATAGCGAAAGCTCAGCTAGTAATAATGAATGTCCAGATTTTCCGTTAAATATACCTATTGTTCATCTCTTTAATAAAAAATTAACGAATTATTTGATTCTTCAAAGTCTTAAAGGTACACATGACACAATAACAATGTATATGTAGTATAACGACAGTAAGCTTCCGTGTGCATCGCTTAAGATGATGAATCACACTATATAATGTAATTTATAATTTTTCTGTTATAATTAATAATATAGTAAATATTGTACCAAAATCACAAAATATACATATTGTAATTGTAGGTTCGCATTCAGAGCATTCCTATGTGGCGAAGAGTCGATTACAGATAGCGAGGCGGGCGCCTCGTCTAAACCGGTTTGATGCACGCAGCGCCACGTGACTCGTGCGTGAAGTGTCGCAGTAATATCTATGCAGGCTCACGATATGAAATGTTTTAAGCAGAGGTACCTATCCATTTACACCTATCGCTATATACGGCATCGGGTGAAGGTTTATCATATGTTAGATTAAATCGCCAAGTATTCTGAGTAATGATTTTCCCGATTACACAAACATAAACCCGATTTATAAACATCACCAATTTACATTACTACTACTACTGTTCCGTTTCGTAGCCCTTTGGTCGACGCTAATGAGCCTATTTTCATAGATATTTTCATGAATGCATAGTGTATTTTTCATTTAAATATTTCGTTGAATTCACATTTCACGGTCTTGCTAGAACCTCTGTGTTGTGTAATGTGCAGTTAGTTACATTAAGACACGATGGTTATTCTATGTAACTAGGTACACGCGATTAATACTTTATTTCAGGATTTCTAACATATTTAATTGATCATATAGCAATTACTAACTTTCCGCCAGCGGCTTCGCCCGCGTGGAGTTCGGTTATATCGCGCTTTTTCAATTCCCCTCGGGAAGTAAAGATTATCTGTGCCATATTTCATCAAAATCGGTTAAGAGGTTTAGGCGGGAAAGCGTAACAGACAGACAGACAGACAGACAGAGTTACTTTCGCATTTATAATATTAGTATGGATTCAATCGCATAATTGAAGGTTACAAACTTACCTGAAGTGAAGTTTGACCACAATTATATGAGTCGCTGCATCCGAAGAGATTTACATATTGCACTAGGTAGTCCACTCCTCATTGTATCAGGCATCGAACACAATTTTAGAGAACACACTAAAATAATTACTTCAATTTATTAATACCAATATTGACAGGTTGTCACCCGCCAGCTACTACCTACCTACCCTACGGAATTTTATCATTTCTTCAGAGAGTTATTTCAAAAATACTTTAAGGGTTGTTTTTGTAAGACACAAAACTAGGGCGGGTGGGTGTGTAAATCTCTTCGGATGCAGCGACTCATATAATTGTGGTCAAACTTCACTTCAGGTAAAGTTTGTTTAACCTTCAATTATATTTCGTCGCTGCATCCTCGAGATTTACATATTGCACTAGGTAGATGTTCAGAGTATTATTTTTGAAATAACCATCTCCTTATATTTTGTGTACTGTGTATGTACATATTCCAAACATCGAAAAGTTTCAATCAGTTTACTTGTATGAAATAATTATATGGAATGAGAATCAACAATAATCAAAAAATTAACAAGTACTTCCAATGTTCATTGACGTTAAATACTGTCTCCGCGAAGGAATTGTCGTTACTCGAATTTATAGGCTTTTAAAGAATTGGGTGAAAGTAAGCGACCGACATGTCCACCCTGCACATTTCTTTATAATATCAATCGAGACGCCTCTACGATCAGCGGCTGATGTGGCAGCCTGGCGAGCGCTGTGTGCTGAGAATACATTTGTATCAATCCCACTTTCGTATAATACTGCTTTTATCCAGCGGCTAATCGTAGATGCAGAGCTATTATGAATCGGTTTTTTAGTTGTTAGAATCACCCTTTCAGTGTCAGGGTCCTTCCTCAAAGAATTTGTAATTTCCATGTAATCTACTTTAGTCTTAGCGGGGCGAATTTCGGGTCTACCGTGAAAAAAGGGAATAACTAGTCATGGGTTTTGTTTATCCAGAGCCGAGGTCTTAATTATGTTATCAATTGGTATATAAATGTAGTTATCGTTGACTTTTATATTGCGAAATCTAATGAAAAACAGCGTCTGTACTCTTTGTGCAGTTAACAAAGATATAAGAGCCACCATTCTTTTTTTTTTCTTTTTTTTTTGTTAAAATTTGTAGGCTCAATTCCTTATTGGGATACCAATTTGATATATAAACAAGAACAATATTAGAGTCCCACATTGACTGATATTTTGGCAAAGAAGTTCTACTTCTAAACACTCCCTTAAAAAATCTGACTACGTTATCGTCTCCGCTGAATGATTTTCTTAACACTAGGGCCAATGCTGAACGATACGGATTAAGAGTTGAGTAACTAGGCCCGGAATAAAATTCATTGGTTAAAAATTTTAAAGCTACTAGCACTGTTGAATGGAAACAATTATCAATTGAGTTTGCTTGACAAAATAGCCACCAATTTTTTAATTTTTTTTTTTAACTCCACGTCGTATTGCTTTAATCAATTTATAGAAAGAGAATTAGTCATCATAACTATCGTTTCCGGGGCTAATAACTGGTCTGAATAAGCTTCCCTGAAAAGGGTGCTGACACCAGGCTAAGGCTTCGCTAGTACAATATAACGCATGTCGGCTTCTGAAAGGAGACAACAGAAAGTCACTTTCCGGTGAGAAAAAAGATAGGCTCTTATGAACAGAGAGTACCGGGGCTGGCTTGGCCAGTAGGGGACCACCAATATGCCAGGAGCTTTATCGTCTATGATTTTTCGTAGACTTCATAGGATCAGCGAGAACGACGGAAATGCGTAGAAGAAGCATTGGTTTCAATTAGATGTAAAGGCGTCTATATTAAAAGCATGGGAACACGTCTCCATGATATGTATTATTCACCTTTTGTGTTTAAGCGAGACGCAAGCAAATCCAGTTGAGGGGAGCTCCACGTGTCAGTAATTTTATTAAAAGCTGACGGCGATAACTCCCACTCCGTATCAATATTGTCTCGTCTGGACTCGTTATCAGCCTCTGCGTTATCCTTGGACTATATGTAAGACGCAAAAATAAAAATGCGACATTCTTCGCACCAGCACCATATCTCGCGTGATGTCTTATTTAAATGATCATATTAGACGCTCCTCATTCTGTTGATGTATGATATAACGGTCATATTATCAATTCTAAGAAGGATTTCCTTCTTATTTATTTTGTCAGCGAAGCATTTCAAACCTAAGAAGGCTGCCTTCAGTTCTAACCGATTAATGTGATTTTTAGCTTCTCTCGTGTTTCAAAAAACACCAGAACGTTCACCGTTACATGAAATGCCCCCTCCTGTAAGGGATGCGTCTGAAAATATTTCTAGTACCTACGTATTTATGTTGACTTATAGACTTGCTAACATTCATTATACTATTATTCCACCACGCAAAATCGGCATCTAAATAACGATTTAATAACATATTTTGATCGTAATTTTCATTGTTTTTCAATTTAGCCAAAAAAATTTCTCTTTCGAACAGCTTCGTGTAAACCCATCCGTAATCTACGGCACCGACAAATTGAGCAAATTCTCTTATAGATCTTATAGAAGGTTTCTTCGAGATTTGATCAATATTCGTGTATTTAATGGCAGCTTTAAAGACAGTTCATTGCAGTCCAGTTCAAAACCTAAAAAAGTTTTGCATTGACTAGGTATCAAATCGCTTTTTTTTTCATAATTTATGACAAAACCTAATTTTTCTAAGAAATAAACGGTTTCTGAAACTCTCTGAGAGCAACCTTCATAAGTGTGATCGATACAGAGTAAATCTTATAAATATATTACCAGCAAATGTCCCCTCTGCCTTAGATAAGTTGCAACGGGCCTCATCAATTTGGTGAAAACATACGGCGCTGAATACAAACCAAAAGGAAGACACTGAAATTCATATGTTTGCCTATTACATCTGAATCTTAAATATTTTTTGCAATATTTGACATAAAGTCGAAGCGAGATAACAATTTAGATGCGGTTCTAATGCCCCCCATTTTAAAGTGCTGTGTATCAATAAACTTGTTAAGCTTTTTCAGGTTAAGAATAATTCTATTAAAACCGTCACTTTTACACGCGAGGAAGATATTTGAGATAAATTGACCGTCTTACATTTTTACTATCTACTACTACTACGTCTTACGTCTTACGTCTTTACATTTTTTAACAGCACCAATAGGACAATTAAACGGTATTTTGTAACCCGTAATGAATTGTAATACTACAGAGTCTTGGGTAACAGTTTTCCATATGTCAAGGAAATGCTGAAGCATACCAGCGTGTTATATAGGTACCTCTAGGGATTCTTGTGGTTGGTCGATTTGCTCGCGTTCGTCGCAGAGTTGTACCGGTCCGCAACAGCCAGCAGGCGGCGAGCTGTTTACGCCGATGATAGTTGAGTCCTGGGTCCCTCTGGTCTGCCCCGGTGAGCATATTGCCAGGACCATGTGGACCCTTCGTTGCGATTCCGTGGCGGCTGTTATAAGGCCGGTTCGGCCGATACGATGGTGAAAGTCGAGGTTCAAATTTTCCTTTGATTTGCAAGCCAGATTTTTCAGCTGTTAGGAGCTTTGATTTTATCTCCTGAATTTTCTCCAAATAGATATGAATCTCTCATTAAATCCCTTATCATGGAATGTTTATTCTTTTTTAAAAATGTCTCGGTTATGCAAATCCATAAGAATCTGTCCCGTTTCTGAAAGCATTTTTTTTCTCTTTTTTATAATCGTCTTTTGACATTTCTGTGTCAATCAAGGTAGACATTAAGTTTTTAATTGATCCTATACCAACACCTAAATAATTTTTGGCTTTCTCGAGTCTCTTGCCCCGGTTTTTAGAAGACTCTTTAAGAACAGCAGCGAGAAGTTTTATGGTATTAACCCCCTTCCATCACCTTCAATTTTTGGTCCTTCTTCAGCCCTTCCATTATTATCTTTCCCCATCTTTTAGAGATTTGTTCCCTGATCTTGGGACCAAGAAGCTCGACTTTTTCTTTGGAATCTCCCAAAACATCTAGAATAGCAGCAGATAGTCCGGGGGATCTACTGAAGTACCAGGTAGCGTATCATCTTTGGCAGGTAATGTTTCGTCAGATTGGGTGACCATCTGTCATCTTTGGTTATCGGGGTAACTGGTCTGACCAGGTCTTATACCATTGAACGAACGCTAACTTCGTCAGCGTCTGAACTATATAAAACTTCTGGCTCAAAAGGCAAAGTTTCTTTATTTTTGAGTTCTTTTTCTTTACCTGGGAGGTTAATTAACTATGTTCACAAAAGAAACAAGTATAGGTCATAATCGCATTACGACTCAATTGACAACGACCGCAATCGCATCGCGGTTCTTATATGTCTTTTTTGATAACGACCGCAATCGCATCGCGGTTCTTAAATGTCTTTTTTGATAACGACCGCAATCGCATCGCGGTTCTAAAATGTCTTTTTTGATAACGACCGCAATCGCATCGCGGTTCTAAAAGTCTTTTTTGATAACGACCGCAATCGCATCGCGGTTGTAGAATGTTATCCATTGTGTGGCTGCAATCGCATCGCAGCTCAATTGATTTGATATAACATAAGGAGTATGGCAACTCGCCAAGCCTAGTTATTATATTCCTTTAAATGTCATTTATACTTAACTTAATTTGAAAAAAAGGACACTGGATTACTTATTACTTATACTGGATATATATTTCCGTTTATACATGTTTCCGTGTTATTATCATTTGAATTTACTAATTGACGCAAAACAGTTTGTTGCGTTAATTTTATCTACAGTTAACACGCACTTTTCGCTAATTTTATCACGTAAAACGTATCAAACATGTATTTAAACAAAGGTTATTCCAAAATTTGTAACCTAAAAAGAAATTTTACTTGATTTTTAAACTATTTTGAACGAGACGACGTTACGATGCCTGCACACAAGAAGCGAATGATAAAATTCCGTAGGGTAGGTAGGTAGTAGCTGGCGGGTGACAACCTGTCAATATTGGTATTAATAAATTGAAGTAATTATTTTAGTGTGTTCTCTAAAATTGTGTTCGATGCCTAATACAATGAGGAGTGGACTACCTAGTGCAATATGTAAATCTCGAGGATGCAGCGACGAAATATAATGTATTTTAACAGTGCGCTCATTGAGGCGCAATATTTCTGCGAGTTTAATAATAATTTAATTTAGTAGTTTCCCTCTTTAGAAATATATTCCTTAATCAGGTCAAAATCAATGCTCTTCCCAATTGTAGCACTTGAGGTGGGTGAGATTTGCATTCTCTCGGCTTGGTATTTATTTGCCTTCATGTGGTGGTCTGGAACCATATTTTAACAATGCGCTCGTTGAGACGTAAAAACTTTGCGAGTTTTGTTTCATAATTTAATTTAATAACTTCTATAGAATTTTAATATTGAAGATTGAGCATACCAATGCATGTTATCTTTTCTCAAATACACAACAGAACGTCATGCATGTATCCTCTAAAACATTTAATTGAATTTCCTTTAAATGAATGCTACACAGATGCACAGATAAGTTACCATAAAAGTGACTGGTTTCATAGCGAGCTGGATCACAATACCGTATGGAGAAACACGTTACACGTACATTTTTGAAAATACGGGGCATAAACAACTCCATGCAACTGAAAACAAACACCTTTTCTTAGTTCCGATTCACATCTGCGAATTGATTTTTTTTATTAGGCGTCACTCTGCATTTGCTTGCTGATGAGGCGAGTCTGGTGAAAATATGGCAATAATTTACAAGTGAACAAATTCTAAAAACAAAAACGTTGCTGTTAGAATCACTTTCATCGGGGGTGCGTAGTATTGTACGCAAAGGGAAAAGCAAAGAGAATTGTTAAACGACATCATTGGCATTTTCAATGTGGCTGATCCTGATACTCTACCTGTGTTTGTAGCTCGTGACCTAAATAAACTGCCACCCATCACTTTCGATCATTTGGATGTCTTACAGCTACTCAAGGACTTAGTACTAGTACAGGAGGAAATAAAGAACATTAAATCTTCTTATAATACTCAGGATTAGCTAAAGATTCTAAAGGACCAGTGTGACAAGAAACAGTAATTTCCACCACTACACCGCATGGTAACAAAAATGACAACGCAAGGAGAGGTGCTTATTTGGACGAGAATGTGAACCGTACTAGTAGGGTAGAAAAATATAACTCTGTGGAAGGATAATATTCAGGGGAAAAACGATTATCTTCGGGAGAAAAAGTCATAGTGTACTAAAAATTAATTAAAAAAAAAGGGCTAGAATGTAGTTATGAAATGGAATTACCAACGCCCGAACGAGGTGATGACGCCATAACGAAGCGCGTAACAAGTGCAGGAAGCGTGGCGGATACGTCATCATCCCCTTGAGTTGTGAACCTTGAGTTAATCGAATTCGGCCAAATTAACAGCGAGGCGGAACTTGCCCAATTAGAAGAAAATGAATACGCACTCTTCACGGATGGTAGCAAAATAGAGGGCAAAGTTGGCGCGGCACTTTCCGTCTGGAGAGGTGGCGTAGAGACCATTACTCGTAAATATAGACTAGAACGTTTCTGCACCGTGTTTCAGGCCGAGTTACTTGCCCTAGCTAAGGCAACCGAAATTATCAGGAATCATAGGTCCGGGGAAAAATTTATGGTTTATAGTGACTCGAGATCAGCGCTGGAAGCAGTCACTCGAGGCGTTTCTCTCCATCCCTTGGCTATGGAAACCAGGCAGAATATCCAGGAGGCGACAAACCGTGGGAAAACCATTAAGCTGTATTGGATTAAAGCCCACGCAGGAATGGAGGGAAACGAGCGAGCAGACTGTCTAGCAAAAGAGGCAGCACTGTATAAGAAGACCAAACCAGACTATGACAGATGCCCAATCTCGTTCGTCAAGCGTCAAATCCGTGAGGATACCCTTGGCGAGTGGGACACAAGGTACAGAGTGGGAGCAACTGGGGCAATTACTAAATTATTCCTACCAAGTGCTAGAAATGCATATCATACGGTTAGAAAAATAAACCTAAATCCATTGCTAGTGCAAGTGCTGACTGGACATGGTGGATTCTCCGAGTATCTGTACCGGTTCAGGTGCAAGGAGAGTCCGGCGTGCCCTTGCGGTACAGGAGATAATGAGAGTGTAGTGCATGTGTTGACAGAATGTCAAATATATGCTAAAGAAAGGTACGACCTAGAACAGAAAATTAACTATAAAATAGACACCAAAAATATGGCAGAAATCCTGTTGAACAAAGATGTACGTGAAAAATTTATAAAATTTTGTAAAACAATAGCCAAAATTGTAAATAATAAAAATAAAACAAGATAAAATGTATAACTATGTTATATAATAATTATATAAGCATTAGTTTACCATAGATTCATGAATTAAATTGTACAATGTACCTATAGCAAGGCTTAAATTAAAGTATATAAGTAATAGACTTTAACTAGAAATAGAAAAGGAACAGATTTAAATAAAGTACTGTATAACAGATTTAAATAATATAGATAAAGAGTAATTATAAGATAAAATAAGTGTAAAGTATAGATGTAAGAGCTTATACAACTATGTAGTATTGTCAAAAAAAAAAAGAAACCGAAGTTCTAATAAAGGCACTGGTCTACCAAGCCAGTGGAAACAAAGCAATGCCCTGTGATGGCGGGTGCATCTTAAAAAAAAAAAAAAAAAGAACCTTGAGTTAGGCCATGCGATCAGCTGTCGGACAATAATGAGATTCAGAGTACAATTGTACAGAGGAAATCTTATGCGAGTGTTGTGGCAAGGAAAGATAATGACGGTTTCACATTGGTGCAAAATAATGAAGTCCATTTTTTCCTACGACTAGTAAGTGTATCCATATGATAAGGTTTCAACCTATCTAAGTATAGTCTGTCTATAAAGTCGTAAAAATAAATAAGGGCGCTACGGTCGTGTAGCAGCTTCTTCTCTATCCTGTACTCTCAAATGGTACTTATTGATAAGAGCACCAGCCACAGAGAAATCTATCATAATATGCTTAAATGCCCTGTTGAAAAATGCTTGCCTAAATAGTTAAAACTTAAATCCCACGGATTACTAGTCAAGTGATATGAGATGATTATAAAATCTGAACACATTATTATGTACCTTCAGATTTACTATTATAATCGCAAAGTAAGCTTACGCGTAGTGATGCTAGGACTAAAAGTCTTTTAACATCGTTACAACCAGAAATAAAAAGAATGCCGTTATGTACTCAGGGCCTGTATATGATTTGGCGGTATTATTTGATCACTGGCAGGTATATCTGCATTCCTTTCTTCTTCTTGGGTAGAAGCCACAGCGCCTGCCTCAGATTCTAGAGAAGGACTATGTCCTGTTGCTTCAGGTTCACGTTTTAAATCAGAATGCGTTGCTGCTCTGTCAATTCTTCGCCAACATGTATAACAGAGAAGTTTTGTTCTTGTTAACTGCAACAAAAGTAAATAGCTGATGTAAACAAGTATTATACCAAATTATTTTATGTTTTTAGTTGGACATAATGATAATAAAAAGTATTCAATGCCTTAAGATCTCGTGTATCTAGTATTCACTATTATTTATATGGATTATAAACAAAAGGTATAACACAATAAAAATAAAATCACCTGACGAGGTGTTATCTGTTAGGCAACCATGTTTCTAATAGCAGCTTCACATGTTATGTTTGTATTTAATGTATGTGATCGTTTCCTTAAAATTGATTTGCCGCAGCTGATACATACATTTACATGACCATTAACCAACCATAGGCACAGATCTTGTAGGATGTCATAACTCATTCCAAGCATTGGTCCAACATGCATGGCACAAAAAGTATCACTGGAAACTTGTACCTTAAAGAAAATATTAGTGAAGTTTTAAAGTCAGCTCTTAAAATACGTCCAGAATAGTATTGATAAATAAGATTTCTAATAAATATTAAATATTCTTTTGCCATTTACTATAATTGGAAAAATTATTATTCAGAATACTTGGCGATTGTATCTAACCTTGGATAAACCTATACTCGATGACGTACACAACGTGTAACATAAAGGGGATCACATCATCTAAAGATGTCTTACCCTTGGTGTGTATATATATACCCTTTATGTTACACGTTGTATAGGGAGACGTATAAATGGGTGGATCTAATAACAACATTTCATAGCGTGAAGCTGCATAGATATTACTGCGACGCCGTGCGTACGAACCACGCGACGCCTTCATGCATCAAACCGGTTTAGTTGAGGCGTCCACCTCGCTGTCTGTAACCGACCCTCCGCGGTGTGTGAATGCTCGGAATCGAAGCGAACCTACAATTACATATATTTTGCTATAGATAGCGATGTACGCGGTAGCTTACTGGGGCTAGGAATACAATGGAATTTTGATGTAACATTTGTAGTAAGCAAATGCCTAATAAAAAAAATCAATACCAAGATGTGAATTGGAAGCTCCCGTTCAAGCAGCTCGACTGGCGGATGCAATTACAAGGCAACGCAAAATGGAAACTGAACACAGAAACTTTTAAATACACACGGCACATAGTGAGATATTCTTACATGCATGACTTTTAATAAATATGTATACTGTAACCAATAATTTTTAAAGTACATTATTTTGATATTAAGGTTTATTCGTGGTTTTTCTTGCTCGTTCTTCTCCATAATTCCCAACAACAATATGGAATGGGCTACTTACTAGCTTTATCGTTCTGACTGACCTACTCTTTGACAGCTCAAAAGTGCAAGCAATTGGTTAATTTGAAATATACAGTTATAGTGAGTTTCAATTTGCACTTTGTGTGAATTATATCATTATCACCGTTCAGAAAACGGTGAAGGAAAACATCGTGTTGAAATAGATACGTCTTAAAATTAAAACTAAGTTCACACAGGCGTGGAAGCATTATACGTTGCTGAAGTTTACATAAACATATTATTGAATATGTAATGCTTCCACGCTGCTTCTTTGCTTGCTGCTTTTCTGTTTATGTGTCAATACATATAAACAGAAAAACAAAATAGAAAATGTAAACATATTTTAAATTTTCGATCCCTATATAAAAACTCCTAAATGGTGTTTGTTTTCAGATGCATGGAGTTGTTTATGCTTCTGATGTTCAACAATATCTCCATACGGTATGACTTGTGATACAGCTTAATAGGAAACTCATCACTTTTTATGGACATTTTTCAGCGCATCAGTGTAACATAATTCAGGTAAGATTCCTTTCATAACTCAGTTATTAAAGTCGTCTTAACTTCAGCTAGCCTGTGAGTTAGAACTATGTTTTAATGAAGTTTTGCCTCTTTCAGTGTACTGGATTCAAATCAAAGCCAGTGTCATATCCAGTGTTACACATGGAATATTTTCCTATTAAACAATAAGATACCCCCCGTGTGGTACCGGGCCTAGAATTGTACCAACCCATATCCTCCCGTGGGTGTCGTAAGAGGCGACTAAGGGAAATCACCAGGGAAGTGGGCAGCAGCGCTTCTCCTGTGTAATATCAAATCACTGCGATCCCCAACCCGCCTGCCAAGCGTGGGGATTATGGCAAACCCCCCCAATGATGCACACGATACAGCCCAGGCCCCTAGTCCCCGGCAGCTCCGCTATTCCAGTCTACGGTAGCGGACTCGGTTACGGCGGAGCAAGGGGTGCTAAGAATCTCCGGCAGAGGTCCGGCTACCATCACAAACGACGACCTTTGGCCCTGGCAACATTTAACACGCGCACACTACGGACCGATGAGAAGATTGTCGAACTGGAGGAAGAACTGAGCCGGTTGCGCTGGGACATTGTGGGGTTATCTGAAGTCCGAAGAGAGGGAGAGGACTCGATAATCCTAAAGTCTGGCTACCTGCTCCATTTCCGGGAAGGCGACCAGCTGTCCCAGGGTGGTGTCGGGTTTATTGTCCACAAGTCCCTCGTGAACAACGTGGTTAAAGTCGGGAGCCTTTCGACTCGGGTGGCGTACCTTGTACTGAAAATAACAAAACGATATTCGTTAAAGGTTATACAGGTCTACGCCCCGACGTCTAAACACTCTGACGATGAGGTGGAGGCCATGTATGAGGACGTCAGTAGAGCCATACATTCCTCCAAAACCCACTACACCGTTGTCATGGGGGACTTTAACGCAAAACTGGGCATGCGAGAGGCGGACGAGACGAAAGTGGGGCAATTTGGAGTTGGAAATCGGAATCTCAGAGGTCAGATGCTAATGGATTTCATGGAAAAGGAAGGACTCTTTGCGATGAATTCTTTTTTCAAGAAACCATTGCACCGCAAGTGGACCTGGCTCAGCCCCGATGGTCAGACCAAAAACGAGATAGACTTCATAATGTCAACGAGAAGGCAAGTGTTCAACGATGTCTCCGTGATTCATGCGGTAAAAACCGGGAGTGATCACCGTATTGTTAGAGGCATCTTGAACCTCAACATTAGGCTCGAACGCTCTCGACTTATGAAGTCTACGCTCCGTCCAGCGTCAACACAACTCCAAAACCCCGAGAGCTTTCAGATCGAACTACAAAACCGCTTCGAATGCCTCGGTGAATGCGTAGATGTGGACGACTACAACAACAGGTTTGTGGAAACTCTCCAAACGGAAGGGTCTAAGTTCTACAAAAACCTCCGTTCAAAAAGACAGAAGAAGATCTCCGGTCCCACCCGCCGGCTAATGGAAGAAAGACGGGAGGTGATCTTAAAATCCCCTGATGACGCTTCGCGTATCAGATGCCTTAACAGACAAATCTCAAAGTCTCTGACTCGCGATATACGCCAATTTAATACAAATTGTATTAAAGAGGCTATCGAGCGGAACAAAGGCTCCAAAGTGTTCGCACGAGAATTGTCTGTTGGACAGAGTTTACTTGCGAAGCTGAAGACTGGGGATGGTAGGATCGTCACTTCCAAGCCCGAGCTTTTGGGTGAGATTGAGAAATTCTACGGAGAGTTATACACATCAACACACGCACCTGTTGTAAGCCTGGCTAATGATCCTAGAGCCAGACTAACCCGACACTACACCGACGATATCCCGGACGTCAGCCTGTACGAGATTGGTATGGCCCTGAAACAGCTCAAGAACGATAAGGCGGCTGGAGATGATGGAATTACGGCTGAGCTTCTGAAAGCGGGTGGCAAACCGGTTCTTAAAGCGCTTCAGAAGCTATTTAATTCCGTCATTCTTAAAGGCGAAACGCCTAAGGCGTGGCACAGGAGCGTGGTGGTTTTGTTTTTCAAAAAAGGTGACAATACCCTCCTGAAAAACTACAGACCGATATCCCTCCTGAGCCATGTCTACAAGCTGTTTTCTAGGGTCATCACGAATCGTCTCGCTCGCAGGTTCGACGACTTCCAGCCTCCCGAACAAGCAGGCTTCCGAAAAGGCTTTAGCACCATAGACCACATTCATACGCTGCGGCAAGTTATACAGAAGTCCGAGGAGTATAACAAACCACTATGCTTGGCGTTTGTGGACTATGAGAAGGCCTTCGATTCGATTGAGACTTGGGCGGTGCTACAGTCTCTCCAGCGGTGCCAAATTGACCATCGATACATTGAGGTGATAAAGTGTTTGTACAAAAACGCCACCATGTCAGTCCGTCTCCAGGATCAGGACTCGAAACCGATCCAACTGCAGCGTGGAGTGAGACAAGGAGATGTCATATCTCCTAAATTGTTCACTGCTGCGTTGGAAGATGTCTTCAAGCTCCTGGACTGGAAAGGACTTGGCATCAACATCAACGGCGAGTACATCACTAATCTCCGTTTCGCAGATGATATCGTGGTCATGGCTGAGACCCTGGAAGACTTGGGCAAAATGCTCAATGACCTCAGCAGAGCTTCCCAACAAGTGGGTCTAAAAATGAACATGGATAAGACGAAGATCATGTCGAACTCTCATGTCGCACTCACTCCAATTGTAGTTGGTTGCTCTGCACTCGAAGTTGTTGACGAGTATATATACCTGGGACAGAAAGTCCAACTAGGTAGGTCCAACTTCGAGAAAGAGGTGTCTCGGCGAATCCAGCTCGGTTGGGCAGCGTTCGGGAAGCTACGCTACATCTTCTCGTCGTCCAAGATACCACAGTGTCTCAAGACGAAAGTCTTTGACCAGTGTGTGTTGCCAGTGATGACTTACGGAACTGAAACGTGGTCGCTCACAATGGGCCTCATACGAAGGCTCAGAGTCACACAAAGGGCAATGGAAAGAGCTATGCTAGGAGTTTCTCTGCGTGATCGAATCAGAAATGAGGAGATCCGCAGAAGAACCAAAGTCACCGACATAGCTCTGCGAGTCGCTAAACTTAAGTGGCAGTGGGCAGGGCACATTGCTCGTAGAACCGATGGCCGATGGGGCAGCAAGGTTCTGGAGTGGCGGCCACGTACTGGAAGACGCAGCGTAGGGAGACCCCCAACAAGGTGGACCGATGACCTGGTGAAGGTCGCGGGAAGCCGATGGATGCGGGCAGCACAAGACCGGTCATCGTGGAAAGCCTTGGGGGAGGCCTTTGTCCAGCAGTGGACATCTATAGGCTGAGGAAGAAACAATAAGATATTATTGAAGATCTACCAAATAAAATTTTCTTATCAACTTCAGACCCCTTCGCTCTATACAGGTAAACAAGACATTTAGAGAAAAACATGTCTGCTATTCACGTCAACAAAGTGATTAGTTGCTTTAGAGGGTAAACAGTAAACAAAAAAAATAATAAATTCTGTAGTTTCTGCCTCTCCTTTAAAGTAGAGCTGTAGGTTTGTAATGATGAAATATGATTTTTTTTGTGTGATTTATTCATTCAGATGTATTTTTAATTTTCTGTGATTAATAACTAAATGAACAGGATAAATTTTCAAATTTTCCATAAACATGTACAGAGAAATAAAGTCATTCATGATGGATATACAATTTTATTTTTTAAATGGGTAATATTAATTAATATTTGTCCTTGATGGGGTACACTTTATCCATTTCCGTTACTTGCAAGATTTGAGATAGGTACCCCACCTAACATCTTTAACAGAAATTAGGGTTTACCGTGGTATATTGAACACATCAGCTTTACGTTCTGTTGTATGGTTGAGAAAATATTGCATGCGTACACGTACACGTAATCCTTAATCCTTACCTACTTATATTATAAATCGGAAAGTGAGTTTGTTTGTTCCGCTTTCACGCCTTAACTAGTGAATCGATTGCTTTGAAATTTAGAAGACGTAAAGTTAGAAGTCCGAATTAAATAAAGATGTACTTTTATCCGGGAATAAATTGATATTCCCAAGGGAAATCTAAAAAGCGCGATATAACCGACGTTCACGCGGGCGAAGCCACGGGTGAAAAGCTAGACAAAAATAGGAATTTTTCAAATTCATATGTATTTGACCGACTTATTACATACATAAAAAAATATAAACCTAACTTTCTCTTTTTTTCAAGACGGTTAAAGAGACTACAGTCACAAACTTTTAATAATAATAACATGTTTACAAAACAAGTTCGCTCACCTTATCGCACATTCCATCGCGATGCGTCAGCTACCCTCACCACCCGCCACCTCGTGACAACGGTTTGTTGTGCATATATATAAGACCCCCGAGAATTTGGACAGGCATTACCAGTAATTGAGCTTTCGCTGTGAACATTACTTCGTCTTGTAATAATTTGAATCAATATCTTCAATGCAGACCCTATTTGATATTGGCAATTCTGCAGGTACATTCGAAGATGGACCCTGGAACCAAGCGCATTACACTGATATGCTGCAGAGTACTACGGTAATTTGTTTTCATAATTTTCTGTGTTCAGTTATAGCACAGATTACAGAATGGTTATAGTATCTATCAATGTCACATGAAAATTCCTTATTCCTTTTTTAATTATATATACTTTGCATGTTAGGATCTCTCAAACAACTAACTAATAATATTCTTACTTCTAACTAATAATTTCTTTCTTTTGCTCTTTGCAGTCTACGGAGTGGAACGATTTATCACCACACTGTCTGGTGTCTACAAACGATGATTACTACGGCACCAGCAAAGTAAACATCTTAAGCAACCAGCTCGTGTTCAAGCCTAACTACGTGAACATACCATTCACAGGAAACACAGTATCTAATGGGTACACAAATTTAACATCTACAACAGAAATAAACCAGCCCATTCTAGAGCCTACCTTTTCCGACCAGTCGGCTTTCGGGAGATTCATTTTGCATTCACCAGCCACGGCCAGCAACAACACAATATCTGCAGAGAAGAAAAAGCCAAAACGTACGAGAACCCTATTCTCAACCGAACAGTTGATTGGCTTAGAACGGGAATACGCTAGATCACCCTATTTAAAGAGCACTCGTAGAATAGAACTCGCAAAATTTTTGGGTCTAAATGAGCGCTCTGTTAAAATATGGTTCCAGAACCGCCGCATGAAGGCGAAGAAACATCAAGCCGAGAGAATGCAAGTCTCTGAAGATACCACCTCGCCTATGCCATCGCTCGATGTGAGCAATATTCACATAGGCTTCGGGCCTATGAATGAGCACTTATACAGTCAGGGACAAATTACCGATGACTGGTTAACAAACAGCATTGTAGATATTCCTGTTGAAGAAGTTGTAGGAATTAATAGTAGTCCTATTTATGAACCTATTTCTCCGGCTAGTACTAGTGAGAATAATGAAGAAGATAAGTTTGCATATTGGACACCGCCTGACCCAAAAGAATCACTGGATACACTTTTTGATTTGCAAAATATGCCATTATTGTAGTCTGTGTCTAGGTTGTTTTTAGATTAGGTAACTTATTGAACAATTTGTGATAATTATGTGAAAACAAATTCTTATAAATAAACTTCTGAATTTTATTAACTATGATCCAATCTATTCCTCGAGAGCATCTTTCCTAACAACAGTGGAAGAAAGCCAATTTTCCAGTGATTTATCGATTTATTTAGGATCTCCATTAAAGCAGTGGTTGGCAACCCGCGGCCCGCGACTGTTTTGTAAAATAAACTACAATACTAAAAATGATAAAATGAAAGATATTTTAATACAACTGCATAATCAGTTCAGTGACAGATTTGGCGACTTGAAAAGGTTTCTGAATGAAGATTTTTACAAATCCTTTTTCGTGTGACATTGAGGATGTACCAAGTCATTTACAAATGAACGGGATTGTTCTTCAATCTAATGACATTCTTAAAAGCTCATTTAATTAGACCAATGATCGTGTTAATTTCTATGGCTGCTTGCCAACTGATTTCGACGATTAGAAAAGGTTTGCTCAAAAGTCTATTACAATTTTCGGCAGTAAGTACATGCGAGCAAACATTTTCTATTCTTTTTTTTTGGGATGGGAAATCATCAAATGACTTCTCCCACTCTAGGCGGAGCGGAAGGGCGTGTCCGACTTTTATTGAACTAAAACCCACCCGTGTTTTGGGCTGGTTTTTCCAATTGGTTCAAACAATGTCTGATAAAAAATTTTAAAAATACGGAAACCTGTCTGATCATGTGTCTTTTCTCAGACAGCGTGCCAAGATTATATTTAAATTCTGCAAAGCAATCATTATTATTAAAAAAAAATATTTTTAAAATATAAATAAATATTTTTAATTAAAATATTTTTAATTATTATTATTAAAAATATTCGATTAAAGTCAATTATGCCAAATGTCTAGGCTTATGTAAAATTAATTTCGGAACATCAAAATTTTGTAATATAAAATTAATCCAGCTTAATCACACGCGATGTGGAACTTTATTTCAGGTTGTTTAAAATTTTAATTAAATACACGTGTCTTCGGAATAACGTAAACAAAAAAACATATTTTTAGAATACAACTTTTATTTACAATAATTTTTACAGAAACTACATATTCACAAATATTACAATTTCATCTATAACAGCAATTATCAAGTTTATAAATCCAGACCCAACCTGAACCAGAACAAGTCCGAACTCTCCTCAGTTGAGCTGGACGGTGCGTTAAACGTGGTCGTATCGGGTGATATTCTAATGCCTTTAGAGTCTTGGATACTCTCGACTCGGTCTCTTTTTTCCTTCATGCGGCGATTTTGGAACCATTTGAATGCTTTTGTAATTCTGCTATTCTCCTAATCATGTATAAATGTTCGGGCATAACTCCATCATATATATATGAATTGCATAATTCCTGTTTTTCTAAAGAGGTTTTGATGACAAATCATGATTTTAAAATTTTGCATCAATTTAAATATACCTATTGTTCATCTCTTTAATAAAAAATCAACGAATTATTTGATTCTTCAAAGTCTTAAAGGTACACATGACACAATAACAATATATATGTAGTATAACGACAGTAAGCTTCCGTGTGAATCGCTTTAGATGATGAATCACAATATATAATGTTATTTATAATTTTTCTGTTATAATTAATAATATTGTAAATATTGTACCGCAATCACAAAATATATTGTAATTGTAGGTTCGCATTCAAAGCATTCCTACGTGGCGAAGAGTCGATTACAGATAACGAGGCGAGCGCCTCGTCTATACCGGTTTGATGCACGCAGCGCCACGTGACTCGTTGGTACGTGCGGTGTCGCAGTAATATCTATGCAGGTTCACGATATGAAATGTTTTTAGCAGAGGTACCCATTTACACCTATCGCTATATACGGCATCGGGTGCAGGTTTATCATAAGTTAGATTGAATAGCCAAGTATTCTGAGTAATGATTTTCCCGATTACACAAAGATGATGAATCAGAATATATAATGTAATTTATAATTTTTCTGTTATAATTAATAATATAGTAAATATTGTACCAAAATCACAAAATATACATATTGTAATTGTAGGTTCGCATTGAGAGCATTCCTATGTGGCGAAGAGTCGATTACAGATAACGAGGCGGGCGCCTCGTCTAAACCGGTTTGATGCACGCAGCGCCACGTGACTCGTGCGCGCAGTGTCGCAGTAATAACTATGCAGGCTCACGATATGAAATGTTTTAGCAGAGGTATCCATTTACACCTATCGCTATATACGGCATCGGGTGCAGGTTTATCATAAGTTAGATTGAATCGCCAAGTATTCTGAGTAATGATTTTCCCGATTACACAAACATAAACCCGATTTATAAACATCACAAATTTACATTACTACTACTACTGTTCCGTTTCGTAGCCCTTTGTTCGACGCTAATGAGCCTATTTTTTACACTATACATTCATGAAAATATCTATTTTCATGAATGCATAGTGTATTTTTCATTTAAATATTTCGTTGAATTCACATTTCACGGTCTTGCTAGAACCTCTGTGTTGTGTAATTTGCAGTTAGTTACATTAAGACACGATGGTCATTCTATGTAACTAGGTACACGCGAATAATACTTTATTTCAGGATTTCTAACAAATTTAATTGATCATAGGGCAATTATTCAATTCCATAATGTACTTCAGAGACTTGCATTCTGTCCGCTTGGTTTTTCTTTACCTTCATGCGGCGGTCCTCGAACCATATTTTAACAGGGTGCTCATTGAGGCTCAATATCTCTGCGAGTTTTATAATAATTTAATTTAGTAATTTCCCTGTTTAGAAATATATTCCATAATCAGGTCAAAATCAATGCTCTTCCCAATTGTAGCACTTGAGGTGGGTGAGATTTGCATTCTCTCGGCTTGGTATTTATTTGCCTTCATGTGGTGGTCTGGAACCATATTTTAACAATGCGCTCGTTGAGAAGAGTTTTAGTTTCATAATTTAATTTAATAACTTCTAAAGAATTTTAATATTGAAGATTGAGCATACGTGTATGCATGTTATCTTTTCTCAACTACACAACAGAACGTCATGCATGTATCCTCTGAAACATTTAATTGAATATCCATCATGAATTACTTCATATCTCTTCACAAGATTACTGAAAATTTATTCTAAACATTTATTTTTCAACGAATATTAAACATACATTTGAAAGAATGAGTCATACAGAAACAGTCATTTTTTTTATTATTAGTAATAAACATATGGAAGCTCTGCTTTAAAGGATAGGCCGAATCTACATAATTTATGATTTTGTTTGTTTACCGCCGACCCTCTAAAATAAGTAATCAATTTGTTGACGTGATTTGCAGACATGTTTTTGTTATAATGTCTTGTTTACCTTTAAAGAGATGAAGTTGATAAGAGAATTTTGTTTTGTAGATCATCAATAATATATCATTCTTTAATAGGAAAATATTCCATGTGTAAGAGTGGATATGACATTGAATTTGATTTGAATCCAGTGCATTGAAAAAGGTAAAAGTTAATTAAAACCTAGTTCTAACTCACAGGCCAGTTGACGTTAATATGAATTTAATAAACGGAATCTCACCCGAATTTCCTTTAATTGAATGCTACACAGATGCACTGATAAGTTACCATAAAAGTGACTGGTTTCATAACGAGCTAGATCACAATACCGTATGCAGAAACACGTTACACGTACATTTTTGAAAATTCGGGGCATAAACAACTCCATGCAACTGAAAACAAACACCTTTTCTTAGTTTCGATTCACATCTGGGAATTGATTTTTTTTATTAGGCGTAACTCTGCATTTGCTTGCTGGTGAGGAGAGCCTGGTGAAAATATGGCAATAATTTACACCAATTACATATATTTTGCTATAGATAGCGATGTACGCGGTAGCTTACTGGCGCTAGGAATACAATGGAATTTTGATGTAACATTTGTAGTAAGCAAATGCCTAATAAAAAAAAATCAATACCAAGATGTGAATTGGAAGCTCCCGTTCAAGCAGCTCGACTGGCGGATGCAATTACAAGGCAACGCAAAATGGAAACTGAACACAGAAACTTTTAAATACACACGGCAAATAGTGAGATATTCTTACATGCATGAATTTTAATAAATATGTATAATGTAACCAATAATTTTTAAAGTACATTATTTTGATATTAAGGTTTATTCGTGGTTTTTCTTGCTCGTTCTTCTCCATAATTCCCAACAACAATATGGAATGGGCTACTTACTAGCTTTATCGTTCTGACTGACCTACTCTTTGACAGCTCAAAAGTGCAAGCAATTGGTTAATTTGAAATATACAGTTATAGTGAGTTTCAATTTGCACTTTGTGTGAATTATATCATTATCACCGTTCAGAAAACGGTGAAGGAAAACATCGTGTTGAAATAGATACATCTTAAAATTAAAACTAAGTTCACACAGGCGTGGAAGCATTATACGTTGCTGAAGTTTACATAAACATATTATTGAATATGTAATGCTTCCACGCTGCTTCTTTGCTTGCTGCTTTTCTGTTTATGTGTCAATACACATAAACAGAAAAACAAAATAGAAAATGTAAACATATTTTCAATTTTCGATCCCTATATAAAAACTCATAAATGGTGTTTGTTTTCAGATGCATGGAGTTGTTTATGCTTCTGATGTTCAACAATATCTCCATACGGTATGACTTGTGATACAGCTTAATAGGAAACTCATCACTTTTTATGGACATTTTTCAGCGCATCAGTGTAACATAATTCAGGTAAGATTCCTTTCATAACTCAGTTATTAAAGTCGTCTTAACTTCAGCTAGCCTGTGAGTTAGAACTATGTTTTAATGAAGTTTTGCCTCTTTCAGTGCACTGGATTTAAATCAAAGACAGTGTCATATCCAGTGTTACACATGGAATATTTTCCTATTAAACAATAAGATATTATTGAAGATCTACCAAACAAAATTCTCTTATCAACTTCAGACCCCTTCGCTCTATACAGGTAAACAAGTCATTTAGAGAAAAACATGTCTGCTATTCACGTCAACAAAGTGATTAGTTGCTTGAGAGGGTAAACAGTAAACAAAAAAAAATAATAAATTCTGTAGTTTCTGCCTCTTCTTTAAAGTAGAGAACTGATGTGGATACAGCCAGAATTGTTTATTTTAGTTATTTTCATAGTCTTATGACTTATGGGATTCTTCTCTGGGGAACTTGTGCGGACATCAATACCATCTTTGTTTTACAGAAGAGGGCTGTTCGAGCCATTTACAACCTTGGTCCTAGAGAATCTCTTAGAGAAAAGTTCAGAGAGGTGAACATTCTGACTGTAGCTTCACAATATATATTTGAAAATCTTATGTATGTTCATAAAAATATCTCGAATTTTAAGAAAATAAGCGATATTCATAATATAAATACCAGGAACAAACACAATCTTGCTGTACATCACACTCGTCTCCACAGAGCAGGCAACTCGTTCATGGGTCAATGTATACTCTTTTACAACAAGCTTCCCATGGACGTTCGAAACTTACCCATTAAACGATTTAAGAACCGTATAAAGGCCAAACTTTGCAAAATGGGGTATTATAAAATCACAGATTATTTAGAAGACAAAAAAGCTTGGGACTGAGCTGCTCGCTCTGTTAAGCATTGTTAATTGTTATTAAGCAATTTGCGTATTTATAAGGTAAATTATTGTAAACATTTTCATTTTTAATGTCTGGACTTGAAAAAAGACGATGATCCCTGAGTTTGTTTCGGCTATTTCTTCTCAGAGGTAGTCAGTTAGGAAATGCCGGTTTCATCTAGTTAAAAAAATAAAATAAAAAATAAACATGACGTGTAAAAGTGATCCGATCAGTGATCCTACTTGCTTAATAAACGATTTCATTTCATTTCATTTATAATATAGGTTTGTAATGATGAAATATGATTTTTTTTTGTTTGATTTATTCATCCAGATGTATTTTAAATTTTCTGTGATTAATAACTAAATGAACAGGATAAATTTTCAAATTTTCCATAAACATGTACAAAGAAATAAAGTCATTCATGATGGATATACAATTTTCTTTTTTAAATGGGTAACATTAATTAATATTTGTCCTTGATGGGGTACACTTTATCCATCTCAGTTACTTGCAAGATTTGAGATAGGTACCCCACCTAACATCTTTAACAGAAATTAGGGTTTGCCGTGGTATATTGAACACATCAGCTTTACGTTCTGTTGTATGGTTGAGAAAATATTGCATGCGTACACGTACACGTAATCCTTAATCCTTACCTACTTATATTATAAATCGGAAAGTGAGTTTGTTTGTTCCGCTTTCACGCCTTAACTAGTGAATCGATTGCTTTGACATTTAGAAGACGTAAAGTTAGAAGTCCGAATTAAATAAAGATGTACTTTTATCCGGGAATAAATTGATATTCCCAAGGGAAATCTAAAAAGCGCGATATAACCGACGTTCACGCGGGCAAAGCCACGGGTGAAAAGCTAGTCAAAAATAGGAATTTTTCAAATTCATATGTATTTGACCGACTTATTACATACATAAAAAAATATAAACCTAACTTTCTCTTTTTTTCAAGACGGTTAAAGAGACTACAGTCACAAACTTTTAATAATAATAACATGTTTACAAAACAAGTTCGCTCACCTTATCGCACATTCCATCGCGATGCGTCAGCTACCCTCACCACCCGCCACCTCGTGATAACGGTTTGTTGTGCATATATATAAGAGCCCCGAGAATTTGGACAGGCATTACCAGTAATTGAGCTTTCGCTGTGAACATTACTTCGTCTTGTAATAATTTGAATCAATATCTTCAATGCAGACCCTATTTGATATTGGCAATTCTGCAGGTACATTCGAAGATGGACCCTGGAACCAAGCGCATTACACTGATATGCTGCAGAGTACTACGGTAATTTGTTTTCATAATTTTCTGTGTTCAGTTATAGCACAGATTACAGAATGTTATGTAGTATCTATCAATGTCACATGAAAATTCCTTATTCCTTTTTTAATTATATATACTTTGCATGTTAGGATCTCTCAAACAACTAACTAATAATATTCTTACTTCTAACTAATAATTTCTTTCTTTTGCTCTTTGCAGTCTACGGAGTGGAACGATTTATCACCACACTGTCTGGTGTCTACAAACGATGATTACTACGGCACCAGCAAAGTAAACATCTTAAGCAACCAGCTCGTGTTCAAGCCTAACTACGTGAACATACCATTCACAGGAAACACAGTATCTAATGGGTACACAAATTTAACATCTACAACAGAAATAAACCAGCCCATTCTAGAGCCTACCTTTTCCGACCAGTCGGCTTTCGGGAGATTCATTTTGCATTCACCAGCCACGGCCAGCAACAACACAATATCTGCAGAGAAGAAAAAGCCAAAACGTACGAGAACCCTATTCTCAACCGAACAGTTGATTGGCTTAGAACGGGAATACGCTAGATCACCCTATTTAAAGAGCACTCGTAGAATAGAACTCGCAAAATTTTTGGGTCTAAATGAGCGCTCTGTTAAAATATGGTTCCAGAACCGCCACATGAAGGCGAAGAAACATCAAGCCGAGAGAATGCAAGTCTCTGAAGATACCACCTCGCCTATGCCATCGCTCGATGTGAGCAATATTCACATAGGCTTCGGGCCTATGAATGAGCATTTATACAGTCAGGGACAAATTACCGATGACTGGTTAACAAACAGCATTGTAGATATTCCTGTTGAAGAAGTTGTAGGAATTAATAGTAGTCCTATTTATGAACCTATTTCTCCGGCTAGTACTAGTGAGAATAATGAAGAAGATAAGTTTGCATATTGGACACCGCCTGACCCAAAAGAATCACTGGATATACTTTTTGATTTGCAAAATATGCCATTATTGTAGTCTGTGTCTAGGTTGTTTTTAGATTAAGTAACTTATTGAACAATTTGTGATAATTATGTGAAAATAAATTCTTATAAATAAACTTCTGAATTTTATTAACTATGATCCAATCAATAGATTGGAAGATACCACCTCGCCTATGCCATCGCTCGATGTGAGCAATATTCACATAGGCTTCGGGCCTATGAATGAGCACTTATACAGTCAGGGACAAATTACCGATGACTGGTTAACAAACAGCATTGTAGATATTCCTGTTGAAGAAGTTGTAGGAATTAATAGTAGTCCTATTTATGAACCTATTTCTCCGGCTAGTACTAGTGAGAATAATGAAGAAGATAAGTTTGCATATTGGACACCGCCTGACCCAAAAGAATCACTGGATATACTTTTTGATTTGCAAAATATGCCATTATTGTAGTCTGTGTCTAGGTTGTTTTTAGATTAGGTAACTTATTGAACAATTTGTGATAATTATGTGAAAACAAATTCTTATAAATAAACTTCTGAATTTTATTAACTATGATCCAATCTATTCCTCGAGAGCATCTTTCCTAACAACAGTGGAAGAAAGCCAATTTTCCAGTGATTTATTGATTTATTTAGGATCTCCATTAAAGCAGTGGTTGGCAACCCGCGACCCGCGACTGTTTTGTAAAATAAACTACAATAATAAAAATGATAAAATGAAAGATATTTTAATACAACTGCATAATCAGTTCAGTGACAGATTTGGCGACTTGAAAAGGTTTCTGAATGAAGATTTTTACAAATCCTTTTTCGTGTGACATTGAGGATGTACCAAGTCATTTACAAATGAACGGGATTGTTCTTCAATCTAATGACATTCTTAAAAGCTCATTTAATTAGACCAATGATCGTGTTAATTTCTATGGCTGCTTGGCAACTGATTTCGACGATTAGAAAAGGTTTGCTCAAAAGTCTATTACAATTTTCGGCAGTAAGTACATGCGAGCAAACATTTTCTATTCTTTTTTTTTGGGATGGGAAATCATCAAATGACTTCTCCCACTCTAGGCGGAGCGGAAGGGCGTGTCCGACTTTTATTGAACTAAAACCCACCCGTGTTTTGGGCTGGTTTTTCCAATTGGTTCAAACAATGTCTGATAAAAAATTTAAAAATACGGAAACCTGTCTGATCATGTGTCTTTTCTCAGACAGCGTGCCAAGATTATATTTAAATTCTGCAAAGCAATCATTATTATTAAAAAAAAAATATTTTTAAAATATAAATAAATATTTTTAATTAAAATATTTTTAATTATTATTATTAAAAATATTCGATTAAAGTCAATTATGCCAAATGTCTAGGCTTATGTAAAATTAATTTCGGAACATCAAAATTTTGTAATATAAAATTAATCCAGCTTAATCACACGCGATGTGGAACTTTATTTCAGGTTGTTTAAAATTTTAATTAAATACACGTGTCTTCGGAATAACGTAAACAAAAAAACATATTTTTAGAATACAACTTTTATTTACAATAATTTTTACAGAAACTACATATTCACAAATATTACAATTTCATCTATAACAGTAATTATCAACTTTATAAATCCAGACCCAACCTGAACCAGAACAAGTCCGAGCTCTCCTCAGTTGAGCTGGGCGAATCTGCTTGTGGTTCCAATTCTGAGGATAATTGCTGGACTTCAGTAAAGGGAGGCTGGTGGTAAGGTTGCACCGGCAAATGTGGCTGCTGGTACTGCGCCTGGCATTCCCCCTCATGCATAGGTAACGGTACGTTACATTGCTGGACTTCAGTAATCCGAGGCTGGTAAGGTTGCGCCGGCAAATGTGGCTGCTGGTACTGCGCCTGGAATACCCCTCATGCAAAGGTAACGGTACGTTACAATGGAGTGGGTAGATGGCGCTGCATCTAGCTGGACGCGAAAAAAAACGCTCTGTGTAAAAAAAGCTTAAAAAATATTATTAGTGTATGAAAGTGAATAAAAGTACGTGGAATCATAAAACAATGTTTATTGAATAAGTGACAGTGTTATCTATGAGTATAATACACAAACTGTGCAGAAATTATGTATTAAAACAAAACATAATTAACGTCGATAAAAAAAAGTCAACAATAAAAACCAATAAATGATAAGTGAAGACAAGTTAAGTGACCCCTAAAAAAAGAGATTTTAAAGAGAACTATCAATACTAATAAAAACAAAGTCATTCACAAAAAGCGAATAAAAACAAACTACTCTAAAAGCTAACTAAAAAACTAGCTCTTGGTGAACGTACAAGCTGTTTCTAATACAAACAATCATCAAAAGTGAACAAAATAATGTAAAATACTATAAATTATATAACAAAAACAGTGACCAGTATTTTTTTCCACCGTCAACAGTAGAAAAAAATTCTTATCGCATGAGTCATAGTAACCGTCTCAAACATTCAAATAATTGGAAATAATTAATGTGTACCACTATTTCAACCAAGATAACCAAGTTGAAGTTAGTCCGGTGGCGTAAGAAACCCAGACACTTCGCTGGTACACAACTGGTCGCAAGTTCAAACCACGGTTAAGAAGTTCGACTTTTTGTGAATTTCTAATTTATGTTTAGTTCATCGATCAAATAGAAAACATTCCTTCGATAAATTCATAACCGAGGGTGCCACGATAAGACAGTAAATATGGATTCCAGCAACAATAACATCACATATCGTAAACCATGTAGATCGAGCTCACTAACAGACCTTGACAAAAATATGAGCATCAACAGCGACAAAACTATACTCGACACAACAATGTTGAGTATTCCTGACAGCTTCCACAATACAACTGACGAAGTTCGCGAATTAACTGAGGAAATAAAAATGCTTAAAAATCAATTACTAAGCGCACATAAAGAAATCGAAGATTTAAACTCTGAGAATTCTCGTCTCAAAACTGACTTAGAAAAAATGTTTAAAACTGTTAATACATGTAAGAAGATATGCTTGACGCCTGATAAAAAATTATCCACTCCGACACGCAACAAGAAAACCTTGCATAGTATAAGTTCTCCAAAAACCCCGATCCAGAAACGCGAACAAAACCATCGTCGTCATGAGTGTGATATTATAAGTAAGCAAAATAAAGCAACACAAACCATTAGCACGCCTTGCCGCAGTCAGACGACAAACAAAACGCAACGAAACGTCCCTAGCCCTACCCTTAAAGAACCAATTGTAAATGTAAAATTGAAGTCTGTGTAAAAGAATAAACTGTGCATTTTGAGCGGCAGTAAAACTAAAGATACTACTTCTTTAGTTGAGGATGTCTTCTCGAAGTACTTTCACTACTGTCATTATATTATGCCAAACTCCAACGTAATGCAGCTCATAAGTGGTATTGAACAAAAATTAAAGGAATTTACCTTAAATGACTACTGCTTACTCTTCATAGGAGAAAATGATATTAATGCATATTATAACAACTATATGGATGTAATAAAGATGTTAAATGAAATGTTCAGAAGAATAACTTACACCAATATCTGTCTCCCAACTTATAAGACAGGTTCACCAATATACAACTTCAAAGCTGAATTGTTCAATAACCTACTTCATTTGGACAATCAGAGCCATAAGTATGCATACATCTTCGACAGCAATCGTGACCTAACACTTGAGATGTTCTCCTACACTACTGGCAGAGTCAATAAATATGGAATGAGAAGGATATATGATAATATTATGGATAACATTCTGGTTGATCTAAAATTGTATTTTAACGCGAATCTGAACGCTTACGCTGAGATCTTGGACTCCAATCTGGATTTGACTTATGATTGTACTATGTCCAATAAGCGTACTGGCCGTCTTAATAACTCAAATGACTTTTTTCGTTCATAATAGTATATTTATCTTGCATCAAAATATTGCTGGCCTTTTGAACAAGTCGGATCTATTAACGGTTCATCTGCAAGAACTATGTAAGAAACAAAAACATATAGACATAATCTGCATAACGGAACATTTTATAATATTTGGGCAAGAAAAACTTGTTAATATATCCAACTACAAACTGGCCGCCTGTTATTCAAGAAAAGCAAAAAAACGCGGAGGCGCCTGCATAATTGTAAAAAAATACTTAGAATATAAAGAATTGGACATTTCTCGCTATTCAGTAACGAACACTATCGAATGTTGTGCAATAGAATTACTCAACCATCAATTGATTATTTTATGTATTTATAGACCACCTAACTTAAGTAATTTAAGTTCATTTTATGAAAACCTAGATAACATCTTAAAAACACTATGCCTAAAGTCAAATAAGAAAATGGTTATATGCGGAGACTTCAACATAGACATATTAAAACATAATAACATTTCCCTTGACTTTGAACACTTCCTTTTAGCCTATAATCTCAAATTACAACTACAACAACCAACAAGACTGTGCAGTAATAGTTGCCTAGATTATTTTGGATGTAGTTTTCAGTTAAAATGTAAATGTGAAATAATTGACTTGGCGTTGTCTGACCATACTGCTCAGATTTTGGAAGTAAAGGTGAACAAAACTTGTAGGATAGGTTCGTGGCGTATTAGGAAGCGCGACTTATCGAAGGACAATTTAGAAAAATTTAACAATTACCTTCGATGTATTTCATTTTCGGACATATATGATACAGACGATGCCAACAAAGCGTATGATTATTTTCTCGAGCAATTCCGATTGCTATATGATCTTTGTTTTCCCTATAAGATGATTACTTTAAAAGCAAATAAGAAGATTAAATGGGTTTCGCGTGGTATACGAGTATGCAGCAAAAGGCAAAGACAATTATTATGGCAATACAGACAAAGCCGAACAAAAGAAAATAAAGCAATTTTTAAAAACTACTCTCAACGTTTTCGAAAAGTGGTAACGTTAACACAAAGGGCTCAAAATAGTTATTTTATCAGTTCCTCTAGTAACAAATCAAAAGCTTCTTGGCAGATTATTGACAACAAATTACGTTATTCCGAACCCATATCACAGATTAAAGTCAGAGACAGCATTATTAATGACCCAAACCAAATAGCGAATACTTTCAATATTTTTTTGTAGACCAGATCAAAGATAATAGTACAGGAATTAATAAAACTTTTAATCTAACCAAGAATTTTAATTCAATTTTTATATCTCCAGTAGTATCGCAAGACGTTTTAAAATCAATAAAATCATTAAAAAATAAAAATAGTTTCGGTTATGATGAAATAGCTACTAAAGTGGTAAAGTTCGCGTCAAACAATATTGCAGGTCACCTAAGTCACATAATCAACTTATGTTTCTGTTCTGGTGTGTTTCCAACAGCTCTTAAGACAACTATTGTTAAACCACTTTACAAAAAAGGTACCAAGGAGGAATTAAGCAATTATAGACCAATCGCCTTAATCCCAATCTTTTCCAAGGTTATAGAAAAGATAATCTATGAATTATTTGACAAGTTTCTAACGAAATACAACATTTTATGTGATGAGCAGAAAGGATTCAGAAAAAATAAGGGCATAAATACAGCTATTTTTAAGTTACTTAAAACTGTAATAGAGAACGTCGATATAAGAAATCCAATATGTGCAATCTACACCGATATGACTAAAGCATTCGATTGTGTCCATTATGAAACACTTATCTATAAGCTTGACGCATACGGTATTAGAGGAAATGCCCTAAATCTCATAAAATCGTACCTCTGTAATCGAATACAATACACGGAAATCAGTAGAATTTGTATTAAAACTAAATGCGAAAGAAAGTATTTATCTCAGGCCAGGGTTATTAGATATGGTATACCACAGGGCAGTGTACTGGGCCCACTCCTATTTCTGCTATATATAAATGACCTACCCCGTCATATTCAGCATCCAATGGTTTTATTTGCTGACGACAGCACAGCTTTAATAAAACGTGATGACGTAGCAAATTATGAAGACAATATAAATGATACCCTTAAAGACATAATACGATGGCTTGACATGAACAATTTATTAATTAATTTATCAAAGACATATATAATGCACTTCTACCAAAGATTATCTGTACAAAATTTGACCATAGAATATAATAGACAAAAACTGGAACAAGTAAAGGTTGCAAAATTTTTAGGAATATTAATAGATAGCCAATTGACATGGAAACCTCATGCAGAAGAGGTGTGTAAAAAATTAAGTACATCTGCATATATTTTGTTCAACATATCCAAAAAAGTGAATATGAAAACAACAGTTATGGCATATCATGGTATAGTAGCATCAATCTTACGATTTGGAGTTATATTCTGGGGTAATTGTTGTATGAGAGAACAGGTATTTAAGGCTCAGAAACGCTGCATAAGAGCTATGTGTAGTCTTAAAATGACAGACAGTTGTGTGCCTAGGTTTAAGTCTCTGAAAATTTTAACTTTTCCATCAATATACATTTTGGAATTAGCTGTTTTTGTAAAACTGAACAAGCATGAGTTTGTAACAGTGTCAGAAACTAGAAAAGGACCTATAAGAAGCCAATATAAGAATTTGTTAAGAATTGACGGTTGTAATACTGCATTGTTTAAAAAAAGTATTTTTGGCATGGCTCCAATTGTTTTTAATAAGATTCCCAATGAATTTAAAAATTACCCAATGATAACATTTAAAAAGAAGCTTACAGCTCTTTTATTAGAAAAATGTTATTACTCTGTAAATTATTTTTTAAATGACTCCTCTCTTCCCAAATAAATATAAAATGTTAAAAATAATAGACAATGTAATAATTTAATGACTCATTTAATGTAACTATTCAAAATTTGCATGCCTAATTTAAGGTAGATAGTATAAGGATCTGACATTATGTAAACATCATTATTTTATATACCTACTTTCTGTGCAAATAAATATAATTGAATTGAATTGAACAATGCTGGACATCAGTAATCGGGGGCTTGTAAGCTTACACCGGCAAATGTGGCTGCTGATACTGTGCCTGGCATTCCCCCTCATGCAGAGGTAACGGTGCGTTAAACGTGGTCGTATCGGGTGATATTCTAATGCCTTTAGAGTCTTGGATACTCTCGACTCGGTCTCTTTTTTCCTTCATGCGGCGATTTTGGAACCATTTGAATGCTTTTGTAATTCTGCTATTCTCCTAATCATGTATAAATGTTCGGGCATAACTCCATCATATATATATGAATTGCATAATTCCTGTTTTTCTAAAGAGGTTTTTGATGACACATCATGATTTTAAAATTTTGCATCAATTTAAATATACGTATTGTTCATCTCTTTATTAAAAAATCAACGAATTATTTGATTCTTCAAAGTCTTAAAGGTACACATGACACAATAACAATGTATATGTAGTATAACGACAGTAAGCTTCCGTGTGCATCGCTTTAGATGATGAATCACAATATATAATGTAATTTATAATTTTTTCTGTTATAATTAATAATATTGTAAATATTGTACCGCAATCACAAAATATATTATAATTGTAGGTTCGCATTCAAAACATTCCTACGTGGCGAAGGGTCGATTACAGATAACGAGGCGAGCGCCTCGTCTATACCGGTTTGATGCACGCAGCGCCACGTGACTCGTTGGTACGTGCGGTGTCGCAGTAATATCTATGCAGGTTCACGATATGAAATGTTTTTGGCAGAGGTACCCATTTACACCTATCGCTATATACGGCATCGGGTGCAGGTTTATCATAAGTTAGATTGAATCGCCAAGTATTCTGAGTAATGATTTTCCCGATTACACAAACATAAACCCGCTTTATAAACATCACAAATTTACATTACTACTCGAAACATGTTCCGTTTCGATGCCCTTTGTTCGACGCTAATGAGCCTATTTTCATAGATATTTTCATGAATGCATAGTGTATTTTTCATTTAAATATTTCGTTCACATTTCACGGTCTTGAATTTGAAAATAATGAAAAAACTTTACCGTAATATTCTGCAGTATATTTGTATTTTGCACTTGGTTCCAGGAAGCATCTCCACAAGTGCCCGTTCCGTTGCCAATATTGTATATATCCATTGTAGATATAGATATAAGAGGAAGTAATTGATGTTGATAGCGAAAGCTCAGCTAGTAATAATGAATGTCCAGATTTTCCGTTAAATATACCTATTGTTCATCTATCTATATATATAAAAATGAATTGCTGTTCGTTAGTCTCGCTAAAACTCGAGAACGGCTGAACGGATTTATCTTATCTTGGTCTTGAATTATTCGTGGAAGTCTAGGGAAGGTTTAAAAGGTGAAAAAATTCAAATAACTGCCGGAAAATCCTCAAAACAGCATTTTTCTATTTCCCATACAAACGTTTTCTAAATAAAAGAGAGAGAGTCAATTTGTAATTTATTACCGCTGCATAAAGTTCAAATTCGCGAGCGCGTTAGAGGATCTAATATCGCGTTCTGAAACTCAACAAAAGTGAAAGTGAATCGCGAACGCGACAAAATTGCATAGTCTCAAAATACATATAGTACATAAATAGTGGTCGGCTTCGAGAAACTCAATTTTAGCTAACTTTAGTTGTTAATCTGTTAACCAGGGTAGCACAAAAGTGTAGGAGAAGTCGAAACAATGAAGCTCGGAGTTGCAAGGTACCGGGTCACAGAAAAGTGTAGGAGAAGTCGAAACAATGAAGCCTCATTCATTCATCATTATTAATCTAATATTTACATGAATAAAGTTTCATTTTGCCTACTTTGCGGAGTTGCAAGGTACCAGGGTCGCACAAAAGTGTAGAAGTCGAAACAATGAAGCTCCATTCATCATTAATAATCTAATAAATATTACATGGATGAAGTTCTATTTTGCCTACTTTAAGGAGTTGCAAGGTACCAGGGTCGCACAAAAGTGTAGAAGTCGAAACAATGAAGCTCATTCATTATTATTAATCTAATATTACTTTTGCCTACTTTGAAGAGTTGCAAGGTACCAGGGTCGCATAAAAGTGTAGAAGTCAAAACAATGAAGCTCATTCATCATTATTATCTATCTATCTAATATTACATGGATGAAGTTTTATTTTGCCTACTTTGAGGAGTTGCAAGGTACCAGGGTCGCACAAAAGTGTAGGAGAAGGCGAAACAATGAAGTTCATTCATTCACACAGGAACGACGGGAACGGGGTAAAAAAGGATATCCTATGTCCTTCTCCCAGTTCTTAGCTACCTCCCTACCAATTTTCAGCCAAATGGGTTCAGGCGTTCTTGAGTTATAAATAGTGTAATTAACTCGACTTTCTTTAATATATATAGATTATCCTAATTTAAAAAGTAGTAAATAAGACCATGCCATATTGCCTTTAAGGCGGAACTTTATTGATAAAACTTTTATTTTAGTTTCCTTTTGGCCAGTAATATCATAATGTCCCATCAATGACCTCTGAGTTTGTTCCGGCGTTTCTTCTCAGAGCTAGATGCATTTATGCAAGGTGAAGGAAAACATCAGGAAACGTGGAATTTACGTCTGAAATCGCCAACCCGCATTGAGCAAGCGTGGTGATTACGCTCAACCGAAATGATGAGCTTCATTGTTTCGACTTCTCCTACACTTTTGTGTTACCCTAATTTAAAAAGTAAAAAATTGGATCATGTGATATTGCCTTCAAGGCGGAACAAAGTTCGCCGGGTCAGCTGCCACTTTCTTTGTAATTTTATAACTCAGGAACGGACTCACCTATCCAAACCAAATTTTTAGGCTTTGTTGTGACTAATTAGTAGATGGTTTGTGTGAAGTTTGAATAAAATCCGCCGAGCGGTTCTTCATTTATCACGTTTTCACAAATGAATTCAATGAACGGTGGATCATCATCTCATCTTCTATATATATAAAATTCAATGATAATTTCTTTGTATTTTTTTAAATTTTTTTTTAAGCAAACAAAACTGTGTAATGGCACCAGATTGACAGTGAAAAACTTATTGCGAAATTTAATTGAATCTACGATTTCAACTGGTATATCAAAAGGAGAAGTTTGTATGTTACGGAGTATCCCTATGATCCCAATTGATATGCCATTTGAGTTCAAACGATTACAATATCCTGTGCGTTTATCATTAATGAATGAACTTCATTGTTTCGGCTTCTCCTACATTTTTGTGCTACCCTGGTACCTTGCACCTCCTCAAAGTAGGCAAAATAAAACTTCATCCATGTAATATTAGATTAATAATGATTAATGAGCTTCATTGTTTCGACTTCTCCTACACTTTTGTGCTACCCTGGTACCATACACCGTACATCTTTAAAAAAAAAAGTCTCACCCGTTGATGCATTCGGTTAAAGCAAGAAATCCATACTAATATTATAAATGCGAAAGTAACTCTGTCTGTCTGTCTGTCTGTTACGCTTTCCCGCTTAAACCTCTCAACCGATTTTGATGAAATTTGGCACAGACAATCTTTAGACCCTGAGAAAGAACATAGGCTACCTTTTATCCCGGAAAAGTTTGATGTTCCCGAGGGAAATCTAAAAAGCGCGATATAACCGAACTCCACGCGGGCGAAGCCGCGGGCGGAAAGCTAGTCTCTTTAATAAAAAAATAACGAATTATTTGATTCTTCAAAGTCTTAAAGGTACACATGACACAATAACAATGTATATGTAGTATAACGACAGTAAGCTTCCGTGTGCATCGCTTAAGATGATGAATCACAATATATAATGTAATTTATAATTTTTCTGTTATAATTAATAATATAGTAAATATTGTACCAAAATCACAAAATATACATATTGTAATTGTAGGTTCGCATTCAGAGCATTCCTATGTGGCGAAGAGTCGATTACAGATAGCGAGGCGGGCGCCTCGTCTAAACCGGTTTGATGCACGCAGCGCCACGTGACTCGTGCGTGCAGTGTCGCAGTAATATCTATGCAGGCTCACGATATGAAATGTTTTTAGCAGAGCTATCCATTTACACCTATCGCTATATACGGCATCGGGTGCAGGTTTATCATAAGTTAGATTAAATCGCCAAGTATTCTGAGTAATGATTTTCCCGATTACACAAACATAAACCCGCTTTATAAACATCACAAATTTACATTACTACTACTACTGTTCCGTTTCGTAGCCCTTTGTTCGACGCTAATGAGCCTATTTTCATAGATATTTTCATGAATGCATAGTGTATTTTTCATTTAAATATTTCGTTGAATTCACATTTCACGGTCTTGCTAGAACCTCTGTGTTGTGTAATGTGCAGTTAGTTACATTAAGACACGATGGTTATTCTATGTAACTAGGTACACGCGATTAATACTTTATTTCAGGATTTCTAACATATTTAATTGATCATATAGCAATTACTAACTTTCCGCCAGCGGCTTCGCCCGCGTGGAGTTCGGTTATATCGCGCTTTTTCAATTCCCCTCGGGAAGTAAAGATTATCTGTGCCATATTTCATCAAAATCGGTTAAGAGGTTTAGGCGGGAAAGCGTAACAGACAGACAGACAGACAGAGTTACTTTCGCATTTATAATATTAGTATGGATTCAATCGCATAATGTATTTTAACAGTGCGCTCATTGAGGCGCAATATTTCTGCGAGTTTAATAATAATTTAATTTAGTAGTTTCCCTCTTTAGAAATATATTCCTAAATCAGGTCAAAATCAATGCTCTTCCCAATTGTAGCACTTGAGGTGGGTGAGATTTGCATTCTCTCGGCTTGGTATTTATTTGCCTTCATGTGGTGGTCTGGAACCATATTTTAACAATGCGCTCGTTGAGACGTAAAAACTTTGCGAGTTTTGTTTCATAATTTAATTTAATAACTTCTATAGAATTTTAATATTGAAGATTGAGCATACCAATGCATGTTATCTTTTCTCAACTACACAACAGAACGTCATGCATGTATCCTCTAAAACATTTAATTGAATTTCCTTTAAATGAATGCTACACAGATGCACAGATAAGTTACCATAAAAGTGACTGGTTTCATAGCGAGCTGGATCACAATACCGTATGGAGAAACACGTTACACGTACATTTTTGAAAATACGGGGCATAAACAACTCCATGCAACTGAAAACAAACACCTTTTCTTAGTTCCGATTCACATCTGCCAATTGATTTTTTTTATTAGGCGTCACTCTGCTTTTGCTTGCTGATGAGGTGAGTCTGGTGAAAATATGGCAATAATTTACAAGTGAACAAATTCTAAAAACAAAAACGTTGCTGTTAGAATCACTTTCATCGGGGGTGCGTAGTATTGTACGCAAAGGGAAAACCAAAGAGAATTGTTAAACGACATCATTGGCATTTTCAATGTGGCTGATCCTGATACTCTACCTGTGTTTGTAGCTCGTGACCTAAATAAACTGCCACCCATCACTTTCGATCATTTGGATGTCTTACAGCTACTCAAGGACTTAGTACTAGTACAGGAGGAAATAAAGAACATTAAATCTTCTTATAATACTCAGGATTAGCTAAAGATTCTAAAGGACCAGTGTGACAAGAAACAGTAATTTCCACCACTACACCGCATGGTAACAAAAATGACAGCGCAAGGAGAGGTGCTTATTTGGACGAGAATGTGAACCGTACTAGTAGGGTAGAAAAATATAACTCTGTGGAAGGATAATATTCAGGGGAAAAACGATTATCTTCGGGAGAAAAAGTCATAGTGTACTAAAAATTAATAAAAAAAAGTGCTAGAATGTAGTTATGAAATGAAATTACCAACGCCCGAACGAGGTGATGACGCCATAACGAAGCGCGTAACAAGTGCAGGAAGCGTGGCGGATACGTCATCATCCCCTTGAGTTGTGAACCTTGAGTTAGGCCATGCGATCAGCTGTCGGACAATAATGAGATTCAGAGTACAATTGTACAGAGGAAATCTTATGCGAGTGTTGTGGCAAGGAAAGATAATGACGGTTTCACATTGGTGCAAAATAATGAAGTCCATTTTTTCCTACGACTAGTAAGTGTATCCATATGATAAGGTTTCAACCTATCAAAGTATAGTCTGTCTATAAAGTCGTAAAAATAAATAAGGGCGCTACGGTCGTGTAGCAGCTTCTTCTCTATCCTGTACTCTCAAATGGTACTTATTGATAAGAGCACCAGCCACAGAGAAATCTATCATAATATGCTTAAATGCCCTGTTGAAAAATGCTTGCCTAAATAGTTAAAACTTAAATCCCATGGATTACTAGTCAAGTGATATGAGATGATTATAAAATCTGAACACATTATTATGTACCTTCAGATTTACTATTATAATCGCAAAGTAAGCTTACGCGTAGTGATGCTAGGACTAAAAGTCTTTTAACATCGTTACAACCAGAAATAAAAACAATGCCGTTATGTACTCAGGGCCTGTATATGATTTGGCGGTATTATTTGATCACTGGCAGGTATATCTGCATTCCTTTCTTCTTCTTGGGTAGAAGCCACAGCGCCTGCCTCAGATTCTAGAGAAGGACTATGTCCTGTTGCTTCAGGTTCACGTTTTAAATCAGAATGCGTTGCTGCTCTGTCAATTCTTCGCCAACATGTATAACAGAGAAGTTTTGTTCTTGTTAACTGCAACAAAAGTAAACAGCTGATGTAAACAAGTATTATACCAAATTATTTTATGTTTTTAGTTGGACATAATGATAATAAAAAGTATTCAATGCCTTAAGATCTCGTGTATCTAGTATTCACTATTATTTATATGGATTATAAACAAAAGGTATAACACAATAAAAATAAAATCACCTGACGAGGTGTTATCTGTTAGGCAACCATGTTTCTAATAGCAGCTTCACATGTTATGTTTGTATTTAATGTATGTGATCGTTTCCTTAAAATTGATTTGCCGCAGCTGATACATACATTTACATGACCATTAACCAACCATAGGCACAGATCTTGTAGGATGTCATAACTCATTCCAAGCATTGGTCCAACATGCATGGCACAAAAAGTATCACTGGAAACTTGTACCTTAAAGAAAATATTAGTGAAGTTTTAAAGTCAGCTCTTAAAATACGTCCAGAATAGTATTGTTAAATAAGATTTCTAATAAATATTAAATATTCTTTTGCCATTTACTATAATTGGAAAAATTATTATTCAGAATACTTGGCGATTGTATCTAACCTTGGATAAACCTATACTCGATGACGTACACAACGTGTAACATAAAGGGGATCACATCATCTAAAGATGTCTTACCCTTGGTGTGTATATATATACCCTTTATGTTACACGTTGTATAGCGAGACGTATAAATGGGTGGATCTAATAACAACATTTCATAGCGTGAAGCTGCATAGATATTACTGCGACGCCGTGCGTACGAACCACGCGACGCCTTCATGCATCAAACCGGTTTAGTTGAGGCGTCCACCTCGCTGTCTGTAACCGACCCTCCGCGGTGTGTGAATGCTCGGAATCGAAGCGAACCTACAATTACATATATTTTGCTATAGATAGCGATGTACGCGGTAGCTTACTGGGGCTACGAATACAATGGAATTTTGATGTAACATTTGTAGTAAGCAAATGTCTAATAAAAAAAAATCAATACCAAGATGTGAATTGGAAGCTCCCGTTCAAGCAGCTCGACTGGCGGATGCAATTACAAGGCAACGCAAAATGGAAACTGAATACAGAAACTTTTAAATACACACGGCAAATAGTGAGATATTCTTACATGCATGACTTTTAATAAATATGTATACTGTAACCAATAATTTTTAAAGTACATTATTTTGATATTAAGGTTTATTCGTGGTTTTTCTTGCTCGTTCTTCTCCATAATTCCCAACAACAATATGGAATGGGCTACTTACTAGCTTTATCGTTCTGACTGACCTACTCTTTGACAGCTCAAAAGTGCAAGCAATTGGTTAATTTGAAATATACAGTTATAGTGAGTTTCAAATTGCACTTTGTGTGAATTATATCATTATAACCGTTCAGAAAACGGTGAAGGAAAACATCGTGTTGAAATAGATACGTCTTAAAATTAAAACTAAGTTCACACAGGCGTGGAAGCATTATACGTTGCTGAAGTTTACATAAACATATTATTGAATATGTAATGCTTCCACGCTGCTTCTTTGCTTGCTGCTTTTCTATTTATGTGTCAATACACATAAACAGAAAAACAAAATAGAAAATGTAAACATATTTTCAATTTTCGATCCCTATATAAAAACTTGTAAATGGTGTTTGTTTTCAGATGCATGGAGTTGTTTATGCTTCTGATGTTCAACAATATCTCCATACGGTATGACTTGTGATACAGCTTAATAGGAAACTCATCACTTTTTATGGACATTTTTCAGCGCATCAGTGTAACATAATTCAGGTAAGATTCCTTTCATAACTCAGTTATTAAAGTCGTCTTAACTTCAGGTAGCCTGTGAGTTAGAACTATGTTTTAATGAAGTTTTGCCTCTTTCAGTGCACTGGATTCAAATCAAAGCCAGTGTCATATCCAGTGTTACACATGGAATATTTTCCTATTAAACAATAAGATATTGCAAGCATTGAAGGAGACTGTGAAATGTCCTAAAGCATTAAATTATGCCGAAGCGACTTGTAAACAACCCAAATCAGCTGTTACATCAAGTGTGGCCATGAAAACAGTGGAACAACCAAGGACGAGCGAAGTATCGCAAGCAAAGGAGAAGGATGTATCTGTGTCAGAGGTTGAGAGGAACAGCAAGGCAGATAGTAATGAAGGGTGGAATGTAGTCCATAAGAACAAAAAGAAATTTCTAAATAAAGAAGTTAAAAAAGGCCAGAACTCGACCCTCACAGGTATTCAGGCCATGGAGCGTAAAAAACATCTGCACGTTTGGCGCCTTCATCCGGAAACTACTGTCGAGGGCTTGACCACTTATGTAAAACAAGTTTATGGATCCGAAATCAATTTAAAAATTGAAAAAATTAAGCATAAGACAGAGAGAGACTACTCTTCTTTTATCGTTGGAATCTCGGAGGGAGTTTACCACAAATTATGTGGGCCAGATGTATGGCCTCTGAATGCAGAATTTTCCGAATGGATTTGGTTTCGGAGATCAACAAATAAACCAAACGACTGGAAATAGAAACATTGGAATTTTCTATCAAAACGCAAGAGGTCTGCGTACAAAGTTAGAAATCTTTAGAAATAACGTATTATCATTTAATTCAGACTTATTTGCTATAACTGAATCAGGCTGCAACGAATCCATTCAAGACGCAGAAATTATCCCTCAAGGATATCAAATAATACGTTGTGATCGAGTGGATGGGCGTAAGCAGGGCGGAGCGTTTCTCGTGGCCACACGCCGCTTCGAGCTGCGACAGGTACTTGTCACAGACGCGTCGATAGACGCCTGTGTATTTGAAATTGTTTGTGCAACGGTTCATTTAAAGAATAGATTTTTGTTTTTATGTTGCGTAGTTTATATTCCACCTGGGAGTTCGGAGTATGATTATATGATTTTGTTTAGGGTAATAGAAAATATGTGTAATAAATATAGACAAGTGATTGTTATGGGAGATTTTAATTTACATTCTTGTCCTGTAAATATTAGCAATTATTATGAATACTTTATGTCATTTTGCGAGTTCACTCAAGGTAACATGGTACCCAATGTCTTAGGCCGACACCTGGATTTAGTTCTGAGTGCGGGTTTTAGCGGAGAAGTGTCAGTAGTATTGGCGGACGACGCGCTCGTTCCTGTCGATCCGTACCACCCGCCACTAGCGGTGAGCGTGCCCCTCGCGCACTTAGACCCCGCGCCTTCCCCGCCTTCGCCCGCCCCCGAATCCTTCTTTAATAGCACGTGTAATAACAGACCGCAGTGGAATTTTTATAAAGCCGATTATCAATTATTGTATTCGATGTTAACTTCTGCTGACTGGAGTATAATGTACGAAATGCATGATTTGGAAGATATTTTAAATTTCTTTTATGTGAAATTAGGCTGTTTTTTAGATGATTGTGTACCAAAGAAAAAGATTTCCCAGGTAAACTCACGTTTTGTGTATCCCGAATGGTACACCGGAGAAATTATTAGAGAGATCAAAATTAAAGCAAAACTTCACAAACTGTTTAAAAACTCAAAACGTGATTGCGATTACGAAGAGTACGCTAAATGTAGGACCCGGGTAAAAAAGTCTATCGAAATTGCACACAGAAATCATAAAAATAAAATTCAAAATCAGTTCGCTAAAGATCCAAAATCATTCTGGCAATATATTAGGTTGAAAAAAAGTAGAACATATAGGCAAATTATTATAAAAAATGGGCAAACTCTGACTAATGAGCAGTGTGCTAGGGAATTCGCAGAATTTTTTGAGTCGGCATACAGTCAGGAACCACCGCAACTAGACGTTCAGGCGGCGATGGCAGAGGACGGCAGTGTTACCAGTGCACGGGTATCTATAAAGACCTTGAGTCTCAAAGATGTGCAGGATGCGCTGACGAACCTCAAGCCAAAACGATCATCTGGCCCTGACGGTATACCAGCGTTTCTCTTTAGGGATTGTGCTAGAGTTTTAGCAAGCCCGTTGCATTACATATATAATACGTGCTTAAAGCAATCGACGTTCCCGGATCAGTGGAAAACTACACGTGTCGTTCCAGTACCCAAGGGTAGGGCAGGTCCAGATGTCAGCGGTTATAGGCCGGTTGCAGTGTTGTCGACGCCGGCGAAAGTTTTTGAAGCCGCTATTCAACACTGCATACTGGGGCAAGTCCGAGCGCAACTGTCGGACGCACAGCACGGCTTTCGGCCCGGACGCAGCACTTCAACTAACTTGCTTAACTTCATGGCACAGGTTATACCGGCAGTCGACGCTGGAGTACAAGTAGACGCGGCGTACTTTGATTTTAAAAAAGCTTTTGACACCGTGGACAATGACGTCCTACTAAGAAAGCTGGCTGATATAGGATGTACGCCACACTTGCTACAATTCTTTGTCAGCTATATGAGAGACCGTCAACAGTACGTTGACTACGGTGGGTACGAGTCGAAGCCGTACTTTACCAGGTCCGGAGTAAGCCAGGGCAGCATATTGGGTCCTCTTGAATTCATCATAATGATAAATAGCTTGCCGGAGGTCGTCAGACATAGCTCATGTCTATTGTTCGCGGATGACCTCAAGTTGCTGCTCGAGGTAAGGGATGAGTTAGACTGTGAGCGACTCCAGGGTGACATTGATAGGGTGGTGAAGTGGAGCCATGATAATAAGCTGTACTTCAACGTGTCCAAATGCTCGGTAATGTCCTTTAGTCGTGCGCGCAACCCTGTCCGCTATGAGTACAAAGCAGAGGCGGTACCACTGCAGCGAGTAACGCAAGTGCGAGACCTAGGGGTATATCTCACTCCAGATCTTACGTTTCGCGAGCATATCACTAAGATATGTAAGAAAGCGTACAGAAACCTCGGCTTTGTTCTTAGGCAGTCACAAGGGTTCACTAATATTACGACTATTAGGGTATTATACGACGCTCTAGTCAGGAGTCACTTGGAGTACGGTGCTGTCATATGGTCTCCACATGAAGCCAAGTACTCTGTCATGCTGGAGCGTGTACAGAACAAGTTCACGCGTCACTTGTACTTTAGACTGTACGGGGTTTATCCATTGTACCCGCTGATGTACCCCACCCTATTTGTGCTGGGCATGGTCGGGTACAATGAATTGAGAGTGCGACGACAATTCACTCTTGTCGTCTATTTAATAAAGTTACTCCGGGGCAAGGAGCATAATCCGGGAGTGCTTCAGTGCTTGCGGTTTAATGTTCCAGATCGCTACGTGTGGAGGCGGCGGCGCCCGCCACTGTTGGCTGTGCCAACTGCCAGAACCAACTTGCTGGCCAAAGCACCTCTCACGCGAGCAATTCGTACTATTAACGAAATTCAGAATAGGTTAGACATTTTTTCGTGTTACTTTGGTGAATTAGCAAAGGTAGGTTTATACATAATATGTTATGAAAGCGACAATTAGTGTGTTTATTGTATTGTTATAATTATAAGGATATATTGTTTTAGTTGTAAGTTTGTGCTAAGTGAAGTAGGTTAAGTTGTATTGTTTATTGTATTGTTATAATCATAAGGATGTATTGTTTTAGTTGTAATTTTGTGTTAAGTGAAGTAAGTTAAGTTATTGTGTAGTTTTTTATAATTTGTGAGCCTTAACTATCGCATTAGGTTTCTAAATCTGTAATGATAGTTTAAGTTTTTAAGATAAATAAATAAATAAAAAATATTATTGAAGATCTACCAAATAAAATTTTCTTATCAACTTCAGACCCCTTCGCTCTATACAGGTAAACAAGACATTTAGAGAAAAACATGTCTGCTATTCACGTCAACAAAGTGATTAGTTGCTTTAGAGGGTAAACAGTAAACAAAAAAAATAATAAATTCTGTAGTTTCTGCCTCTACTTTAAAGTAGAGCTGTAGGTTTGTAATGATGAAATATGATTTTTTTTGTGTGATTTATTCATTCAGATGTATTTTTAATTTTCTGTGATTAATAACTAAATGAACAGGATAAATTTTCAAATTTTCCATAAACATGTACAGAGAAATAAAGTCATTCATGATGGATATACAATTTTATTTTTTAAATGGGTAATATTAATTAATATTTGTCCTTGATGGGGTACACTTTATCCATTTCCGTTACTTGCAAGATTTGAGATAGGTACCCCACCTAACATCTTTAACAGAAATTAGGGTTTACCGTGGTATATTGAACACATCAGCTTTACGTTCTGTTGTATGGTTGAGAAAATATTGCATGCGTACACGTACACGTAATCCTTAATCCTTACCTACTTATATTATAAATCGGAAAGTGAGTTTGTTTGTACCGCTTTCACGCCTTAACTAGTGAATCGATTGCTTTGAAATTTAGAAGACGTAAAGTTAGAAGTCCGAATTAAATAAAGATGTACTTTTATCCGGGAATAAATTGATATTCCCAAGGGAAATCTAAAAAGCGCGATATAACCGACGTTCACGCGGGCGAAGCCACGGGTGAAAAGCTAGACAAAAATAGGAATTTTTCAAATTCATATGTATTTGACCGACTTATTACATACATAAAAAAATATAAACCTAACTTTCTCTTTTTTTCAAGACGGTTAAAGAGACTACAGTCACAAACTTTTAATAATAATAACATGTTTACAAAACAAGTTCGCTCACCTTATCGCACATTCCATCGCGATGCGTCAGCTACCCTCACCACCCGCCACCTCGTGACAACGGTTTGTTGTGCATATATATAAGACCCCCGATAATTTGGACAGGCATTACCAGTAATTGAGCTTTCGCTGTGAACATTACTTCGTCTTGTAATAATTTGAATCAATATCTTCAATGCAGACCCTATTTGATATTGGCAATTCTGCAGGTACATTCGAAGATGGACCCTGGAACCAAGCGCATTACACTGATATGCTGCAGAGTACTACGGTAATTTGTTTTCATAATTTTCTGTGTTCAGTTATAGCACAGATTACAGAATGGTTATAGTATCTATCAATGTCACATGAAAATTCCTTATTCTTTTTTAATTATATATACTTTGCATGTTAGGATCTCTCAAACAACTAACTAATAATATTCTTACTTCTAACTAATAATTTCTTTCTTTTGCTCTTTGCAGTCTACGGAGTGGAACGATTTATCACCACACTGTCTGGTGTCTACAAACGATGATTACTACGGCACCAGCAAAGTAAACATCTTAAGCAACCAGCTCGTGTTCAAGCCTAACTACGTGAACATACCATTCACAGGAAACACAGTATCTAATGGGTACACAAATTTAACATCTACAACAGAAATAAACCAGCCCATTCTAGAGCCTACCTTTTCCGACCAGTCGGCTTTCGGGAGATTCATTTTGCATTCACCAGCCACGGCCAGCAACAACACAATATCTGCAGAGAAGAAAAAGCCAAAACGTACGAGAACCTTATTCTCAACCGAACAGTTGATTGGCTTAGAACGGGAATACGCTAGATCACCCTATTTAAAGAGCACTCGTAGAATAGAACTCGCAAAATTTTTGGGTCTAAATGAGCGCTCTGTTAAAATATGGTTCCAGAACCGCCGCATGAAGGCGAAGAAACATCAAGCCGAGAGAATGCAAGTCTCTGAAGATACCACCTCGCCTATGCCATCGCTCGATGTGAGCAATATTCACATAGGCTTCGGGCCTATGAATGAGCACTTATACAGTCAGGGACAAATTACCGATGACTGGTTAACAAACAGCATTGTAGATATCCCTGTTGAAGAAGTTGTAGGAATTAATAGTAGTCCTATTTATGAACCTATTTCTCCGGCTAGTACTAGTGAGAATAATGAAGAAGATAAGTTTGCATATTGGACACCGCCTGACCCAAAAGAATCACTGGATATACTTTTTGATTTGCAAAATATGCCATTATTGTAGTCTGTGTCTAGGTTGTTTTTAGATTAAGTAACTTATTGAACAATTTGTGATAATTATGTGAAAATAAATTCTTATAAATAAACTTCTGAATTTTATTAACTATGATCCAATCAATAGATTGGAAGATACCACCTCGCCTATGCTATCGCTCGATGTGAGCAATATTCACATAGGCTTCGGGCCTATGAATGAGCACTTATACAGTCAGAGACAAATTACCGATGACTGGTTAACAAACAGCATTGTAGATATTCCTTTTGAAGAAGTTGTAGGAATTAATAGTAGTCCTATTTATGAACCTATTTCTCCGGCTAGTACTAGTGAGAATAATGAAGAAGATAAGTTTGCATATTGGACACCGCCTGACCCAAAAGAATCACTGGATATACTTTTTGATTTGCAAAATATGCCATTATTGTAGTCTGTGTCTAGGTTGTTTTTAGATTAGGTAACTTATTGAACAATTTGTGATAATTATGTGAAAACAAATTCTTATAAATTAACTTCTGAATTTTATTAACTATGATCCAATCTATTCCTCGAGAGCATCTTTCCTAACAACAGTGGAAGAAAGCCAATTTTCCAGTGATTTATTGATTTATTTAGGATCTCCATTAAAGCAGTGGTTGGCAACCCGCGGCCCGCGACTGTTTTGTAAAATAAACTACAATACTAAAAATGATAAAATGAAAGATATTTTAATACAACTGCATAATCGGTTCAGTGACAGGTTTGGCGACTTGAAAAGGTTTCTGAATGAAGATTTTTACAAATCCTTTTTCGTGTGACATTGAGGATGTACCAAGTCATTTACAAATGAACGGGATTGTTCTTCAATCTAATGACATTCTTAAAAGCTCATTTAATTAGACCAATGATCGTGTTAATTTCTATGGCTGCTTGCCAACTGATTTCGACGATTAGAAAAGGTTTGCTCAAAAGTCTATTACAACTTTCGGCAGTAAGTACATGCAAGCAAACATTTTCTATTCTTTTTTTTGGGATGGGAAATCATTAAATGACTTCTCGCACTCTAGGCGGAGCGGAAGGGCGTGTCAGACTTTTATTGAACTAAAACCCACCCGTGTTTTGGGCTGGTTTTTCCGATTGGTTCAAACAGTGTCTGATAAAAAATTTTGAAAATACGGAAACCTGTCTGATCATGTGTCTTTTCTCAGACAGCGTGCCAAGATTATATTTAAATTCTGCAAAGCAATCATTATTATTAAAAAAAATATTTTTAAAATATAAATAAATATTTTTAATTATTATTATTAAAAATATTCGATTAAAGTCAATTATGCCAAATGTCTAGGCTTATGTAAAATTAATTTCGGAACATCAAAATTTTGTAATATAAAATTAATCCAGCTTAATCACACGCGATGTGGAACTTTATTTCAGGTTGTTTAAAATTTTAATTAAATACACGTGTCTTCGGAATAACGTAAACAAAAAAATATATTTTTAGAATACAACTTTTATTTACAATAATTTTTACAGAAACTACATATTCACAAATATTACAATTTCATCTATAACAGTAATTATCAACTTTATAAATCCAGACCCAACCTGAACCAGAACAAGTCCGAGCTCTCCTCAGTTGAGCTGGGCGAATCTGCTTGTGGTTCCAATTCTGAGGATAATTGCTGGACTTCAGTAAAGGGAGGCTGGTGGTAAGGTTGCACCGGCAAATGTGGCTGCTGGTACTGCGCCTGGCATTCCCCCTCATGCATAGGTAACGGTACGTTACATTGCTGGACTTCAGTAATCCGAGGCTGGTAAGGTTGCACCGGCAAATGTGGCTGCTGGTACTGCGCCTGGAATACCCCTCATGCAAAGGTAACGGTACGTTACAATGCTGGACATCAGTAATCGGGGGCTGGTAAGCTTACACCGGCAAATGTGGCTGCTGGTACTGTGCCTGGCATTCGCCCTCATGCATAGGTAACGGTGCGTTAAACGTGGTCGTATCGGGTGATATTCTAATGCCTTTAGAGTCTTGGATACTCTCGACTCGGTCTCTTTTTTCCTTCATGCGGCGATTTTGGAACCATTTGAATGCTTTTGTAATTCTGCTATTCTCCTAATCATGTATAAATGTTCGGGCATAACTCCATCATATATACAATATGTAAAGAAAACCCTGTCCGATCCGTGAAGGTATTGTTAGGTATCGTTAACTGATTCTACTAATGCCTACAAAGCCGGGCTAAACTTAAAAAAAAATCCCCCAAAAAAAATAAATATTATTTAGAAAAAGCGAGGTAACTTAATGCATGTGCGGTAGACAACCCGATAGCCCCGCCCCCCTTCACCCGCGCATGTATGGGCGGGTGAAGGGGGGCGGGGCATGCGGCACGTGGCCGCATCGCTATTCGCTCCATCACAAATGGTGTTGTCAGTTTTTTAAAAATTACCAAATTTCGGGGAAATTGGAATTAATACCCGGGAAAAAAAGATTATTTCAAAATTCATTATTATTGTTACTGTGATGATTATGTAAAATTTTATATTATATTTGGTCAAGTGTTTACCTAACCTTTATTATCCTTAAGGGTCGGACAGGGTTTTCTTTACATATTGTATATGAATTGCATAATTCCTGTTTTTCTAAAGAGGTTTTTGATGACAAATCATGATTTTAAAATTTTGCATCAATTTAAATATACCTATTGTTCATCTCTTTAATAAAAAATCAACGAATTATTTGATTCTTCAAAGTCTTAAAGGTACACATGACACAATAACAATGTATATGTAGTACAACGACAGTAAGCTTCCGTGTGCATCGCTTTAGATGATGAATCACAATATATAATGTAATTTATAATTTTTCTGTTATAATTAATAATATTGTAAATATTGTACCGCAATCACAAAATATATTGTAATTGTAGGTTCGCATTCAAAAAATTCCTACGTGGCGAAGGGTCGATTACAGATAACGAGGCGAGCGCCTCGTCTATACCGGTTTGATGCACGCAGCGCCACGTGACTCGTTGGTACGTGCGGTGTCGCAGTAATATCTATGCAGGTTCACGATATGAAATGTTTTTAGCAGAGGTACCCATTTACACCTATCGCTATATACGGCATCGGGTGCAGGTTTATCATAAGTTAGATTGAATCGCCAAGTATTCTGAGTAATGATTTTCCCGATTACACAAACATAAACCCGCTTTATAAACATCACAAATTTACATTACTACTCGAAACATGTTCCGTTTCGATGCCCTTTGTTCGACGCTAATGAGCCTATTTTCATAGATATTTTCATGAATGCATAGTGTATTTTTCATTTAAATATTTCGTTCACATTTCACGGTCTTGAATTTGAAAATAATGAAAAAACTTTACCGTAATATTCTGCAGTATATTTGTATTTTGCACTTGGTTCCAGGAAGCATCTCCACAAGTGCCCGTTCCGTTGCCAATATTGTATATATCCATTGTAGATATAGATATAAGAGGAAGTAATTGATATTGATAGCGAAAGCTCAGCTAGTAATAATGAATGTCCAGATTTTCCGTTAAATATACCTATTGTTCATCTCTTTAATAAAAAATTAACGAATTATTTGATTCTTCAAAGTCTTAAAGGTACACATGACACAATAACAATGTATTTGTAGTATAACGACAGTAAGCTTCCGTGTGCATCGCTTAAGATGATGAATCACAATATATAATGTAATTTATAATTTTTCTGTTATAATTAATAATATAGTAAATATTGTACCAAAATCACAAAATATACATATTGTAATTGTAGGTTCGCATTCAGAGCATTCCTATGTGGCGAAGAGTCGATTACAGATAGCGAGGCGGGCGCCTCGTCTAAACCGGTTTGATGCACGCAGCGCCACGTGACTCGTGCGTGCAGTGTCGCAGTAATATCTATGCAGGCTCACGATATGAAATGTTTTTAGCAGAGGTATCCATTTACACCTATCGCTATATACGGCATCGGGTGCAGGTTTATCATAAGTTAGATTGAATCGCCAAGTATTCTGAGTAATGATTTTCCCGATTACACAAACATAAACCCGATTTATAAACATCACAAATTTACATTACTACTACTACTGTTCCGTTTCATAGCCCTTTGTTCGACGCTAATGAGCCTATTTTTTACACTATACATTCATGAAAATATCTATTTTCATGAATGCATAGTGTATTTTTCATTTAAGTATTTCGTTGAATTCATATTTCACGGTCTTGCTAGAACCTCTGTGTTGTGTAATGTGCAGTTAGTTACATTAAGACACGATGGTCATTCTATGTAACTAGGTACACGCGAATAATACTTTATTTCAGGATTTCTAACAAATTTAATTGATCATATGGCAATTATTCAATCCCATAATGTACTTCAGAGACTTGCATTCTGTCCGCTTGGTTTTTCTTTACCTTCATGCGGCGGTCCTCGAACCATATTTTAACAGGGTGCTCATTGAGGCTCAATATCTCTGCGAGTTTTATAATAATTTAATTTAAGAATTTCCCTGTTTAGAAATATATTCCATAATCAGGTCAAAATCAATGCTCTTCCCAATTGTAGCACTTGAGGTGGGTGAGATTTGCATTCTCTCGGCTTGGTATTTATTTGCCTTCATGTGGTGGTCTGGAACCATATTTTAACAATGCGCTCGTTGAGAAGAGTTTTAGTTTCATAATTTAATTTAATAACTTCTAAAGAATTTTAATATTGAAGATTGAGCATACGTGTATGCATGTTATCTTTTCTCAACTACACAACAGAACGTCATGCATGTATCCTCTAAAACATTTAATTGAATATCCATCATGAATTACTTCATATCTCTTCACAAGATTACTGAAAATTTATTCTAAACATTTATTTTTCAACGAATATTAAACATACATTTGAAAGAATGAGCTCTGCTTTAAAGGATAGGCCGAAACTACATAATTTATGATTTTGTTTGTTTACCGCCGACCCTCTAAAATAACTAATCAATTTGTTGACGTGATTTGCAGACATGTTTTTGTTATAATGTCTTGTTTACCTTTAAAGAGATGAAGTTGATAAGAGAATTTTGTTTTGTAGATCATCAATAATATTTCATTCTTTAATAGGAAATTATTCCATGTGTAAGACTGGATATGACATTGAATTTGATTTGAATCCAGTGCATTGAAAAAGGTAAAAGTTAATTAAAACCTAGTTCTAACTCACAGGCCAGTTGACGTTAAGATGAATTTAATAAACGGAATCTCGCCCGAATTTCCTTTAATTGAATGCTACACAGATGCACTGATAAGTTACCATAAAAGTGACTGGTTTCATAACGAGCTAGATCACAATACCGTATGCAGAAACACGTTACACGTACATTTTTGAAAATCCGGGGCATAAACAACTCCATGCAACTGAAAACAAACACCTTTTCTTAGTTTCTATTCACATCTGGGAATTGATTTTTTTTATTAGGCGTCACTCTGCATTTGCTTGCTGGTGAGGAGAGTCTGGTGAAAATATGGCAATAATTTACACCAATTACATATATTTTGCTATAGATAGCGATGTACGCGGTAGCTTACTGGCGCTAGGAATACAATGGAATTTTGAAGTAACATTTGTAGTAAGCAAATGCCTAATAAAAAAAAATCAATACCAAGATGTGAATTGGAAGCTCCCGTTCAAGCAGCTCGACTGGCGGATGCAATTACAAGGCAACGCAAAATGGAAACTGAATACAGAAACTTTTAAATACACACGGCAAATAGTGAGATATTCTTACATGCATGACTTTTAATAAATATGTATACTGTAACCAATAATTTTTAAAGTACATTATTTTGATATTAAGGTTTATTCGTGGTTTTTCTTGCTCGTTCTTCTCCATAATTCCCAACAACAATATGGAATGGGCTACTTACTAGCTTTATCGTTCTGACTGACCTACTCTTTGACAGCTCAAAAGTGCAAGCAATTGGTTAATTTGAAATATACAGTTATAGTGAGTTTCAATTTGCACTTTGTGTGAATTATATCATTATCGCCGTTCAGAAAACGGTGAAGGAAAACATCGTGTTGAAATAGATACGTCTTAAAATTAAAACTAAGTTCACACAGGCGTGGAAGCATTATACGTTGCTGAAGTTTACATAAACATATTATTGAATATGTAATGCTTCCACGCTGCTTCTTTGCTTGCTGCTTTTCTGTTTATGTGTCAATACACATAAACAGAAAAACAAAATAGAAAATGTAAACATATTTTCAATTTTCGATCCCTATATAAAAACTCGTAAATGGTGTTTGTTTTCAGATGCATGGAGTTGTTTATGCTTCTGATGTTCAACAATATCTCCATACGGTATGACTTGTGATACAGCTTAATAGGAAACTCATCACTTTTTATGGACATTTTTCAGCGCATCAGTGTAACATAATTCAGGTAAGATTCCTTTCATAACTCAGTTATTAAAGTCGTCTTAACTTCAGCTAGCCTGTGAGTTAGAACTATGTTTTAATGAAGTTTTGCCTCTTTCAGTGCACTGGATTCAAATCAAAGCCAGTGTCATATCCACTGTTACACATGGAATATTTTCCTATTAAACAATAAGATATTATTGAAGATCTACCAAATAAAATTTTCTTATCAACTTCAGACCCCTTCGCTCTATACAGGTAAACAAGACATTTAGAGAAAAACATGTCTGCTATTCACGTCAACAAAGTGATTAGTTGCTTTAGAGGGTAAACAGTAAACAAAAAAAATAATAAATTCTGTAGTTTCTGCCTCTCCTTTAAAGTAGAGCTGTAGGTTTGTAATGATGAAATATGATTTTTTTTGTGTGATTTATTCATTCAGATGTATTTTTAATTTTCTGTGATTAATAACTAAATGAACAGGATAAATTTTCAAATTTTCCATAAACATGTACAGAGAAATAAAGTCATTCATGATGGATATACAATTTTATTTTTTAAATGGGTAATATTAATTAATATTTGTCCTTGATGGGGTACACTTTATCCATCTCCGTTACTTGCAAGATTTGAGATAGGTACCCCACCTAACATCTTTAACAGAAATTAGGGTTTACCGTGGTATATTGAACACATCAGCTTTACGTTCTGTTGTATGGTTGAGAAAATATTGCATGCGTACACGTACACGTAATCCTTAATCCTTACCTACTTATATTATAAATCGGAAAGTGAGTTTGTTTGTTCCGCTTTCACGCCTTAACTAGTGAATCGATTGCTTTGAAATTTAGAAGACGTAAAGTTAGAAGTCCGAATTAAATAAAGATGTACTTTTATCCGGGAATAAATTGATATTCCCAAGGGAAATCTAAAAAGCGCGATATAACCGACGTTCACGCGGGCGAAGCCACGGGTGAAAAGCTAGACAAAAATAGGAATTTTTCAAATTCATATGTATTTGACCGACTTATTACATACATAAAAAAATATAAACCTAACTTTCTCTTTTTTTCAAGACGGTTAAAGAGACTACAGTCACAAACTTTTAATAATAATAACATGTTTACAAAACAAGTTCGCTCACCTTATCGCACATTCCATCGCGATGCGTCAGCTACCCTCACCACCCGCCACCTCGTGACAACGGTTTGTTGTGCATATATATAAGACCCCCGATAATTTGGACAGGCATTACCAGTAATTGAGCTTTCGCTGTGAACATTACTTCGTCTTGTAATAATTTGAATCAATATCTTCAATGCAGACCCTATTTGATATTGGCAATTCTGCAGGTACATTCGAAGATGGACCCTGGAACCAAGCGCATTACACTGATATGCTGCAGAGTACTACGGTAATTTGTTTTCATAATTTTCTGTGTTCAGTTATAGCACAGATTACAGAATGGTTATAGTATCTATCAATGTCACATGAAAATTCCTTATTCCTTTTTAATTATATATACTTTGCATGTTAGGATCTCTCAAACAACTAACTAATAATATTCTTACTTCTAACTAATAATTTCTTTCTTTTGCTCTTTGCAGTCTACGGAGTGGAACGATTTATCACCACACTGTCTGGTGTCTACAAACGATGATTACTACGGCACCAGCAAAGTAAACATCTTAAGCAACCAGCTCGTGTTCAAGCCTAACTACGTGAACATACCATTCACAGGAAACACAGTATCTAATGGGTACACAAATTTAACATCTACAACAGAAATAAACCAGCCCATTCTAGAGCCTACCTTTTCCGACCAGTCGGCTTTCGGGAGATTCATTTTGCATTCACCAGCCACGGCCAGCAACAACACAATATCTGCAGAGAAGAAAAAGCCAAAACGTACGAGAACTCTATTCTCAACCGAACAGTTGATTGGCTTAGAACGGGAATACGCTAGATCACCCTATTTAAAGAGCACGCGTAGAATAGAACTCGCAAAATTTTTGGGTCTAAATGAGCGCTCTGTTAAAATATGGTTCCAGAACCGCCGCATGAAGGCGAAGAAACATCAAGCCGAGAGAATGCAAGTCTCTGAAGATACCACCTCGCCTATGCCATCGCTCGATGTGAGCAATATTCACATAGGCTTCGGGCCTATGAATGAGCACTTATACAGTCAGGGACAAATTACCGATGACTGGTTAACAAACAGCATTGTAGATATTCCTGTTGAAGAAGTTATAGGAATTAATAGTAGTCCTATTTATGAACCTATTTCTCCGGCTAGTACTAGTGAGAATAATGAAGAAGATAAGTTTGCATATTGGACACCGCCTGACCCAAAAGAATCACTGGATATACTTTTTGATTTGCAAAATATGCCATTATTGTAGTCTGTGTCTAGGTTGTTTTTAGATTAAGTAACTTATTGAACAATTTGTGATAATTATGTGAAAATAAATTCTTATAAATAAACTTCTGAATTTTATTAACTATGATCCAATCAATAGATTGGAAGATACCACCTCGCCTATGCTATCGCTCGATGTGAGCAATATTCACATAGGCTTCGGGCCTATGAATGAGCACTTATACAGTCAGAGACAAATTACCGATGACTGGTTAACAAACAGCATTGTAGATATTCCTTTTGAAGAAGTTGTAGGAATTAATAGTAGTCCTATTTATGAACCTATTTCTCCGGCTAGTACTAGTGAGAATAATGAAGAAGATAAGTTTGCATATTGGACACCGCCTGACCCAAAAGAATCACTGGATATACTTTTTGATTTGCAAAATATGCCATTATTGTAGTCTGTGTCTAGGTTGTTTTTAGATTAGGTAACTTATTGAACAATTTGTGATAATTATGTGAAAACAAATTCTTATAAATAAACTTCTGAATTTTATTAACTATGATCCAATCTATTCCTCGAGAGCATCTTTCCTAACAACAGTGGAAGAAAGCCAATTTTCCAGTGATTTATTGATTTATTTAGGATCTCCATTAAAGCAGTGGTTGGCAACCCGCGGCCCGCGACTGTTTTGTAAAATAAACTACAATACTAAAAATGATAAAATGAAAGATATTTTAATACAACTGCATAATCGGTTCAGTGACAGATTTGGCGACTTGAAAAGGTTTCTGAATGAAGATTTTTACAAATCCTTTTTCGTGTGACATTGAGGATGTACCAAGTCATTTACAAATGAACGGGATTGTTCTTCAATCTAATGACATTCTTAAAAGCTCATTTAATTAGACCAATGATCGTGTTAATTTCTATGGCTGCTTGCCAACTGATTTCGACGATTAGAAAAGGTTTGCTCAAAAGTCTATTACAATTTTCGGCAGTAAGTACATGCGAGCAAACATTTTCTATTCTTTTTTTTTGGGATGGGAAATCATCAAATGACTTCTCCCACTCTAGGCGGAGCGGAAGGGCGTGTCAGACTTTTATTGAACTAAAACCCACCCGTGTTTTGGGCTGGTTTTTCCAATTGGTTCAAACAATGTCTGATAAAAAATTTTAAAAATACGGAAACCTGTCTGATCATGTGTCTTTTCTCAGACAGCGTGCCAAGATTATATTTAAATTCTGCAAAGCAATCATTATTATTAAAAAAAAAATATTTTTAAAATATAAATAAATATTTTTAATTAAAATATTTTTAATTATTATTATTAAAAATATTCGATTAAAGTCAATTATGCCAAATGTCTAGGCTTATGTAAAATTAATTTCGGAACATCAAAATTTTGTAATATAAAATTAATCCAGCTTAATCACACGCGATGTGGAACTTTATTTCAGGTTGTTTAAAATTTTAATTAAATACACGTGTCTTCGGAATAACGTAAACAAAAAAACATATTTTTAGAATACAACTTTTATTTACAATAATTTTTACAGAAACTACATATTCACAAATATTACAATTTCATCTATAACAGTAATTATCAACTTTATAAATCCAGACCCAACCTGAACCAGAACAAGTCCGAGCTCTCCTCAGTTGAGCTGGGCGAATCTGCTTGTGGTTCCAATTCTGAGGATAATTGCTGGACTTCAGTAAAGGGAGGCTGGTGGTAAGGTTGCACCGGCAAATGTGGCTGCTGGTACTGCGCCTGGCATTCCCCCTCATGCATAGGTAACGGTACGTTACATTGCTGGACTTCAGTAATCCGAGGCTGGTAAGGTTGCACCGGCAAATGTGGCTGCTGGTACTGCGCCTGGAATACCCCTCATGCAAAGGTAACGGTACGTTACAATGCTGGACATCAGTAATCGGGGGCTGGTAAGCTTACACCGGCAAATGTGGCTGCTGGTACTGTGCCTGGCATTCCCCCTCATGCATAGGTAACGGTGCGTTAAACGTGGTCGTATCGGGTGATATTCTAATGCCTTTAGAGTCTTGGATACTCTCGACTCGGTCTCTTTTTTCCTTCATGCGGCGATTTTGGAACCATTTGAATGCTTTTGTAATTCTGCTATTCTCCTAATCATGTATAAATGTTCGGGCATAACTCCATCATATATACAATATGTAAAGAAAACCCTGTCCGATCCGTGAAGGTATTGTTAGGTATCGTTAACTGATTCTACTAATGCCTACAAAGCCGGGCTAAACTTAAAAAAAAATCCCCCAAAAAAAATAAATATTATTTCGAAAAAGCGAGGTAACTTAATGCATGTGCGGTAGACAACCCGATAGCCCCGCCCCCCTTCACCCGCGCATGTATGCGCGGGTGAAGGGGGGCGGGGCATGCGGCACGTGGCCGCATCGCTATTCGCTCCGTCACAAATGGTGTTGTCAGTTTTTTAAAAATTACCAAATTTCGGGGAAATTGGAATTAATACCCGGGAAAAAAAGATTATTTCAAAATTCATTATTATTGTTACTGTGATGATTATGTAAAATTTTATATTATATTTGGTCAAGTGTTTACCTAACCTTTATTATCCTTAAGGGTCGGACAGGGTTTTCTTTACATATTGTATATGAATTGCATAATTCCTGTTTTTCTAAAGAGGTTTTTGATGACAAATCATGATTTTAAAATTTTGCATCAATTTAAATATACCTATTGTTCATCTCTTTAATAAAAAATTAACGAATTATTTGATTCTTCAAAGTCTTAAAGGTACACATGACACAATAACAATGTATATGTAGTATAACGACAGTAAGCTTCCGTGTGCATCGCTTAAGATGATGAATCACAATATATAATGTAATTTATAATTTTTCTGTTATAATTAATAATATAGTAAATATTGTACCAAAATCACAAAATATACATATTGTAATTGTAGGTTCGCATTCAGAGCATTCCTATGTGGCGAAGAGTCGATTACAGATAGCGAGGCGGGCGCCTCGTCTAAACCGGTTTGATGCACGCAGCGCCACGTGACTCGTGCGTGCAGTGTCGCAGTAATATCTATGCAGGCTCACGATATGAAATGTTTTTAGCAGAGGTATCCATTTACACCTATCGCTATATACGGCATCGGGTGAAGGTTTATCATAAGTTAGATTAAATCGCCAAGTATTCTGAGTAATGATTTTCCCGATTACACAAACATAAACCCGATTTATAAACATCACAAATTTACATTACTACTACTACTGTTCCGTTTCGTAGCCCTTTGTTCGACGCTAATGAGCCTATCTTCTTAGATATTTTCATGAATGCATAGTGTATTTTTCATTTAAATATTTCGTTGAATTCACATTTCACGGTCTTGCTAGAACCTCTGTGTTGTGTAATATGCAGTTAGTTACATTAAGACACGATGGTTATTCTATGTAACTAGGTACACGCGATTAATACTTTATTTCAGGATTTCTAACATATTTAATTGATCATATAGCAATTACTAACTTTCCGCCAGCGGCTTCGCCCGCGTGGAGTTCGGTTATATCGCGCTTTTTCAATTCCCCTCGGGAAGTAAAGATTATCTGTGCCATATTTAATCAAAATCGGTTAAGAGGTTTAGGCGGGAAAGCGTAACAGACAGACAGACAGACAGAGTTACTTTCGCATTTATAATATTAGTATGGATTCAATCGCATAATGTATTTTAACAGTGCGCTCATTGAGGCGCAATATTTCTGCGAGTTTAATAATAATTTAATTTAGTAGTTTCCCTCTTTAGAAATATATTCCTTAATCAGGTCAAAATCAATGCTCTTCCCAATTGTAGCACTTGAGGTGGGTGAGATTTGCATTCTCTCGGCTTGGTATTTATTTGCCTTCATGTGGTGGTCTGGAACCATATTTTAACAATGCGCTCGTTGAGACGTAAAAACTTTGCGAGTTTTGTTTCATAATTTAATTTAATAACTTCTATAGAATTTTAATATTGAAGATTGAGCATACCAATGCATGTTATCTTTTCTCAACTACACAACAGAACGTCATGCATGTATCCTCTAAAACATTTAATTGAATTTCCTTTAAATGAATGCTACACAGATGCACAGATAAGTTACCATAAAAGTGACTGGTTTCATAGCGAGCTGGATCACAATACCGTATGGAGAAACACGTTACACGTACATTTTTGAAAATACGGGGCATAAACAACTCCATGCAACTGAAAACAAACACCTTTTCTTAGTTCCGATTCACATCTGCGAATTGATTTTTTTTATTAGGCGTCACTCTGCATTTGCTTGCTGATGAGGCGAGTCTGGTGAAAATATGGCAATAATTTACAAGTGAACAAATTCTAAAAACAAAAACGTTGCTGTTAGAATCACTTTCATCGGGGGTGCGTAGTATTGTACGCAAAGGGAAAACCAAAGAGAATTGTTAAACGACATCATTGGCATTTTCAATGTGGCTGATCCTGATACTCTACCTGTGTTTGTAGCTCGTGACCTAAATAAACTGCCACCCATCACTTTCGATCATTCGGATGTCTTACAGCTACTCAAGGACTTAGTACTAGTACAGGAGGAAATAAAGAACATTAAATCTTCTTATAATACTCAGGATTAGCTAAAGATTCTAAAGGACCAGTGTGACAAGAAACAGTAATTTCCACCACTACACCGCATGGTAACAAAAATGACAACGCAAGGAGAGGTGCTTATTTGGACGAGAATGTGAACCGTACTAGTAGGGTAGAAAAATATAACTCTGTGGAAGGATAATATTCAGGGGAAAAACGATTATCTTCGGGAGAAAAAGTCATAGTGTACTAAAAATTAATAAAAAAAAGCGCTAGAATGTAGTTATGAAATGGAATTACCAACGCCCGAACGAGGTGATGACGCCATAACGAAGCGCGTAACAAGTGCAGGAAGCGTGGCGGATACGTCATCATCCCCTTGAGTTGTGAACCTTGAGTTAGGCCATGCGATCAGCTGTCGGACAATAATGAGATTCAGAGTACAATTGTACAGAGGAAATCTTATGCGAGTGTTGTGGCAAGGAAAGATAATGACGGTTTCACATTGGTGCAAAATAATGAAGTCCATTTTTTCCTACGACTAGTAAGTGTATCCATATGATAAGGTTTCAACCTATCAAAGTATAGTCTGTCTATAAAGTCGTAAAAATAAATAAGGGCGCTACGGTCGTGTAGCAGCTTCTTCTCTATCCTGTACTCTCAAATGGTACTTATTGATAAGAGCACCAGCCACAGAGAAATCTATCATAATATGCTTAAATGCCCTGTTGAAAAATGCTTGCCTAAATAGTTAAAACTTAAATCCCACGGATTACTAGTCAAGTGATATGAGATGATTATAAAATCTGAACACATTATTATGTACCTTCAGATTTACTATTATAATCGCAAAGTAAGCTTACGCGTAGTGATGCTAGGACTAAAAGTCTTTTAACATCGTTACAACCAGAAATAAAAACAATGCCGTTATGTACTCAGGGCCTGTATATGATTTGGCGGTATTATTTGATCACTGGCAGGTATATCTGCATTCCTTTCTTCTTCTTGGGTAGAAGCCACAGCGCCTGCCTCAGATTCTAGAGAAGGACTATGTCCTGTTGCTTCAGGTTCACGTTATAAATCAGAATGCGTTGCTGCTCTGTCAATTCTTCGCCAACATGTATAACAGATAAGTTTTGTTCTTGTTAACTGCAACAAAAGTAAACAGCTGATGTAAACAAGTATTATACCAAATTATTTTATGTTTTTAGTTGGACATAATGATAATAAAAAGTATTCAATGCCTTAAGATCTCGTGTATCTAGTATTCACTATTATTTATATGGATTATAAACAAAAGGTATAACACAATAAAAATAAAATCACCTGACGAGGTGTTATCTGTTAGGCAACCATGTTTCTAATAGCAGCTTCACATGTTATGTGAAATTGATTTGCCGCAGCTGATACATACATTTACATGACCATTAACCAACCATAGGCACAGATCTTGTAGGATGTCATAACTCATTCCAAGCATTGGTCCAACATGCATGGCACAAAAAGTATCACTGGAAACTTGTACCTTAAAGAAAATATTAGTGAAGTTTTAAAGTCAGCTCTTAAAATACGTCCAGAATAAAAAAATAAATGTTGTTAAATAAGATTTCTAATAAATATTAAATATTCTTTTGCCATTTACTATAATTGGAAAAATTATTATTCAGAATACTTGGCGATTGTATCTAACCTTGGATAAACCTATACTCGATGACGTACACAACGTGTAACATAAAGGGGATCACATCATCTAAAGATGTCTTACCCTTGGTGTGTATATATATACCCTTTATGTTACACGTTGTATAGCGAGACGTATAAATGGGTGGATCTAATAACAACATTTCATAGCGTGAAGCTGCATAGATATTACTGCGACGCCGTGCGTACGAACCACGCGACGCCTTCATGCATCAAACCGGTTTAGTTGAGGCGTCCACCTCGCTGTCTGTAACCGACCCTCCGCGGTGTGTGAATGCTCGGAATCGAAGCGAACCTACAATTACATATATTTTGCTATAGATAGCGATGTACGCGGTAGCTTACTGGGGCTACGAATACAATGGAATTTTGATGTAACATTTGTAGTAAGCAAATGTCTAATAAAAAAAAATCAATACCAAGATGTGAATTGGAAGCTCCCGTTCAAGCAGCTCGACTGGCGGATGCAATTACAAGGCAACGCAAAATGGAAACTGAATACAGAAACTTTTAAATACACACGGCAAATAGTGAGATATTCTTACATGCATGACTTTTAATAAATATGTATACTGTAACCAATAATTTTTAAAGTACATTATTTTGATATTAAGGTTATTCGTGGTTTTTCTTGCTCGTTCTTCTCCATAATTCCCAACAACAATATGGAATGGGCTACTTACTAGCTTTATCGTTCTGACTGACCTACTCTTTGACAGCTCAAAAGTGCAAGCAATTGGTTAATTTGAAATATACAGTTATAGTGAGTTTCAATTTGCACTTTGTGTGAATTATATCATTATCACCGTTCAGAAAACGGTGAAGGAAAACATCGTGTTGAAATAGATACGTCTTAAAATTAAAACTAAGTTCACACAGGCGTGGAAGCATTATAGGTTGCTGAAGTTTACGTAAACATATTATAGACACATGAACAGAAAAACAAAATAGAAAACATAAACATATTTTCAATTTTGAACCCTATGTAAAAACTCATAAAAGGTGTTTGTTTTCAGATGCATGGAGTTGTTTATGCTTCTGATGTTCAACAATATCTCCATACGGTATGACTTGTGATACAGCTTATTATGAAACCCATCACTTTTTATGGACATTTTTCAGCGCATCAGTGTAACATAATTCAGGTAAGATTCCGTTCATAACTCAGTTATTAAAGTCGTCTTAACTTCAGCTAGCCTTTGAGTTAGAACTATGTTTTAATGAAGTTTTGCCTCTTTCAGTGCACTGGATTCAAATCAAAGCCAGTGTCATATCCAGTGTTGCACATGGAATATTTTCCTATTAAACAATAAGATATTATTGAAGATTTACCAAACAAAATTCTCTTATCAACTTCAGACCCCTTCGCTCTATACAGGTAAACAAGACATTTAGAGAAAAACATGTCTGCTATTCACGTCAACAAAGTGATTAGTTGCTTTAGAGGGTAAACAGTAAACAAAAAAAATTATAAATTCTGTAGTTTCTGCCTCTCCTTTAAAGTAGAGCTGTAGGTTTGTAATGATGAAATATGATTTTTTTTGTGTGATTTATTCATTCAGATGTATTTTTAATTTTCTGTGATTAATAACTAAATGAACAGGATAAATTTTCAAATTTTCCATAAACATGTACAGAGAAATAAAGTCATTCATGATGGATATACAATTTTATTTTTTAAATGGGTAATATTAATTAATATTTGTCCTTGATTGGGTACACTTTATCCATCTCCGTTACTTGCAAGATTTGAGATAGGTACCCCACCTAACATCTTTAACAGAAATTAGGGTTTACCGTGGTATATTGAACACATCAGCTTTACGTTCTGTTGTATGGTTGAGAAAATATTGCATGCGTACACGTACACGTAATCCTTAATCCTTACCTACTTATATTATAAATCGGAAAGTGAGTTTGTTTGTACCGCTTTCACGCCTTAACTAGTGAATCGATTGCTTTGAAATTTAGAAGACGTAAAGTTAGAAGTCCGAATTAAATAAAGATGTACTTTTATCCGGGAATAAATTGATATTCCCAAGGGAAATCTAAAAAGCGCGATATAACCGACGTTCACGCGGGCGAAGCCATGGGTGAAAAGCTAGACAAAAATAGGAATTTTTCAAATTCATATGTATTTGACCGACTTATTACATACATAAAAAAATATAAACCTAACTTTCTCTTTTTTTTTTTTTTTTTAAAGAGACTACAGTCACAAACTTTTAATAATAATAACATGTTTACAAAACAAGTTCGCTCACCTTATCGCACATTCCATCGCGATGCGTCAGCTACCCTCACCACCCGCCACCTCGTGACAACGGTTTGTTGTGCATATATATAAGACCCCCAAGAATTTGGACAGGCATTACCAGTAATTGAGCTTTCGCTGTGAACATTACTTCGTCTTGTAATAATTTGAATCAATATCTTCAATGCAGACCCTATTTGATATTGGCAATTCTGAAGGTACATTCGAAGATGGACCCTGGAACCAAGCGCATTACACTGATATGCTGCAGAGTACTACGGTAATTTGTTTTCATAATTTTCCGTGTTCAGTTATAGCACAGATTACAGAATGGTTATAGTATCTATCAATGTCACATGAAAATTCCTTATTCTTTTTTAATTATATATACTTTGCATGTTAGGATCTCTCAAACAACTAACTAATAATATTCTTACTTCTAACTAATAATTTCTTTCTTTTGCTCTTTGCAGTCTACGGAGTGGAACGATTTATCACCACACTGTCTGGTGTCTACAAACGATGATTACTACGGCACCAGCAAAGTAAACATCTTAAGCAACCAGCTCGTGTTCAAGCCTAACTACGTGAACATACCATTCACAGGAAACACAGTATCTAATGGGTACACAAATTTAACATCTACAACAGAAATAAACCAGCCCATTCTAGAGCCTACCTTTTCCGACCAGTCGGCTTTCGGGAGATTCATTTTGCATTCACCAGCCACGGCCAGCAACAACACAATATCTGCAGAGAAGAAAAAGCCAAAACGTACGAGAACCTTATTCTCAACCGAACAGTTGATTGGCTTAGAACGGGAATACGCTAGATCACCCTATTTAAAGAGCACTCGTAGAATAGAACTCGCAAAATTTTTGGGTCTAAATGAGCGCTCTGTTAAAATATGGTTCCAGAACCGCCGCATGAAGGCGAAGAAACATCAAGCCGAGAGAATGCAAGTCTCTGAAGATACCACCTCGCCTATGCCATCGCTCGATGTGAGCAATATTCACATAGGCTTCGGGCCTATGAATGAGCACTTATACAGTCAGGGACAAATTACCGATGACTGGTTAACAAACAGCATTGTAGATATTCCTGTTGAAGAAGTTGTAGGAATTAATAGTAGTCCTATTTATGAACCTATTTCTCCGGCTAGTACTAGTGAGAATAATGAAGAAGATAAGTTTGCATATTGGACACCGCCTGACCCAAAAGAATCACTGGATATACTTTTTGATTTGCAAAATATGCCATTATTGTAGTCTGTGTCTAGGTTGTTTTTAGATTAAGTAACTTATTGAACAATTTGTGATAATTATGTGAAAATAAATTCTTATAAATAAACTTCTGAATTTTATTAACTATGATCCAATCAATAGATTGGAAGATACCACCTCGCCTATGCCATCGCTCGATGTGAGCAATATTCACATAGGCTTCGGGCCTATGAATGAGCACTTATACAGTCAGGGACAAATTACCGATGACTGGTTAACAAACAGCATTGTAGATATCCCTGTTGAAGAAGTTGTAGGAATTAATAGTAGTCCTATTTATGAACCTATTTCTCCGGCTAGTACTAGTGAGAATAATGAAGAAGATAAGTTTGCATATTGGACACCGCCTGACCCAAAAGAATCACTGGATATACTTTTTGATTTGCAAAATATGCCATTATTGTAGTCTGTGGCTAGGTTGTTTTAAGATTAGGTAACTTATTGAACAATTTGTGATAATTATGTGAAAACAAATTCTTATAAATAAACTTCTGAATTTTATTAACTATGATCCAATCTATTCCTCGAGAGCATCTTTCCTAACAACAGTGGAAGAAAGCCAATTTTCCAGTGATTTATTGATTTATTTAGGATCTCCATTAAAGCAGTGGTTGGCAACCCGCGGCCCGCGACTGTTTTGTAAAATAAACTACAATACTAAAAATGATAAAATGAAAGATATTTTAATACAACTGCATAATCAGTTCAGTGACAGATTTGGCGACTTGAAAAGGTTTCTGAATGAAGATTTTTACAAATCCTTTTTCGTGTGACATTGAGGATGTACCAAGTCATTTACAAATGAACGGGATTGTTCTTCAATCTAATGACATTCTTAAAAGCTCATTTAATTAGACCAATGATCGTGTTAATTTCTATGGCTGCTTGCCAACTGATTTCGACGATTAGAAAAGGTTTGCTCAAAAGTCTATTACAATTTTCGGCAGTAAGTACATGCGAGCAAACATTTTCTATTCTTTTTTTTTGGGATGGGAAATCATCAAATGACTTCTCCCACTCTAGGCGGAGCGGAAGGGCGTGTCAGACTTTTATTGAACTAAAACCCACCCGTGTTTTGGGCTGGTTTTTCCAATTGGTTCAAACAATGTCTGATAAAAAATTTTAAAAATACGGAAACCTGTCTGATCATGTGTCTTTTCTCAGACAGCGTGCCAAGATTATATTTAAATTCTGCAAAGCAATCATTATTATTAAAAAAAAATATTTTTAAAATATAAATAAATATTTTTAATTAAAATATTTTTAATTATTATTATTAAAAATATTCGATTAAAGTCAATTATGCCAAATGTCTAGGCTTATGTAAAATTAATTTCGGAACATCAAAATTTTGTAATATAAAATTAATCCAGCTTAATCACACGCGATGTGGAACTTTATTTCAGGTTGTTTAAAATTTTAATTAAATACACGTGTCTTCGGAATAACGTAAACAAAAAAACATATTTTTAGAATACAACTTTTATATACAATAATTTTTACAGAAACTACATATTCACAAATATTACAATTTCATCTATAACAGTAATTATCAACTTTATAAATCCAGACCCAACCTGAACCAGAACAAGTCCGAGCTCTCCTCAGTTGAGCTGGGCGAATCTGCTTGTGGTTCCAATTCTGAGGATAATTGCTGGACTTCAGTACAGGGAGGCTGGTGGTAAGGTTGCACCGGCAAATGTGGCTGCTGGTACTGCGCCTGGCATTCCCCCTCATGCATAGGTAACGGTACGTTACATTGCTGGACTTCAGTAATCCGAGGCTGGTAAGGTTGCACCGGCAAATGTGGCTGCTGGTACTGCGCCTGGAATACCCCTCATGCAAAGGTAACGGTACGTTACAATGCTGGACATCAGTAATCGGGAGCTGGTAAGCTTACACCGGCAAATGTGGCTGCTGGTACTGTGCCTGGCATTCGCCCTCATGCATAGGTAACGGTGCGTTAAACGTGGTCGTATCGGGTGATATTCTAATGCCTTTAGAGTCTTGGATACTCTCGACTCGGTCTCTTTTTTCCTTCATGCGGCGATTTTGGAACCATTTGAATGCTTTTGTAATTCTGCTATTCTCCTAATCATGTATAAATGTTCGGGCATAACTCCATCATATGTATATACAATATGTAAAGAAAACCCTGTCCGATCCGTGAAGGTATTGTTAGGTATCGTTAACTGATTCTACTAATGCCTACAAATCCGGGCTAAACTTAAAAAAAAATCCCCCAAAAAAAATAAATATTATTTCGAAAAAGCGAGGTAACTTAATGCATGTGCGGTAGACAACCCGATAGCCCCGCCCCCCTTCACCCGCGCATGTATGCGCGGGTGAAGGGGGGCGGGGCATGCGGCACGTGGCCGCATCGCTATTCGCTCCGTCACAAATGGTGTTGTCAGTTTTTTAAAAATTACCAAATTTCGGGGAAATTGGAATTAATACCCAGGAAAAAAAGATTATTTCAAAATTCATTATTATTGTTACTGTGATGATTATGTAAAATTTTATATTATATTTGGTCAAGTGTTTACCTAACCTTTATTATCCTTAAGGGTCGGACAGGGTTTTCTTTACATATTGTATATGAATTGCATAATTCCTGTTTTTCTAAAGAGGTTTTTGATGACAAATCATGATTTTAAAATTTTGCATCAATTTAAATATACCTATTGTTCATCTCTTTAATAAAAAATCAACGAATTATTTGATTCTTCAAAGTCTTAAAGGTACACATGACACAATAACAATGTATATGTAGTACAACGACAGTAAGCTTCCGTGTGCATCGCTTTAGATGATGAATCACAATATATAATGTAATTTATAATTTTTCTGTTATAATTAATAATATTGTAAATATTGTACCGCAATCACAAAATATATTGTAATTGTAGGTTCGCATTCAAAACATTCCTACGTGGCGAAGGGTCGATTACAGATAACGAGGCGAGCGCCTCGTCTATACCGGTTTGATGCACGCAGCGCCACGTGACTCGTTGGTACGTGCGGTGTCGCAGTAATATCTATGCAGGTTCACGATATGAAATGTTTTTAGCAGAGGTACCCATTTACACCTATCGCTATATACGGCATCGGGTGCAGGTTTATCATAAGTTAGATTGAATCGCCAAGTATTCTGAGTAATGATTTTCCCGATTACACAAACATAAACCCGCTTTATGATGAGTTTCACCCGCTCGCGTTCACCGCTATCTTATGCGTACGTGATGGAAGACGTTCTGATACAGCGAGTCACACAGGTGCGTGATTTAGGCGTCTCTCTGACTCCGGATCTATCATTTCGAGAGCATATTACGAAGATCTGTAAAAAGGCCTTCAGAAATTTAGGATTTATAATGAGACAGACTCGACACTTCACCAACATCTCAGCAATGAAGGTCCTTTACGATGCGCTTGTTAGAAGTCATTTAGAACACAACGCTGTTATATGGGCTCCACATGAGGCAAAATACGCGGTAATGTTAGAGCGCATTCAAAACAAGTTTACAAGATATCTATATCTAAAATTATACGGGGTGTATCCATTTTACCCGCTAATGTACCCCACGTTATTCGTGCTGGGCATGGTAGGATATAATGAGTTAAGGGTGAGGCGGGACTTCGCTCTGGTAACGTATTTGGTCAAGTTACTGCGGGGCCTGGAAGATAACCCTGGGGTTTTAGGCCGCATAGGCATATTTGTTCCAGACAAATATATTTGGAGGCGGCGACGCCCACCACTACTAGCCATCCCAACAGCCAGGACCAATTTACTAGCCAAGACGCCTCTTGTCGGAGCGATGGTCACCATAAACCTTCTCCATACGAGGCTTGATATATGGACATGTCACTTGAGTGAGTTCGCAAGAGTTCTTTTAATGACACTGTGCTATCCAGCATCCTAGTGGCGTTGCGCTCTGTTGGAATCATTTTGAAGATATTGCTAATCTATTCCTACAAATGTTCGAAAATGTGTTTGCTCAACAAACTTTGTATCGAATATAAAGTTGAAATGTTGTTTAAAATTTTAATATTATTTTTAAGTTTCTTTTTTTTATATTTTTTTATTTTATTGTTTAAATTTTATTGATTTGTTTTAATTAAATTTTATTTATTATATGTGTAACTTTCCAAAAGGTAGGTGGGGAAATGTATCCTTGCTGCCGCATTAGGTTAAGCAACCTGTAATGGGAGTAAGTGTAAGATTAATTAAATAAATAAATAAATAAATAAATTTATAAACATCACAAATTTACATTACTACTCGAAACATGTTCCGTTTCGATGCCCTTTGTTCGACGCTAATGAGCCTATTTTCATAGATATTTTCATGAATGCATAGTGTATTTTTCATTTAAATATTTCGTTCACATTTCACGGTCTTGAATTTGAAAATAATGAAAAAACTTTACCGTAATATTCTGCAGTATATTTGTATTTTGCACTTGGTTCCAGGAAGCAACTCCACAAGTGCCCGTTCCGTTGCCAATATTGTATATATCCATTGTAGATATAGATATAAGAGGAAGTAATTGATGTTGATAGCGAAAGCTCAGCTAGTAATAATGAATGTCCAGATTTTCCGTTAAATATACCTATTGTTCATCTCTTTAATAAAAAATCAACGAATTATTTGATTCTTCAAAGTCTTAAAGGTACACATGACACAATAACAATGTATATGTAGTATAACGACAGTAAGCTTCCGTGTGCATCGCTTAAGATGATGAATCACAATATATAATGTAATTTATAATTTTTCTGTTATAATTAATAATATAGTAAATATTGTACCAAAATCAAAAATATACATATTGTAATTGTAGGTTCGCATTCAGAGCATTCCTATGTGGCGAAGAGTCGATTACAGATAGCGAGGCGGGCGCCTCGTCTAAACCGGTTTGATGCACGCAGCGCCACGTGACTCGTGCGTGCAGTGTCGCAGTAATATCTATGCAGGCTCACGATATGAAATGTTTTTAGCAGAGGTATCCATTTACACCTATCGCTATATACGGCATTGGGTGCAGGTTTATCATAAGTTAGATTGAATCGCCAAGTATTCTGAGTAATGATTTTCCCGATTACACAAACATAAACCCGATTTATAAACATCACAAATTTACATTACTACTACTACTGTTCCGTTTCATAGCCCTTTGTTCGACGCTAATGAGCCTATTTTTTACACTATACATTCATGAAAATATCTATTTTCATGAATGCATAGTGTATTTTTCATTTAAATATTTCGTTGAATTCACATTTCACGGTCTTGCTAGAACCTCTGTGTTGTGAAATGTGCAGTTAGTTACATTAAGACACGATTTTCATTCTATGTAACTAGGTACACGCGAATAATACTTTATTTCAGGATTTCTAACAAATTTAATTGATCATATGGCAATTATTCAATCCCATAATGTACTTCAGAGACTTGCATTCTGTCCGCTTGGTTTTTCTTTACCTTCATGCGGCGGTCCTCGAACCATATTTTAACAGGGTGCTCATTGAGGCTCAATATCTCTGCGAGTTTTATAATAATTTAATTTAGGAATTTCCCTGTTTAGAAATATATTCCATAATCAGGTCAAAATCAATGCTCTTCCCAATTGTAGCACTTGAGGTGGGTGAGATTTGCATTCTCTCGGCTTGGTATTTATTTGCCTTCATGTGGTGGTCTGGAACCATATTTTAACAATGCGCTCGTTGAGAAGAGTTTTAGTTTCATAATTTAATTTAATAACTTCTAAAGAATTTTAATATTGAAGATTGAGCATACGTGTATGCATGTTATCTTTTCTCAACTACACAACAGAACGTCATGCATGTATCCTCTAAAACATTTAATTGAATATCCATCATGAATTACTTCATATCTCTTCACAAGATTACTGAAAATTTATTCTAAACATTTATTTTTCAACGAATATTAAACATACATTTGAAAGAATGAGCTCTGCTTTAAAGGATAGGCCGAAACTACATAATTTATGATTTTGTTTGTTTACCGCCGACCCTCTAAAATAACTAATCAATTTGTTGACGTGATTTGCAGACATGTTTTTGTTATAATGTCTTGTTTACCTTTAAAGAGATGAAGTTGATAAGAGAATTTTGTTTTGTAGATCATCAATAATATTTCATTCTTTAATAGGAAATTATTCCATGTGTAAGACTGGATATGACATTGAATTTGATTTGAATCCAGTGCATTGAAAAAGGTAAAAGTTAATTAAAACCTAGTTCTAACTCACAGGCCAGTTGAAGTTAAGATGAATTTAATAAACGGAATCTCACCCGAATTTCCTTTAATTGAATGCTACATAGATGCACTGATAAGTTACCATAAAAGTGACTGGTTTCATAACGAGCTAGATCACAATACCGTATGCAGAAACACGTTACACGTACATTTTTGAAAATCCGGGGCATAAACAACTCCATGCAACTGAAAACAAACACCTTTTCTTAGTTTCGATTCACATCTGGGAATTGATTTTTTTTATTAGGCGTCACTCTGCATTTGCTTGCTGGTGAGGAGAGTCTGGTGAAAATATGGCAATAATTTACACCAATTACATATATTTTGCTATAGATAGCGATGTACGCGGTAGCTTACTGGCGCTAGGAATACAATGGAATTTTGATGTAACATTTGTAGTAAGCAAATGCCTAATAAAAAAAAATCAATACCAAGATGTGAATTGGAAGCTCCTGTTCAAGCAGCTCGACTGGCGGATGCAATTACAAGGCAACGCAAAATGGAAACTGAATACAGAAACTTTTAAATACACACGGCAAATAGTGAGATATTCTTACATGCATGACTTTTAATAAATATGTATACTGTAACCAATAATTTTTAAAGTACATTATTTTGATATTAAGGTTTATTCGTGGTTTTTCTTGCTCGTTCTTCTCCATAATTCCCAACAACAATATGGAATGGGCTACTTACTAGCTTTATCGTTCTGACTGACCTACTCTTTGACAGCTCAAAAGTGCAAGCAATTGGTTAATTTGAAATATACAGTTATAGTGAGTTTCAATTTGCACTTTGTGTGAATTATATCATTATCGCCGTTCAGAAAACGGTGAAGGAAAACATCGTGTTGAAATAGATACGTCTTAAAATTAAAACTAAGTTCACACAGGCGTGGAAGCATTATACGTTGCTGAAGTTTACATAAACATATTATTGAATATGTAATGCTTCCACGCTGCTTCTTTGCTTGCTGCTTTTCTGTTTATGTGTCAATACACATAAACAGAAAAACAAAATAGAAAATGTAAACATATTTTCAATTTTCGATCCCTATATAAAAACTCGTAAATGGTGTTTGTTTTCAGATGCATGGAGTTGTTTATGCTTCTGATGTTCAACAATATCTCCATACGGTATGACTTGTGATACAGCTTAATAGGAAACTCATCACTTTTTATGGCCATTTTTCAGCGCATCAGTGTAACATAATTCAGGTAAGATTCCTTTCATAACTCAGTTATTAAAGTCGTCTTAACTTCAGCTAGCCTGTGAGTTAGAACTATGTTTTAATGAAGTTTTGCCTCTTTCAGTGCACTGGATTCAAATCAAAGCCAGTGTCATATCCACTGTTACACATGGAATATTTTCCTATTAAACAATAAGATATTATTGAAGATCTACCAAATAAAATTTTCTTATCAACTTCAGACCCCTTCGCTCTATACAGGTAAACAAGACATTTAGAGAAAAACATGTCTGCTATTCACGTCAACAAAGTGATTAGTTGCTTTAGAGGGTAAACAGTAAACAAAAAAAATAATAAATTCTGTAGTTTCTGCCTCTCCTTTAAAGTAGAGCTGTAGGTTTGTAATGATGAAATATGATTTTTTTTGTGTGATTTATTCATTCAGATGTATTTTTAATTTTCTGTGATTAATAACTAAATGAACAGGATAAATTTTCAAATTTTCCATAAACATGTACAGAGAAATAAAGTCATTCATGATGGATATACAATTTTATTTTTTAAATGGGTAATATTAATTAATATTTGTCCTTGATGGGGTACACTTTATCCATCTCCGTTACTTGCAAGATTTGAGATAGGTACCCCACCTAACATCTTTAACAGAAATTAGGGTTTACCGTGGTATATTGAACACATCAGCTTTACGTTCTGTTGTATGGTTGAGAAAATATTGCATGCGTACACGTACACGTAATCCTTAATCCTTACCTACTTATATTATAAATCGGAAAGTGAGTTTGTTTGTTCCGCTTTCACGCCTTAACTAGTGAATCGATTGCTTTGAAATTTAGAAGACGTAAAGTTAGAAGTCCGAATTAAATAAAGATGTACTTTTATCCGGGAATAAATTGATATTCCCAAGGGAAATCTAAAAAGCGCGATATAACCGACGTTCACGCGGGCGAAGCCACGGGTGAAAAGCTAGACAAAAATAGGAATTTTTCAAATTCATATGTATTTGACCGACTTATTACATACATAAAAAAATATAAACCTAACTTTCTCTTTTTTTCAAGACGGTTAAAGAGACTACAGTCACAAACTTTTAATAATAATAACATGTTTACAAAACAAGTTCGCTCACCTTATCGCACATTCCATCGCGATGCGTCAGCTACCCTCACCACCCGCCACCTCGTGACAACGGTTTGTTGTGCATATATATAAGACCCCCGATAATTTGGACAGGCATTACCAGTAATTGAGCTTTCGCTGTGAACATTACTTCGTCTTGTAATAATTTGAATCAATATCTTCAATGCAGACCCTATTTGATATTGGCAATTCTGCAGGTACATTCGAAGATGGACCCTGGAACCAAGCGCATTACACTGATATGCTGCAGAGTACTACGGTAATTTGTTTTCATAATTTTCTGTGTTCAGTTATAGCACAGATTACAGAATGGTTATAGTATCTATCAATGTCACATGAAAATTCCTTATTCCTTTTTTAATTATATATACTTTGCATGTTAGGATCTCTCAAACAACTAACTAATAATATTCTTACTTCTAACTAATAATTTCTTTCTTTTGCTCTTTGCAGTCTACGGAGTGGAACGATTTATCACCACACTGTCTGGTGTCTACAAACGATGATTACTACGGCACCAGCAAAGTAAACATCTTAAGCAACCAGCTCGTGTTCAAGCCTAACTACGTGAACATACCATTCACAGGAAACACAGTATCTAATGGGTACACAAATTTAACATCTACAACAGAAATAAACCAGCCCATTCTAGAGCCTACCTTTTCCGACCAGTCGGCTTTCGGGAGATTCATTTTGCATTCACCAGCCACGGCCAGCAACAACACAATATCTGCAGAGAAGAAAAAGCCAAAACGTACGAGAACCTATTCTCAACCGAACAGTTGATTGGCTTAGAACGGGAATACGCTAGATCACCCTATTTAAAGAGCACTCGTAGAATAGAACTCGCAAAATTTTTGGGTCTAAATGAGCGCTCTGTTAAAATATGGTTCCAGAACCGCCGCATGAAGGCGAAGAAACATCAAGCCGAGAGAATGCAAGTCTCTGAAGATACCACCTCGCCTATGCCATCGCTCGATGTGAGCAATATTCACATAGGCTTCGGGCCTATGAATGAGCACTTATACAGTCAGGGACAAATTACCGATGACTGGTTAACAAACAGCATTGTAGATATTCCTGTTGAAGAAGTTGTAGGAATTAATAGTAGTCCTATTTATGAACCTATTTCTCCGGCTAGTACTAGTGAGAATAATGAAGAAGATAAGTTTGCATATTGGACACCGCCTGACCCAAAAGAATCACTGGATATACTTTTTGATTTGCAAAATATGCCATTATTGTAGTCTGTGTCTAGGTTGTTTTTAGATTAAGTAACTTATTGAACAATTTGTGATAATTATGTGAAAATAAATTCTTATAAATAAACTTCTGAATTTTATTAACTATGATCCAATCAATAGATTGGAAGATACCACCTCGCCTATGCCATCGCTCGATGTGAGCAATATTCACATAGGCTTCGGGCCTATGAATGAGCACTTATACAGTCAGGGACAAATTACCGATGACTGGTTAACAAACAGCATTGTAGATATCCCTGTTGAAGAAGTTGTAGGAATTAATAGTAGTCCTATTTATGAACCTATTTCTCCGGCTAGTACTAGTGAGAATAATGAAGAAGATAAGTTTGCATATTGGACACCGCCTGACCCAAAAGAATCACTGGATATACTTTTTGATTTGCAAAATATGCCATTATTGTAGTCTGTGTCTAGGTTGTTTTTAAGATTAGGTAACTTATTGAACAATTTGTGATAATTATGTGAAAACAAATTCTTATAAATAAACTTCTGAATTTTATTAACTATGATCCAATCTATTCCTCGAGAGCATCTTTCCTAACAACAGTGGAAGAAAGCCAATTTTCCAGTGATTTATTGATTTATTTAGGATCTCCATTAAAGCAGTGGTTGGCAACCCGCGGCCCGCGACTGTTTTGTAAAATAAACTACAATACTAAAAATGATAAAATGAAAGATATTTTAATACAACTGCATAATCAGTTCAGTGACAGATTTGGCGACTTGAAAAGGTTTCTGAATGAAGATTTTTACAAATCCTTTTTCGTGTGACATTGAGGATGTACCAAGTCATTTACAAATGAACGGGATTGTTCTTCAATCTAATGACATTCTTAAAAGCTCATTTAATTAGACCAATGATCGTGTTAATTTCTATGGCTGCTTGCCAACTGATTTCGACGATTAGAAAAGGTTTGCTCAAAAGTCTATTACAATTTTCGGCAGTAAGTACATGCGAGCAAACATTTTCTATTCTTTTTTTTTGGGATGGGAAATCATCAAATGACTTCTCCCACTCTAGGCGGAGCGGAAGGGCGTGTCAGACTTTTATTGAACTAAAACCCACCCGTGTTTTGGGCTGGTTTTTCCAATTGGTTCAAACAATGTCTGATAAAAAATTTTAAAAATACGGAAACCTGTCTGATCATGTGTCTTTTCTCAGACAGCGTGCCAAGATTATATTTAAATTCTGCAAAGCAATCATTATTATTAAAAAAAATATTTTTAAAATATAAATAAATATTTTTAATTAAAATATTTTTAATTATTATTATTAAAAATATTCGATTAAAGTCAATTATGCCAAATGTCTAGGCTTATGTAAAATTAATTTCGGAACATCAAAATTTTGTAATATAAAATTAATCCAGCTTAATCACACGCGATGTGGAACTTTATTTCAGGTTGTTTAAAATTTTAATTAAATACACGTGTCTTCGGAATAACGTAAACAAAAAAACATATTTTTAGAATACAACTTTTATTTACAATAATTTTTACAGAAACTACATATTCACAAATATTACAATTTCATCTATAACAGTAATTATCAACTTTATAAATCCAGACCCAACCTGAACCAGAACAAGTCCGAGCTCTCCTCAGTTGAGCTGGGCGAATCTGCTTGTGGTTCCAATTCTGAGGATAATTGCTGGACTTCAGTAAAGGGAGGCTGGTGGTAAGGTTGCACCGGCAAATGTGGCTGCTGGTACTGTGCCTGGAATACCCCTCATGCAAAGGTAACGGTACGTTAAACGTGGTCGTATCGGGTGATATTCTAATGCCTTTAGAGTCTTGGATACTCTCGACTCGGTCTCTTTTTTCCTTCATGCGGCGATTTTGGAACCATTTGAATGCTTTTGTAATTCTGCTATTCTCCTAATCATGTATAAATGTTCGGGCATAACTCCATCATATATACAATATGTAAAGAAAACCCTGTCCGATCCGTGAAGGTATTGTTAGGTATCGTTAACTGATTCTACTAATGCCTACAAAGCCGGGCTAAACTTAAAAAAAAATCCCCCAAAAAAAATAAATATTATTTCGAAAAAGCGAGGTAACTTAATGCATGTGCGGTAGACAACCCGATAGCCCCGCCCCCCTTCACCCGCGCATGTATGCGCGGGTGAAGGGGGGCGGGGCATGCGGCACGTGGTCGCATCGCTATTCGCTCCGTCACAAATGGTGTTGTCAGTTTTTTAAAAATTACCAAATTTCGGGGAAATTGGAATTAATACCCGGGAAAAAAAGATTATTTCAAAATTCATTATTATTGTTACTGTGATGATTATGTAAAATTTTATATTATATTTGGTCAAGTGTTTACCTAACCTTTATTATCCTTAAGGGTCGGACAGGGTTTTCTTTACATATTGTATATGAATTGCATAATTCCTGTTTTTCTAAAGAGGTTTTTGATGACAAATCATGATTTTAAAATTTTGCATCAATTTAAATATACCTATTGTTCATCTCTTTAATAAAAAATCAACGAATTATTTGATTCTTCAAAGTCTTAAAGGTACACATGACACAATAACAATGTATATGTAGTACAACGACAGTAAGCTTCCGTGTGCATCGCTTTAGATGATGAATCACAATATATAATGTAATTTATAATTTTTCTGTTATAATTAATAATATTGTAAATATTGTACCGCAATCACAAAATATATTGTAATTGTAGGTTCGCATTCAAAACATTCCTACGTGGCGAAGGGTCGATTACAGATAACGAGGCGAGCGCCTCGTCTATACCGGTTTGATGCACGCAGCGCCACGTGACTCGTTGGTACGTGCGGTGTCGCAGTAATATCTATGCAGGTTCACGATATGAAATGTTTTTAGCAGAGGTACCCATTTACACCTATCGCTATATACGGCATCGGGTGCAGGTTTATCATAAGTTAGATTGAATCGCCAAGTATTCTGAGTAATGATTTTCCCGATTACACAAACATAAACCCGCTTTATAAACATCACAAATTTACATTACTACTCGAAACATGTTCCGTTTCGATGCCCTTTGTTCGACGCTAATGAGCCTATTTTCATAGATATTTTCATGAATGCATAGTGTATTTTTCATTTAAATATTTCGTTCACATTTCACGGTCTTGAATTTGAAAATAATGAAAAAACTTTACCGTAATATTCTGCAGTATATTTGTATTTTGCACTTGGTTCCAGGAAGCATCTCCACAAGTGCCCGTTCCGTTGCCAATATTGTATATATCCATTGTAGATATAGATATAAGAGGAAGTAATTGATGTTGATAGCGAAAGCTCAGCTAGTAATAATGAATGTCCAGATTTTCCGTTAAATATACCTATTGTTCATCTCTTTAATAAAAAATTAACGAATTATTTGATTCTTCAAAGTCTTAAAGGTACACATGACACAATAACAATGTATATGTAGTATAACGACAGTAAGCTTCCGTGTGCATCGCTTAAGATGATGAATCACAATATATAATGTAATTTATAATTTTTCTGTTATAATTAATAATATAGTAAATATTGTACCAAAATCACAAAATATACATATTGTAATTGTAGGTTCGCATTCAGAGCATTCCTATGTGGCGAAGAGTCGATTACAGATAGCGAGGCGGGCGCCTCGTCTAAACCGGTTTGATGCACGCAGCGCCACGTGACTCGTGCGTGCAGTGTCGCAGTAATATCTATGCAGGCTCACGATATGAAATGTTTTTAGCAGAGGTATCCATTTACACCTATCGCTATATACGGCATCGGGTGCAGGTTTATCATAAGTTAGATTGAATCGCCAAGTATTCTGAGTAATGATTTTCCCGATTACACAAACATAAACCCGATTTATAAACATCACAAATTTACATTACTACTACTACTGTTCCGTTTCATAGCCCTTTGTTCGACGCTAATGAGCCTATTTTTTACACTATACATTCATGAAAATATCTATTTTCATGAATGCATAGTGTATTTTTCATTTAAATATTTCGTTGAATTCACATTTCACGGTCTTGCTAGAACCTCTGTGTTGTGTAATGTGCAGTTAGTTACATTAAGACACGATTTTCATTCTATGTAACTAGGTACACGCGAATAATACTTTATTTCAGGATTTCTAACAAATTTAATTGATCATATGGCAATTATTCAATCCCATAATGTACTTCAGAGACTTGCATTCTGTCCGCTTGGTTTTTCTTTACCTTCATGCGGCGGTCCTCGAACCATATTTTAACAGGGTGCTCATTGAGGCTCAATATCTCTGCGAGTTTTATAATAATTTAATTTAGGAATTTCCCTGTTTAGAAATATATTCCATAATCAGGTCAAAATCAATGCTCTTCCCAATTGTAGCACTTGAGGTGGGTGAGATTTGCATTCTCTCGGCTTGGTATTTATTTGCCTTCATGTGGTGGTCTGGAACCATATTTTAACAATGCGCTCGTTGAGAAGAGTTTTAGTTTCATAATTTAATTTAATAACTTCTAAAGAATTTTAATATTGAAGATTGAGCATACGTGTATGCATGTTATCTTTTCTCAACTACACAACAGAACGTCATGCATGTATCCTCTAAAACATTTAATTGAATATCCATCATGAATTACTTCATATCTCTTCACAAGATTATTGAAAATTTATTCTAAACATTTATTTTTCAACGAATATTAAACATACATTTGAAAGAATGAGCTCTGCTTTAAAGGATAGGCCGAAACTACATAATTTATGATTTTGTTTGTTTACCGCCGACCCTCTAAAATAACTAATCAATTTGTTGACGTGATTTGCAGACATGTTTTTGTTATAATGTCTTGTTTACCTTTAAAGAGATGAAGTTGATAAGAGAATTTTGTTTTGTAGATCATCAATAATATTTCATTCTTTAATAGGAAATTATTCCATGTGTAAGACTGGATATGACATTGAATTTGATTTGAATCCAGTGCATTGAAAAAGGTAAAAGTTAATTAAAACCTAGTTCTAACTCACAGGCCAGTTGACGTTAAGATGAATTTAATAAACGGAATCTCACCCGAATTTCCTTTAATTGAATGCTACACAGATGCACTGATAAGTTACCATAAAAGTGACTGGTTTCATAACGAGCTAGATCACAATACCGTATGCAGAAACACGTTACACGTACATTTTTGAAAATCCGGGGCATAAACAACTCCATGCAACTGAAAACAAACACCTTTTCTTAGTTTCGATTCACATCTGGGAATTGATTTTTTTTATTAGGCGTCACTCTGCATTTGCTTGCTGGTGAGGAGAGTCTGGTGAAAATATGGCAATAATTTACACCAATTACATATATTTTGCTATAGATAGCGATGTACGCGGTAGCTTACTGGCGCTAGGAATACAATGGAATTTTGATGTAACATTTGTAGTAAGCAAATGCCTAATAAAAAAAAATCAATACCAAGATGTGAATTGGAAGCTCCTGTTCAAGCAGCTCGACTGGCGGATGCAATTACAAGGCAACGCAAAATGGAAACTGAATACAGAAACTTTTAAATACACACGGCAAATAGTGAGATATTCTTACATGCATGACTTTTAATAAATATGTATACTGTAACCAATAATTTTTAAAGTACATTATTTTGATATTAAGGTTTATTCGTGGTTTTTCTTGCTCGTTCTTCTCCATAATTCCCAACAACAATATGGAATGGGCTACTTACTAGCTTTATCGTTCTGACTGACCTACTCTTTGACAGCTCAAAAGTGCAAGCAATTGGTTAATTTGAAATATACAGTTATAGTGAGTTTCAATTTGCACTTTGTGTGAATTATATCATTATCGCCGTTCAGAAAACGGTGAAGGAAAACATCGTGTTGAAATAGATACGTCTTAAAATTAAAACTAAGTTCACACAGGCGTGGCATTATACGTTGCTGAAGTTTACATAAACATATTATTGAATATGTAATGCTTCCACGCTGCTTCTTTGCTTGCTGCTTTTCTGTTTATGTGTCAATACACATAAACAGAAAAACAAAATAGAAAATGTAAACATATTTTCAATTTTCGATCCCTATATAAAAACTCGTAAATGGTGTTTGTTTTCAGATGCATGGAGTTGTTTATGCTTCTGATGTTCAACAATATCTCCATACGGTATGACTTGTGATACAGCTTAATAGGAAACTCATCACTTTTTATGGCCATTTTTCAGCGCATCAGTGTAACATAATTCAGGTAAGATTCCTTTCATAACTCAGTTATTAAAGTCGTCTTAACTTCAGCTAGCCTGTGAGTTAGAACTATGTTTTAATGAAGTTTTGCCTCTTTCAGTGCACTGGATTCAAATCAAAGCCAGTGTCATATCCACTGTTACACATGGAATATTTTCCTATTAAACAATAAGATATTATTGAAGATCTACCAAATAAAATTTTCTTATCAACTTCAGACCCCTTCGCTCTATACAGGTAAACAAGACATTTAGAGAAAAACATGTCTGCTATTCACGTCAACAAAGTGATTAGTTGCTTTAGAGGGTAAACAGTAAACAAAAAAAATAATAAATTCTGTAGTTTCTGCCTCTCCTTTAAAGTAGAGCTGTAGGTTTGTAATGATGAAATATGATTTTTTTTGTGTGATTTATTCATTCAGATGTATTTTTAATTTTCTGTGATTAATAACTAAATGAACAGGATAAATTTTCAAATTTTCCATAAACATGTACAGAGAAATAAAGTCATTCATGATGGATATACAATTTTATTTTTTAAATGGGTAATATTAATTAATATTTGTCCTTGATGGGGTACACTTTATCCATCTCCGTTACTTGCAAGATTTGAGATAGGTACCCCACCTAACATCTTTAACAGAAATTAGGGTTTACCGTGGTATATTGAACACATCAGCTTTACGTTCTGTTGTATGGTTGAGAAAATATTGCATGCGTACACGTACACGTAATCCTTAATCCTTACCTACTTATATTATAAATCGGAAAGTGAGTTTGTTTGTACCGCTTTCACGCCTTAACTAGTGAATCGATTGCTTTGAAATTTAGAAGACGTAAAGTTAGAAGTCCGAATTAAATAAAGATGTACTTTTATCCGGGAATAAATTGATATTCCCAAGGGAAATCTAAAAAGCGCGATATAACCGACGTTCACGCGGGCGAAGCCACCGGTGAAAAGCTAGACAAAAATAGGAATTTTTCAAATTCATATGTATTTGACCGACTTATTACATACATAAAAAAATATAAACCTAACTTTCTCTTTTTTTCAAGACGGTTAAAGAGACTACAGTCACAAACTTTTAATAATAATAACATGTTTACAAAACAAGTTCGCTCACCTTATCGCACATTCCATCGCGATGCGTCAGCTACCCTCACCACCCGCCACGTCGTGACAACGGTTTGTTGTGCATATATATAAGACCCCCAAGAATTTGAACAGGCATTACCAGTAATTGAGCTTTCGCTGTGAACATTTCTTCGTCTTGTAATAATTTGAATCAATATCTTCAATGCAGACCCTATTTGATATTGGCAATTCTGCAGGTACATTCGAAGATGGACCCTGGAACCAAGCGCATTACACTGATATGCTGCAGAGTACTACGGTAATTTGTTTTCATAATTTTCTGTGTTCAGTTATAGCACAGATTACAGAATGGTTATAGTATCTATCAATGTCACATGAAAATTCCTTATTCCTTTTTAATTATATATACTTTGCATGTTAGGATCTCTCAAACAACTAACTAATAATATTCTTACTTCTAACTAATAATTTCTTTCTTTTGCTCTTTGCAGTCTACGGAGTGGAACGATTTATCACCACACTGTCTGGTGTCTACAAACGATGATTACTACGGCACCAGCAAAGTAAACATCTTAAGCAACCAGCTCGTGTTCAAGCCTAACTACGTGAACATACCATTCACAGGAAACACAGTATCTAATGGGTACACAAATTTAACATCTACAACAGAAATAAACCAGCCCATTCTAGAGCCTACCTTTTCCGACCAGTCGGCTTTCGGGAGATTCATTTTGCATTCACCAGCCACGGCCAGCAACAACACAATATCTGCAGAGAAGAAAAAGCCAAAACGTACGAGAACCTTATTCTCAACCGAACAGTTGATTGGCTTAGAACGGGAATACGCTAGATCACCCTATTTAAAGAGCACTCGTAGAATAGAACTCGCAAAATTTTTGGGTCTAAATGAGCGCTCTGTTAAAATATGGTTCCAGAACCGCCGCATGAAGGCGAAGAAACATCAAGCCGAGAGAATGCAAGTCTCTGAAGATACCACCTCGCCTATGCCATCGCTCGATGTGAGCAATATTCACATAGGCTTCGGGCCTATGAATGAGCACTTATACAGTCAGGGACAAATTACCGATGACTGGTTAACAAACAGCATTGTAGATATTCCTGTTGAAGAAGTTGTAGGAATTAATAGTAGTCCTATTTATGAACCTATTTCTCCGGCTAGTACTAGTGAGAATAATGAAGAAGATAAGTTTGCATATTGGACACCGCCTGACCCAAAAGAATCACTGGATATACTTTTTGATTTGCAAAATATGCCATTATTGTAGTCTGTGTCTAGGTTGTTTTTAGATTAAGTAACTTATTGAACAATTTGTGATAATTATGTGAAAATAAATTCTTATAAATAAACTTCTGAATTTTATTAACTATGATCCAATCAATAGATTGGAAGATACCACCTCGCCTATGCCATCGCTCGATGTGAGCAATATTCACATAGGCTTCGGGCCTATGAATGAGCACTTATACAGTCAGGGACAAATTACCGATGACTGGTTAACAAACAGCATTGTAGATATCCCTGTTGAAGAAGTTGTAGGAATTAATAGTAGTCCTATTTATGAACCTATTTCTCCGGCTAGTACTAGTGAGAATAATGAAGAAGATAAGTTTGCATATTGGACACCGCCTGACCCAAAAGAATCACTGGATATACTTTTTGATTTGCAAAATATGCCATTATTGTAGTCTGTGTCTAGGTTGTTTTAAGATTAGGTAACTTATTGAACAATTTGTGATAATTATGTGAAAACAAATTCTTATAAATAAACTTCTGAATTTTATTAACTATGATCCAATCTATTCCTCGAGAGCATCTTTCCTAACAACAGTGGAAGAAAGCCAATTTTCCAGTGATTTATTGATTTATTTAGGATCTCCATTAAAGCAGTGGTTGGCAACCCGCGGCCCGCGACTGTTTTGTAAAATAAACTACAATACTAAAAATGATAAAATGAAAGATATTTTAATACAACTGCATAATCGGTTCAGTGACAGGTTTGGCGACTTGAAAAGGTTTCTGAATGAAGATTTTTACAAATCCTTTTTCGTGTGACATTGAGGATGTACCAAGTCATTTACAAATGAACGGGATTGTTCTTCAATCTAATGACATTCTTAAAAGCTCATTTAATTAGACCAATGATCGTGTTAATTTCTATGGCTGCTTGCCAACTGATTTCGACGATTAGAAAAGGTTTGCTCAAAAGTCTATTACAACTTTCGGCAGTAAGTACATGCAAGCAAACATTTTCTATTCTTTTTTTTGGGATGGGAAATCATTAAATGACTTCTCGCACTCTAGGCGGAGCGGAAGGGCGTGTCAGACTTTTATTGAACTAAAACCCACCCGTGTTTTGGGCTGGTTTTTCCGATTGGTTCAAACAGTGTCTGATAAAAAATTTTGAAAATACGGAAACCTGTCTGATCATGTGTCTTTTCTCAGACAGCGTGCCAAGATTATATTTAAATTCTGCAAAGCAATCATTATTATTAAAAAAAATATTTTTAAAATATAAATAAATATTTTTAATTATTATTATTAAAAATATTCGATTAAAGTCAATTATGCCAAATGTCTAGGCTTATGTAAAATTAATTTCGGAACATCAAAATTTTGTAATATAAAATTAATCCAGCTTAATCACACGCGATGTGGAACTTTATTTCAGGTTGTTTAAAATTTTAATTAAATACACGTGTCTTCGGAATAACGTAAACAAAAAAACATATTTTTAGAATACAACTTTTATTTACAATAATTTTTACAGAAACTACATATTCACAAATATTACAATTTCATCTATAACAGTAATTATCAACTTTATAAATCCAGACCCAACCTGAACCAGAACAAGTCCGAGCTCTCCTCAGTTGAGCTGGGCGAATCTGCTTGTGGTTCCAATTCTGAGGATAATTGCTGGACTTCAGTAAAGGGAGGCTGGTGGTAAGGTTGCACCGGCAAATGTGGCTGCTGGTACTGCGCCTGGCATTCCCCCTCATGCATAGGTAACGGTACGTTACATTGCTGGACTTCAGTAATCCGAGGCTGGTAAGGTTGCACCGGCAAATGTGGCTGCTGGTACTGCGCCTGGAATACCCCTCATGCAAAGGTAACGGTACGTTACAATGCTGGACATCAGTAATCGGGGGCTGGTAAGCTTACACCGGCAAATGTGGCTGCTGGTACTGTGCCTGGCATTCGCCCTCATGCATAGGTAACGGTGCGTTAAACGTGGTCGTATCGGGTGATATTCTAATGCCTTTAGAGTCTTGGATACTCTCGACTCGGTCTCTTTTTTCCTTCATGCGGCGATTTTGGAACCATTTGAATGCTTTTGTAATTCTGCTATTCTCCTAATCATGTATAAATGTTCGGGCATAACTCCATCATATATACAATATGTAAAGAAAACCCTGTCCGATCCGTGAAGGTATTGTTAGGTATCGTTAACTGATTCTACTAATGCCTACAAAGCCGGGCTAAACTTAAAAAAAAATCCCCCAAAAAAAATAAATATTATTTCGAAAAAGCGAGGTAACTTAATGCATGTGCGGTAGACAACCCGATAGCCCCGCCCCCCTTCACCCGCGCATGTATGCGCGGGTGAAGGGGGGCGGGGCATGCGGCACGTGGCCGCATCGCTATTCGCTCCGTCACAAATGGTGTTGTCAGTTTTTTAAAAATTACCAAATTTCGGGGAAATTGGAATTAATACCCGGGAAAAAAAGATTATTTCAAAATTCATTATTATTGTTACTGTGATGATTATGTAAAATTTTATATTATATTTGGTCAAGTGTTTACCTAACCTTTATTATCCTTAAGGGTCGGACAGGGTTTTCTTTACATATTGTATATGAATTGCATAATTCCTGTTTTTCTAAAGAGGTTTTTGATGACAAATCATGATTTTAAAATTTTGCATCAATTTAAATATACCTATTGTTCATCTCTTTAATAAAAAATCAACGAATTATTTGATTCTTCAAAGTCTTAAAGGTACACATGACACAATAACAATGTATATGTAGTACAACGACAGTAAGCTTTCGTGTGCATCGCTTTAGATGATGAATCACAATATATAATGTAATTTATAATTTTTCTGTTATAATTAATAATATTGTAAATATTGTACCGCAATCACAAAATATATTGTAATTGTAGGTTCGCATTCAAAACATTCCTACGTGGCGAAGGGTCGATTACAGATAACGAGGCGAGCGCCTCGTCTATACCGGTTTGATGCACGCAGCGCCACGTGACTCGTTGGTACGTGCGGTGTCGCAGTAATATCTATGCAGGTTCACGATATGAAATGTTTTTAGCAGAGGTACCCATTTACACCTATCGCTATATACGGCATCGGGTGCAGGTTTATCATAAGTTAGATTGAATCGCCAAGTATTCTGAGTAATGATTTTCCCGATTACACAAACATAAACCCGCTTTATAAACATCACAAATTTACATTACTACTCGAAACATGTTCCGTTTCGATGCCCTTTGTTCGACGCTAATGAGCCTATTTTCATAGATATTTTCATGAATGCATAGTGTATTTTTCATTTAAATATTTCGTTCACATTTCACGGTCTTGAATTTGAAAATAATGAAAAAACTTTACCGTAATATTCTGCAGTATATTTGTATTTTGCACTTGGTTCCAGGAAGCATCTCCACAAGTGCCCGTTCCGTTGCCAATATTGTATATATCCATTGTAGATATAGATATAAGAGGAAGTAATTGATGTTGATAGCGAAAGCTCAGCTAGTAATAATGAATGTCCAGATTTTCCGTTAAATATACCTATTGTTCATCTCTTTAATAAAAAATTAACGAATTATTTGATTCTTCAAAGTCTTAAAGGTACACATGACACAATAACAATGTATATGTAGTATAACGACAGTAAGCTTCCGTGTGCATCGCTTAAGATGATGAATCACAATATATAATGTAATTTATAATTTTTCTGTTATAATTAATAATATAGTAAATATTGTACCAAAATCACAAAATATACATATTGTAATTGTAGGTTCGCATTCAGAGCATTCCTATGTGGCGAAGAGTCGATTACAGATAGCGAGGCGGGCGCCTCGTCTAAACCGGTTTGATGCACGCAGCGCCACGTGACTCGTGCGTGCAGTGTCGCAGTAATATCTATGCAGGCTCACGATATGAAATGTTTTTAGCAGAGGTATCCATTTACACCTATCGCTATATACGGCATCGGGTGCAGGTTTATCATAAGTTAGATTGAATCGCCAAGTATTCTGAGTAATGATTTTCCCGATTACACAAACATAAACCCGATTTATAAACATCACAAATTTACATTACTACTACTACTGTTCCGTTTCATAGCCCTTTGTTCGACGCTAATGAGCCTATTTTTTACACTATACATTCATGAAAATATCTATTTTCATGAATGTGTTATATATATAACGAGTCATAATTCTAATAAAAGTATTGTATTGTGGATTGCTTAAGTTTAGTTGATTCCGAGGGTAGAATAACTTTTATAAAATTATATAAACGGCTCGATGGTACACTGAGAGTGGCATTTCCTATAAATACGGTGACTCTTCCCTTAGTAGACAGTCTTCATGGAGCCGTCGGACCGAGCACACTACCAGTTTAGTATTCTGAATATTCGTTATAGGCACATAATTCTTATGTGCCTGGTATTATGTAATTTATATTGCTGTTGATTGTAAATATGCCCAGTGTGTAATGTTATAAGTAAATATATACATAATGTATCTCTTATAATGTCTGCTTTAATATTATTTAATCATCCACACTCTGCTATCCTAACATCAGAAGTAGGGATCAGGGCTCTGGTTTTATAAAACTACTTTTTTTTTTTTTTCATAACCGCCGTTGGAGCTTGTGACGATATTTCGGAAGCCGTTGTTCAGCGGGTCGCTGACTTCACTCGCACCGTAATGATGACATCAGGCCGTCTTCTCTGACGTTGGAACTGCTACGCTGCATAAGCAGCAATAATCCGGTACCTGGTGTCCTATACAGGAATAATCCTGTATGTACTTCAAAAATACAGAGCCCCAGAACCTCAACCAACAGTGAGAACCTCCAGAAGTTATTCGTAAGTAAAGAATTATCTGAATTGAGTAAATAACGACAATATAAAACAGTATTGCTTAAAAATAACATTTGGAAAACTTATTAAGGGTCAGTATCTGTATCGATTGTATTTTCAATTTGCAACTGTGATAATTTGTTTGGTTGTGTATAATACTGTGTGTGGGTACATGGCTTGGGCTACTCTCTAGTGGTACCTTACCGCACATTATTGCAAATACTAACTACACAAAGGACATTGCTAAAATTCCATACATTGAATGCCCCAGAATTTGACAGCAATAAGAAAATGCTAGTTGTGTTTGGAATGATTCATGTAATCATATCAGGTATTTGTTGATACACGGACAAGCTTAGGAACCGAGTATCAAACTAAAATGTATTTGATTTTGAGGTTATATAATCGTAAAGAAAACTGAATAGATTTATTATTTCTTTTACGTTTAGTAAGAAAATGAATGTAATCATCAAATGTGTAAATAATACAAGTAATTTATAGTCTAGCCTTTTACCAATTATTTTGGGGTCAGCGTCCAGTCTAACCGGACGCCGCTGAATATCAATGTTTTACATGGAGCGACTGCCATCTGACCTTCACAACTGTTACTCGTGTAATCCAGTAACAAAAGTGAACACTCACTACTCTGCACAAAGGCAAGAAAGCGAGTAACAATTTTTTTTTGGTTTAATTCTTTCCGTTCTTCTGAACGGAAAAGGCAAAGGCATAGTACGCCATACAGCCTAGTCTTTAGTAATTTTTTCTTGAGTAAGTTTCTATCCTAACTTATCCTAGCTTAACTTAACTAATCTATCTCCTTTCTTTTCCTGCGTGAGGCCGACAAGAAAGAATTTGGAGTAAGGACATGATGTAGCCACTGTGCTACATTATTTCACTGTTCTTTATAAATTATTCACTGAATGCACTTTTTACTACATAAATCACGCGATTTTATTTAGTAAACAACACTATAAATAATTTTAAAAGTCCAATGAAAAATGAGCGTGACACTCATGCCGCAAAAAAAAAAAATCGCGAGTAACAAACATAACAAAACAATTGGAGATGTCACTCATTTCCGCATCTGTAGAATCGATACCGCTATTTGAACTAACGATTTGAGAATCGATTTTGTTTAATATCGATAAAAACACTATTATTACGCTATTTTACAGATTGCGTTTAATGTATTTTGATAACAAATGTAGTCATAATAATAAAAAAATGCATACATTAAATAAAACTTCATGTTTTTTAATTCGTAAATACAATTATTAAACTATCGTTTTTTTCGTAAAAACAAGAAGCAACATCTCTAAAGCTCTTGACATGGCAGCAATTTATATGACAGACAAATTGTTTAGTAGTTACAAGGCTTTTAATTATTCGTTTTAAACCCACGCTTGTCCGTTAACTATGGATATTTGCATATAATATAAAAAAATGAAAGAAAAATTATAATGCAGGACATTTATTTGTCCATGCTGGGGCGAATTTCGGCGATCTCCTTTTTGGTGCGGGTACGTGCCCAGGGCTACCCTCTGGTAGTACCATAGCATTAAATATTGTACATTGTAACTGGGCTTATCTTGTGCTTGGTCAGAGCTACTCTCTGATAGCACGGGATTTGTTAGTTACTTTAATTGCATGGTCTCTTAATAATTAAATTCACAAACAATCTGACACAACATCGCTAAAGCTTTAAGGCTCAAGCTTTTATTGGGAATATTTGGCAGTTTCGGGTGGCTTGACCTGCTGTCGTCCGTACCTTGTATAAAAGTTGAATAAGACGAAGTAACTGAATGCTGATACTTAATAGACTTGATTGAATAACTTGATTGACTTGACTGTTAACTTGATTGACAGACTAGACAGATTATTATTTTTACTGATACTGTTGTTTGATGAGCCAGGTCTATCCGCATAGGCTGACTGACAAAGTACAGTGTCCAGAATTAATAATAATAATAAAAAGGTGCCTGTGGCCGTGGTGCCTGTGGCCGTGGTGCCTGTGGCCGTGGTGCCTGTGGCCGTGGTGCCTGTGGCCGTGGTGCCTGTGGCTGTAGCTGTGCCTGTGGCTGTAGCTGTGCCTGTGGCTGTAGCTGTGCCTGTGGCTGTAGCTGTGCCTGTGGCTGTAGCTGTGCCTGTGGCTGTAGCTGTGCCTGTGGCTGTAGCTGTGCCTGTGGCTGTTGTACCTGTGGCGGTTGTGCCTGTGGCAAGTGCTGTATCCCTGACGGGTGATGCCATGAAGTATGGTAGATTGAGATAGACTATACCAAAGAGATATAAGATAGAGAGGACTTGTGTCAAAATGGCGTAGAAAAACTGTGATTACATATCTCAGTGACGCTATCTAGTACAATATAGCAAAATTAGATCGACAATTGGAGACATCAAATAGTAAAAATGAAATAAGTTTATATGAATTATATTCAGCTATTGCTCTGTAGATGGCCAGTGTGGTCTATGTTGCCAAGTCCGATTTAATACCCCTAGTATAGACTAAATCGGGTAAAAAAAAATATCGGTAAAAAAAAAAACAATAAATATCGGGTAATAAGTGAATCTTGTCTGCTACAAATAGCAACACCTATTTTAGCATTATATTCGCTACTACATATGTAGGGTGACGCTAAGTAGAAACATAAAAACTGTGGTAGGGATCTTGATTATTTCGATATGAAATTATCGATAATATTCAAAGAACTTATTGCGACGACATTTTTTCGTATTTTGGTGGTTTGAAACAAAAAATTAGGATGCAGAAAAATTATTACCAGTTGTAATATTTACAAGTTAGTTTATTCATATAATTCTTTTAATATACAAATCCATAATTATTATGATCTAGTAGTTAATAGGTAATTAATAAACTTAAAACATAGCAATACTTAAACCAAGTATGTAGATACTTACTAAAATCACCATGAGATGACCGAAACCACGTTAACAGAAAATCCTTGTCGAATAGTTTTAATATTGAGACTGAGCGATGGTTTGAATTACCCGTAACATATTTATTAATACGTTACCAGAAAATGTTTGGAAAGTTTGGAAAGTTTTAATGATATTGTCAGAATTGACCGAGCGATGAGTTATTTTAATTGTTAGATATTTGTTAATCTAACAGAGAATGTTTGTTAAATAGTAGATTTGAATAATATCGACAGGTTGACAACACTGGAACTTGTTTGAATTTCATAATCTCTGCTTATTGTTTCGAAGCAAGAACTGTTCAGTCGGCGGTCAATGTCAAACGTTATTTTTTGTGAGACTGTAGACATATTTGTAGGTACTTCGAGAACGAAGTACATGTCAGTATGGCAGTGTTAAATATGAAGGATATTATAGATTTATAAAGTAATTATAATGTGTTATATAATGTCACTACAATGTGTATTGGGTAATGGCATATGCCATATTTGCTGCTAGAAGTACCTGATTTGACTAGATATTGTGATTTCATAAGACAAGGCTTAAATTATAAAAATCACCTATAAATTATGAAATGTTGGTTATTTAAGCATTGCGAATGAACAATTGTTATATTGATAAATTACCTTAAAGTGTTTACAAATGGATTTAACACATAGGATGTACTTTATGATTATGTTGTGGTACAATGTGTTATATTTTATCCTAGCAATCGATATTAGATATGTTACTATAATTTTGAGTTCTCTTGAACTGCTACGTTATTGTTAATAAGAAACTTATTGATGAAATACGCTGATACCATTTCCAGGGAGTTTCTTGTCATTTCTGTAGTGTCAAAACTATTTGCACTATTTATCATGTTAATCGAAAAGTTTACTTCGAGAACGAAGTAATTATCAGAATGGCCGTGTTATATATATAACGAGTCATAATTCTAATAAAAGTATTGTATTGTGGATTGCTTAAGTTTAGTTGATTCCGAGGGTAGAATAACTTTTATAAAATTATATAAACGGCTCGATGGTACACTGAGAGTGGCATTTCCTATAAATACGGTGACTCTTCCCTTAGTAGACAGTCTTCATGGAGCCGTCGGACCGAGCACACTACCAGTTTAGTATTCTGAATATTCGTTATAGGCACATAATTCTTATGTGCCTGGTATTATGTAATTTATATTGCTGTTGATTGTAAATATGCCCAGTGTGTAATGTTATAAGTAAATATATACATAATGTATCTCTTATAATGTCTGCTTTAATATTATTTAATCATCCACACTCTGCTATCCTAACAAATGCATAGTGTATTTTTCATTTAAATATTTCGTTGAATTCACATTTCACGGTCTTGCTAGAACCTCTGTGTTGTGTAATGTGCAGTTAGTTACATTAAGACACGATTTTCATTCTATGTAACTAGGTACACGCGAATAATACTTTATTTCAGGATTTCTAACAAATTTAATTGATCATATGGCAATTATTCAATCCCATAATGTACTTCAGAGACTTGCATTCTGTCCGCTTGGTTTTTCTTTACCTTCATGCGGCGGTCCTCGAACCATATTTTAACAGGGTGCTCATTGAGGCTCAATATCTCTGCGAGTTTTATAATAATTTAATTTAGGAATTTCCCTGTTTAGAAATATATTCCATAATCAGGTCAAAATCAATGCTCTTCCCAATTGTAGCACTTGAGGTGGGTGAGATTTGCATTCTCTCGGCTTGGTATTTATTTGCCTTCATGTGGTGGTCTGGAACCATATTTTAACAATGCGCTCGTTGAGAAGAGTTTTAGTTTCATAATTTAATTTAATAACTTCTAAAGAATTTTAATATTGAAGATTGAGCATACGTGTATGCATGTTATCTTTTCTCAACTACACAACAGAACGTCATGCATGTATCCTCTAAAACATTTAATTGAATATCCATCATGAATTACTTCATATCTCTTCACAAGATTACTGAAAATTTATTCTAAACATTTATTTTTCAACGAATATTAAACATACATTTGAAAGAATGAGCTCTGCTTTAAAGGATAGGCCGAAACTACATAATTTATGATTTTGTTTGTTTACCGCCAACCCTCTAAAATAACTAATCAATTTGTTGACGTGATTTGCAGACATGTTTTTGTTATAATGTCTTGTTTACCTTTAAAGAGATGAAGTTGATAAGAGAATTTTGTTTTGTAGATCATCAATAATATTTCATTCTTTAATAGGAAATTATTCCATGTGTAAGACTGGATATGACATTGAATTTGATTTGAATCCAGTGCATTGAAAAAGGTAAAAGTTAATTAAAACCTAGTTCTAACTCACAGGCCAGTTGAAGTTAAGATGAATTTAATAAACGGAATCTCACCCGAATTTCCTTTAATTGAATGCTACACAGATGCACTGATAAGTTACCATAAAAGTGACTGGTTTCATAACGAGCTAGATCACAATACCGTATGCAGAAACACGTTACACGTACATTTTTGAAAATCCGGGGCATAAACAACTCCATGCAACTGAAAACAAACACCTTTTCTTAGTTTCGATTCACATCTGGGAATTGATTTTTTTTATTAGGCGTCACTCTGCATTTGCTTGCTGGTGAGGAGAGTCTGGTGAAAATATGGCAATAATTTACACCAATTACATATATTTTGCTATAGATAGCGATGTACGCGGTAGCTTACTGGCGCTAGGAATACAATGGAATTTTGATGTAACATTTGTAGTAAGCAAATGCCTAATAAAAAAAAATCAATACCAAGATGTGAATTGGAAGCTCCTGTTCAAGCAGCTCGACTGGCGGATGCAATTACAAGGCAACGCAAAATGGAAACTGAATACAGAAACTTTTAAATACACACGGCAAATAGTGAGATATTCTTACATGCATGACTTTTAATAAATATGTATACTGTAACCAATAATTTTTAAAGTACATTATTTTGATATTAAGGTTTATTCGTGGTTTTTCTTGCTCGTTCTTCTCCATAATTCCCAACAACAATATGGAATGGGCTACTTACTAGCTTTATCGTTCTGACTGACCTACTCTTTGACAGCTCAAAAGTGCAAGCAATTGGTTAATTTGAAATATACAGTTATAGTGAGTTTCAATTTGCACTTTGTGTGAATTATATCATTATCGCCGTTCAGAAAACGGTGAAGGAAAACATCGTGTTGAAATAGATACGTCTTAAAATTAAAACTAAGTTCACACAGGCGTGGAAGCATTATACGTTGCTGAAGTTTACATAAACATATTATTGAATATGTAATGCTTCCACGCTGCTTCTTTGCTTGCTGCTTTTCTGTTTATGTGTCAATACACATAAACAGAAAAACAAAATAGAAAATGTAAACATATTTTCAATTTTCGATCCCTATATAAAAACTCGTAAATGGTGTTTGTTTTCAGATGCATGGAGTTGTTTATGCTTCTGATGTTCAACAATATCTCCATACGGTATGACTTGTGATACAGCTTAATAGGAAACTCATCACTTTTTATGGCCATTTTTCAGCGCATCAGTGTAACATAATTCAGGTAAGATTCCTTTCATAACTCAGTTATTAAAGTCGTCTTAACTTCAGCTAGCCTGTGAGTTAGAACTATGTTTTAATGAAGTTTTGCCTCTTACAGTGCACTGGATTCAAATCAAAGCCAGTGTCATATCCACTGTTACACATGGAATATTTTCCTATTAAACAATAAGATATTATTGAAGATCTACCAAATAAAATTTTCTTATCAACTTCAGACCCCTTCGCTCTATACAGGTAAACAAGACATTTAGAGAAAAACATGTCTGCTATTCACGTCAACAAAGTGATTAGTTGCTTTAGAGGGTAAACAGTAAACAAAAAAAATAATAAATTCTGTAGTTTCTGTCTCTCCTTTAAAGTAGAGCTGTAGGTTTGTAATGATGAAATATGATTTTTTTTGTGTGATTTATTCATTCAGATATATTTTTAATTTTCTGTGATTAATAACTAAATGAACAGGATAAATTTTCAAATTTTCCATAAACATGTACAGAGAAATAAAGTCATTCATGATGGATATACAATTTTATTTTTTAAATGGGTAATATTAATTAATATTTGTCCTTGATGGGGTACACTTTATCCATCTCCGTTACTTGCAAGATTTGAGATAGGTACCCCACCTAACATCTTTAACAGAAATTAGGGTTTACCGTGGTATATTGAACACATCAGCTTTACGTTCTGTTGTATGGTTGAGAAAATATTGCATGCGTACACGTACACGTAATCCTTAATCCTTACCTACTTATATTATAAATCGGAAAGTGAGTTTGTTTGTACCGCTTTCACGCCTTAACTAGTGAATCGATTGCTTTGAAATTTAGAAGACGTAAAGTTAGAAGTCCGAATTAAATAAAGATGTACTTTTATCCGGGAATAAATTGATATTCCCAAGGGAAATCTAAAAAGCGCGATATAACCGACGTTCACGCGGGCGAAGCCACGGGTGAAAAGCTAGACAAAAATAGGAATTTTTCAAATTCATATGTATTTGACCGACTTATTACATACATAAAAAAATATAAACCTAACTTTCTCTTTTTTTCAAGACGGTTAAAGAGACTACAGTCACAAACTTTTAATAATAATAACATGTTTACAAAACAAGTTCGCTCACCTTATCGCACATTCCATCGCGATGCGTCAGCTACCCTCACCACCCGCCACCTCGTGACAACGGTTTGTTGTGCATATATATAAGACCCCCGATAATTTGGACAGGCATTACCAGTAATTGAGCTTTCGCTGTGAACATTACTTCGTCTTGTAATAATTTGAATCAATATCTTCAATGCAGACCCTATTTGATATTGGCAATTCTGGAGGTACATTCGAAGATGGACCCTGGAACCAAGCGCATTACACTGATATGCTGCAGAGTACTACGGTAATTTGCTTTCATAATTTTCTGTGTTCAGTTATAGCACAGATTACAGAATGGTTATAGTATCTATCAATGTCACATGAAAATTCCTTATTCCTTTTTTAATTATATATACTTTGCATGTTAGGATCTCTCAAACAACTAACTAATAATATTCTTACTTCTAACTAATAATTTCTTTCTTTTGCTCTTTGCAGTCTACGGAGTGGAACGATTTATCACCACACTGTCTGGTGTCTACAAACGATGATTACTACGGCACCAGCAAAGTAAACATCTTAAGCAACCAGCTCGTGTTCAAGCCTAACTACGTGAACATACCATTCACAGGAAACACAGTATCTAATGGGTACACAAATTTAACATCTACAACAGAAATAAACCAGCCCATTCTAGAGCCTAACTTTTCCGACCAGTCGGCTTTCGGGAGATTCATTTTGCATTCACCAGCCACGGCCAGCAACAACACAATATCTGCAGAGAAGAAAAAGCCAAAACGTACGAGAACCTTATTCTCAACCGAACAGTTGATTGGCTTAGAACGGGAATACGCTAGATCACCCTATTTAAAGAGCACTCGTAGAATAGAACTCGCAAAATTTTTGGGTCTAAATGAGCGCTCTGTTAAAATATGGTTCCAGAACCGCCGCATGAAGGCGAAGAAACATCAAGCCGAGAGAATGCAAGTCTCTGAAGATACCACCTCGCCTATGCCATCGCTCGATGTGAGCAATATTCACATAGGCTTCGGGCCTATGAATGAGCACTTATACAGTCAGGGACAAATTACCGATGACTGGTTAACAAACAGCATTGTAGATATTCCTGTTGAAGAAGTTGTAGGAATTAATAGTAGTCCTATTTATGAACCTATTTCTCCGGCTAGTACTAGTGAGAATAATGAAGAAGATAAGTTTGCATATTGGACACCGCCTGACCCAAAAGAATCACTGGATATACTTTTTGATTTGCAAAATATGCCATTATTGTAGTCTGTGTCTAGGTTGTTTTTAGATTAAGTAACATATTGAACAATTTGTGATAATTATGTGAAAATAAATTCTTATAAATAAACTTCTGAATTTTATTAACTATGATCCAATCAATAGATTGGAAGATACCACCTCGCCTATGCCATCGCTCGATGTGAGCAATATTCACATAGGCTTCGGGCCTATGAATGAGCACTTATACAGTCAGGGACAAATTACCGATGACTGGTTAACAAACAGCATTGTAGATATCCCTGTTGAAGAAGTTGTAGGAATTAATAGTAGTCCTATTTATGAACCTATTTCTCCGGCTAGTACGAGTGAGAATAATGAAGAAGATAAGTTTGCATATTGGACACCGCCTGACCCAAAAGAATCACTGGATATACTTTTTGATTTGCAAAATATGCCATTATTGTAGTCTGTGTCTAGGTTGTTTTAAGATTAGGTAACTTATTGAACAATTTGTGATAATTATGTGAAAACAAATTCTTATAAATAAACTTCTGAATTTTATTAACTATGATCCAATCTATTCCTCGAGAGCATCTTTCCTAACAACAGTGGAAGAAAGCCAATTTTCCAGTGATTTATTGATTTATTTAGGATCTCCATTAAAGCAGTGGTTGGCAACCCGCGGCCCGCGACTGTTTTGTAAAATAAACTACAATACTAAAAATGATAAAATGAAAGATATTTTAATACAACTGCATAATCAGTTCAGTGACAGATTTGGCGACTTGAAAAGGTTTCTGAATGAAGATTTTTACAAATCCTTTTTCGTGTGACATTGAGGATGTACCAAGTCATTTACAAATGAACGGGATTGTTCTTCAATCTAATGACATTCTTAAAAGCTCATTTAATTAGACCAATGATCGTGTTAATTTCTATGGCTGCTTGCCAACTGATTTCGACGATTAGAAAAGGTTTGCTCAAAAGTCTATTACAATTTTCGGCAGTAAGTACATGCGAGCAAACATTTTCTATTCTTTTTTTTTTGGGATGGGAAATCATCAAATGACTTCTCCCACTCTAGGCGGAGCGGAAGGGCGTGTCAGACTTTTATTGAACTAAAACCCACCCGTGTTTTGGGCTGGTTTTTCCAATTGGTTCAAACAATGTCTGATAAAAAATTTTAAAAATACGGAAACCTGTCTGATCATGTGTCTTTTCTCAGACAGCGTGCCAAGATTATATTTAAATTCTGCAAAGCAATCATTATTATTAAAAAAAATATTTTTAAAATATAAATAAATATTTTTAATTAAAATATTTTTAATTATTATTATTAAAAATATTCGATTAAAGTCAATTATGCCAAATGTCTAGGCTTATGTAAAATTAATTTCGGAACATCAAAATTTTGTAATATAAAATTAATCCAGCTTAATCACACGCGATGTGGAACTTTATTTCAGGTTGTTTAAAATTTTAATTAAATACACGTGTCTTCGGAATAACGTAAACAAAAAAACATATTTTTAGAATACAACTTTTATTTACAATAATTTTTACAGAAACTACATATTCACAAATATTACAATTTCATCTATAACAGTAATTATCAGCTTTATAAATCCAGACCTAACCTGAACCAGAACAAGTCCGAGCTCTCCTCAGTTGAGCTGGGCGAATCTGCTTGTGGTTCCAATTCTGAGGATAATTGCTGGACTTCAGTAAAGGGAGGCTGGTGGTAAGGTTGCACCGGCAAATGTGGCTGCTGGTACTGCGCCTGGCATTCCCCCTCATGCATAGGTAACGGTACGTTACATTGCTGGACTTCAGTAATCCGAGGCTGGTAAGGTTGCACCGGCAAATGTGGCTGCTGGTACTGCGCCTGGAATACCCCTCATGCAAAGGTAACGGTACGTTACAATGCTGGACATCAGTAATCGGGGGCTGGTAAGCTTACACCGGCAAACGTGGCTGCTGGTACTGTGCCTGGCATTCGCCCTCATGCATAGGTAACGGTGCGTTAAACGTGGTCGTATCGGGTGATATTCTAATGCCTTTAGAGTCTTGGATACTCTCGACTCGGTCTCTTTTTTCCTTCATGCGGCGATTTTGGAAGGTATTGTTAGGTATCGTTAACTGATTCTACTAATGCCTACAAAGCCGGGCTAAACTTAAAAAAAAATCCCCCAAAAAAAATAAATATTATTTCGAAAAAGCGAGGTAACTTAATGCATGTGCGGTAGACAACCCGATAGCCCCGCCCCCCTTCACCCGCGCATGTATGCGCGGGTGAAGGGGGGCGGGGCATGCGGCACGTGGCCGCATCGCTATTCGCTCCGTCACAAATGGTGTTGTCAGTTTTTTAAAAATTACCAAATTTCGGGGAAATTGGAATTAATACCCGGGAAAAAAAGATTATTTCAAAATTCATTATTATTGTTACTGTGATGATTATGTAAAATTTTATATTATATTTGGTCAAGTGTTTACCATTTTACCAAGTGCATCGCTTTAGATGATGAATCACAATATATAATGTAATTTATAATTTTTCTGTTATAATTAATAATATTGTAAATATTGTACCGCAATCACAAAATATATTGTAATTGTAGGTTCGCATTCAAAACATTACTACGTGGCGAAGGGTCGATTACAGATAACGAGGCGAGCGCCTCGTCTATACCGGTTTAATGCACGCAGCGCCACGTGACTCGTTGGTACGTGCGGTGTCGCAGTAATATCTATGCAGGTTCACGATATGAAATGTTTTTAGCAGAGGTACCCATTTACACCTATCGCTATATACGGCATCGGGTGCAGGTTTATCATAAGTTAGATTGAATCGCCAAGTATTCTGAGTAATGATTTTCCCGATTACACAAACATAAACCCGCTTTATAAACATCACAAATTTACATTACTACTCGAAACATGTTCCGTTTCGATGCCCTTTGTTCGACGCTAATGAGCCTATTTTCATAGATATTTTCATGAATGCATAGTGTATTTTTCATTTAAATATTTCGTTCACATTTCACGGTCTTGAATTTGAAAATAATGAAAAAACTTTACCGTAATATTCTGCAGTATATTTGTATTTTGCACTTGGTTCCAGGAAGCATCTCCACAAGTGCCCGTTCCGTTGCCAATATTGTATATATCCATTGTAGATATAGATATAAGAGGAAGTAATTGATGTTGATAGCGAAAGCTCAGCTAGTAATAATGAATGTCCAGATTTTCCGTTAAATATACCTATTGTTCATCTCTTTAATAAAAAATCAACGAATTATTTGATTCTTCAAAGTCTTAAAGGTACACATGACACAATAACAATGTATATGTAGTATAACGACAGTAAGCTTCCGTGTGCATCGCTTAAGATGATGAATCACAATATATAATGTAATTTATAATTTTTCTGTTATAATTAATAATATAGTAAATATTGTACTAAAATCACAAAATATACATATTGTAATTGTAGGTTCGCATTCAGAGCATTCCTATGTGGCGAAGAGTCGATTACAGATAGCGAGGCGGGCGCCTCGTCTAAACCGGTTTGATGCACGCAGCGCCACGTGACTCGTGCGTGCAGTGTCGCAGTAATATCTATGCAGGCTCACGATATGAAATGTTTTTAGCAGAGGTATCCATTTACACCTATCGCTATATACGGCATCGGGTGAAGGTTTATCATAAGTTAGATTAAATCGCCAAGTATTCTGAGTAATGATTTTCCCGATTACACAAACATAAACCCGATTTATAAACATCACAAATTTACATTACTACTACTACTGTTCCGTTTCGTAGCCCTTTGTTCGACGCTAATGAGCCTATTTTCATAGATATTTTCATGAATGCATAGTGTATTTTTCATTTAAATATTTCGTTGAATTCACATTTCACGGTCTTGCTAGAACCTCTGTGTTGTGTAATGTGCAGTTAGTTACATTAAGACACGATGGTTATTCTATGTAACTAGGTACACGCGATTAATACTTTATTTCAGGATTTCTAACATATTTAATTGATCATATAGCAATTACTAACTTTCCGCCAGCGGCTTCGCCCGCGTGGAGTTCGGTTATATCGCGCTTTTTCAATTCCCCTCGGGAAGTAAAGATTATCTGTGCCATATTTCATCAAAATCGGTTAAGAGGTTTAGGCGGGAAAGCGTAACAGACAGACAGACAGACAGAGTTACTTTCGCATTTATAATATTAGTATGGATTCAATCGCATAATGTATTTTAACAGTGCGCTCATTGAGGCGCAATATTTCTGCGAGTTTAATAATAATTTAATTTAGTAGTTTCCCTCTTTAGAAATATATTCCTAAATCAGGTCAAAATCAATGCTCTTCCCAATTGTAGCACTTGAGGTGGGTGAGATTTGCATTCTCTCGGCTTGGTATTTATTTGCCTTCATGTGGTGGTCTGGAACCATATTTTAACAATGCGCTCGTTAAGACGTAAAAACTTTGCGAGTTTTGTTTCATAATTTAATTTAATAACTTCTATAGAATTTTAATATTGAAGATTGAGCATACCAATGCATGTTATCTTTTCTCAACTACACAACAGAACGTCATGCATGTATCCTCTAAAACATTTAATTGAATTTCCTTTAAATGAATGCTACACAGATGCACAGATAAGTTACCATAAAAGTGACTGGTTTCATAGCGAGCTGGATCACAATACCGTATGGAGAAACACGTTACACGTACATTTTTGAAAATACGGGGCATAAACAACTCCATGCAACTGAAAACAAACACCTTTTCTTAGTTCCGATTCACATCTGCGAATTGATTTTTTTTATTAGGCGTCACTCTGCTTTTGCTTGCTGATGAGGCGAGTCTGGTGAAAATATGGCAATAATTTACAAGTGAACAAATTCTAAAAACAAAAACGTTGCTGTTAGAATCACTTTCATCGGGGGTGCGTAGTATTGTACGCAAAGGGAAAACCAAAGAGAATTGTTAAACGACATCATTGGCATTTTCAATGTGGCTGATCCTGATACTCTACCTGTGTTTGTAGCTCGTGACCTAAATAAACTGCCACCCATCACTTTCGATCATTTGGATGTCTTACAGCTACTCAAGGACTTAGTACTAGTACAGGAGGAAATAAAGAACATTAAATCTTCTTATAATACTCAGGATTAGCTAAAGATTCTAAAGGACCAGTGTGACAAGAAACAGTAATTTCCACCACTACACCGCATGGTAACAAAAATGACAACGCAAGGAGAGGTGCTTATTTGGACGAGAATGTGAACCGTACTAGTAGGGTAGAAAAATATAACTCTGTGGAAGGATAATATTCAGGGGAAAAACGATTATCTTCGGGAGAAAAAGTCATAGTGTACTAAAAATTAATAAAAAAAAAGCGCTAGAATGTAGTTATGAAATGGAATTACCAACGCCCGAACGAGGTGATGACGCCATAACGAAGCGCGTAACAAGTGCAGGAAGCGTGGCGGATACGTCATCATCCCCTTGAGTTGTGAACCTTGAGTTAGGCCATGCGATCAGCTGTCGGACAATAATGAGATTCAGAGTACAATTGTACAGAGGAAATCTTATGCGAGTGTTGTGGCAAGGAAAGATAATGACGGTTTCACATTGGTGCAAAATAATGAAGTCCATTTTTTCCTACGACTAGTAAGTGTATCCATATGATAAGGTTTCAACCTATCAAAGTATAGTCTGTCTATAAAGTCGTAAAAATAAATAAGGGCGCTACGGTCGTGTAGCAGCTTCTTCTCTATCCTGTACTCTCAAATGGTACTTATTGATAAGAGCACCAGCCACAGAGAAATCTATCATAATATGCTTAAATGCCCTGTTGAAAAATGCTTGCCTAAATAGTTAAAACTTAAATCCCACGGATTACTAGTCAAGTGATATGAGATGATTATAAAATCTGAACACATTATTATGTACCTTCAGATTTACTATTATAATCGCAAAGTAAGCTTACGCGTAGTGATGCTAGGACTAAAAGTCTTTTAACATCGTTACAACCAGAAATAAAAACAATGCCGTTATGTACTCAGGGCCTGTATATGATTTGGCGGTATTATTTGATCACTGGCAGGTATATCTGCATTCCTTTCTTCTTCTTGGGTAGAAGCCACAGCGCCTGCCTCAGATTCTAGAGAAGGACTATGTCCTGTTGCTTCAGGTTCACGTTTTAAATCAGAATGCGTTGCTGCTCTGTCAATTCTTCGCCAACATGTATAACAGAGAAGTTTTGTTCTTGTTAACTGCAACAAAAGTAAACAGCTGATGTAAACAAGTATTATACCAAATTATTTTATGTTTTTAGTTGGACATAATGATAATAAAAAGTATTCAATGCCTTAAGATCTCGTGTATCTAATATTCACTATTATTTATATGGATTATAAACAAAAGGTATAACACAATAAAAATAAAATCACCTGACGAGGTGTTATCTGTTAGGCAACCATGTTTCTAATAGCAGCTTCACATGTTATGTTTGTATTTAATGTATGTGATCGTTTCCTTAAAATTGATTTGCCGCAGCTGATACATACATTTACATGACCATTAACCAACCATAGGCACAGATCTTGTAGGATGTCATAACTCATTCCAAGCATTGGTCCAACATGCATGGCACAAAAAGTATCACTGGAAACTTGTACCTTAAAGAAAATATTAGTGAAGTTTTAAAGTCAGCTCTTAAAATACGTCCAGAATAGTATTGTTAAATAAGATTTCTAATAAATATTAAATATTCTTTTGCCATTTACTATAATTGGAAAAATTATTATTCAGAATACTTGGCGATTGTATCTAACCTTGGATAAACCTATACTCGATGACGTACACAACGTGTAACATAAAGGGGATCACATCATCTAAAGATGTCTTACCCTTGGTGTGTATATATATACCCTTTATGTTACACGTTGTATAGCGAGACGTATAAATGGGTGGATCTAATAACAACATTTCATAGCGTGAAGCTGCATAGATATTACTGCGACGCCGTGCGTACGTACCACGCGACGCCTTCATGCATCAAACCGGTTTAGTTGAGGCGTCCACCTCGCTGTCTGTAACCGACCCTCCGCGGTGTGTGAATGCTCGGAATCGAAGCGAACCTACAATTACATATATTTTGCTATAGATAGCGATCCGGCTAACGATAGCGACTACCACCAACAGATTCGAGCGTGGGCTCCTGTGCCACCTGAATCACCAATGTCAGACGTACCATCTAATGACGAATTTATAAATATTGTTAGAAAACTACCGGTCAACAAATCATCAGGGGAAGATAAAATATCTAATAGGATGATTAAAGAAGCGTGTAAAACAGCGGGTGATGCCATCTTAACTGTATATAACCGATGCATTGCTGAAGGCGTTTTTCCTCGTAAATGGCGACGCGGTTTCATACGAATAATACCAAAGTGTGGTGATAAACCACCGGATGATCCGAAGTCATATCGGCCTATCACGCTTCTACCATCTTTGGGGAAACTTCTTGAGCGCCTCATCGTTCCACGGTTACTACCGAACGGTCCAAAATTTCATAGTAATCAATATGGCTTCACCATCGGTAAATCAACAGTCGACGCGGCGCTTTCTGTCAGAAGAACCGTTAACCAGTCGGAACACAAGTACGTGATTGGTATCTTTTTGGATATTTCTGGGGCTTTTGATAACGCTTGGTGGCCTATGCTGTTGTTAAAATTAAAAACCGCGGTTGCTATAGAAACATATATAATCTCGTTTACTCGTACTTTATAAACGGTTCCGCGGTACTTAAGCTCGGTCATTTTTCTAGTACTAAAGCACTGACCATGGGATGTCCTCAGGGTTCAGTTGTCGGTCCTTATTTATGGAATTTGGGTTTTGATGATTTTCTCGCGATCCCGCTTCCTTGCGGCTGTTCACTTACTGGTTACGCGGACGATGGCCTACTGCTCATTCAATCAAGTACCCGAGCCGGACTTGAGAACTTGGCCCATACTTGCCTAAATCTAATATCTCAGTGGGGTGATCGTAACCGCCTAGCGTTTGCGCCGCATAAAACCTATCAACTTCTACTAAAAGGTAATCTTAAATCATTGCCTACTATTAAATTTAATAACGTTCCCGTTAAAAAACAGCAATCCGTATGCTACCTTGGTATGGTCTTAGAAAGGAATTTTTCATTTATCGAACATATAAAAATAGTTGGCGAAAAAGCTAAAAGGAACTTTTATGCCCTAACTAGAATATCCAAAGCAACTTGGGGTCTATCATTCCTAACTTTAAAAACTATATATGGAGCTACCTACTTAGGATGTATGTGCTACGGTGCACCTGTTTGGGCCGATAGGGCCAGCATAGGGGCGGCGCGACGTAAACTGCTTCAAAGCCAACGTTTGGCATTGATATTTTTATGCAAGGCGTATAGAACAGTCAGTACTGAAGCCTTACCCGTTCTGGCAGGTGTACTTCCAGTCGATCTTGAAGTACAGCGACGTGCTTCAATGTACTACTCCGCGAGGGGGGAGGCCATGGACACTAACTTTGTTACACGACGCGACCTCAATAGAATTTCTAGATTATTTAAACCTCAGACTGACGTCTGGGAGGACCTCTTATCCGAATGGCAAAGTAGGTGGGATAATTCCATCAAGGGCCGGCACCTCCATCTGTTCTTTCCATCCGTTGGCGATCGGCTGGCTAAGACATGGCTGGAGGTTGACCACTGCGTTGCCCAATTTCTCACAGGTCATGGCAACTTTAAAAGTAAACTGTATTCTTTTAAACTTGTTCCTTCGCCTTTGTGTCAGTGTTCTACATCGAACTGTGAATTTGAACAGTCCGCACATCACATCTTGTGGGAGTGTATTCTTTGGCAGAATGAACGCAATATTATGTTGGATAGTGTACAAGTTACATCCGGAGTTGTTTATTATACGGACCTTGTGAAACTAGAACTAATTTCCGTGCGTTCAGGCGCTTTTGCCATACCTATTATTGGAATCAATTGTAACAGCAGATACCTACTTAGGACCCATTAACTTGATCAAATGTTATTCCGTGGTGCTTGGCAATCTGGGCTTCTCCCAGTTGCAATAATGTCCCTTTGTGCCGATTGGCCTAGTTCTATTCTGTCTCCTGCTTATTATGGAGGGAAGTGGAAAAAATATCTTTTTTCTTACTCCTCCGCTATTCTTTTCTGATTAATTTCGTTGCGGGACCCAAGACAGTTGAAACGTTTCTCCGGGACTCGTCGAGCTTCATTGCTCGGCGTTTTTCTGGCGGTCTCCACTGTTGATTCTGGCTTTCAGGAGTTGCAGTGGGTTGGGAACAGTGTGGCGGGTTTTGTCCCAAAAAAAAAAAATATAGATAGCGATGTACGCGGTAGCTTACTGGGGCTAGGAATACAATGGAATTTTGATGTAACATTTGTAGTAAGCAAATGCCTAATAAAAAAAATCAATACCAAGATGTGAATTGGAAGCTCCCGTTCAAGCAGCTCGACTGGCGGATGCAATTACAAGGCAACGCAAAATGGAAACTGAATACAGAAACTTTTAAATACACACGGCACATAGTGAGATATTCTTACATGCATGACTTTTAATAAATATGTATACTGTAACCAATAATTTTTAAAGTACATTATTTTGATATTAAGGTTTATTCGTGGTTTTTCTTGCTCGTTCTTCTCCATAATTCCCAACAACAATATGGAATGGGCTACTTACTAGCTTTATCGTTCTGACTGACCTACTCTTTGACAGCTCAAAAGTGCAAGCAATTGGTTAATTTGAAATATACAGTTATAGTGAGTTTCAATTTGCACTTTGTGTGAATTATATCATTATCACCGTTCAGAAAACGGTGAAGGAAAACATCGTGTTGAAATAGATACGTCTTAAAATTAAAACTAAGTTCACACAGGCGTGGAAGCATTATAGGTTGCTGAAGTTTACGTAAACATATTATAGACACATGAACAGAAAAACAAAATAGAAAACATAAACATATTTTCAATTTTTGAACCCTATGTAAAAACTCATAAAAGGTGTTTGTTTTCAGATGCATGGAGTTGTTTATGCTTCTGATGTTCAACAATATCTCCATACGGTATGACTTGTGATACAGCTTATTATGAAACCCATCACTTTTTATGGACATTTTTCAGCGCATCAGTGTAACATAATTCAGGTAAGATTCCGTTCATAACTCAGTTATTAAAGTCGTCTTAACTTCAGCTAGCCTTTGAGTTAGAACTATGTTTTAATGAAGTTTTGCCTCTTTCAGTGCACTGGATTCAAATCAAAGCCAGTGTCATATCCAGTGTTGCACATGGAATATTTTCCTATTAAACAATAAGATATTATTGAAGATTTACCAAACAAAATTCTCTTATCAACTTCAGACCCCTTCGCTCTATACAGGTAAACAAGACATTTAGAGAAAAACATGTCTGCTATTCACGTCAACAAAGTGATTAGTTGCTTTAGAGGGTAAACAGTAAACAAAAAAATAATAAATTCTGTAGTTTCTGCCTCTCCTTTAAAGTAGAGCTGTAGGTTTGTAATGATGAAATATGATTTTTTTTTGTGTGATTTATTCATTCAGATGTATTTTTAATTTTCTGTGATTAATAACTAAATGAACAGGATAAATTTTCAAATTTTCCATAAACATGTACAGAGAAATAAAGTCATTCATGATGGATATACAATTTTATTTTTTAAATGGGTAATATTAATTAATATTTGTCCTTGATGGGGTACACTTTATCCATCTCCGTTACTTGCAAGATTTGAGATAGGTACCCCACCTAACATCTTTAACAGAAATTAGGGTTTACCGTGGTATATTGAACACATCAGCTTTACGTTCTGTTGTATGGTTGAGAAAATATTGCATGCGTACACGTACACGTAATCCTTAATCCTTACCTACTTATATTATAAATCGGAAAGTGAGTTTGTTTGTTCCGCTTTCACGCCTTAACTAGTGAATCGATTGCTTTGAAATTTAGAAGACGTAAAGTTAGAAGTCCGAATTAAATAAAGATGTACTTTTATCCGGGAATAAATTGATATTCCCAAGGGAAATCTAAAAAGCGCGATATAACCGACGTTCACGCGGGCGAAGCCACGGGTGAAAAGCTAGACAAAAATAGGAATTTTTCAAATTCATATGTATTTGACCGACTTATTACATACATAAAAAAATATAAACCTAACTTTCTCTTTTTTTCAAGACGGTTAAAGAGACTACAGTCACAAACTTTTAATAATAATAACATGTTTACAAAACAAGTTCGCTCACCTTATCGCACATTCCATCGCGATGCGTCAGCTACCCTCACCACCCGCCACCTCGTGACAACGGTTTGTTGTGCATATATATAAGACCCCCGATAATTTGGACAGGCATTACCAGTAATTGAGCTTTCGCTGTGAACATTACTTCGTCTTGTAATAATTTGAATCAATATCTTCAATGCAGACCCTATTTGATATTGGCAATTCTGGAGGTACATTCGAAGATGGACCCTGGAACCAAGCGCATTACACTGATATGCTGCAGAGTACTACGGTAATTTGTTTTCATAATTTTCTGTGTTCAGTTATAGCACAGATTACAGAATGGTTATAGTATCTATCAATGTCACATGAAAATTCCTTATTCCTTTTTTAATTATATATACTTTGCATGTTAGGATCTCTCAAACAACTAACTAATAATATTCTTACTTCTAACTAATAATTTCTTTCTTTTGCTCTTTGCAGTCTACGGAGTGGAACGATTTATCACCACACTGTCTGGTGTCTACAAACGATGATTACTACGGCACCAGCAAAGTAAACATCTTAAGCAACCAGCTCGTGTTCAAGCCTAACTACGTGAACATACCATTCACAGGAAACACAGTATCTAATGGGTACACAAATTTAACATCTACAACAGAAATAAACCAGCCCATTCTAGAGCCTACCTTTTCCGACCAGTCGGCTTTCGGGAGATTCATTTTGCATTCACCAGCCACGGCCAGCAACAACACAATATCTGCAGAGAAGAAAAAGCCAAAACGTACGAGAACTCTATTCTCAACCGAACAGTTGATTGGCTTAGAACGGGAATACGCTAGATCACCCTATTTAAAGAGCACGCGTAGAATAGAACTCGCAAAATTTTTGGGTCTAAATGAGCGCTCTGTTAAAATATGGTTCCAGAACCGCCGCATGAAGGCGAAGAAACATCAAGCCGAGAGAATGCAAGTCTCTGAAGATACCACCTCGCCTATGCCATCGCTCGATGTGAGCAATATTCACATAGGCTTCGGGCCTATGAATGAGCACTTATACAGTCAGGGACAAATTACCGATGACTGGTTAACAAACAGCATTGTAGATATTCCTGTTGAAGAAGTTATAGGAATTAATAGTAGTCCTATTTATGAACCTATTTCTCCGGCTAGTACTAGTGAGAATAATGAAGAAGATAAGTTTGCATATTGGACACCGCCTGACCCAAAAGAATCACTGGATATACTTTTTGATTTGCAAAATATGCCATTATTGTAGTCTGTGTCTAGGTTGTTTTTAGATTAAGTAACTTATTGAACAATTTGTGATAATTATGTGAAAATAAATTCTTATAAATAAACTTCTGAATTTTATTAACTATGATCCAATCAATAGATTGGAAGATACCACCTCGCCTATGCTATCGCTCGATGTGAGCAATATTCACATAGGCTTCGGGCCTATGAATGAGCACTTATACAGTCAGAGACAAATTACCGATGACTGGTTAACAAACAGCATTGTAGATATTCCTTTTGAAGAAGTTGTAGGAATTAATAGTAGTCCTATTTATGAACCTATTTCTCCGGCTAGTACTAGTGAGAATAATGAAGAAGATAAGTTTGCATATTGGACACCGCCTGACCCAAAAGAATCACTGGATATACTTTTTGATTTGCAAAATATGCCATTATTGTAGTCTGTGTCTAGGTTGTTTTTAGATTAGGTAACTTATTGAACAATTTGTGATAATTATGTGAAAACAAATTCTTATAAATTAACTTCTGAATTTTATTAACTATGATCCAATCTATTCCTCGAGAGCATCTTTCCTAACAACAGTGGAAGAAAGCCAATTTTCCAGTGATTTATTGATTTATTTAGGATCTCCATTAAAGCAGTGGTTGGCAACCCGCGGCCCGCGACTGTTTTGTAAAATAAACTACAATACTAAAAATGATAAAATGAAAGATATTTTAATACAACTGCATAATCGGTTCAGTGACAGATTTGGCGACTTGAAAAGGTTTCTGAATGAAGATTTTTACAAATCCTTTTTCGTGTGACATTGAGGATGTACCAAGTCATTTACAAATGAACGGGATTGTTCTTCAATCTAATGACATTCTTAAAAGCTCATTTAATTAGACCAATGGTCGTGTTAATTTCTATGGCTGCTTGCCAACTGATTTCGACGATTAGAAAAGGTTTGCTCAAAAGTCTATTACAATTTTCGGCAGTAAGTACATGCGAGCAAACATTTTCTATTCTTTTTTTTTTTGGGATGGGAAATCATTAAATGACTTCTCCCACTCTAGGCGGAGCGGAAGGGCGTGTCAGACTTTTATTGAACTAAAACCCACCCGTGTTTTGGGCTGGTTTTTCCGATTGGTTCAAACAGTGTCTCATAAAAAAATTTAAAAATACGGAAACCTGTCTGATCATGTGTCTTTTCTCAGACAGCGTGCCAAGATTATATTTAAATTCTGCAAAGCAATCATTATTATTAAAAAAAATATTTTTAAAATATAAATAAATATTTTTAATTATTATTATTAAAAATATTCGATTAAAGTCAATTATGCCAAATGTCTAGGCTTATGTAAAATTAATTTCTGAACATCAAAATTTTGTAATATAAAATTAATCCAGCTTAATCACACGCGATGTGGAACTTTATTTCAGGTTGTTTAAAATTTTAATTAAATACACGTGTCTTCGGAATAACGTAAACAAAAAAACATATTTTTAGAATACAACTTTTATTTACAATAATTTTTACAGAAACTACATATTCACAAATATTACAATTTCATCTATAACAGTAATTATCAACTTTATAAATCCAGACCCAACCTGAACCAGAACAAGTCCGAGCTCTCCTCAGTTGAGCTGGGCGAATCTGCTTGTGGTTCCAATTCTGAGGATAATTGCTGGACTTCAGTAAAGGGAGGCTGGTGGTAAGGTTGCACCGGCAAATGTGGCTGCTGGTACTGCGCCTGGCATTCCCCCTCATGCATAGGTAACGGTACGTTACATTGCTGGACTTCAGTAATCCGAGGCTGGTAAGGTTGCACCGGCAAATGTGGCTGCTGGTACTGTGCCTGGAATACCCCTCATGCAAAGGTAACGGTACGTTAAACGTGGTCGTATCGGGTGATATTCTAATGCCTTTAGAGTCTTGGATACTCTCGACTCGGTCTCTTTTTTCCTTCATGCGGCGATTTTGGAACCATTTGAATGCTTTTGTAATTCTGCTATTCTCCTAATCATGTATAAATGTTCGGGCATAACTCCATCATATATATATGAATTGCATAATTCCTGTTTTTCTAAAGAGGTTTTGATGACAAATCATGATTTTAAAATTTTGCATCAATTTAAATATACCTATTGTTCATCTCTTTAATAAAAAATCAACGAATTATTTGATTCTTCAAAGTCTTAAAGGTACACATGACACAATAACAATATATATGTAGTATAACGACAGTAAGCTTCCGTGTGAATCGCTTTAGATGATGAATCACAATATATAATGTTATTTATAATTTTTCTGTTATAATTAATAATATTGTAAATATTGTACCGCAATCACAAAATATATTGTAATTGTAGGTTCGCATTCAAAGCATTCCTACGTGGCGAAGAGTCGATTACAGATAACGAGGCGAGCGCCTCGTCTATACCGGTTTGATGCACGCAGCGCCACGTGACTCGTTGGTACGTGCGGTGTCGCAGTAATATCTATGCAGGTTCACGATATGAAATGTTTTTAGCAGAGGTACCCATTTACACCTATCGCTATATACGGCATCGGGTGCAGGTTTATCATAAGTTAGATTGAATCGCCAAGTATTCTGAGTAATGATTTTCCCGATTACACAAACATAAACCCGCTTTATAAACATCACAAATTTACATTACTACTCGAAACATGTTCCGTTTCGATGCCCTTTGTTCGACGCTAATGAGCCTATTTTCATAGATATTTTCATGAATGCATAGTGTATTTTTCATTTAAATATTTCGTTCACATTTCACGGTCTTGAATTTGAAAATAATGAAAAAACTTTACCGTAATATTCTGCAGTATATTTGTATTTTGCACTTGGTTCCAGGAAGCATCTCCACAAGTGCCCGTTCCGTTGCCAATATTGTATATATCCATTGTAGATATAGATATAAGAGGAAGTAATTGATGTTGATAGCGAAAGCTCAGCTAGTAATAATGAATGTCCAGATTTTCCGTTAAATATACCTATTTTTCATCTCTTTAATAAAAAATTAACGAATTATTTGATTCTTCAAAGTCTTAAAGGTACACATGACACAATAACAATGTATATGTAGTATAACGACAGTAAGCTTCCGTGTGCATCGCTTAAGATGATGAATCAAAATATATAATGTAATTTATAATTTTTCTGTTATAATTAATAATATAGTAAATATTGTACCAAAATCACAAAATATACATATTGTAATTGTAGGTTCGCATTCAGAGCATTCCTATGTGGCGAAGAGTCGATTACAGATAGCGAGGCGGGCGCCTCGTCTAAACCGGTTTGATGCACGCAGCGCCACGTGACTCGTGCGTGCAGTGTCGCAGTAATATCTATGCAGGCTCACGATATGAAATGTTTTTAGCAGAGGTATCCATTTACACCTATCGCTATATACGGCATCGGGTGCAGGTTTATCATAAGTTAGATTGAATCGCCAAGTATTCTGAGTAATGATTTTCCCGATTACACAAACATAAACCCGATTTATAAACATCACAAATTTACATTACTACTACTACTGTTCCGTTTCATAGCCCTTTGTTCGACGCTAATGAGCCTATTTTTTACACTATACATTCATGAAACTATCTATTTTCATGAATGCATAGTGTATTTTTCATTTAAATATTTCGTTGAATTCACATTTCACGGTCTTGCTAGAACCTCTGTGTTGTGTAATGTGCAGTTAGTTACATTAAGACACGATGGTCATTCTATGTAACTAGGTACACGCGAATAATACTTTATTTCAGGATTTCTAACAAATTTAATTGATCATATGGCAATTATTCAATCCCATAATGTACTTCAGAGACTTGCATTCTGTCCGCTTGGTTTTTCTTTACCTTCATGCGGCGGTCCTCGAACCATATTTTAACAGGGTGCTCATTGAGGCTCAATATCTCTGCGAGTTTTATAATAAATTAATTTAGGAATTTCCCTGTTTTGAAATATATTCCATAATCAGGTCAAAATCAATGCTCTTCCCAATTGTAGCACTTGAGGTGGGTGAGATTTGCATTCTCTCGGCTTGGTATTTATTTGCCTTCATGTGGTGGTCTGGAACCATATTTTAACAATGCGCTCGTTGAGAAGAGTTTTAGTTTCATAATTTAATTTAATAACTTCTAAAGAATTTTAATATTGAAGATTGAGCATACGTGTATGCATGTTATCTTTTCTCAACTACACAACAGAACGTCATGCATGTATCCTCTAAAACATTTAATTGAATATCCATCATGAATTACTTCATATCTCTTCACAAGATTACTGAAAATTTATTCTAAACATTTATTTTTCAACGAATATTAAACATACATTTGAAAGAATGAGCTCTGCTTTAAAGGATAGGCCGAAACTACATAATTTATGATTTTGTTTGTTTACCGCCGACCCTCTAAAATAACTAATCAATTTGTTGACGTGATTTGCAGACATGTTTTTGTTATAATGTCTTGTTTACCTTTAAAGAGATGAAGTTGATAAGAGAATTTTGTTTTGTAGATCATCAATAATATTTCATTCTTTAATAGGAAATTATTCCATGTGTAAGACTGCATATGACATTGAATTTGATTTGAATCCAGTGCATTGAAAAAGGTAAAAGTTAATTAAAACCTAGTTCTAACTCACAGGCCAGTTGACGTTAAGATGAATTTAATAAACGGAATCTCACCCGAATTTCCTTTAATTGAATGCTACACAGATGCACTGATAAGTTACCATAAAAGTGACTGGTTTCATAACGAGCTAGATCACAATACCGTATGCAGAAACACGTTACACGTACATTTTTGAAAATCCGGGGCATAAACAACTCCATGCAACTGAAAACAAACACCTTTTCTTAGTTTCGATTCACATCTGGGAATTGATTTTTTTTATTAGGCGTCACTCTGCATTTGCTTGCTGGTGAGGAGAGTCTGGTGAAAATATGGCAATAATTTACACCAATTACATATATTTTGCTATAGATAGCGATGTACGCGGTAGCTTACTGGCGCTAGGAATACAATGGAATTTTGATGTAACATTTGTAGTAAGCAAATGCCTAATAAAAAAAAATCAATACCAAGATGTGAATTGGAAGCTCCCGTTCAAGCAGCTCGACTGGCGGATGCAATTACAAGGCAACGCAAAATGGAAACTGAACACAGAAACTTTTAAATACACACGGCAAATAGTGAGATATTCTTACATGCATGAATTTTAATAAATATGTATAATGTAACCAATAATTTTTAAAGTACATTATTTTGATATTAAGGTTTATTCGTGGTTTTTCTTGCTCGTTCTTCTCCATAATTCCCAACAACAATATGGAATGGGCTACTTACTAGCTTTATCGTTCTGACTGACCTACTCTTTGACAGCTCAAAAGTGCAAGCAATTGGTTAATTTGAAATATACAGTTATAGTGAGTTTCAATTTGCACTTTGTGTGAATTATATCATTATCGCCGTTCAGAAAACGGTGAAGGAAAACATCGTGTTGAAATAGATACGTCTTAAAATTAAAACTAAGTTCACACAGGCGTGGAAGCATTATACGTTGCTGAAGTTTACATAAACATATTATTGAATATGTAATGCTTCCACGCTGCTTCTTTGCTTGCTGCTTTTCTGTTTATGTGTCAATACACATAAACAGAAAAACAAAATAGAAAATGTAAACATATTTTCAATTTTCGATCCCTACATAAAAACTCGTAAATGGTGTTTGTTTTCAGATGCATGGAGTTGTTTATGCTTCTGATGTTCAACAATATCTCCATACGGTATGACTTGTGATACAGCTTAATAGGAAACTCATCACTTTTTATGGCCATTTTTCAGCGCATCAGTGTAACATAATTCAGGTAAGATTCCTTTCATAACTCAGTTATTAAAGTCGTCTTAACTTCAGCTAGCCTCAGTGCACTGGATTCAAATCAAAGCCAGTGTCATATCCACTGTTACACATGGAATATTTTCCTATTAAACAATAAGATATTATTGAAGATCTACCAAATAAAATTTTCTTATCAACTTCAGACCCCTTCGCTCTATACAGGTAAACAAGACATTTAGAGAAAAACATGTCTGGTATTCACGTCAACAAAGTGATTAGTTGCTTTAGAGGGTAAACAGTAAACAAAAAAAATAATAAATTCTGTAGTTTCTGCCTCTCCTTTAAAGTAGAGCTGTAGGTTTGTAATGATGAAATATGATTTTTTTTGTGTGATTTATTCATTCAGATGTATTTTTAATTTTCTGTGATTAATAACTAAATGAACAGGATAAATTTTCAAATTTTCCATAAACATGTACAGAGAAATAAAGTCATTCATGATGGATATACAATTTTATTTTTTAAATGGGTAATATTAATTAATATTTGTCCTTGATGGGGTACACTTTATCCATCTCCGTTACTTGCAAGATTTGAGATAGGTACCCCACCTAACATCTTTAATAGAAATTAGGGTTTACCGTGGTATATTGAACACATCAGCTTTACGTTCTGTTGTATGGTTGAGAAAATATTGCATGCGTACACGTACACGTAATCCTTAATCCTTACCTACTTATATTATAAATCGGAAAGTGAGTTTGTTTGTTCCGCTTTCACGCCTTAACTAGTGAATCGATTGCTTTGACATTTAGAAGACGTAAAGTTAGAAGTCCGAATTAAATAAAGATGTACTTTTATCCGGGAATAAATTGATATTCCCAAGGGAAATCTAAAAAGCGCGATATAACCGACGTTCACGCGGGCAAAGCCACGGGTGAAAAGCTAGTCAAAAATAGGAATTTTTCAAATTCATATGTATTTGACCGACTTATTACATACATAAAAAAATATAAACCTAACTTTCTCTTTTTTTCAAGACGGTTAAAGAGACTACAGTCACAAACTTTTAATAATAATAACATGTTTACAAAACAAGTTCGCTCACCTTATCGCACATTCCATCGCGATCGCGATGCGTCAGCTACCCTCACCACCCGCCACCTCGTGACAACGGTTTGTTGTACCCCCGATAATTTGGACAGGCATTACCAGTAATTGAGCTTTCGCTGTGAACATTACTTCGTCTTGTAATAATTTGAATCAATATCTTCAATGCAGACCCTATTTGATATTGGCAATTCTGGAGGTACATTCGAAGATGGACCCTGGAACCAAGCGCATTACACTGATATGCTGCAGAGTACTACGGTAATTTGTTTTCATAATTTTCTGTGTTCAGTTATAGCACAGATTACAGAATGGTTATAGTATCTATCAATGTCACATGAAAATTCCTTATTCCTTTTTAATTATATATACTTTGCATGTTAGGATCTCTCAAACAACTAACTAATAATATTCTTACTTCTAACTAATAATTTCTTTCTTTTGCTCTTTGCAGTCTACGGAGTGGAACGATTTATCACCACACTGTCTGGTGTCTACAAACGATGATTACTACGGCACCAGCAAAGTAAACATCTTAAGCAACCAGCTCGTGTTCAAGCCTAACTACGTGAGCATACCATTCACAGGAAACACAGTATCTAATGGGTACACAAATTTAACATCTACAACAGAAATAAACCAGCCCATTCTAGAGCCTACCTTTTCCGACCAGTCGGCTTTCGGGAGATTCATTTTGCATTCACCAGCCACGGCCAGCAACAACACAATATCTGAAGAGAAGAAAAAGCCAAAACGTACGAGAACTCTATTCTCAACCGAACAGTTGATTGGCTTAGAACGGGAATACGCTAGATCACCCTATTTAAAGAGCACGCGTAGAATAGAACTCGCAAAATTTTTGGGTCTAAATGAGCGCTCTGTTAAAATATGGTTCCAGAACCGCCGCATGAAGGCGAAGAAACATCAAGCCGAGAGAATGCAAGTCTCTGAAGATACCACCTCGCCTATGCCATCGCTCGATGTGAGCAATATTCACATAGGCTTCGGGCCTATGAATGAGCACTTATACAGTCAGGGACAAATTACCGATGACTGGTTAACAAACAGCATTGTAGATATTCCTGTTGAAGAAGTTATAGGAATTAATAGTAGTCCTATTTATGAACCTATTTCTCCGGCTAGTACTAGTGAGAATAATGAAGAAGATAAGTTTGCATATTGGACACCGCCTGACCCAAAAGAATCACTGGATATACTTTTTGATTTGCAAAATATGCCATTATTGTAGTCTGTGTCTAGGTTGTTTTTAGATTAAGTAACTTATTGAACAATTTGTGATAATTATGTGAAAATAAATTCTTATAAATAAACTTCTGAATTTTATTAACTATGATCCAATCAATAGATTGGAAGATACCACCTCGCCTATGCTATCGCTCGATGTGAGCAATATTCACATAGGCTTCGGGCCTATGAATGAGCACTTATACAGTCAGAGACAAATTACCGATGACTGGTTAACAAACAGCATTGTAGATATTCCTTTTGAAGAAGTTGTAGGAATTAATAGTAGTCCTATTTATGAACCTATTTCTCCGGCAGAATAATGAAGAAGATAAGTTTGCATATTGGACACCGCCTGACCCAAAAGAATCACTGGATATACTTTTTGATTTGCAAAATATGCCATTATTGTAGTCTGTGTCTAGGTTGTTTTTAGATTAGGTAACTTATTGAACAATTTGTGATAATTATGTGAAAACAAATTCTTATAAATTAACTTCTGAATTTTATTAACTATGATCCAATCTATTCCTCGAGAGCATCTTTCCTAACAACAGTGGAAGAAAGCCAATTTTCCAGTGATTTATTGATTTATTTAGGATCTCCATTAAAGCAGTGGTTGGCAACCCGCGGCCCGCGACTGTTTTGTAAAATAAACTACAATACTAAAAATGATAAAATGAAAGATATTTTAATACAACTGCATAATCGGTTCAGTGACAGATTTGGCGACTTGAAAAGGTTTCTGAATGAAGATTTTTACAAATCCTTTTTCGTGTGACATTGAGGATGTACCAAGTCATTTACAAATGAACGGGATTGTTCTTCAATCTAATGACATTCTTAAAAGCTCATTTGATTAGACCAATGATCGTGTTAATTTCTATGGCTGCTTGCCAACTGATTTCGACGATTAGAAAAGGTTTGCTCAAAAGTCTATTACAATTTTCGGCAGTAAGTACATGCGAGCAAACATTTTCTATTCTTTTTTTTTGGGATGGGAAATCATCAAATGACTTCTCCCACTCTAGGCGGAGCGGAAGGGCGTGTCAGACTTTTATTGAACTAAAACCCATCCGTGTTTTGGGCTGGTTTTTCCAATTGGTTCAAACAATGTCTGATAAAAATTTTAAAAATACGGAAACCTGTCTGATCATGTGTCTTTTTCTCAGACAGTGCCAAGATTATATTTAAATTCGCAAAGCAATCATTATTA